>JAOPSE010000002.1:135487577-136737577 GCA_029449295.1 Zea luxurians
TGTACAACCGCTTGAAGACCTTGGTGAACCAAGTGCGCAACCTCGGGAGCGAAAAATGGGATGACCATGAGATGGTCAAGGTTATTCTTAGATCCCTCGTATTTCTTAACCCTACACAAGTTCAATTAATTCGAGGTGATCCTAGATATAAGCTAATGTCTCCCGAGGAAGTTATAGGAAAATTTGTGAGTTTTGAGCTAATGATTAAAGGCTCAAAGAAAATCATCGAGCAAGGCACCTCCTCCACGCCCGAGGCACAACCGATCGCATTCAAGGCGATGGAAGAAAAGAAGGAGGAGGCTACTCCAAGTCGAACACCCAACGACGCCTCCAAGATCGACAACGAGGAGATGGCGCTCATCATCAAGAGCTTCCGTCAAATCCTCAAGCAAAGGAGGGGAAAAGACTACAAGCCCCGCTCCAAGAAAGTATGCTACAAATGTGGTAAGCCCGGTCATTTTATTGCTAAATGTCCATTATCCAGTGATAGTGACAGGGGCGACGACAAGAAGGGGAGAAGAAAGGAGAAGAAGAGACACTATAAAAAGAAGGGCGGCGATGCCCACGTGTGCCGCGATTGGGACTCCAACGAGAGCTCCACCGACTCCTCCTCCGACGAGGACGCCGCCAACATCGCCGTCACCAAGGGACTTCTCTTCCCCAACGTCGGCCACAAGTGCCTCATGGCAAAGGACGGCAAAAGGAAGAAGGTTAAATCCAAATCCTCCACTAAATATGAGTCCTCTAGTGATGATAATGCTAGTGATGAGGAAGATAATTTGCGTACTCTTTTTGCCGACCTCAACATGCAACAAAAGGAAAAACTAAATGAGCTAATTAGTGCCATTCATGAGAAGGATGATCTCTTGGACTCCCAAGAGGACTTCCTAATCAAGGAGAACAAAAAGCATATTAAAGTTAAAAATGCTTATGCTCTACAAGTTGAAAAATGTGAAAAATTGTCTAGTGAGCTAAGCACTTGCCATGAGACTATTGACAACCTTAGAAATGAAAATGCTAGATTAATTGCTAAGGTTGATTCACATGTTTGTGATGTTTCAATTCCCAATCTTAGAAATGATAATGTTGATTTGCATGCTAAGATTAAGGAATTGAATGATTCTCTTGCTAGCCTTAGGATTGAAAATGAAAAATTAATTGCTAAGGCTAAAGATTTTGATGTTTGCAATGTTACTCTTTCTAACCTTAGAAGTGAGAATGATATATTACATGCTAAGGTTGTAGAATTAAAATCTTGCAAACCCTCTACATCTACTGTTGATCATGTTTCTATTTGCACTAGATATAGAGATGTTGATATTGATGCTATTCATGATCATGTGGCTTTAATTAAACAACAAAATGATCATATAGCAAAATTAGATGCTAAAATTGCCTAACATAACTTAGAAAATGAAAAGTTTAAATTTGCTAGAAGTATGCTCTATAATGGGAGACGCCCTGGCGTCAAGGATGGCATTGGCTTCCAAAGGGGAGACAATGTCAAACTTAGTGCCCCTCCTAAAAGATTGTCTAATTTCGTTAAGGGCAAAGCTCCCATGCCTCAGGATAACGAGGGTTACATTTTGTACCCTGTCGGTTATCCCGAGAGCAAGATTAGGAGAATTCACTCTAGGAAGTCTCACTCTGGCCCTAACCATGCTTTTATGTATAAGGGTGAGACATCTAGCTCTAGGCAACCAACCCGTGCTAAGTTGCCTAAGAAGAGAACTCCTAATGCATCAAATGATCATGACATTTCATTCAAAACTTTTGATGCATCTTATGTTTTGACTAACAAATCCGGCAAGGTAGTTGCCAAGATTGTTGGGGGCAAACACAAGGGGTCAAAAACTTGTGTTTGGGTACCCAAAGTTCTTGTTTCTAATGCCAAAGGACCCAAAACCGTTTGGGTACCTAAAGTCAAGAACTAAACTTGTTTTGTAGGTTTATGCATCCGGGGGCTCAAGTTGGATTATCGATAGCGGGTGCACAAACCACATGACGGGGGAGAAGAAGATGTTCTCCTCCTACGAGAAAAACCAAGATCCCCAACGAGCTATCACGTTCGGGGATGGAAACCAAGGTTTGGTCAAAGGTTTGGGTAAAATTGCTATATCTCCTGACCATTCCATTTCCAATGTTTTTCTTGTTGATTCATTAGATTACAATTTGCTTTCCGTATCCCAATTATGTCAAATGGGCTACAACTGTCTATTTACTGATGTAGGTGTTACTGTCTTTAGAAGAAGTGATGATTCAATAGCATTTAAGGGAGTGTTAGAGGGTCCACTATACTTGGTAGATTTTGATAGAACTGAACTCGACACTTGCTTAATTGCTAAGACTAACATGGGTTGGCTCTGGCACCACCGACTAGCCCATGTTGGAATGAAGAATCTTCATAAGCTTCTAAAGGGAGAGCACATTTTAGGACTAACAGATGTTCATTTTGAGAAAGACAGGATTTGTAGCGCGTGCCAAGCCGGGAAGCAAGTTGGTGTTCATCATCCACACAAAAACATCATGACGACTGACAGGCCACTGGAGCTCCTACACATGGATCTATTCGGCCCGATCGCTTACATAAGCATTGGCGGGAGTAAGTACTGTCTAGTTATTATGGATGATTATTCTCGCTTCACTTGGGTATTCTTTTTGCAGGAAAAATCACAAACCCAAGAGACTTTAAAGGGATTCTTGAGACGGGCTCAAAATGAGTTCAGCTTGAGGATCAAGAAAATAAGAAGCGACAACGGGACGGAGTTCAAGAACTCACAAATTGAAGGCTTTCTTGAGGAGGAGGGCATCAAGCATGAGTTCTCTTCTCCCTACACCCCATAACAAAATGGTGTAGTGGAGAGGAAGAATCGAACTCTATTGGACATGGCAAGAACCATGCTTGATGAGTACAAGACACCGGATCGGTTTTGGGCCGAGGCGGTCAACACCGCCTGCTACGCCATCAACCGGTTATATCTACACCGAATCCTCAAGAAGACATCCTATGAACTCCTAACCGGTAAAAAGCCCAATATTTCATATTTTAGAGTTTTTGGTAGCAAATGCTTTATTCTTGTTAAAAGAGGTAGAAAATCTAAATTTGCTCCTAAAACTGTAGAAGGCTTTTTTCTAGGATATGACTCAAACACAAGGGCATATAGAGTCTTTAACAAGTCCTCAGGACTTGTTGAAGTTTCTTGTGACGTTGTGTTTGATGAAACTAACGACTCTCAAGTAGAGCAAGTTGATCTTGATGAGATAGGTGAAGAACAGGCTCCGTGCATCGCGCTAAGGAACATGTCCATTGGGGATGTGTGCCCTAAGGAATCCGAAGAGCCTCCACATGCACAAGATCAACCATCCTCCTCCACGCAAGCATCTCCACCAACCCAAAATGAGGACGAGGCTCAAGTTGATGAAGGAGAAGATCAAAGAGATGAGCCACCTCAAGATGACGGCAATGATCAAGGGGGAGATGCAAACGATCAAGACAAGGAGGATGAAGAACCAAGGCCGCCACACCCAAGTGTCCACCAAGCAATCCAACGAGATCACCCCGTCGACACAATCCTTGGCGACATTCATAAGGGGGTAACCACTAGATCTCGTGTTGCACATTTTTGTGAGCATTACTCTTTTGTTTCCTCTATTGAGCCACACAGGGTAGAGGAAGCACTACAAGATTCGGATTGGGTGATGGCGATGCAAGAGGAGCTCAACAACTTCACTAGGAACGAGGTATGGCATTTGGTTCCACGTCCTAATCAAAATGTTGTAGGAACCAAGTGGGTCTTCCGCAACAAGCAAGACAAGCATGGTGTGGTGACAAGGAACAAAGCTCGACTTGTGGCCAAGGGATACTCCCAAGTCGAAGGTTTGGATTTCGGTGAAACCTATGCACCCGTAGCTAGGCTTGAGTCAATTCGTATATTATTAGCCTATGCTACTTACCATGGCTTCAAGCTTTACCAAATGGACGTGAAGAGTGCCTTCCTCAATGGACCAATCAAGGAAGAGGTCTACGTTGAGCAACCTCCCGGCTTTGAAGACAGTGAGTATCCTAACCATGTCTATAGGCTCTCTAAGGCGCTTTATGGGCTCAAACAAGCCCCAAGAGCATGGTATGAATGTCTAAGAGATTTCCTTATAGCTAATGGCTTCAAAGTCGGCAAGGCCGATCCTACTTTGTTCACTAAAACTCTTGACAATGATTTGTTTGTATGCCAAATTTATGTTGATGATATTATATTTGGGTCTACTAACGAATCTACATGTGAAGAATTTAGTAGGATCATGACACAAAAATTTGAGATGTCTATGATGGGGGAGTTGAAGTATTTCTTGGGATTTCAAGTAAAGCAACTCCAAGAGGGCACTTTCATTTGCCAAACAAAGTACACTCGAGACATTCTAAACAAGTTTGGGATCAAGGATGCCAAGCCCATCAAGACTCCCATGGGAACAAATGGGCATCTCGACCTCGACATGGGAGGTAAGTCCGTGGATCAAAAGGTATGCCGGTCGATGATTGGTTCATTACTCTATTTATGTGCATCTCGACCGGATATTATGCTTTCTGTATGCATGTGTGCAAGATTCCAAGCCGACCCTAAGGAATCTCACCTTACGGCCGTAAAATGAATCTTGAGATATTTGGCTTATACTCCTAAGTTTGGGCTTTGGTACCCTCGGGGATCCACATTTGATTTAATTGGTTATTCCGATGCCGATTGGGCGGGGTGTAAGATTAATAGAAAGAGCACATTGGGGACTTGCCAGTTCCTGGGAAGATCCTTGGTGTCTTGGGCTTCAAAGAAGCAAAATTCGGTCGCTCTTTCTACCGCCGAAGCCGAGTATATTGCCGCAGGCCATTGTTGCGCGCAATTGCTTTGGATGAGGCAAACCCTGCGGGACTATGGTTACAAATTAACCAAAGTTCCTCTTCTATGTGATAATGAGAGTGCAATCCGCATGGCGGATAATCCCGTTGAGCATAGCCGCACTAAACACATAGCCATTCGGTATCATTTTCTTAGGGATCACCAACAAAAGGGGGATATCGAGATTGCATACATTAATACTGTCGGCGTTCCGAGACCGGGGGGTCCCTGGGCCGACGAGTGAATGTCGCCGCGTGCCCCAGCCCAGATGGGTCGAGCGCGAGGGCGAGCGCGAAGGGGGGAGAGCGAGGCGGCCGGAGACCGGCGTGAGAGAGGTGGGAGTCCCACGGCCTTTGTGTTCGTCCCGCGCCCAGGTCGGGTGCGCTTGCAGTAGGGGGTTACAAACGTCCACGCGGGAGAGGGAGCGAGCGGCTCCAAGCGAGCGCCTGTTCTCGTCCTCGTCCCCGCGCGGCCAACCCTCTCTAAGAGGGCCCTGGTCCTCCCTTTTATAGGCGTAAGGAGAGGATCCAGGTGTACAATGGGGGGTGTAGCAGGGTGCTACGTGTCTAGAGGAGGTGAGCTAGCGCCCTAAGTACATGCCGTTGTGGCAGCCGGAGAGATCTTGGCACCCAGCTGGTGTGATGTCATGGTCGTCGAAGGAGCGATGGAGCTTGGCGGAGGGACAGCTGTCGGAGCGGTTGAGTCCTTGCTGACGTCCTCTTGCTTTCGTAAGGGGGCTGAGAGCCGCCGTCGTCACAGAGCATGCGAGGCGCCATCATTGCCTATCTGGCGGAGCGAGCCAGATGGGACGCCGGTCTTGTTCCCTGCGGCCCGAGTCAGCTCGGGGTAGGGTGATGATGGTGCCTCCTGTTGACGTGGCTGGTCTGCGCCCTAGGTTGGGCGATGTGGAAGCTCCTCTGAAGCCGAGGTCGAGTCCGAGCCCCCGGGTCGGGCGAGGCGGAGATTGCCGGCTGGTGCCGGGGCGGAGTCCGAGCCCTAGGGTCGGGCGAAGCGGAGTTCGTCGTCTTCTGGGGCCGAGCCCAAGTCCGAGCCCTGGGTCGGGCGAGGCGGAGGTCGTCGTCTTCTAGGGCCGAGCCCAAGTCCAAGCCCTGGGTCGGGCGAGGCGGAGATCGTCGTCTTCTGGGGCCGAGCCCAAGTCCGAGCCCTGGGTCGGGCAGAGTTCGCCATCTTCCGGGACTTAGCCCGAGTCCGAGCCCTAGGTCGGGCAGAGTTCGCCGTCTTCCGGGACTTAGCCCGAGTCCGAGCCCCGGGTCAGGCGGAGTTCGCCGTCTTCCGGGACTTAGCCCGAGTCCGAGCCCTGGGTCGGGCGGAGCGGAGTTCGCCGTCTTCCGGGACTTAGCCCGAGTCCGAGCCTTGGGTCGGGCGGAGTTCGCCGTCTTCCGGGACTTAGCCCGAGTCCGAGCCCTGGGTCGGGCGGAGTTCGCCGTCTTCCGGGACTTAGCCCGAGTCCGAGCCCTGGGTCGGGCGGAGTTCGCCGTCTTCCGGGACTTAGCCCGAGTCCGAGCCTTGGGTCGGGCGGAGCGGAGCTTCCTATGGTGCCTCCGGCAGGGCCTGACTGCCTGTCAGTCTTACTCTGTCCAGTGGCACTGCAGTTAGAGTGGCGCAGGCGGCGCTGTCCTTCTGTCAGGCCGGTCAGTGGAGCGGCGAAGTGACGACGGTCACTTCGGCTCTGCCGGCTGGGGGGCGCGCGTCAGGATATGGGTGTCAGGCCACCTTTGCATTAAATGCTCCTGCGACTTGGTCGGTCGGTGCGGCGATTTGGTCAGGGTTGCTTCTTAGCGAAGGCAGGGCCTCGGGCGAGCCGGGAATATGTTCGCCGCTGAAGGGGGGCCTCGGGCGAGACGGGAATCCTCCGGGGTCGGCTGCCCTTGTCCGAGGCTAGGCTCGGGCGAGGCATGATCGTGTCCCTCAAATGGACTGATCCCTGACTTAATCGCACCCATCAGGCCTTTGCAGCTTTGTGCTGATGGGGGTTACCAGCTGAGAATCAGGAGCCTTGAGGGTACCCCTAATTATGGTCCCCGACAGTAGCCCCCGAGCCTCGAAGGGACTGTTTGCACTCGCTTGGAGGCTTTCGTCGCACTTTTTTGCAAGGGGACCAGCCTTTCTCGGTTGCGTTTTGTTCCGGTGGGTGCGCGCGAGCGCACCCGCCGGGTGTAGCCCCCGAGGCCTCGGAGGAGTGGTTTCACTCCTTCGAGGTCTTACTGCCTCACGTAGTGCTTCGGCTGGTCTGGTCGTTCCCTCATGCGAGCTGGCCGTAGCCCAGGTGTACGGTCGGGTCCCAAGTTCTCGGGCTGGTATATTGATGCTGTCAACGGTTCGACCGGAGCCGGGTTTGCGAGAGCAGCCCCCGAGCCTCTGCACAGAGCGAGAGGGCAGTCAGGGGTAGACTCGGCTTTTTTACATACGCCCCTGCGTCGCCTTTCCGCAAGGAGGAGGGGGGAAAGCGCCATGTTGCCCTCGATGGGCGCCGAACATGGTGTCTCCGATGAGCTGCAAGCGGGTAATCCGAGTGGACGTCCGTGCCCCGTTCGTTAGGGGTTGGCTAGGGGCCCAGAGGCACGCCCAAAAGTACCTGCGGGTGTTCTGCCAGACCCGGTCCCCTGGCGACGGGGTTCGAGGGCTCGATGCCTCCCTCTGATGGGATTCTGTTACAAGATCGTTCCCGCTGGTCTCGCAAATGTCCTAGGGTACCTCGGGAGCGCAGCCCGAGCCTTGGTTATGTATCGAACGTACCCATGGTCATCCGTCGCTCGGCGTCTAAGGCGGCTGTGAACCCTTCGGGGGCCAGCCTTCGAACCCCTGATCAGTAATGGGCACGGAGCCCGAGTAGCCTGAGGCGGCCGTGGAACCCTTTCGAGGGGCCGGCCTTCGAACCTCTGACCAGTAGTGGGTGCAGGGCCCACGCGATCTGAGGCGGCTGTTGAACCCTTCTGGGGGGCCAGCCTTCGAACCTCTGATCAGTAGGGGGCTCGGAGCCTGGTTCCTTCTCGGGGAAGGATCCTTTTCGGGGTATCCCCCTTTCCCGGTCCCTGTTGCAAGAGAGAGAAAGAGGAAAAAACGGAAAAGGATACGAAATCGAACGACGCGGCGTACCTTTTTGGACGCGGTCATTATGGCGAAGGCGAAGCGTCGCCCGCTTCTCCTGCCAGAGGCGCCGCGTGTCCCGCCGCGGAGTTAATGCGACGGGGCGAGTGGTTGGAGGGGCGACCGTTGCGCGTGCGCGAGCCGTTCGAGGAACGGATCACGGGCACGTTGTCTTCACGCCGTGGGAGAGGGTTCTCTCGCTGCCCCCGGATGGGACGTAAGCTTGGCTGACGACGTGGCCGCTACACCTGCCCGCCTGCCACTGCCATTACTGCCGGCCCACTTTTGGCCGTGTTGACCGTCGCGCCAGGCTGGTGCTGCTGGATCGCGCGCCGGGTCGCCTCGAGTCGCGGTATTGGTTCCGCAGTCGAGGAGGCACGGTAGTGGCGCAAGTGGCGATGCAGTTACTCACACGTAGCAACCGGCGCACTGGTTGCATGACGCGTGGGCCTGGGCCTCCATGCCGGGCGTGTTAGGAGTCGGAGAAGCGCGCCCACCTGGCGCGGTTGCATGGCGCCTGCATGGCTGCCCACTCTTTCGCCCGCTGGTCTGGGCAAAAGTGGAGGGTCGCTTGTAACCGCTGGGCGGTTGTATACACCGCGCGCGGCGGTTTGGCTTCTTCTGCCCTGAGTCAGCTTGCATGACGTGTGGGACCCAGCCCCCGCGCGCGTAGGGGAGGACCTTGGAGTGTGTTGGAGAGGATTCAGCCCGTGACGGCTGGGGACGCGAGTAGGGAGAACCGCCCTTAAAAGGAGGGTGACCCCCTTGGAAGGCGACCATGTCTTCGCGCTCCCTTATGCGTCGTGTCTTTCCACCTTCCAAGCCCCTGGATGGGGGAGATCCGCCGTCTTTCCGCCTCGTCGTTGGGGGGAACGCAACTCCGCGGGAGTTGGTACCTTTCAGCCATCGTTCGGCTTCAAGGATTTTCATCATGCAGCCCGGCTGCACCCCTCCACCGGCGGTCACCCAAGATGGTGACCACCAGCCCCTGGATGGGGAGGAGCAAGCTGGGCTGTGATCTTTGCCCCGCCCCAGCTGGTCTTCATCATCCCCGCTGGGGCGGGGCCCGGGCCAAGCCGGTGCTCTTCCCCCTGCGCGGGTCGGCCGACCGCCTCCTCTTCCAGCTTCTGGTGGTGGAGAGCATCCTCCAGTTCTGCGGAGGAGACGTCCTCCAGTCATGCTGGGGGAGGCGGGCTGTTACTGTCCAGCTAGGATGCAACATTTCGTCCTCTTCCTCGCTTGCGTGGCGAGGACAGGAGTGAGGACCTGCCGATGCGCTTTGGGGCGACCCGCGTTTGCTGGTGATTCTGAGAGCACCTAGAGGGGGGGGTGAATAGGTGATCCTGTAAACTTCAAAAACTTAAGCCACAAAACTTTGATTAAGTGTTAGCTCAGTTAATGCCAAGTGGCTAAGGTGAAGTCTCAGCAAAACACAATACCACAAGAGATCAAGACAGAGGTGACACGGTGGTTTATCCCGTGGTTCGGCCAAGCCAATGCTTGCCTACTTCCACGTTGTGGCGTCCCAACGGACGAGGGTTGCAATCAACCCCTCTCAAGCGGTCCAAAGACCCACTTGAATACCACGTTGTTTTGTTGTTCCTTTCACTATCCCGTTTGCAAGGAATCTCCACAAATTGGAGTCTCTTGCCCTTACAAGTATGATCACAAAGAAAGCACAGAGTAAGGGAGGGAAGCAACACACACAAATCCACAACAAAAGCGCACACACACGGCCAAGACTCGAGCTCGAATGACTATCTCAGAGTTCACACTAGAACAGAGCTCGAATCACTTAGAATCACAAACGAATGCGCAAAGAACTTGTGTGGATGATCAAGAATGCTCAAGAGTTGCTTGTGTCTCTCCTCCATGCGCCTAGGGGCTCCTTTTATAGCCCCAAGGCAGCTAGGAGCCGTTGAGAGCAATTCTGGAAGGCCATCCTTGCCTTCTGTCGTCGGGGGCACCGGACAGTCCGGTGCACACCGGACATGTCCGGTGACCGATTTCTTTCCTTTCCTGGCGCTTCCGACCGTTGGAAGACTGCCGTGGATCTGCGAGCCGTTGGCGCACCGGACAGTCCGGTGCACACCGGACAGTCCGGTGCCGTCTTCCGACCGTTGGCTCAGCCACGTGTCCCGCGCCGATTGCGCGGCCGACCGTTGGCCCTGGCCGACCGTTGGCTCACCGGACAGTCCGGTGCACACCGGACAGTCCGGTGAATTTTAGCCGTACGCCACCGGCCAAAAACCTGAGAGCGGCCAGTTCGAGTCGAGTTGGCCTGGCGCACCGGACACTGTCCGGTGCACACCGGACAGTCCGGTGCTCCAGACCGAGCTGGGACTTGGCTGCACACATCCAAGTCATTTCTCCTCTTCTCTCTTCCTGTTTCTAACACTTAGACAAATATGTTAGTCCACAAAACCAATGTACTAAGGCTTAGAAACATACCTTTATCTCATGATTTGCACCTTGTTCATCCATGTACACAAATTCACAATTAAACACGTGTGTTGGCACTCAATCACCAAAATACTTAGAAATGGCCCAAGGGCACATTTCCCTTTCAATCTCCCCCTTTTTGGTGATTTATGCCAACACAACATAAAGCCACTTGAACAAGTGCAAACTCTATTCAAATAACATAAATTTAAGTGTTATTCAATTTTGGCATATATGGATCATCCTTTGCCACCACTTGGTTTGTTTTTGCAAATCAAACACAAATCCCTATCTCTAAGTGAAACACACATGTTTAAGCATAAAGAGAGTCATTCAAAAAGAGATTGATCAAGGATTTCAAAAACTCCCCCTTTTTCCCATAATCAATACTTCTCCCCACAAGAAAGCCAACTTTTGACAAGAGAGATAACTTAAGAACTTTGACAAATCAAAAACTCTATTCTACTATTCTCTCAAGTGGTAGCTGATCCATTTATTGCTTTGGCCTTTATTTTCTCCCCCTTTGGCATCAAGCACCAAAACGGGATCAATTGTGGCCCTTTAACCCCATTGCCTCACCAAAATCTTCAATTAAGAGCAAATGGCAATAAGAGTTCATGAGATGGACTTGGAATAAGTTACCCTTCATCGGAGTGCAGTGGAAGTCTTTCATGGTCCAAGTCCACCTTTTCCCTTTCAATCTCCTTTGTGACTAACACAAGCAAACTCAAACATATGGTTAGTCTCAAAGGGTCAAGTTGTAACACATCTCCCCCTAAACATGTGCATCACATTGCAACGGACTTGTGAGGTCCAGGGAGTGTTTGTACAACTTGAGCACCATAATAAGCAACAAAATGCAGAATGAACATGATCAAAAGCATGAATACATGTATGCTATAATTCAATCCAAGTTCCGCGAATCTAAGACATTTAGCTCACTACGCAGCCTGCAAAAGGTCTTCTCATCTAAAGGCTTGGTAAAGATATCGGCTAGCTGGTTCTCGGTGCTAACATAAAACACTTCGATATCTCCCTTTTGCTGGTGGTCTCTCAAAAAGTGATGCCGGATGTCTATGTGCTTTGTGCGGCTGTGCTCAACAGGATTTTCCGCTATTCGGATAGCACTCTCATTATCACATAGGAGTGGGACTTTGCTCAGATTGTAGCCAAAGTCCCTGAGGGTTTGCCTCATCCAAAGTAGTTGCGCGCAACACTGACCTGCGGCAACGTACTCGGCCTCAGCGGTGGATAGGGCAACGGATGTTTGTTTCTTAGAATTCCATGACACCAGGGACCTTCCTAAGAATTGGCACGTCCCCGATGTACTCTTCCTATCGACCTTACATCCAGCATAGTCGGAATCTGAGTACCCAATCAAGTCAAAGTTAGACCCCTTTGGATACCAGATCCCGAAGCAAGGCGTAGCGACTAAATATCTAAGAATTCGCTTCACCGCCACCAAGTGACACTCCTTAGGATCGGATTGAAATCTAGCACACATGCATACGCTAAGCATAATATCCGGTCTACTAGCACATAAATAAAGTAGAGATCCTATCATTGACCGGTATGCTTTTTGATCAACGGACTTACCTCCTTTGTTGAGGTCGGTGTGTCCGTCGGTTCCCATCGGAGTCTTTGCGGGCTTGGCGTCCTTCATCCCAAACCGCTTCAGCAGATCTTGCGTGTACTTCGTTTGGGAGATGAAGGTGCCGTCCTTGAGTTGCTTCACTTGGAACCCAAGGAAGTAGTTCAACTCGCCCATCATCGACATCTCGAATTTCTGCGTCATCACCCTGCTAAACTCTTCACAAGACTTTTGATTAGTAGAACCAAATATTATGTCATCGACATAAATTTGGCATATAAACAAATCACCATCACATGTCTTTGTAAAAAGAGTTGGATCGGCTTTCCCAACCTTGAAAGCATTAGCAAGTAAGAAATCTCTAAGGCATTCATACCATGCTCTTGGGGCTTGTTTAAGTCCATAGAGCGCCTTAGAGAGCTTACACACGTGGTCGGGGTACCGCTCATCCTCGAAGCCAGGGGGTTGCTCCACGTACACCTCCTCCTTTATTGGCCCGTTGAGGAACGCGCTCTTCACATCCATTTGGTACAACCTGAAAGAGTGGTGAGCGGCATATGCTAGCAAGATACGAATAGACTCTAGCCTAGCCACAGGAGCAAAAGTCTCCTCAAAGTCCAAACCTGCGACTTGGGCATAACCTTTTGCCACAAGTCGAGCCTTGTTCCTTGTCACCACCCCGTGCTCGTCCTGTTTGTTGCGGAACACCCACTTGGTTCCCACAACATTTTGCTTGGGACGAGGCACCAGCGTCCAAACTTCGTTGCGCTTGAAGTTATTAAGTTCCTCCTGCATGGCCAACACCCAATCCGGATCTAGCAAGGCCTCCTCTACCCTGAAAGGCTCAATAGAGGAGACAAAAGAGTAATGCTCACAAAAATTAACTAATCGAGATCGAGTAGTTACTCCCTTGCTAATGTCACCCAAAATTTGGTCGACGGGATGATCCCTTTGAATCATCGCTCGAACTTGGGTTGGAGGTGCCGGTTGCGCTTCTTCCTCCATCACTTGATCTTCTTGTGCTCCCCCTTGATCACACGCCTCCTTTTGATGAACCTGTTCATCGTCTTGAGTTGGGGGATGCACCGTCGTTGAAGAAGAAGGTTGATCACGTTCATCCTGTTCCTGTGGCCGAACGTCTCCAATCGCCATGGTTCGTATAGCGGCCGTCGGAACATCTTCTTCATCTACATCATCACAATCAACAACTTGCTCTCTTGGAGAGCCATTAGTCTCATCAAATACAACGTCGCTAGAGACTTCAACCAAACCCGAAGATTTGTTGAAGACCCTATACGCCTTTGTATTTGAATCATAACCTAATAAAAACCCTTCTACAGCTTTGGGAGCAAACTTAGAATTTCTACCCTTCTTTACTAGAATGTAGCACTTGCTCCCAAATACACGAAAGTACGATACATTGGGTTTGTTACCGGTTAGTAGCTCATATGACGTCTTCTTGAGGAGGCGGTGAAGGTAGACCCTGTTGATGGCGTGGCAAGCCGTGTTCACGGCTTCCGACCAAAAGCACTCGGGGGTCTTGAACTCTCCAAGCATTGTCCTCGCCATATCGATTAGCGTCCTGTTCTTCCTCTCTACCACACCATTTTGTTGTGGTGTGTAGGGAGCGGAGAACTCGTGCTTGATCCCTTCCTCCTCAAGAAACTCCTCCACTTGAAGGTTCTTGAACTCGGACCCGTTGTCGCTCCTTATCTTCTTCACCTTGAGCTCAAACTCATTTTGAGCTCTCCTGAGGAAGCGCTTGATGGTCCCTTGGGTTTCAGACTTATCCTGCAAAAAGAATACCCAAGTGAAGCGGGAAAAGTCATCAACAATAACTAAACCATACTTACTTCCTCCTATGCTTAGATAGGCGACGGGTCCGAAGAGGTCCATATGCAGCAGCTCCAGGGGTCTCGACGTGGTCATCACGTTCTTGCTGTGATGTGCTCCTCCTACTTGTTTACCTGCCTGACAAGCTGCACAAGGTCTATCTTTTTCGAAATAAACATTTGTTAGACCTATCACGTGTTCTCCCTTTAGAAGCTTGTGGAGGTTCTTCATCCCCACATGTGCTAAGCGGCGATGCCACAGCCAGCCCATGCAAGTCTTAGCCATTAAGCATGCATCTAGACCGGTCTCTTCTTTTGCAAAATCAACTAAATAAAGCTTGCCGTCTAGTACACCCTTAAAAGCTAGTGAACCATCACATCTTCTAAAGACAGACACATCTACATTTGTAAAAAGGCAATTGTATCCCATTTGACATAATTGACTAACAGATAGCAAATTATATCCAAGACTCTCCACTAAGAATACATTTGAGATAGAATGCTCATTAGAAATTGCAATTTTACCTAGCCCTTTTACCTTGCCTTGATTCCCATCACCGAATATAATTGAATCTTGGGAATCCTTATTCTTGACGTAGGAGGTGAACATCTTCTTCTCCCCCGTCATATGGTTTGTGCATCCGCTGTCGATAATCCAGCTTGAACCCCCGGATGCATAAACCTGCAAGGCAAATTTAGGCTTGGGTCTTAGGTACCCAACTCATGTTGGGTCCTGCAAGGTTAGCACAAATATCTTTAGGGACCCAAATGCAAGATTTATCTCCCTTGCATCTAGCCCCTAATTTCCTAGCAACTACCTTCTTACCCTTTCTACAAATAGCAAAGGGAGCATTACAAGCATAATAAATGGTAGAAGGTTCATTCACTACTTTCCTAGGAGCATGAATAACATTCTTCCTAGGTACATGAGTAATATCTCTCCTAGGCATATGTACAACATTTCTCCTACACATATCTCTACCATGATTATAAGAAGAACTAGAAGCAAACATTGCATGAGAATCATAAGCATATGAATCAAAATGATTATAAGCATTTCTAGCATGTCTCCTATCATAATACATAAAAGCATGATTCTTTTTAGCATTACTAGCCATCGGGGCCTTCCCCTTCTCCTTGACGAAGATGGGAGCCTTATGGCTTGTTAAGTTCTTGGCTTCCCTCTTGAAGCCAAGCCCATCCTTAATTGAGGGGTGTCTACCAATCGTGTAGGCATCCCTTGCAAATTTGATTTTATCAACTTCATTCTTGCTAGTCTTAAGTTGGGCATTAAGACTAGCCACTTCATCATTTAATTTGGAAATTAGAACTAGGTGTTCACTACAAGCATTAACATCAAAATCCTTACACCTAGTACAAATTTCAACATGTTCAACACAAGAATTTGATTTACTAGCTACTTCTAGTTTAGCACTTAAATCAATATTAACACTTCTTAAGGTAGAAATGGTTTCATGACAGGAAGATATTTCACTAGAAAGCATTTCATTTCTTTTCACTTCTAAAGCATATGATTTTTGTGCCTCTACAAATTTATCATGTTCATCATACAATAAATCTTCTTGCTTTTCTAAAAGCCTATCCTTTTCATTCAATGCATTAATTAATTCATTGATTTTCTCTATCTTAGATCTATCTAAGCCCTTGAACAAGCAAGAATAATCTATGTCATCATCACTAGACTCACTATCACTAGATGAAGCATAAGTGGAGTCTTGAATACTCACCTTCTTCTCCCTTGCCATAAGGCAAGTGAGATGCTCGTTGGGGAAGAGAGCTGATTTGTTGAAGGCAGTGGCGGCGAGTCCTTCGTTGTCGGAGTCGGAGGAGGAGCAATCCGAGTCCCACTCCTTTCCTAGATGCGCCTCGCCTTTTGCCTTCTTGTATTGCTTCTTCTTCTCTCTTTTGTTCCCCTTTTCCTGGTCACTTTCATTATCGGGACAGTTAGCAATGAAATGACCAAGCTTACCGCATTTGAAGCATGAGCGCTTCCCCTTGGCTTTGGTCTTGCTTGGTTGTCCCTTGTGACCTTTAAGCACCGTCTTGAATCTCTTAATGATGAGAGCCATCTCTTCATCATTAAGGCCAGCCGCCTCAACTTGCACCACCTTGCTAGGTAGCGACTCCTTGCTCCTCGTTGCCTTTAGAGCAATGGGTTGAGGCTCGTGGAGTGGTCCGTTCAACGCGTCGTCGACGTATCTTGCCTCCTTGATCATCATCCGCCCGCTCACGAATTTTCCAAGCACTTCCTCGGGCGTCATCATCGTGTACCTGGGATTCTCACGAATATTGTTCACGAGATGAGGATCAAGTACGGTAAAGGACCTGAGCATTAGGCGGACGACGTCGTGGTCCGTCCATCGCGTGCTCCCGTAGCTTCTTATCTTGTTGATAAGGGTCTTGAGCCGGTTGTACGTTTGCGTTGGCTCCTCGCCCCTTATCATCGCGAACCGTCCAAGCTCGCCCTCCACCAACTCCATCTTGGTGAGTAAGGTGACGTCGTTCCCCTCATGAGAAATCTTGAGGGTGTCCCAGATTTGCTTGGCGTTGTCCAAGCCGCTCACCTTATGGTATTCATCCCTGCACAAGGAAGCTAGAAGAACAGTAGTAGCTTGTGCATTTTTATGGATTTGTTCATTAATGAACATGGGACTATCCGAACTATCAAAGTGCATTCCACTCTCTACAATCTCCCATATACTAGGATGGAGAGAGAATAGGTGACTACGCATTTTGTGACTCCAAAATCCGTAGTCCTCTCCATCAAAGTGTGGGGGCTTGCCAAGTGGAATGGAGAGCAAATGAGAATGTGAACTTTGCGGAATACGAGAGTAATCAAAGAAAAAGTTCGAGTTAACCGGTTTTCTCCTCTCGTAGTCGTTGTGGTCCTCATCCTTTTGGGAAGAAGTAGACTCGTCGCTGTCGTAGTAGATTATCTCCTTGATGCGCCTGGTCTTCTTCTTCTTCCCTTCCTTCCGTCTTTGACCCGAGCCGGAGTCGGTAGGCTTGTCGTCCTTCGGCTCGTTGACGAAGGTCTCCTTCTCTTTGTCGTTGATCACTATACCCTTCCCCTTAGGATCCATCTATTCGGGCGGTTAGTCCCTTTGTGAATAGAACGGCTCCGATACCAATTGAGAGCACCTAGAGGGGGGGTGAATAGGTGATCCTGTAAACTTCAAAAACTTAAGCCACAAAACTTTGATTAAGTGTTAGCTCAGTTAATGCCAAGTGGCTAAGGTGAAGTCTCAGCAAAACACAATACCACAAGAGATCAAGACAGAGGTGACACGGTGGTTTATCCCGTGGTTCGGCCAAGCCAATGCTTGCCTACTTCCACGTTGTGGCGTCCCAACGGACGAGGGTTGCAATCAACCCCTCTCAAGCGGTCCAAAGACCCACTTGAATACCACGTTGTTTTGTTGTTCCTTTCACTATCCCGTTTGCAAGGAATCTCCACAAATTGGAGTCTCTTGCCCTTACAAGTATGATCACAAAGAAAGCACAGAGTAAGGGAGGGAAGCAACACACACAAATCCACAACAAAAGCGCACACACACGGCCAAGACTCGAGCTCGAATGACTATCTCAGAGTTCACACTAGAACAGAGCTCGAATCACTTAGAATCACAAACGAATGCGCAAAGAACTTGTGTGGATGATCAAGAATGCTCAAGAGTTGCTTGTGTCTCTCCTCCATGCGCCTAGGGGCTCCTTTTATAGCCCCAAGGCAGCTAGGAGCCGTTGAGAGCAATTCTGGAAGGCCATCCTTGCCTTCTGTCGTCGGGGGCACCGGACAGTCCGGTGCACACCGGACATGTCCGGTGACCGATTTCTTTCCTTTCCTGGCGCTTCCGACCGTTGGAAGACTGCCGTGGATCTGCGAGCCGTTGGCGCACCGGACAGTCCGGTGCACACCGGACAGTCCGGTGCCGTCTTCCGACCGTTGGCTCAGCCACGTGTCCCGCGCCGATTGCGCGGCCGACCGTTGGCCCTGGCCGACCGTTGGCTCACCGGACAGTCCGGTGCACACCGGACAGTCCGGTGAATTTTAGCCGTACGCCGCCGGCCAAAAACCCGAGAGCGGCCAGTTCGAGTCGAGTTGGCCTGGCGCACCGGACACTGTCCGGTGCACACCGGACAGTCCGGTGCTCCAGACCGAGCTGGGACTTGGCTGCACACATCCAAGTCATTTCTCCTCTTCTCTCTTCCTGTTTCTAACACTTAGACAAATATGTTAGTCCACAAAACCAATGTACTAAGGCTTAGAAACATACCTTTATCTCATGATTTGCACCTTGTTCATCCATGTACACAAATTCACAATTAAACACGTGTGTTGGCACTCAATCACCAAAATACTTAGAAATGGCCCAAGGGCACATTTCCCTTTCAGATTCGCCCGGAGCTTGTCGCTCCATGGGCTTCCCCGTCGTGGAGGTTGTCCATACCCGCGGGGACGGAACCGGAGTTCCGTTTGTAATGGCACATTGAGTGCCAGTGTTTTTGTTTGTTGTGGCTGTCGGGGCCTGAACATGTATGTGATTTCGGCACGGAGCCGTGTTTTTTCCTCCTTTTCGAGCACTAAGACTCGCCTGTTGGTTGTCTGAACCGCTTCACCAAGCGAGAGTCGCCCCGTGTACAGGTGACGAGTGAGGTATCCGTATCTCGGAGGCGTAGGAGTCCCTCGGCTCGGTCGGCCTTGTTGTCCGAGGCTTCTCTCACTTAGTTAAAGGAACACCTCGGCCGCTCTTCGATGAGCTGAGGCCAGGGGTGGCGGCGTCAACATGAACAGAGGCAGAGTTGGTTCGAAAAGAAGAACCTGGTTGGCCGGAGCCTGGCCGGGTTGTCCGTTAGTGGGACCGACGCCGGAATTGACCAGCCGAGGCCTCGGGTCGGGCTGACGTCCTTGGAAGGTAGCTGGCCGAGGCCCCGGGGTGACCGGCCGAGCCGCCTGCTCGGGCCGGATTCCCGGAGAAGACCCTGGCGGCGATGGCCCGGGCGTGGTGATGACGTCGTCCTCTGGAGTGGAGATCCTCGGACTGCGTCGCCGTCCGAGGCTAGGTCGGCCCTCGCCGAAGGTGTCGTCGATGCCGAGGGTGCTGCTGCTCCCTTCAGCCGTCAAGATCCGAGCCTGCAGGATCGGATTGTCTTGTAGCGTGTGTTTCCTGCGGCCGCCGAGGCCTAAACACACCCTCGCCGTGTTGTAAAGCTGCGTCTTTTTTCCTTTCGTTTCGAGTATCTGGACTTTTTTGTCGGTAACAGAAATGTTTGTGCGAGCAAGAGTTGCTTCTCGCGGAAGGTGATGAGTGAGGTATCCGTATCCCGGAGGCGTAGGAGTCCCTCGGCTCGGTCGGCCTGGCCGCTTACGCGCACTCTTACCCGTCCGTGGGGCTCTGTCACCGACACAGTGGAGAAGGCTCGAAGGATCGCTTCAGCAAAAGAGCTTTCGAACGTGAAGACTTGTTCGGTCCGTAGAATCACTTATCCGAACGTGAGTTACTTATCGCAGAAGGTGATGAGTGAGGTATCCGTATCCCAGAGGCGTAGGAGTCCCTCGGCTCGGTCAGCCTTGGCTGCTTACGTGTACTCCGTCGTTTTCAGGATCCACTTTCGAAGTAGCCAAAAAGCGCGAAAGACATTCTGGCAGAAAAGATCTTTTTTCGAGGAAAATTTGGACGCAGAGGGGGTTCCCCCCTTTTAGCCCCCGAGGGAGGGTCGGGCTTTGCCGAGGCGAGGCCGACCCTTCCTTGATGACTAAACTTTGCGTGGGTGCGAGGTATATGACCAACTTGAAAACATCTTAAGGGTAGAAGCGACGTAGCTGTTGGATGTTCCAGGCGTTGTCGTAGACCTCGCCTTGACTGTTGGCCAGCTTGTATGTTCCGGGCTTCAGAACCTTGGCGATGACGAATGGCCCCTCCCAGGGAGGCGTGAGCTTGTGCCGCCCTCGGGCGTCTTGTCGCAGCCGAAGCACCAGGTCGCCCACCTGGAGGTCTCGGGACCGGACCCCTCGGGCGTGGTAGCGTCGCAGGGACTGCTGGTACCGCGCCGAGTGTAGCAAGGCCTGGTCCCGAGCCTCCTCCAGTCGGTCCAGCGAGTTTTCTCGGCTGACTCAGTTGCTTTGGTCGGTGTAGGCCCTCGTCCTCGGGGAGCCGTATTCTAAGTCTGTGGGCAAGATGGCTTCGGCCCCATAGACTAGAAAGAACGGCGTGAAGCCCATGGCTCGGCTCGGCGTTGTCCTCAGACTCTAGACCACCGAGGGGAGTTCCTTCATCCATCGCTTGCCGAACTTGTTGAGGTCGTTGTAGATCTGAGGCTTGAGCCCTTGTAGAATCATGCCTTTGGCACGCTCCACCTGCCCATTCGTCATGGGATGAGCCACGGCGGCCCAGTCCACCAGGATGTGGTGATCCTCGCAGAAGTCCAGGAACTTCCTGCCGGTGAACTGGGTGCCGTTGTCGGTGATGATGGAGTTCGGGACCCTGAAGCGATGGACGATGATGTTGGTGAAGAACGCCACCGCCTGCTCGGACCTGATGCTGTTCAGGGGTCGGACCTCAATCCACTTGGAGAATTTGTCGATGGCGACCAGCAGGTGTGTGTAGCCCCCGGGTGCCTTCTGCAAGGGGCCGACGAGGTCCAGACCCCACACCGCAAAAGGCCAGGTGATGGGTATCGTCTGCAGAGCCTGAGCGGGCAGGTGGGTCTACCTCGCGTAGAATTGACACCCTTCGCAGGTGCGGACGATTCTGGTAGCGTCGGCCACCGCCGTCGGCCAGTAGAAGCCTTGCCGGAAAGCGTTCCCGACAAGGGCTCGAGGCACTGCGTGATGGCCTCAAGCCCCCGAGTGTATCTCTCGCAGGAGTTCCTGACCTTCGGCGATGGAGATGCATCGTTGGAGGATGCCTGAGGGGCTGCGGTGGTAGAGCTCCTTCTCATCACCCAGCAAGACGAACGACTTGGCGCGCCGCGCCACCCGCCGAGCCTCAGCTCGGTCGAGGGGTAGCTCTCCTCGGTGGAGATATTGCAGGTACGGGGTCTGCCAGTTTCGATTAGGCGCGACCCCGCTTCGCTCCTCCTCGACGCGCAGTGCCTCACCCTCGGGGGCCGAGGGTACCTCGGACTGAACCGAGGGTGCCTCGGACCGAGCTGAGGCTGCCTCGGGATGAGCCGAGGGTGCCCCGAACTGAGCCGAGGGCGCCTCGGGTTGAGCCGTGGGTGCCTCGGACTGGGCAGAGGGTACCTCAGGCTCGGACGTGTCGTCGATCTTGACGGAGGGTTGATGCAGGTCTCGGGAGAAGACGTCTGGGGGAACCGTCGTTCGCCCCGAGGCTATTTTAGCCAGCTCGTCCGCAGTCTCGTTGTAGCGCCGAGCGATGTGGTTGAGCTCGAGTCCGTAGAACTTGTCTACCAGGCGCCGAACCTCATCGCAGTAGGCCTCCATCTTCGGGTCATGACAATGGGAGTTCTTCATGACTTGGTCGATGACGAGCTGCGAGTCACCACGAGCATCGAGGCGTCGGACCCCTAGCTCGATGGCGATCCGCAACCCATTGACCAGAGCCTCATATTCTGCCACATTGTTGGACACCGGGAAGTGGAGGCATAGCACGTAGCGTAGATGCTTTCCGAGGGGTGAGATGAAGAGTAGGCCTGCGCCGGCTCCTGTCTTCATCAGCGACCCATCGAAGAACATGGTCCAGAGCTCCGGTTGGATCGGAGCCGTCGGTAGCTGGGTGTCGACCCATTCAGCCATGAAGTCCGCCAAGACCTCGGACTTAATGGCTTTCCGGGGAGCGAACGAGATTGTCTCGCCCATGATCTCCACCGCCCACTTTGCAATCCTACCCGAGGCCTCTCGGCACTGGATGATCTCTCCCAGGGGGAAGGATGACACCACAGTTACCGGATGAGACTCGAAGTAGTGTTGCAGCTTCCGTCGCGTTAGGATCACCGCGTACAGCAGCTTCTGAACTTGTGGGTAGCGGATCTTGGTTTCGGACAGTACCTCGCTGACGAAGTAGAATGGCCTCTGAACGGGCAATGCATGCCCCTCTTCTTGCCTCTTGACCACAATCGCGGCGCTAACCACCTGGGTGGTTGCGGCGACGTAGACCAGGAGGGCTTCTCCGGTAGCTGGGGGCACCAAGATAGGCGCCTTTGTGAGGAGCGCCTTCAGGTTCCCGAGGGCTTCCTCGGCCTCAGGGGTCCAAGTGAAACACTCGGCCTTCCTTAAGAGGCGGTACAGAGGTAGACCTCTTTCGCCGAGGCGTGAGATGAAGCGGCTCAGAGCCACGAGGCATCCCATGACCCTCTGTACGCCTTTCAAGTCCTTGATGGGCCCCATGCTGGTAATGGCTGCGATCTTCTCCGGGTTGGCTTCGATGCCCCGCTCGGAGACGATGAACCCCAAGAGCATGCCTCGGGGCACCCCAAAGACACACTTTTCAGGATTGAGCTTGACGCCTTTCGCCTTGAGACATCGGAATGTCGTTTCAAGGTCGGAGGCCCTCCTCGTCTTGACTACGATGTCATCGACGTAGGCCTCGACCGTGCGGCCAATGTGTTCGCCGAACACATGGTTCATGCACCGCTGGTACGTCGCGCCCGCATTCCTCAAACCGAACGGCATGGTGACATAGCAGTACATGCCGAAGGGTGTGATGAAAGAAGTCGCGAGCTAGTCGGACTCTTTCATCTTGATTTGATGATACCCTGAGTAGGCATCGAGGAAAGACAGGGTTTCGCACCCAGCAGTGGAATCCACGATTTGGTCGATGCAAGGCAGAGGGTAGGGAACCTTCGGACACGCTTTGTTGAGACCAGTGTAGTCTACACACATCCGCCATTTCCCCCCTTTCTTTCTCACAAGCACAGGGTTGGCAAGCCATTCGGGATGGAATACCTCTTTGATGAACCCTGCCGCCATTAGCTTGTGAATCTCCTCGCCTATGGCTCTGCGCTTCTCCTCGTCGAATCGGCGCAGCGGCTGCTTGACGGGTCGGGCTCCGGCACGGATGTCCAGCGAGTGCTCGGCGACATCCCTCGGTATGCCAGGCATGTCCGAGGGACTCCACGCAAAGACGTCGGCGTTCGCACGGAGAAAGTCGACGAGCACTGCTTCCTATTTGGGATCGAACCCGGAGCCGATCCGGATCTGCTTGGAGGTGTCGCCGCCGGGGTCGAGGGGGACGGACTTAACCGTCTCCGCTGGCTCAAAGTTGCCGGCGTGACGCTTCACGTCTGGCACCTCCTTAGAGAAGCTCTCCAGGTCGGCAATGAGGGCCTCAGATTCGGCGAGGGCCTCGGCGTACTCCACGCACTCCACGTCGCATTCGAACGCGTGTTTGTACGTAGGGCCGATGGTGATGACCCCGTTGGGGCCCGGCATCTTGAGCTTCAGGTAGGTGTAGTTGGGGACGGCCATGAACTTCGCGTAGCATGGCCTCCCTAGTACCGCGTGGTAGGTTCCTCGGAATCCGACCACCTCGAACGTCAGGGTCTCCCTTCGGAAGTTGGACGGTGTTCCGAAGCAGACGGGAAGGTCGAGCTGTCCGAGGGGTTGGACGCGCTTCCCGGGGATGATCCCATGGAAGGGCGCAGCGCCTGCCCGGACAGAGGACAGATCAACACGCAGGAGCCCGAGGGTCTCGGCGTAGATGATGTTGAGGCTGCTGCCTCCGTCCATGAGGACCTTGGTGAGCCTGACGTCGCCAATGACGGGGTCGACGACGAGCGGGTATTTCCCTAGGCTCAGCACATGGTCGGGGTGATCGTCTCGGTCGAAGGTGATGGGCTTGTCGGACCAGTCTAGATAGACTGGCGCCGCCACCATGACCGAGCAGACCTCCCGGCGCTCTTGCTTGTGGTGCCGAGCCGAGGCGTTCGCCGCTTGCCCACCATAGATCATGAAGCTGTCGCGGACCTCGGGGAACTCTCCTGGGTGGTGATCTTCCTTCTTGTCGTCGTCGCGGGCCTTGCCACCCTCCGCGGGTGGCCCGGCCCTGTGGAAGTGGCGCCGAAGCATGACGCACTCCTCAAGGGTGTGCTTGACCGGTCCCTGGTGATAGGGGCACGGCTCCTTAAGCATCTTGTCGAAGAGGTTGGCACCTCCAGGGGGCTTCCGAGGGTTCTTGTACTCGACGGCGGCGACAAGGTCCGCGTCGGCGGCGTCGCGTTTCGCTTGCGACTTCTTCTTGCCCTTCTTCTTAGCACCACGCTGAGTTGACGCCTCGGGAGTGAGAGCACCTAGAGGGGGGGTGAATAGGTGATCCTGTAAAACTTCAAACTTAAGCCACAAAACTTGGTTAAGTGTTAGCACAGATAATGCCAAGTGGCTAGAGAGGAGTCCCAACAAAACACAATAACCACAGAAGATCAATCACAGAGATGGCACAGTGGTTTATCCCGTGGTTCGGCCAAGACCAACGCTTGCCTACTCCACGTTGTGGCGTCCCAACGGACGAGGGTTGCAATCAACCCCTCTCAAGCGGTCCAAAGACCCACTTGAATACCACAGTGTTTTGCTTTCTTTTCTTTATCCCGTTTGCAAGGAATCTCCACAAATTGGAGTCTCTTGCCCTTACAAGTATATGATCACAAAGAAGCACAGAGTAAGGGAGGGAAGCAACACACACAAATCCACAGCAAAATGCGCACACACACGGCCAAGAATCGAGCTCAAAAGACTATCTCAAAGTTCTCACTAGAACGGAGCTCGAATCACTGAGAATGACAAACGAATGCGCAAAGACTGAGTGTGGATGATCAAGAATGCTCTAAGGTTGCTTGGGTGACTCCTCCATGCGCCTAGGGGTCCCTTTTATAGCCCCAAGGCAGCTAGGAGCCGTTGAGAGCAAATCTGGAAGGCTATCCTTGCCTTCTGTCGTCGGGTGCACCGGACAGTCCGGTGCACACCGGACACTGTCCGGTGCCCGATTTCTTTCCTTAAACAGCGCTGCCGACCGTTGCTGACCGTTGCAGATCTGGGAGCCGTTGGCGCACCGGACATGTCCGGTGCACACCGGACAGTCCGGTGCCCCCTTCCGACCGTTGGCTCGGCCACGTGTCTCGCAGATCGCGCGGCCGACCGTTGGCTCGGCCACGTGTCCCGCGCAGATCGCGCGGCCGACCGTTGGCTCACCGGACAGTCCGGTGAATTTTAGCCGTACGCCGTCGGCGAATTCCCGAGAGCGGCTACTTCACGCCGAGCCAGCCTGGCGCACCGGACACTGTCCGGTGCACACCGGACAGTCCGGTGTGCCAGACCGGGCTGAGTCTTGGCTGCACTCAGCCAAGTCTTTTTCTCCTCTTTTCTTTTCTTCTTCTTTCTGTTTCTAACACTTAGACAAGTATATTAGTACACAAAACCAATGTACTAAGGCTTAGAAACATACCTTTACTTCATGATTTGCACTTTGTTCATCCATGGACATAAATTCACATTTAAGCACTTGTGTTGGCACTCAATCACCAAAATACTTAGAAATGGCCCAAGGGCACATTTCCCTTTCAGGGAGTACCTTCCGATGGGTGGCCCTGGGGCTGCTTGTCCTTTCGGAAGATAGCCTCGACCGCCTCCTGGCCGGAGGCGAACTTGGTGGCGATGTCCATCAGCTCGCTCGCCCTGGTGGGGGTCTTGCGGCCCAGCTTGCTCACTAGGTCGTGGCAAGTGGTGCCAGCGAGGAACGCGCCGATGACATTCGAGTTGGTGATGTTGGGCAGCTCGGTACGCTGCTTCGAAAATCGCCGGATGTAGTCTCGGAGAGACTCTCCCGGCTGCTGTCGGTAGCTTCGGAGGTCCCAGGAATTCCGGGGGCGCACATACGTGCCCTGGAAATTGCCGGCGAAAGCTTGGACTAGGTCGTCCCAGTTGGAGATCTGCCCCGGAGGCAGGTGCTCCAACCAGGCGCGAGTGGAGTCGGAGAGGAACAGGGGGAGGTTGCGGATGATGAGGTTGTCATCGTCCGTTCCACCCAGTTGGCAGGCCAGACGGTAGTCCGCGAGCCACAGTTCCGGTCTCGTCTCCCCCGAGTACTTTGTGATAGTAGCCGGGGGTCGGAACCGGGTCGGGAACGGCGCCCGTCGGATGGCTCGGTTGAAGGCTTGCGGACCGGGTGGTTCGGGCGAGGGACTCCGATCCTCCCCGCTGTCGTAGCGTCCCCCACGCCTGGGGTGGTAGCCTCGGCGCACCCTCTCGTCGAGGTGGGCCCGTCGGTCGCGGTGATGGTGCTCGTTGCCGAGGCGACCCGGGGCCGCAGGCGCTGTGTTGCGCGTGCGCCCGGTGTAGACCGAGGTTTCCCGCATGAATCGGGAAGTCGCAGCATGAGGTTCCGAGGGGTACCCCTGCCTTCGGGAGGCAGAGCTCTCGGCCCGTCGGACCGCGGCGCCTTCCAGGAGATTCTTGAGCTCTCCCTGGATTCGCCGCCCCTCGGTGGTTGATGGCTCTGGCATCGCGCGATGAAGCATGGCTGCTGCCGCCAGGTTCTGGCCGACCCCACTGGATGTGGGTGGTGGCCTGAGCCTGACGTCATCGGCGATGCGGTGCTGGAAGCCCTGGGGTAGATGACGTATTTCTCCGGGCGGAGGTTGGCCCGCCCATGCCTGCCCGACGTCCCGACGGATCGGCTCAAGCGCTCCTGCTCCCTCGTCAAGCCTGGCCTGCACCCCGCGGATTTGCTCGAGCTGTGGGTCATGACCCCCCGCCTGAACGAGGACCACATCTAGCTCCCGTGGGATGTCAACGCGAGGCACCGGCCTAGGGAGGTCACCGTCCTCCGGCATGCCGAGATGGTTGCCTTCGGGGGGACCCCCTAGATCGACGTGGAAGCATTCGCGACTTGGGCCGCGGTCCTCATCGCCGAGGCTACGGCTACCGTCGGAATAGTCGGAAAGGCAGTAGTCGCATGCGGTCATGAAGTCCCGCATGGCACTGGGGTTGCCAAGTCCAGAGAAATCCCAACAGATGCTGGGTTCGTCGTCTTCCTCGGACCCAGAGGGCCCGTAGGTCGAGACGTCCGTCAGCCGGTCCCAAGGTGACCGCACACGAAACCCCAGAGGGTCTGGATTTGCCTCTACGAGGGCGCCCGCCAAAGCGAAGTCGCTCGACGGGTTGAGGCTGAAACCGAAAGACGCGGGATGGGAATCGATCGGTAGCTTTTGGTCGACGGGCGGCGATAAGGTCGCATCAGGGACTGACTGCGCCGTCGCCTCCGGTACGAGGGTGACATCCAGCAAGCTTTTCGCGAGCGTGCTGGCATTGTCCGCTTGCTCGGGATTGGCGTGTCACGGGGAGATGGCGCTCGCCTTCGTCTCAAACGCGAGGTCGACGCCCGGTGCGCCCCCCGTTGGGGTGCCGGGGCCGTCGACTCGCTCGACAGCCGACGAGGAGCTGTCTCCTGCTTGGCCTTGGTTGCCCTGCCTCCTCCTCCGTCGGTGGGGGAGAGGACAGGGTGAGCTCGAAGGTTGCTCTTCCACCATGCGGGGAAGACGTCGCCGATTCCGCCGCCGGCAGGCGTGTTGTCGGCCGCCACTGTTGTTGTCGCACGACGGTGGAAGGAGTATCATGTCGTAGCTGCCGTCGAGGGACATGAACTCAAGACTCCCGAAACGGAGCACTGTCCTGGGTTGGAGAGGTTGCTGGAGACTGCCCATCTGGAGCTTGACGGGAAGCTGTTCGTCAACACGCAGCAGGCCCCTACCTGGCGCGCCAACTGTCGGCGTTCCGAGACCGGGGGTCCCTGGGCCAACGAGTGAATGTCGCCGCGTGCCCCAGCCCAGATGGGTCGAGCGCGAGGGCGAGCGCGAAGGGGGGAGAGCGAGGCGGGCGGAGACCGGCGTGAGAGAGGTGGGAGTCCCGCGGCCTTCGTGTTCGTCCCGCGCCCAGGTCGGGTGCGCTTGCAGTAGGGGGTTACAAGCGTCCACGCGGGAGAGGGAGCGAGCGGCTCCAAGCGAGCGCCTGTTCTCGTCCTCGTCCCCGCGCGGCCAACCCTCTCTAAGAGGGCCCTGGTCCTCCCTTTTATAGGCGTAAGGAGAGGATCCAGGTGTACAATGGGGGGTGTAGCAGGGTGCTACGTGTCTAGCGGAGGTGAGCTAGCGCCCTAAGTACATGCCGTTGTGGCAGCCGGAGAGATCTTGACACCCAGCTGGTGTGATGTCGTGGCCGTCGAAGGAGCGATGGAGCTTGGCGGAGGGACAGCTGTCGGAGCGGTTGAGTCCTTGCTGACGTCCTCTTGCTTCCGTAAGGGGGCTGAGAGCCGCCGTCGTCACAGAGCATGCGGGGCGCCATCATTGCCTATCTGGCGGAGCGAGCCAGATGGGACGCCGGTCTTGTTCCCTGCGGCCCGAGTCAGCTCGGGGTAGGGTGATGATGGCGCCTCCTGTTGACGTGGCTGGTCTGCGCCCTATGTTGGGCGATGTGGAAGCTCCTCCGAAGCCGAGGTCGAGTCCAAGCCCCCGGGTCGGGCGAGGCGGAGATTGCCGGCTGGTGCCGGGGCGGAGTCCGAGCCCTGGGGTCGGGCGAAGCGGAGTTCGTCGTCTTCTGGGGCCGAGCCCAAGTCCGAGCCCTGGGTCGGGCGAGGCGGAGGTCGTCGTCTTCTGGGGCCGAGCCCAAGTCCAAGCCCTAGGTCGGGCGAGGCGGAGATCGTCGTCTTCTGGGGCTGAGCCCAAGTCCGAGCCCTGGGTCGGGCGGAGTTCGCCGTCTTCCGGGACTTAGCCCGAGTCCGAGCCCTGGGTCGGGCGGAGTTCGCCGTCTTCCGGGACTTAGCCCGAGTCCGAGCCCCGGGTCGGGCGGAGTTCGCCGTCTTCCAGGACTTAGCCCGAGTCCGAGCCCTGGGTCGGGCGGAGCGGAGTTCGCCGTCTTCCGGGACTTAGCCCGAGTCCGAGCCCTGGGTCGAGCGGAGTTCGCCGTCTTCCGGGACTTAGCCCGAGTCCGAGCCCTGGGTCGGACGGAGTTCGCCGTCTTCCGGGACTTAGCCCGAGTCCAAGCCCTGGGTCGGGCGGAGTTCGCCGTCTTCCGGGACTTAGCCCGAGTCCGAGCCCTAGGTCGGGCAGAGCGGAGCTTCCTATGGTGCCTCCGGCAGGGCCTGACTGCCTGTCAGTCTTACTCTGTCCAGTGGCACTGCAGTCGGAGTGGCGCAGGCGGCGCTATCCTTCTGTCAGGCCGGTCAGTGGAGCGGCAAAGTGACGGCGGTCACTTCAGCTCTGCCGGCTGGGGGCGCACGTCAGGATAAGGGTGTCAGGCCACCTTTGCATTAAATGCTCCTGTGACTTGGTCGGTCGGTGCGGCGATTTGGTCAGGGTTGCTTCTTAGCGAAGGCAGGGCCTCGGGCGAGCCGGGAATATGTTCGCCGCTGAAGGGGGGCCTCGAGCGAGACGAGAATCCTCCGGGGTCGGCTGCCCTTGTCCGAGGCTAGGCTCGGGCGAGGCGTGATCGTGTCCCTCGAATGGACTGATCCCTGACTTAATCGCACCCATCAGGCCTTTGCAGCTTTGTGCTGATGGGGGGTTACCAGCTGAGAATCAGGAGCCTTGAGGGTACCCCTAATTATGGTCCCCGACAAATACTAAAGATCAATTAGCCGATATCTTTACCAAGCCACTAGATGAACAAACTTTTACCAAACTTAGGCATGAGCTCAATATTCTTGATTCTAGAAATTTCTTTTGCTAATTTGCACACATAGCTCATAAATATACCTTTGATCATATCTCTTTTATATATACTATGACTAATGTGTTTTCAAGTGTATTTCAAACCAAGTCATAGGTATATTGAAAGGGAATTGGAGTCTTCGGCGAAGACAAGGCTTCCACTCCACTCTATCACTCATCCTTCGTCGTCGCTCCAAGCAATTCTTCGTCTTTGGTATAATCTTCACTCATATGTTTTATGTGCCAAAGGGGAGAAAGTAGTTAGTAAAGGGCTCTAATGATTCCGTTTTTTGGCGATTCATGCCAAAGGGGGAGATATGAGCCCAAAGCAAAAGGACCGCACCACCACCCAAATTTTAAAATGATTTTCAATTGGAAAATTTCAAATTGATATCTCTTTATGTTCTAAAGGGGGAAAAAGTAGCACCTTTCAAAATTGATATCTTAAAACCCTCTTGAACACCAAGAGGAGAATTTATTGAGGGGGAGTTTTGTTTAGTCAAAGGAAAAGCATTTGAAACAAAGGGACAAAATTTCAAATCTTGAAAATGCTTCTCAAAATCTTATTCATTTACCTTTGACTATCTTGCAAAAGGACTTTGAAAAGAATTTACAAAAGAATTTGCAAAAACAAAACTTGTGGTGCATGCGTGGTCCAAAATATTAAAAATAAAGAAACAATCCATGCATATCTAATAAGTAATATTTATTGGCTCAATTCTAAGTAACCTTTGCACTTGCATATGCAAACTAGTTCAAATCCTGCACTTCTATATTTGCTTTGGTTTGTGTTGGCATCAATCACCAAAAAGGGGGAGATTGAAAGGGAATTAGGCTTACACCTATTTCCTAAACTAATTTTGGTGGTTGAATTGCCCAACACAAATATTTGGAATAACTAGTTTGCCCAAGTTTATAAGTTCTACAGGTACCAAAGGTTCACCATAAGCCAATAAAAAGATCAAGAGAAAGGGTTCAAACAAAGGAGCAAGGGATAACTGAAGGTACCCTAGTCTGGCGCACCGGACTGTCCGGTGTGCCATCGGACATGTTCGGTGCACCAGGGTTCTCCACGCGCTGAACTCCTCACCTTCGGGAAAACGCAGAGTCGCTCCGCTATAATTCACCGGACTGTCCGGTGCTCCAGGAATGAAGCAACTCTGAACTCGCCAGCTTCGGGAATTCGCAACGGCTTCTCCGCTATAATTCACCGGACATGTCTGGTGTACACCGGACTGTCCGGTGTAACTACGGAGCAACGGCTACTTCGGCGCCAACGGTCACCTGCCGGCGCATTAAATGCGTGCCAGAACACGCAGAAGTCAGGCACGCGCGTCATGGCGCACCGGACACTCTACAGTACATGTCCGGTGCGCCACCGGACATCCAGGCGGGCCCAGCAGTCAGTGCTCCAACGGTCGGAACCCTAACGTTCGGGTGACGTGGCTGGCGCACCGGACATGTCCGGTGTGCACCGGACTGTCCGGTGCACCATGCGACAGACAGCCTCCACCCAAACGGCTAGTTTGGTGGTTGGGGCTATAAATACCCCCAACCACCCCACATTCAAGTCATCCAAGTTTTCCACTTCTCAACCACTTACAAGAGCTAGGCATTCAATTCTAGACACACCCAAGTGATCAAATCCTCTCCACTTGCACACAAGGCTTTAGTGATTAGCGAGAGAGATTTGTCGTGTTCTTTTGAGCTCTTGCGCTTGGATTGCTTCTTTTCTTTCTCACTTGCTTTTGTGATCAAAACTCCATTGTAACCGAGGCAAGAGACACCAATTGTGTGGTGGTCCTTGCGGGAAAGTTTTGTTCTCGGTTTGATTTGAGAAGAGAAGCTCACTCGGTCTGAGGGACCGTTTGAGAGAGGGAAAGGGTTGAAAGAGACCCGGTCTTTGTGACCACCTCAACGGGGAGTAGGTTTGCAAGAACCGAACCTCGGTAAAACAAATCCGCGTGTCACACTCTTCATTCGCTTGCGATTTGTTTTGCGCCCTCTCTCTCGGACTCTTTATTATTTTTAACGCTAACCCGGCTTGTAGTTGTGATTATTTTTGTAAATTTCAGTTTCTCCCTATTCACCCCCCTCTAGGCGACTTTCACTTACGCCAGCGCCGCGCCTTCTCGACTATGGAACCGGTGTCGTGACTCAAGGCAACCCTGCGCACGGCCCAGCAGTGCTTACCAGGCACGCCGGTCACGGGTCAGTCAGCCGCGGGAGAAGGCGCGACGGTCAACATGGCCAAAAGTGGGCCGGCAGTAATGGCGGTGGCAGGTGGGCGGAAGCAGCAGTCAAATCGTAGGCAGGCTCACGTCCCCTCCTGGAACAGCGAGAGAGCTCTCTCCCACGGCGTGAAGACGACGCGCCCGTGTTCCGTTCCTCGAACAGCTCGCGCATGCACAACGGCTGCCCCGCGAATCACTCGTCCCGTCGCATTAACTCTGTGGTAGGACAGGCGACACCTTTGGCAGGCGAAGCGGGCGACGCTTCACCTCCGCCATAATGACCGCGTCAGAAAAGGTGCGCCACGTCGTTCAATTTCGTATCCTTTTCCTCTTCCACTTTCTCTCTCTTGCTACAGGGACCGGAAAAGGGGATACTCCGAAAGGGATCCTTTTCCGCGAAGGAAGCGGGCCCCGAGCCCCCTACTGATGAGAGGTTCGAAGGCTGGCCCCTCGGAAGGGTTTGACAGCCGCCTCAGAGCACTCAGGATCCGCGCCTACTACTGGTCAGAGGTTCGAAGGCTGGCCCCTCGGAAGGGTTCGACAGCCGCCTCAGGCCACTCGGGCTCCCCGCCCACTACTGATCAGGGGTTCATAGGCTGGCCCCCCGATGGGTTCGATAGTCGCCCTAGAGCACGCAGAGTGAGGGATGACTCTGGGTACGTTCGATACATAACCAAGGCTCGGGCTACGCTCCCGAGGTACCCTAGGACATTTCCGAGACCAGCAGGAACGATTCTATAACGGAATCCCATCGGAGGGAGGCATCGAGCCCTCGGACCCTATCGAACGGGACCGGGTCCGGCAAATCACCTGCAGGTACTTTTGGAGCGCGCCTCTGGGCCACTAGCCGACCCTTATCGAACGGGGCATGGGCGTCCACTCGGATCACCCGTTAGCAACTCACTGGAGACACCATGTTCGGCGCCCACCGAGGGCAACATGGCGCTTTCCCCCCCTCCTCCTTGCGGAAAGGCGACGCAGGGGCGTATGAAAAAAGCTGAGTCTGCCTTGACCGTCCTCTCGCCCTGTGCAGAGGCTCGGGGGCTGCTCTCGCAAACCCGGCTCCGGCCAAACCGTTGACAGCGTCAACGTACCAGCCCGAGAACTCGGAACCTGACTATGCACCCGGGCAACGACCAGTTCGCATGAGGGAACAACCAGACCGACCGAGCCATCACGAAAGGCATTAAGACCTCGAAGGAGTCAAACCACTCCTCCGAGGCCTCGGGGGCTACACACGGCGGGTGCGCTCGCGCGCACCCACCGGAACAAAATGCAACCGAGAAAGGCCGGTCCCCTTGCAAAAAAGTGCGACAAAGCCTCCAAGCGAGTACCCACACTCCCTTTGAGGCTCGGGGGCTACTGTCGGGGACCGTAATTAGGGGTACCCCAAGGCTCCTAATCTCAACTGGTAACCCCCATCAGCACAAAGCTGCAAAGGCCTGATGGGCGCAATTCCGGTTAAGGCTCCGTCCACTCAAGGGACACGATCTCGCCTCGCCCAAGCCCAGCCTCGGGCAGGAACGACAGACCAAGGCAGATTCACGCCTCGCCCGAGGGTCTCCTCAAGCAACGGGCGCACCTTCGGCTCGCTCGAGGCCCAGCTCGGGCAGGCTTCACGGAGAAGCAACCTTGGCCAGATCGCCTCGCCAGCCGATCAGATCGCAGGAGCATTCAATGCAAGGATCGCCTGACACCTTATCCTGACGCGCGCTTTCCAGTCGACAAGACCGAAGTGACCGAAGTCACTTCGCCCCTCCACTGACTGACCTGACAGGAAAATAGCACCGCCTGCGCTGCTCCGACTGCTGTGCCACCCGCCAGGGTGAGGCTGACAGCAACCAAGTCGAGCCTCGGGCGCCATAGGAATCTCCACCTCGCCCGACCCTAGGGCTCGGACTCGACCTCGCCTCGGACGACGATCTCCGCCTCGCCCGACCCCCGGGCTCGGACTCAGCCTCAACTCCGGAAGACGGTCTCCGCCTCGCCCGACCCCAGGGCTCGGACTCGACCTCGACTCCAGAAGACGATCTCCGCCTCGCCCGACCCCCGGGCTCGGACTCAGCCTCAACTCCGGAAGACGGTCTCCGCCTCGCCCGACCCCAGGTGTGAGTCATCTAGGCCCCTTTGGTAATGTTTTGGTAATTAATGACAACTGCTTGTGGACTAACGATTCTTGTAGAAATAAGAATGCAGGGTTGGACCACATAGAACAGGAAATGTTAAAGAATCATACGCATTGGTTGTGGATCAGATGAAGGGAAAGGTATTATATAGGTTTCATTTTTGCCGGTCTTAAGGAGTTTAGAGAAGATACCTGACCGGATTAGTAGGCTAGATAGCCGTACTATTAAGAGGGGTCAATGACTTAGATCTGTGTAAAACTTAGTGCCTCATAGAGCATCAAGTAGTTGCATTTGCATGAGGACTAACAGCGCTTCACATTTCGTGAGTCAAAAGTTCTTTCAAAAGCTTGTTTGGAATTGCGAAGTCATGGATACGCGGACTGTCCGGGCCTTAGGGGCGGACCGTCCGCGATCCACCAGAGGGGTCCGAAGTCTGACCTTTTGTATTGACACTGTGTTCTATTGCACTGCGGATCGTCCGGGCCTTAGGGGCGGACCGTCCGCAGTCATGTCCAGAGGAGGGTGACTTCGGGCCAGTCCCTGAATTATAGGCGGACGGTCCGCCTGTGAGGGGCGGACGGTCCGCAAGTTTCAAACTCGTTTTTGGACAGGGACTGTGTGTTTTTATAGATTTGTACTACGGACTGTCCGGGGGACCAGTCCGGACAGTACTGTCTCAGGTCGCGGACCGTCCGGGATTTATAGCCGGACGGTCCGCACGTGTTAACTTCTTTTGATCCGAGGCTCGGGTGTTTCATTCTGCCAGGTCGCGGACGGTCCGGCCTTGAAGGGCGGACTGTCCGGACCCACCTTTTGAGTCAACTCTGACATGTTTCAAACGGTCATTATAGTCGTTATGTGTACGGCGGACCGTCCGGCCCTAGGGCGCGGACGGTCCGCGTGTGCGCAGAACTGCCCCCTTTTGCACATAACGGTTGGTTTTAGATGGGGGACTATAAATAGAAGGGTAGCTCGTGTGAGAGACCTCTCTTGGCCATTCCTTGCACACATTGAGCTCATTTGTGATCCTCCAACTCACTCTCTCACACTCTTTGCTTGAGATTGCATTCTAGTGAGAGATTGAGGGTTCCTAGTGCATTTGCATCATTTGGTGATTCTTGAGGCACTAGGTGGTACACCGAGCAAGCGTCGTTGGCTTTTTACTCTTGGAGGTTGCCGCCTCCTAGACGGCTCGGGTGATTGTCTCCGTTGAGCTTTCCAAGAAGATTGTGGAGAAGCCGCGGTGTGGACTGTGAGGGGTTCGCGCCTACCTCGCCGGAGCGGCAAAGGTGACATTAGTGGAATCGAGGTATTGAGTGATTTCTTGTCCACTTGGCTCAAAGATCAAGTCGTGTCTTGATAGAGGAGCAAGTGAGAGCTTGAAGTCCACCTCAACGTGGATTAGGGGTGATCGGCAAATCACCGATACCACGGGATAAATTTCGGTGTCTATTCTTTCTAGCATTACTTATTGCCTTGCAATTGATTAGTGTTTTGCTTATTGTTCTTCAAGTATTCAATCTCCGTAGTTGTTTTTCATACATTGTTTACTTATTGACACTAGATAATTTATTTCTCTTGTTGCATTGATTAAATTTATTTAGTATTGTTGTTTTTAGTCAAAACCGTCTATTCACCCCCCCTCTAGCTGGTGTCCTAGATCCTACAAGTGGTATCAAAGCCGAGGACTCCATTGTTTGTGGATCTAATCATCCCAGAGTGGGACAAAATGGCTAGTAACAACAATGTGCACATTGGGAAGCCACCACACTTTGATGGAAACAATTATGATTATTGGAAAATAAGAATGTCAATGCATCTTAGAGCAATGGGTGGAAAAATTTGGCCAATTGTTAGGGATGGATTTGTTGTATTGAAGGAAGATGAACCATCCGTTAGTGATAATGAGAATATCCTCACAAATGATCAAGCCATGAATGTCTTTTATGATGCTCTTGATATAAATGAGTTCAATCGTATCAAGAATCTCACAACCGCTCATGAGATTTGGATAAAACTAATGGAAATTCATGAAGGAACTACAATTGTGAAGGGTGCCAAACTATATGTGTGCAAAGGGAAGTTTGAGCAATTTATTATGAAAGAAGATGAGAGTGTATCCGATATGTTCAATCGGTTGAATGAGATAGTAAATGAACTCAAAGGACTTGGTTTTAATGTACCGGATGTGGATTTCACACACAAGTTCCTTAGATCACTTCCGGAGAAATATGAGACTATTGTGACAATGCTAGTAAGGAGTGATCTATCTACAACTTCTCCAACCGAAGTATTGGGAGAAATTCTCACTCAAGATATATTTAAGAAGTCACAAGCCGATGCCTTAAGTTTGGCAAAGAAGGTGAAAAATGAATCTATTGCTCTCAAAGCCATGGCCTTAAAGGCAATTTAAAAAGAAGATAGCAATGATGATGAAAATGAAAGTGAGAGTGATGGTGACATGGCTTTATTTGTAAGGAAATTCAATAAATTCATGAAGATGAAAAGAGGTCAACCTAGAAGAGGTCAAACATCTAGAAGAAATGCCTTCAATGATAGAAAATGTTTTGAGTGAGGGGAACCCGGTCACATTGCCATGAATTGCCCAAGCAAGAAGAAGAAGGGCAAAGATGAAAGTGACAAGAAGAAAAAGAAATACTATAACAAGAAGAAAGATGGCAAAGCCTACTTAGTTGAATGGGACTCGGATGATAGCTCGGATGATGATGATGATGACACCTCATCTAAGCTTAATGCCGGAATTGCTATCAAGGAAGCTCCCTCCCTCTTCTCATCCCCCGATTGTCTCATGGCAAAGGGAGATGCTAAGGTAAAAATCATCACCGATTTAAATGATATAAAAGATGATGATGATATCGATGATGTTGATGATGATGGCTATTCATATGATGATCTTGTTAGAATGTTAGGTGAGGCCGATGACTACATGCACAAAGAAAAAGAAAAATTTAAGACCTTGAAGGAATTGTATAAAAACTTCCAAGTGTCTTTTGAGGAGCTCAAGACCTCTCACAATGACCTCAAAGAAAATTGTGAGAAGCTTGCGGATGCTCAAAAATCATCTATTGTGCATGAAGTTGAGGTGGTCACTAAGGATGTTGGAGTCACTTGGGACTTACTTGATAGTCTTACAAGTGAACCACTACCTACTAACTCTATTTGTGATAAATGCAAAATTTCTCTCAATGATAACATTGCTCTTGATGAATCAAAAATTATTGTTGAGAATGAAGTGTTAGTAGATAGAATAAATGCTCTAACTCATGATCTAGAAAAGGCATATGGTGGTAAGACTAAATTGGATTTCATATTGGGAAGTCAACGATGCTCTCTTAACCGTGAAGGTCTTGGATATGTTCCTAAGAAAGGAAAGAATGCTTTTGTAAAGCAAAAGACATTGTTTGTGAAAGAATGTGACAAAGTGTGTCACAAGTGTCACAAAAAGGGACATGTTAAGAAAAATTGTCCCAAGTTCAAAAATGTATCCTCCACTTGTTTTGAGCATTGTTATGTTCTTTCTCATAATGCAAAAGGTGTTCATGCTAAATTTGTTGGTACTTCAATTGTTGGAAACAAAAATAAAGCTATTTGGGTGCCAAAGACCTTGGTCACTAACATCCGAGGACCCAAGCAAGTTTGGGTACCTAAAAGAGATTGATTTCCTTTTGTAGGTAAACTACAAGGCGGGAGGGAATCATTGGGTGTTGGATAGTGGATGTACTCAACACATGACCGGGGATATGAGAATGTTTACCCAAATGAGTGAGGAAGATTGCTCAAATTATGATAGTATCACATTTGGAGATAATCGTAAAGGAAAGGTTAAAGGTTTGGGAAAAATTGCTATCTCAAATGATCATTCTATATCAAATGTGCTATTGGTTGAGTCTTTGAATTTTAATTTACTTTCCGTAGCTCAATTATGTGATTTAGGATTTTGTTGCAATTTCACAGTTGAAGATGTTATTATCTCTAGTGTTGATGGTAGCAATCTTAAATTTAAAGGCTTTAGACATGAAAATCTTTATCTTGTTGATTTCTCATCTAATGAGGCAAAGCTCACAACTTGCCTATTTTCAAAAGCTTCACTAGGTTGGTTATGGCATAGAAGACTTGGTCATGTTGGGACGAAGCAACTCAATCGGTTAACCAAGCATGACTTAGTTCGAGGCTTAAAAGATGTGAAGTTTGAAAAGAACAAATTGTGTAGCTCTTGTCAAGCTGATAAGCAAGTGGCAAATACTCATCCAAATAAAAGTCAAATGTCCACTCATCGACCTTTGGAATTACTTCACATGGATTTATTTGGGCCCACATCTTTTGTAAGTATTGGTGGTAATTCTTATTGTCTTGTGATTGTGGATGACTATTCAAGATTTACTTGGGTTTATTTTCTACGAGACAAATCCAATGTGTTTGAAACATTCAAGTCATTTGCTATATTGGCTCAAAATCAATTTGATTTCGACATCAAAAAGGTTAGAAGTGATAATGGGTCGGAATTCAAAAATGCAAGAATTGATCAATATTGTGATGACAAGGGTATCAAACATGAATTCTCTTCCAAATATACCCCGGAACAAAATGGTATTGTTGAAAGAAAGAATAGAACTCTTATTGACATGGCTAGGTCCATGTTAGCGGAATATAGTATATCAGATTCTTATTGGGCCGAGGCAATAAATACCGCTTGTCATTCATCAAATAGACTATATTGTCACAAGCTCTTGAAGAAAACTCCATATGAATTGCTTATTGGTAGAAAGCCAAATATCTCATATTTTAGGGTATTCGGTTGCAAATGTTATATTTTGAGAAAGGGGAGCCGGCTTTCTAAATTTGAGAAGAAATGTGATGAGGGTTTTCTTCTTGGATATTCATCAAATAGTAAGGCTTATAGAGTCTTCAACAAAACTCATGGTATTATTGAGGAAGCATATGATGTTGAATTCGATGAAACAAATGGGTCTCAAGATGAGAGTGATAATCTTGATGATGTTGGGGGAACTCAATTGATAAATGCAATGAAAACAATGGCCATTGGTGAAATAAAACCAAAGGAAGATGATGATGAAAATAGTGTGGTTGTCATTCCTTCATCCTCAACTATAAATGAGGAAGATCACCAAAGCCAACAACTCAATGAAACCATGGATACTCATGATCAAGGTACTTCAAGACCTTCGGTTCCTTCTAATGCTTCAACAAGCAATTATCAAACGGTATCAAGAATTCATCATTCCATTGTGAAGGATCACCCGGTTGATCAAATTGTGGGTGATATTAGTAAGGGTGTTCAAACTCGCTCTCGCATAGCTTCGTTTTGTGAACATTTCTCTTTTGTATCTTGTATGGAACCTAACCGTGTAGATGAAGCTCTACTTGATGTTGATTGGGTGAATGCAATGCATGAAGAATTAAATAACTTCGCTCGAAATGAAGTTTGGGAGCTTGTTGAGAGACCAAAGAACCACAATGTTATTGGTACAAAATGGGTGTTTCGCAACAAGCACAATGAAGATGGTGTGGTAGTAAGAAACAAGGCAAGATTAGTTGCACAAGGATATACTCAAATTGAAGGATTGGATTTTGGGGAGACGTTTGCTCCCGTAGCAAGATTAGAAGCAATTCGGATTCTACTTGCTTATGCTTGTGCACATAATATCAAGCTCTACCAAATGGATGTAAAGAGTGCCTTCCTAAATGGTAAGATTAGTGAACTAGTGTATGTTGAACAACCTCCCGGTTTTGAGGACCCCAAAAGACCTAACCATGTGTTCAAGCTTTCTAAAGCTCTCTATGGGCTTAAGCAAGCTCCACGCGCTTGGTATGAAAGGCTTAGGGATTTCTTGCTTTCCAAAGACTTCAAAATTGGGAAGGTTGACACTACTCTATTCACTAAAAGAATTGGCAAAGACTTATTTGTTTGTCAAATCTACGTTGATGATATTATTTTTGGATCTACTAATGAATTATTTTGTGAGGAGTTCGGAAAAATGATGTCAAAAGAATTTGAAATGTCTATGATAGGAGAATTGAGCTTCTTTCTTGGCCTTCAAATCAAACAATTGAAAGATGGAATTTTTATAAGTCAATCAAAATATTTGAAGGACATGCTCAAGAAGTTTGGTTTAGAAAATGCTAAGCCTATCAAGACTCCAATGGCAACAAATGGTCATCTAGACTTAGATGAAGGAGGTACTATGGTTGATCAAAAACTTTATCGTTCAATAATTGGTAGTTTACTTTATATTACCGCATCTAGGCCAGATGTTATGTTTAGTGTATGCATGTGTGCTCGATTTCAAGCTTCACCTAGAGAGATTCACTTGAAGGCCGCTAAAAGAATTCTAAGATATTTGAAGTATACTCCCAATATTGGTCTATGGTATCCCAAAGGTGCTCACTTTGAATTAATTGGATATTCGGATTCGGACTATGCGGGGTGCAAAGTTGATAGAAAAAGCACCTCCGGTTGTTGTCAATTTCTTGGTAGATCTCTTGTTTCATGGTCTTCTAAGAAACAAAATTCGGTTGCTCTATCTACCGCCGAGGCGGAATATATATCGGCCGGAAATTGTTGTGCTCAATTATTATGGATGAAACAAACCTTATTGGATTATGGAATTATTTTCAAGAATGTGCCTCTCATGTGTGATAATGAGAGTGCGGTAAAATTGGCTACCAATCCGGTCCAACACTCAAGAACCAAGCATATTGATATACGGCATCACTTCTTAAGGGATCATGTTGGCAAGGGAGATATCTCTATTTATTCCATTGGAACGGATGATCAATTAGCAGACATTTTTACAAAGCCGTTGGATGAAACAAGATTTTGTTCTCTAAGAAGTGAAATGAATGTGATCGATCTCTCAAATGTGGCTTGAAGTTGATCACACATGTGTCGTCTTGCATCTCGGGTCTAAATATGCTCTTTATGCTATTTGTTTGGTATTATTGGTGCATTTTTCATTTCTAATTGTTCTAGATAGTTTAATTCAAAAATTTTGCACTACTCAATTACATAATATGTATATGCATGCATACTAACTCTTGGATTGGTCGAAATGTCCATATATAAGCACCAAGTCGGATTCGAAATTCAAAATCGGCAAGTGGACAGCAATTGGAAAAATGAGTATCAGGCCGCGGACCGTCCGCCCATGGACCGCGGACCGTCCGCCGCATCAGGACCTGAACAGTCCGGGCAGCCTCGCAGACCGTCTGAAATCATCAGGGCGCGGACCGTCCGCCACCCCAGCGCGGACAGTCCGCGACAGGGCAGTAAAATCGACTAGTGGCTGCAGCCTTGTCATTTGTGCTCATTCGCTCTTCCTCTCTTGCTCTCCACTCGCCCAACCCTCTCCTGTGACGAGTGTGCGCGGACGGTGCAGTGAAGTTGTGAGCGGACAGTCCGGCAGCTTATGGCAACATTTCATCAACATGTCTTCATCACGGTATCTTCAAATCTTGTGGATTTTATCACATCTCTTCATTTTTTTGAGATTATATGGGTTTCCTCTCTGATCTGAAATTGAGCAGTCGGTTTCAAAATCTGATTGGTGGGATTGTTAGTTCTCCTCAATATGAATGCTCTGCAAAATTTTGAACTGGTTTGGATGCGTATTGTCTGCAAAATCATCAACTCCAACATTTGTGGCGGCTAGGATTCTTTGGAGTCGCCCCTGGTCGGTCGCGGACCGTCCGCCTGGTGGACGCGGACCGTCCGGGCCTCTGGCGCGGACAGTCCGGATCCCTAGCACGGACCGTCCGGACCCTGGCAGCGCATTACAGTTCCATTCCTTTTATAGTGGTGATTGGTATCAATTATTTATCTATGGATGTCTGTCACATTATTGCAGTGGTTTTGGTGGTCTCCGCAAGAAACTTGCAGGTCGCTTTAAATCCAAGCGCCCTCGTGGAAATGATGATGACTATATACCAACCACTGATTCAGAGGCCCAATCCTCAGCTGGGGGCACTGAATCCATGGATGCTGAAGATTTTCCTCATGTTCATCCCGATTATCCCATTGATATCCAAGGATGGACTTATCCAAAGCGGCGATTTTCTATGGCTGAGTACTGCTCTAGACGGACTGTGAACCAGTATACTCTACCATCTGATACCAATATCCAGTTTTTCCACACTTAGCTGCAGTTTGATGTCTTCTGGGGCACCCTGGTGGATACTAATTTTCATAAGCATCAGGTGATTGATTGGTCCTTCTTGCTAAGTCAATCAGTCATGGAGGGTCTGATCCCTAAGTTTGAAACCTGCGGACTATATCATTTTATGGGGCAACGCACAGATTTCAATGAAATGGCTGTTAAGCAATTCCTGGCTACCTCAGAGATTGATATTGAAGCAGAATCTATCACCTGGATGACTGGCTTCAAGCGCTATTCTGCTTCTTTTGCTGACTTTGCCGCTGCCAATAGTCTGGACTATGGCACCATTTCTGCTGGGCTGGATCTTTATACTGAAGATAATTTTGAGGATTTTGTGCAGTTTTATGAGCCAGCCAGGCTCGGTATACCCAGGAGGTTTGGAGAGACAGCAGGACTCAGACATCATCCTGCTGTAATCAACAAGATTGCCAGAGTCACCATTCTTCCCAAGAGTGGTGATAAGAGTAAAATACGGGATAAGTTCTGGAACATCATCCAGCACATCATGAATGGTGAAGTCATGAATATTGTTCTTTTCATGATGAGACAGCTTAATGATTTGAAAATGGATAAGAATCAAAATTTGGCATATGCTCCTTACATTATGGCTCTCATCAAATCAAAGACAAGATTTGAGGGCCCATGCGAGATTGTTCACACCCCATTCAGGCCTTTTAAGAATGAGATAGGGTTTCTCACCAGGCCACTCACCCCCTTCCCAGATGATGAGGAAGACCCTGGCTATGAGGGTGGAGCAGCTCCTAATGTTGAGGGAGAGCAGATGCCTCCACCTCCACCTCCTCCTCAGCCTCAGCAATATTGGGAGCCTGCTCCAGGATACTTTGATCCTTATTTTCACAATATGCAGCAGGGGCTTGAGACTCATATTGATACTCGCTTTGAGGGCCTGATGACACATGTGGATCACCGTTTCGATGACATGCAGTCTCGGTTTGACAGTAACTGGGATGCACTCAACTCTGAGTTTTCTGAGTTTCGTGATCAAATTCACACTAATGTCACTGATCCCATCATGACCAGGCTGAATAATATGCAACAGAGTTTTCAGGATAACATGGGTGCTCTCTCCAGTCAATTTGATAATCTCTCTACAAATGACACCATGCATGAGATCAGTCAGAGGCAGCAGCAGCTCCAGCAGGATTTTGGTCAGTTCTCCTCCCTGTTTGACACCTTCAGCACTCACTACTACAACATGCATCCTCCGCCGAGCGATCAGTGAGGCCTCTCCTTTGTGGCAATTGATGCCAAAGGGGGAGACAAGTGAGAAGTAATGAGAAGTTGTCTGGCGTCTCCTTCAGGGGGAGTTGGTGATTCTATGTGGACATTAAGACCATGCATATGCATTTTACCTTCTTATGCCGCTTGCATTAGTTTATGACTTACGCATTTGGAACTGGTTTGAACTATTAACTCTATGTCGTATGTCTGTGGACTATTATCTGTAATATTCTGTGGGATGAACTATGTTTTAGTTCAAATTACTCTATGTGTGGTTAATCGAGGAGTGATTATAATTGCTGCGCTCACTCTACGGATCATCTCTTGTATGCCTCGATAACCATGATTGTAGGAAAGTCTCCATCAAGCTCCAATATATTATGTGTGTTATATCTTCAACTTCAAATAATCCTGCACACACTTAGGGGGAGCCCTTCTTACATACTGAGTTTTTATTGAGATTTATATATCTCTCGGACAGAACTTCAAATCAAGATAAGTCCTATGAAACTCATCTCCAAGATCTATCTTATACCTTAGGTATGAGAGAGATTTGGAGAAACTAAACTTCTCTTTAATATACAATGTGGTGTTGTCATCAATTACCAAAAAGGGGGAGATTGTGAGTCATCTAGGCCCCTTTGGTAATGTTTTGGTAATTAATGACAACTGCTTGTGGACTAACGATTCTTGTAGAAATAAGAATGCAGGGTTGGACCACATAGAACAGGAAATGTTGAAGAATCATACGCATTGGTTGTGGATCAGATGAAGGGAAAGGTATTATATAGGTTTCATTTTTGCCGGTCTTAAGGAGTTTAGAGAAGATACCTGACCGGATTAGTAGGCTAGATAGTCGTACTATTAAGAGGGGTCAATGACTTAGATTTGTGTAAAACTTAGTGCCTCATAGAGCATCAAGTAGTTGCATTTGCATGAGGACTAACAGCGCTTCACATTTCGCGAGTCAAAAGTTCTTTCAAAAGCTTGTTTGGAATTGCGAAGTCATGGATACGCGGACTGTCCGGGCCTTAGGGGCGGACCGTCCGCGATCCACCAGAGGGGTCCGAAGTCTGACCTTTTGTATTGACACTGTGTTCTATTGCACTGTGGACCGTCCGGGCCTTAGGGGCGGACCGTCCGCAGTCATGTCCAGAGGAGGGTGACTTCGGGCCAGTCCCTGAATTATAGGCGGACGGTCCGCCTGTGAGGGGCGGACGGTCCGCAAGTTTCAAACTCGTTTTTGGACAGGGACTGTGTGTTTTTATAGATTTGTACTACGGACTGTCCGGGGGACCAGTCCGGACAGTACTGTCTCAGGTCGCGGACCGTCCGGGATTTATAGCCGGACGGTCCGCACGTGTTAACTTCTTTTGATCTGAGGCTCGGGTGTTTCATTCTGCCAGGTCGCAGACGGTCCGGCCTTGAAGGGCGGACTGTCCAGACCCACCTTTTGAGTCAACTCTGACATGTTTCAAACGGTCATTATAGCCATTATGTGTACGGCGGACCGTCCGGCCCTAGGGCGCGGACGGTCCGCGTGTGCGCAGAACTGCCCCCTTTTGCACATAACGGTTGGTTTTAGATGGGGGACTATAAATAGAAGGGTAGCTCGTGTGAGAGACCTCTCTTGGCCATTCCTTGCACACATTGAGCTCATTTGTGATCCTCCAACTCAGTCTCTCACACTCTTTGCTTGAGATTGCATTCTAGTGAGAGATTGAGGGTTCCTAGTGCATTTGCATCATTTGGTGATTCTTGAGGCACTAGGTGGTACACCGAGCAAGCGTCGTTGGCTTGTTACTCTTGGAGGTTGCCGCCTCCTAGACGGCTCGGGTGATTGTCTCCGTCGAGCTCTCCAAGAAGATTGTGGAGAAGCCGCGGTGTGGATTGTGAGGGGTTCGCGCCTACCTCGCCGGAGCGGCAAAGGTGACATTAGTGGAATCGAGGTATTGAGTGATTTCTTGTCCACTTGGCTCAAAGATCAAGTCGTGTCTTGATAGAGGAGCAAGTGAGAGCTTGAAGTCCACCTCAACGTGGATTAGGGGTGATCGGCAAATCACCGATACCACGGGATAAATTTCGGTGTCTATTCTTTCTAGCATTACTTATTGCCTTGCAATTGATTAGTGTTTTGCTTATTGTTCTTCAAGTATTCAATCTCCGTAGTTGTTTTTCATACATTGTTTACTTATTGACACTAGATAATTTATTTCTCTTGTTGCATTGATTAAATTTATTTAGTATTGTTGTTTTTAGTCAAAACCGTCTATTCACCCCCCTCTAGCCGGTGTCCTAGATCCTACACCAGGGCTCGGACTCGACCTCGACTCCGGAAGAAGGTCTCCGCCTCGCCCGACCCTAGGGCTCGGACTCGACCTCGACCGCGGAGGAGTCACCACCTCGCTCGGGCTGACCACGCCACAAGGGGAGGCCATCATTACCCTACCCCTAGCTAGCCCAGGCTACGGGGAACAAGACCGGCGTCCCATCTGGCTCGCCCCGATAAAACAAGTAATGATGGCACCCCGCGTGCTCCATGACAACGGTGGTTCTCAGCCCCCTACGGAAGCAAGGATACGTCAGCAAGGATCCGACAGCCCCGACAGCTGTGCTTCTATAGGGCTCAAGCGCTCCTCCGACGTCCACGACGCCACATGAACAGGGCTCCAACACCTCTCCGACAGCCACGTCGGCACGTACATAGGGCTCTAGCTCCTCTCTGCTAGACACGTTAGCACATTGCTACACCCCCCGTTGTACACCTAGACCCTCTCCTTACGTCTATAAAAGGAAGGTCCAGGGCTCTCATAAGAAGGAGGTGGCCATGTGGGAGAACGGGCAGCCTCACGCCCCCTGTCTCTCTCTCTCCCTCGCGAACGCTTGTAACCCCCTACTGCAAGCGCATCCGCCCTGGGCGCAGGACAACACGAGGCCGCGGGTTTCTCCTCACTGTTTTCCCCCCTTGTGTCTCCGTCTCGCGCCGACCCATCTGGGCTGGGACACGCAGCGACAATTTACTCGTCGGTCCAGGGACCCCCCAAGGTCGAAACGCCGACAATAATAGATTTGATGGTGTTATGTAATAAGATTTGGTCAGATCTATAGATATAAAAAAATATTCGTACCTCCTAACAACAAGTCAACAACTCTACTAAGAACACAAGATCTTCCACTCAAGTATGGAAGTAACAGGTAACTACGGACGTGCTTAAATCCCTTGTCAGCCGCGTGCATCACCTAGCTGGGGGAGACAAGCTATTTGGTGCACTACCGGAATTTGGCTCTTTGCCGAGTGCCATATTCTTTGCCGAGTGTTTTATTTCGGGCACTCGGCAAAGAAGCTCTTTGCTGAGTGCCACGCAAAAAACCCTCGGTAAAATAAAACACTCAGCGAAGAAGCTCTTTGCCGAGTGTTTTATTTTTGACACCCGGCAAAGAGTTTCTTTGCCGACTGTCTTTTTTTGACACTCGGCAAAGGGCTCTTTGCCGAGTGTCACAAATACAACACTCGGCAAAAAGCTCTTTGCCGAGTGTTTTTTCTCCAACACTAGGCAAAGACAATTTAAAAATCACATTTTAAAGTAGTAAATTAATTCAAATGAAAAAGTTTTCAACTACAAATTTGTATAACTCATCATGATGTACAATTTATATATTAAACATTTTTTCATATGACAAAATAAAAATAAATTTGTTCATAAAACCTATATCTCTCTCGTAGTTTATGAAACTACGAGAGAGACGTATAAAATTTGTGCATATTGTTAGAACCATCACGTGAGATAAACAAATGACCAAACAACCAAAATAAACTTTGTAGATCTTGAGAAGTTATAGAAGTTTATAGTTGACAACTTTTTCATTTGAAGTCATATTGTCAACGAAAACTACGTCTGAATTTTAAAAAATTAAAATTTGAATTTTGAAAACGACTTCGAAAGAAAAAACCACCAACATGAAAGTTGTATGTATTGAAGAGTTATGAAACTTTGTAGTTGACAATGTTTTGGTTTGAAATCATCTTGTTATGCAAAACTATATTTGAATTTTGAAATTTGAATTTTTCAAACTGTATCGGATGGAAAAACCACCAAAATAAAAGTTGTAGGTCTTAAAATGTAATGAAACTTTGTAGTTGACATTTTTTTGATTTGAAATCATCTTATCATTGAAAAATTCGTGTGAAGTTTTCAAATTTAAAATTCAAATTTTGTAAACGGTTTCGGATGTAGAAACTATTAAAATAAAACTTGTAGATTTCAAAAAGTTATGCATCTTTATAGTTGGTCACATTTTCAAATGAACTCATTTAGTGCCTTAAATAATCAAATTACTCTCAATTTGTTATAGTACATGGGGAATGAAAACGTAATATAGACATAATTGGTGTAGTAGTGTAGTGATATAGGAGGGTATGCGCGAGAGAGAGGTTGCGAGTTCAAATCTCACCATTTACAAAACATATAAGTTTGATTCAAAATAATAGTGAAAAATGATAGAGCAATAGGTAGGGTTGGAGAGTTGTTTCTAGAATTTAAAAAAATGTTTTGCTGTTTTTTTAATTTTTTCGATTCTTAATTTGCGGAGTGTTTTTCTTTGCCGAGTGCTTTTTGACGAATGTCCGAAAAAAAGCACTCGGCAAAGAACCCTTTGCCGATGAAATATTTGCCGAGTGTTCTTTGCCGAGTGTTACACTCGGCAAAGGCTTTGCCGAGTGTAAAATAGCCTTTGCCAAGTGTCTAAGACACTCGGCAAAGAACGCGATTCCAGTAGTGGTGGTCTCACTCGCCTAGCCCAGTTGTTAGGCAAGCTTACCCGCCCGGGAAAGAAAATCTTTGTCAGCATAGGCGAGCCAAATCGACTCTCCTACGTGAGCAAGGTCCTCGATCGTGCACCTCCGTGGACACTGGGCAACCGAGTTGGCGTCGCATCGAGACTCGTCGGTGCCCAGTCGAGGCTCACCGGTGCCGGGTTAAAATTTGCCAACACTGAATCGAGGCAATCGAGGTTCGTCGCTGGACTAGGGCTCCTCGCGGCGCATGGAGGGAGGCTCACCGGCAATCTAAGGTTAGATGCATAAATTCTATGTCACATCTTAACATGACTAAACTAAATCTTGTCACACTTTTACAAGTTATTAATGTGAGAGCTACGCATTTGCAGGAAAATCTTGTTAGAACTGTGGCTACAGATTAAACATATGCCTAGCTCGGTTAAACATGTGTAACCTTAGATGTGACAAAATGTAAAGTGAGGCTGCAAACCAAACAACCCAAAACATCAATACAGGTACGTAGTACTTTTACTGATAGTAGTATACTATTACTAAAGGCAGAACAATTATGTTTAAATATGATCACTACCTATTACTTCCTCTATTCCAACTTAAAATTCGTTTTAGCCATTTATGGATTCAATTTGTTGTATATGTTTTGCATATGTGCCTAGATTTATTATCATCTATTTAAATATAGACATAAAAACCAAGAGCTAAATTGAATACTAATTTGGGACGGAGTAGTATTTAGCAAAACAAAGTTTTGGAAAATCTCTTTACACCTATTCTGTTTAATAATTATTATTGTGTCTACATTTTAACAATAAGATGAAAATTCCACTCAGGTATAGACAAATCACCAATATAGATATGTAGTACTGTTGGTGGTATACCTTTGCCGAAGGTACTCAAACTAATTAATCTCATTGCTTTGTGGTTTGTTTCAGGAGTAACAAAGTGATCTTCATCACAGTAGCCTCTACCGACCTAGAATGATTCTCGTCCACAAACTACTAGCTTCGGCGTTGGTGTTTAGCCGGAGCACCTTGTGACACCTGAAGCGGATGGCATGAAAACAAAGAAGTAATCAAGCGAAATATTTAGCACGTCTCAAAAAAGAAAAGATAGCAATACCTTTAATGAACCGTGTAGTTCACATGTATAGGATTCGATATCGTAATTATAATTTTATATGAGATGTGTATCATGCCCTCCCCATAAATAGAATTAATGTGCCCATGCATGGGACTAGATTCTTCCTAGGATGAGATATACATTTTCCTCGTGGATCGCTCCATGTCCAAAGCTATAAAATGTAGGTGTGTCTGTATTGTCTTCGAACATTCCGAAGGTAGTCTTGTAACATCGTTTAATTAATGAAAAAGTAGGATGAACATGAATTGAATTTGACTGCTTCGAATCCCTCGCATTTACTTTCAACCTTCAACCTAGATTTGTCCTCCTACGAGACAAATCAAAGGAGAAGGAATCCTTTTACTTTAACCGTGTTGTCCTGTTTTGGTTCTATTAAGTGTCGGAATCGGACCACCGACACACGGCGTGTCCGTCGAGGCCGCTCGAACTTTAACATATGACTAACAAGTACTTTTACTAATAGTATATTATTACAAAAGGTACAACACTTATGTCCAAATATGGTCACTACCCTATTATTTAGGAAAAGAAAATACTAATAAGTCTTTCTAGATTTATTCTATTTAATAGTTATTATTGTATCTATTTCTTAACAGGTAGATGAAAATCCCACTTAGAAAGATTATGCAGAGACATCACCATTGGAATTACCTCCAAAAAGTGGTTGCACATAACAGTAGCAATATTACTCTGCTATTGATTGAATTGACAACTTCCATCTTCACTAATTTTTTACACTCCCCCACTTACATTATAGGATTAAAAAATAGAAGTCAGGGCACAATGAAGATTAGAGCAATGCTAGAGACTAAGGGCGTGTTTGGCATGGCTCTGCTACACCTCAGAATAGCTCTACTCCAAAACTTTGGGTGGAGCAGCTCTGTCCCAGAGTTTAGATTGTTTCTCATAACCAGTGACAGTGGCGGGTAAATAACTCTAAACTCCATGACTAGGTTGCTTTTTTTAGAGTTTTTCGAGCAGCAAAAGAGGTACTCCAAAAAAATATACTGCAGCTCCAAAAAGTCCATAAAGTTTACAACTCTAGAGTTAGGGTGTTTGACATATCCTGACCAACTCCTTCGAGTTTTGCTCTAGAGCCATGGCAAACACACCATAAACATGTGCAAGGCTCATGAAAACTAGAAAATATGCAATAGTTAGTACTCCCTCTGTTTGTTTTTATATGACGCCACTTCACAAAGTAAAAGTGTTTTTTTTTAAAATGACGTCCTTTTACAAACTTTCGGTGGTTTTCCATATTTACCTCTCCTCTTTCGGTGCATTGCTTTGCTTACTCTTAGACGCTTTTATGGATAAACAGAGAAGATATAAAGGATAATATTGTTAAATCTATGTTTCCTTAATATAAACGACATATAAAAACGAACAGAGGGAGTAGCTTTTAAAACTTCCTTTATAAAGAACTTATAGTTGTCTTTAATTATAATACAATGCTTTCCATCATGTTAAATGTACATGGGTAGAATGATAAATTCTATCCTAGACATGACATGATATGCCTGAAACATGTTCCTAACTTTAGTTCACATAGATCGTTGGCAACACTTTTTTAAATGCAAGGTATGAATTAGCCATTAAATAAGAAGCAAGGCATCATGTTTATAGGACTATTGCATATAAATAATTTTTATATATGTATCCAACTGTTATTAAGCTATATACTGTTAGTAACATTGGAGACTTGTACAACTTATAAATTATTCAGATTTTAAATTTGTAGCTAAAAATTTATTCTAAATTTAAAATATTCTATGTGCCTAGTTATATTTCAGAACGGTTGTTGGGGATAGCCTTGCCGCTTTTGGTGACTTCCGACGTCCGTGTCCGTTGCACGGCTGCTTTCCACGGAAAAAAAAGAATACTTTTACCACGGCAGGAGTAGGACACCGGTAAAACGAGAGCTGGGCCGGCAGACGGCCAGGGGCGGGGACAGGTGCCCAGACCCACGGGATTCTCACGCATCCCGAACGCGGCCACGCTCGCCGCGGGCACACGCGGCGCGCTGTGCTCACCCCTGTCTGCCTGCGCGCCCGGCACGCCCGCGCCCACTCACGCCCGGCCCTGCCCCGCGCCCTCATCGTCTCCTCCCGGCCTCCCCTCAAAGCCCACCCCCGCTGCCCCCACGCCACCCACCCCACCCCCGCCCCTACCGCGCGGTGCCCGAGACCCAGAGGCCAGACCCCTTTCTTCACCTTCCTTCCCATCGCAATCGCAAGCCCCCGGCTCCGGCGCTCGGCGGTCGGCCAGGTTCGGGAGATCACTTCGTCGCGGCGAGGAGGGAGGGGGTCGCCGTTAGCGCGCGGCACTTGGATGAGAAGGGCAGCGGTGGAGGAGGATGCGGAAGGCGTACAAGGACTCCATCAAGGTGCTCGAAGCTGACATCCAGCACGCCAACACCCTGTAAGCCCAGCTCTCGCCCGCTTCCCTCCTCTCTCCCCGTCCTGATTCCAGCGCCGCCTCACATCCCCTGTCGATTCTGCTCCAGTTCACTAGTACGGGCCCATGTCCTTCTCGTTTCTCCGTCTGCCTCCGTGATCGAGCGGGTGCTTGGGGGTTTCGGTGGGGCTGCGTCGCGCCGTCGCCGACTCCTCGGCCTGCTGCCGGGGTTGCGCAATGCAGCGGCCAGGGAGGGTGATAGATTGACCGACCGAGCGCCGGTTCGCACCCCCCCCCCCTCCATTGGGATCCGTTGTGGTGGTTGCCCTATCCGTTCACGCACGAGTGGCGAAGCGGCAGTAGATCATGTGCGAATCCCATGTGTTTAGGATGTTTAAACAAACCTTGATTCCCATGTGGTTTAGCGTTCTAAATTATATATAATTTTCTGCTTAAGAAGAAAAGGGTACGAGATGAGTCCATTAGTGTTGTATTTAGGTGAGGGTTGCTTCATCAGCATGTGATCTGCCAAGTGATGGTAGTTGTTTATTTGGATGAGCAGGGCCTCCGAGTTTCCCCGGGACTATGATGGTGCGTGCCTGCAGATGCGGCTGTCGTACAGTCCCGCAGCTCATATATTCCTCTTCCTGGTGCAGTGGACGGACTGCAGCCTCGCAGGGGCTCTTGGTCTGCTGAGAATCCTCATATACAAGGTCTGTTGCGCGTTTGTTGGTGCCGTGCTCACATTGTGGATGTGCCCTGCTGAATCTGTAGCTCATTGAGTCATTGTTCAGGTTTATGTGGATGGCACAACAACCATGTCGACTCATGAGAGGAAAGCCAGCATCAAAGAATTCTATGGTAGGAGGGCATGATGTTATTACATCTTTGCCTAACTATGTTTTTTTTTTGGTGCTGCATTGCTGATCAGAATTACTATATATTTGGCATGAGCAGCTGTGATATTTCCTTCTTTGCTGCAACTGCAAAGGGGGATCACTGATGTCGAGGACAAGAAGCAGAAGGCCATATGCATGGAGAAGTACAGAAAGAAAGATGAGGATGGACGGGACACCTTATCTGATATTGATGTTGAGAGGGAAGAGGAGTGTGGGATTTGCATGGAGATGAACAGCAAAGTTGTGTTGCCCAACTGCACCCATGCTATGTGTATCAGATGTTACCAGGACTGGTATGTGCATGATTCAGTTTCTGCCCATGTGTTTTCTGGGACTGCATCGAGTGTTACATTCTCAAATCTCAACCACCCTTCTTTTACTGCTGTGCAAGTGCAAACTTCTTGCGTAGACTTATGTTATCATTATCGATTAACAAGCTTTTTAGCTAGATGACTCATCTATATCATTCCTCCACATATCTGTATCATAGCAAGGTATATATCCTGCTAAACATGAGCTGCTGTGAACAGTATCTATAGATAAGCTTAAACTCATCTTCCTTGTTCTTTCCAGCAACTTATATGCTTGTAAACAGAAGTGGAACCCCTAAGGAAGCCTTTTGGTATGAATGGCCAGTAGCTCAACAGAACATAGTGCTCTGTGAAACGTATCTATCTGAAAATGAAGTGATACTAGCTCAACAGAATATAGTGCTCTGTGCAACAGATCTGTATTCATTTACATGCTTTCCCATTGTCTGTCATTCTGAAAATGAAGTGATATTAGATCAACAGGACATAGTGCTCTGTGAAACATTGTTCTCATTGATTGCCGTGGGCGGTTGTGTTGCTGTTTTCAGGTGTACATTGTTTTTGTTGCCGTGCGGTTGTGTTGCTGTTTTCATGTGTACATTGTACTTTTACCCTTGGGGTCTTTCCTCTCTTTAGGGATGTTTGGTTTCTAGGGAACTAATTTTTAGTCCCCTCAACTTATTCCATTTTAGTTCATAAATTGCTAAGTACAGAAACTAATATTTGGCAATTTAGGGACTAAAATGGGATAAATGGAGGGACTTAAAATTAGTCCCTAGAAACCAAACACCCCCTTAATACAACGGGCAGATCCCATGCCGATTCGTTAAAAAAATAGTGCTCTGTGAAGCAGGTCTGTATTCATTTACATGCTTTCCCACTGTCTGTATCATTCTGAAAATGAAGTGATCGTTGGAAAGTGGCATTGTGATATTCATCTGATTTTGCCACTACAGTAAGTAGGGTAAATGTGGCGATTCACCACCTGGATTTTTTGAACTATGTTCTGGCATTCCTTCAGTGCAAAGAGGAATCTGACTGGTGCCGTGTCAAGTATTGGTTTTTCTTTTTTGTCCAATCCACGCACATAATCATCCATCTTCTTGTATAGACCGTGCACTATGTTTACGGCCAATTGGTTCTAGGCTATGAAGGCACATTACTCCTTTGTTCACTGCAGCTAACAATTTAGCTCATTAAACTTGTGGCCCTGCCTATCATAATTAATAGTAGCTTTGTATGTTAGCAAGCCCTGATGGTGGGTGTCTGCGATTTATTGATCTTGTGTACTAGGTGTTCCAATAATATTTGTGGTTTGTCTGTGTTCTTTTTGCCAGTGTAACCTTTTCATTCAGCTTAACTTCAACTGAATTTCTGAATGTCTTGTTTCAGGGTTCATTGTATTATATCAGCATTACGATTGAATGTTGTCTATGTTCCAGATACCATACTTTGACGATAACATTGGTTTTCCTACAGGAGTTCAAGATCGCAGTCCTGCCCATTCTGCCGTGACAACCTGAAGAAGACCTGTCCTAGTGACCTGTGGATCTATGTTGAGGACCAAGATGTGGTCGACATGGAGACGGTGTCGAGCGAGAACCTCAGACGGCTGTTCATGTACATAAGCAAGCTGCCTCTGATTGTCCCAGACGTCATCTTCAGCGTGTATGATTCCCACATCAAATGACTTCCGACGCGACCTTCCCGACGACCTTCAGCCAGTGCCCAGCTCCAGTTAATCTTATTACCCCATGTCCTCCATTTTCATGCTTTGCTCAAGCTTTTGGAAGTGCCTGAACTGATTTGGAACCGCAAGCCTTCCGGTGGTGCTTTAGAAACTTATTTAGTGCCTGCATGCATCCTTAATCATATGCAGCCACTCTGTACATATCTGACTTGGCTCAGTTAATAGGGGACTGTGCTTGCCCCAAATGGAGGCAGGGCCGTTTGTGTCTTTCTCAAATGTTTCCATTAGCGAAGCAACGCAAAGTTCTGGGGGGCATTGGAAGGTTTCTGCTGCAATGTTAGGATGCTAATTGGTAGCTAGTTTAATTAATAAATCCAGCCTAGTACTCTATACTTAATTAGTCTGGATCTACTAGTAATAAGGTATAAAAGTATCAGAATTCTCCAAAAAATGTCCAGCAAGCTGAACTACTTGACTCTTGCCAGAGAAATTGTACGAGTCAAAATTAGAACTGGATTATTAACACATAAAATTGTACGAGTCAAAATTGAGCGTGTAAGCAGTGATGAGATGGAGTCTTGATAAATTTTGGACTATCTGCCACTGAGGGTATGGACATACTCGTACTTGTCTCGTTGTCCACGCTAGCTGTCCATATCATCAATCTGTTTACATATTGTATTTCACCCTCTCCAATCTTATCCATGCATACACATTGGATAATGATTAGCCTAACGGAAGAAAACTATCACTACAAGTTTTTTGTTTCTGCGTGAGTACGTCTTTCTCTTGTATGTTTTTGAAGCCTCAGCCCTTTTCTCTTATTATATAATGATGTATAGCTCTCTTGCATATTCAATAAAAAATATAGCCGCTGGTCACTCAAGTAAGTCCATCTTACCCTCCCTTGTAGGTATGTTACACCATAACAAATAGACCGAATTTTTTGTATTTTGACACTTCCTCGAAAAAAAATTCACATTTGGACCTTAAAAAAATTTAATGTCATTTTTGGACCCTTTGCTCGGCGCCATAGCCATAGCCTATGGCGCCGAGGTAACACATCTCGGCGTCATAGGCTATGGCGCCGAGGTACGTGCTATGCTGGCACAATCTGAACGACGTGGCGCCAACGTGGTACCGAGCTCGGCGCCAAGATCTATGGCGCCGAGCTCGGATGTATAACAACAAAGCATGTCTAGCTCAGTTGGTAGAGTGCAAGACTTTTAACCTTAAGGTTGTGGGTTCAAGCCCCATGGTGGATGTTTAATATTTTTTTTGTCTTTGTCACTAATTTATTTTTTTGTTGCCCATATTTTTTGTTTATGTCGATGATTTGTCCGTTCAGATTTATTTTTCATCTAGTTTTTTGTTTTTGTGACTGATTTATTTATTCATCTAGATATTTTTTGTTTTTATTTTTGTTTATTCAAACTCCGTGACGCAAGTACCATGCACATAAGTAACCCACCCTATGGAAGTATGGAGTACTTTATAAAATCATCAAGTCACTGTTTATTTATACATGGTATATTTATATTTTGGACTCTAATTATAATCTTTTTGTTTATTAAGTATATTTATATTTTGGACTCTAAAACTCCAATAATCTAATGTATTCGAAATTATACTTTTTAATATTAATTAAAATTTATCATGGCTAAACTGGTGGCCGCTAACCAATGCAAATATATTTATATTTTCGACTCTAAAACTCTAATAATCTAATGTACTCGAACCCACAACCTCAAGATTGCGTGCATTATTGCGCCCGTGACCGCGATGCACCATAGCTAAACCGGTGGCCGCTAACCAATGCAAGTACGTTTCCTTAAGCTTAATAAACGAACAAAGCGTACTTGACGATGAGCACGCACATGCACGCACCATGCACCAATATACTGTTTAGTTAGTAGTATGTAAATTAAATATAAAAGTGAGGGATTGTACCCCTACACAGAGACACAAGCTCACAAAGTATTTTGTCTACTTGAATATGTTATTATGTTTTTAGAATTTATGTTCAAAAGAACTCAATGAAAATATACTATTTTTATGTAGATGGACAAATCAGCGACATAAACGAAAAATCTGGACAACAAAAAAAAAATCAGTGACAAAGACATAAAAAAAGTATTAAAACATGTCCACCATGGGGCTTGAACCCAGGACCCCAAGGTTAAAAAACTTGTGCTCTACCAACTGAGCTAGACAAGTTTTGTATATATAAGAGAGCTCGGCGCCAAGATCTATGGCGCCGAGCTCGGCACCACGTCAGTGCCACGACGTCCGTTTGTGCCAGCGCAGCACGCACCTCGGCGCCATTGGCTATGGCGCCGAGCAAAGGGTCCAAAAATGACATTAAAATTTTCTAAGGTCTAAATATGAATTTTTTTCGAGGAAGGGCCAAAATATAAAAAATTCGGTCAAATAGACAGCTTGGATGCAATGTTAAATAAAAAATTTAATGAGATCTGACGTAATCCGTTGTAGTCTAGCTGGTCAGGATATTCGGCTCTCACCCGAAAGACCCGGGTTCGAGTCCCGGCAACGGAACAACTTATTTTTTTTTGTGGTATTCCATGCGTTTTGCACCCTCCCTGCGTTTAGTCAGCTGAGTTGATGGTCACGCGCTCTGCAAAGACCGGCTTCGCCGGAGACGGAAGCACGTCCACATGCAGGATGGCCTGCCACTCTCGAATCCCTTGAGTTCAGACATGACCACGCGCTCTGCAAAGAGAAGTATGGTGGCTGATCGCAACTCGCAAGAGAACTGAGAAGCGATGGCCATCAAGATTGACAGAAGAAGTCGTGAACCGGCTTCATTGGTCATCCTCCACGACGAAAGAAAGAAAGCAGAGGATGGTCAGATTGAAAGAAAAAAAAAACATGTGTGATGGCAGTTGCACACCCATTTGTGGCCGTACGTGTGCTCGCCGATCAGAAGCAACACGACGGGCGGCCAAGGCAGAAATCGGTCGGCATCGCCCGCGACCGGGCAACAACTCACGACCGGCGGTCTCATCCCCGCGCGGCCTCCTCTCCAAATGCCAGACGGGCCTTGAGATGCTTCATTATAACATATGATTAATTCGTGCATATTAGAGTGGGTAGATGTAAGTGGACTCGTATTACAAGTTAGGACGTAGGATTTAAAAACTCATGTTCATGTATCATAGCAAAACATTGTTTGGATACTCTTGTATTCACCTTGTTTGGATTGAGTTGAATACGACAGTATCTAAATAAGTCCTAAATGTGTTGTAGAGATGATTAGGTATGGAAGTCGATGCATTGTTCTGATTAGTGTAGTCAGAGCAATAACGAGTCCCACGTTAGAAATTTAAAGGTAAAATAGACTCTAGTGAGCCCCACATTAGAAATTTGAAGCTAAAACGGACTTCACGTTATCATTTTTTTTGAACTATACAGTAACTCAGACGCTTATAACGTGCATATACTCATCTTTAAGAATGCACACACGTTGATTCTATCTCTATAAGCATCTTCCAAGTTCTTTGGGATTGACGAGGTCACCGCAAGTTTCTGGCTATGGCTGACAACGTCGCATACACCGTAAACACGACACCGTGTTAAATACTGAAATATTTGCTCACACGGAGAGTCAGGACTCGAGACTCTTGTAACCACTGTCTTCGTCGCCGTAGGCCTTGCACAGACACTGCCCGCTGGGTTTTCTCCAAGACTCCAGCGCATCGGCCTTCCGATGTGCCATTTCTTTTTTTTTTTTCAAACTGCGCAGATTTAAATTGAATTCTCGTTGGGCTTCCCGTCAATACCAATAATGTCCAGATCATTAAACACACCACGTTGAGGACTTCGACGAGCAACGAACTATTATAGAACTTACGCTGGCATCTAACTGTCGTAGTTGATGGAGAGGAGGGAACTAAAGTAGGCCATGCAAGGTCCTCGTCCTCTCTAGCTCTGGTGGATGAAGAAAACATTGTCCCTATTGGAGGATCTTCTACCAGTCGAGGTTCTGCATTGACCTCAACCATAAAGAGAAGAACAATCTTTGATGGTGGAAAAAAGATGGGGGTTCTCAAATGTCATTTGCGCAACCAAGATAGCTTCCTCATCAGAAGCATCCTCCACCAAAACAAGTTCTGCATTGTCCTCGCCCATAGAATGAGAAGGACCGCCTTCGATAGTGGTAAGAAAAATAGGATCCTCAAAAGTAGATTGTGCAACTAGTACAGCTTCCTCATCATCTGATGCATTCTCCAACAGAGGTGACAGTCCGAAGCAACATTTTTGAGATTGCGCAACTAGTGCAGCTTCCTCATCATCTGATGCATTCTTCAACAGAGGTGACAGTCCGAAGCAGATGATGCATTCTTCAACAGAGGTGACAGTCCGAAGCAACATGAAGGTCTCTGAAGGCTCCTCAATGGCAAACATCCATTCGATTACTTAATAGTGGTCGCGTATCAGCAGGCGCCCATTTACACCGTTGGTTTGCTCCCTCCTGCTGTGAATCAGCTTTGCCTAAGGGGTACTTGGATGCTGAATCAGATTGGTCTTTCGATTTTCTATGTGTGTCAGTGACATTAGCCAGCTACTATCAGTAAACATCTCTTGGTTGCCAGAAGGTCAAAATTATCCACCAAATTCTTGCTTGAGTTATCTTGACCATGGGGGAGGAACTGATATGGGAGCATCTATGAACTGAATTACTACCATACAGCCAAAGATCCACAGTTGCAATTACTGAAACCATATGCTCATATAATACGGCAACATTATTTTCAGAATCCAGCGGGAATTACCTTGTCGTATTAAATCTTTCTAGCAGATCGTTCTTACAGCTTCGAATCATCCTGTTCGGCTGTTGGCTGTATCCTCACTCACGAGGTACTGTATCACCAGACCAGCTACAAGCCGGCAGCAGCTGCAGAACGGCCAGCTAGCCGGAACACATGGGCTGGTTTTCTCGTCCTCTACGGTTCTACAGATCCAAGAACATCCGGTAGGCGTCCCTGTGAGGCGCGTAGTAGCCCTCGACGGTGGTGTCGACCTGGAACCCGGCCTTGCGGTACAGCGCCACGGCGGCCGTCCTCGTGGGGTCGACGTGGAGGGAGAGCCGCTGGACCTTCCGCCGCCGGCACCGCTCCACTGCGCCCGCCAGCAGCGCCTCGCCGTGGCCCTGCCGCCTGCAGTTCTCCTTCACTGAAACCAAAAGTTTGCAGTTTCGGGGGCACGGATCCGGTCATTCCGCCGCATAACCTTAACATGACCCAGGAAGAGAGAGGGAGATCGCGACGTGTGTCTCACCGGCGAGCTTGGTGATGGTGGCGCAGAGGGATGTGTTGCAGGTGTACATGGCATACCCGATGACCTCCCCCCCTTCGGCGCTGGACGTCTTGTAGATCAGCCCGGAGTTCCGCCGCTTTAGCTCGTCGTGCAGGGACCGCGCCAGCGATTCGTGCTTCGGAAAGATCCTCCGCTCTAGCCGCACGATGTCCTCGACAACGCTGACGGGCGCCACCGCCCTCCGCCGCCGCCATAACAGACGAGGGTCTGGATTCCCCTCGTCAAGTCATCTTCGGTGATTGTCTTGGGTGCATGTGCGTCTCGCTACTAGACATGTCGACAGAGACCCGATACCCGCTAACCCGTGAGAAATTCTCCTATCAGAGTAGTATAGGACAAAAATTATCCCTATAGATATAGATATGTGACAAAATCTCTACATATTGGGTAAACGAGTATGGGTTTGGAAAACAATAATCCGAACCCGATTACCCATGTGTATTTCATACGTGTACACCTGTCCTGTTTGTATGAATGAGTTGAGGCCGAGTCGGCCATCAAACCCGGTAAACTCCATTTCTTATATTGGTCCCAAAGTACTTATTTCTTTTCTGATGGATGGATGAATGGATCATGGTTCATGGATGAGTGTTTGCCGATGTGGTGATGTATGAAATCTGGATAGTTTGTGCTAGATGTTAGTATCTAGTTATCCCTTAATTGGGGATGGGGACCCATTGGGAACCCGAAACCCGAATGGGAATAGATATGGGATAAGTTTTGTACCCATGATGGGTATGAGTATAGGTATGGTGATGTATCAAACATGATAGGATGAGTCTGGGATACTATAACCCGGTGGGGAATTATCCATTAACATCTCTACTCGCTACGGTTAAACTTTTTTTTAGATTTTAATATTTTTAATAATGCTAATAATATATATACCTTTAAATATATTATAAAAATAGATTTAAAGATTTATCTAATTATATGTTATAACAATTAATATATATACGATACAATAAAACATTTTCAAGCATATCTATACCCATATTCAAACTATTGTACATTACACTCATGATCACTATAAACACCATTTACACGGTCTTGCATGGTAGATTGTACCGTTTGTAAGTATAGTTTGAATATAGGTATGAGTATGGATAATTTGTTGAAGATGGTCTTTGACGGTCGTTATAAGCGCGTAAGTCTATTCTCCTCTCCCCACATAGGATGTGAAAACAACTAAGCCCCTATTAGTGGACTATTACCCATAAATGGGTCGTGAGAAACCATCCAAGAACATTATGATAGAAAGCTATCCAACATAATAGAAAGCCACACACAATATTACACTCACACATAATATCACATTGCTAGCTGAAAGAGGACAAACCACCGAGCTAGCTATAAAAATAGGGTTAGACTCTTTTTGGACTCATATCTTTCTCTATCTTTTGGCTAAGACAAAGTATGATATTTGTTCTTATCTATTTAATATTTGATATTAAAATTATTTTTTATGGGTATGAAATATGATTGTGCGTCGTCGCAATGCATAGTCATTGTACTGGGTTTTTATATATTTGGCTCAAATTAGAATAATTGACTCTTTAAAAATTAAGAACGACAATTATTTTAAGATGAAGTGAATATAATAAATAACTTTTTATGTTTGGCATCCTGTCATATATCTGCTCCTTTAATGCAGCACTTTAGTGCGTCCTCCCATGTTGAAGCCTTTTGTGTGTCGTTAAAACCGGTTTGCATGGTTCGCGTCATCCATCCGGCTTAGGAGCTCCACCGAACTCGGCAACCAACGCCCGTTCGCCATGCTCTGCCACCACGAGCATGCCATCCATGTCAAAGTCGTAGCCACCAAGCACTTCTCCCCCTTCCCCTCCTTCATGCATCGTTTGCTCTGCAGGGCGAACGTACATGCCTTGAAAGTTCCCCATAAAAATCTCTTCGAGGTCGGTCCAGTTCCGAATGCAACTGGGCCTCAAGTTTTCCAACCATGCCCACGCCGAGTCTGCTAGGTACAGGGAGAGATTGCGGATTATGAAGTAATTATGATTTGCTCTTCTTGCATGGCACGCCAGCCGATAATCCCCAGCCATATACTAGGGTTGGATTCTTTCAAATATTTCGCGATATTGATGGGCGCCCTGTACCTTGCGACACTGGTACTCGAAGGATATGATGGCTGAAGGCCCAAGGCCCCAACGGTGGCGAGCTTAGGCTCCAGCTTCCATCGGGGGTCCAAACGACCTCTGTGGCAATGTTTGTACCGATGGGAGTCACCTCGAGCTATCACATCCCTCCTCGCTAGTCCCGTGGCCAGGCGCGTCGACCTAGCTTTTGGGGCCAGCGAGGTGGGACACGTGCCACTCGCCACGATGTGGCATTATTTGCCATCGGCGTAGACGCGGCGTAGCGGTTGGTATCCGGCTCGCAATGCCGTGACATGGAACTCTCGGATTGTTACTGCACAACAAGGCCGAGGAGGTCTTCGATCTATTGGTGGGTCTTCCATTCACTTGGTGTTTTCGCCTTGGGGAGCTTGTCCAGAAGCGCTGCAGCAGCAACGATATTATGACTCGCCCACGGGAAACACGACGTCACACCCCTGCCATAAACTAGGCAACGACGGGCTTCTGTTGTCATGGCGTGTTCGCCCTGTCCCCCCGTAGGCTTCCTTGTCTTTTCACCGCAGGGTGCTGCTCGCTCCGTGAGAGGCTCGGACCCGACGACAGCTCCTAGGAGGCGGGTTGAGCTAAGGCGGGGCGGACACCGCGGTGCGCTCCATGATGCTGGGCGAGTTCTCGCCTGGGCTCCCTGAAAGGGAAATAGGGTCAAACCTTTTCTTAAATATAATTTTGGTGGTTGAATGGCCAACACAAATAATTGGACTAACTAGTTTGCTCTAGACTATATGTTCTACAGGTGCCAAAAGTTCAACACAAACCAATAAAAAGAACAAGTGTGAATCATCTAGGCCCCTTAGTGATGTTTTGGTAATTAATGACAACTGTTTGTGGACTAACAGTTCTTGGAGAAATAAGAATGCAGGGTTCGACCATATAAAACAGGAAATCTTGGAGATTTATAAGCAATGGTTGTGGATCAAGTAAAGGCAAAGGTATATCATAGGTTTTGTTTTTGCCGGTATTCAGGAGTTTAGAGAAGATACTTGACCGGATTGATAGGTTAGATAGCCGTACTATTAAGAGGGGTCAATGACTTTGATCTGTGTAAAGCTTAGTGCCTCATAGAGCATCTAGTAGTTGCATTTCCATGAGGACTAACAGCGCTTTAAATTTCATGAGTTAAAAAATCCTTTCAAAAGCTTGTTTGAAAAGTACAAAGTCTTGGATGCGCGGACCGTCCGGGCCTTGAGGGTGGACCGTCCGCGATCCACCAGTGGGGTCCGAAGTCTGGTCATTTCGGACAGGTCCTGTTCATTTGCACTACAGACCGTCCGGGCCTTGGGGCCGGACCGTCCGCAGTCCTGACCAGTGGAGGCTGCTTTCGGCACAGTCCCTGAATTATAGTGCGGACCGTCCGACCTTTATGGGCGGATAGTCCGCAGGTGTCAAATATGGTTTGGACAGGGACTGTGTGGTTTTTGGGATTTGTACTACGGACTGTCCGGAGGATAAGCCCAGACAGTACTGTCTCCAGGTCTCAGAACGTCCGGCCTTGTAGGCGGATGGTCCGCCTGTGTTAACTGCTCTTGGTCAGAGGTCCGGGTGCTTCATGTTGCCAGGCCGTGGACAGTCCAGCCAAGGTGGGCGGACTGTCCGGACCTAACTTTTCTGACAGCTCTGACAGATTTCAAACAGCGAATATAGCCGTTGTGTGTACGACGGACCATCCGGCCCAAGGGCGCGGACCGTCCGCGCGTGCACAGAACAAGTGCTTTTTGCTCATAACGGTTGGAATCTAGTGGGGGACTATAAATAGAAGGGTAGCTCGTGTGTGAGGGCTCTCTTGGTCATTCCTTGCATACATTGAGCTCAATTGTGATCCTCCAACTCACTCTCTCACACTCTTTGTTTGAGATTGCATTCTAGTGAGAGATTGAGTGTTCCTAGTGCATTTGCATCCATCGGTGATTCTTGAGGCACTAGGTGGTACACCGAGCAAGCATCATCGGCTTGTTACTCTTGGAGGTTGCCGCCTCCTAGACGGCTCGGGTGATTGTCTCCGTCGAGCTCTCCAAGAAGATTATGGAGAAGCCGCGGTGTTGATTGTGAGGGGTTCGCGCCTACCTCGCCGGAGCGGCAAAGGTGACATTAGTGGAATCGAGGTATTGAGTGATTTCTTGTCCACTTGGCTCAAAGATCAAGCTGTGTCTTGATAGAGGAGCAAGTGAGAGCTTGAAGTCCACCTCAACATGGATTAGGGGTGATCGGCAAATCACCGATACCACGGGATAAAATTCGGTGTCTTTACTTTCTTGCATTACTTATTGCCGTGCGAGTGATTACTATTTTGCACATTGTTCTTCAAGTATTCAATCTCCCTAGTTGATTCTCATAGATTGTTTACTTGTTATCACTAGAGAATTTATACCTCTTGTTATATTGATTAAATTTCCCTAGTGTTTTTGATTTTAGTCAAAATCGTCTATTCACACCCTCTCTAGCCGGTGTCCTAGATCCTACAAGTGGTATCGGAGCCAAGGACTCCATTGTTTGTGGATCTAATCATCCCGGAGTGGGACAAAATGGCTAGTAACAACAATGTGCACATTGGGAAGCCACCACATTTTGATGGGAATAACTACGACTATTGGAAAATAAGAATGTCAATGCATCTTAGAGCAATGGGTGGAAAAATTTGGCTAATTGTCAGGGATGGATTTGTTGTGTTGAAGGAAGATGAACCATCCGTTAGTGACAATGAGAATATCCTTACAAATGATCAAGCCATGAATGTATTTTATGATGCTCTTGATATAAATGAGTTCAATTGTATCAAGAATCTCACAACCGCTCATGAGATTTGGATTAAGCTAATGGAAATTCATGAAGGAACTACAATTGTGAAGAGTGCCAAGCTATATGTGTGCAAAGGGAAGTTTGAGCAATTTATTATGAAAGAAGATGAGAGTGTATTCGATATGTTCAACCGGTTAAATGAGATAGTGAATGAACTCAAGGGACTTGGTTTTAATGTATCAGATGTGGACTTCACTCATAAGTTCCTTAGATCACTTCCGGAGAAATATGAGACTATTGTGACAATGTTAGTAAGAAGTGATCTATCTACAACTTCTCCAACCGAAGTATTGAGGGAAATTCTTACTCAAGATATATTCAAAAAATCTCAAGCCGATGCTATAAGTTTGGCAAAGAAAGTGAAGAATGAATCAATTGCTCTCAAAGCTAAAGCCTCTAAGACAATTGAAAAAGAAGATAGTAATGATGAAGAAAATGAAAGTGAGAGTGATTGTGATATGGCTCTATTTGTAAGGAAATTCAACAAATTTATGAAGACAAAGAGAGGTCAACCTAGAAGAGGTCAAACATCAAGAAGAAATGCTTTCAATGATAGAAAATGTTTTGAGTGTGGAGAACCTGGTCACATTGCCATGAATTGCCCTAACAAGAAGAAGAAGGGCAAAGATGAAAGTGATAAGAAGAAAAAGAAATTCTACAACAAGAAGAAAGATGGCAAAGCCTACCTAGTCGGATGATAGCTCGGATGATGATGATGATGACACCTCATCGAAGCTTAATGCCGAAATTGCCATCAAGGAAGCTCCCTCACTCTTCTCATCCCCCCATTGTCTCATGGCAAAGGGAGATGCTAAGGTAAAAATCATCACCGATTTGAATGATATAAATGATGATGATGATGTTGATGATGTTGATGATGATGGCTATTCATATGATGATCTTGTTAGAATGTTAGGTGAGGCCGATGACTACATGCACAAAGAAAAGGAAAAATTTAAGACCTTGAAGGAATTGTATAAAAACCTCCAAGTGTCTTTTGAGGAGCTCAAGACCTCTCACAATGATCTAAAGGAAAATTGTGAGAAGCTTGCGGATGCTCAAAAATCATCTATTGTGCATGAAGTTGTTGTGGTCACCGAGGATGTTGGAGTCACTTGTGACTTACTTGATAGTCCTACAAGTGAACCACCACCTACTAACCCTATTTGTGATAAATGCAAAACTTCTCTCATGAATGATAATATTGCTCTTGATGAATCAAAAATTATTGTTGAGAATGAAGTGTTAGTAGATAGAGTGAATGCTCTAACTCATGACCTAGAAAAGGCATATGGTGGAAAGGCTAAATTAGACTTCATATTGGGAAGTCAATGGTGCTCACTTAACCGTGAGGGTCTTGGATATGTTCCCAAGAAAGGAAAGAATGCGTTTATAAAGAAAAAGACATTGTTTGTGAAAGAATGTGACAAAGTGTGTCACAAGTGTCACAAGAAGGGACATGTTAAGAAAAATTGTCCCAAGCTCAAGAATGTATCCTCCACTTGTTTTGAGCATTGCTATGTTCTTTCTCATAATGCAAAAGGTGTTCATGCTAGATTTGTTGGTACTTCAATTGTTGGCAACAAAAAGAAAGCTATTTGGGTGCCAAAGACCTTGGTCACTAACATCCAAGGACCCAAGCAAGTTTGGGTACCTAAAAGAGATTGATTTCCTTTTGTAGGTGAACTACAAGGCGGGAGGGAATCATTGGGTGTTAGATAGTGGATGCACTCAACACATGACCGGAGATATGAGAATGTTCACCCAAATGAGTGAGGAAGATTGCTCAAATTATGATAGTATCACATTTGGAGATAATCACAAAGGAAAGGTTAAAGGATTGGGTAAAATTGCTATTTCAAATGATCATTCCATATCAAATGTGCTCTTGGTTGAGTCTTTGAATTTTAATTTACTATCCGTAGCTCAATTGTGTGATTTAGGATTTAGTTGCAATTTCACGGTTGATGATGTTATTATCTCTAGTGTTGATGGTAGCAATCTTAAGTTTAAAGGTTTTAGACATGAAAATCTTTATCTTCTTGATTTCTCATCTAGTGAGGCAAAGCTCACAACTTGCTTATTCTCAAAGGCTTCACTAGGTTGGTTATGGCATAGAAGACTTGGTCATGTTGGAATGAAGCAACTCAATAGGTTAACCAAGCATGACTTGGTTCATGGCTTGAAAGATGTGAAGTTTGAGAAGAACAAATTGTGTAGCTCTTGTCAAGTTGGGAAGCAAGTGGCAAATACTCATCCAAATAAAAGTCAAATGTCCACTCATCGACCATTGGAATTACTTCACATGGATTTATTTGGGCCCACATCATTTGTGAGTATTGGTGGTAATTCCTATTGTCTTGTGATTGTGGATGATTATTCTAGATTCACTTGGGTTTATTTTCTTCGAGATAAATCTAATGTGTTTGAAACATTCAAGGCATTTGCTATATTGGCTCAAAATCAATTTGATTTTGATATCAAGAAAGTTAGAAGTGATAATGGGTCAGAATTCAAAAATGCAAGAATTGATGAATATTGTGATGACAAGGGTATTAAACATGAATTCTCTTCCAAATATACCCCAGAACAAAATGGTATTGTTGAAAGAAAGAATAGGACTCTCATTGATATGGCTAGGTCTATGTTAGCGGAATATAATGTATCAGATTCTTATTGGGCCGAGGCAATAAACACCACCTTGTCATTCATCAAATAGACTATATTGTCACAAGCTTTTGAAGAAAACTCCCTATGAATTGCTCATTGGTAGATAGCCAAATATCTCATATTTTAGGGTATTCGGTTGCAAATGCTATATTTTGAGAAAGGGAAGCCGGCTTTCTAAGTTTGAGAAGAAATGTGATGAGGGTTTCTTCTTGGATATTCATCAAATTGTAAGGCTTATAGAGTTTTCAACAAAACTCATGGTATTATTGAAGAAGCATATGATGTTGAGTTTGATGAAACAAATGGGTCTCAAGATGAAAGTGATAATCTTGATGATGTTGGTGGAACTCAATTGAAAATGCTATGAAAACAATGGCCATTGGTGAAATAAAACCAAAGGAAGAAGATGATGAAAATAGTGTGGTTGTCATTCCTTCCTCTTCAACTCTAAATGGAGAAGATCACCAAAGCCAACAAAATGATGAAATTATGGATATTCATGATCAAGGTACTTCAAGTCATTTGGTTCCTCCTAATGCTTCAACTAGCAATTATCAAACGGTATCAAGAATTCATAATTCTATTGTGAAGGATCACCCGGTTGATCAAATTGTGGGTGATATTAGTAAGGGTGTTCAAACTCGCTCTCGCATAGCTTCATTTTGTGAACATTTCTCTTTTGTATCTTGTATGGAACCTAACCGTGTAGATGAAGCTCTACTTGATGTTGATTGGGTGAATGCAATGCATGAAGAATTAAATAACTTCACTCGAAATGAAGTTTGGGAGCTTGTTGAGAGACCAAAGAACCACAATGTTATTAGTACAAAATGGGTGTTTCGCAACAAGCACAATGAAGATGGTGTAGTAGTAAGAAACAAGGCAAGATTAGTTGCACAAGGATATACTCAAATTGAGGGATTGGATTTTGGGGAGACATTTGCTCCCGTGGCAAGATTAGAAGCAATCCAGATTCTTCTTGCTTATGCTTGTGCACATAATATCAAGCTCTACCAAATGGATGTAAAGAGTGCCTTTCTAAATGGTAAGATTAGTGAACTAGTGTATGTTGAACAACCTCCCTGTTTTGAGGACCCTAAAAGACCTAACCATGTGTTCAAGCTTTCTAAAGCTCTCTATGGGCTTAAGCAAGTCCCACGCGCTTGGTATGAAAGGCTTAGGGATTTCTTGGTTTCCAAAGACTTTAAAATTGGGAAGGTTGACATTACCCTATTCACTAAAAGAATTAGCAAAGTCTTATTTGTTTGTCAAATTTATGTTGATGATATTATTTTTGGATCTACTAATGAATTGTTTTGTGAGGAATTTGGGAAAATGATGTCAAAAGAATTTGAAATGTCTATGATAGGAGAATTGAGCTTCTTTCTTGGTCTTCAAATCAAACAATTGAAAGATGGAATTTTTATAAGTCAATCAAAATATTTGAAGGACATGCTCAAGAAGTTTGGCTTAGAGAATGCAAAGCCTATCAAGACTCCTATGGCAACAAATGGTCATCTAGACTTAGATGAAGGAGGTACTATAGTTGATCAAAAACTTTATCGCTCAATAATTGGTAGTCTACTTTATATTACTGCATCTAGGCCCGATGTTATGTTTAGTGTTTGCATGTGTGCTCGATTTCAAGGTTCACCTAGAGAGATTCACTTGAAGGCCGCAAAATGAATTCTAAGATATTTGAAGTATACTCCCAATATTGGTCTATGGTATCCCAAGGGTGCTCAATTTGAACTAATTGGGTATTCGGATTCAGACTATGCGGGGTGCAAAGTTGATAGAAAAAGCACCTCCAGTTGTTGCCAATTTCTTGGTAGATCTCTTGTTTCATGGTCTTCTAAAAAGCAAAATTCTGTTGCTCTCTCTACCACCGAGGCGGAATATATATCGGCCGGAAATTGTTGTGCTCAACTATTATGGATGAAACAAACTCTATTGGATTATGGGATTATTTTCAAGAATGTTCCTCTCATGTGTGATAATGAGAGTGCGGTTAAATTGGCTACAAATCCGATCCAACAGTCAAGAACTAAGCATATTGATATACAACATCACTTCTTAAGGGATCATGTTGGAAAGGGAGATATCTCTATATATTCCATTGGTACGGATGATCAATTAGCCAACATTTTTACAAAGCCATTGGATGAAACGAGATTTTGTACTGTAAGAAGTGAAATGAATGTGATCAATCTCTCAAATGTAGCTTGAAGTTGATCGCACATGTGTAGTATTGCATTTCGACTCTAAATATGCTCTCTACGCTATTTATTTGGTATTTTTGATGAATTTTTCATTTTAAGTTGATCCAAGTAGTTTGATATGAAAATTTGCATTCCTCAAATACATCATGTGTATATGCATGCATACTAACCCTTGGATTGGTCAAAATGTCCATATATAAGCATCAATTCAGATTTGAAATTCAAAATCAGAAAGTGGACAGAATTTGGAAAACTGAGTATCAGGCCGCGGACAGTCCGCCCACGGACCGCAGACCGTCCGCTGTAACAGGAACTGGACAGTCCGGTCAGAAGCTTAGACCGTCTGAAGTCATCAGGGCGCGGACCGTCCGCCGCCCCTGCGCGGACCGTTTGCGACAGGCAGATATGACGGGCAGAGCCAGTCAACAAGTCATTTTCTACGCATTGCCTCTCCTCTCACGTTCTCCACTCGCCAAAAAGGTCACTTTCGTCGGTTGTGCGCGGACGGAGAAGAGAAGTTGCGCATGGACAGTCTGAAAGCTTGTGGAAAGTTCAACAAACATGTCTTCATCCCGGTATTTCATAATCTCATGGATTTCATCAAAATTCTTCAAATTTGGGATTATTCGGATTTCTTTTCTGATCTAGATTTGAGCAATAGTTTTACAAATCTGATTGGTGGGATTATTTGTGCTACTCATTGTGAATGTTGTGCAAAAATTTGAACGCGTTTGGATGGATATTTTCTGCGGAATCAACATTTCAATGATTGAGGCGACTAGGGTTCTAGGGAGTCGCCCCTGGCCGGTCGCGGACCGTCCGCCTGGTGGGCACGGACCGTCCGGACTTGTGGCACGGACAGTCCGCCTCCCTAGCACGGACAGTCCGGACCCTGACAGAACATTGCACTTTCTTTCTCTATGATAGTGGCGATTGGTATCAACTATTCATCTTTGGATGTTTGTCATATTTATTACAGTGGTCTGGGTGGTCTTCGCAAGAAGCTTGCAGGTCGCTTCAAATCAAAGCGACCTCGTGCAGACGATGCTGACTACACTCCAACCACTGATTCAGAGGCCCAATCTTCAGCTGGGGGCAGTGAATCTATGGACACTGAAGACATTCCTCATACACATTCTGACTACCCAATTGACATCACAGGATGGACATTTCCAAAGCTGAGGTTTTATATGGCTGAATACTGCTCCAGAAGAACTGTAAATCAATATACTCTGCCATCAGACACAAATATTCAATTCTTCCACACTTAGCTCAAATTTGATGTTTTTTAGGGCACATTGATGGATACCAACTTCCACAAACATCAGGTGATTGATTGGACTTTCATGCTAGGATAGTCAGTTATGGAGGACCTGATTCCTAAGTTTGAGACATGTGGTCTGTATCAGTTTATGGGGCAGAGAACTGATTTCAGTGAGATGGCAGTCAAGCAATTCCTGGCCACAGCAGAGATTGATATAGAAGAGGAATCCATCACTTGGATGACTGGGTTCAAGAGATATTCTGCAACATTTGCTGATTTTGCTGCTGCCAACAGTCTGAATTGTGGCATCATTTCAGCTGGGATTGATCTCTACACTGAAGATAATTTTGAGGACTTCGTGCAATTTTATGAGCCAGCAAGGCTAGGCATACCTAGGAGGTTTAGAGAGACAGCAGGACTGAGGCATCATCCTGCTGTGATCAATAAGATTGCAAGAGTCACTATTCTTCCTAAGAGTGGAGACAAGAGCAAAATTCGAGACAAATTCTGGAACATTATCCACCATGTCATGAATGGTGAGGTAATGAATATTGTGCTCTTCATGATGAGACAGCTAAATGATCTGAAAATGGACAAAAACCAGAATTTAGCCTATGCGCCTTACATTATGGCTCTCATCAAAGCAAAGACAAGATTTGAGGGGCTCTGTGAGATAGTTCATACACCCTTTAGACCTTTAAAGAATGAAATTGGGTTCCTCACCAGGCCACTCACTCCCTTCCCAGATGATGAGGAAGATCCTGGTTATGATGCAGGAGCAGCTCCTGAAGCTGAGGCAGAGCAGATGCCTCCTCCTCCACCTCCTCCTCAGCCTCAGCAGTATTGGTAGCCTGGTCCAGGCTACTTTGACCCATATTTTCATAATATGCAGCAAGGGCTTCAGACCCACATTGATACCCGCTTTCAGGGTATGATGACACATATGGACCAACGCCTGGATGACATGCAATCTAGTTTTGATAGTAACTGGGATGCGCTCAACACTGAGTATTCTGAATTTCACTATCACATTCAAACTAATGTCACTGATCCTATCATGACCAGACTCAACAATATGCAGCAGAGTTTTCAGGATAACATGGGAGCTCTCTCTAGTCAATTTGATAACCTCTCTACCAATGACAGCATGCAAGAGATCCATCAGAGGCAGCAACAACTCCAACAAGACTTTGGACAGTTCTCGTCTCTTTTTGACACCTTCAACACTCACTACTTGTCGGCATTTCGGACCCGGGGGACCCTCAACTGGACCGACTAGTGAATTTTGTGCCGCGTGCCCCTGTCCAGATGGGTTGATGCAAGATGGAACACAAGAGGAGGGATGAGGCTTATATTATCTTGCACCGGGGGTGCTTGCAGTAGGGGTTACAAGCTTCGCGAGAGAGGGAGCGAGCCCTAGGCCTCCTAGGGGGGTCTAGTGTTGTGGAGTGGAGCTCGATGTTTGGGTGAGTCCGTCTCCGTTGCTCTTGCTACCCATGTTGCCTCTCGTTCTCCCCTCTCGAAGGCCCTGGGCATCCCCTTTTATAGACATAAGGGGATGGTCCAGCTGTACATATGGGGGTGTAGCAATGTGCTAACGCGTCTGACAGAGAGGTGCTTGAGCCCTGTATGAAGCGTAGCTGGCGGTGCGGCCCTGGGTCCTGCTGACGTTTCTTTGCCTTCGTAGAGAGCTTGTGGACTATTGACGTCATGGATGCATGCGGGGAACCATCATTACCTGTTGCCAGAGTAATCTAGATGTGACTCTGGTCTTGTTCCTTCGTAGCCTAAGGCGGCTAGCTAGAGGTAGGGTAATGATGTATCCCCTGTAGCATAGTCAGTCCGAGGCTGAGGTCGGGCGAGGCGGCGACTCCTCCCGAGGCCGAGGCTGAGGACGGGCGCGAATGTGACTCCTCCCGAGGCCGAGGTCGGGCAAGGCGGAGAACTTCCCCCGAGGCCAAGGCTGAGACCGAGGCCTAGGGTCGAGCGAGGCGGAGCTCCCTGTTGTGCCCGAGGCTGAACTCGGGAGAGGCCGTGACTTACTGTTGTTAGTCTTACCCTAGTGGTTGGCACAGTAGCCGGAGCAGGGCGAACAATGCTGTTTTCCTGTCAGAACGGTCAGTGAAAGGGCGAAGTGACTGCGGTCACTTCGACCTTGCCGACTGAGGCGCGCGTGTCAGGATAAGGTGTCAGGCGATCCCCGCATTAAATGCGCATGCGATACGGTCGGTTGGTAAGGCGATTTGGCCAAGGTCGCTGCACGACAAAGTTTGCCCGAGCTTGGCTTTGGGCGAGCCGAGGGTGCGCCCACTGCCTGTGGAGGCCCTCGGGCGAGGCGTGAATCCACCAGGGACTACTGTTCCCGCCCGAGGCCGGGCTCGGGCGAGGCGAGATCGCATCCCTTGGCAGACGAGGCCTTGACTTGAACCGCACTTATCAGTCTTTATGGTTTGTTCTGAAGACATTTTCCAGCCGTGTTTAGGAGTGTTGGGGGTACCCCTAATTACGGTACCCGATAGTAGCCCCCGAGCCTCAAAGGGAGTGTAGGTACTCGCTTGGAGGTTCTGCCGGATTTTTTGCAAGGGGACCAGCCTTTCTTGGTTATATTTTGTTCCGATGGGTGCGCGCGAGCGCACCCGTCGGGTGTAGCCCCTGAGGCCTCGGAGGAGTGGTTTGACTCCTCTAAGGTCTTAATTCTTTTTGTGATGCCTCGGTCGGCCTTGTTGTTTCCTCATGCGGCCTGGCCGCAGCCCGGGTGCATGGTCAGGCTCCAAGTTTTCAAGCTGTTTTGTCGACGTGGTCGACAATTTGGCCGTAGCCTGGTGCGAGAACAGCCTCCGAGCCTCTGCCCGGAGCGAGAGGACGATCAAGGACCGTCTTGACTTTTATTGTACGCCCCTTCGTCGCCTTTCCGCAAGGAGGAAGGGGGGAAAGCGCCATGTTACCCTCGGAGGGCACCGAACACAGTGTTTCCAGTGAGTTGCTATCGGGTGATCTGAGTGGACGCCCGAGCCCCGTTCGATAAGGGTCGGCTAGTGGCCCAGAGGCGCGCTCCAAAAGTACCTGCAGGTGATTTGCTGGACCCGGACCCATTTGATAGGGTCCGAGGGCTCGGTGCGTCCCTCCGGTGGGATTCCATTACAAATTGTTCCCGCTGGTCTCGGAAATGTCCTAGAGTACCTCGGGAGCGTAGCCCGAGCCTCGGACATGTAACGTACGTACCCAGGGTCATCCCTGACTCTGCATGCTCTAGGGCGGCTGTTGAATCCTTCCGAGGGGCCAGCCTTCGAACCCCTGATCAGTAAAGGGCTCAGAGCCCGAGTGCTCCGGGGCGGTTGCCGAACCCCACAGGGCACAACCTTCGAACCCCTGATCAGTAGGAGGGCTCGGGGCCCGTTTCCTTCACTGAGAAGGATCCTTTTTCGAAATATCCCCTTTCCCGATCTCTATGGCAAGAGAGAGAGAGAGGAAAAAGAAAAGGATATGAATTTAAATAATGTGGCGCACCTTTTTTGACGCGGTCATCATGACGGAGGTGAAACGACGCCCTCTTCGCCTGCCAGAGGTGTCGCTTGCCCTGCCAGGGAGTTAATGCGACGGGACGAGCGATTCGTGGGGCATCTGTTGCGCGTGGGCGAGTCGTTCGAGGAACGGAACACGGGTGCGTCGTCTTTATGCCGTGGGAGAGGGCTCCCCTGCCGCTTCAGGAGAGGATGCGAGCATGTAGGTGATTGGACCACCGCTTCCACGCGTCTGTTGCTGCAATTACTGCCGGTCTGCCTTTGGTCATATCAACTGTCGCGCCTATCCCCGCGGCTGACTGACCTGTGATCATCGCACTTAATTGGCACTATTGGGTCACGCGCGGGGCTGCCTCGAGTCACTGCACTAGTTCTGCAGTTCCGAGAAGACGCGACATTGGCACGAATGGCGGTGCGATTTCTTTGCACGCGGTAACCGGCACGTCGGTTACCTGACATGTGGGCCCGGGCCTCCATGCTGGACCGCCAGTTGCGACGAAGCTGAAAGGGCATACAATCGTGGTGCGGTTGCACGCTTCTGGCATGGCGGCCCACCCTTTCGACCGCTGGATTCGGCGAGAATGAGGGAGCGCTCACCCGCGGGGCGGTTGCATGCTTCATGTGCAGCGGTTCGCCATCTTCGCGTTGCGGGTCAGTTTGTATGACATGTGGGACCTAGCCCCCGTGTCGCAGGGCGAGAATCCTGGAGCACGTCGAGGGAGACTTTGCCCGCGATGTTTCAGGGCGTAAGTGGGGAGATCTGCCTATAAAAAGGGACCGATCTCCCGGGCACTAACCATGCTTTGCTCCTCTCATCCTCATCGCGCCCCTCCGCCTTCCGAGCCCCCAGATGGGGTGCACCTGTGTTGCCTTCTTCTTGCTGCTGTTGGAGGAGCGCGACCTCGTGGGGGTTGGCGCTCTTTAGTCATCGCTCGGCTTCAAGGATTTTTATCATGCAGCCCAGCTGCAGTCCCCCGCCGGCGGTCACCCAGGATGATGACCGCCAGCCTTGTGGTGGGGAAGAGCGAGCCGGGCCGTGGCCTCTCCCTTGCCCTCAGCTTCAAGGATGTTCATCATCCTTGCTGGGGAGGAAGGTGCGCCGAGTTGGGTCCCGCCTTCGCGTGGGCAGCGGCCCGCTTCTTCCCTCAGTGTTTGGGGGAGAAGGGCGTTCGCCGTCCGTGGCGCCGTCAGCTGCCGCGTGTCTAGCTCCCCGGCCTGGGCGGCTCTGGCGCTGCTTCCGGTGTCGCCTCCTACCGTTGGGGCGGAGCGTGGCTACCCGCCCGCCGCATGGGTGTCGGTCGCACAACACGTTGTACGCCGCGAGGGTGGTGTTCGTGTTCTAGGACAGTCTCGTCCTTGCTCATGTGGCAAGGACGGGAGTGAGGACCTGCCGGTGCGCACTGGGGCGACCGCCATTCACCGGTGTGGTGTTGGCGCGCAGGTGGCCGCTGTCGTCGGTGCTGAGGTGGTGGTCGCCATAGGTGAGGCTTCCCACCGCAGAGGTGGTTGCCTCTGCCGACGAGACCGTTAGTGCTACCTGCGGGCGGACCTCCGGCTCTTTGGCTTTAATGGCTTGTTCTTGGCCCCCCGTGTGGAGACGCGGGCGAGGGCCTTTTCACAGTAGCGATTGCCCTGAGGCAATCGCTGCTGCTGTCTAGCCGCCCGAGACGGAGGTCGTTGTCGCTGCTGGTGCAGTGGTCGCCGGTGAGCCGCTTGGAGCTCGTTATCTTGTAGCCCCTCCAGTGTGGAGGTAGTTCATTCCTGTGGGAATGGAGCTGGGTCCCGTTAGTAAGGGAATGTAAGAGCAAAATGTAATCGCACCAAGTACCAGGATATCTGCTGCTGGTCAGGAAAGCCGCCGAGGGTGCTGCCGACATCTACGTAGCATAGTTATCCCAAGTACGTGTGTTTGTTTTCCGTAGCTGCCAAGGTCTGAACATTTGGGTATTTGTGTGTAAAGCCGTGTTTCTTTCCTCTTATTTCGAGCATTAAGACTTGTTCGTCGGTAGCAGAATCACTTATCCGAGCGTGAGTTACCTTTCGCGGAAGGTGACGAGTAAGGTATCCATATCTCGGAGGCGTAGGAGTCCCTTGGCTCGGTCGGCCTTGCCGTTCAAGGTCTCTCTTGTCGTTTTTAGGAATCCACCATCGATGCAGTCGAAAGGCATGAAAGTCGTTTTGGTAGAAAAACTTTTCCGAGGAAAGTTTTGGCGCAGAGGGGGTTCCCCCTTTCTAGACCCCGAGGCGACCGCTCGGGCCGGGATCCTTGCGGAGGGCCTGGCCGTGGCCATTGGGTCTGCTTGGTCCGCCCAAGCTAAGGCCTCGCCACAGCGTGTCTGGGCTGAAGGTATGTTTCTCCTGCTTTGCGACTTTGGTTTAGCTTCGTCCTTCTCCTCGTGTTTGAAGAACATTGCCCGGCTGTCTGCAGGGTTCGAGACGGCTCTTAACGAGTCCGTTAAGAACGACAAGGCGCTTGCCCAGGAGGCTGAGCAGAAGGAGGCCGACCGCGTGGCCATGTCCGAGGCTATCTTGGCCTTTTGCTAGGCCTTTGGCCTCAACGACGTCCCCTCAGGTATCTCCCCCCCAGAGTCACCTGCGGGCCTTGCGCGACCATGTGCACAGCAGACTCTGCGGGACGCTGCACCACGGCGTTAGGCGGGCCTTCGCCGTTGTAACGCCCCGAATTTTGCAGTTGAATTTTTTTCTTTTCTTCACTCGCCAAATTCGGGCGTTACCTTTTCTTTTTCTTTTTCCCCTCGCTAGACCTTGACCTTTTCCAAAGTTTTAGCGGGATTCGGTTTGGAATTCCCGTGTAAAGAAAAAACCCTAAATTGCTTTATATTGTTTGATGCACCATGCCGAACTATGCATTCTTTGATTGTTTGAAAATGCAAATGCATTCATCTAGAAAGATCGGATTTCGAAAATAAGGAGAAAACCTTTTCTTTCTTTTTCTTTTTCTTTCTCTCTCCTCTTTTTCTCTCTCTCCCGCGCCGTGGGCCGTCCCTGGCCGGCCCAGCTGCCCGCTGCGCGCCCCTCTTGGGCCCTGGTCGGCCCAGCCGCCCCCCTCCCTTTTTTCCCCCAACTCCCTCTCTCTCCCTCCTCTCCCTCCCATTCCCTCCCCACCCTAGCCGCCGCCGCCCCCTACCCCTAGCTCGGCCGCCCCAGCCGGCCCAACCGCCGCCCCTCGCCGTCGGCCGCCCGTCCCCGGTGAGCCCCCCCTTCCCCCTCCTCCCTCCCTCTCCCCTCTCCCCTCCTCTTCCCCCCAGCCCGCCCGGCCGCGCCCTGGCCCCGGCCGCGCCTGGCCCCGGCCGCGCCCCAGCCGGCCCCGGCCGCGCCCTGGCCGCGCCCTGGCCGCCCGCCTGGCCGCGCCCTGGCCGCGCCCCGCCCCTGCTCGGCCGGCCCAGCCGCCGGTTCAACCGCCCCCAGGGCCGGTTCAACCGCCCCCCCTTTTTTTATTTTTTTTATATTATTTTTTTATTTTGTTTTACTTTCTGTTATCATAGCTATTTTATTTTAGGTAGGCTAATCATTGTTCATGTTGTTGAAATAGGAAACTTGATTTAGAATTTCGTTGCGCTAGTTGATTCATTTAGTTAATTGTTTATCTCGTGCAATGTTGATCAACTTAAAATGACTAGGTTTCCATTAGTGTATATAACAGAATTCTTTTGTTAAGAACCAGTTGTAACTAATCATTAGTGCATAAACTTTAACCCCCTGCGAGACCCTTTTCCCGTTTCTTTCTAATCATAATGAATGCGATATCGAATGTCATACTTGATGCATACTCACTTTATTTGTTCCCTTGTATGGTGTACTGTTCTTTTGTATTAAATATGTGGATGTATGTATGTTTGCGCTCGCATAGAGAACGATCCGGTCGAAGAGCCCGAGGAATTCGCAGGAGAAGCCCCTGAGCAGCAGTCGGTTGGTGGAGGCAAGTGTCCTTTGACCTATTTCTGTCCTATTCATTCTTTAATTCACCTCCCGCATTACACCTTTATCCCTAAGGATTGACTAGCTTTTGTTATTCATGTCCTTGTTTACCTATTTGGGGTCGGATTATTACTGCTTAGTCTGATGCTATTGCTCAACTCTAATCAATGAACATGATGTGATTATCTATGATACGCTGTTTTCCCTTCTTATTTATGATTATACTTGTGGCATTTAAGGGGACTCGAGCGGTTTCTCGAGTGCCTCTCCGTAAGGACCTGTTCTATGGATGACCGCCCGGGAAAACAGTGCAACCATGAGGGTGGAATGGGACGCCCTTAGCTGAATAATTGGAGGAACCGGGGTGTAGTTTGCTTAGCCGTCGTGCCGTCAATGGGGCTCGGTGTATGCGGCTCGCTCTGCCAAGGTTGATTTGTCCCTTGGGGAGGAGTGCGGTACATTTAGGAAACCTAACGGGTGGCTACAGCCCCGGGGAATCTTTGTAAAGGCTACGTAGTGAGACCCTGCCTATTCACCTTGGTAGTGTTTAAGGGTTTGATCGGCCCGAGGCAAGAGGGAATCACGGCTTATGGGTAAAGTGCACAACCTCTGCAGAGTGTTATGAAACTGATATATCAGCCGTGCTCGCGGTTATGAGCGGCCAAGGGAGCTCCAGAGATTAGTGATACTTGATCAGAGATACTTTGGTACAGGTGGCAATGAGATTGATGGTTCTGATTATGATTATGGTATTGGTAAGTGGTATTCTTTCCGTTTGGAAAGGATACATTGGGCTAATAACTTGGGTTAATGTTAAAACCTGGCTCTCTACTAGTAAGTAATAACCTGACCAACTAAAAGCAACTGCTTGACTTATCCCCATATAAAGCTAGTCCACTACAGCCAAACGGGATACTTGCTGAGTATGTTGATGTGTACTCACCCTTGCTCTACACACCAAACCCCCCCAGGTTGTCAGCATTGCAACCACTGCTCAGGAGAAGATGAAGCTGTGGAAGGAGACTTCCAGGAGTTCCAGGACTACGACGAGTTCTAGGCGTGGGTTAGCGGCAACCCCCAGTCGGCTGCCTGTGAAGGCCGTGTTATCTACGTTTCTTTTCCGCACTTTGATTTACTGTAAGAACTATATGGACGTCTCAGACGTATGATGTAATCGACTATTATTTCCCTTTTAATACTATTTGAGCACTGTGTGATGATGTCCATGTTATGTAACTGCTGTGTACGTGAATAACTGATCCTGGCACGTACATGGTTCGCATTCAGTTTGCCTTCTAAAACCGGGTGTGACATAAGTGGTATCAAAGCCGTGCTGACTGTAGGACCGCTAACCTAGAGTAGAATGGTCGTTCTAAGGATTATAGACCTCTGTCACTGCCTTGACTTTGATATCCCTTCAAAAGTTGGTCCTACTGACCGAACCTATGTTCTACTATATATTATACCTTGATGAAAATTATGTTTTATTCTGATCCTTCATTTATTTATGATTCATTATTTGCTGGTCATATTAATTCTGTTCTCACCCTTTTGCTTGCGATGTCTTTTGTAGATGGCTCGACTTAGACACACTGCACGAAAGTCCGTCATCCCCTTCTTACCCTCCCGCCTTGCTGAGCGTCCGCTTCGCCGTCCCGTGGCCGGACAGTCCAGCCACTTGGAGAGACTGCACCACCGCCTGCATGAGGAGCAGGAACGTCGACGACAGGAGCAGCAGGGCTCTTCCTTCTCGCTCCAGCAGGAGATAGAGTCTGTGAGGAGCTGCTCTCCTGTGCTTCCCCTGGAGGCGCCCCCTGCACCACCACTGGGCGTCCCAGCTTCTGGAGTAGCTGCTGGAGGAGACCCAGACAACGGAGGTGGCGACGACAGCTTGAGCCACGACATCGACTTCTCTGCTGACCATGAGCCGGAAGGATGGGTTGCTCGACCCATCACTCGCGACGCTGCTCGCGGGTGTCACTTCCACGACGCGCTCGACACCCTGCTACGTCGGGCACTTGACCGGCGTACTTGGTCCATCGAGTATCGCTGTGTGGTCTACCAGCATAGTCGCGGGGTCTACCCGGACCGCTGGGAGGCGACCTGCTTGGTGCGCCGTCCGGAGAACAGTCTCCAGGGCGCGGAGGCTTGCTCAGAGCACTATTCTATCTCTGAGCGGGACTCAGCTGAGGCAGCCATGCAAGATGCTGCACGGCGTGCGCTTTCGCACTACTGCTCGGTTCTTGGTGGGGTAGCTGACGGTCTCGACCTGAAGTATTACCCTCGCCGTCCATCTGGCAGCACAGGAGGCGTGATTGTTTCACCTGCTGGTGAGGACAATCCTAGGTTGAGCAGCACAGTCAACCTAGCCGCCGTGCTAAACACGGAGCTGGACCATGCATTAGACGAGCTGAGTAGGGCTCGTGCTGAGATCGTCCTGCTGCGGGCTGAGCGCGCGGAACGTCGTCACTTGGATGATGGTTTCCCCGCTCCCGTCGGGACTTAGCACCCGTACCGCTCACCTCGGCGTGGACACCAGTCTTATGGCAATCCCGACTGCAAGACCAAGATAAATCTAGAACCATAGCTCGTTAGAGTTGGATCTTGTAATTAATACGAAATATATATACACAGAAGCTTCAGTCTTAGCGTTAGTCTCGGTCTTAGTTAGTCTTAGTTAGACAGGGTAGTTTGCTATATCCTGTGCATTTACGTTTGTCATGATGAACTATGTTTGGTTTGGATCTTTGTAATGATTGTCACCAGAGTGTGGGTATCCCCTGCATTTTGGTTTACATATTATGTTAATGGAGTTAGTTATATAGTTGGGAAAACCTTTATTCTACTTTCCTCTTTATCTGAGAAGCTGTGTGGTCTGTGTTGGAGATCAGTGAAGATGCTCATCTGTTCAGTGCTGTTGGAGAATTCTATACTCTTTTCTTATGCTGCAAGATTTGCGAGATCAGTTCTGATGTGTGGTTGCGTTCTGCAGATGTCAGAGAACAGGCGCAGAGGAGGAAGGCGTGCTCAGCAGGAGCAAGCCGCTCCGCAGGATGAGGCGCCCCATCAACAGCAGCTGCCACCCCCGCCCCCGATGTCGATCGAGCAGATGTTTCTGATGCAGACTCAGGCAGTTCAGGCCATCGGTCAGACTCTGGCCGCCATTCAGCAGCAGCAGCAGCAGCAGGCTCCACCCCAGCCTCAGATGCCTCAGATGCCTAGAGACAAGCGTGCTGAATTCATGAGAGGTCATCCCCCAACGTTCGCTCACTCTTCTGACCCCATGGATGCTGAAGATTGGCTGCGCACTGTGGAGCGGGAGTTGCATACCGCTCAGTGTGATGACAGGGAGAAAGTCTTGTATGGTCCCCGTCTGTTGAGAGGAGCAGCCCAATCATGGTGGGAGTCTTACCTCGCCACCCATGCCGACCCCGACACCATCACCTGGGAAGAGTTTAGAGGTAGCTTTCGTCAGTACCATGTGCCTGCAGGTCTGATGACAGTGAAGAAGGAGGAGTTCCTGGCCCTTAAGCAAGGGTCATTGTCTGTCAGTGAGTATCGAGACAGGTTTCTGCAATTGTCTCGCTACGCTCCCGAAGATGTCAACACTGACGCCAAGCGACAGTACCGTTTTCTGAGAGGCTTGGTCGACCCCCTGCAGTACCAACTGATGAATCATACCTTTCCGACATTCCAGCACCTGATTGACAGAGCAATCATGACAGAAAGGAAGCGTAAGGAGATGGAGGATTGTAAGCGCAAGATTAGTGGACCCCAGCCTGGAAGCAGCAGCCGTCCTCGTTTTTCAGGCAATCAACCTCAGCAGTTCAGGCAGAACCAGCGTCCACCCCAGCAACATCAGCAGCGTCAGCAGTATCAGCAGTTCCAAAGGAAGTATCCTCAGCATCAGTACCAGAATCGTCAGAGCAATCAGTCAGGAGGAGGTCAGTTTCAGAGGCAGAATCAGCAGACACCTCGTCTTCCTGCCCCAGCAAGCCAGCAGAACAATCAGGCAGCACCAGCTCAGGTTGGAAACAGAGCATGTTTCCACTGTGGAGAGCAAGGCCATTGGGTGATGCAATGTCCGAAGAAGGCAGCCCAGCAGCAGTCAGGCCCCAATGCCCCAGCGAAGCAGAATGTGTCTCAGCCTGGATCAGGCAACCGCCCTCAGCAGCGCTATAATCATGGAAGACTGAACCACTTGGAGGCTGAAGCAGTTCAGGAGACCCCCGACATGACAGTAGGTATGTTCCCAGTCGATTCCCATATTGCAGAAGTGTGATTTGATACTGGAGCAACACATTCTTTCATTACTGCATCATGGGTAGAAGCGCATAATCTTCCAATTACTGCCATGTCAACCCCCATTCAAATTGACTCAGCTGGTGGTAGAATTCGAGCTGATAGCATATGTTTGAATGTAAGTGTGGAAATAAGGGGGATAGCGTTTCCCGCTAACCTTATAGTAATGGGTACTCAGGGAATAGATGTCATCCTAGGGATGAATTGGCTAGATAAGTATCAGGCAGTTATCAGTTGTGATAAAAGGACAATCGAGTTGGTGTCCCCACTAGGAGAGGAAGTGGTGACCGAGTTAGTCCCGCCAGAGCCAAAGAAAGGAAGTTGTTATCAGATGGCTGTCGATAGCAGTGAAGTAGACCCAATTGAGAGTATCAAGGTTGTGTCTGAATTCCCAGATGTGTTTCCAAAGGATTTACCGGGTATGCCACCAGAGCGGAAAGTTGAATTCGCTATAGAGCTTCTTCCTGGAACCGCCCCTATCTTTAAGAGAGCTTACAGAATATCCGGACCAGAGTTGGTTGAGCTTAAGAAGCAGATTGATGAGCTGTCAGAGAAAGGTTACATCCGGCCAAGCACCTCGCCTTGGGCCGCCCCTGTCCTGTTCGTGGAAAAGAAAGATGGCACCAAGAGGATGTGTATCGATTATCGAGCTTTGAATGAAGTCACGATCAAGAATAAGTATCCCTTGCCCAGAATAGAAGATCTGTTCGACCAGTTGAGAGGAGCCAGTGTGTTCTCCAAGATCGATCTGAGGTCAGGTTATCATCAGCTCAGGATCCGACCTTCGGACATTCCGAAGACGACATTCATTACCAAGTATGGGTTATATGAGTTCACAGTGATGTCTTTTGGTTTGACCAATGCACCAGCGTTCTTTATGAACTTGATGAACAGTGTATTCATGGATTATCTCGATAAGTTTGTGGTGGTATTCATTGATGACATTCTGATTTATTCTCAAAGTGAAGAAGAGCATGCAGATCATTTGAGGATGGTATTGCAGAGATTGCGAGAGCACCAGTTGTATGCAAAGTTGAGCAAGTGTGAGTTCTGGATCAGTGAAGTCCTGTTCTTGGGTCACATAATCAACAAAGAAGGATTGGCTGTGGATCCAAAGAAAGTGGCAGACATTCTGAACTGGAAAGCGCCAACGGATGCTCGAGGAATCAAGAGCTTCATTGGAATGGCCGGATATTATCGGCGATTCATTGAAGGGTTTTCGAAGATTGCGAAACCAATGACAGCGTTGCTAGGCAACAAGGTTGAGTTCAAGTGGACCCAGAAATGTCAAGAGGCCTTCGAAGCGCTGAAAGAGAAGTTGACAACAGCGCCTGTCCTAGTCTTGCCTGATGTGCACAAGCCCTTCTCTGTGTACTGTGATGCTTGTTACACAGGTTTGGGATGCGTGTTGATGCAAGAGGGAAGAGTTGTGGCTTACTCGTCCCGACAGCTGAAGATTCATGAGAAGAACTACCCAATCCATGATCTAGAGTTGGCAGCAGTGGTTCACACACTGAAGACATGGAGGCACTATTTGTATGGACAGAAATGCGATGTTTACACAGACCACAAGAGTCTGAAGTACATATTCACTCAGTCAGAATTGAATATGAGGCAGCGAAGATGGTTAGAGTTGATCAAAGACTATGAGTTGGAAATTCATTACCATCCAGGCAAAGCGAACGTAGTGGCAGATGCTTTGAGCAGGAAGAGTCAAGTCAATCTGATGGCCGCTCGTCCGATGCCTTATGAGTTGGCCAAGGAGTTCGACAAGTTGAGTCTCGGATTTCTGAACAATTCGCGAGGAGTCACAGTTGAGTTGGAACCTACCTTGGAGCGCGAAATCAAAGAAGCGCAGAAGAATGATGAGAAGATCAGTGAGATTCGACGACTGATTCTAGATGGCAGAGGCAAAGATTTTCGAGAAGATGCAGAAGGCGTGGTATGGTTCAAAGACCGTTTGTGTGTTCCCAATGTCCAGTCTATTCGGGAGTTGATTCTCAAGGAAGCTCATGAGACAGCTTATTCGATTCACCCTGGCAGTGAGAAGATGTATCAGGACCTGAAGAAGAAATTCTGGTGGTATGGAATGAAGATGGAAATCGCAGAGCATGTGGCTATGTGCGATAGTTGTCGAAGAATTAAGGCAGAGCACCAGAGACCAGCTGGATTGTTGCAACCGTTGCAGATCCCTCAGTGGAAATGGGATGAAATCGGTATGGATTTCATAGTCGGATTGCCTCGCACTCGAGCCGGCTACGATTCCATTTGGGTAGTAGTGGACCGTTTGACCAAGTCAGCCCACTTCATACCAGTCAAGACCAACTACAGCAGTGCCGTATTGGCAGAGCTGTATATGTCTCGGATCGTTTGTCTTCATGGTGTGCCAAAGAAGATAGTGTCAGACAGAGGAACGCAGTTCACCTCTCATTTCTGGCAGCAGTTGCATGAAGCCTTGGGCACACATCTGAATTTCAGTTCAGCTTATCACCCGCAGACAGATGGCCAGACCGAAAGGACCAATCAAATTCTCGAAGACATGTTGAGAGCCTGTGCGTTGCAAGATCAGTCCGGATGGGATAAGCGATTGCCTTATGCAGAATTTTCCTATAACAACAGTTATCAGGCCAGTTTGAAGATGTCACCGTTTCAGGCGCTCTATGGAAGGAGTTGCAGAACTCCGTTGCAATGGGATCAGCCTGGAGAGAAGCAAGTGTTTGGGCCAGACATTTTGCTTGAAGCCGAAGAGAACATCAAGATGGTCCGAGAGAATCTGAAGATAGCGCAATCAAGGCAGCGAAGCTATGCAGACACAAGAAGAAGAGAGCTGAGTTTCGAAGTCGGAGACTTTGTCTATCTGAAAGTGTCACTGATCAGAGGAGTCAGAAGGTTCGGAATGAAAGGCAAGCTAGCACCCCGCTACATTGGTCCATACCAAATTCTCTCAAAGCGTGGAGAAGTGGCCTATCAGCTCAGCCTGCCAGAGAATTTGTCCGCTGTGCATGATGTCTTTCATGTGTCTCAGTTGAAGAAGTGCTTGCGTGTGCCAGAAGAGCAGTTGCCAGTGGAAGGTCTTGAGGTCCAGGAAGACTTGACCTACGTTGAGAAGCCAGTTCAGATCCTTGAGATTGCAGATAGAGTCACCCGAAGGAAGACCATCAGAATGTGCAAAGTTAGATGGCATCACCACTCTGAGGAAGAAGCAACCTGGGAGCGTGAAGATGATTTGATAGCCAAGTACCCAGAGCTCTTTGCTAGCCAACCCTGAATCTCGAGGGCGAGATTCTTTTAAGGGGGATAGGTTTGTAACGCCCCGAATTTTGCAGTTGAATTTTTTTCTTTTCTTCACTCGCCAAATTCGGGCGTTACCTTTTCTTTTTCTTTTTCCCCTCGCTAGACCTTGACCTTTTCCAAAGTTTTAGCGGGATTCGGTTTGGAATTCCCGTGTAAAGAAAAAACCCTAAATTGCTTTATATTGTTTGATGCACCATGCCGAACTATGCATTCTTTGATTGTTTGAAAATGCAAATGCATTCGTCTAGAAAGATCGGATTTCGAAAATAAGGAGAAAACCTTTTCTTTCTTTTTCTTTTTCTTTCTCTCTCCTCTTTTTCTCTCTCTCCCGCGCCGTGGGCCATCCCTGGCCGGCCCAGCCGCCCCCTGCGCGCCCCTCTTGGGCCCTGGTCGGCCCAGCCGCCCCCCCTCCCTTTTTTCCCCCAACTCCCTCTCTCTCCCTCCTCTCCCTCCCATTCCCTCCCCACCCTAGCCGCCGCCGCCCCCTACCCCTAGCTCGGCCGCCCCAGCCGGCCCAACCGCCGCCCCTCACCGTCGGCCGCCCGTCCCCGGTGAGCCCCCCCTTCCCCCTCCTCCCTCCCTCTCCCCTCTCCCCTCCTCTTCCCCCCAGCCCGCCCGGCCGCGCCTGGCCCCCGGCCGCGCCCTGGCCCCGCCCTGGCCGCGCCCTGGCCGCTGGCCGCGCCCTGGCCGCCCGCCTGGCCGCGCCCCGCCCCTGCTTGGCCGGCCCAGCCGCCGGTTCAACCGCCCCCAGGGCCGGTTCAACCGCCCCCCCTTTTTTTTATTTTTTTTATATTATTTTATTTATTTTGTTTTACTTTCTGTTATCATAGCTATTTTATTTTAGGTAGGCTAATCATTGTTCATGTTGTTGAAATAGGAAACTTGATTTAGAATTTCGTTGCGCTAGTTGATTCATTTAGTTAATTGTTTATCTCGTGCAATGTTGATCAACTTAAAATGACTAGGTTTCCATTAGTGTATATAACAGAATTCTTTTGTTAAGAACCAGTTGTAACTAATCATTAGTGCATAAACTTTAACCCCATGCGAGACCCTTTTCCCGTTTCTTTCTAATCATAATGAATGCGATATCGAATGTCATACTTGATGCATACTCACTTTATTTGTTCCCTTGTATGGTGTACTGTTCTTTTGTATTAAATATGTGGATGTATGTATGTTTGCGCTCGCATAGAGAACGATCCGGTCGAAGAGCCCGAGGAATTCGCAGGAGAAGCCCCTGAGCAGCAGTCGGTTGGTGGAGGCAAGTGTCCTTTGACCTATTTCTGTCCTATTCATTCTTTAATTCACCTCCCGCATTACACCTTTATCCCTAAGGATTGACTAGCTTTTGTTATTCATGTCCTTGTTTACCTATTTGGGGTCGGATTATTACTGCTTAGTCTGATGCTATTGCTCAACTCTAATCAATGAACATGATGTGATTATCTATGATACGCTGTTTTCCCTTCTTATTTATGATTATACTTGTGGCATTTAAGGGGACTCGAGCGGTTTCTCGAGTGCCTCTCCGTAAGGACCTGTTCTATGGATGACCGCCCGGGAAAACAGTGCAACCATGAGGGTGGAATGGGACGCCCTTAGCTGAATAATTGGAGGAACCGGGGTGTAGTTCGCTTAGCCGTCGTGCCGTCAATGGGGCTCGGTGTATGCGGCTCGCTCTGCCAAGGTTGATTTGTCCCTTGGGGAGGAGTGCGGTACATTTAGGAAACCTAACGGGTGGCTACAGCCCCGGGGAATCTTTGTAAAGGCTACGTAGTGAGACCCTGCCTATTCACCTTGGTAGTGTTTAAGGGTTTGATCGGCCCGAGGCAAGAGGGAATCACGGCTTATGGGTAAAGTGCACAACCTCTGCAGAGTGTTATGAAACTGATATATCAGCCGTGCTCGCGGTTATGAGCGGCCAAGGGAGCTCCAGAGATTAGTGATACTTGATCAGAGATACTTTGGTACAGGTGGCAATGAGATTGATGGTTCTGATTATGATTATGGTATTGGTAAGTGGTATTCTTTCCGTTTGGAAAGGATACATTGGGCTAATAACTTGGGTTAATGTTAAAACCTGGCTCTCTACTAGTAAGTAATAACCTGACCAACTAAAAGCAACTGCTTGACTTATCCCCATATAAAGCTAGTCCACTACAGCCAAACGGGATACTTGCTGAGTATGTTGATGTGTACTCACCCTTGCTCTACACACCAAACCCCCCCCCCCCCCCCCCCCCCCAGGTTGTCAGCATTGCAACCACTGCTCAGGAGAAGATGAAGCTGTGGAAGGAGACTTCCAGGAGTTCCAGGACTACGACGAGTTCTAGGCGTGGGTTAGCGGCAACCCCCAGTCGGCTGCCTGTGAAGGCCGTGTTATCTACGTTTCTTTTCCGCACTTTGATTTACTGTAAGAACTATATGGACGTCTCAGACGTATGATGTAATCGACTATTATTTCCCTTTTAATACTATTTGAGTACTGTGTGATGATGTCCATGTTATGTAACTGCTGTGTACGTGAATAACTGATCCTGGCACGTACATGGTTCGCATTCGGTTTGCCTTCTAAAACCGGGTGTGACAGCCGTCCTCGCCTCCCTCTATGATGTGGATCTGGAGCGGGTCAGCGAGGGGTACTGCTTACCCGACGAAGAGGAGGCCGCCTTATCCGAGGTCCAGAGGCTTGACGTGGCTGTCGAGGGCCCAAGCGCGGTGCTGGCTTCCTCCTTCGAGGTGGAGGTCCTTCCGCCCGTGTCGCCGTCTGAGGCCGGGCCAGATTCTGCCGAGGGCGGAAACGACGCCGAGGGTGCTGCTCCTCCCCCTGCCGATACCTGAGCCTGTAGGAACAGTTTGTTTTAAGTATGCGTATGTTTGTCGCGGCCGCTGAGGCCTAAACATTTTCAATGTTGGAGTTTAAAGTTGCGTTTCCTTTCCTCTTGTTTCGAGCATTAGGACTTGTTCGGTAGCAGAGTCACTTATCCGAGCGTGAGCTACCCTTCGTGGAAGGTGACGAGTGAGGTATCCGTATCCCGGAGGCGTAGGAGTCCCTCGGCTCGGTCGGCCTTGCCGTTCAAGGTCTCTCTCGCTTGTTTTTAGGATTCTGTTATCGATATAGTCGAAATGGTACGAAAGTCATTTTCTACCCGAGCGTTAGGACTTGTTCGGTAGCAGAATCACTTATCCGAGCGTGAGCTGCCTTTCACGGAAGGTGACGAGTGAGGTATCCGTATCCCGGAGGTGTAGGAGTCCCTCGGCTCGGTCGGCCTTGCCGTTCAAGGTCTCACTCACTCGTTTTTGGGATTCCGCTATCGACATAGTCGCAAGGCACGAAAGACGTTTTGGTAGAAAACTTTTCCGAGGAAAATTTTGACGCAGAGGGGGTTCCCCCCTTCTAGCCCCCGAGGGAGGGTCGGTTTTTACTGAGGCAAGGCCGATCCTCCCTTGACAGCTAGACTTTTTATTTGTACATGTAAAGGGACCGAGGTACATAAACGACTTGAAACATTTTAAGGGTAAAAGCGATGTAGCTATTCGATGTTCCAAGCGTTGCTGTAGACCTTGCCTTGATCGTTGGCCAGCTTGTATGTCCCGGGCTTCAAAATTTTGGCGATGATGAACGGCCCTTCCCAGGGAGGAGTAAGCTTGTGGCGCCCTCGGGCGTCTTGTCGTAGCCGAAGCACTAGATCTCCCACCTGGAAACCTCGGGGCCGAATCCTTCGGGCGTGGTAGCGTCGCAGGGACTGCTGATACCGCGCTGAGTGTAGCAAGGTTACGTCCCGAGCCTCTTCTAGCTGGTCCAATGAATCTTCTCGGCTGGTTTGGTTGTTTTGGTCATCGTATGCCTTTGTTCTCGGTGAGCCGTATTCTAAGTCCGTGGGTAGGATGGCCTCGGCCCCATAGACTAGGAAAAATGGCGAGAAACCTGTGGCCCGGCTCGGCGTCGTCCTTAGACTCCAAATCACCGAGGGTAGCTCTTTTATCCACCGCTTGCCAAACTTGTTCAGGTCGTTGTAGATCCTTGGTTTTAGCCCCTGCAAAATCATGCCATTGGCGCGCTCCACTTGCCCATTTGTCATTGGGTGAGCTACGGCGGCCCAGTCCACATGGATGTGGTGGTCTTCGCAGAAGTCTAGGAACTTTTTCCCAGTGAACTGCGTGCCGTTGTCGATGATGATTGAGTTTGGGATCCCAAAGTGGTGAATGATATCTGTAAAGAATGCCACCGCCTGCTCGGACCTGATGCTGGTCAAGGGTCGGACTTCGATCCACTTGGAGAATTTGTCGATGGCGACCAGCAGGTGCGTGAAGCCCCCGAGTGCCTTCTGCAAGGGACCAACGAGGTCTAGACCCCACACAGCAAACGACCAAGTGATAGGTATTGTTTGTAGAGCCTGAGCAGGCAGGTGTGTTTGTCTCGCGTAGAATTGACACCGTCGGCAGGAGCGTACAATCCTAGTGGCGTCGGCCACTGCGGTCGGCCAGTAGAAACCTTGTCGGAAAGCGTTTCCCACGAGGGTCCGAGGCGCCGCATGGTGACCGCAAGCCCCCGAGTGTATTTCTTGCAACAGCACCTGTCCTTGGGCGACAGTTATGCATCGTTGGAGAATGCCTGAGGGGCTGCGGTGGTACAACTCCTTCTCATCACCCAGCAAAACGAATGACTTGGCGCGCTGAGCCAATCGCTGAGCTTCGGCCTTGTCGAGGGGCAGCTCTCCTCGGAGGAGATATTCCAGGTACGGGGTCTGCTAGTTTGGGACTGGTGTGACCCCATTTCGCTGCACCTCGGCACGCAGGGCCTCATCTTCGGCGGCCGAGGGTACCTCGGGCTGGGCCAAGGTCTCCTCCGGTTCGGGCGCGTCGTTGAGTTTTACGGATGGCTGATATATGTCCCTAGAGAAGACATTCGGGGGAACCGTTGTTCGTCCCGAGGCTATCTTAGCCAGCTCATCCGTGGTCTCGTTGTACTGTCGAGCAACATGGTTGAGCTCCAGCCCGTAGAACTTATCTTCCAAGCACCGAACTTCGTCACAGTAGGCCTCCATTTTTTGGTCGCGGCAGTGAGAGTTCTTCATGACTTGGTCAATAACGAGCTGCGAGTTACCACGAGCGTCGAGGCGCCAAACCCCTAGCTCAATGGCGATGCGCAACTGAAAGGGAATTAGGCTTACACCTATTTCCTAATTAATTTTGGTGGTTTAATTGCCCAACACAAATAATTGGACTAACTAGTTTGCTCTAGTCTATAAGTTCTACAGGTGCCAAAGGTTCACAATAAGCCAATAAAAAGACCAAGAAAAGGGTTCAATCAAGAGAGCAAAGGATTTCCCGGAAGGCACCCTGGTTTGGCGCACCAGACTGTCCGGTGCACCAGGGAACTCTACGTCCAACTCTTCATATTCGGGAATTTTCAGAGGAGCTTCGCTATAATTCACCGGACTGTCCGGTGCTCCACCGGACAGTGTCCGGTGCTCCAGGGAAGAGCAACTCTAAACTCGCCAGCTTCGGGAATCCGCTCCGCTATAATTCACCGGACTGTCCAGTGTGACAGCGGGGCAACGGCTACTTCGAGCGCAACGGTCGTCTGCAACACATTAAATACGTGCCAGCGCGCGCAGAGGAGCAGAGCACGCGTGGGTGGCACACCGGACAGCCTACAGGGCATGTCCGGTGCACCACCGGATAGCCAGGCGGGTCCACAAGACAGAGCTCCAACGGTCGAACCCCAACGGTCTGCTGACGTGGCTGGTGCACCGGACAGTGTCCGGTGGCGCACTGGACTGTCCGGTGCGCCATGCGACTGCAGCCTTCCAACGGCCACTTTGTGGTGGTTGGGGCTATAAATACCCCAACCACCCCACATTCATAGCATCCAAGTTTTCCACCTTCCAACTACTTACAAGAGCTGTAGCATTCAATTCTAGACACACCAAAGAGATCAAATCCTCTCCCAATTCCACTCAAAGCTTTAGTAATTAGAGAGAGTGATTGTTGTGTTCATTTGAGCTCTTGCGCTTGGATTGCTTCTTTTTCTCATTCTTTCTTGCGATCATCTCAATTGTAAACGAGGCAAGAGACACCAATTGTGTGGTGGTCCTTGCGGGGAAGTTTGGTTCCCGGTTGATTGAGAAAAGAAGCTCACTCGGTCCGAGGGACCGTTTGAGAGAGGGAAAGGGTTGAAAGAGACCCGATCTTTGTGACCACCTCAACGGGGAGTAGGTTTGAGAGAACCGAACCTCGGTAAAACAAATCCTTGTGTCTCACTTCTTTATTCGCTTGCGATTTGTTTTTACGCCCTCTCTCGGACTTGCATTATATTTCTAACGCTAATCCAGCTTGTAGTTGTGATTAACTTTGTAAATTTCAGTTTCGCCCTATTCACCCCCCTCTAGGCGACTTTCAATTGGTATCAAAGCCCGGTGCTTCATTAGAGCCTAACCGCTCGAAGTGATGTCGGGAGATCACGCCAAGAGGGAAATGGAGACCGGCGACAAGCCCACTACAAGCCACGGGAAGGCTTCATTGGAAGAGTCCCGCAACAAAGGGAAGGGGAAGGAGAAGAAACCCTCTTCCCACAAGTCGCATCGGAGTGGTGACAAAAAGAAGAAGATGAGGAAAGTGGTCTACTACGAGACCGACACTTCATCACCATCGACCTCCGGCTCCGACGCGCCGTCCGTTACTTCTAAGCGCCATGAGCGCAAGAAGTATAGTAAGATTCCCCTACGCTACCCACGTATTTCAAAGCGTACTCCTTTACTCTCCGTTCCATTAGGCAAACCACCGGTTTTTGACGGTGAAGATTATAACATGTGGAGTGATAAAATGAGGCATCATCTAACCTCACTCCACACAAGCATTTGGAATGTTGTTGAGTTTGGTGTACAGGTACCATCCATAGGGGATGAAGACTACGACTCGGACGAAGTGGCCCAAATCCACCACTTTAATTCCCAAGCCACCACTATACTCCTCGCCTCTCTAAGTCGAGAGGAGTATAATAAGGTGCAAGGGTTAAAGAGTGCGAAGGAAATTTGGGACGTACTCAAGACCGCGCACGAAGGAGACGAGGTGACAAAGATCACCAAGCGGGAGACGATCGAGGGGGAGCTCGGTCGCTTCATACTTCACCAAGGGGAGGATCCACAAGCTATGTACAACCGCTTGAAGACCTTGGTGAACCAAGTGCGCAACCTCGGGAGCGAAAAATGGGATGACCATGAGATGGTCAAGGTTATTCTTAGATCCCTCATTTTTCTTAACCCTACGCAAGTTCAATTAATTCGAGGTGATCCTATATACAAGCTAATGTCTCCCGAGGAGGTTATAGGAAAATTTGTGAGCTTTGAGCTAATGATTAAAGGCTCAAAGAAAATCATCGAGCAAGGCACCTCCTCAACGCCCGAGGCACAACCCGTCGCATTCAAGGCAACGGAGGAGAAGAAGGAAGAGTCTACACCAAGTAGACAACCAATCGACACCTCTAAGCTCGACAATGAGGAGATGGCGCTCATCATAAAGAGCTTCCGCCAAATTCTCAAGCAAAGGAGGGGGAAGGACTACAAGCCCCGCTCCAAGAAAGTGTGCTACAAATGTGGTAAGCCCGGTCATTTTATAGCAAAATGTCCACTATCTAGTGACAGTGACAGGGGCGACGACAAGAAGGGCAAGAGAAGAGAAAGGAAGAAGTACCACAAGAAGAGGGGCGGCGATGCTCATGTGTGCCGCGAGTGGGACTCCGAGGAGAGCTCCTCCGACTCCTCCTCCGACAAGGACGCCACCAACATCGCCGTCACCAAGGGACTTCTCTTCCCCAACGTCGGCCACAAGTGCCTCATGGCAAAAGACGGCAAAAAGAAGAATGTTAAATCCAAATCCTCCACTAAATATGTGTCCTCTAGTGATGATAATGCTAGTGATGAGGAGGATAATTTGCGTACCCATTTTGCCAACCTAAACATGCAACAAAAAGAAAAATTAAATGAATTAATTAGTGCCATCCATGAAAAGGATGCACTCTTGGACTCCCAAGAGGACTTCCTAATCAAGGAAAACAAAAAGCATGTTAAGGTTAAAAATGCTTATGCTCTAGAAGTTGAAAAATGTGAAAAATTGTCTAGTGAGCTAAGCACTTGCCATGATTTGATTGCTAACCTTAGAAATAAAAATGCTAGATTAATTGCTAAGGTTGATCCTAATGTTTGTAATGATTCAATTTCCAATCTTAGAGATGATAATGCTAATTTGCTTGCTAAGATTGAAAAATTGAATGATTCTCTTGCTAGCCTTAGAAATGAAAATGAAAAATTAATTGCTAAGGCTAAAGATTTTGATGTTTGCAATATTACTATTTCCAACCTTAGAAGTGAAAATGATATATTACATGCTAAGGTTGTAGAATTAAAATCTTGCAAACCTTCTACATCTACCATTGAGCATGTTCCTATTTGCACTAGATGTAGAGATGTTGATATTGATGCTATTCATGATCATATGGCTTTAATTAAACAACAAAATGATCATATAGAAAAATTAGATGCTAAAATTGCCGAGCATGACTTAGAAAATGAAAAGTTTAAATTTGCTAGAAGCATGCTCTATAGTGGGAGACGCCCTGGCATCAAGGATGGCATTGGCTTCCAAAAGGGGGACAATGTCAAACTTAATGCCCCTCCTAAGAAATTATCCAACTTTGTTATGGGCAAGGCTCCCATGCCTCAGGATAACGAGGGTTACATTTTATACCCTGCCGGTTATCCTGAGAGTAAAATTAGGAGAATTTACTCTAGGAAGTCTCACTCTGGCCCTAATCATGCTTTTATGTATAAGGGTGAGACATCTAGCTCTAGGCAACCAACCCGTGCTAAGTTGCCTAAGAAGAAAACTCCTACTGCATCAAATGATCATAGCATTTCATTTAAGACTTTTGATGCTTCCTATGTTTTAACTAACAAATCCGGCAAGGTAGTTGCCAAGTTTGTTGGGGGCAAACACAAGGGCTCCAAGACTTGTGTTTGGGTACCCAAAGTTCTTGTGTCTAATGCTAAAGGACTCAAAACCGTTTGGGTACCTAAAGTCAAGAACTAAATTTTTTTTGTAGGTTTATGCATCTGGGGGCTCAAGTTGGATCATCGATAGCGGGTGCACAAACCACATGACAGGGGAGAAGAAGATGTTCTCCTCCTACGAGAAAAACCAAGATCCCCAACGAGCTATCACATTCGGGGATGGAAACCAAGGTTTGGTCAAAGGTTTGGGTAAAATTGCTATATCTCCTGACCATTCCATTTCCAATGTTTTTCTTGTAGATTCTTTAGATTATAACTTGCTTTCTATTTCCCAATTATGTCAAATGGGCTACAACTGTCTATTTACTGATGTAGGTGTCACTGTCTTTAGAAGGAGTGATGATTCAATAGCATTTAAGGGAGTGTTAGAGGGTCAGCTATACTTGGTAGATTTTGATAGAGCTGAACTTGACACTTGCTTAATTGCTAAGACTAACATGGGTTGGCTCTGGCACCGCCGACTAGCCCATGTTGGAATGAAGAATCTTCATAAGCTTCTAAAGGGAGAGCACATTTTAGGATTAACAAATGTTCATTTTAAGAAAGACAGGATTTGTAGCGCATGCCAAGCAGGGAAGCAAGTTGGTGTTCATCATCCGCATAAAAACACCATGACGACTGACATGCCACTAGAGCTCCTACACATGGATCTATTCGGCCCGTTTGCTTACATAAGCATCGGCGGAAGTAAGTACTGTCTAGTTATTGTGGATGATTATTCTCGCTTCACTTGGGTGTTCCTTTTGCAGGAAAAATCTCAAACCCAAGAGACCTTAAAGGGATTCTTGAGACGAGCTCAAAATGAGTTCAGCTTAAGGATCAAGAAAATAAGAAGTGACAATGGAACGGAGTTCAAGAACTCTCAAATTGAAGGCTTCCTTGAGGAGGAGGGCATCAAGCATGAGTTCTCCTCTCCCTACACGCCACAACAAAATGGTGTAGTGGAGAGAAAGAATAGAACTCTATTGGACATGGCAAGAACCATGCTTGATGAGTACAATACGCCGGATCGGTTTTGGGCCGAGGCGGTCAACACTGCCTGCTACGCCATCAACCGGTTGTATCTACACCGAATCCTCAAGAAGACATCATACGAACTCCTAACCGGTAAAAAGCCCAACATTTCTTATTTTAGAGTCTTTGGTAGCAAATGCTTCATTCTTATTAAAAGAGGTAGAAAATCTAAATTTGCTCCTAAGACAGTAGAAGGCTTTTTACTAGGATATGATTCAAACACAAGGGCATATAGAGTCTTTAACAAGTCCTCAGGACTAGTTGAAGTTTCTTGTGACGTTGTGTTTGATGAAACTAACGGCTCCCAAGTAGAGCAAGTTGATCTTGATGAGATAGGTAATGAAGAGGCTCCGTGCATCGCGCTAAGGAACATGTCCATTGGGGATGTGTGTCCTAAGGAATCCGAAGAGCCCACTCAAGCACAAGATCAACCATCCTCCTCCACGCAAGCATCTCCACCAACTCAAAATGAGGACGAGGCTCAAGTTGATGAAGGAGAAAATCAAAATGATGAGCCACCTCAAGATGAAGGCAATGATCAAGGGGGAGATGCAAATGATCAAGACGAGGAGGATGAAGAACCAAGACCGCCACACCCAAGAGTCCACCTAGCAATCCAACGAGATCACCCTGTCGACACCATCCTCGGCGACATTCATAAGGGGGTAACCACTAGATCTCGTGTTGCACATTTTTGTGAGCATTACTCTTTTGTTTCCTCTATTGAGCCACACAGGGTAGAGGAAGCACTCCAAGATTCGGATTGGGTGATGGCGATGCAAGAGGAGCTCAACAATTTCACTAGAAACGAGGTATGGCATTTAGTTCCACGTCCTAATCAAAATGTTGTAGAAACCAAATGGGTCTTCCGCAACAAGCAAGATGAGCATGGTGTGGTGACAAGGAACAAAGCTCGACTTATGGCCAAGGGATACTCCCAAGTCGAAGGTTTGGATTTTGGTGAAACCTATGCACGCGTAGCTAGGCTTGAGTCAATTCGCATATTGTTAGCCTATGCTACTTATCATGGCTTCAAGCTTTATCAAATGAACGTGAAGAGTGCCTTCCTCAATGGACCAATCAAGGAAGAGGTCTATGTTGAGCAACCTCCCGGCTTTGAAGACAGTGAGTACCCTAACCATGTCTATAGGCTCTCTAAGGCGCTTTATGGGCTCAAGCAAGCCCCAAGAGCATGGTATGAATGCCTAAGAGATTTCCTTATTGCAAATGGCTTCAAAGTCGGCAAGGCCGATCCTACTTTATTTACTAAAACTCTTGACAACGATTTGTTTGTATGCCAAATTTATGTTGATGATATTATATTTGGGTCTACTAACGAATCTACATGTGAGGAATTTAGTAGGATCATGACACAAAAATTTGAGATGTCAATGATGGGGGAGTTGAAGTATTTCTTAGGATTTCAAGTAAAGCAACTCCAAGAGGGCACCTTCATTAGCCAAACGAAGTATACTTAAGACATTCTAAACAAGTTTGGAATGAAGGATGCCAAGCCCATCAAGACTCCCATGGGAACCAATGGGCATCTCGACCTCGACACGGAAGGTAAATCCGTCGATCAAAAGGTATATCGGTCGATGATAGGTTTATTACTCTATTTATGTGCATCTCGACCGGACATTATGCTTTCCGTATGCATGTGTGCAAGATTCCAAGCAGACCCTAAGGAATCTCACCTTACGGCCGTAAAACGAATCTTGAGATATTTGGCTTATACTCCTAAGTTTGGGCTTTGGTACCCTCGGGGATCCACATTTGATTTAATTGGTTATTCCGATGCCGATTGGGCGGGGTGTAAAATTAATAGAAAGAGCACATCGGGGACTTGCCAGTTCTTGGGAAGGTCTCTGGTGTCTTGGGCTTCAAAGAAGCAAAATTCCGTAGCTCTTTCTACCGCCGAAGCCGAGTACATTGCCGCAGGCCATTGTTGTGCGCAACTACTTTGGATGAGGCAAACCCTTAGGGATTATGGTTACAAATTAACCAAAGTTCCTCTTCTATGTGATAATGAGAGTGCAATCCGCATGGCGGATAATCCCGTTGAGCATAGCCGCACTAAACACATAGCCATTCGGTATCATTTTCTAAGGGATCACCAACAAAAGGGAGATATCGAGATTACATATATTAACACTAAAGATCAATTAGCCGATATCTTTACCAAGCCATTGGATGAACAAACCTTTACCAAACTTAGGCATGAGCTCAATATTCTTGATTCTAGGAATTTCTTTTAATGTCTTGCATACATAGCTCATTTATATACACCTTTGATCATGTCTCTTTCATATGCTATGACTAATGTGTTTTCAAGTGAATTTCAAAACCAAGTCATAGGTGTATTGAAAGGGAATTGGAGTCTTCGGCGAAGACAAAGGCTTCCACTCCACTCCATTACTCATCCTTCGCCGTCGCTCCGCATCACTCTCCATCTTTGGTATAATCTTCACTCATATGTTTTACTTGCCAAAGGGGAGAAAGTAGTTAGACAAGGGCTTATATTTCACTCAAACATCCGTTTTTGGCGATTCATGCCAAAGGGGGAGAGTATTAAGCCCAAAGCAAAAGGACCGCACCGCCACCAAATTTTAAAACTTATGATTTTCAAATTGGTATCTCATTGTGTTCTAAAGGGGGAGAAAGTAGCACCTTCAAAAATTGGTATCTTAAAACCCTCTTGAACTCTAAGAGGAGAATTTTATTGAAGCGGAGTTTTGTTTAGTCAAAGGAAAAGCATTTGAAACAGGGGGAGAAAATTTCAAATCTTGTAAATGCTTCTCAAGAATCTTATTTATTTACCTTTTGACTCTTTGCAAAAGATTTTGAAATGAATTTACAAAAGAATTTGCAAAAACAAAATATGTGGTGCAAGCGTGGTCCAAAATGTTAAAATTATAAAGAAACAATCCATGCATATCCTATGAGTAGTTATATTGGTTCAATTCTAAGTAACCTTTGCACTTACATTTTGCAAACTAGTTCAATTATGCACTTCAATACTTGCTTTGGTTTGTGTTGGCATCAATCACCAAAAAGGGGGAGATTGAAAGGGAATTAGGCTTACACCTATTTCCTAATTAATTTTGGTGGTTGAATTGCCCAACACAAATAATTGGACTAACTAGTTTGCTCTAGTCTATAAGTTCTACAGGTGCCAAAGGTTCACAATAAGCCAATAAAAAGACCAAGAAAAGGGTTCAATCAAGAGAGCAAAGGATTTCCCGGAAGGCACCCTGGTTTGGCGCACCGGACTGTCCGGTGTGCCACCGGACAGTGTCTGGTGCACCACCGGACAGTGTCCGGTGCACCAGGGAACTCTACGTCCAACTCTTCATCTTCGGGAATTTTTAGAGGAGCTTCACTATAATTCACCGGACTGTCCGGTGTTCCACCGGACAGTGTCCGGTGCTCCAGGGAAGAGCAACTCTGAACTCGCCAGCTTCGGGAATCCGCTCCGCTATAATTCACCGGACTGTCCGGTGTGACAGCGGGGCAACGGCTACTTCGAGCGCAACGGTCGTCTACAACGCATTAAATGCGTGCCAGCGCGTGCAGAGGAGCAGAGCACGCGCGGGTGGCACACCGGACAGCCTACAGGGCATGTCCGGTGCACCATCGGACAGCCAGGCGGGTCCACAAGACAGAGCTCCAACGGTCGAACCCCAACGGTCTGCTGACGTGGCTGGCGCACCGGACAGTGTCCGGTGGCGCACCGGACTGTCCGATGCGCCATGCGACTGCAACCTTCCAATGGCCACTTTGTGGTGGTTGGGGCTATAAATACCCCAACCACCCCACATTCATAGCATCCAAGTTTTCCACCTTCCAACTACTTACAAGAGCTCTAGCATTCAATTCTAGACACACCAAAGAGATCAAATCCTCTCCCAATTCCACTCAAAGCTTTAGTAATTAGAGAGAGTGATTGTTGTGTTCATTTGAGCTCTTGCGCTTGGATTGCTTCTTTTTCTCATTCTTTCTTGCGATCATCTCAATTGTAATCAAGGCAAGAGACACCAATTATGTGGTGGTCCTTGCGGGGAAGTTTGGTTCTCGGTTGATTGAGAAAAGAAGCTCACTCGGTCTGAGGGACCGTTTGAGAGAGGGAAAGGGTTGAAAGAGACCCGGTCTTTGTGACCACCTCAACGGGGAGTAGGTTTGAGAGAACCGAACCTCGGTAAAACAAATCCTTGTGTCCCACTTCTTTATTCGCTTGCGATTTGTTTTTACACCCTCTCTCGGACTCGCATTATATTTCTAACGCTAACCCGGCTTGTAGTTGTGATTAACTTTGTAAATTTCAGTTTCGCCCTATTCACCCCCCTCTAGGCGACTTTCAACAACCCATTAACCAAGGCCTCGTATTCGGCCACGTTTGACGCCGGAAAATGGAGGCGTATTACGTAACGCACATGTTCTCCGAGGGGTGAGATGAAGAGCAAGCCCATGCCTGCTCCAGTTTTCATCAACGACCCGTCGAAGTACATGGTCCAAAGTTCGGCCTGGATTGGGGCCGTTGGCAACTGGGTGTCTGTCCATTCAGCCAGGAAGTCGGCCAAGACTTGGGATTTTATGGCCTTCTGAGGTGCAAATAAAAGTGTTTCCCCCATGAGTTCCACTGCCCATTTTGCTATCCTACCCGAGGCCTCTCGGCACTGGATGATCTCTCCCAGGGGGAAAGATGACACCACAGTAACCGGATGAGACTGTAACACCCCAGGTGTTACTCAGGGTATCCACCCAGGGCTACACCATTTAAACCTACTATCACATGTGGGTTAGCTGAGCAAAGTACATCAAACTTAGAATTCAAAGTCCTAAGCAAGTGCAACCCATCTTGGATATCATACCCTAACTCATCATGCACATCAAAAGGGGAGAATTGCCCAAAACCCTAAAGCAAACCCCTTTGGATAATAGGAACCCTAGATGTAAGTATGACCAAAAAGTCATGAAAACCTTATGATCATGGCTTGGGACAAATATAAAAGTTGTAGTACACTTAATAACCTACAAATAATAGTTAGAAAGTAACCCCAAAAAGATTTCAGAAAAGCCCCAAAAAGTTCACCAAAGGTTTGAGCACAAAAGAAAATCAGAAATTGCCTAAGTCCAAAAAACTAACCTTGGGCCAAAGATCACACGTGTTCACCCTCATTCAAACTTCAAAACACTTCGACCCAATTGACAAAGTGGCGCCAAATTAACCCTAGAATGCCCTGGAAAAAGTTGACACCTACCCTAAGACATTTGACATGACTTGGCACCATTTTTGTCTCGGTTTGGACATCTCTGACATAGCCAACTTCCCACCCCCATATCTCTCTGACCCGAACACATCTACCCTTGGAACTCACATGAACTAGGTAGCTCTAGGTGCAGGGAAGAGATCTCTCACAGGCTCTAGGGCAAGATTCGTACGTCTTGGCCGCTCAGCAGAGGGAAGAACACGGGCAGAAGCAAAGAGCCATGTGTTCGACGCGCTCCCAGGAACTTCGACCGTACCCCTCCGCACGCGCTCGACCTCACCGGAGCCCAAACCCACCGGCGTTTGCCCGTGCACGGCGTGTCCGCGGCCGCCCGATCCCCTGCCGCCGTAGACCGGCCAACAGAACCCTTCCCAACCCCGTCCGACCCTCGGAGAAGACTGTGCACACCTCGGTGAAGCTCCCCGAGCGAGGAATCGGAGTTTGCTTCGCCGGAGAAGCCAGTCCACGGTCGCCGGACTCCACCCGACCGCCGGCGAGCGTAGACCGGGTAATCCCCTGCTCCATTTCTCGATTCGTTGTGCACACAGCCTCTACGTCACCCCGTGAAGCTCACTGTGCCATTGGATTGAACTAGGTCGCCGTGGTTTGGCCGGCACACCCGCCGCCGACGAGAGCACCCGCCTGTGCACTTGGACCGGGCGACTCCGGCCACCTCCGCCGTCAAGCCGTACATCGTTGTGACCGCCAGAACCTCCCGGAGCCAACCCCGCCCCTCACCGGACCTCTCTCGCCGCCGGTAAGCCGCGCCACCCTTTTCTTTCTCGCGGGTACTGTTTAAACCTAGGGAGGGACCGCGGGGGAGAAGAAGAGAAAGCTAGGGGGTTTTGCGCAATGTTAGTGACTCAGAGAAATAGTAGCGCGGGGTTATAACTGAGAGAGTTGGTTTGGAAATAACCCGAGGACTTCGGTGCAAAGTGGTTTTCCAGGAAACCTTTAATTAAATCTGATTTAAAATTTAAACAGCACTTGAATAATTCATATCTTCTGTTTTATTCATCCAAATTGAGTCAAACCAATTTTGTCAGATCTTAAATAGTATAAACTACTTAAGAAAAATATAAAACCCCTATGTGCTACGGAAAACTTTAGGGTTCTGAATTAAATACTGATTTGGCCAAAAGCTAAATAATAAGAATAAAAATAGTTGCACTATTTAACTGAGGTTAAGAAAATTTGGAGAAGTACATGACCACCTACTGACCTATTTAAAAATGATGAACCCCTCTGTCCACCCCATTAAGGAAGAGTTTGCCATTTACTTTACATTGTGCTTAAGGTTAAAGAAAATAGGAAAGGTAAATTAAATAAAGAATCAGGGAGCCCCCATATTTTTGTTAGTCTATATATTCAGTGTAGTTTACTAGAAAAATTGATTATACCCTGGTTTAGTATAAAATAAATGGGATACCTTTTATTTTAAGAAAACAAGGAAAACTTAGAAAAACCCTAGAAAAATAATCCTAAGGTGAAAACACCCCAAACCTTGGGATAACAACTGTTTTGTTATTATGAACATAGGAAAAATACAAAATCTGTTGTTTGATATTTTTCAAATGACAAGTTAGTTATAAGCACCTTTTTGGCATAAAAGTTTAGAAAATCACAACTAAATAACCACCAATTAACTTTCTGTGATTTTTGGCACAGAAGCTTGTCATTACTATTAGATGCCAACAAGAATAACCCTTAGGACAGAACCCACCCCTAGTTAAGAGTTGTAGTACAAAGTGGCCCATTTACACAACTTTTGTTATTTTTGTCTAAAGCATAGCCTTTTTATTTTTGAACTCAAATTCCTAGAACAGACTATATTGACCAATGGCAAGCCACTGTAATTTTTACAGAATTTTTGGAAAAGTTAATTCACTGTTGTAGTTCAAACCTACACTAGAATTCATAAATAGAAAATAAAGAAGGGGAAAATGAATAATGGAAATTAGTGCCATCCTAAAACCCTTTGTAAATGGTCCACTGAAATGTATAAAGGGAATACCAATCCACTATGCTTGTCCTTAACAAAACCTAAACCTAGAGTGATAAGCATAAACCACTAACAACCACGTATGACCAAGAAACCCTAAGTTGTCAACTAACTTAGCTCTTTTTCCTTAAACATAATGTTGTTAAATCTTGCATAATCATGACATACATATTCATTGCATTTCAATAGACTGCAACCTCGCTGACGGAGAGTACGTCCTCGTGCCGGAGCAAGGTGCTGCTCAGGAGGTAGCCCCGGACCCAGCACCAGAGCCTGCACCAGAGGATGTGCCTGCCCCAGCTTTGGAAGGCAAGCCCCGGTTTTATGCATAACCTGTTATTTATGCTATTTTACTATACTTAATGATTTTAGGATTGATTGTGCACTTAAGTGTAAGAGTTGTTTGAAACCCTAGTTGCATGATCTCAGGAAATCCTGTTGAGATGAATACTAGTATGCTAGGTCGAGGTAGCTGCTTTACTAATTAGGATCTCGGTAGAAGTCGAGTGATTTTTCTAGCACTCGCGCGAGGTCTGGAAATTGGTTGTATCCACTTTCTTATCATAATGATGCTGGTTGTGGACAACAATCCATGGGGATTGGTTGTCCACGGGATAAAAATTTGAATAAGGATTAAGGTGTGGTACCGTGAGTCAAGCGTTTGAACGTACTAAACACATACCGAGAAATATGGTAAATCGGTAAGCCTAGTACCTGAGTGAACCTGCCCGCAGATATATCCCCTCACGCGACCTGAGACGAGGTCTCCCATTCTGGTTATGGTGGGTACAAGTGCGGTCACTGCACGACGACAGTCGGGGTCAGTGAGGCATTGTACGCCAAGACGGTGAGCCCTGATCTGTTGCCAGGGAATCGATGGGGACGGTTGATGTGTGTGGGGACGGAGTGCCCCTACATATCGTGTGTTTAGGTTTACCTTGCAAGGTTTAAAAAACTCGATTCGAATCGTCTGCTTCTCGCAGCTAATGAGACTACTTGATCCATGCTGCTACATTGAGTTTCCAGTGGAAATATGATGAGATGATACAAGATGTTGATTGCTAAAAATGTTTGCTACCATGTATGAGTAGATAGTACATATTTAGCCTTAAGAGAGTCACACTTAAATTTGACAAAGTTAAAACTTGATTTAGAAACTCAGCTAGTGCTTTGGCAACCAAACCCCACAGCCAAACAACTGCATGTCTAGAGGTAGAGGAGTAGACTCCTCACACCGGGTAAGTCTAGCTGAGTATTAGTATACTCAGCCTTGCTTGTGGCATAATTTTTTACAGGCTCTCTCGAGGACATGGTTGCTGGAGTGACTTGGCCGTCCATCTTGCCACCGGGTTGGACTGTCGAGTGGGACCCCGCCTCGGCTGAGGAGGAGCATGAGGAGTGATGGGACAGGCTTCCCTATCCCTCCATTTATCTATCGTTAGCTTTATTCCGCTGCACTTCGAACAATGAGGACTACTTTTGCAAAAACTCCGATGATGATGTAATAATTTAATACTCCTTAATGTATGGTTTTACGTTTTATTGTATTTGCTCTGTGACTCACCATCGAGTGAGATTGTGGTACTTGATCCTGTCAGTGGCCTCGTCGAACTAGATCCGAGGGATTGACGAGTTATTCCCATTTAAGTGTGGTCTAGCCTCTAAGGCGGGACGTAGGTACTTAAGTTGGAAGAATTCGGGCAGTTCCGCCACAGCTGGTATCGGAGCTTGTACCACCACAGAGGAATCAATAAAATATAAATATCATCCTTTTCCGAAGTAAAACTTGATAGAAACAGGGTTGGATAGATCGTAGGACGATCAGGATAGACCTAGGACGTGAAGCCTTAGGATGATAGAGGGGTAGTTAGGTGGCTAAGTGATTAAGCCATATAGGCTACTATAAGGGATGGGAGTCCTTCCCTATTCCCTTTACCTTGATGTGAGGTCGTTCAGGACGAGCATGCATGCATTCTTAATTAAACAAATAGATAATTGAGTAAAGACTTAAATACAAAATGATGACCAACTAAGTACCCCAGTACCATTGTTATAATTAGAGAGGCTGAGTTGTGTTTCCCTTTTTCTTTTTATATTTTTTTTCTTTTACTTACGCTTAACCGTACACAGATGACTTCCCACGGATCCTCTGACGGCGGGAATGCACTGTCCCACACTGACGGGCTTGCACGAGAGGGCTTTCCCCGTATTTTGTGGGAGGTACTACACGGGGCCAGGTACATGACACCTCCTCAGTACGCGGTGCAGCAGTTCGAGAAGCACCGAGTGCCCCGCTGTAGAGTGAGGATGACCTTGGAGCCTCATCCCCTGCAGCCAGACTGGCGTTCACTGGACTCTGAGTCCTTTGGATACCGGGCCGAGGACACGATCGAGGCGATTGCTCTGCACGGGTTGACCACTTTCTGCAGATTCCATCCCTTGGAGTTGTCCACCCACCCCATTGGCTTGTTCCCCGCGGAGAGGGAGGACGACCCAATGTGGAAGGATCGGGTGGAGCATGCCAAGGACATCTGGGCTATCTACCCGGGGCAGACTGCTCACTTGACGGTGCGGTGCATGAATGCCCTGTATCGTCTGCAAGTGATGCGTGGTGAGGCAATGTCTCATTTGATGGCATTGTTGGAGGCAACTAAGATCACCCTGGATAACAGAGAGGAGCTTGTGGTTGACTTGTCCACTGAGATGGTGGAAAAGGACTTACAAGTGGAGCAGTTGTCAGATGAGATCCAAGAACTAGAGGAATTAGTGGGGACAAGGGAGAACACCATCGAGGTTCTCGAGGATCAGCTTATCAACACCCAGCAGCAGCTTGTCGAGGCTAATGAGCACCTGGATATGCATCACCAGGAGATCCAGGATGTGGAGGCTAACGAGGACGTCGACATTGAGGGAGGAGAGGAGCCTGCCTCCAGCGTGGACACTGCTGGCTCAGGGAGACCACCTTCCCCCGAGTCGAGTGTTGCCTCGTTCGCTCACTAGGTATCAGGGGTAGAGCTAGAAATCGGTAATGGTAGGACTCCTCGAGGCTAGCTTAGCTTTTGCGCCCCTTGGGTACTAGGCTAGATAGAATTGAGTCTTTTTGGCCATTGATGTAATCATGATAAACTCTTTTGGAAGCATGGTTGATGGATGATGTTAGTCTTAATTTGAGAAGAAAAGTGTATGCCTTGTGAAATCCTTTATGTTTATACAAGAATCTATCAGTTTCGCCTTTTGACTCTTTAATCACGATTAAACCTTGAACTTTGAAGATGTGTTATTGAGTATATATGTGATTTTTCAGATGGCCGGGAGAGCGCGTCGTGGACAGAATGAGCGCATTCCTCCACCACCGCCACCGCCTCCCACTCTGCAGGAGCTAATGGCTCAGCAGAATGAGATCTTGAGGCAGCTAGCTCAGCGCCAGCCACCACCTCAGCACTATGGTGGTGGAGATCATCAGCGTCACCCCGCAGCAGCCACTTACCAGGAGTTCCTCAGTACTCAGCCACCGTTGTTCACCAGGGCAGAGGACCCACTTGATGCTGATGTATGGCTGAGGGTAGTGGAATCTAAATTCCCACTACTCAATGGAGTTTGTTCCGAAGTGACTAAGGTCAGGTTCGCCACACAGCAGCTTCGCGGACCCGCGCGGACATGGTGGGACCACTATCTTGCTATGCAACCAGTTGACCATGAAGTGGATTGGAGAGAGTTCAAGGCAGCTTTCTGGGGACACCATATTCCAGCAGGCATTATGGACCGTAAGCTCAACGAGTTTCTGGCACTCACTCAGGGCAACAGGACAGTGTTGCAGTATGCTCAGGCTTTTAATGACCTGTGCCAGTATGCTGGGTATCATGCAGACACGGACGAGAAGAAGAGAGACAGATTCAGGAGGGGGCTCAGCACTAAGCTCCGTGACTGCCTCAACACCGTTAGGGCCAACAGCTACAATGAGTTGGTCAACATGGACATCTCCCAGGAGGACTGTATCACAGCTTGTCAGGCAGAAAAGAAGAGGAAGACCCCTGTGGCAGGACCCTCAGCTCAGCCACAGCGCTTCAGGATTGTGTCTGACACTCAGAGTAGGGGACCTCAGCAGCAGCAAGGGCGTTGGGTGATCCGACCACAGCAGCATCAGCAGACACCCAACCGTACCCAGTTTCCAGCTCAGAGGAACAATCAGCAGCAGCAGCAGTATCGCCAGGCAAATGACAACAGGTGTTTCACATGCGGCAACACCAGACATTATGCCAAGAATTGCCCCAGGAACCAGCAGAGGCAGGGGCAGAATGTTAATCAAAACCAAAGCAAGAGGCAGAAGGTGCAAGTGAGGCACGGCAGGCTGAACTTCACCACCATGGCTGATATTCCAGAGGGAGCACCCGTCATGACTGGTATCTTTACCGTTTTGAATTATCCTGCTATTATTCTTTTTGATTATGGTGCATCGCATAGTTTTGTCAGTGCCAAATTTAGCGCCAAGTGTCTGTTACCTTTTCACCACACCAATGGGGGTATTACAATTTCAACACCAGGAGGCAGGATTGCCACCAATCAAATCAGCAAGAATGTACCTATAAAGTTTGGTAGTCTGATAATTAAAACCAACCTCCTCATTTTGGGTTTGGATAGTGTGGATATCATATTGGGAACTGACTGGTTGACCAAACATCAGGCAGTGATTGATATTGCAGCTAGGGCCATTGAAGTGCACTCACCAACCTGTGGTGAAACCACATTATATTTGCCCGACCAGGGTTGTACCCGTTCTTGTGCCTTCGTTATGATAGAATCCCCAGTGGAAAGGATCCCAGTGGTTTGTGACTACCCAGATGTTTTTCTGGATGAATTGCCAGGAATGCCACCTGACAGAGACATTGAGTTTGCAATTGAATTGCAACCCGGGACTGCTCCTATCTCCAAGAGACCCTATAGGATGCCTCCCGCGGAACTGGCAGAACTGAAGAAGCAACTGCAAGAATTGTTGGACAAGGGGTTCATTCACCCAAGTACTTCACCATGGGGATGTCCGGCCTTATTTGTGAAGAAAAAGGATGAGAGTTTGAGAAAGTGTGTTGATTACCTCCCTCTCAATGCGGTGACCATCAAAAACAAATACCCACTGCCCCACATCGATGTTCTGTTTGATCAGTTGGTGGGAGCCAAAGTGTTCTCCAAGATAGATCTTCGCTCGGGTTACCATCAGATCAAGATCCGTGCCAGTGATATTCCTAAGACGGCCTTCTCAACCAGATATGGGCTTTATGAGTTTTTGGTAATGTCTTTTGGGCTGACCAATGCCCCAGCTTATTTTATGTACCTAATGAACTCAGTATTCATGCCAGAGTTGGACAAATTCGTGGTCGTTTTCATTGATGATATTCTAGTCTATTCCAAGAATGAAGCCGAGCACACTAAACATTTGCATACAGTACTTTAGAGACTGCGTGACCATCAGTTGTATGCCAAATTGTCTAAGTGTGAGTTCTGGCTAAGGGAAATTAAATTCTTAGGTCACACAATTTCTCAGGATGGGATATCTGTTGATCCTGAGAAGGTGCAAGAGGTGATGGATTGGAAGCCCCTGACTACAGTGAGGCAGATTCGGAGTTTTCTGGGATTGGTAGGGTATTATCGACGATTTATTCCAGATTTCTCCAGAATTGCCAAACCAATGACTGAACTATTGAAGAAGGGAGTCAAGTATAATTGGAGCCAGAAGTGCGAAGATGCCTTTCATACACTGAGGCAGCATTGACAACAGCCCCAGTGCTGGCTCAACCTGATAACACCAAGCCCTTTGAAGTTTATTGTGATGCTTTTGGTACGGGATTGGGATGTGTTTTAATGCAAGATAACAGAGTAATTGCTTATGCCTCCCGAGCACTCAGACCCCATGAGCAGAACTACCCTACACATGATCTGGAGTTGGCAGCCGTGGTTCATGCTCTCAAGATATGGAGACACTACTTGATGGGGGCTCACTGTAACATTTACACTGATCACAAGAGCCTCAAATACATTTTCACTCATGCAGATCTGAACATGAGGCAGAGGAGATGGTTAGAATTAATCAAGGACTATGAATTGGAGGTGCATTACCATCCTGGCAAAGCAAATGTTGTGGCAGATGCCTTGAGCAGAAAGGCCCAGTGCAATTGTATGAGCATGGATGCAAGAGTTACCACCCTGTGTGATGAGTTGTGCAAGCTGAGCCTGGAAGTTGTTTCTTCAGGTGATTTAAACTATATCTCGGTGGAGCCCACCCTGCAAGAGCAAATAGTCCAGGCACAGATTGAAGATAAGGGTGTTCAGGTTATCAAAGACATGATCAAGCAGAAGGCAGAGAAATACAAGTGCTTCCGTCAGGATAGCAAGGAAATTCTATGGTTTGGAGATCGATTGGTTGTTCCCAAGGACCCGGAGCTCAGAAAGAAGATATTGGATGAAGCTCACCTTTCAAAATTCTCCATGCACCCTGGCAGCAACAAGATGTACCATGATCTCAGATCCTTATACTGGTGGACCAGAATGAAGAGGGAGATTGCCAAGTACATATCCGAGTGTGACACCTGCCAGAGGATCAAAGCCAGTCATTTGAAGGCAGCAGGCCCTTTGCAACCCCTTCCCATACCATCTTGGAAATGGGAGGACATTTGCATGGATTTTATCGTGGGATTGCCCAACACCTCCAGGCACCATGATTCCATTTGGGTTATTGTGGACAGATTGACCAAGGCCGCTCATTTCTTGCCAGTGCATACCACCCACAGGACGGAGAAGTATGCGGAAATCTACATTGACCAGATAGTTCGTTTGCATGGAATACCAAGGACTATAGTATCAGACAGAGGAGCACCGTTTGTGGCTCGATTTTGGGAGCAATTGCAGGAATCACTTGGGACCCATGTAATACGAAGCTCAGCATACCATCCTCAAACAGATGGCCAGACCGAAAGGGTAAATCAGATTTTGGAAGACATGTTGAGGGCATGTGTGCTACATTATGGAAAGGATTGGGACAAGTGTCTTTTGTTGGCAGAGTTTTCTTATAATAACAGTTACCAGTCCAGCTTGAAGATGGCACCTTTTGAGGCCTTATATGGGAGAAGATGTAGAACCCCGCTGAATTGGTCTCAAGCAGGAGAGAGGGAAATATTTGGGCCAGATTTGGTACTGCAAGCAGAGGAAAAGGTTAGGGTCATCAAGAAGAACTTAGAAGCTGCTCAGGCCAGGCAAAAGAGCTATCATGACAAGAGAAAGAAGCCTCTACAGTTTGAAGTGGGAGACCATGTTTATCTTAAGGTGTCACCCACTAAAGGTGTCCAGAGATTCGGGATCAAGGGCAAGTTAGCTCCTCGCTACATTGGACCCTACGAGATCAAGGAGGCTTGTGGACCTGTAGCCTATCAATTGAAGTTACCACCCAGCATGTCAGCTGTTCATGATGTGTTCCATGTATCTCAGCTGCGGAAATGTGTCCGCCTACCCACTGAAGTGCTACCTGAGCTAGACATTGAGATCGAACCAGACTTGTCCTATCAAGAGTACCCCATCAAGGTATTGGATCAGAAGGAGAGATCAACACGAGCAAAGTCGATCAGAATGTATAAGGTTCGGTGGAGTCACCATTCAGTAGAAGAAGCTACATGGGAGACTGAGGATTTTCTACGCTCTCGCTTTCCCGACTTTCTACCCAAAGGAGTCGGTACGTAACCCAAAACCCCACCCCCACCCGCCCTTTGAATACAATTATAAGAAAAACTCAGATAACAAGGTTAGTCTAAGTTGTGGATTTAACTTAAAAAGGACTTCCTTCTGAAGTTGCAAAGAGGATGACATTCGAAGAACAGTTAACTAGAGAAACTTAAAGAAAAGCAGAAACCACACACCAGCACACCTTCATGGCACCCTCCTGAGGACTCTACCTAAAATCTCGGGACGAGATTCCTTTAAGGGGAGAGGGCTGTAACACCCCAGATGTTACTTAGGGTATCCACCCAGGGCTACACCATTTAAACCTACTATCACATGTGGGTTAGCTGAGCAAAGTACATCAAACTTAGAATTCAAAGTCCTAAGCAAGTGCAACCCATCTTGGATATCATACCCTAACTCATCATGCACATCAAAAGGGGAGAATTGCCCAAAACCCTAAAGCAAACCCCTTTGGATAATAGGAACCCTAGATGTAAGTATGACCAAAAGGTCATGAAAACCTTATGATCATGGCTTGGGACAAATATAAAAGTTGTAGTACACTTAATAACCTACAAATAATAGTAAGAAAGTAACCCCAAAAAGATTTCAGAAAAGCCCCAAAAAGTTCACCAAAGGTTTGAGCACAAAAGAAAATCAGAAATTGCCTAAGTCCAAAAAACTAACCTTTGGCCAAAGATCACACGTGTTCACCCTCATTCAAACTTCAAAACACTTCGACCCAATTGACAAAGTGGCGCCAAATTAACCCTAGAATGCCCTGGAAAAAGTTGACACCTACCCTAAGACATTTGACATGACTTGGCGCCATTTTTGTCTCGGTTTGGACATCTCTGACATAGCCGACTTCCCACCCCCATATCTCTCTAACCCGACCACATCTATCCTTGGAACTCACATGAACTAGGTAGCTCTAGGTGCAGGGAAGAGATCTCTCACAGGCTCTAGGGCAAGATTCGTACGTCTTGGCCGCTCAGCAGAGGGAAGAACACGGGCAGAAGCAAAGAGCCACGTGTTCGACGCGCTCTGAGCTCGCCAGAGCACGCCCGCGCGTGCCCTCGTGTGCCCCGCATCGCGCCAAAGCCAAGCCGGCGCCATGGCCCGCGCCCGCGCCTATAAAACCCCTAGGAACTTTGACCGTACCCCTCCGCACGCGCTCGACCTCACCGGAGCCCAAACCCACCGGCGTTTGCCCGTGCACGGCGTGTCCGCGGCCGCCCGATCCCCTGCCACCGTAGACCAGCCAACAGAACCCTTCCCAACCCCGTCCGACCCTCGGAGAAGACTGTGCACACCTCGGTGAAGCTCCCCGAGCGAGGAATCGGAGTTTGCTTCGCCGGAGAAGCCAGTCCACGGTCGCCGGACTCCACCCGACCGCCGGCGAGCGTAGACCGGGTAATCCCCTGCTCCATTCCTCGATTCCTTGTGCACACAGCCTCTACGTCACCCCGTGAAGCTCACTGTGCCATTGGATTGAACTAGGTCGCCGTGGTTTGGCCGGCACACCCGCCGCCGATGAGAGCACCCGCCTGCGCACGTGGACCGGGCGACTCCGGCCACCTCCGCCGTCAAGCCGTACATCGTTGTGACCGCCAGAACCTCCCGGAGCCAACCCCGCCCCTCGCCGGACCTCTCTCGCCACCGGTAAGCCGCGCCACCCTTTTCTTTCTCGCGGGTACTGTTTAAACCTAGGGAGGGACCGCGGGGGAGAAGAAGAGAAAGCTAGGGGGTTTTGCGCAATGTCAGTGACTCAGAGAAATAGTAGCGCGGGGGTATAACTGAGAGAGTTGGTTTGGAAATAACCCGAGGACTTCGGTGCAAAGTGGTTTTCCAGGAAACCTTTAATTAAATCTGATTTAAAATTTAAACAGCACTTGAATAATTCATATCTTTTGTTTTATTCATCCAAATTGAGTCAAACCAATTTTGTCAGATCTTAAATATTATAAACTACTTAAGAAAAATATAAAACCCCTATGTGCTACAGAAAACTTAAGGGTTCTGAATTAAATACTGATTTGGCCAAAAGCTAAATAATAGGAATAAAAATAGTTGCACTATTTAACTGAGGTTAAGAAAGTTTGGAGAAGTACATGAACACCTACTGACCTATTTAAAAATGATGAACCCCTCTGTCCACCCCATTAAGGAAGAGTTTGCCATTTACTTTACATTGTGCTTAAGGTTAAAAAAAATAGGAAAGGTAAATTAAATAAAGAATCAGGGAGCCCCCATATTTTTGTTAGTCTACTTATTCAGTGTAGTTTACTAGAAAAATTGATTATACCCTGGTTTAGTATAAAATAAATGGGATACCTTTTATTTTAAGAAAACAAGGAAAACTTAGAAAAACCCTAGAAAAATAACCCCAAGGTGAAAACACCCCAAACCTTGGGATAACAAATATTTTGTTATTATGAACATAGGAAAAATACAAAATCTGTTGTTTGATATTTTTCAAATGAGAAGTTAGTTATAAGCACCTTTTTGGCATAAAACTTTAGAAAATCACAACTAAATAACCACCAATTAACTTTCTGTGATTTTTGGCACAGAAGCTTGTTATTACTATTAGATGCCAACAAGAATAACCCTTAGGACAGAACCCACCCCTAGTTAAGAGTTGTAGTACAAAGTGGCCCATTTACACAACTTTTGTTATTTTTGTCTAAAGCATAGCCTTTTTATTTTTGAACCTCAAATTCCTAGAACAGACTATATTGACCAATGGCAAGCCACTGTAATTTTTACAGATTTTTTTGAAAAAGTTAATTCACTGTTGTAGTTCAAACCTACACTAGAATTCATAAATAGAAAATAAAGAAGGGGAAAATGAATAATGGAAATTAGTGCCATCCTAAAACCCTTTGTAAATGGTCCACTGAAATGTATAAAGGGAATACCAATCCACTATGCTTATCCTTAACAAAACCTAAACCTAGAGTGATAAGCATAAACCACTAACAGCCACGTATGACCAAGAAACCCTAAGTTGTCAACTAACTTAGCTCTTCTTCCTTAAACATAATGTTGTTAAATCTTGCATAATCATGACATACATATTCATTGCATTTCAATAGACTGCAACCTCGCTGACGGAGAGTACGTCCTCGTGCCGGAGGAAGGTGCTGCTCAGGAGGTAGCCCCGGACCCAGCACCAGAGCCTGCACCAGAGGATCTGCCTGCCCCAACTTTGGAAGGCAAGCCCCGGTTTTATGCATAACCTGTTATTTATGCTATTTTACTATACTTAATGATTGTAGGATTGATTGTGCACTTAAGTGTAGGAGTTGTTTGAAACCCTAGTTGCATGATCTCAGGAAATCCTGTTGAGATGAATACTAGTATGCTAGGTCGAGGTAGCTGCTTTACTAATTAGGATCTTGGTAGAAGTCGAGTGATTTTTCTAGCACTCGCGCGAGGTCAGGAAATTGGTTGTATCCACTTTCTTATCATAATGATGCTGGTTGTGGACAACAATCCATGGGGATTGGTTGTCCACGGGATAAAAATTTGAATAAGGATTAAGGTGTGGTACCGTGAGTCAAGCGTTTGAACGTACTAAACACATACCGAGAAATATGGTAAATCGGTAAGCCTAGTACCTGAGTGAACCTGCCCGCAGACATATCCCGACGAGGTCTCCCATTCCGGTTATGGTGGGTACAAGTGCGGTCACTGCACGACGGCAGTCGGGGTCAGTGAGGCATTGTACGCCAAGGCGGTGAGCCCTGATCTGTTGCCAGGGAATCGATGGGGACGATTGATGTGTGTGGGGACGGAGTGCCCCTACATATCGTGTGTTTAGGTTTACCTTGCAAGGTTTAAAAAACTCGATTCGAATCGTCTGCTTCTCGCAGCTAATGAGACTGCTTGATCCATGCTGCTACATTGAGTAACAAGTGGAAATATGATGAGATGATACAAGATGTTGATTGCTAAAAATGTTTGCTACCATGTATGAGTAGATAGTACATATTTAGCCTTAAGAGAGTCACACTTAAATTTGACAAAGTTAAAACTTGATTTAGAAACTCAGCTAGTGCTTTGGCAACCAAACCCCACAGCCAAACAGCTGCATGTCTAGAGGTAGAGGAGTAGACTCCTCACACCGGGTAAGTCTAGCTGAGTATTAGTATACTCAGCCTTGCTTGTGGCATAATTTTTTACAGGCTCTCTGGAGGACATGGTTGCTGGAGTGACTTGGTCGTCCATCTTGCCACCGGGTTGGACTGTCGAGTGGGACCCCGCCTCGGCTGAGGAGGAGCATGAGGAGTGATGGGACAGGCTTCCCCATCCCTCCATTTATCTATCGTTAGCTTTATTCCGCTGCACTTCGAACAATGAGGACTACTTTTGCAAAAACTCCGATGATGATGTAATAATTTAATACTCCTTAATGTATGGTTTTACGTTTTATTGTATTTGCTCTGTGACTCACCATCGAGTGAGATTGTGGTACTTGATCCTGTCAGTGGCCTCGTCGGACTAGATCCGAGGGATTGACGAGTTATTCCCATTTAAGTGTGGTCTAGCCTCTAAGGCAGGACATAGGCACTTAAGTTGGAATAATTCGGGCAGTTCCGCCATAGAGACTCGAAGTAGTGTCGCAGCTTCCGCCGTGTCAGAATCACTGCGTACAACAGCTTCTAGATTTGCGGGTAGCGGATTTTGGTCTCGAATAGCACTTCGCTGATGAAGTAGACTGGCCTCTGGATGAGCAGTGCATGCCCTTCTTCTAGTCTCTCGACTACGACCGTAGCGCTGACCACCTGAGTGGTTGCGGCGATGTAAATCAAGAGGGCTTCCTCCGCAGCGGGGGGCACCAAGATGGGCGCATTAGTAAGGAGTGCCTTTAAGTTTTTGAGGGCTTCTTCGGCCTCGGGAGTCCAAGTGAAGTGCTCGACCTTCCTTAAGAGGCGGTACAAGGGCAATCCTTTCTCGCCAAGGTGCGAGATGAAGCGGCTCAAAGCCGCAAGGCATCCCATGACCCTTTGTACTCCTTTTAAATCTTTGATGGGTCCCATGTTGGTGATGGCCGCGATTTTCTCCGGGTTGGCCTCGATGCCTCGTTCGGAGACGATGAACCCTAGGAGCATGCCTCGAGGGACTCCGAAGAAACACTTCTCAGGATTGAGTTTTAAGCTCTTCGCTTTTAGGCACCTGAATGTTACCTCAAGGTCAGAGAGGTGGTCGGAGGCTTTCCTTGTTTTGACAACGATGTCATCGACGTAAGCCTCGACCGTTCTGCCGATGTGCTCTCCGAACACATGGTTCATGCACCTCTGGTATGTTGCGCCTGCATTCCTCAAACCAAATGGCATAGTAGTGTAGCAATACATGCCAAAAGGTGTGATAAAAGAAGTCACGAGCTGGTCGGATTCTTTCATCTTGATTTGGTGATAGCCTGAGTAGGCATCGAGGAAAGACAGGGTTTCGCACCCAGCGGTGGAGTCCACAATTTGATCGATGCGAGGCAGAGGGTAGGGAACCTTGGGGCATGCTTTATTTAGCCCAGTGTAGTCTACACACATCCTCCATTTCCCACCTTTTTTCTTTACAAGCATAGGGTTAGCTAACCATTCTGGATGGAATACCTCTTTGATGAACCCTGCAGCCATTAGCTTGTGGACCTTCTCGCCTATGGCTCTGCGCTTTTCTTCATCAAAATGGCGCAGGTGCTGTTTCACGGGTCGGGTTCCGGCTCAGATGTCTAGTGAGTGCTCGGCGACATCCCTCGGTATGCCCAGTATGTCTGAGGGACTCCACGCAAAAACTTTGGCGTTTGCGCGGAGAAAGTCGATGAGCACTGCTTCCTATTTGGGGTCGAGCTTGGAGCCGATCCTGACTTTCCTGCTAGCGTCGTTGCTGGGGTCGAGAGAGACAGATTTGACTGCTTTGGCTGGCTCGAAGTTGCCGGCATGCCGCTTCGCGTCGGGCGCCTCTTTGGAGAGGCAATCCAGGTCGGCGATGAGGGCTTCGGACTCGGCGAGGGCTTCGGCGTACTCCACACATTCCACGTTGCACTCGTAAGCGTGGCGGTACGTGGGTCCGACGGTGATGACTCCCTTGGGGCCAGGCATCTTGAGCTTGAGGTAAGTGTAGTTGGGGATGGCCGTGAACTTGGCGTAGCACGGTCTTCCCAGCACCGCATGACAGGTCCCTTAGAACCCGACTACCTCAAAGGTGAGGGTTTCCTTTCAGAAGTTGGAGGGAGTTCCGAAGCAGATGGGCAAGTCAATCTGTCCGAGGGGCAAGTCAATCTGACCGATCAACCCCAAGAGCTCTAGGGTCTCGACGTAGATGATGTTGAGGCTGCTGCCTCCGTCCATGAGGACCTTGGAGAGCCTAACGTTGCCGATGATTGGGTCGACGACGAGCGGGTATCTTCCTGGGCTCGGCACGTAGTCGGGGTGGTCGCCTTGGTCGAAGGTGATGGGCTTGTCGGACCAGTCTAGGTAGACTGGCATTGCTACCTTCACCGAGCAGACCTCCCGGTGCTCCTGCTTGTGGTGTCGAGCCGAGGCATCCGCCATTTGCCCACCGTAGATGATGAAGCAGTTGTGGACCTCTGGGAACTCTTCTTCCCCGTCGCCTCCTTTCTTGTTTTTGTCGTGGTCCTTGCCGTCCTCCGCCGAGGGTCCAGCCTTATTGAAGTAACGCTGGAGCATGTCGCACTCTTCTAGGGTGTGCTTGACGGGACCCCTGTGATAGGGGTACGACTCCTTGAGCATTTTGTCGAACACGTTGGCCCCTCCGGGAGGCTTCCGAGGATTCCTATGCTCGGCAGCGGTGACGAGGTCCGCGTCGACGGCGTTGCGCTTCGCTTGCGCCTTCTTTTTGGTCTTCTTCTTCGTGCCACGCTGGACGGACGCCTTGGGGTTGTCTTCCTTCTACCTTCCCTGAGGCTGCTTGTCCTTTCGAAAGATGGCTTCGACCACCTCCTGGCCAGAGGCGAACTTGGTGGTTATGTCCATCAATTCGCTTGCCTTGGTGGGTGTCTTGCGCCCTAGTTTGCTTACCAGGTCCTGGCAAGTTGTGCCGGCGAGGAATGCCCCGATGACGTCCGAGTCAGTGATGTTAGGCAACTCGGTGCACTGCTTTGAAAACCATCGGATGTACTCTCGTAGGGATTCCCCGGGCTGCTGGCGGCAGCTCCGGAGGTCCCATGAGTTCCCAAGGCACACGTACGTACCTTGGAAATTTCCAGCGAAGGCCTTGACTAGGTCGTCCCAGCCGAAGATCTGTGCAGGGGGCAGATACTCCAGCCAGGCCCGGGCAGCATCAGAGAGGAAAAGGGGGAGGTTGCAGATGATGAGGTTGTCGTCGTTCGTCCCTCCCAACTGGCACGTCAGCCGGTAATCCGTGAGCCACAACTCTGGTCTTGTCTCCCCCGAGTACTTGGTGATGGTAGTCGGGGCCCAGAACCGGGCCGGGAACAGCGCTCGTCGTATGGCTCGGCTAAAGACCCGTGGGCCTAGTGGTTCGGGTGAGGGGCTCCGATCCTCACTGTCGTAGCATCCCCCGCGCCTAGGGTGGTAGCCTCGGCGCACCTTTTCCTCGAGGCGGGCTCGACGGTCGCGGCGGCGCTGATCGTCGCCGAGGAGATCCCTGGCTGTAGGTGTCTCGTCTCTTGTAGGCTCAGTGTGGACCGAGGCCTCGCGCGTGTGTCGGGAGGACGCTACGTGATGCACCGAGGGGCACCCTCGCCTTCGGGAGGCGGAGCTCTCGGCTCGTCGGGCTGCGGCGTTTTCTAGGAGGTTCTTGAGTTTGCCCTGGATATGTCACCCTTCAGTGGTGGATGGCTTCGGCATCGTTCGAAGCAATACCGCCTCTGCAGCAAGGTCCTAGCCGGCCCCGTTGATGGCTGGGGGTAGCATTGCCCTGGCATCGTCAATAATGCGGCGCTGGAGGTCCTGGGCCCGATGACGCGCTCCTCCGGTGAGCGCTCGGCCTGCCCACTCTTGCTCGAGGTTTTGCCGGAGCTGCACAAGTCGCCCCGTTTCCTCGTCGAGCTTGGCCTGCATCTTGCGGAGTTGCTCGAGCTGTGAGCCCTGACCCCCCGTGGGGACCTGGGCCACAGCTAGCTCCCGCGGGATCTCAACGTGAGACGCAGGCGCAAGGGCGCCGTCGTCCCCTGGCATGCTGGGGTGATTGTCTCCGTCGTGATCTTCCTGATCGATGTGGAAGCACTCGTGAGTTGGGTCGCAACCCTCGTCGTCGAGGCTGTGGCCATCATCAGAGCAGTCGGAGAGGCAGTGGTCACATGTGGACATGAAGTCACGCATGGCACCGGGATCACGGAGTCCGGAGAAATCCCAACTGACATCGAGGTCGTCCTCTTCCTCGGAACCCGCAGGTTCGGAGGTTGAGACGACCATCAGTCGGTCCCAAGTTGACCACATATGGTACCCCGGAAGGTCAGGATATGCCCTTACGAAAGCGCTTACCGAAGCGGGGTCGCTTGGTGGGTCGAAGCTGAACCTAAAGGGAATAGGATGGAAAACTGAAGGTACCTGCTGGTTGGTAGACGGCAGTGAAGTCGCATCAGAGATGGAATGCGTCGTTATCTCAGGCGCGAGACTGATGCCCGACAAGTCCCTCGCAATGGTGCTGGCGTCATCAGTCCACCTGGGGCTGGCGTTTTGCTGGGAAGCGACACCCTTCGTTGTCTTAGGTGCGAGGATAACACCCGACATGTCCCCCGCATGGGTGCCGACGTCGTCGACTCGCTCTGGTCTGACAGCCGTCGAGGTGCTGCCCCCTGCATGGCCATGGTTGCCCCGTCTCCGTCTCCTCCGGCGAGGAGGGTGGCAGGGTTGACTCGGGTGTTCCTCTTCCGCCATGTGGAGATGTCGTCGAGTTCGTCTCCGCCGGGCGAGCCGACGACCGTCGTTGTTGTCGTGCTGCGGGGGAAGGAGTACCATATCGTAGCTGCCGTCGCGGGACATGAACTCGAGACTCCCAAAGCGGAGCACCGTCCCGGGCTGAAGAGGCTGCCGAAGATTGTCCATCTGGAACTCAACGGGAAAGTAATTTCAACACGCAACAACCCCTACCTGGTGCGCTAACTGTCAGCGTTTCGGACCCAGGGGACCCTCAACCGGACCGACTAGTGAATTTTGTGCCGCGTGCCCCTGTCCAGATGGGTTGATGCAAGATGGAACACAAGAGGAGGGATGAGGCTTATATTATCTTGCACTGGGGGTGCTTGCAGTAGGGGTTACTGAGAGCACCTAGAGGGTGGGGTGAATAGGTGATCCTGTAAAAACTTGAAACTTAAAGCCACAAAACTTGATTAAGAGTTAGTAGACTAAATAGCGAGCTCTTATGAACACAAGTATCACAGAAAAGCAATCACAAAAGACACGCGAGTTATCCCGTGGTTCGACAAGTACCACAGTTGTCTACCTCCACGTTGTGGCGTCCCAATGGACGAGGGTTGAACTCAACCCCTTTCAAGCGGTCCAAAGACCCACTTGAATACCACGGTGTTTCTCTTTGTTTCACTATATCCCGTTCGCGAGGAATCTCCACAACTTGGAGCCTCTCGCCCTTACAATTTGATGATCACAAAGAAGCACAGAAGTAAGGGTGGGAAAAGCAACACACACAAGACTCAAAGCAAGAGCACAAACACGCACACTAGCCAACAACTTGAGCTCAAAGTTCACACACGGAGTTCTCGACTCAGAAGGAGCTCAAATTGCTATCACAACGAATCAAATGCGCTAGAATGGAGTCTTGGTGCTTAGGGATGATCAAAGAATGCTTGGTGTACTCCTCCATGCGCCTAGGGGTCCCTTTTATATCCCCAAGGCAGCTAGGAGCCGTTGGAAGCAATCCAGGAAGGCAATTCTTGCCTTCTGTCGGGTGGCGCACCGGACAGTCCGGTGCACCACCGGACAGGCACTGTTCACAGTCCGGTGCAGATTGCTTTCCTAAATTGGCGCAGCCGACCGTTGAAGATTTGGAGCCGTTGGCGCACCGGACACTGTCCGGTGCACACCGGACAGTCCGGTGCCCCCATCTAACCGTTGGCTCGGCCACGCATCACGCGCGGATTGCGTGGCCGACCGTTTGCATAGTCGACCGTTGGCTCACCGGACAGTCCGATGCACCATCGGACAGTCCGGTGAATTTTAGCCGTACGCTGTTGACTGTTTCCCGAGAGCGGCGACTTCGCCGCAGACGACTCACCGGACAGTCCGGTGCACCACCGGACAGTCCGGTGATTTATAGCTGTAAACCGTCGTCGAGACCCGAGAGTAGGCTGTTCATCGGGACTGGTCCTGGCACACCGGACACTGTCCGGTGCACCACCGGACACTGTCCGGTGCACCCAGACCGAGTAGCCTTTTGGCTGACATAGCCAACTCTTCTCCAAAGCGATTTCTCCTGTTTCTAGCACTTAGACATAATATATTAGTCTTCAAAACAATGTACTAAGTCTAGAAACATACCTTTAATCTTGATTTTCACTTCTTGAGTCTTTGGCACAAATATCACTCAAAGCATTTGTGTTGAGCACTTAATCACCAAAATCTTATAGAAATGGCCCAAGGGCACATTTCCCTTTCAATCTCCCCCTTTTTGGTGATTTATGCCAACACAACAAAAAGCAACTAGAAGAAGTGCAACATCAATGCAAATGAAAACAAAAATTTGTTTTTGATTCAAATTTGGCATATTTGGATCATTCTTTGCCACCACTTGGTTTGTTTTTGCAAATCAAACTCAATTTCCTATCTCTAAGTCAAATTCACTTGTTGAGGCATAGAGAGAGGTATTCCAAGAGAAATTGATCAAGGATTCAAAAACTCCCCCTTTTTCCCATAATCAAACATTCTCCCCACAAGAGACCAACTTTTGACAATAAGAGATAATAAGAGTATTTTGACAAAACAAAAGCTCTAACTCTACTATTTTCAAAATTCTCAAGTGGTAGCTGATCCATTTCTTGCTTTGGCCTTAATTTCTCCCCCTTTGGCATTAAGCACCAAAACAGGATCATTATTGGCCCTTAAACCTCATTGCCTCACCAAAATCTTCAATCAATAGTAGAAAGGCATTAAGAGGGTGGAGATGAACTTGGAGTAAATTACCCTCTCCTCGGAGTGCAGTGGAAGTCTTGCATGGTCCAAGTTCACCTTTTCCCTTTCAATCCTCCTTTGAGACTAATTAAGAAAACTCAAGCACACGGTTAGCCTCAAAGGGTCAAGTTGTAGCATTTCTCCCCCTAAATATGTGCATCATTCACACATGGACTTGTGAGGTCCGGGGGATCCCTTGCACAACTTGAGCACCATAAATAAGCAATAAAGTGCATAATGGAACATGATCAAAGGCATAAAACACATGTATGCTCTATATCAATTCAAGTTACGTGAACCTAATACATTTAGCTCACTACGTAGCCTACAAAAGGTCTTCTCATCTAAAGGCTTGGTAAAGATATCGGCTAGCTAGTTCTCGATGCTAACATAAAACACTTTGATATCTCCCTTTTGCTGGTGGTCTCTCAAGAAGTGATGCTGGATGTCTATGTGCTTTGTGCGGCTGTGTTCAACAGGATTGTCCGCCATGCGGATTGCACTCTCATTGTCACATAGGAGTGGGACTTCGCTCAGATTGTAGCCAAAGTCCCGGAGGGTTTGCCTCATCCAAAGTAGTTGCGCGCAACACTGTCCTGCGGCAACATACTCGGCCTCAGCGGTGGAAGGGCAACAGAAGTTTGTTTCTTAGAACTCCACAACACTAGGGACCTTCCTAGAAATTGGCACGTCCCTGATGTACTCTTCCTATCGACCTTACATCCAGCATAGTCGGAGTCTGAATATCCAATCAAGTCAAAGGTAGACCCCTTTGGATACCAGATCCCGAAGCAAGGTGTAGCGACTAAATATCTAAGGATTCACTTAATGGCCACAAGGTGACACTCCATTGGGTCGGATTGAAATCTAGCACACATGCATACGCTAAGCATAATATCTGGTCTACTAGCACATAAATAAAGTAAAGACCCTATCATAGACCGGTATGCCTTTTGATCAACGGACTTACCTCCTTTGTTGAGGTCGACATGTCCGTCGGTTCCCATTGGAGTCTTTGCGGGCTTGGCGTCCTTCATCCCAAATCGCTTGAGCAAGTCTTGTGTATACTTCGTTTGAGAGATGAAGGTGCCATCCTTGAGTTGCTTCACTTGAAATCCAAGGAAGTAGTTCAACTCGCCCATCATTGACATCTCGAATTTCTGTGTCATCACCCTGCTAAACTCTTCACAAGACTTTTGGTTAGTAGAACCAAATATTATGTCATCGACATAAATTTGGCACACAAATAGATCGCCATCACAAGTCTTAGTGAAAAGAGTTGGATCGGCTTTCCCAACCTTGAAAGCATTAGCAATTAGAAAGTCTCTAAGGCATTCATACCATGCTCTTGGGGCTTTCTTAAGTCCATAGAGCACCTTAGAGAGCTTACACACGTGGTCGGGGTACCGTTCATCCTCAAAGCCAGGGGGTTGCTCCACGTACACCTCCTCCTTGATTGGCCCGTTGAGGAAAGCGCTCTTCATGTCCATTTGGAACAACCTGAAAGAATGGTGAGCGGCATAGGCTAACAAAATACAAATCGATTCTAGCCTAGCCACAGGAGCAAAAGTCTCCTCAAAGTCCAAACCTGTGACTTGGGCATAACCTTTTGCCACAAGTCGAGCCTTGTTCGTTGTCACCACCTTGTGCTCATCCTGTTTGTTGCGGAACACCCACTTGGTTCCCACAACGTTTTGCTTGGGACGCGGCACTAGTGTCCAAACTTCATTTCGCTTGAAGTTGTTGAGCTCTTCCTGCATGGCCAACACCCAGTCCGGATCTAGCAAGGCCTCTTCTACCCTGAAAGGCTCAATAGAAGAGACAAAAGAGTAATGCTCACAAAAATTAGCTAATCTAGAGCGAGTAGTTACTCCCTTGCTAATGTCACCCAAAATCTGGTCAACGGGATGATTCCTTTGAATCATCGCTCGAACTTGAGTTGGAGGGGCCTGTGGTGCTTCTTCCTCCTCATCTTCGACATCCTGTGCTCCCCCTTGATCACACGCCTCTTCTTGAGGGACATGTTTGTCATCTTGAGTTGGGGGATGCACCGTTGTTGAGGAAGAAGGTTGATCTTGCTCCTTGTGTTCCTGTGGTTGCACATCTCTAATCGCCATGGTGCGAATTGCGTCCGTTGGAACATCATCCTCATCTACATCATCAAGATCAACTTGCTCTCTTGGAGAGCCACTAGTCTCATCAAATACAACGTCGCTAGAGACTTCAACCAAACCCGATGATTTGTTGAAGACTCTATACGCCTTTGTATTTGAGTCATAACCTAACAAAAACCCTTCTACAGCTTTGGGAGCAAATTTTGAATTTATACCTTTCTTCACCAGAATATATCATTTACTCCCAAAAACTTGAAAATAAGAAACATTGGGTTTGTTACCGGTTAGAAGCTTGTATGACGTCTTCTTGAGGAGGCGATGAAGGTAGACTCGGTTTATAGCGTGGCAAGCTGTGTTCACAGCTTCCGACCAAAACCGCTCGGGCGTCTTGAATTCTCCAAGCATCGTCCTCGCCATGTCTATAAGCGTCCTGTTCTTCCTCTCTACCACACCATTTTGCTGTGGTGTGTAGGGAGCGGAGGACTCGTGCTTGATTCCTTCCTCCTCAAGGTACTCCTCCACTTGAAGGTTCTTGAACTCGGACCTGTTGTCGCTTCTAATCTTTTTCACCTTGAGCTCAAACTCGTTTTGAGCTCGCCTTAGAAAGCACTTGAGGGTCCCTTGGGTTTCTGATTTATCCTGCAAAAAGAATACCCAAGTGAAGCGGGAAAAATCATCATCAACAACAAGACCATACTTACTTCCCCCGATGCTATGGTAGGCAACGAGTCTGAAGAGGTCCATATGCAGTAGCTCCAGAGGTCTTGATGTAGTCATCACATTCTTGTTGTGATGAGCGCTTCCTACCTGTTTACCTGCTTGACAAGCTGCACAAGGTCTATCTTTTTCGAAATACACATTTGTTAGACCTAACACATGTTCTCCCTTCAGAAGTTTGTGAAGGTTTTTCATCCCAACATGTGCTAGACAGCGATGCCACAGCCAGCCCATGCTAGTCTTAGCAATTAAGCATGCATCTAGACCGGCCTCCTCCTTCAAAAAATCAACTAAATAGAGTTTGCCGTCTAGTACACCCTTAAAGGCTATTGAACCATCACTCCTTCTAAAGACAGACACATCTACATTTGTAAATAAGCAATTGTAACCCATATTACATAATTGACTAATGAACAACAAGTTATACCCGAGCGATTCTACTAAAAACACATTAGAAATGGAATGCTCGGATGAAATAGCTATCTTTCCTAGTCCTTTAACCTTGCCTTGATTCCCGTCACCGAATATGGTTGAGTCTTGGGAATCTTTGTTCTTGACGTAGGAGGTGAACATCTTCTTCTCCCCCGTCATGTGGTTTGTGCATCCGCTGTCGATAATCCAGCTTGAGCCCCCGGATGCATAAACCTGCAAGGCAAATTAGGCTTGGGTTTTAGGTACCCAACTCTTGTTGGGTCCTACAAGGTTAGTAACAATAGCCTTAGGGACCCAAATGCAAGTTTTATCTCCCTTGCATTTTGCTCCCAATTTCCTAGCAACCACTTTCTTATTTTTACATGTAAGTAGAAAATCAGTGTTGCAGGCATGAAAAACAGTAGTAGATCCATTATACACTTTCCTAGGAGCATGAGACACAAAATTCCTCCTAGATCTACCATTAAAGTTTGAACTTGAAGCAATCATGGCATGAGAGTCAAAAGCATTATAACTCCTATTATAATGAACATTTCTAGAATATTTCCTATCATGATACAAGAAAGCATGATTCCTTTGAACACTATTAGTCATAGGGGCCTTCCCTTTGTCCTTGGCAGAGATGGGAGCCCTTTGACTTGTTAAGTTCTTGGCTTCCCTTCGAAAGCTAAGTCCATCCTTAATTGAGGGATGTCTGCCAACAGTGTAGGCATCCCTTGCAAATTTTAGTTTATCAAAATCATTTTTGCTAGTCTTAAGTTGGGCATTAAGACTAGCCACTTCATCATTTAATCTAGTAATGGAAATTAAATGTTCACTACAAGCATCAACATTAAAATCCTTACACCTAGTGCAAATCACAACATGCTCAACACAAGAACTAGATTTATTTGCAACTTCTAGCTTAGCATTTAAATCATCATTCAAAATTTTCAAGCTAGAAATAGATTCATTGCAAATAGATAATTCAGAAGATAGTAATTCATTCCTTTTAATATCTAAGGCAAGAGACTTTTGAACATTTACAAATTTGTCATGTTCCTCATACAAGATGTCCTCTTGCCTCTCTAGCAGTCTATCTTTTTTATTCAATGCATCAATTAGCTCATTAATCTTTTCTACCTTAGCTCTATCTAATCCTTTGAACAAGCTAGTGTAATCAATTTCATCATCATCACTAGAGTCCTCATCACTAGAAGTAGAGTACTTAGGAGTTTCTCTAGTGATTACCTGCTTTTCCTTTGCCATTAGGCAAGTGTGGCGCTCATTGGGGAAGAGCGACGATTTGTTGAAGGCGGTGGCGGCGAGTCCTTCGTCGTCGGAGTCGGACGAAGAACAATCTGAGTCCCACTCTTTTCCAAGGTGTGCCTCACCCTTAGCCTTCTTGTACACCTTCTTTTCCCTCTTCCCGCTTTTCTCTTGTCCCTGGTCACTATCATTATCGGGACAGTTAGCAATAAAGTGACCAGTCTTACCATACTTGAAGCAGGAGCGCTTTCCCTTCGTCTTGCTCTTGTTGGGATGCTCCTTGCGACCTTTTAACGCCGTCTTGAAGCGCTTGATGATGAGGGCCATTTCTTCCTCGTTAAGCTCGGTCGCCTCAACTTGCGCCGCCTTGCTAGGTAGTGCCTCCCTGCTACTTGTTGCTTTGAGAGCAACAGTTTGAGGCTCGTGGATCGGCATTGGGCCATTTAGCGCCTCATCAACATATCTCGCCTCCTTGATCATCATTCACCTGCTTACAAACTTCCCAAGTATTTCCTCGGGTGTCATCTTGGTATACCTAGGATTTTCATGAATAGAGTTTACAAGATGAGGATCAAGGACAGTGAAGGACCTTAGCATAAGCCGGACGACGTCGTGGTCCATCCATCTCGTGCTTCCATAGCTCCTTATTTTGTTGACCAGGGTCTTGAGCCTGTTGTATGTTTGGGTTGGCTCCTCCCCCTTGATCATTGCGAACCTTATTAGTTCACCGTCCACCAACTCCATCTTGGTGAGCATGGTGACATCATTTCCCTCATGCGAGATCCTGAGGGTGTCCCAAATCTGCTTGGCGTTATCCAAGCCGCTCACCTTATGGTACTCTTCTCTACACAAGGATGCTAATAGAATAGTGGTAGCTTGTGCATTTTTGTGAATTTGTTCATTGATAAACATGGGATTATCCGAACTATCAAAATGCATTCCATTCTCTACTATCTCCCATATACTTGGATGAAGAGAGAACAAGTGACTACGCATTTTGTGACTCCAAAATCCATAGTCCTCTCCATCAAAGTGTGGAGGTTTACCAAGAGGACTGGAAAGCAAATGAGCATTCGAATTATGCAGAATACAAGAATAATCAAAAGAAAAGTTTGAGTTGACCGTTTTCTTTTTCTCATCGTAGTCGTCGTCGTCTCTTTGGGAAGAAGAAGACTCGTCGCTGTCGTAGTAGACTATCTTCTTGATGCGCCTCTTCTTTTTCCTGTCTTTCTTTTTGTGACTCGAGCCAGAGTCGGTGGGCTTATCATCTCTTGGCTCGTTGAAGGTGGACTCCTTCTCCTTATCGTTGACCACCATCCCCTTTCCCTTAGGATCCATCTCTTCGGGCGATTAGTCCCTTTCGTGAAGAGAACGGCTCCGATACCAATTGAGAGCACCTAGAGGGGGGGGGGGTGAATAGGTGATCCTATAAAAACTTGAAACTTAAAGCCACAAAACTTGATTAAGAGTTAGTAGACTAAATAGCGAGCTCTTGTGAACACAAGTATCACAGAAAAGCAATCACAAAAGACACGCGAGTTATCCCGTGGTTCGACAAGTACAACACTTGTCTACCTCCACGTTGTGGCGTCCCAATGGATGAGGGTTGCACTCAACCCCTTTCAAGCGGTCCAAAGACCCGCTTGAATACCACAGTGTTTCTCTTTGTTTCACTATATCCCGTTCGCGAGGAATCTCCACAACTTGGAGCCTCTCGCCCTTACAATTTGATGATCACAAAGAAGCACAGAAGTAAGGGTGGGAAAAGCAAAACACACAAGACTCAAAGCAAGAGCACAAACACGCACACTAGCCAACAACTTGAGCTCAAAGTTCACACACGGAGTTCTCGACTCAGAAGGAGCTCAAATTGCTATCACAACGAATCAAATGCGCTAGAATGGAGTCTTGGTGCTTAGGGATGATCAAAGAATGCTTGGTGTACATCTCCATGCGCCTAGGGGTCCCTTTTATAGCCCTAAGGCAGCTAGGAGCCGTTGGAAGCAATCCAGGAAGGCAATTCTTGCCTTCTGTCTGGTGGCGCACCGGACAGTCCGGTGCACCACCGGACAGGCACTGTTCATAGTCCGGTGCAGATTGCTTTCCTAAATTGGCGCAGCCGACCGTTGAAGATTTGGAGCCGTTGGCACACCGAACACTGTCCGGTGCACACCGCACAGTCCGGTGCCCCCATATGACCGTTGGCTCGGCCACGCATCACGCGCGGATTGCGTGGCCGACCGTTTGCGCAGTCGACTGTTGGCTCACCGGACAGTTCAGTGCACCACCGGACAGTCCGGTGTACGCTGTTGACTGTTTCCCGAGAGCGGCGACTTCGCCGCAGACGACTCACCGGACAGTCCGGTGATTTATAGCCATACGCCGTCGTCGAGACCCGAGAGTAGGCTGTTCATCAGAACTGGTCCTGGCACACCGGACACTGTCCGGTGCCCCACCGAACATTGTCCAGTGCACCACCGGACAGTCCGGTGCACCCAGACCGAGCAACCTTTTGGCTGACATAGCCAACTCTTCTCCAAAGCGATTTCTCCTATTTCTAGCACTAAGACATAATACATTAGTCTTCAAAACAATGTACTAAGTCTAGAAACATACCTTTAATCTTGATTTTCACTTCTTGAGTCTTTGGCACAAATATCACTCAAAGCATTTGTGTTGAGCACTTAATCACCAAAATCATGTAGAAATGGCCCAAGGGCACATTTCCCTTTCAGTTACAAGCTTCGCGAGAGAGGGAGCGGGCCCTAGGCCTCCTAGGGGGGTCTAGTGTTGCGGAGTGGAGCTCGATGTTTGGGTGAGTCCGTCTCCGTTGCTCTTGCTGCCCGTGTTGCCTCCCGTTCTCCCCTCTCGAAGGCCCTGGGCATCCCCTTTTATAGACACAAGGGGATGGTCCAGCTGTACATATGGGGTGTAGCAATGTGCTAACGCGTCCGGCGGAGAGGTGCTTGAGCCCTGTATGAAGCGTAGTTGGCGGTGCGGCCCTGGGTCCTGCTGACGTTTCTTTGCCTTCGTAAAGAGCTTGTGGACTATTGACGTCATGGACGCATGCGGGGAACCATCATTACCTGTTGCCGGAGTAATCTAGATGTGACTCCGGTCTTGTTCCTTCGTAGCCTAAGGCGGCTAGCTAGAGGTAGGGTAATGATGTATCCCCTATAGCGTAGTCGGTCTGAGGCCGAGGTCGGGCGAGGTAGCGACTCTTCCCGAGGCCAAGGCTGAGGACGGGCACAGATGTGACTCCTCCCGAGGCCGAGGTCAGGCGAGGCGGAGAACTTCCCCCGAGGCCGAGGCTGAGACCGAGGCCTGGGGTCAGGCAAGGCAGAGCTCCCTGTTGTGCCTGAGGCTGAACTCGGGAGAGGCTGTGACTTACTGTTGTTAGTCTTACCCTGGTGGTTGGCACAGTAGCCGGAGCGAGGCGAACAGTGCTGTTTTCCTATCAGAACGGTCAGTGAAAGGGCGAAGTGACTGCGGTCACTTCGACCTTGCCGACTAAGGCACACGTGTCAGGATAAGGTGTCAGGCGATCCCCGCATTAAATGCGCATGTGATACGGTCAGTTGGTAAGGCGATTTGGCCGAGGTCGCTGCACGACAAAGTTTGCCCGAGCTTGGCTTCGGGCGAGCCGAGGGTGCGCCCACTGCTTGTGGAGACCCTCGGGCGAGGCGTGAATCTGCCCGGGACTACTGTTCCCACCCGAGGCAAGGGCTCGGGCGAGGCGAGATCGCGTCCCTTGGCAGACGAGGCCTTGACTTGAACCGCGCTTATCAGTCTTTATGGTTTGTTCTGAAGACATTTTCCAGCCGTGTTTAGGAGTGTTGGGGGTACCCCTAATTACGGTACCCGACACTACTATAACATGCATCCTCCACCAAGTGATCAGTGAAGCCTCTCCTTTGTGGCAATTGATGCCAAAGGGGGAGAGAAGTGAAGAAAGAGAAGAGAAGTTGTCATATTCAGGGGGAGTTTGTTTTATGTGGACATTGAGACCGTGCATGTGCATGTTTACCATTTTATGTCACATGCATTATTTTATGTCTTATGCACTTGGTATTGGCTACTCTTTAAACTTTAAACTCTATGTCTTATGCCTGTAGACAACTATTTGTAATATTTTGTGGGTTGAACTATGTTTAGTTCAAATTACTCTGTGAATGGTTAATCGAGGAGTGATTATAATTGCTGCGCTTACTTTACATGTTATCTCTTGTACGCCTCGATAACCATGACTGTAGGAAGGTCTCCATCAAAACTCCGATCTATTATGTGTGTTGTATCTTCGGCTTGAAATATTTTGCACACACATAGGGGGAGCTTTTCTTACATTCTGAGTTTTATTTGGATTTATCTATCTCTCGGACAGAACTTCAAATCGAGATAAGTCCTACGAAACTCATCTCCAAAATACTTCTTATACCTAAGGTATGAGAAAGATTTGGAAAAACAAAACTTCTCTTGAATATATTATGTAGTGTTGTCACCAATTACCAAAAGGGGGAGATTGTGAATCATCTAGGCCCCTTAGTGATGTTTTGGTAATTAATGACAACTGTTAGTGGACTAACAGTTCTTAGAGAAATAAGAATGCAGGGCTCGACCATATAAAACAGGAAATCTTGGAGATTTATAAGCAATGGTTGTGGATCAAGTAAAGGCAAAGGTATATCATAGGTTTTGTTTTTGCCGGTATTCAGGAGTTTAGAGAAGATACTTGACCGGATTGATAGGTTAGATAGCCATACTATTAAGAGGGGTCAATGACTTTGATCTGTGTAAAGCTTAGTGCCTCATAGAGCATCTAGTAGTTGCATTTGCATGAGGACTAACAGCGCTTTAAATTTCATGAGTTAAAAAATCTTTTCAAAAGCTTGTTTGAAAAGTGCAAAGTCTTGGATGCGCGGACCGTCCAGGACTTGAGGGCGGACCGTCCGCGATCCACCAGTGGGGTCCGAAGTCTGGTCACTTCGGATAGGTCCTGTTCATTTGCACCACGGACTGTCCGGGCCTTGGGGCCGGACCGTCCGCAGTCCTGACCAGTGGAGGCTGCTTTCGGCACAGTCCCTGAATTATAGTGCGAACCGTCCGGCCTTTATGGGCGGACAGTCTGCAGGTGTCAAATATGGTTTGGACAGGGACTGTGTGGTTTTTGGGATTTGTACTACGGACTGTCCAGAGGATAAGCCCAGACAGTTCTGTCTCCAGGTCTCAGACCGTCCGGCCTTGTAGGCGGACGGTCCGCCTGTGTTAACTGCTCTTGGTCAGAGGTCCGGGTGCTTCATGTTGCCAGGTCGCGGATAGTCCGGCCAAGGTGGGCGGACTGTCCGGACCTAACTTTTCTGACAGCTCTGACAGATTTTAAACGGGGAATATAGCCGTTGTGTGTACGGCAGACCATCCGGCCCAAGGGCGCGGACCATCCGCGCGTGCACAGAACAAGTGCTTTTTGCTCATAACGGTTGGAATCTAGTGAGGGACTATAAATAGAAGGGTAGCTCGTGTGTGAGGGCTCTCTTGGTCATTCCTTGCATACATTGAGCTCAATTGTGATCCTCCAACTCACTCTCTCACACTCTTTGTTTGAGATTGCATTCTAGTGAGAGATTGAGTGTTCCTAGTGCATTTGCATCCATCGATGATTCTTGAGGCACTAGGTGGTACACCGAGCATGCATCATTGGCTTGTTACTCTTGGAGGTTGCCGCCTCCTAGACGGCTCGGGTGATTGTCTCCATCGAGCTCTCCAAGAAGATTGTGGAGAAGCCGCGGTGTTGATTGTGAGGGGTTCGCGCCTACCTCACCGGAGCGGCAAAGGTGACATTAGTGGAATCGAGGTATTGAGTGATTTCTTGTCCACTTGGCTCAAAGATCAAGCCGTGTCTTGATAGAGGAGCAAGTGAGAGCTTGAAGTCCACCTCAACGTGGATTAGGGGTGATCGGCAAATCACCGATACCACGGGATAAAATTCGGTGTCTTTACTTTCTTGCATTACTTATTGCCGTGCGAGTGATTACTATTTTGCACATTGTTCTTCAAGTATTCAATCTCCCTAGTTGATTCTCATAGATTGTTTACTTGTTATCACTAGAGAATTTATACCTCTTGTTATATTGATTAAATTTTCCTAGTGTTTTTGATTTTAGTCAAAACCGTCTATTCACCCCCCCTCTAGCCGGTGTCCTAGATCCTACAACAAGTTAGGGTTCAAAAGAAAGGAGCAAAAGAAAACCGAAGTATGCCCTGGTCTAGTGCACCGGACTGTCCGGTGTGCCACCGGACAGTGTTCGATGCACTAGGGACCGTACAATCTGAACTCCTTAGCTTCGGGTTTTCTCTAGGTGCACTCTGCTATAATTCACCAGACTATCCGGTGTGCCACCGGACTGTCCGGTGCACCAAGCGGAGCAACGACTACCAGCGCAACGGTCGACTGCACAATGCCTGACAGAGCTACAGTTCGCGGCAGAAGTTAGAGCAGGCGTAGAAAGTGCACCAGACAGTGAACAGTGCCTTTCCGGTGCGGCACTGTACTGTCCGGTGCCCCAAGATGTCAGAGCTCCAACGGTCGAAACTGTCAGAACCCTAACGATTGGGTGACATGGCTGGCGCACCGGACAGTGTCCGGTGGCGCACTAGACTGTCTGGTGCGGCCATCGATAGCAGCCTTCCCCAACGGTTGAATTGGTAGTTGGGGCTATAAATACCCCCAACCACCACTATTTAATGCATCCAAGTTTCCAACATATTGCATTCAATACAAGAGCTCTAGACTTCACTCCAAGACACAAACAAGAGATCAAATCCTCTCCAAAGTCCAAAACCACTCCAAACACTTAGTGATTTGTGTGAGAGAGATTTTTCGTGTTCATTTGAGTTCTTGTCGCTTGGATCGCTTTCTTCTTCCCCATTCTTGTTCTCAAGACATTTATAATCAACGCAAGAGACACCAAGTTGTGGTGGTCCTTGTAGGGGTCTAAGTGACCCAATTGATTAAGGAGAAAGCTCACTCGGTCTAGGTGACCGTTTGAGAGAGGGAAAGGGTTGAAAGAGACCCGGTCTTTGTGACCACCTCAACGGGGAGTAGGTTTGCAAGAACCGAACCTCGGTAAAACAAATCACCGTGTCATTCGCTCCATTTTCTTTTGATTTGTTTTTCTCCCTCTTTTTCGGACTCGGTTTTTATTGTAACACTAACCCCGACTTGTAGTTGTCTTTTAAGTTTATAAATTTCAGATTCCGCCTATTCACCCCCCTCTAGGCGAATTTCAATTCGTATCAGAGCCCGGTACTTCATTAGAGTTTAACCACTCGAAGTGATGTCAGGAGATCACGGCAAGAAGAAGATCGTGACCGGCGAGAAGGCCACAAGCCACGGGAAGGCTCCATCAAAGGAGTCTGGCAACAAGCTAATGGAGGGATCACCTCCTCACAAGTCGCATCAGAGTGGCGACAAGAAAAAGAAGATGAAGAATGTGGTCTACTACGAGACCAACTCTTCGTCGCTATCCACCTCCGGCTCCAACGCGCCATCCGTCACTTCTAAGCGCCATGAGCGCAAGAAGTTTAGTAAGATTCCCCTACGCTATCCTCGCATTTCTAAACGCACTCCTTTACTTTCCGTCCCATTAGGCAAACCACCGATTTTTTATGGTGAAGATTATTGTATGTGGAGTGATAAAATGAGGCATCATCTAACCTCATTCCACGCTAGCATTTGGGACATTGTTGAGTTTGGAGCGCAGGTACCATTTGTGGGGGATGAAGGCTATGACTCGGATGAGGTCGCCCAAATCCGGCACTTCAACTCCCAAGCCACTACTATACTCCTCGCCTCTCTATGTCGAGAGGAGTATAATAAGGTGCAAGGGTTAAAAAGCACCAAAGAAATTTGGGACGTGCTCAAGACCGCGCACGAGGGGGATGAGGTGACCAAGATCACCAAGCGGGAGATGATCGAGGGGGAGCTCGGTCAATTCATCCTGAACCAAGGAGAGGAGCCACAAACAATGTACAATCAGCTCAAAACCTTGGTGAACCAAGTGCGCAACCTCGGGAGCACCAAATGGGATGACCATGAAATGGTCAAGGTTATTCTAAGATCACTCGTTTTTTCTTAATCCTACACAAGTTCAATTAATTCGTGGTGATCCTACATATAAGCTAATGTCTCCCGAGGAGGTTATAGGGAAGTTTGTGAGCTTTAAATTGATGATCAAATGCTCCAAACAAATAGTCAACTTGGAGAAAGGCGGCACCTCCACACCCGAGGTGCAACCCATCACATTCAAAGCGACGGAGGAGAAGAAAGAAGAGTCTACATCAAGTAGACTCCCCATCGACGCCTCTAAGCTTGACAATGAGGAGATGGCTCTCATCATCAAGAGCTTCCGCCAAATCCTCAAGCAAAGGAGGGGAAGGATTACAAGCCCCGCTCCAAGAGGGTGTGCTACAAATGTGGTAAGCCCGATCATTTCATTGCTAAATGTCCATTATCTAGTGATAGTGACTGGAGCGACGATAAGAAGGGAAAGAGGAAGGAGAATAAGAAGTACTACAAGAAGAAGGGCGGCGATGCCCACGGAATGGGACTCCGATGAGAGCTCCATCGACTCCTCCTCCGACGAGGACGCCGCCAACATCGCCGTCAACAAAGGCCTCCTCTTCCCCAACGTCGGCCACAAATGCTTCATGGCAAAGGACGGCAAAAAGAAGAAGGTAAAATCTAGAGCCTCTACCAAATATACAACATCTAGTGATGAGGCTTGATCTAGTGATGATGAAGAAAACTTGCTTAGTCTTTTTGCCAACCTTAACATGCAACAAAAGGAAAAATTAAATGAATTAATAGGAGCCATTCATGAGAAGGATGAACTCTTGGACAGTCAAGAGGAATTCCTTATTAAGAAAAACAAAAAGCATGTTAAGGTTAAAAATGCTTATGCTCAGGAGATAGAAAAATGTGAAAAATTGACTAGTGAGCTTAGCACTTGCCATGACACTATCTCCAACCTTAGAATTGAGAATGCTAATTTGATTGCTAAGGTTGAGAAGTCAAATATATGTGATGATTCAATTACCAATCTTAGAAATGATAATGCTAGTTTAATTGCTAAGATTGATAAATTGAATGAATATATTTCTAGCCTTAAAATTGAGAATGAAAAATTAATTGCTAAGGCTAAAGATATGAATGTTTGCAATAATGCTATTTCCAGTCTTAGAAATGAAAATGCTATTTTACATGCTAAGATTGATGAATTAAATGCTTGCAAACCCTCTACATCTATTGTCGATCATGTTTCTATTTGTACTAGATGTAGAGATGTTAATATTGATGCTATTCATGATCATATTGCTATGATTAAACAACAAAATGATCATATAGCTAAACTAGATTCTAAATTGCCGAGCATGAACTAGAAAATGAAAAATTTAAATTTGCTCGTAGCATGCTCTATAGTGGGAGACGCCCTGGCATTAAGGATGGCATTGGCTTCCAACAGGGAGGCAATGTCAAGCTTAATGCCCCTAAAAAATTGTCTAACTTTGTTAAGGGCAAGGCTCCCATGGTTCAGGATAACGAGGGCTATATTTTATATCCTGCTGCTTATCCCGAACACAAGATTAGGAGAATTCATGCTAGGAAACCTCATAATGTTACTCACCATGCTTTTATGTATAAGAATGAGGCTTCTAGCTCTAGGCATTCTACACATGTTAAAATGCCTAAAAAGAAATCTCCTACTGCATCAAATGATCATAACATTTCATTTAAGACTTCTGATGCTTCTTATGTGCTAACTAACAAATCAGGCAAAGTAGTTGCCAAATATGTTGGGGCCAAACACAAGGGATCAAAGACTTGTGTTTGGGTACCCAAGGTGCTTGTTTCTAACATGAAAGGACCAAAGACTGTTTGGGTACCTAAGAACAAGGCCTAAATTGTTTTGCAGGTTTATGCATCCGGGGGCTCAAGTTGGATCATTGATAGCGGATGCACAAACCACATGATAGGGGAGAAAATGATGTTCTCCTCCTATGAGAGAAATGAAGATCTCCAACGAGCTATCACATTCGGGGATGGAAATCAAGGTTTGGTCAAAGGATTGGGTATTGCTATATCACCTGACCATTCTATTTCCAATGTTTTCTTGTAGATTCTTTAGATTACAATTTGCTTTCTATATCTCAATTATGCAAAATGGGCTATAACTGTCTTTTTAGTGATATTGGTGTTACTATCCTTAGAAGAAGTGATGATTCAATAGCATTTAAGGGAGTATTAGAGGGTCAGCTATACTTGGTCAACTTTAATGAAGCTGAACTCGACACTTGCTTAATTGCTAAGACTAATATGGGTTGGCTGTGGCATCGCCGACTGGCCCATGTTGGGATGAAGAATCTTCACAAGCTTCTAAAGGGAGAACACATTTTGGGACTAACAAATGTTCATTTTGAGAAAGACAGGATTTGTAGCGCTTGCCAAGCAGGAAAGCAAGTTGGTACCCATCATCCACACAAGAACATCATGACGACCGACAGGCCACTTGAGCTACACCACATGGATTTATTCGGCCCGATAGCTTACATAAGCATCGACAGGAATAAGTATTGTCTTGTAATTGTGGATTACTATTCTTGCTTTACTTGGGTGTTCTTTTTGCAGGAAAAATCTCAAACCTAAGAGACCTTGAAAGGATTCTTAAGACGGGCTCAAAATGAGTTCAGATTGAGGATCAAGAAGATAAGAAGCGATAATAGGACAGAGTTCAAGAACTCTCAAATAGAAGGCTTCCTTGAGGAGGAGGGCATCAAGCATGAGTTCTCTTCTCCCTACACACCTCAACAAAATGGTGTTGTAGAGAGGAAGAATAGAACTCTACTTGACATGGCGAGGACCATGCTTGATGAGTACAAGACACCGGACCGATTTTGGGCCGAGGCGATTAACACCGCCTGCTACTCCATCAACCGGTTATATCTTCACCGAATCCTCAAGAAGACATCTAATTAACTCCTAACCGGTAAAAAGTCCAATGTTTCATATTTTAGAGTCTTTGGTAGCAAATGTTTTATTCTTGTTAAAAGAGGTAGAAAAACTAAATTTGCTCTTAAGGCTGTAGAAGGCTTTTTACTAGGATATGATTCAAACACAAGGGCATATAGAGTCTTTAACAAGTCCACTGAACTAGTTGAAGTTTCTTGTGACATTGTGTTTGATGAGACTAATGGCTCCCAAGTGGAGCAAGTTGATCTTGATGAATTAGATGATGAAGAGGCTCCGTGCATCGCGCTAAAGAACATGTCCATTGGGGATGTGTGTCCTAAGGAATCCGAAGAGCCCATTCAAGAACAAGATCAATCGTCATCTTCCATTCAAGCATCTACACCAACCCAAGATGAGGAATAGGCTCAAGACAATGAAGAAGATGATCAAGAAGATGAGCCACCTCAAGAAGAGGGCAATGATCAAGGGGGAGATGAAGTTAATCAAGACAAGGAAGATGAATAAGAAATACAGGGTCAAAGACAGCCACACCCAAGAGTCCACCAAGCAATTCAAAGAGATCACCCCGTGAATTCCATCCTCGGCGATATTCATAAGGGGGTAACTACTCGATCTCGAGTGAAAGGGAAATAGGGTCAAACCTTTTCCTATATGAATTTTGGTGGTTGAATTGCCCAACACAAATTATTGGACTAACTAGTTTGCTCTAGATTATGAGTTCTACAGGTGCCAAAGGTTCAACATAAACCAATAAAAAGTCCAAGAAAGAGTTCAAATAAAAAGAGCAAAATACAACCGAAGGCTGCCCTGGTCTGGCGCACCGGACTGTCCGGTGTGCCACCGAACAGTGTCCAGTGCACCACCGGACAGTGTTCGATGCACCAGGGAGGATCAACTCAAACTTGCCAGCTTCGGGAATTTGGGGAAGCCGCTCCGCTATAATTCACCGGACTGTCCTGTGTAACACCGAACTGTCCGGTGTGCCTGTGGAGCAACGACTACTTCACGCCAATGGTCATCTGCAAAGGAACAGTAAAAGTGAATAGTGCGCGCCTGCGTGCGCAGAAGTCAGAGCAGCGCTAGAAGGCGCACCGGACAGTGAACAGGACCTGTCCGGTGACCACCGGACTGTCCGGTGGCCCCACTTGTCAGAGCTCCAACGGTCAAACCCTAAGGGTTGGGTGACGTGGCTGGCGCACCGGACTGTCCGGTGCGCCATACGACAGCAGCCATCCCCAACGGCCACTTTGGTGGTTGGGGCTATAAATACCCCCCAACCACCACACTTCAAGGCATCCAAGTTTTTCAGCTATTGCATTCAATACAAGAGCTCTAGACTTCACTCCAAGGCACAAACAAAGAGATCAAATCCTCTCCCAAGTCTAAAGATCATTCCAATCAAATAGTGGCTAGTGAGAGAGTGATATTTGTGTTCTTTTGAGTTCTTGCGCTTGGATTGCTTTCTTCCTTCCTCATTTCTTGTTCTCAAGTGTTTTGTAACCAAGGCAAGAGACACCAAGTGTGTGGTGGTCCTTGCGGGGTCTAAGTGACCCGTGAGATAAGGAGAAAGCTCACTCGGTCTAAGTGACCGTTTGAGAGAGGGAAAGGGTTGAAAGAGACCCGGTCTTTGTGACCACCTCAACAGGGAGTAGGTTTGCAAGAACCGAACCTCGGTAAAACAAATCACCGTGTCTCACTCTTCATTTGCTTGTGATTTGTTTTCGCCCTCTCTTTCGGACTCGATTATATTTCTAACGCTAACCCTGGCTTGTAGTTGTGCTTAAAGTTTGTAAATTTCAGATTCTGCCTATTCACCCCCCCTCTAGGCGACTTTCAATTGGTATCAAAACCCGGTGCTTCATTAGAGCCTAACCGCTCGAAGTGATATCGGGAGAACACGCCAAGAAGGAGATGGTGACCGACGAGAAGCCCGCTACAAGTCATGGGAAGGCTCCATCGGGAGAGTCCTGCAACAAGAAGAAGGAGGAATCACCTCCTCACAAGTCGCATCGGAGTGGCGAAAAGAAAAATAAAATGAAGAAGGTGGTCTACTACGAGACCGATTTTTCATCGCCATCCACCTCCGGCTTCGACGCACTGTCCGTAACTTCTAAGCGCCATGAGCGCAAGAAGTTTAGTAAGATCCCCCTACGCTATCCTCGCATTTCCAAACGTACTCCTTTACTTTCCGTCCCATCAGGCAAACCACCTATGTTTGATGGTGAAGATTATAATATGTGGAGTGACAAAATGAGGCACCATCTAACCTCACTCCACACTAGTATTTGGGATGTTGTTGAGATTGGAGTACAGGTACCATCGCCGGGGGATGAAGACTATGACTCGGACGAAGATGCCCAAATCCGGCACTTCAACTCCCAAGCCACCACCATACTCCTCGCCTCTCTAAGTCGAGAGGAGTATAACAAGGTGCAAGGGTTGAAGAGCGCCAAAGAGATTTGGGACGTGCTCAAAACCGCGCACAAAGGAGATGAGGTGACAAAGATCACCAAAAGGGAAACAATCGAGGGGGAGCTCGGTCATTTCATGCTCAACCAAGGAGAGGATCCGCAAGCCATGTGCAACCGGCTAAAGACCTTGGTAAATCAAGTGCGCAACCTCGGGAGCACCAAGTGGGATGACCATGAAATGGTCAAGGTTATTCTTAGATCACTCGTATTTCTTAACCCCACTCAAGTTCAATTAATTCGTGGTGATCCTAGATATAAACTAATGTCTCCCGAGGAAGTGATAGAAAAATTTGTGAGCTTTGAATTGATGATCAAAGGCTCAAAGAAGATCATCGAGCAATGCGCCTCCTCCTCCATACCCGAGGCACAACCTGTTGCATTCAAGGCAACGGAGGAGAAGAAAGAAGACTCTACACCGAGTAGGGTCCCCATCGACGCCTCCAAGCTCGACAATGAGGAGATGGCGCTCATCATCAAGAGCTTTCGCCAAATCCTCAAGCAAAGGAGGGGGAAGGACTACAAGCCCCGCTCCAAGAAAGTATGCTACAAATGTGGTAAGCCCGGTCATTTTGTCGCTAAGTGTCCTTTGTCTAGTGATAGTGATAGGGATAACGACAACAGGGGGAAGAAGAAGGAGAAGAAGAGATATTACAAGAAGAAGGGCGGCGATGCCCATGTTTGCCGGGAGTGGGACTTCGACGAGAGCTCTACCGACTCCTCCGACGACGAGGACGCCGCCAACATCGCCGTCAACAAGGGACTTCTCTTCCCCAACGTCGGCCACAAGTGCCTCATGGCAAAGGACGACAAGAATAAGAAGGTAAAATCAAGATCCTCCACTAAATATGCAACCTCTAGTGATAAGGATAATTCTAGTGATGATGAGGATAACTTGCTTACTCTTTTTGCCAATCTTAACATGCAACAAAAAGAGAAATTGAATGAATTGATTAGTGCCATTCATGAGAAGGATGAACTCTTGGATAGCCAAGAGGACTTCCTTATTAAGGAAAACAAAAAGCATGTTAAGACTAAAAATGCTTATGCTCAGGAGGTAGAGAAAAATGAAAAATTAACTAGTGAGCTTAGCACTTGCCATGACACTATTTCCAACCTTAGAATTGAGAATGCTAATTTGATTGCTAAGGTTCAGAAGTCAAATATTTGTGATGATTCAATTACCAATCTTAGAAATGATAATGCTAGTTTAATTGCTAAGATTGAAAAATTGAATGCCTCTCTTTCTAGCCTTAAGATTGAAAATGAAAAATTAATAGCTAAGGCTAAAGATTTAAATGTTTGCAATGATGCTATTACCAATCTTAGAGATGAGAATGCTATTTTACATGCTAAGATTGTTGAATTAAATGATTGCAAACCCTTTACATCTAAGGTTGACCATGTTTCTATTTGCACTAGATGTAGAGATGTTAATGTAGATGCTATTCATGACCACCTTGCTGTGATTAAACAACAAAATGATCATATAGCTAAATTAGATGCTAAAATTGCCGAGCATGAATTAGAGAATGAAAAATTTAAATTTGCTCGTAGCATGCTTTATAGTGGGAGACGCCCTGGCATTAAGGATGGCATTGGCTTCCAACAGGGAGACAATGTCAAGCTTAATGACCCTCCTAAAAGATTGTCTAATTTTGTTAAGGGCAAAGCTCCCATGCCTCAGGATAACGAGGGCTACATTTTGTACCCTGCTGGTTATCCTGATGATAAGATTAGGAGAATTCATGCAAAGAAGACTCATTCTGTTTCTCACCATGCTTTTATTTATAAGAATGAGGCTTCTAGCTCTAGGCGTTCTACCCATGTTAGAATGCCTAAGATGAAATCTCCTATTGCATCAAATGAACCTAACATTTCATTTAAGACTTTTGATGCTTCATATGTGCTTACTAACAAATCAGGCAAGGTAGTTGCCAAATATGTTGGGGGCAAACACAAGGGATCAAAGACTTGTGTTTGGGTACCCAAGGTGCTTGTTTCTAATGTCAAAGGACCCAAGACCGTTTGGGTACCTAAGAACAAGGCCTAAATTCGTTTTGTAGGTTTATGCATCTGGGGGCTCAAGTTGGATCATCAACAGCGGGTGCACAAACCACATGACTGGGGAGAAAAAGATGCTGTGACGGAACCTCCCAAGTTATTAGGCCCACCTACAGTTGTCTTTGTCCAACGGACCTCAGACAACCCTGTAGATGCCCCTGAATCACTTGACAAGTTTGGTATTTGCTTTTCTTACCTTTCCCAAGAGCGTTTTACCCGTCACACAGACATTATAAGCATCGGAGTTGCGGAAGCAATTACATAACCTTACTTTTATTCGAAAGTAAGATAAAGTTTAATATTACAGACCAGCATATAAAACATACGAGTGCGAAGTATTATTACAATACCAAGGGAGGCAAAACCCCCTCCCGATAATTTCTTACATAAAAGTTTCTTATGGAGGACCTGGTCCTCCCGCAGCTCTACTCTTGTTTATCTTCATTGGACACCACCTTGGTACAAAAACAACAAAAGTTTGTTGTTTCCCCACCTAAAAACAATAGGGAATAAACCCTGAGTATGGAATTACTCAGCAAGACTTACCCGACTAAAGAAAAGACTCTCAAGGGTATGTTGGTTATACGGGAGTCAAGGTAAGGTTTCTTAATGATCAAAAGACTCTGTTTGCAGAAATGCTTACTAAAAGTGGATCCTTAACAATCCAGTTTTATTTTCAGGTTAGGTAAAATTACCTACATCTAGAATTCTTTCTACCCTAGTTCACACACTTGACCTGCACTAGCCCATTTCTTAACAATCTTTTCATCTTTACTGGAGTTCTACGTATAGGTCAGTGGCCAAGTCTCCATAACCGCGGAGGTACGGCGATTCGAATCGATTATACTCAGCTGAGGATCTCCTATCACACGACATATGTAGCACTTAACCCTTGCATATGTTAACCTGCCACCGGGGTTCTTAAGACCAGATCAGGTTCACGTCAACCGAGAGCACAGATACACCATCGTCCAGCCTCTTGCCACGGAGGGTACACGCTACTCTCGCCACTGCTCCACGCCCATTGCGTGTTATCTTATTCTGGCCTTAGTCTGCCCGAGGCAAAGCTTACCCATGACGAGGCATGTGACCAGTTAAAGGGTCCTCGGTCAGCAGGCCTACATCGACACAGACCTTAAACGACTCAGACGGAGACACTACACCGAGACTCTCTTCTCGTGCAAGTCACCCGCCCGGTCTCAGCTTAATCATTTAAACCCAAAGGTTGGTACCTGACACAAGTACATCCTTTCTGATGTTGAACCCATCACAGCCATGTTGGATCCACCATCAAGTTTTATTTTCAAAAACATCCCTCCCACTTTGCCAATCATCTTTTGTAAAACAAAGCCTTTTGTCTTGCTAGAGCCATCCTAAGCATAGTTAAAACCTTTTGTAAAACAGGATATCAAGGAAGGTAATTAATTTCAAGGAAGGTAATGCAGGAAGTGTTTAGCATTCAATTCCTATTACCTAATGCAGCAAGCAAGTGAGAAAGATTTTAAAAACATCAAGGGTGGTGGCAAATACACCGGGGCTCGCCTTCGTTTATAGGTGAGTCAGGCACGAATCCGCAGATGTCAAAGTAGAAACAATTCCCTGCCTGAGGTTCCGAAGGTGGTGGTGTCTTCTCTTCGGTTACTTCGACTTCTTCTTCGTTTTCTAAAAATAACCACATATATGTGTATATAAGAATGAATGCTATGTAATGCTCATGAGGGTGCAAAGATAATAGTTTATTATCTAAGGTTCTTGAATACAATTTTCCTTCACGGTTCACCGGAAAACTAGGGTTTCCAGAGTAAACAGTGAAGTTCAAAGAGTAGGGGTGGGGGTTTTGGGTTTTAATTCTCAAACAAGGTCCAAATCAAACCAAACTCTACCCAAGGCTTCTAAATAATGTTTAAAGTTAAAAGAAAAAATTTGGGAATTTTTGGAATTGCCATTTATTTTCTAAAAATCCAGAACTAATGTTTTAAGCTATTTTAAATACTCCAAAATTCTTTATTTAATCTAAAAATCACGAAACTATATTTATTAATTACTATGGAAAATAAGGAATCTAGGAAAATTGGTTTGGCATTTTTAGGATTTTTCTACAATTTTCTAGAATTTATTTGTCTCTAGAAGAAAAAGAAAAATAAAAACTTGCAACAGTTCTGGGCCGAATTCAAACTAGGCGGCCCAACAGCACATGAAACCGGGACGCGCCCACGCCCGTGGTGGAGACTTTGCAGAAAGGCCCTCAGGGTTTTGGCTAACTGGAGATGGGTTCAGTTACTATTCTTCTGAGTCATTGACGATTTGCACAGAGGTCCTTCGGTTTCTAATTCTTCGCAGGCGGAGACCCTCGACGACGACGAGCGCGACAGAGTTCCGGTGAGCGCATAGACCGGCCGAACAGGGCAATGACTGGCGCTGCCGAGCGGCTGTCACCCAACTGAACCCTCCCCAGTCATTTTCCCCAACCAAATTTCATGGTTGGCGATCTGCCAAGCTCTGCCTGCGAGGACAGCGATGGCCATGGACCTTTGTTCGTGTTCCCGGTGATTGGTGAGCTCTTAGTCCAATTCGGTGGTTCGGCAAGCATCACAGAGTTATGAGAATGCTCAAACAAGGGAGCAGAAGGCGGGGGCTGACCTGGATTACGCTAGCCGCGGTGAGACTGGTTTCACGATGGCGGAAACCCGAATTGGGGAGACTCCAAAATTCGTGAGCTCTAGCGAACGATCGAGGCTAATTCATGGTAGCTGGATACTTCACTGTCTTACGGAGCTCGCGGCAGGCTTAATTTATAGGCTTAGCGGGCGGTGGCCGTGAATTTGGATGAGACGCACGGCGGCCGGAGGAAGGGAAGTTTCACTGGCGCAGTGGATTCGTGGCCTCTACCGTGGCGGTCATTCCGGCGATCAACGGAGAGTCACTAAGGCTTACAACGATGCAGTGGAGGTACTCAGGCACGTGGCACAAGGTCAAATGGCGGTGTTCACTGGCGTGCCTATCGACTTCCACTGCGGCGTGTGCAGTATGGTGGCCGGATTTGTTTATGGCTGGAGTTATCCACGGCGGGGACCCTTGCTTGATCCCAAGTGCTATCCACTCGGTCAGTACGAATCACTGTGACCAAAAACGCGAATCCGTGCACGGTGGTCGTCGGTGGCGAGATATACTGCATCTTCTGATATTTTGCTACTGTACAATGGCCAAACGACATTCAGTCGGTCTGACAGACTGTCTTGAGATCGATTTTTCTCTTAGATTCATATGGCAACTCAACCAATGCTCTGCAGCAAAATTGTAGAGCTACAAACCAGCTACACTTCAACTATAGGGATTGAACTCAGTTAAGCACTAAATCAGGGTTGAATCCTAGGCCAAAGATGTCTCTGTTACACTGTAAGTCTGAAGTTTGGAGTTTAATCAGTCTGACAGCCAGACTTTAGGCTTAATTATCTCCAATATCTTCTCAACAACTATGCTTACACTCTTAAGCAAAGTTGTTCTCCTTTGTTTGGTCTACAAGTTTGATGTGGTGACCTAGGGCAAATTCTTACTGATTTGAGAGTTAATAAGCTCCAATTGAGCTTATAATACTGAAATTCAGACTTAGTATAAAACTCAATTGAGGTCCATTTTGCAATTAAGTCCAAAATCCAAGATTTTGCTTACAAATCCACACATTTGTGAACCAAATGATTTTATATGCTTTAACATAGTAGTTTTCACACTTTAGTCCAAATGTGCACTGTTTTTGCACATAGGCCCCTAGGGTTTGGATTTAGGGTTTTCCAGGGTTCCAATTAGGGTTTTTGGTATCTCATGGGTATAAATGTGATTCAAATTCATTTTTGGGAGCATTTTATGACTATTCCACTAAAGCTTTTGGGTTTTCTCAATTTGGGTTATGTTTTACCCCTTTAAAACCTATTTAGGGTTAAGTATCCTATTCCAGGGTCTTATTTGCAAAACACCAGAACAATACAACTTGTTTGAAATTTTTACCTAGTAAATGCACTCTAGGTGTGTCAAACATATGCAATGCCAATGTTTATGATGTTATGCTCAAGTTTTAGTAACAGTAACACCAGGGGTGTTACATCCTTCCCCCCATAAAAGAATCTCGTCCCGAGATTAAAAGTCCTAGGGCAAGTAATGGAAAAGGAAATGCTTCATGTTTTTATTTTTAGAGTTTTGGTACAAGGCAGGGGTGGTCTGGGGTTCACTCCTTCATTACAACAGTTTTGTATACTTTACAAATTACATGAGGCTAAAAATCCTGGGAAATTCTTATTTAAGAAGTCTTGAGTTTCCCAAGTAGCCTCATCTTCGGAATGTTGGTTCCACTGTATCTTGTAAAACTTGAGAGTTTTTCTTCGGGTAATCCTGTCCTTTTGATCCAAGACTTGAATAGGGTGCTCAGAATATGTCAAGTCCAGCTCAAGGACAACATCTGTCACTTCAATGGTTCGATCTGGAACCCGAAGACATTTCTTCAATTGAGACACGTGGAACACATTATGTACAGCAGACAGTGTTTCGGGCAGTTGAAGTCGGTATGCCACTGGTCCACATTGCTCAAGTATAGGGAAAGGACCAATGTACCAGGGTGCAAGCTTTCCTTTAACCCCGAAACACGATATACCCTTCACCGAAGAGACCTTGAGATAAACATAATCCCCCACCAGAAAATATAAGGGCATTCGCCATTTGTCTGCATAACTTTTCTGACGAGCTTGAGCTTTCTTCAAATTACGAATTATTTTCCGAACCTTTTCTTTGGTCTCTTTCACCAAATCAGGCCTGAAGAAGTACCTTTCACCAGGTTCAGACCAATTTAACGGAGTATGACACCGTCGTCCATATAAAGCTTCGAAAGGTGCCATTTTGATGCTTTCTTGATAGCCATTATTATATGAGAACTCCGCTAACGGTAAACATTCATCCCATTTTTGTGGAAACTCCAGAACACATGCTCGCAACATATCTTCAAGTATTTGATTGACCCTCTCAGTCTGCCCACTTGTTTGAGGATGATATGCCGAACTGTGGAGCAATTTAGTACCCAGGGATTTATGAAGTTCTTCCCAGAATTTGGATACGAATTGAGGTCCACAATCCGACACTATAGTCTTCGGAACCCCGTGCAAACTGAGAATACGAACAATGTACAATTGGGCATAAACAGCAACTGGGTATACTGTCTTAACGGGCAGGAAATGAGCAATTTTCGTGAGCCGATCAACAATAACCCAGATAGAGTCATACCCCTTTGCGGTCCTGGGCAATCCCACAATAAAGTCCATACTTATATCTTCCCATTTCCATGTTGGTATTGGTAGAGATTGTAATGGACCGGCAGCTTTCAGGTGTATGGCCTTGACACGTCTGTAGGTGTCACATCTAGCCACAAAGCGTGCAATCTTGATCTTCATTTTTGTCCACCAAAAATGTTGTTTCAGATCTTGATACATCTTAGTGCTTCCGGGATGAATGGAATAGCGACTAAGATGAGCTTCATCCAGGATTTGTTGGCGGACCTCTTCATTCTTCAGCACCACTATGCGGTTATTGAACCATACAACCCCTTGATCATCTTTTCGGAAGCAATTGGCTTTGCCAGCTTCAATCTTTTCACGAATATGTTTCATGCCTTCATTATTCTTTTGTGCGTCAATTATCCTTTGTAAGATGACTAATTCAAGCTTCAAGTGATTTGAAGTCCCATGTTGAATCATACCCAGGTTTAGATTCTCCATCTCCTGGCACAACGTAATGTCAGAAGTCCCCATAGTTAGACAATGGCAGGAGACCTTGCGACTGAGTGCATCTGCCACTACATTAGCCTTGCCTGGGTGATAATGGATTTCCAGTTCATAATCTATAATAAGCTCAAGCCATCTCCTTTGTCTCATGTTGAGTTCAGACTGGGTAAAGATGTATTTCAAACTCTTATGGTCTGTATAAACATGACAGACATTCCCCAATAGATAATGACGCCAGATCTTTAGGGCATGAACCACTACAGCTAGCTCCAGATCATGAGTGGGATAATGCTCCTCATGCCGGCGTAACTGCCTTGAAGCATACGCAATTACTCGGCCTTCTTGCATTAATACGCAGCCGAGACCACTGCCAGATGCGTCACAATACACATCAAATGGCTTGTTAATATCCGGTTGAGCCAATACTGGAGCAGTGGTTAATAATGTCTTCAATTTCTCAAAAGCTTCATTACACTTTAAAGACCAATTGAATTTAGTCTCATTCTTCAATAGACTTGTGATTGGCTTCACAAGTTTAGAAAAATCTGGTATAAATCGGCGGTAATAACCAGCCAGTCCAAGGAAACTTCGGACTTGATGAACAGTGGTTGGGGGTTTCCACTCCAAAATGTCCTTGACTTTGCTAGGATCTACCACAATCCCCCTGGCAGATAGAACATGTTCCAGAAATTGAATTTCTTCCAGCCAAAACGCGCATTTACTGAACTTGGCATATAATTGATGTTCTCTTAAGCGCATTAATACAACCCGTAAATGTTGAGCATGCTCCTCTTTATTCTTTGAATATATCAAAATATCATCTATGAAGGCCACCACAAATTTGTCCAACTCGGGCATGAATACCGAGTTCATCAGATATGTGAAGTGGGCAGGAGCATTTGTCAGTCCGAAAGACATTAGCAGATATTCAAATAATCCGTACCGCGTAGTGAATGCGGTCTTTGGTATATCCTCGGGCCGAATACGGATCTGATGGTAGCCCGATCTGAGATCAATCTTGGAGAATACCCTCGCTCCAGTCAGTTGATCAAATAGAATGTCAATCCGCGGAAGAGGGTACTTATTCTTGATAGTGACCTCATTTAGGGGTCGATAATCCACGCACATCCGTAAAGTTTGATACTTCTTCTTGACGAATATGGCCGGACAACCCCATGGTGACGAGCTTGGCCAGATGAATCCTTTCTCTAGTAGATCTTGTAATTGAATCTTCAGTTCTGCCAGCTCATTTGGCGGCATTCGGTACGATCTTCTAGAAATGGGAGCCGTACCGGGCTTCAACTCAATTACAAACTCTACATCTCTTTCGGGTGGAAATCCAGGCAAATCCTCTGGAAAGACATCTGGGAACTCGCATACTACCGGAATATCCTTGATCTCCGGTATAATGGCTTCATAAACTCTGCCAGAAGTTTTGGTTGGAATGGGAATAGACAAGAGAATTTCTTCTTGATTATGACTCAACCTGATGGTTCTCTGATCAGTGTTGAGGGTTGCTTTATGTTTGGCCATCCAACTCATGCCCAAAATCACATCTATATTCTGGCCTTTCAGAACAATCATATTAGTAGGAAAGTCCCGTCCGGCCAAAGTTACGGGCACTTGGAAAGCCACTTCCCCAGTAAAGATTTGTCCCCCAGGTGACTGAATTTTAAACCCTTCTTTTGATTCATGGTATGAAATGCAATGTTGCTCCACAAACTTCTTGTTGATGAATGTATGTGAAGCACCAGAATCAAAGAGAATAATTGCAGGATGATTGGCCACAAGGAACGTACCCAACATTACCGGTTCACCGTCCGGTGTGGTGGCCACTTGCGTATAATATATGCGTTCCGTCTTCTTTGTATTTTTGCCCATAGTATTTCCCTTGGCTTGAGATGAATTCCCAGATCCTTGTGAATTGTTTGACTTGTTCTGCTTCGGATAAGGGCAATCCTTAATAAAATGCCCAGATTTTCCGCAATTGAAACATCCTGTTGATGAACTGGGAAGGGCCGGGAAACGAGTGCCAGGGGCACCCGACTGACTTGTTGGAATAGGGGCAGCATTAGGACGGATGAACACTGGTTGCTTAAATGGGAAGGAGGGTGGGCATGCTGATGGATGACCCTGATTAAAAGGCCGGATAACGAACCGTTGCCTTTTCTCGGGCCCTGAGTAGGCCTGTTTTCTCCACTCCCCTTGATCTTTCCAGAACTTGCATATTTAGATTCGACTGCCAGCGCTGTGCTGACAGCCCTTCCGTAGGTGAGGTCGATGCAAGTAGCCATTTTCCTTTGCATCCTATCATTCAGTCCTCGCATGAAACAATTCTTCTTCTTCAGATCGGTGTTAACTTGGTCGATTGCATACTGAGACAAGTGACTAAATTTATTGAGATACTGATTAACAGTATCCCCTCCTAGCTTCAGCTTCATGAATTCTTCTTGTTTCATGTGAAGTACACCTTTAGGTATGTAATGTTCACGGAAGGCCAGTTTAAATTCTTCCCATGTAATCTAATGATTGGCCGGCTGAAGGGCCACAAAGTTTCCCCACTAGGTACTGGCAGGGCCACGCAGTTGCTGGGCTGCGAACAGGGGCTTCTGGGTTTCAGAACACCGAAGAAGTCCAAACTTCTGCTCGATGACACGGATCCATTCGTCCGCCTCTAACGGATCTTCTGCCTTAACAAACAACGGTGGACGCGTTTCGGAGAAGTCCAAGTAAGATGTCTCATGGGGCCCTTGCGGATAGCCCTGCCTGCCTTGTTGTTAGAATTGTTGACCCGCCATCTCCCGTAGGAAGCGGGTATTATCTGCAGTAGCATTTACCAAGGCAGCGATGGCCTCGGCAAGCGTGGGAGGGACAGGAGGTGGGTTTGGTGTTGCCTCCCTCCCACGGGAGGTACTGGCCCCGTCCTGAGCACGAGTCCGGGAAGGCATCTGTGGCAACAAACATTTGAAAACAATATAATATGCCAAAGAAAACCATCCATTTTACATTACTAAAAAGAGAATGTTATAGACTCAAATTTTTACAATAGGAGTACAGTACCCATTATACAATAATACTACTATTTCTACAACTATACTATTCCTACTTCCTATCACTCTTAGTAGTCTCACTGTCGGGCGTAGGAGACCACTCATCGACCAACTTCATGGAGGGAGGGGCCTGAAAAGGTCCAATTCGCCACCAAAAGCTTCTCCCGCTTCATGAGAAGGTCCGGCTTCTGTCCCGACAGGATTCACAGGTACTTGGGGGTGTAGTTGTGAATACAGTACATGAACTTCTTCATGTAGAGTATTACAGTAAGCCTGTAGGTTATCAATAGCTGAGCTAAGTTCTTCGACTCGGGCTCCAGCTTTTGCCTCCTTAGCCCAGGAAAGCGAACGAGACTGAACCGCCCAGTCGAGCGCCAAATCTCGATCAGCGAGCTGATCTTGCAGGTGGCAGATGTGGATTCTCAATTCATTGATTCTGTCGCCATCCGCGACCCATATGTTAGTCCTGCGTTGAAGTTCCGTTTGAAGTTGATTTACTTGTGCTTCAAGATCCCTGATTGAATCATTACTCCCACTACTACTATCCTCGTGTCTGGGAGTGAGTTGATGACGTGGCACACCAATTGGGCCAGTTGACTTGCATGCAGTTTTCCTTAAGCGCGGTGGCATTTTTCTAAGGGGGAAAATTTTATTAACATAGTTCTTAGCATGATGCATGTATAATTACAGAACCAACCTTAGTTGATTCACACCTTCTATACATTGCACTCTTCCTATCTGGTCTTTTAAGATAAACCCTTCAGAATTAATAGATAAGAAGGAAAGAAATTTTCCAGATAAGTCTTTTAGAAAATCCCTTTTGAAGATGTCTCATAATATCTGCAGAGAAGGGCTTCCCTCCGATACCAGCTGTGACGGAACCTCCCAAGTTATTAGGCCCACCTACAGTTGTCTTTGTCCAACGGACCTCAGACAACCCTGTAGATGCCCCTGAATCACTTGACAAGTTTGGTATTTGCTTTTCTTACCTTTCCCAAGAGCGTTTCACCCGTCACACAGACATTATAAGCATCGGAGTTGCGGAAGCAATTACATAACCTTACTTTTATTCGAAAGTAAGATAAAGTTTAATATTATAGACCAGCATATAAAACATACGAGTGCGGAGTATTATTACAATACCAAGGGAGGCAAAAACCCCTCCCGATAATTTCTTACATAAAAGTTTCTTATGGAGGACCTGGGCCTCCCGTAGCTCTACTCTTGTTTATCTTCATTGGACACCACCTTGGTACAAAAACAACAAAAGTTTGTTGTTTCCCCACCTAAAAACAATAGGGAATAAACCCTGAGTATGTAATTACTCAGCAAGACTTACCCGACTAAAGAAAAGACTCTCAAGGGTATGCTGGTTATACGGGAGTCAAGGTAAGGTTTCTTAATGATCAAAAGACTCTGTTTGCATAAATTGTTACTAAAATCGGATCCTTAACAATCCAGTTTTATTTTCAGGTTAGGTAAAATTACCTGCATCTAGAATTCTTTCTACCCTAGTTCACACACTTGACCTGCACTAGCCCATTTCTTAACAATCCTTTCATCTTTACTGGAGTTCTACGTATAGGTCACTGGCCAAGTCTCCATAACCGCGGAGGTATGACGATCCGAATCGATTATACTCAGCTGAGGATCTCTGATCACACGACATATGTAGCACTTAACCCTTGCATATGTCAACCTGCCACCGGGATTCTTAAGACCAGATCAGGTTCACGTCAACCGAGAGCATAGATACACCACCGTCCAGCCTCTTGCCAAGGAGGGTACATGCTACACTCGCCATCGCTCCACACCCATTGTGTGTTATCTTATTCTGGCCTTAGTCTGCCCGAGGCAAAGCTTACCCATGACGAGGCATGTGACTAGTTAAAGGGTCCTCGGTCAGCATGCCTACATCGACACTGTTGGGGACTTGTTCTCAAATGCTATGAATTAAGAACAAGGCAACACAGAAAGAAGTCAGTGGTAAATACTCTTCGTCCTTCGAAGCGTTATTTCCCTTAGGATATAGCAGTCTTCAGACGAAGGTCATGAAGGACATACCTTCATCATTACAGTTTATATTGATAAAAGGAGAAGCATATGAAACATGAGAGAATAACATGAATAATCACATAGCATTATTACATGTCCTTATTATATAATCATGGAAGAATAAGAGCAATATTGAATTATATTTGTACCTTCGGCTTGATAGAAGGTAAAAATACAGGCGTGACGCACGAGCGAGTACAAATCAGCGTGAACAGTACGGGAGTACTGTTCATCTATTTATAGGCGTGGGACGCAGCCCATGTAAAATTACATTCATGCCCATTACATTTGCTAATGACTTATGGGAGTCTATCAAGGCCTAAGTAGTCTTTTCATCTTTAGGTCGGTTCCCCGTTCTGCTATCGCGACGAAGCTTTCCTGCGCATAGCTTCGGCTGCGCACCATCCTTCGTACAGCATGGTAATCAGCCCGTCCTTCATCCCAATCCCCCTTCGTCTGGCTTAGGCTTCGTCCTGACCGTACTCCATGTTCATAATCTGAGTCCGAAAATACCTGTTCATATAATTCACTTGGAAAACATTGTCAAATCTTGTTTTTGAGGACCTTCGGAGGACGAAGGCCCCCAACAGTAGCCCCTCGCAATATTAATTTGTTAGTGATAAATTCAGATTGCGATATGGACGAAGGCCTTAAGCCGAAGGTCCGAAAAAACACCTTCCCTTTGCTAGAATAGCAACATTCACTGACAAGCGGGGTCTTTCAATTTTCAACGCACTGGGCGTATAAATAAGATCATACTGCAAACTTATTTGGTACGCTCTCTTGCCATCTGCTCCCGCTCACTAAATTTTTAGCTCTTGCGCACTAAGATTTGCTGATCTTTTGGTTTTGAAGCTTCGGCTTTGAAAGCAGTTTTTTAGTGTTTCCGAAGATGTCTGAAGATAAGAAGGCCGCTGCTGAGATGAAGCTGAGTCTCGACGAAGAGAAGAACTTGGGGTTACTTATAGCGATGGCGAAGACCAATACGGAAAAAATCACCAAGGAGATTCTGGAAGGTTTGTCTGAAGATACTGGTGACAACGACAGTTATGATGTGGACAGTGGTGGTGAAGACTCCGAAGATCGCCCCTGGCGACCAAGCCATTCAGTTTTTGGCAAGTCAGGTATCAAAGAAAATCATCTTGTCAACATGAGGGGAAGATACTTCTGGGATTTATCCATTGTGAGGGTCGACGAAGGAGAGAAAACTTGCCCGACCCCTGAAGAAAATGAAGTTGTAGTGTTCCGAAGCTTTTTGAAAGCTGGACTGCGATTTCCCCTAAGCAGCTTCGTCGTAGAAGTGCTGAAAATGTTTGAAATCTATCTTCATCAACTTACCCCCGAAGCAATTATAAGGCTGAATATCTTCGTGTGGGCCGTAAGAAGCCAAGGTCTGGAACCTGATGCGAAAAGTTTCTGCAACATACACGAGTTATCATACGAGACAAAACCCTGGGGTAAGGAACAGTATCACAATAATTTTGGCTGCTACAGTTTCGTTTCTCGGTCTGGGTCAAGCTGTCCCGTGCCAACATTTCGGAAGAGATGGCCCGGCGACTGGATGACAGAATGGTTCTATGTGAAAAATGACCTGAAAGCACGGGAAGATATTAAAGGTATAATTATGCGCCCTATTTGGCAAAGCTTCAGCCTGCGAAAGCCGAAGGTTGAGATGAGTGAAGCTGCCGAAGAATGCCAGAGAGCCTTCGGAGTTATTTGTTCTTTTATTGGAACGAGAGATTTGGTACAAGAACATATTGCCTTCAGAGTATGGCCGCTCGCGGAGAAATGGGAAATGCCGCAAGAAACCATGAAGGAGGCCGACGAAGGTGGACTTATCAGGCTGAAGTATACTTTCAAGTTTGGAGATAAATTCGTTGAGCCAGATGATGACTGGTTAAAGAGTATTGAAAATTTAAGTGATGAACTGCTTGGGGCTTATTCGAAGGCCGAAGATACTGCACTGTCAGCAGCCTTCGGAGGCCGAAAAAAGAAAAGGCTGAACCGGGTGTTTGATGCAATCGGGTTCGTCTACCCTGACTATCGTTATCCCATTCGAGGGCAGAAAAGAAAAAACACAACCTCTGCGAAAGAAGAGGCTGCAACTGCTCCTAGCAAACCAGAACCGAAAAGAAAGAGGATAAAGGTCCTCACACATCGGCCACGCTATATTGAACCAGCTTCGGTGCCTGAGTTCACCGGAGAAACTTCTTCGGCCACCGAAGCTGAAAAGCCAACCAAACCAACCTTGCTGCCAGAAGTGGCAGAAATGGCCGAAGCGCCAATAGAGGTGGGATTGGAGGAACCGAAGGTTTTGTTATCAGAAACCAAAGAGATGGCCGAAGCACCATCCACAGAAAAAATGGAAGAAGCGAAAAAACCAACTGAGGAAAAAACATCAGAATTTTTGAGTCCTGCAGCAAATGTTGAGACAGTAAAAAATCAAAAGGTGTCAGCAGTGACTCCGAAAAGAAAGAGAATGGCTAATGTGCTAGATGTTCTGGAGACAATTAAGTCCTCAAGCACAACTCCGAGGAAAACTGTTAAAACCTCCGAAGCGAAAACTGAGATTTTTGATACTAAAGCTCCAGAGCAAGAAACTGGAGCTGAAGCTGGGCCTTCGGAGCCCACGAAGGTAAAATCCTTGGAAACCGAAGAAGAAAAAATGACAGAGCCAATTCTTGCTGAAGAAATCAGTGCTGTTGCCCCCGAAGCATCCCCCAAAGTCCTTGATTATATTGTTCGACATGCTTCGGGGAAAAAGTTATCAGAAGAAGAAATTTTTGAAGCTAATCATTATGCTAAAGAATTGAAATATCCGAAGGGGGCACTAGTGTTCAATGGTACAAATGACGAAGATTTCCTATACTGCCTCCCGGATAACAAAGAACTACTTGTCTGCCGGGAAATGGCCCGAAGCATGGGGTTTCCGAAGCTGGAGGCTGGCCTCTGCGCGATGACAAAGGACGATCTTGCGGACAGCCTTGCGTATAATAGCCTGAAGGTACGAGATCTGCGCATTTGGAAACTTTATGATTTGAAATCTATTGTTTTATTCTTATACTAACTTTTTACATATAGGGTTTAATACTAAGCAACGCGCTGAGAGCGCAAAAGAATGCCGAAGACGAGAGCTATGAAATTGCCTTCAACAACCTTCGATCAGAGGTTATCAAACTAAGGAACGAAGCCATGGAAAAGGACAAAATTCTAGTTACATTGGTGGATAAAATAAAGGAGGACGAAGCTGCCTCTAGAGCACAAGCCGCAGCTCAAAAACACGAGATTGCCGACCTTCGGAAGCAATTAGCCCGAGCTAAAGAAGAACGCATACTTGAAGAAACGAGGCGGGAATGTAGCGACCAATGGGCCAATCATTTGGAAGGAACCGTTGAAGAGCTTCGGTCTTCTAAGAAAAGGTGCTACGAAAAATCCATGGAATGTGTAAAGAAGATAAAAACCAGCTTCGCCAGTGTTGGCACATTTTCGAGTGAAGAAGATTTCGTGAGAGGTAACCCAGAAGGACCGATCGAATGGATCAGCCACGAAGCTGAAGCCTTCGAAGAAATTCTAAACAGTCGTGGAGACATTTGCGCCTTCTCGGGTGCCAGGGGGATTACTACTATGCTGGAGAAAAAAGGCTGTGATCATGTTAAGGTTCTTGCACGATCCGAAGCCAGCTTATCCCCTGAAGATATTAAAGACCCCTCGGCCGAAGCTAGCCAGGCTGGTGGAAAATTTTTCACCGACGTCTGGGATAATGGTGGCCGAGAAATGGCCCGAGAAATTATTCAGAAAAGTGAGAAGGGCATTCACGATGCTAGAGAAGTAGCTAAGGCCGCTGACAAAAGCTCAGAGCCCAAAGGGCAAATAGGTATTAGCTAATGGTTTTTATTGTGTTGTAATTTTTGATTTTAAACTTCGTTCGCAATTTGTAATAGCAATGTGGCCGTATCCTGTCCTCCTTCAGATCCTACTAAAGCGTCTTCGGGCCCTCACCCGAAAGGAGACGAGGAAATTAAAAAGATGGCTGAAGCTATCATGGATGAAGTTGTTAACCGACTCCTGAACGAAGCTGCAGAAGTTGTTTTGAGAGAAGATTAAGCACTATTGTAAAAACTTCTGAAATGAAATATGTGTAACATTTTGTAACCCTGTAATATATTTGCTTTTAATGATTCGATTCTTTACGATGCATGAAACTTTACATACGTACCGTTTTTGAGCCTTCGGCGAAAAAACACCTTCCCTTCTTTTCATGCTTCGTGAAGATAGAAAAACTTTTATGCATCACAACGTTCATAGCGCTCTGATGAAGAATATCCAAACTTCGTGAAAACATTCTCCGAAGCTATATTCCGAAGACCACTATTGTATCCCCTTGTGACTTAGCACGATTTTCACTTTCTGAAAGCATCCTTCCGAAGGTCGATAATGTGTTCCCTTCTTTTGCCATATGCAACATGATGTATGATGCTTATGCTATGCAAAATGATGTGATGATGTTATGTTATGTAGATGACATTTGTTCCGAAGATACACACATATCCCCGTAAAACACACAATCTTTTTGTATCAGCGCTGACTTTTCGCTGTAAGCTCTGCATTCCCTTAGGAACGACTTTGGAGCTTCTTCGCCTTTTACTTAGGCGGTATCAGCGTTGACTTTTCGCTGTAAGCTCTGCATTCCCTTAGGAACGACTTTGGAGCTTCTTCGCCTTTTACTTAGGCGGTATCAGCGTTGACTTTTCGCTGTAAGCTCTGCATTCCCTTAGGAATGACTTTGGAGCAGAAAACTTACACTGCGTTCCCTTTGGAACGGCTTTTTGTGACTTTGAAGGATTTTTGATAATTCGAAGGTCCTCCTTGTTATCGCAAATCTTTAAGCTTCAGCAACTTAAGCCTGTGGAGAAAATATATTTTCCTTATGGCAAACAACGAAACTATTACATGAAAACTAAAAGATGTCCTTTATTACACAGAAAATAGAACTGAATGGAAAAGATTGCTATCAAGGTAGGATATTTGTCAATAGATGTGCTTCGACTCTGGCACAGTGCTATTGACTGTGCGAGCTTCGGATTGTTCTCTGAAGTCCCTTTGGTGTGGAGCATATTGGCTCCCTTCTGGCTGTTGGCCTTGTTGCAGCGGTGGTGGAGGCGGAAGCTGTTGCCAGGAAGCTTGAGGTTGACTCGCCGAAGCAACAGAAACTGCAGGGTGGTTGCCTACGTATTCTGGGATGTAAGGCGGATGGTACGAAGCAGTATGCATGACCTGCTTCGGCTGAGCTTGTTGTGCTGCAGCTTCGGCTATTTCCTTTTGCTTCTGGATGGTAACATGGCACATCCTGGTGGTATGGCCCTTGTTTTCACCACAGAACAAGCAAAATATTCTCCTTGGTTGATCTCCAAATCTTCCGCCGAAGCCCCTGGCGCCTCTGCCTCTTGGAGCTGGTGGCCGGAAGAAGCTTTGTTGTTGCCCCGAAGCCTGTGAGGAGCACTGCGGCCTGTGCTGCTGACTCCCCTTATCATCATTTTGAGTAGAGTTGTGGATTGACCTGACATGCCTCGGATAGAATCTTCCTCCGAAGCCCCTGGTCATTTCAGAAAACCTGAAAGCCTCCTCCCTTCTTTGGCGAAAATCATTGTCAGCACGAATATACTCGTCCATCTTCTGGAGCAGCTTCTCCAAAGTTTGAGGAGGCTTCCTAGCAAAGTACTGAGCTGAAGGTCCAGGCCGAAGTCCCTTGATCATGGCCTCAATGACAATTTCGTTGGGCACCGTTGGTGCCTGCGCCCTCAAACGCAAGAACCTTCTGACATACGCTTGAAGGTATTCTTCGTGATCCTGAGTGCACTGAAACAGGGCCTGAGCAGTGACCGGCTTCGTTTGAAACCCTTGGAAGCTGGTTAACAACATGTCCTTCAGTTTTTGCCATGAAGTGATCGTTCCTGGTCGAAGGGAGGAATACCAGGTTTGAGCAACACTCCTGACAGCCATAACAAAAGACTTTGCCATGACTGCAGCATTGCCACCATACGAAGATACTGTTGCTTCGTAGCTCATCAAAAATTGCTTCGGGTCTGAATGGCCATCAAATATGGGAAGCTGTGGCGGCTTGTAGGACGGAGGCCAAGGTGTAGCCTGCAGCTCAGCGGACAGAGGAGAAGCATCATCGAAAACAAAATTTCCATGATGGAAATTGTCATACCAGTCATCTTCGTTGAAGAAACCCTCCTGATGAAGGCCTTTTTGTTGAGGCCTTCGGTTCTGCTCATCGTGAGTAAGATGACGAACCTCTTCAGAAGCTTCGTCTATCTGCCTTTGCAGTTCAGCTAGCCTGGCCATCTTTTCCTTCTTCCTCTGCACCTGTTGATGAAGCATCTCCATATCTCTGATCTCTTGGTCTAGCTCATCCTCTTGAGGCGTCGGGCTGACAGCCTTCCTCTTCTGGCTTCGGGCCTCCTGAAGAGAGAGAGTCTCCTGATTGGGGTCCAGCGGTTGCAGGGCTGCTGCCCCAGTTGCTGAAGCTTTCTTCGGCGCCATAGCGAAGGTTTATGGCTTCTGAAGGTGTTCAAAAACTCAAAGAGTGGAAGTGAGTTCACCGGAGGTGGGCGCCAATGTTGGGGACTTGTTCTCAAATGCTATGAATTAAGAACAAGGCAACACAGAAAGAAGTCAGTGGTAAATACTCTTCGTCCTTCGAAGCGTTATTTCCCTTAGGATATAGCAGTCTTCAGACGAAGGTCATGAAGGACATACCTTCATCATTACAGTTTATATTGATAAAAGGAGAAGCATATGAAACATGAGAGAATAACATGAATAATCACATAGCATTATTACATGTCCTTATTATATAATCATGGAAGAATAAGAGCAATATTGAATTATATTTGTACCTTCGGCTTGATAGAAGGTAAAAATACAGGCGTGACGCACGAGCGAGTACAAATCAGCGTGAACAGTACGGGAGTACTGTTCATCTATTTATAGGCGTGGGACGCAGCCCATGTAAAATTACATTCATGCCCATTACATTTGCTAATGACTTATGGGAGTCTATCAAGGCCTAAGTAGTCTTTTCATCTTTAGGTCGGTTCCCCGTTCTGCTATCGCGACGAAGCTTTCCTGCGCATAGCTTCGGCTGCGCACCATCCTTCGTACAGCATGGTAATCAGCCCGTCCTTCATCCCAATCCCCCTTCGTCTGGCTTAGGCTTCGTCCTGACCGTACTCCATGTTCATAATCTGAGTCCGAAAATACCTGTTCATATAATTCACTTGGAAAACATTGTCAAATCTTGTTTTTGAGGACCTTCGGAGGACGAAGGCCCCCAACAGACACGGTCCTTAAACGACTCAGACGAAGACACTACACCGAGACTCTCTTCTCGTGCAAGTCACCCGCCCGGTCTCAGCTTAATCATTTAAACCCAAAGGTTGGTACCTGACAGAGGTACATCCTTTCCGATGTTGAACCCATCACGGCAATGATGGATCCACCATCAAGTTTTATTTTCAAAAACATCCCTCCCACTTTGCCAATCATCTTTTGTAAAACAAAGCCTTTTGTCTTGCTAGAGCCATCCTAAGCATAGTAAAAACCTTTTGTAAAACAGGATATCAAGGAAGGTAATTAATTTCAAGGAAGGTAATGCAGGAAGTGTTTAGCATTCAATTCCTATTACCTAATGCAGCAAGCAAGTGAGAAAGATTTTAAAAACATCAAGGGTGGTGGCAAATGCACCGGGGCTTGCCTTCGTTTATAGGTGAGTCAGGCACGGATCCGCAGATGTCAAAGTAGAAACAATTCCCTGCCTGAGGTTCCGAAGGTGGTGGTGTCTTCTCTTCGGTTACTTCGACTTCTTCTTCGTTTTCTAAATATAACCACATATATGTGTATATAAGAATGAATTTCATGTAATGCTCATGAGGGTGCAAAGATAATAGTTTATTATCTAAGGTTCTTGAATACAATTTTCCTTCACGGTTCACCGGAAAACTAGGGTTTCCAGAGTCAACAATGAAGTTCAAAGAGCAGAGGTGGGGGTTTTGGGTTTTAATTCTCAAACAAGGTCCAAATAAAACCAAACTCTACCCAAGGCTTCTAAATAATGTTTAAAGTTAAAAGAAAAAGTTTGGGAATTTTTGGAATTACCATTTATTTTCTAAAAATCCAGAACTAATGTTTTAAGCTATTTTAAATACTCCAAAATTCCTTATTTAATCTAAAAATCACGAAACTAGTTTTATTAAATACTATGGAAAATAAGGAATCTAGGAAAATTGGTTTGACATTTTTAGAATTTTTCTACAAATTTCTAGAATTTATTTGGCTCTGGAAGAAAAAGAAAAAGAAAAACTTGCAACAGTTCTGGGCCAAATTCAAACTAGGCGGCCCAACAGCACATGAAACCGGGGCGCGCCCACGCCCGTGGTGGAGACTTCGCAGAAAGGCCCTCAGGGTTTTGGCTAACTGGAGATGGGTTCGGTCTTGAGATCGATTTTTCTCTTAGATTCATATGGCAACTCAACCAATGCTCTGCAGCAAAATTGTAGAGCTACAAACCAGCTACACTTCGACTATAGGGATTGAACTCAGTTAAGCACTAAATCAGGGTTGAATCCTAGGCCAAAGATGTCTCTGTTACACTGTAAGTCTGAAGTTTAGAGTTTAATCAGTCTGACAGCCAGACTTTAGGCTTAATTATCTCCAATATCTTCTCAACAACTATGCTTACACTCTTAAGCAAAGTTGTTCTCCTTTGTTTGGTCTACAAGTTTTATGTGGTGACATAGGGCAAATTCTTACTGATTTGAGAGTTAATAAGCTCCAAGGTTGAGTTTATAACACTGAAATTCAGACTTAGTATAAAACTCAATTGAGGTCCATTTTGCAATTAAGTCAAAAATCCAAGATTTTGCTTACAAATCCACACATTTGTGAACCAAATGGTTTTATATGCTTTAACATAGTAGTTTTCACACTTTAGTCCAAATGTGCACTGTTTTTGCACATAGGCCCCTAGGGTTTGGATTTAGGGTTTTCTAGGGTTCCAATTAGGGTTTTTGGTATCTTAGGGGTATAAATGTGATTCAAATTCATTTTTGGGAGCATTTTATGACTATTCCACTAAAGCTTTTGGGTTTTCTCAATTTGGGTTATGTTTTACCCCTTTAAACCCTATTTAGGGTTAAGTATCCTATTCCAGGGTCTTATTTGCAAAACACCAGAACAATACAACTTATTTAAAATTTTTACCTAGTAAATGCACTCTAGGTGTGTCAAACATATGCAATGCCAATGTTTATGATGTCATGCTCAAGTTTTAGTAACAGTAACACCAGGGGTGTTACAAAGATGTTCTCCTCCTACAAGAAAAACCAAGATCCCCAAAGAGCTATCACATTCGGGGATGGAAATCAAGGTTTGGTCAAAGGATTGGGTAAAATTGCTATATCACCTAACCATTCTATTTCCAATGTTTTTCTTATAGATTCTTTAGATTACAACTTGCTTTCTATTTCTCAATTATGCAAAATGGGTTACAACTGTCTTTTTACGGATGTAGGTGTTACTATCTTTAGAAGAAGTGATGATTCAATAGCTTTTAAGGGAGTATTAGAGGATCAGCTATACTTAGTTGATTTTAATAGGGCTGAACTCGATACTTGCTTAATTGCTAAGACTAACATGAGTTGTGTTGGGGACTTGTTCTCAAATGCTATGAATTAAGAACAAGGCAACACAAAAAATGTTAAGTATAAATGCCCTTCGTCCGCTGAAGCATTATCTCCCCAAGGATTTAATGAGCTTCGGACGAAGGTCAAGAGTGAAATATTACGAAGATTTCACCTTTGTAATCATATTTGTAAAACAACAAATAATAAGAAATGACATATAAAGTATAAAATATATTCATATATTTTATTATATGAATATATGAGTATTAAAACTTAATGTTTGAGCACAATTATACCTTCGCCTTAGCGGAAAGCAATAATTCAAGTGTAATGTGCCAGTGATTACAGGATCGCGTGAACAGTACCGGGGTACTGTTCACCTATTTATAGGCACAGGGTGCAACCTGCGTAAAATTACATTTAAGCCCTTTACAATTGATTACAATAATTACACAAACATCATGGGTCTTTGAGTCAATCCATCTTTACGTCGGTTCGGCCCTTCGTCTTGAGATCTATCATTGTGCCGAAGCTCTCTAAGTAATAGCTTCGGCGCTTGCTCTTGAGAGTGTCTGCCGAAGATGTTCTCTTTCTTTAGGATCTTCGGCTACGAAGCACACCCCCAACAGTAGCCCCTTCGCAGTGCTAGATCGTTTTTCGTAACGAGCTTGATTCGTGAAAAAGTCTTCCATGCTTCGGGATGCCGAAGATCCGAAAAATACCTTCCCTGAGCTCGTTGGCGAGAAACGATTAAAAATAATCTGCGCTCGAGGTGGCTCCATGTTGTAGCAGTTACGCGCGCCCTGGCGATTCACCCTCTCGAACCCTGTGGCCCACCGTTCAGCGAGTGCGGGTGACTGTTTGTTCAGTGCGGGAGTCTTTGACGATTCACCTTCTCACCTGCGGCACTATATAAACAGATGGGTAGGTGTGGAGTTACCACAGCATTCATTGCTATTGCACTATTTTGCTGCCAAAATTTTAGTCATAGCCGAAGCTTAATCATCGTGCTCAGACGAAACCCCGCTTTTGAATCTGCTTCGTCACAAAAGGAAGAGCTTCGGGAAAATCAGAAAAGTCAACAACAACAAAAAATTTCAAGGAAGTCATAATTAAATGGCCAGAGTTCGCTCCATTGCTAGGGTTGATCGCGAGGGAGATGAGACCGAAGCTGTTGAGACCGTTCCGATTTCCGAAGCCATGAAGCGGTCTGGGCTGGTAACACCGGAGGACGTCCTTGCTGCCAGAGCAGAGCAAGTTGATGCTGAGGAGACCGATTCTGAGGATGATTATAGCAGCGATGTGCCAAGCAAACCCAGCCACCTTGATTTTGGAAAATCCACAGTCTCCGAAGGTGACCTACCTAAAATGCTGAAATTGGGGTATTTCAATGAAGAGAAGAAAGAGCTAATTCGCTTTGGTGGAGAGGAAACTACTCCGAAGCCAGGGAAAAATGAAATAGTAGTTTTTAAGAGTTTCTTCAAAGCTGGTTTGAGATTCCCCTTGAATAAGATGATTGCTGATGTGCTGAAAAAGTTTGGGATCTACTTTCATCAGCTAACTCCTAACGCTATCGTTAGGCTTAGCGTTTACATTTGGGCTCTCTGAAGCCAAGGGGTGGAACCATTTGCCGAAGGTTTCTGCCGAGTACATGAGCTGCATTACCAAACCAAGGCCAGGAAAGATGGGTTGCATGAAAACTTCGGCTGCTACAATTTTGCCTACCGGAAGACTATAAAATTTCCTGTGATCAGTTACCGAAGCAAGTGGCCGGCAGGCTGGAAATCTGAATAGTTCTATGTGAGAGTTGACGAAGATGAAGACAAGTTGGTCCAGAGTCCGTTGGAATTGATCTTTGGAGAGACCCGACCCCCGTGCAACATGTTACTAGGGAGTCCAAGTCAGATTGCTCTAGCTGAATTTAGGATTATCGCAGAGCACATTGGCACTAGAGACTTAGTGCAAGAATTTTTGGCTTTTAAAATATTTCCAACTATGAAAGAGTGGGCCATGCCGAAGCTCGAAGGAAAAAAGAAGGAAGGAGAACTTATCCGGCTGCCCTACCATTACAAATTCAAGAGACATTTCAAAGTACCCTGCCAAGAATGGTTGGATACAATCGAAGTGATGTGTAACGAAATTCATGGAAATTATTCTAAAAAGGAAGATCAATTGATGACAGCAGCCTTCGGCACCCGTCCGAAACGAAGGCTAAACCGAGTGATGGATGCTATAGGCTTTGAATATCCTGACTACGAGCTACTGGACAAGGGTGCCGAAGGACAAAAAAGAAAAAGAGTGGCTAGTGCTCTGAATAAAGACGACGAAGATCAATCAAAGAAGAAAAAAACAAGAGTCTGAGGCGGAAACAGTTGCTTCGAAGAAAAGAAAAACCTCGACTTCGAAGCAAAAATCAATTGATGAAGAAGAAAAGACTTCTGCGACATCCTCTGCTTCTGAAATAGAGGAAATCCTAAAGGTAATGACTGAAACTTTGCCTGTCAAACTAAGTCCACTGGGGCTACATCTGACGAAGCTTTTTTAGAAGGAAAAGGAGCCCATAAAAACGAAAGCACCTAGGCCGAAGAGGCAAAGAATCGTTACTGTGACAGAAGTTATTGAAGCAACTCCACCAAAAGCTTCAGCTCCGAAGGTACCAGCCATTGAAAGCATGACAGCTACCGAGGCTGTTCCTTCGGAGGCTGCCGCAGAAGAGGTCATATTCGAAGATGCCAAATCCGAAGATATTAATTTAGAGAGTGTAGCTGCTGATATAGACAAGATGCTACTAAACATGGCCGCGGAAGAAGTTGCCACAGCCACCGAAGAGACTACGGCCGCAAAACCCGAGAAGGAAGAGATGACCGAAGATGCTTCGAAAGATGAAACCTTTGACTTTCAAAACTTAATTGGCCAAGAGTTGACAAAAGCTGAGAAAGAGGAATTAAAAGAATATGCTATATCCTGCGGGTATCGGCCAGGAGCACTTCTCTTTGGTGGCATTGATGACGAAAAGTTAGGCTGCATACGAGATCAGACTGGCGCGAAGGTCATCGGTACTCTATCAAAGAGTATCGGTTTCCCGAAGCTCGAAGCAGATATCAGCCGCCACCGACGACAACACATTGTTGGCAGTTTGTTCTATTCCAATTTTAAGGTAAACATCTTTTGTCTAACCTTTACTATTTGTAATAACGCAAATATTTTCTAACGATGGTCATTTGTCCACAGAGTATGCTTTTGAGCAAGGCCTTAAAAATGCAGCAGGACTTAGAGGATAAAAGGCACGAAGTTATAAATGAGAACTTAGAAAACAAAATAAAAGAGCAATCAGCTGCCATCGAAAAGAAAGACTTCGAGCTTCAAACAGCTGAAGGCTTATTAGCGGATGCTGAAGCCAAAATAACAGAATTAAATTCGAAGCTTCTTTCCCAATCAGAAAGTTTTGAACAAGAAAAGCTGAAACTTGATGCAAAGCTTGAAGCCGAAATTCAAAAAAGCTCAGAGCTGAAAGAATCCTTGACAAATCTTCAGAATAAATGCCTGGAGTTCAGCAATCGATGCATCCAACAGTTGAAGCAGGTGTTTTATTTTGTTGGAGCCAGCAGCGAAAAGTTCACTCCTTCGGCTGAAGACCTGCATAGTGCCTTCGAGCATATTCAAGGTGAAATTAATGATCTTGACGAAGTTATAGCTGGGCATGGCGACTTCTGTGCCCTGGTAGCTTCTCGGGGCACAACTGTTGCCTTTTTGAAGTCTGGCTATGAACACGGAAAGATTGTTAATAGACCCAACTTCAGCCTGTCACCAGCAGACTTAGATAATATTCCTAGCCTGGCCCGAAGTATTGCGAATAGATTCATAAAATTAGTATGGACAAAGGGTGGCCGGAGCAAAGCTGGTGACGAAGCTCGAAGCCATCTTCAGCTGGTAACGAAATCATACCTTATGCTTACCTTTTCCTTTGAATTTTCAATTTAGCTTATAATACTTACATACAGGTTGACCAAGCCGAAGCTGAAGCTGCAGAGTAAAAGGATGAAGCTCTATGGATGCTGTCGAAGCTCGAATAGTCTGTAAAAATAGCTCAAAAAACTTTGTATAAAATATGATGTAATCAAATTTCACTTTGTAATATAATCTTACTTTTCCGTCAATGTATGAAATGCTTTGGTGTGGACGAAATTAATACTTTTGAGCCAAAGGCGAAAAACACCTTCCCTTCTTTGCGTACACAACGAAGCATAAAATTGCCTCTTTTTCCCTTTTTCCCGAAGCCTTCTCTTTCAAAGCCGAAGCAAGTTTGTATGTCATGATGATGATGATCCTATGTATGTCTAAGTGAATGTTTATGAATGCAAATGTATGATGTGATGTATCGTGCAAATGAATGTTCAAAGACACATACGAAACCATAACCACAACTCTTATTCCCTTAGGAATAACAAATCTTTGCCGTTTATTTTTTAGCTTCATCACTTATTTTTCGGTGTATCAGCGCTGACTTTTCGCTGTAAGCCTCCCTTAGGAGCTTCTTCGCCTTTTACTTCGGCGGTATTCGCGTTGACGTTTTGCGCTTCGCCTTTTACTTCGGCGGAATCAACGTTGACTTTTCGCTGCAAGCTCTGCATTCCCTTAGGAACGACTTTTGAGTAGAAAACTTATGCTGCGCTCCCTTAGGAACGACTTTTTGTAGCTTCGTCGTGCTCTGCATCCCCATAGGGACGTCTTTCGAGCTTCTCCCTGTTTTTCCTTTTTCTCTTTGCACTCGATGATGCATGCCCAGTTTTTACATTTACATCTTCGGGGGATATTGCTCTTGTAGAGCTGGTATAAGAAAAAGAGAAATTACATGCTATGGCCCCATTAAAAACCTTTCTCCCCCTTTGGAAAGGAAAAGGGTGCCATAGGAAAGAATAAAAAAGATTACATCAGGTTACACATAATACCACCGAAGCTCATCCGCATTCCAAGATCTAGGAATGTCGTTGCCGTCCATATCCTTCAACCTGAAGGAACCGAGTCTTGACGAAGATATTACCAGAAAAGGTCCCTCCCACTTCAGCTGAAGCTTGCCTACTGTGTCGGGGTTGGCCACTCTCCGAAGCACCAGATGTCCTGGCTTAATATTCTTTAACCGAACCTTTCTGTCATGCCATTTTATTGTTTCGGCTTGATATTTATTGATGTTCTCCACAGCCTGAAGCCTGATCTCTTCTATAGCATCTTTTTCCACAGAATAATCAGCTTCGGGTTCTGCCGAAGTCACTGTTCTTATTGATCCCGTTTTAGCTTCTTCTGGGGTTATTGCTTCATCACCGAACAACAATTTGAATGGTGTAAAGCCTGTTGATCTTGACATTGTTGTGTTGTGACTCCACACCACTTTGATTAATTCATATGGCCACTTTCCCCTGGGCTGATTGAAGAATAACTTCATTATTCCTGTCATTATAATGCCATTAGCTCTTTCAACAAGTCCATTTGATTTCGGATGCCGAATCGATGAAAAATGGATCTTCGTGCCAATTCGTTCACAAAACTCTCTGAAAGCTTTGGAATCAAATTGTGTTCCATTGTCCACAGTGATAGCCTTTGGCACCCCAAAGCGACACAATATTTTGCCAAAAAAACTTTTGAATAGTGACCGAAGTTATTGTGGCTAAAGGCTTCGCCTCAATCCACTTAGAAAAATATTCTACTGCCACCACAACATATCTTAAATTCCCTTGTGCTGGTGGAAGTGGGCCTAGCAAATCAAGGCCCCACCTTTGCAATGGCTAAGTGGGCTATATTAATTGAGTTAGAGACGAAGGTTGTTTTTAGCCTCTTGCACATTTTTGACAACCTTCGCACTTTTGGACTAATTCTGCTGCGTCCGAAGCTGCCTTCGGCCAATAAAATCCTTGACGAAAATCTTTACCCTACAAAGGCCTAGATCCAATGTGAGATCCACACAGGCCTGCATGTATTTCTTTCATTAGCTCTATACCTTCAGCTCTAGATAAACATTTGAGTAATGGAGAATAGACTCCATGCTTATATAACTCCCCATCTATTATTACATATGGACGGGCTCTTGCCGCTATTCTCTTATGATAAGCTTCGTCATCTGAAAGGAAATTGCCCTGAAGAAAAGATATGATCTCAGTTCTCCAATCTTCGCTATAGACAGGAGATATATTGAGTACTGCTCTTTCAAGAAGGTCAACCGAAGGTGCTTTTATTGTTTCAAAGAATACTTCCGAAGGTAAGGGCAGCCCCTGTGCCGCTGACTTGGCTAGTAGATCAGCGTGCTCATTTTCTCCTCGTGGAATATTCTTGACAGAAAACCCTTCGAAGGAAGCTTCAAGTCTTCGAACTGTATCCAAATACTTCTCAAGCTTCGGATCTCTTGCTTTGCAACTTTTGTCAACATGGCTAGAAATAACTTGGGAATCAGTTTTGAGAACCGCCCTTCTTATCCCCATTACCTTCAACTTCCGAAGACCCAAAAGCAAAGCCTCATATTCAGCGATATTATTTGTACAACTAAAATCAAGTTTGACTGTATAGCATGTTCTGACTTTTGAAGGTGCAATTAAAACGGTAGCTGCACCTGCCCCGAAGGTTCCCCAGGAACCATCACAAAATATTGTCCAAGCTTCGGCATCTTTACTTGCTTCTTCTTCTTGAGCCCCTGGCGTCCAGTCAGCGATGAAATCTGCTAGCGCCTCGGACTGAATCGAAGATCTATGCACATAATCAATGTAGAACTCATTGAGTTCCGCAGCCCACTTTCCAATCCTTCTAGTAGCTTCTCTGTTTCTCATAATATCCTTCAAAGGCTGTGATGAAGGAACAATTATATGGTATGCTTGAAAGTAATGTCGAAGCTTCCTAGAGGCCATTAAAACATCATACAACACCTTCTCCAATTCTGTATAGTTTTTCTTTGATAAACTGAGAACTTTGGAAACAAAGTATATTAGAGCCTGCTTTTTCAATTGCCCTTCAAGCTTCTCCTGAACAAGCGTCGCACTTACTGCAGAGTGCGAAGCTGCCACATACAGCAGCGGAGGAGCCCCTGGCGCTGGTGGAGTTAAAGTTGTTAAATCTATCAAATACTGTTTCAGTTCTTCAAAAGCTTTTTGCTGAGCTGATCCCCATTGAAAAACTTCGGCTGACTTTAGCACTTCAAAGAATGGTAAATTTCTCTCTACCGATCTGGATATAAATCGATTCAAAGATGCCAGTCTTCCTGTCAGCCGTTGAACCCTTTCTTTGTGCTTGGTGGCTCCATCCGAAGGATAGCTTCAATTTTATTTGGATTAGCTTCGATTCCTTTTGTTGAAACCAGACAACCAAGGAATTTCCCCTTCTTTACCCCGAAGACACACTTTTCCGGATTCAGCTTCAGACCAGCTTGCCTAAAATTAGCGAATGTCTCCTGCAAATCAGCAATGTGATTTTCTTGCTTTGTGCTTTTTACTATGATATCATCAACATATGTTAGCACGTTTCTGCCTATCTGAGAATGAAAGACCTTTGCTGTCATTCTGCTGAAGCTTCCTCCAGCATTCTTGAGCCCCTCAGGCATCCGAAGGTAACAATATGTACCACTGGGGGTGATGAAGCTGGTTTTTGGCTCGTCTTCTTTCTTCATCCAGATTTGATGGTAGCATGAATAACAATCTAGTAATGTTGGGGACTTGTTTTGAAATGCTAAGAGTTAAGAACAAGGCAACATAAAAAGTGTTAAATGTTAAAGTCCTTCGTCCTTCGAAGCATTATCTCCCTTCGGATATAATGAATTCCGGATGAAGGTTATGAAGGACAAACCTTCATAAGCACAATAAATAATGAAGAAGGATTCATACACAAGATATGAAAAATAATATAAACACTTTAAATGTTATTATCAACTTATTTTTTATTTGCCTTACTGTATTAACAATAACAGATTATAAATGTACCTTCGGCTCGAAGGAAAGCAGGGGTACAAGCGTGACGCGAAAGTAAATGCCAAGTCAGCGTGAACAGTACAGGAGCACTGTTCATCTATTTATAGGTACGACACGCAACCCATGTAAAATTACACTCATGCCCTTTACATTTGCTAATAACTCTATAGCAATCCATCAGGGTCTAAATAGCCTTTTCCCTTTTAAGTCGGTTTCTTTTTCTGCTATCACGCCGAAGCTCCCCTGCGCATAGCTTCGGCTCTGCGCCATCCTTCATACTCTTTGTGCATCTTCACGCTGTGATTTGTGTCCGAAGGTACCTGTTTACACATTATACTCCAGAGACATAGTTAAATCATGTTTTTGAGGACCTTCGGAAGCCGAAGGCCCCCAACAGTAGCCCCTCGCAATATTAATTTGTTAAAGTAATAAATTTAGATTGCGACATGGACGAAGGCCTTAAGCCGAAGGTCCGAATAAACACCTTCCCTTTGCTAGAATAGCAACAGTCATTGACAAGCGGGACCCTCATGCTTTTAACGCACTAGGCGTATAAATAAGAGCTCACCACGAGTTCATTTGGCACGCTTTCTTGCCATCTGCTTCTTGCTCACCCAACTTTTAGCCCTTGTGCACCAACACTTGCTTGTCTTTTTAAATTTTTAAGCTTCGGTTTCGAGAGCACTTTCTCAGCATTTTCAAAGATGTCTGAAGATAAGAAAGCTATCGCTGAATCGAAGCTGAGCCTTTCTGAGGAGATGAATCTCGGCTTTCTTGAATCAATAGCAAAGACAAATACAGAGAAGATTACTAGGGAGATCTTAGAGGGTTTATCTGAAGACACTGGTGATAGTGACAGCTATGATGTGGAAAGTGGTGGTGAAGATTCCAAAGATCGACCCTGGCGACCAAGCCATGCAGTTTTTGGAAAATCAAGCATAAAGTAAAGCCATCTTGTCAATATGAGGGTTAGATATTTTCGGGATTTATCTATTGTGAGGGCTGACGAAGGGGAAAAACTTGTCCGACTCCCGAGGAGGATGAGGTCGTGATATTCCGAAGTTTCTTCAAGGCTGGACTTCGGTTTCCTTTGAGCAGTTTCGTGGTGGAAGTTTTGAAGATATTTGAAATCTGCCTTCATCAAATTACTCCCGAAGCAATCATAAGGATGGGAATCTTCATATGGGCCATGAAGAGCCAAGGTTTGGAGCCAAATGCAAAAAGTTTCTGGAATATGCATGAGTTATTATATGAAACAAAACCATGGGGTAAAGAGCAATATCATAACAATTTTGACTGTTATAGCTTCGGTGCCCGCTCTGGGTCAAGCTGTCCCGTACCAACTTTTCGGAAGAGATGGCCCGGGGACTGGATGAAGGAATGGTTCTATGTGAAAAACGACTTGAAGACGCGAGAAGACATTAAAGATATCATCATGCGCCCCATCTGGCAGCGTTTTGGCCTTCGGAAATCGAAGGTGGATATTGACGAAGCAGCCGAAGAATGCCGGAGAGCCTTCGATGTAGTTTGCTCTTTCATCGGGACAAGGGATTTGATTCAGGAACACATTGCCTTCAGAGTATGGCCACTTGTAGAAAAGTGGGAAATGCCAAAGGAAACCATCAGCAAACCTAACGAAGGTGGACTAGTTAGGTTAAAATATACCTTCAGATATGGAGATAAGTTTGTTGAGCCAGATGATGACTGGCTGAAATGTATTGAGGCCATAAGCGATGAACTGCTTGGGCCATACTCGAAGGCAGAAGATACTGCACTGTCTGTAGCCTTCGGAGGCCGAAAGAAAAAAAGACTCAACCGAGTATTTGATGCCATTAGGTTCGTCTATCCTGACTACCGTTACCCAACACAGGGCCAAAAAAGGAAAGTTACGGCTTCTGGAAAGGAAGTTGCTTCAGCCGCTCCTAGTGAGCCGGCGCCGAAGAGGAAAAAGATGAAGGTTCTTACGCACCGGCCACACTATATTGAACCAGCCACAGTGCCTGAGTTTGTCGGTGAGACCTCTTCGGCCACCGAAGACAAGGAGCCGACTCCCCTGTCGAATATTGAAGAGCCGGCCAAAATGCCGGAGATGGAAAAAATAGAAGAACTGAGAGCTGAAGAAACAAAGACATCGGAAATTTTAAGCCCTTTAGCAAGAGTTGAGGTGCCAATGCCAATGCCGATGACACAAAAAGACCTTACTACAACCCCCAAGAGGAAAAGAATGGTTAGTGTGCTAGATGTACTGGAAACGATAAAATCTTCAAGCGCTACTCCGAAGATAGCTGCTGAAGTTCCAAAGACACAAACTGAGGCCGAAGCTGTCAAAAGTCAAGCGGAAACTGAAACTGGGCTTTCAGAGCACACCAAGAAGGAATTCTTGGAAATTGAAAAAGAAACGGAAAAAGAATCTACAGAAGAAGCTTTATCTGAGAAAATCGCCACACCTATTCCCGAAGCATCTTCTGAAGCTTCTGACTATGTATTACGTCATGCTTCGGGTAAAAATCTGAGCGAAAAAGAAAAAAGAGAAGCTCAATTCTATGCGCAAAAATTGAAATATCCAAAAGGGGCACTGATATTCAATGGTAGCGGAGAAGAAGACTTCTTGTATTGTCTCCCTGATAGCAAGGAGATTTCTGTCTGTCGGGAGATGAGCAAAAGCTTCGGATTCCCAACATTAGAAGACGGGCTCTCGGTATTGTCAAAGGACGAGCTGGCCGACAGCTTAGCATACAATAGTTTAAAGGTGAAAAAATGAGATCTTTGTATTATTCCTTGAAACCAAAATTTTTCATTTGCTTAAACTTATTAACGCATTTTTGCAGGGCCTTATACTTAGCAATGCCCTCAGGGCACAAAAAGATGCCGAAGACGAAGGGTGTACCATAGCCTTGAGCAACCTTCGTTCCGAGGTAATTGAACTAAGGAACGAAGGTCTCGAAAAAGATAAAATATTACATTCGTTGGTGAATAAAATAAAAGAAGACGAAACTGCTTTCAAAGCTCAAGCTAAGGCTCAGAAGCGCGAACTTGAGGATCTTCGGAAACAGCTAACCAGAGCTAAAGAAGAATGCACGGTTGAAGAAGCAAAACGAGAAATTAGTGAACAATGGGCAAATCATTTAGAAAAAAAAACGTTGAAGAGCTTCGTGCATCCAAGAAAAGGTGTTATGAAAAATCTATGGAATGTGTTAAGAAAATAAGAACCAGCTTCGCCAGCGTTGGCGCGTTCTCAAGCGAAGAAAATTTCATGAGGGGCGACCCCGAAGGCCCAATTGGATGGATCAGCCACGAAGCTGAAGCTTTTGAAGAAGTCTTGAATAGCCGCGGAGACATATGTGCCTTCTCGGGTGCTAGGGGGATTGCCACTGTTTTGGAGAAAAAAGGTTGCGATCACGTGAAATCCTTGGCACAGATCGAAACCGAATTTTCTTCTGAAGACATAAAAGATCCTTCGGCCGAGGCAAGTTTGGTTGGTGGAAAATTTTTCACCGACATCTTGGAAAATGGTGGCCGGGAGATGGCTCAAGAAATTATACGAAGAAGCGAAAAAGGTATTCATGACGCTAGGAAAGTAGCAGAGGCCGCTGAGAAAAGTGCGGATCTCGAAGGGCGAATAGGTATTAACTACTAGTTTTTGGGTTTTTGTTGTAACTTTTTGATTTCGAACTTGTCTACACTTTGTAACATAGCCGCATCTTCTCCTCCCTCAGAGCCCACCGAGCCATTAGCGGACCCCAACGTAAAGGGGGATGACGAGATTAGAAAAATGACCGAAGCTATCATGGACAAAGTTGTTGATCAACTACTAAACGAAGCTGCAGAAGTAGTCCTAAGGGAAGATTAGATGTTATTGTAAAAACATTTAGAATGTAATATTTGTTGAACAATATGTGTAATATTTTGTAACTTTGAATGTAATATATAAGCTTGTCGGCGTTTCGAGACCGGGGGGTCCCTAAGCCGACGAGTGAAGTGTCGTCGCGTGCCCCCGCCTAGATGGGTCGACGCGAGGCCGAGCGCAAAGGGGGGAAAGCGAGGAGGCCGGAGATGGGAGAGAGAGAGGTGGAAATCCTGCGGCCTTCGTGTTCGTCCCGCGCCCAGGTCGGGTGCGCTTGCAGTAGGGGGTTACAAGCGTCCACACGGGGGAAGGAGCGAGCGGCCTTATGCGAGCGCCCGTCTCGTCCTCGTCCCCGAGCGGCCAACCTCCTCTAAGAGGGCCCCGGCCCTTCCTTTTATAGGCGTAAGGAGAGGGTCCAGGTGTACAATGGGGGGTGTAGCAGAGTGCTACATGTCTAGCGGAGGAGAGCTAGCGCCCTAAGTACACGCCATCATGGCGGCCGGAGAGATCTTGGCACCCGGTTTGTGTGATGTCGTGGCCGTCGGAGGAGTGCTGGAACCTGGCGGAGGGACAGCTGTCGGGGCCGTCGAGTCCTTGCTGACGTCCTCTTGCTTTCGTAAGGGGGCTGAGAGCCTCCATCGTCAGGGAACGTGCGGGGCACCATCATCGCCTATCTGGCGGGGCGAGCCAGATGGGACGCCGGTCTTGTTCCCCGTAGCCTGAGTCAGCTTGGAGTAGGGTAATGATGGCGCCTCCTGTTGACGTGGCCGGTCCGTGCCCTAGGTTGGGCGATGTGGAGGCTTCTCCGAGGTCGAGGTCGAGTCCGTCTTCCGTGGCCGAGGCCGAGTCTGAGCCTCTGGGTCGGGCGAGGCGGAGGCCGTTGGCTGAGGCCAGGGCGGAATTTGAGTCCCGGGGTCGGGCGAAGCGGAGTTCGTCGTCTTCTGGGGCTGAGCCCAAGTCCGAGCCCTGGGTCGGGCGGAGCGGAGTTCGCCGTCTTCTGGGGCTTTGCCCGAGTCCGAGCCCTGGGTCGGGCGGAGCGGAGTTCACCGTCTTCCGGGGCTTAGCCCGAGTCCGAGCCCTGGGTCGAGCGGAGCAGAGTTCGCAGTCTTCCGGGGCTTAGCCCGAGTCCGAGCCCTAGGTCGGGCGGAGCGGAGTTCGTCGTCTTCCGGGGCTTAGCCCGAGTCCGAGCCCTGGGTCGGGCGGAGCGGAGTTTCCTATGGTGCGTGCGGCTGGGCCTGACCGCCTGTCAGCCTCACTCTGTCAAGTGGCACCGCAGTCGGAGCGGTGCAGGCGGCGCTGCCTTTCTGACAGACCGGTCAGTGGAGCGGCGAAGTGACGGCGGTCACTTCGGCTCTGTCAGTTGAGGGGCGCGCGTCAGGATAAAGGTGTCAGGCCACCTTTGCATTAAATGCTCCTGCGATTTGGTCGGGGTTGCTTCTTGGTGAAGGCAGGGCCTCGGGCGAGCCGGGAACGTGATCGCCGCTGGAGGGGGGTCTCGGGCGAGGCGGAGATCCTCCGGGGTCGGCTGCCCTTGTCCGAGGCTAGGCTCGGGTGAGGCGTGATCGAGTCCCTCGAATGGACTGATCCCTGACTTGATCGCACCCATCAGGCCTTTGCAGCTTTGTGCTGATGGGGGTTACCAGCTGAGAATTAGGAGCCTTGAGGGTACCCCTAATTATGGTCCCCGACAGTAGCCCCCGAGCCTCGAAGGGAGTGTTAGCACTCGCTTGGAGGCTTTCGTCACACTTTTTTGCAAGGGGACCAGCCTTTCTCGGTTGCGTTTTGTTCCGGTGGGTGCGCGCGAGCGCACCCGCCGGGTGTAGCCCCCGAGGCCTCGGAGGAGTGGTTTGACTCCTCCGAGGTCTTAACGCCTCGCGCAATGCTTCGGCTGGTCTGGTCGTTCCCTCATGCGAGCTGGCCGTAGCCCGGGTGTACGGTCGGGTCCTAAGTTCTCGGGCTGGTATGTTGACGCTGTCAACGGTTTGGGCGGAGCCGGGTTTGCGAGAGCAGCCCCCGAGCCTCAGCACAGGGCGAGAGGGCGATCAGGGACAGACTCGACTTTTTTACATACGCCCCTGCGTCGCCTTTCCACAAGGAGGAGGGGGGAGAGCGCCATGTTGCCTCGGTGGGCGCCGAACATGGTGTCTCCGGTGAGCTGCAGGCGGGTGATCCGAGCGGATGTCTGTGCCCCATTCGTTACGGGTCGGCTAGGGGCCCAAAGGCGCGCCCAAAAGTACCTGCGGGTGATCTGCCGGACCCGGTCCCCTGGTGACGGGGTCCGAGGGCTCGATGCCTCCCTCCGATGGGATTCTGTTACAAGATCGTTCCTACTGGTCTCGGAAATGTCCTAGGGTACCTCGGGAGCGCAGCCCGAGCCTTGGTTATGTATCAAACGTACCCATGGTCATCCCTCGCTCTGTGTCTGAGGCAGCTGTGAACCCTTCGGGGGCCAGCCTTCGAACCTCTGATCAGTAGTGGGCACGGAGCCCGAGTAGCCTGAGGCGGCCGTTGAACCCTTCCGAGGGGCCGGCCTTCGAACCTCTGACCAGTAGTGGGTGTGGAGCCCACGTGCTCTGAGGCGGCTGTTTAACCCTTCCGAGGGGCCAGCCTTCGAACCTCTGATCAGTAGGGAGGCTCGGAGCCTAGTTCCTTCACGGGGAAGGGTCCCTTCCGGGGTATCCCCCTTTCCCGGTCCCTGTTGCAAGAGAGAGAAAGAGGAAAAAGGAAAGGGATACGAATTTGAACGACGCGGCGTACCTTTTTTGACGCGGTCATTATGGCGAAGGCGAAGCGTCGCTCGCTTCTCCTGCCAGAGGCGCCGCCTGTCCCGCCGCGGGGTTAATGCGACGGGGCGAGTGGTTCGCAGGGCAGCCGTTGCGCGTGCGCGAGCCGTTCGAGGAACGGAACACGGGCGCGTTGTCTTCACGCCGTGAGAGAGGGTTCTCTCGCTGCCCCCGGATGGGACGTAAGCTTGGCTGACGACGTGACTGATGCTCCTGCCCGCCTGCCACCGCCATTACTGCTGGCCCGTCTTCGGCCGCATTGACCGTCGCGCCAGGCTGGAGCCGCTGGATCGTGCGCTGGGTCGCCTCGAGTCGCGGTACTGGTTTCGCAGTCGAGGAGGCACGGTGGTGGCGCAGGTGGTGGTGCAGTTGTAGGCACGAAGCATTCGGCGCACCGGTTGCATGATGCGTGGGTCTGGGCCTCCATGCTGGGTGTGTTGGGAGTCAGAGAAGCGCGCCCACTTGGCGCGGTTGCATGCCGCCTGCATGGCTGCCCGCCCTTTCGCCCACTGGTCTAGGCAAAAGTGGAGAGCCGCTCGTAACCGCTGGGCGGTTGCACGCACCACGCACGGCGGTTTGGCTTCTTCTGCTCTGGGCCGGCTTGCATGACGTGTGGGACACAGCCCCCGCGCCGTAGGGGGAGGACCTCGGAGCGTGTTGGAGAAGACTTAGCCCACAACGGCTGGGGACGCAAGTAGGGAGAGTCGCCTTTAAAAGGAGGGTGACCCTCTTGGAAGGCGACCGTGTCTTCGCGCTCCCTTATGCATCGTGTCTTTTCATCTTCCACGCCCCCAGATGGGGGATATCCGCCGTCTTTCCGCTTCGTCGTTGGAGGAACGCAACTCTGCGGGAGTTGGTACCTTTCAGCCGTCGTTCGGCTTCAAGGATTTTCATCTTGCAGCCCGGTCGCACCCCTCCGCCGGCGGTCACCCAAGATGGTGACCTCCAGTTTGATTCTGGGGAGAGCGAACCGGGCCGCGGCCTCTGCCCCTCCCTCAGCCTCAAGGATTTTCATCACCAGGGCTAGGGAGGGGAGTGTGCCGAGTTGGGGTCGGCCCCTGCGTGTGCGGTGGCCCGCTCCTTCCCTCAGTGATCGGGGGGAAAGGCGGGGGCCGTCCGTGGCGCTGGCAGCTGCACCGTGCCCGGCTCTCTGAGCCGAGCGGCTTCGGTGCCGCTCCCGGTGCCGCCTCCCGCCACGACAGCTGGAAGAGGTTCCGCCGCCGACGAGCTTGCCGGTGCCACCCGCGGACCGACCTCCAACTCCACGGCCTTCTGCCCGACCTTGCCTCATGAGTTTGGGCACGGGCGAGGGCCTCCCGGCAGCAGCATCCGCCCTGAGGTCATCGCTGCTGCTGTTCGGCCCCCGGAGCAGAAGTCTTCATCATCGCCGCTGCTGGGGCGGGCGACGGCGAGCCGTTCGTCGGTCTTCTGTTGCTCCGCAGGCCCCTCCCCCATCGAGTGGGGTTGTTCGTACCTGCGGAGGTGGAACCAGAGTTCCGTTTGTAATGGCACTTCGAATGCCAGTGTTTTTGTTCATTGTGGCTGTCGAGGCCTGAACATGTATGTAAATTTGGCACGGAGCCGTGTTTTTTCCCCATTTTCGAGCACTAAGACTCGCCTATTGGTTGTCTGAACTGCTTCACCAAACGTGAGTCGCCCCGTGTAAAGGTGACGAGTGAGGTATCCGTATCCCGGAGGCGTAGGAGTCCCTCGGCTCGGTCAGCCTCGTTGTCCGAGGCTTCCCTTGCTTAGTTAGAGGAAACCCTCGGCCGCTCTTCGATGAGTCGAGGCCAGGGGTAGCGGTGCCAGCGCGAATAGAGGCAGAGTTGGCTCGAAAAGAAGACCAGGTCAGCCGGAGCCTAGCCGGGTCGTCTGTTAGCGGGACCGACGCCAGGATTGGCCTGCCGAGGCCTCGGGCCGGGCCGATGTCCTTGGGGGATAGCTAGCCGAGGCCCCGGGGTGACCGGCCGAGCCACCTGCTCGGGCCGGATTCTTGGAGAAGACCCTGGCGGCGATGGCCCGGGCTTGGTGATGACGTCGTCCTTCAGAGCGGAGACCCTTGGACCGCGTTGCAGTCCGAGGGTAGGTCGGACCTCGCCAGAGGTGTTGTCGATGCCGAGGGTGCTGCTGCTCCCTTTAACCGTCAAGATCCAAGCCTGCAGGATCGGATTATCTTGTAGCGTATGTTTTATGCGGCCGCCAAGGCCAAAACACACCCTCGCCGTATTGTAAAGCCGCGTCTCCTTTCCTCTTGTTTCGAGTATCTGGACTTTTTTTGTCGGTAACAGAACTGTTTTTGTGAGCGAGAGTTGCTTCTCACGGAAGGTGATGAGTGAGGTATCCGTATCTCGGAGGTGTAGGAGTCCCTCGGCTCGGTCGGCCTTGCCGCTTACGCGCACTCTTACCCGTCCATGGGGTTCTATCACCAACGCAGTCGAGAAAGCTCGAAGAATCGCTTCGGCAGAAGAGCTTCCGAACGTGAAGACTTGTTCGGTCCGCGGAATCACTTATCCGAACGTGAGTTACTTATGGCAGAAGGTGATGAGTGAGGTATCCGTATCCCGGAGGCGTAGGAGTCCCTCGGCTCGGTCAGCCTTGGCTGCTTACGTGTACTCCGTCGTTTTCAGGATCCACTTTTGAAGTAGTCGAAAAGCACGAAAGACATTCCGGCGGAAAAGATCTTTTTTCGAGGAAAATTTCGACGCAGAGGGGGTTCCCCCCTTTTAGCCCCCGAGGGAGGGTCGGGCTTTGCCGAGGCAAGGCTGACCCTTCCATGATGACTAAACTTTGCGTGAGAGCGAGGTATATGAACAACTTGAAAACATCTTAAGGGTAGAAGCGACGTAGCTGTTGGATGTTCCAAGCGTTGCTGTAGACCTCGCCTTGACTGTTGGCCAGCTTGTATGTTCCGGGTTTTAGAACTTTGGCGATGACGAACGGCCCCTCCTAGGGGGGGCGTGAGCTTGTGTCGACCTCGGGCGTCTTGTCGTAGCCGAAGCACCAGGTTGCCCACCTGGAGGTCTCGGGACCGGACCCCTCAGGCGTGGTAGCGTCGCATGGACTGCTGGTACCGCGCCGAGTGTAGTAAGGCCTTGTCCCGAGCCTCTTCCAGCTAGTCCAGCGAGTCTTCTCGACTAGCTTGGTTGCTTTGGTCGGCATAGGCCCTCGTCCTCGGGGAACCTTATTCTAGGTCTGTGGGCAAGATGGCCTCGGCCCCATAGACTAGAAAGAACGGCGTGAAGCCCGTGGCTCGGCTCGGTGTCGTTCTCAGGCTCCAGACCACCGAGGGGAGTTCCTTCATCCATCGCTTGCCGAACTTGTTGAGGTCGTTGTAAATCCGAGGCTTGAGTCCTTGTAGAATCATGCCATTGGCACGCTCTACTTGCCCATTCGTCATGGGATGAGCCACGGCGGCCCAGTCCACCCAGATGTGGTGATCCTCGTAGAAGTCCAGGAACTTTCTGCCGGTAAACTGGGTGCCATTGTCGGTGATGATGGAGTTTGGGACCCCGAAACGATGGATGATGTTGGTGAAGAACGCCACCGCCTGCTCAGACCTGATGCTGTTCAGGGGTCGAACCTCGATCCACTTGGAAAATTTGTCGATGGCGACCAACAGGTGCGTGTAGCCCCCGGGTGCCTTCTGCAAGGGGCCGACGAGGTCCAGACCCCACACAGCAAAAGGCGATGTGATGGGTATCGTCTGCAGAGCCTGAGTGGGCAGGTGGGTCTGCCTTGCATAGAACTGACACCCTTCGCAGGCGCGAACAATTCTAGTGGCGTCGGCCACCGCCGTTGGACAGTAGAAACCTTGTCGGAAAGCATTTCCGACAAGGGCTCGAGGTGCTGCGTGGTGGCCGCAAGCCCCCGAGTGTATTTCTCGGAGGAGTTCCTGACCTTCGGTGGTGGAGATGCATTGCTGGAGGATGCCTGAAGGGCTGCGGTGGTAGAGCTCCTTCCCTTCTCCCAGCAAGACGAACGACTTGGCGCGCCGCGCCAACCGCCGAGCTTCGGCTCAGTCAAGGGGTAGCTCTCCTCGGTGGAGATATTGCAGGTACGGGGTCTGCCAGTTTTGATCAGGCGTGACCCCACTTTGCTCCCCCTCGACGCGCAGCGTCTCGCCCTCGGGGGCCGAGGGTACCTCGGGCCGAGCCGAGGGTGCCTCGGACTGTGCCGAGTGTACCTCGGGCTGTGCCGAGGGTACCTCGGGCTGGGCCGAGGGTGCCTCAGGCTCGGGCATGTCGTCGATCTTGACGGAGGGTTGATGCAGATCTCGGGAGAAGACGTTCGGGGGAACCGTTGTTCGCCCCGAGGCTATTTTAGCCAGCTCGTCCGCAGTCTCGTTGTAGCGCCGAGCGATGTGGTTGAGCTCGAGCCCGTAGAACTTGTCTTCCAGGCGCCGAACCTCATCGCAGTAGGCCTCCATCTTCGGGTCGCGGCAGTGGGAGTTCTTCATGACTTGGTCGATGACGAGCTGCGAGTCACCGCGAACGTCGAGGCGTCGAACCCCTAGCTCGACGGCGATCCGCAACCCGTTGACCAGAGCCTCGTACTCAGCTACATTGTTGGACGCCGGGAAGTGGAGGCGTAGCACGTAGCGTAGGTGCTTCCCGAGGGGCGAGATGAAGAGTAGGCCTGCGCCGGCTCTTGTCTTCATCAGCGACCCATCGAAGAACATGGTCCAGAGCTCCGGTTGGATCGGAGCTGTTGGTAGCTGGGTGTCGACCCATTCAGCCATGAAGTCCGCCAAGACCTGGGATTTGATGGCCTTCCGAGGGGCGAACGAGATTGTTTCGCCCATGATCTCCACCGCCCACTTTGCAATCCTACTCGAGGCCTTTCGGCAATGGATGATCTCCCCCAGGGGGAAGGATGACACCACAGTTACCGGATGAGACTCGAAGTAGTGTCGCAACTTCCGCCGTGTCAGGATCACCGCGTACAGCAGCTTCTGAACTTGTGGGTAGCGGATTTTGGTTTTGGACAGTACCTCGCTGACAAAGTAGACTGGCCTCTGAACGGGCAATGCATGCCCCTCTTCTTGCCTCTTGACCACAATCGCGGCGCTAACCACCTGGGTGGTCGCGGCGACGTAGACCAAGAGGGCTTCTCCGGCAGCTGGGGGCACCAAGATAGGCGCCTTCGTGAGGAGCGCCTTCAGGTTCCCGAGGGCTTCCTCGGCCTCAGGGGTCCAAGTGAAGCGCTCGGCCTTCCTTAAGAGGCGGTACAGGGGTAGACCTCTTTCGCCGAGGTGTGAGATGAAGCGGCTCAGAGCCGCAAGACATCCCATGACCCTCTGTACGCCTTTCAAGTCCTGGATGGGCCCCATGCTGGTGATGGCTGCAATCTTCTCCGGGTTGGCTTCGATGCCTCGCTCGGAGACGATGAACCCCAAGAGCATGCCTCGGGGCACCCCGAAGACACACTTTTCGGGGTTGAGCTTGACGCCTTTCGCCTTGAGACATCGGAATGTCACTTCAAGGTCGGAAAGGAGGTCGGAGGCTTTCCTCGTCTTGACTACGATGTCATCGACGTAGGCCTCGACCGTTCGGCCGATGTGTTCGCCGAACACATGGTTCATGCACCGCTGGTATGTTGCACCCGCATTCCTCAAACCAAACGGCATGGTAACGTAGCAGTACATGCCGAAGGGTGTGATGAAAGAAGTCGCAAGCTGGTCGGACTCTTTCATCCTGATTTGGTGATACCCTGAGTAGTCATTGAGGAAAGACAGGGTTTCGCACCCAGCAGTGGAATCCACGATCTGATCGATGCGAGGCAGAGGGTAGGGAACCTTCGGACATGCCTTGTTCAGACCAGTGTAGTCTACACACATCCGCCATTTCCCCCTTTCTTTCTCACAAGCACAGGGTTGGCAAGCCATTCGGGATGGAATACCTCTTTGATGATCCCTGCCGCCATTAGCTTGGGATCTCCTCGCCTATGGCTCTGCGCTTCTCCTCGTCGAATCGGCGCAGAGGCTGCTTGACGGGTCGGGCTCTGGCTCGGATGTCCAGCGAGTGCTCGGCGACATCCCTCGGTATGCCGGGCATGTCCGAGGGACTCCACATGAAGACGTCGGCGTTCGCACGGAGAAAGTCGACGAGCACTGCTTCCTGTGTGGGATCGAGCCCGGAGCCGATCCGGACTTGCTTGGAGGCGTCGCTGCTGGGGTCGAGGGGGACGGACTTAACCGTCTCCACTGGCTCGAAGTTGCTGGCATGACGCTTCACGTCTGGCACCTCCCTGGAGGGGCTCTCCAGGTCGGCGATGAGGGCCTCGGACTCGGCGAGGGCCTCGGCGTACTCCACGCACTCCACGTCGCATTCGAACGCGTGTTTGTACGTGGGGCCGACGGTGATGACCCCGTTGGGGCCCGGCATCTTGAGCTTGAGGTAGGTGTAGTTGGGGACGGCCATGAACTTTGCGTAGCAGGGCCTCCCCAATACCGCGTGGTAGGTTCCTCGGAACCCGACCACCTCGAACGTTAGGGTCTCCCTTCGGAAGTTGGAGGGTGTTCCGAAGCAGACGGGAAGATCGAGTTGTCCGAGGGGCTAGACGCGCTTCCCAGGGATGATCCCATGGAAAGGCGCAGCACCCGCCCGGACCGAGGACAGATCAATAAGTAGAAGCCCGAGGGTCTCGGCATAGATGATGTTGAGGCTGCTGCCTCCATCCATGAGGACCTTGGTGAGCCTGACGTCGCTGATGACGGGGTCGACGACGAGCGGGTATTTCCCCGGGCTCGGCACATGGTCGGGGTGGTCGGCCTGGTCGAAGGTGATGGGCTTGTCGGACCAGTCTAGGTAGACTGGCGCCGCCACCTTCACCGAACAGACCTCCCGGCGCTCTTGCTTGCGGTGCCGAGCCGAGGCGTTCGCCGCTTGCCCGCCGTAGATCATGAAGCAGTCGCGGACCTCGGGGAACTCTCCTGCCTGGTGATCTTCCTTCTTTTCGAAGAGGTTGGGACCTCCTAGGGGTTTCCGAGGGTTCTTGTACTCGGCGGCGGCGACAAGGTCCGCGTCGGCAGCGTTGCGTTTCGCTTGCGACTTCTTCTTGCCCTTCTTCTTGGTGCCGCGCTGAGTTGACGCCTCGAGAGCATCTTCCGGTGGGCGGCCCTGGGGCTGCTTGTCCTTTCGGAAGATAGCCTCGACCGCCTCCTGGCCAGAGGCGAACTTGGTGGCGATGTCCATCAGCTCGCTCGCCCTGGTGGGGGTCTTGCGACCCAGCTTGCTCACCAGGTCGCGGCAGGTGGTGCCGGCGAGGAACGCGCCGATGACGTCCGAGTCGGTGATGTTGGGCAACTCGGTGCACTGCTTCGAGAATCACCGGATGTAGTCCCGGAGAGACTCTCCCGGCTGCTGTCGGTAGCTTCGGAGGTCCCAGGAATTCCCAGGGCGCACGTACGTGCCCTGGAAATTGCCGGCGAAAGCTTGGACTAGGTCGTCCCAGTTGGAGATCTGCCCCGGAGGCAGGTGCTCCAACCAGGCGTGAGCGGTGTCGGAGAGGAACAGGGGGAGGTTGCGGATGATGAGGTTGTCATCGTCCGTTCCACCCAGTTGGCAGGCCAGACGGTAGTCCGTGAGCCACAGTTCCGGTCTCGTCTCCCCCGAGTACTTTGTGATAGTAGTCGGGGGTCGGAACCGGGTCGGGAACGGCGCCCGTCGTATGGCCCGGCTGAAGGCCTGCGGACCGGGTGGTTCGGGCGAGGGACTCCGATCCTCCCCACTGTCGTAGCGTCCCCCACGCCTGGGGTGGTAGCCTCGGCGCACCCTCTCGTCGAGGTGGGCCCGACGATCGCGGTGATGGTGCTCGTTGCCGAGGCGACCCGGGGCCGTAGGCGCTGTGTTGCGCGTGCGCCCGGTGCAGACTGAGGCTTCCCGCATGAATCGGGAAGTCGCGGCATGATGTTCCGAGGGGTACCCCTGCCTTCGGGAGGCGGAGCTCTCGGCCCGCCGGACCGCGGCGCCTTCCAGGAGATCTTTGAGCTCTCCCTGGATTCGCCGCCCCTCGGTGGTTGATGGCTCCGGCATCGCGCGGAGGAGCATTGCTGCTGCAGCCAGGTTCTGGCCGACCCCACTGGATGCGGGTGGCGGCCTGACCCTGACATCGTCGGCGATGCGGTGCTGGAAGCTCTAGGGTAGATGACGCATTTCTCCGGCCGGAGGTTGGCCCGCCCATGCCTGCCCGACGTCCCGGTGACTTGGCTCAAGTGCTCCTACTCCCTCGTCGAGCCTGGCCTGCACCCCACGGATTTGCTCGAGTTGTGGGTCGTGACCCCCCGCCGGAACGGGGACCACGGCTAGCTCCCGCGGGATGTCAATGTGAGGCACCGGCCTAGGGAGATCACCGTCCTCCGATATGCCGAGATGGTTGCCTTCGGAGGGACCCCCTAGATCGATGTGGAAACATTCGCGGCTCGGGCCGTAGTCCTCATCGTCGAGGCTACGGCTACCGTCGGAACAGTCGGAAGGGCAGTAGTCGCATGCGGTCATGAGGTCCCGCATGGCACCGGGGTTGCTAAGTCCAGAGAAATCCCAATGGAAGCTGGGCTCGTCGTCTTCCTCGGACCCGGAGGGCCCGTAGGTCGAGACGTCCGCCAGCCAGTCCCAAGGTGACCGCATACGAAACCCTGAGGGTTCGGATTCGCCTCTACGAGAGCGTCCGCCAAAGCGGAGCCGCTAGGCGGGTCGAGGCTAAATCTGAAAGGCGTGGGATGGGAATCGGTCGGTACCTCTTGGTCGACGGGCGGTGATGAGGTCACGTCGGGGGCTGACTGCACCGTCGTCTCAGGTACGAGGGCGACACCCAGCAAGCCTTTCGCGAGCGTGCTGGCGTCGTCCGTTTGCTCAGGAATGACGTGTCGCGGGGAGACAGCGCTCGTCTTCGTCTCAAGCACGAGGCCGATGCCCGGCGCGCTCCCCGTTGGAGTGCTGGCGTCGTTGACTCGCTCGACGGCCGACGAGGCGCCGCCTCCTGCTTGGCCTTGGTTGCCCCGCCTCCTCCTCCTCCGTCGACGGGGAAGAGGACGGGGCGAGCTCGAAGGTTGTTCATCCACCACGCGGGGAAGGCGTCGTCGATCCCGCCGCCGGCGGGTGGACTGTCGGCCACCATTGTCGCTGTCGCCCGGCGGTGGAAAGAGTATCATGTCGTAGCTGCCGTCGAGGGACATGAACTCAAGGCTCCTGAAACGAAGCACCGTCCCGGGCCGGAGAGGTTGCTGGAGACTATGCATCTGGAGCTTGACGAGAAGCTGTTCGTCAACACACAGCAGGCCCCTACCTGGCGCGCCAACTGTCGGCGTTTCGAGACCGGGGGGTCCCTGAGCCGACGAGTGAAGTGTCGCCACGTGCCCCAGCCCAGATGGGTCGACGCGAGGCCGAGCGCGTAGGGGGGAAAGCGAGGAGGCCGAAGATGGGAGAGAGAGAGATGGAAATCTCGCGGCCTTCGTGTTCGTCCCGCGCCCAGGTCGGGTACGCTTGCAGTAGGGGGTTACAAGCGTCCACACGGGGGAAGGAGCGAGCGGCCTTATGCGAGCGCCCGTCTCGTCCTCGTCCCCGAGCGGCCAACCTCCTCTAAAAGGGCCCTGGCCCTTCCTTTTATAGGCGTAAGGAGAGGGTCCAGGTGTACAATGGGGGGTGTAGCAGAGTGCTACATGTCTAGCGGAGGAGAGCTAGCGCCCTAAGTACACGCCATCGTGGCGGCCGGAGAGATCTTGGCACCCGGTTTGTGTGATGTCGTGGCCGTCGGAGGAGTGCTGGAGCCTGGCGGAGGGACAGCTGTCGGGGCCATCGAGTCCTTGCTGACGTCCTCTTGCTTTCGTAAGGGGGCCGAGAGCCGCCATCATCAGGGAACGTGCAGGGCACCATCATCGCCTATCTGGCGGGGAGAGCCAGATGGGACGCCGGTCTTGTTCCCCGTAGCCTGAGTCAGCTTGGAGTAGGGTAATGATGGCGCTTCCTGTTGACGTGGCCGGTCCGCGCCCTAGGTTGGGCGATGTGGAGGCTTCTCCGAGGTCGAGGTCGAGTCCGTCTTCCATGGCCGAGGCCGAGTCTGAGCCTCTAGGTCAGGCGAGGCGGAGGCTGTTGGCTGAGGCCAGGGCGGAATTTGAGTCCCGGGGTCGGGCGAAGCGGAGTTCGTCGTCTTCTGGGGCTGAGCCCAAGTCCGAGCCCTGGGTCGGGCGGAGCGGAGTTCGCCGTCTTCTGGGGCTTTGCCCGAGTCCGAGCCCTGGGTCGGGCGGAGCGGAGTTCGCCGTCTTCCGGGGCTTAGCCCGAGTCCGAGCCCTGGGTCGGGCGGAGCGGAGTTCACCGTCTTCCGGGGCTTAGCCCGAGTCCGAGCCCTGGGTCGGGCGGAGCGGAGTTCGCCGTCTTCCGGGGCTTAGCCCGAGTCCGAGCCCTGGGTCGGGCGGAGCAGAGTTTCCTATGGTGCGTGCGGCCGGGCCTGACCGCCTGTCAGCCTCACTCTGTCAAGTGGCACCGCAGTTAGAGCGGCGCAGGCGGCGCTGCCTTTCTGACAGACCGGTCAGTGGAGCGGCGAAGTGACGGCAGTCACTTCGGCTCTGTCAGTTGAGGGGCACGCGTCAGGATAAAGGTGTCAGGCCACCTTTGCATTAAATGCTCCTGCGATTTGGTCGGGGTTGCTTCTAGGCGAAGACAGGGCCTCGGGCGAGCCGAGAACGTGTTCGCCGCTAGAGGGGGCCTCGGGCGAGGCGGAGATCCTCCGGGGTCGGCTGCCCTTGTCCGAGGCTAGGCTCGGGCGAGGCGTGATCGAGTCCCTCGAATGGACTGATCCCTGACTTGATCGCACCCATCAGGCCTTTGCAGCTTTGTGCTGATGGGGGTTACCAGCTGAGAATTAGGAGCCTTGAGGGTACCCCTAATTATGGTCCCCGACAAAGCTTTTTATGGTTCAATTCTTTACGATGCATGAAACTTTACATACATACCGTTTTTGAGCCTTCGGCGAAAAAACACCTTCCCTTCTTTTCATGCTTCGTAAATAATATCCGTATTTTCATAGAAAACATCCAATCTTCGTGAAATCAGTAACCAATAGATCTTTTCATTTCAGAGTTTGACGAAGGTATGCTTCTTCAATAATTATTTTTGTGCCTTGGCACTGTTTCTTCGAAACAATCTCCGAATATTAACATTGAACCCCCTTCTTGCGTCATTGATGCAATATGATGTATGATGTTATGCTATGCACATGATGTGATGTTTTGCAAAATGATATTTGCCGAAGATCGACGTTTATTTTTCACTGTAAGCCTCCCTTAGGAGCTTCTTTGCCTTTTACTTCAGCGGAATCAGCGTTTATTTTTCGCTGTAAGCCTCCCTTAGGAGCTTCTTCGCCTTTTACTTCAGCGGAATCAACGTTTATTTTTCGTTGTAAGCCTCCCTTAGGAGCTTCTTCGCCTTTTACTTCAGCGGAATCAGCGTTTATTTTTCGCTGTAAGCCTCCCTTAGGAGCTTCTTCACCTTTTACTTCAGCGGAATCAGCGTTTATTTTTCACTGTAAGCTCTGCATTCCCTTCGGAACGAATTTTGAGCAGAAAACTTACGCTGCGCTCCCTTATAAATGACTTTTTGTTATTTCGAAGGTTCTCCCTGTAACCATAAGCTCTTTTGCTTCGGCAACTTTTTGGACTCTGTTATTCTGTGGAGAAAGTATATTTGTACTATGGCAAAGGCGAAGCTATTACAAGAAATTGAAAACAACAAAAAACGCTTAGGCTTTTAATAATTGTTCCTTATTAAAAAAGAAAATGATACTGAATGCAAAAACTGCTGTCGAGGTAGGATATTTGTTAGTAAATGTGCTTCGATTCTAGCACAGTACTGTTGACTGTGCGAGCTTCGGACTCTTCTCTGAAGTCTCGTTGGTGTTGATTATGCTGACTCCCTTCTGGCTGCTGGCCTCGTTGCATTGGTGGTGGAGGTGGAGGCTGTTGCCAAGATGCCTGAGATTGACTTGCCGAAGCAACAGAAGCTGCAGGGTGGTTGCCCACATACTCTGGGATATAAGGCGAGTGGTACGAAGCAGTATGCATAACTTGCTTCGGCTGGGTCTGTTGGGCTGCAGCTTCTGTTATTTCCTTTTGTTTCTGGATGGTGACATGGCACATCCTGGTGGTGTGGCCCTTGTCCTCACCACAGAATAGGCAATAAATTTTCCTGGGCTGATCCCCAAACCTTCCTTCGAAGCCCCTGGCACCTCTGCCCCTTGGAGCTGGAGGCTGAGGATAGCTCTGCTGCTGCCCCGAAGCCTGGGAGGAATATTGCGGCCTTTGTTGCTGGCTTCCCCTGTCATCATTCTGAGTGGAATGAATCGATCTGACATGTCTAGGATGAATTCTCCCTCCGAAGCCCCTGGCTATTTCGGAGAACCTGTAAGCTTCCTCCCTTCTCTGTCGAAAGTCATTGTCAGCGCGGATGTATTCATCCATCTTCTGAAGCAGTTTCTCCAAAGTCTAAGGGGGCTTCCTGGCAAAATATTGAGCTGAAGGTCCCGGCCGAAGCCCCTTAATCATGGCCTCAATGACAATTTCATTGGGCAGTTGGCGCTTGTGCCCTCAGGCGTAAGAACCTTCGGACATACGCCTGAAGATATTCTTCGTGGTCTTGGGTGCACTGGAATAAGGCTTGAGTGGTGACCGGCTTCGTTTGAAACCCTTGGAAACTGGTGATCAGCATATCCTTCAGCTTCTGCCATGATGTGATTGTTCCTGGCCGAAGGGAGGAGTACCAGGTTTGTGCAACATTCTTGACGGCCATGACGAAAGACTTCGCCATGACCGTAGTATTGCCACCATAGGAAGATATCGTTGCTTCGTAGCTCATCAAAAACTGCTTCGGATCAGAGTGTCCGTCATACATGGGGAGTTGAGGCGGCTTGTAAGACGGAGGCCAAGGTGTAGCCTGCAGTTCTGCTGACAGAGGAGAAGCATCATCAAAAGCAAAATTTCTGTGATGGAAATTCTCATACCAGTCATCCTTGTTGAAGAAGCCCTCTTGATGAAACTCTCTGCGTTGAGGCCTTCGGTTCTGCTCATCATGAGTAAGATGGCGAACTTCTTCAGAGGCCTCGTCTATCTGCCTTTGCAGATCAGCCAGCCTAGCCATCTTTTCCTTCTTCCTTTACACCTGCTGATGGACCATCTCCATATTTCTGATGTCTTGGTCCAAGTCGTCCTCCTGATGCGTTGGACTGGTGGCCTTCCTCTTCTGGCTTCGGGCCTCCCGAAGAGAGAGGGTCTCCTGGTTGGGGTCCAGCGGCTACAGAGCGGCAGCCCCTGTTGCTGAAGCTTTCTTTGGCGGCATGACGAAGGTCTATGCTTGCCGAAGGTGTTCAAAACTCAAAAAGTGGAAGTGAGTTCACCGGAGGTGGGCGCCAATGTTGGGGACTTGTTCTCAAATGCTAAGAGTTAAGAACAAGGCAACATAAAAAGTGTTAAATGTTAAAGTCCTTCGTCCTTCGAAGCATTATCTCCCTTCGGATATAATGAATTCCGGACGAAGGTTATGAAGGACAAACCTTCATAAGCACAATAAATGATGAAGAAGGATTCATACACAAGATATGAAAAATAATATAAACACTTTAAATGTTATTATCAACTTATTTTTTATTTGCCTTACTGTATTAACAATAACAGATTATAAATGTACCTTCGGCTCGAAGGAAAGCAGGGGTACAAGCGTGACGCGAAAGTAAATGCCAAGTCAGCGTGAACAGTATGGGAGCACTGTTCATCTATTTATAGGTATGGCACGCAGCCCATGTAAAATTACACTCATGCCCTTTACATTTGCTAATAACTCTATAGCAATCCATCGGGGTCTAAATAGCCTTTTCCCTTTTAAGTCGGTTTCTTTTTCTGCTATCACGCCGAAGCTCCCCTGCGCATAGCTTCGGCTCTGCGCCATCCTTCATACTCTTTGTGCATCTTCACGCTATGATTTGTGTCCGAAGGTACCTGTTTACACATTATACTCCAGAGACATAGTTAAATCATGTTTTTGAGGACCTTCGGAAGCCGAAGGCCCCCAACAGTAAACTCATGAGCTCTGATGAAGCTGTTGCGTCTACTAGAGAATCTATCCTTGGTAATGGAAATTCATCCTTTGGACAAGCCTTGTTGAGATCAGTAAAATCAATGCACATTCTCCATTTACCATTGGCTTTCTTCACCATAACAGTGTTAGCTAGCCATTCTGGGTATTTTACTTCTCTGATGACTCCAGCGCTAAGGAGTCTTTTCACTTCATTCCGAGCACCTTCGGCTTTGTCATTAGACATCTTCCGAAGCCTCTGCATTCTGGGTCTGAAGGATGGGTCCACATTGAGCGAGTGTTCAATAACATCCCTGTTGACACCACAGAGATCATTGGCTGACCAAGCAAAAACATCTTTGTTGTTGAACAAAACCCTTATCAAGATTTTCTCCTGTTCTTCAGACAATTGGGAACCCAGCAGCACCTTCTGCTCTGCAATATCTTCACATAAAAGCATGGGCTTCGGCTGATCGGCCGAAGCAGCCTTCTCCCTTCTGTACTTGTACTGCTCACAAGCTTCATTTCCATCTATATTATGGATTGCCTTTGAATCTGTCCAGTTCCCTTCAGCTTTTCTGGCAGCTTCCTGACTCCCATGAATAGCAATAGGTCCCTGCTCCGAAGGTATCTTCATGCAAAGATATGCTGGATGAAGAATTGCTTCAAAAGCATTAAGTGTTCCATGACCAATCATTGCATTATAAGGGTACTCCATGTCAACAATATCAAACACAACTTGCTTAGTTCTGGTGTTGTTAACAAATCCAAAGGTCACTGGCATGGTGATCTTGCCAAGTGCTACAATCTGTCTTCCTCCGAAGCCACAGAGAGGGTGTGTAGCATCATGGATCTTATCTTTGGGTTCTTGCATCTGTCTGAAGGCCTTAGCAAATATAATATCCGCTGCACTGCCTGTGTCAACCAAAACATTGTGGACCAGAAATCCTTTGATAACACAAGAAATGACCATAGCATCGTTGTGAGGGTAATCCTTGAGCTGAAGATCCTCTTGGGAGAAGGTAATCGGGATGTGGGACCATCTTGACTTGATGAAGGGTCCTTGCACCTCGACATGCTGTACCCTTCTCTGTGCCTCCTTCTTTTGCTTCTTGTTGGCTGGCTCTGAGCTTGAACCGCCTATTATCGGGAGTACCAGCTTCGGAGCCAAAGCAGCTCCGACTTGGTTGTTGAACGAAGCCATCAGCTCAGAAAAGTGGAAGTGAGTTCACCGGAGGTGGGTGCCAATGTTGGGGACTTGTTCTCAAATGCTATGAATTAAGAACAAGGCAACACAAAAAATGTTAAGTATAAATGCCCTTCGTCCGCGGAAGCATTATCTCCCCAAGGATTTAATGAGCTTCGGACGAAGGTCAAGAGTGAAATTGTCGGGGACCATAATTATGGGTACCCTCAAGGCTCCTAATTCTCAGCTGGTAACCCCCATCAGCACAAAGCTGCAAAGGCCTGATGGGTGCGATCAAGTCAGGGATCAGTCCATTCGAGGGACTCGATCACGCCTCGCCCGAGCCTAGCCTCGGACAAGGGCAGCCGACCCCGGAGGATCTCCGACTCGCCCGAGGCCCCCCTCCAGCGGCGAACACGTTCCCGGCTCGCCCGAGGCCCTGTCTTCGCCAAGAAGCAACCCCGACCAAATCGCAGGAGCATTTAAAGCAAAGGTGGCCTGACACCTTTATCCTGACGCGCGCCCCTCAACTGACAGAGCCGAAGTGACCGCCGTCACTTCGCCGCTCCACTGACCGGTCTGTCAGAAAGGCAGCGCCGCCTGCGCCGCTCCGACTGCGGTGCCACTTGACAGAGTGAGGCTGACAGGCGGTCAGGCCCGGCCGCACGCACCATAGGAAACTCCGCTCCGCCCGACCCAGGGCTCGGACTCGGGCTAAGCCCAGGAAGACGGCGAACTCCGCTCCGCCCGACCCAGGGCTCGGACTCGGGCTAAGCCCCGGAAGACGGCGAACTCCGCTCCGCCCGACCCAGGGCTCGGACTCGGGCAAAGCCCCGGAAGACGGTGAACTCCGCTCCGCCCGACCCAGGGCTCGGACTTGGGCTCAGCCCCAGAAGACGACGAACTCCGCTTCGCCCGACCCCGGGACTCAAATTCCGCCCTGGCCTCAGCCAACGGCCTCCGCCTCGCCCGACCCAGAGGCTCAGACTCGACCTCGGCCATGGAAGACGGACTCGACCTCAACCTCGGAGAAGCCTCCACATCGCCCAACCTAGGGCGCGGACCGGCCACGTCAACAGGAGGCGCCATCATTACCCTACTCCAAGCTGACTCAGGCTACGGGGAACAAGATCGCCGTCCCATCTGGCTCGCTCCGCCAGATAGGCGATGATGGCGCCCCGCACGTTCCCTGACGATGGCGGCTCTCTGCCCCCTTACGAAAGCAAGAGGACGTCAGCAAGGACTCGACGGCCTCGACAGCTGTCCCTCCGCCAGGCTCCAGCACTCCTCCGACGCCCACGACATCACACAAACCGGGTGCCAAGATCTCTCCGGCCGCCACGATGGCGTGTACTTAGGGCGCTAGCTCTCCTCCGCTAGACACGTAGCACTCTGCTACACCCCCCATTGTACATCTGGACCCTCTCCTTACGCCTATAAAAGGAAGGGCCAGGGCCCTCTTAGGAAAGGTTGGCCGCTCGGGGACGAGGACGAGACGGGCGCTCGCATAAGGCCGCTCGCTCCTTCCCCCGTGTGGACGCTTGTAACCCCCTACTGCAAGCGCACCCGACCTGGGCGCGGGACGAACACGAAGGCCGCAGGATTTCCACCTCTCTCTCACCCATCTCCGGCCTCCTCGCTTTCCCCCCTTCGCGCTCGGCCTCGCGTCGACCCATCTGGGCTGGGGCACGCGGCGACACTTCACTCGTCGGCTCAGGGACCCCCCCCCGGTCTCGAAACGCCGACAGTTGGCGCGCCAGGTAGGGGCCTGCTGCGTGTTGACGAACAGCTTCCCGTCAAGCTCCAGATGGGTAGTCTCCAGCAACCTCTCCGGCCTAGGACGGTGCTCCGTTTCGGGAGCCTTGAGTTCATGTCCCTCGACGGCAGCTACGACATGATACTCTTTCCACCGTCGGGCGACAGCGACAATGGCGGCTGACAGTCCGCCCGCCGGCGGTGGGATCGACGACGTCTTCCCCGCGTGGTGGATGAACAACCTTCGAGCTCGCCCCGTCCTCTTCCCCGTCGATGGAGGAGGAGGACGCGGGGCAACCAAGGCCAAGCAGGAGGCGGCGCCTTGTCGGCCGTCGAGCGAGTCGACGACGCCAGCACTCCAACGGGGGGCGCGCCTGGCATCGGCCTCGCGCTTGAGACGAAGACGAGCGCTGTCTCGCCGCGACACGTCAATCCCGAGCAAACGGACGATGCCAGCACGCTCGCGAAAGGCTTGCTGGGTGTCGCCCTCGTACCTGAGACGACGGTGCAGTCAGCCCCCGACGTGACCTCATCACCGCCCGTCGACCAAGAGGTACCGACCATTCCCATCCCACGCCTTTTAGATTTAGCCTCGACCCGCCTAGCGGCTCCGCTTTGGCGGACGCTCTCGTAGAGGCGAATCCGAACCCTCTGGGGTTTCGTATGCGGTCACCTTGGGACTGGCTGGCGGACCTCTCGACCTACGGGCCCTCCGGGTCCGAGGAAGACGACGAGCCCAGCTTCCATTGGGATTTCTCCAGACTTGGCAACCTCGGTGCCATGCGGGACCTCATGACCGCATGCGACTACTGCCCTTCCGACTGTTCCGACGGTAGTCGTAGCCTCGACGACGAGGACTATGGCCCGAGCCGCGAATGTTTCCACGTCGATCTAGGGGGTCCCTCCGAAGGCAACCATCTCGGCATGCCGGAGGACGGTGATCTCCCTAGGCCGGTGCCTCGCGTTGGCATCCCGAGGGAGCTAGCCGTGGTCCCCGTTCCGGCGGGGGGTCACGACCCACAACTCGAGCAAATCCGCGGGGTGCAGGCCAGGCTCGACGAGGGAGCAGGAGCGCTTGAGCCAATCCACCGGGACGTCGGGCAGGCATGGGCGGGCCAACCTCCGGCCGGAGAAATGCGTCATCTACCCCAGGGCTTCCAGCACCGCATCGCCGATGATGTCAGGGTTAGGCCGCCACCCGCATCCAGTGGGGTCGGCCAGAACTTGGCTGCAGCAGCAATGCTCCTCCCCGCGATGCCGGAGCCATCAACCACCGAGGGGCGGCAAATCCAGGGAGAGCTCAAAGATCTCCTGGAAGGCGCCGCGGTCCAGCGGGCCGAGAGCTCCGCCTCCCGAAGGCAGGGGTACCCCTTGGAACATCATGCCGCGACTTCCCGATTCATGCGGGAAGCCTCGGTCTGCACCGGGCGCACGCGCAACACAGCGCCTACGGCCCCGGGTCGCCTCGGCAATGAGCACCATCACCGCGATCGTCGGGCCCACCTCGACGAGAGGGTGCGCCGAGGCTACCACCCCAGGCGTGGGGGACGCTACGATAGTGGGGAGGATCGGAGTCCCTCGCCCGAACCACCCGGTCCGCAGGCCTTCAGCCGGGCCATACGACGGGCGCCGTTCCCGACCCGGTTCCGACCCCCGACTACTATCACAAAGTACTCGGGGGAGACGAGACCAGAACTGTGGCTCGCGGACTACCGTCTGGCCTGCCAACTGGGTGGAACGGACGATGACAACCTCATCATCCGCAACCTCCCCCTGATCCTCTCTGACACCGCTCGCGCCTGGTTGGAGCACCTGCCTCCAGGGCAGATCTCCAACTGGGACGACCTAGTCCAAGCTTTCATCGGCAATTTCCAGGGCACGTACGTGCGCCCTGGGAATTCCTGGGACCTCCGAAGCTGCCGACAGCAGCCGGGAGAGTCTCTCCGGGACTACATCCGGCGATTCTCGAAGCAGCGCACCGAGCTGCCCAACATCACCGACTCGAACATCATCGGCGCGTTCCTCGCCGGCACCACCTGCCGCGACCTGGTGAGCAAGCTGGGTCGCAAGACCCCCACCAGGGCGAGCAAGCTGATGGACATCGCCACCAAGTTCGCCTCTGGCCAGGAGGCGGTCAAGGCTATCTTCCGGAAGGACAAGCAGCCCCAGGGCCGCCCACCGGAAGATGCTCCCGAGGCGTCAACTCAGCGCGGCACCAAGAAGAAGGGCAAGAAGAAGTCGCTAGCGAAACGCAACGCTGCCGACGCGGACCTTGTCACCGCCGCCGAGTACAAGAACCCTCGGAAACCCCCAGGAGGTCCCAACCTCTTCGACAAGATGCTCAAGGAGCTGTGCCCCTATCACCAGGGGGCCGTCAAGCACACCCTTGAGGAGTGCGTCATGCTTCGGCACCACTTTCACAGGGCCAGGCCACCCGCGGAGGGTGGCAGGGCCCGCGACGACGACAAGAAGGAAGATCACCAGGCAGGAGAGTTCCTCGAGGTCCGCGACTGCTTCATGATCTACGGCGGGCAAGCGGCGAACGCCTCGGCTCGGCACCGCAAGCAAGAGCGCCGGGAGGTCTGTTCGGTGAAGGTGGCGGCGCCAGTCTACCTAGACTGGTCCGACAAGCCCATCACCTTCGACCAGGCCGACCACCCCGACCATGTGCCAAGCCCGAGGAAATACCCGCTCATCGTCGACCCCGTCATCGGCGACGTCAGGCTCACCAAGGTCCTCATGGACGGAGGCAGCAGCCTCAACATCATCTACGCCGAGACCCTCGGGCTTCTACGTATCGATCTGTCCTCGGTCCAGGCGGGCGCTGCGCCTTTCCATGGGATCATCCCTGGGAAGCGCGTCCAGCCCCTCGGACAACTCGATCTTCCCGTCTGCTTCGGAACACCCTCCAACTTCTGAAGGGAGACCCTGACGTTCGAGGTGGTCGGGTTCCGAGGAACCGACCACGCGGTATTGGGGAGGCCCTGCTACGCGAAGTTCATGGTCGTCCCCAACTACACCTACCTCAAGCTCAAGATGCCGGGCCCTGTAACGCCCCGAATTTTTGCAGTTGAATTTTTTCTTTTCTTTACTCGCCAAAATTCGGGCGTTACCTTTTCTTTTTCTTTTCCCCTCGCTAAACCTTGACCTTTTCCAAAGTCTTAGCGGGATTCGGTTCAGATTTCCCGTGTAAAGAAAAACTCTAAAATACTTTATGATTGATGCACCATGCCGAACCATGCATTTTTCGATTGCTTTGAAAGTGCAACTGCATTCATGAGGAAAGATCGGATTTCGAAAAACAGGAAATAATCTTTCTCTCTCTTTCTCTCTCCTCTTTCTCTCTCTCTCCCGCGCCCTGGGCCGACCCCGGCCGGCCCAGCCGCCCCTGGCGCCCCCCCTCTTGGGCCCAAGGATGGCCCAGCCGCCCCCCCCACCCCCTCTTTTTTTCCCAAAACCGCCTTCCTCTCCCTCATTCTCTCCCTCTCTCCCTCCCCACCCAAGTCGCCGCCCCCTACCCGCCCCCTGCCCTAGGCCGCCGCGCCGTCCCCTGCCGCCGGCCGCCCCTCGCCGTCGGCCGTCCCCGCCGGTGAGCCCCCTCCCCCTCCTCCCTCTCCTCCCTCCCCTCTCTTCTCCCCTCCCCCGCGCGCCCCCTGGCCGCGCCGGCCACCACCCCCAGCCCAGCCGCCGCTGGCCGGCCCTCGGCCGCGCCCAGCCGGCCCCGGCCGCCGCTGGCCCGCCCCGGCCGCCCCCTGGCCGGCCTCGGCCAGCCCCAGCCGGCCTCGGCCGCCCCCCCCCCCCCCCCCAGCCCGCGCGCCTGGCCCCGGCCGGCCTCGGCCAGCCCCTGGCCGCGCCCGCCGCCCGCCCTGGCCCCTGGCCGCGCCCCCCGCGCGGGGCCGGTTCAGCCGCCTGGCCGCCGGTTCAACCGGCCGGCTCGGCCGGCCCCCGCCCCAGCTCAGCCGCCCGACCGCCCCAGCTCGGCCGCCGCCTAGGGCCGGTTCAACCGCCCCTAGGGCCGGTTCAACCGCCCCCCCCCCTCTGTTTTTTTTATTTTTTTTATTTTATTTTATTTACTTTCTGTGATCATAATTACTGTATTTTAAGTAGATTGATCATTGTTCATGCTATGGAAAATAGGAAGTTTAATTTAAAATTCCGTTATGCGGTTGATTCACGTAGTTAATTGTTTATCCCGTGCAATGTTGATCAACTAAAAATGATTAGGTTCCCATTAGTATATATATAACAGAATTCTTTTGTTAGGAATCAATTGTAATTGATTATTAGTGCATAAACTTTAACCCCCCTGCGAGACCTTTCCCATTTCTTTCTAACCATAACAAATGCGATGTCAAATGTCATACCTGATGCATATTCGTTTTACCTGTTCCCTTGTATGGTGTACTGTTCTTTTGTATTAAACATGTGGATGGATGTGTGTATGTTTGCGCTCGCATAGAGAACGATCCGGTCGAAGAGCCCGAGGAATTCGCAGGAGAAGCCCCTGAGCAGCAGTCGGTTGGTGGAGGCAAGTGTCCTTTGACCTATCTCTGTCCTATTCATTCTTTAATTCACCTCCCGCATTACACACTTATACCTAAGGATTGACTAGCTTTTGTTATCCATGTCCTTGTTTACCTATTTGGGTCGGATTATTACTGCTTAGTCTGATGCTATTGCTCAACTCTAATCAATGAACATGATGTGATTATCTATGATACGCTGTTTTCCCGTTCTTATTTATGATCATACTTGTGGCATTTAAGGGGACTCGAGCGGTTTCTCGAGTGCCTCTCCGTAAGGACCTGTTCAATGGATGACCGCCCGGGAAAACAGTGCAACCATGAGGGTGGAATGGGACGCCCTTAGCTGAATAATTGGAGGAACCGGGGTGTAGTTCGCTTAGCCGTTGTGCCGTCAATGGGGCTCGGTGTATGCGGCTCGCTCTGCCAAGGTTGATTTGTCCCTTGGGGAGGAGTGCGGTACATTTAGGAAACCTAACGGGCGGCTACAGCCTCGGGGAATCTTTGTAAAGGCTACGTAGTGAGACCCTGCCTATTCACCTTGGTAGTGTTTAAGGGTTTGATCAGCCCGAGGCAAGTGGGAATCACGGCTTGTGGGTAAAGTGCGCAACCTCTGCAGAGTGTTATGAAACTGATATATCAGCCGTGCTCGCGGTTATGAGCGGCCAAGGGAGCTCCAGAGATTAGTGATACTTGATCAGTGATACTTTGGTACAGGTGGCAATGAGATTGATGGTTCTGATTATGATTATGGTATTGGTAAGTGGTATTCTTTCCGTTTGGAAAGGATACATTGGGCTAATAACTTGGGTTAATGTTAAAACCTGGCTTTCTACTAGTAAGTAATAACCTGACCAACTAAAAGCAACTGCTTGACTTATCCCCACATAAAGCTAGTCCACTACAGCCAAACAGGATGCTTGCTGAGTATGTTGATGTGTACTCACCCTTGCTCTACACACCAAACCCCCCCAGGTTGTCAGCATTGCAACCACTGCTCAGGAGAAGATGAAGCTGTGGAAGGAGACTTCCAGGAGTTCCAAGACTACGATGAGTTCTAGGCGTGGGTTAGCGGCAACCCCCAGTCGGCTGCCTGTGAAGGCCGCGTTATCTACGTTTCTTTTCCGCACTTTGATTTATTGTAAGAACTATATGGACGTCTCAGACGTATGATGTAATCGACTATTATTTCCCCCTTTTAATACTATTTTGAGCACTGTGTGATGATGTCCATATTATGTAACTGCTGTGTACGTGAATAACTGATCCTGGCACGTACATGGTTCGCATTCGGTTTGCCTTCTAAAAACCGGGTGTGACATAAGTGGTATCAAAGCCGTGCTGACTGTAGGACCGCTAACCTAGAGTAGAATGGTCGTTCTAAGGACTATAGACCTCTGTCCCTGCCTTGACTTTGGTACCCCTTCAAAAGTTGGTCCTACTGACCAAACCTATGTTCTACTATATACTATACCTTGCTGAAAATTTTGTTTTATTCTGATCCTTCATTTATTTATGATTCATTATTATTCTGATCCTTCATTTATTTATGATTCATTATTTGCTGGTCATATTAATTCTGTTCTCACCCTTTTGCTTGCGATGTCTTTTGGAGATGGCTCGACTTAGACACACTGCACGAAAGTCCGTCATCCCATTCTTACCTTCCCGCCTTGCTGAGCGTCCGCTTCGCCGTCCCGTGGCCGGACAGTCCAGCCACTTGGAGAGACTGCACCACCGCCTGCATGAGGAGCAGGAACGTCGACGACAGGAGCAGCAGGGCTCTTCCTTCTCGCTCCAGCAGGAGATAGAGTCTGTGAGGAGCTGCTCCCCTGTGCTTCCCCTGGAGGCGCCCCCTGCACCACCACTGGGCGTCCCAGCTTCTGGAGTAGCTGCTGGAGGAGACCCAGACGACGGAGGTGGCGACGACAGCTCGAGCCACGACCTCGACCTCTCTAGCCATGAGCCGGAAGGATGGGTTGCTCGACCCATCACTCGCGACGCTGCTCGCGGGTGTCACTTCCACGACGCGCTCGACACCCTGCTACGTCGGGCACTTGACCGGCGTACTTGGTCCATCGAGTATCGCTGTGTGGTCTACCAGCATAGTCGCGGGGTCTACCCGGACCGCTGGGAGGCGACCTGTTTGGTGCGCCGTCCGGAGAACAGTCTCCAGGGCGCGGAGGCTTGCTCAGAGCACTATTCTATCTCTGAGCGGGACTCAGCTGAGGCAGCCATGCAGGATGCTGCACGGCGTGCGCTTTCGCACTACTGCTCGGTTCTCGGTGGGGTAGCTGACGGTCTCGACCTGAAGTATTACCCCCGCCGTCCATCTGGCAGCACAGGAGGCGTGATTGTTTCACCTGCTGGTGAGGACAATCCTAGGTTGAGCAGCACAGTCAACCTAGCCGCCGTGCTAAACACGGAGCTGGACCATGCATTAGACGAGCTGAGTAGGGCTCGTGCTGAGATCGCCCTGCTGCGGGCTGAGCGCGCGGAGCGTCGTCACTTGGATGATGGTTCCCCCGCTCCCGTCGGGACTCAGCACCCGTACCGCTCACCTCGGCGTGGACTCCAGTCTTATGGCAATCCCGACTGCAAGACCAAGATAAATCTAGAACCATAGCTCGTTAGAGTTGGATCTTGTAATTAATACGAAATATATATACATAGAAGCTTCAGTCTTAGCGTTAGTCTCGGTCTTAGTTAGTCTTAGTTAGACAGGGTAGTTTGCTATATCCTGTGCATTTATGCTTGTCATGATGAACTATGTTTGGTTTGGATCTTTGTAATGACTGTCACCAGAGTGTGGGTATCCCCTGCATTTTGGTTTACCTATTATGTTAATAGAGTTAGTTATATAGTTGGGAAACCCTTTATTCTACTTTCCTCTTTATCTGAGAAGCTGTGTGGTCTGTGTTGGAGATCAGTGAAGATGCTCATCTGTTCAGTGCTGTTGGAGAATTCTATACTCTTTTCTTATGCTGCAAGATTTGCCAGATCAGTTCTGATGTGTGGTTGCGTTCTGCAGATGTCAGAGAACAGGCGCAGAGGAGGAAGGCGTGCTCAGCAGGAGCAAGCCGCCCCGCAGGATGAGGTGCCTCAGCAGCAGCACCTGCCGCCCCCGCCCCCAATGTCGATCGAGCAGATGTTTCTGATGCAGACTCAGGCAGTTCAGGCCATCGGTCAGACTCTGGCCGCCATTCAGCAGCAGCAGCAGCAAGCACCACCCCAGCCTCAGATGCCTCAGATGCCTAGAGACAAGCGTGCTGAATTCATGAGAAGCCATCCACCAACGTTCGCTCACTCTTCTGACCCCATGGATGCTGAAGATTGGCTGCGCACTGTGGAGCGGGAGTTGCATACCGCTCAGTGTGACGACAGGGAGAAAGTCTTGTATGGTCCCCGTCTGTTGAGAGGAGCAGCCCAGTCATGGTGGGAGTCTTACCTCGCCACCCATGCCAACCCCGATGCCATCACCTGGGAAGAGTTCAGAGGTAGCTTTCGTCAGTACCATGTGCCTGCAGGTCTGATGACAGTGAAGAAGGAGGAGTTCCTGGCCCTTAAGCAAGGGTCATCATCTGTCAGTGAGTATCGAGACAGGTTTCTGCAGTTGTCTCGCTATGCTCCTGAAGATGTCAACACTGATGCCAAGCGACAGTACCGTTTCTTGAGAGGCTTGGTTGACCCTCTGCAGTATCAGCTGATGAATCACACCTTTCCAACATTCCAGCACCTGATTGACAGAGCGATCATGACAGAAAGGAAGCGTAAGGAGATGGAAGATCGTAAGCGCAAGATCAGTGGACCCCAGCCTGGAAGCAGCAGCCGCCCTCGTTTCTCAGGCAATCAACCTCAGCAGTTCAGGCAGAACCAGCGTCCACCTCAGCAGTATCAGCAGCGTCAGCAGTATCAGCAGTTCCAAAGGCAGTATCCTCAGCATCAGTACCAGAACCGTCAGAGCAATCAATCAGGAGGTCAGTTTCAGAGGCAGAATCAGCAGACACCTCGTCTTCCTGCCCCAGCAAACCAGCAGAACAATCAGGCAGCACCAGCTCAGGTTGGAAACAGAGCATGTTTCCACTGTGGAGAGCAAGGCCACTGGGTGATGCAATGTCCGAAGAAGGCAGCCCAGCAGCAGTCAGGCCCCAATGCCCCAGCCAAGCAGAATGCGTCTCAGTCTGGAGCAGGCAACCGCTCTCAGCAGCGCTATAATCACGGAAGATTGAACCACTTGGAGGCTGAAGCAGTTCAGGAGACCCCCGGCATGACAGTAGGTATGTTCTCAGTCGACTCCCATATTGCAGAAGTGTTATTTGATACTGGAGCAACGCATTCTTTCATTACTGCATCATGGATAGAAGCACATAATCTTCCAATTACTACCATGTCAACCCCCATTCAAATTGACTCAGCCGGTGGTAGAATTCGAGCTGATAGCATATGCTTGGGTGTAAGTGTGGAAATAAGGGGGATAGCGTTTCCCGCTAACCTTATAGTAATGGGTACTCAGGGAATAGATGTCATCCTAGCGATGAATTGGCTAGATAAGTATCAGGCAGTTATCAGTTGTGATAAAAGGACAATCAAGTTGGTGTCCCCACTAGGAGAGGAAGTGGTGACCGAGTTAGTCCCGCCTGAGCCAAAGAAAGGAAGTTGTTATCAGATGGCTGTCGATAGCAGTGAAGCAGATCCAATTGAGAGTATCAAGGTTGTGTCTGAATTCCCAGATGTGTTTCCAAAGGATTTACCGGGTATGCCACCAGAGCGGAAAGTTGAGTTTGCCATAGAGCTTCTTCCTGGAACCGCCCCTATCTTTAAGAGAGCTTACAGAATATCTGGACCAGAGTTGGTTGAGCTTAAGAAGCAGATTGATGAGCTGTCAGAGAAAGGCTACATCCGGCCAAGCACCTCGCCTTGGGCCGCCCCTGTCTTGTTTGTGGAGAAGAAAGATGGCACCAAGAGGATGTGTATCGATTACCGAGCTTTGAATGAAGTCACGATCAAGAACAAGTATCCCTTGCCCAGAATAGAAGATCTGTTTGACCAGTTGAGAGGAGCCAGTGTGTTCTCCAGGATTGATCTGAGGTCAGGTTATCATCAGCTCAGGATCCGACCTTCGGACATTCCGAAGACGGCATTCATTACCAAGTATGGTTTGTATGAGTTCACAGTGATGTCTTTTGGTTTGACCAATGCACCAGCGTTCTTTATGAATCTGATGAACAGTGTATTCATGGATTATCTCGATAAGTTTGTGGTGGTATTCATTGATGACATTCTGGTTTATTCTCAAAGTGAAGAAGAGCATGCAGATCATTTGAGGATGGTATTGCAGAGATTGCGGGAGCACCAGTTGTATGCAAAGTTGAGCAAGTGTGAGTTCTGGATCAGTGAAGTCCTGTTCTTGGGTCACATAATCAACAAGGAAGGATTGGCTGTGGATCCGAAGAAAGTGGCAGACATTTTGAACTGGAAAGCGCCAACGGATGCTCGAGGAATCAAAAGCTTCATTGGAATGGCCGGATATTATCGGCGATTCATTGAAGGGTTTTCGAAGATTGCAAAACCAATGACAGCGTTGCTAGGCAACAAGGTTGAGTTCAAGTGGACCCAGAAATGTCAAGAGGCCTTTGAAGCGCTGAAAGAGAAGTTGACAACAGTGCCTGTCCTAGTCTTGCCTGATGTGCACAAGCCCTTCTCTGTGTACTGTGATGCTTGTTACACAGGTTTGGGATGCGTGTTGATGCAAGAGGGAAGAGTTGTGGCTTACTCGTCCCGACAGTTGAAGGTTCATGAGAAGAACTACCCAATCCATGATCTGGAGTTGGCAGCAGTGGTTCACGCACTGAAGACATGGAGGCACTATCTGTATGGACAGAAATGCAATGTTTACACAGACCACAAGAGTCTGAAGTACATATTCACTCAGTCAGAGTTGAACATGAGGCAGCGAAGATGGTTAGAGTTGATCAAAGACTATGAGTTGGAGATCCATTACCATCCAGGCAAAGCAAACGTGGTGGCAGATGCTTTGAGCAGAAAGAGTCAAGTCAATCTGATGGTCGCTCGTCCGATGCCTTATGAGTTGGCCAAAGAGTTTGACAGGTTGAGTCTCGGATTTCTGAACAATTCGCGAGGAGTCACAGTTGAATTGGAACCCACCTTGGAGCGCGAAATCAAAGAAGCGCAGAAGAATGATGAGAAGATCAGTGAGATTCGGCGACTGATTCTAGATGGCAGAGGCAAAGATTTTCGAGAAGATGCTGAAGGCGTGATATGGTTCAAAGACCGCTTGTGTGTTCCCAATGTCCAGTCTATTCGGGAGTTGATTCTCAAGGAAGCCCATGAGACAGCTTATTCGATTCACCCTGGCAGTGAGAAGATGTATCAGGATCTGAAGAAGAAATTCTGGTGGTACGGAATGAAGAGGGAAATCGCAGAGCACGTGGCTATGTGCGATAGTTGTCGAAGAATTAAGGCAGAACATCAGAGACCTGCTGGATTGTTGCAACCGTTGCAGATCCCTCAGTGGAAATGGGATGAAATTGGTATGGATTTCATAGTCGGATTGCCTCGCACTCGAGCCGGCTACGATTCTATTTGGGTAGTAGTGGACCGTTTGACCAAGTCAGCCCACTTCATACCTGTCAAGACCACCTACAGCAGTGCAGTATTGGCAGAGCTGTATATGTCTCGGATCGTTTGTCTTCATGGTGTGCCAAAGAAGATAGTGTCAGACAGAGGAACGCAGTTCACCTCTCATTTCTGGCAGCAGTTGCATGAAGCTTTGGGCACGCATCTGAATTTCAGTTCAGCTTATCATCCGCAGACAGATGGCCAGACTGAAAGAACCAATCAAATTCTTGAAGACATGTTGAGAGCCTGTGCGTTGCAAGATCAGTCCGGATGGGATAAGCGATTGCCCTATGCAGAGTTTTCCTATAACAACAGTTACCAGGCCAGTTTGAAGATGTCACCATTTCAAGCGCTCTATGGAAGGAGTTGTAGAACTCCGTTGCAATGGGACCAGCCTGGAGAAAAGCAAGTGTTTGGGCCAGATATTCTGCTTGAAGCCGAAGAGAACATCAAGATGGTTCGAGAGAATCTGAAGATAGCGCAATCAAGGCAGCGAAGCTATGCAGACACAAGAAGAAGAGAGCTGAGTTTTGAAATCGGAGACTTTGTCTATCTGAAAGTGTCACCGATCAGAGGAGTCAGAAGGTTCGGAATCAAAGGCAAGCTAGCACCCCGCTACATTGGTCCGTACCAGATCCTCTCAAAGCGTGGAGAAGTGGCCTATCAGCTCAGTTTGCCAGAGAATTTGTCAGCTGTGCATGATGTCTTTCATGTGTCTCAGTTGAAGAAGTGCTTGCGCGTGCCAGAAGAGCAGTTGCCAGTGGAAGGTCTGGAAGTCCAGGAGGACTTGACCTATGTTGAGAAGCCAGCCCAGATTCTTGAAGTTGCAGATAGAGTCACCCGAAGGAAGACCATCAGAATGTGCAAAGTCAGATGGCATCACCACTCTGAGGAAGAAGCAACCTGGGAGCGTGAAGATGATTTGATGGCCAAGTACCCAGAGCTCTTTGCTAGCCAGCCCTGAATCTCGAGGGCGAGATTCTTTTAAGGGGGATAGGTTTGTAACGCCCCGAATTTTTGCAGTTGAATTTTTTCTTTTCTTTACTCGCCAAAATTCGGGCGTTACCTTTTCTTTTTCTTTTCCCCTCGCTAAACCTTGACCTTTTCCAAAGTCTTAGCGGGATTCGGTTCAGATTTCCCGTGTAAAGAAAAACTCTAAAATACTTTATGATTGATGCACCATGCCGAACCATGCATTTTTCGATTGCTTTGAAAGTGCAACTGCATTCATGAGGAAAGATCGGATTTCGAAAAACAGGAAATAATCTTTCTCTCTCTTTCTCTCTCCTCTTTCTCTCTCTCTCCCGCGCCCTGGGCCGACCCCGGCCGGCCCAGCCGCCCCTGGCGCCCCCCCTCTTGGGCCCAAGGATGGCCCAGCCGCCCCCCCCCCCCCACCCCCTCTTTTTTTCCCAAAACCCCCTTCCTCTCCCTCATTCTCTCCCTCTCTCCCTCCCCACCCAAGCCGCCGCCCCCTACCCGCCCCCTGCCCTAGGCCGCCGCGCCGTCCCCTGCCGCCGGCCGCCCCTCGCCGTCGGCCGTCCCCGCCGGTGAGCCCCCTCCCCCTCCTCCCTCTCCTCCCTCCCCTCTCTTCTCCCCTCCCCCGCGCGCCCCCTGGCCGCGCCGGCCACCACCCCCCAGCCCAGCCGCCGCTGGCCGGCCCTCGGCCGCGCCCAGCCGGCCCCGGCCGCCGCTGGCCCGCCCCGGCCGCCCCCTGGCCGGCCTCGGCCAGCCCCAGCCGGCCTCGGCCGCCCCCCCCCCCAGCCCGCGCGCCTGGCCCCGGCCGGCCTCGGCCAGCCCCTGGCCGCGCCCGCCGCCCGCCCTGGCCCCTGGCCGCGCCCCCCGCGCGGGGCCGGTTCAGCCACCTGGCCGCCGGTTCAACCGGCCGGCTCGGCCGGCCCCCGCCCCAGCTCAGCCGCCCGACCGCCCCAGCTCGGCCGCCGCCTAGGGCCGGTTCAACCGCCCCTAGGGCCGGTTCAACCGCCCCCCCCCCTCTGTTTTTTTTATTTTTTTTATTTTATTTTATTTACTTTCTGTGATCATAATTACTGTATTTTAAGTAGATTGATCATTGTTCATGCTATGGAAAATAGGAAGTTTAATTTAAAATTCCGTTATGCGGTTGATTCACGTAGTTAATTGTTTATCCCGTGCAATGTTGATCAACTAAAAATGATTAGGTTCCCATTAGTATATATATAACAGAATTCTTTTGTTAGGAATCAATTGTAATTGATTATTAGTGCATAAACTTTAACCCCCCTGCGAGACCTTTCCCATTTCTTTCTAACCATAACAAATGCGATGTCAAATGTCATACCTGATGCATATTCGTTTTACCTGTTCCCTTGTATGGTGTACTGTTCTTTTGTATTAAACATGTGGATGGATGTGTGTATGTTTGCGCTCGCATAGAGAACGATCCGGTCGAAGAGCCCGAGGAATTCGCAGGAGAAGCCCCTGAGCAGCAGTCGGTTGGTGGAGGCAAGTGTCCTTTGACCTATCTCTGTCCTATTCATTCTTTAATTCACCTCCCGCATTACACACTTATACCTAAGGATTGACTAGCTTTTGTTATCCATGTCCTTGTTTACCTATTTGGGTCGGATTATTACTGCTTAGTCTGATGCTATTGCTCAACTCTAATCAATGAACATGATGTGATTATCTATGATACGCTGTTTTCCCGTTCTTATTTATGATCATACTTGTGGCATTTAAGGGGACTCGAGCGGTTTCTCGAGTGCCTCTCCGTAAGGACCTGTTCAATGGATGACCGCCCGGGAAAACAGTGCAACCATGAGGGTGGAATGGGACGCCCTTAGCTGAATAATTGGAGGAACCGGGGTGTAGTTCGCTTAGCCGTTGTGCCATCAATGGGGCTCGGTGTATGCGGCTCGCTCTGCCAAGGTTGATTTGTCCCTTGGGGAGGAGTGCGGTACATTTAGGAAACCTAACGGGCGGCTACAGCCTCGGGGAATCTTTGTAAAGGCTACGTAGTGAGACCCTGCCTATTCACCTTGGTAGTGTTTAAGGGTTTGATCAGCCCGAGGCAAGTGGGAATCACGGCTTGTGGGTAAAGTGCGCAACCTCTGCAGAGTGTTATGAAACTGATATATCAGCCGTGCTCGCGGTTATGAGCGGCCAAGGGAGCTCCAGAGATTAGTGATACTTGATCAGTGATACTTTGGTACAGGTGGCAATGAGATTGATGGTTCTGATTATGATTATGGTATTGGTAAGTGGTATTCTTTCCGTTTGGAAAGGATACATTGGGCTAATAACTTGGGTTAATGTTAAAACCTGGCTTTCTACTAGTAAGTAATAACCTGACCAACTAAAAGCAACTGCTTGACTTATCCCCACATAAAGCTAGTCCACTACAGCCAAACAGGATGCTTGCTGAGTATGTTGATGTGTACTCACCCTTGCTCTACACACCAAACCCCCCCCCCAGGTTGTCAGCATTGCAACCACTGCTCAGGAGAAGATGAAGCTGTGGAAGGAGACTTCCAGGAGTTCCAAGACTACGATGAGTTCTAGGCGTGGGTTAGCGGCAACCCCCAGTCGGCTGCCTGTGAAGGCCGCGTTATCTACGTTTCTTTTCCGCACTTTGATTTATTGTAAGAACTATATGGACGTCTCAGACGTATGATGTAATCGACTATTATTTCCCCCTTTTAATACTATTTTGAGCACTGTGTGATGATGTCCATATTATGTAACTGCTGTGTACGTGAATAACTGATCCTGGCACGTACATGGTTCGCATTCGGTTTGCCTTCTAAAAACCGGGTGTGACAGGCCCCAACGGGGTCATCACCGTCGGCCCCACGTACAAACACGCGTTCGAATGCAACGTGGAGTGCGTGGAGTACGCCGAGGCCCTCGTCGAGTCCGAGGCCCTCGTCGCCGACCTAGAGAGCCTCTCTAAGGAGGTGCCAGACGTGAAGCGTCATGCCGGCAACTTCGAGCCAGCGGAGACGGTTAAGTCCGTCCCCCTCGACCCCAGCAGCGACGCCTCCAAGCAAGTCCGGATCGGCTCCGGGCTTGATCCCAAATAGGAAGTCGTGCTCATCGACTTTCTTCGCGCGAACGCCGACGTCTTCACGTGGAGTCCCTCGGACATGCCCGGCATACCGAGGGATGTCGCCGAGCACTCGCTGGACATCCGAGCCGGAGCCCGACCCGTCAAGCAGCCTCTGCGTCAATTCGACGAGGAGAAGCGCAGAGCCATAGGCGAGGAGATCCACAAGCTAATGGCGGCAGGGTTAATCAAAGAGGTATTCCATCCCGAATGGCTTGCCAACCCTATGCTTGTGAGAAAGAAAGGGGGGAAATGGCGGATGTTTGTAGACTACACTAGTCTGAACAAGGCATGTCCGAAGGTTCCCTACCCTCTGCCTCGCATCGATCAGATCGTGGATTCCACTGCTGGGTGCAAAACCCTGTCTTTCCTCGATGCCTACTCAGGGTATCACCAAATCAGGATGAAAGAGTTCGACCAGCTTGCGACTGCTTTCATCACACCCTTCGGCATGTACTGCTACGTTACCATGCCGTTTGGTTTGAGGAATGCGGGTGCAACGTACCAGCGGTGCATGAACCATGTGTTCGGCAAACACATCGGCTGAACGGTCGAGGCCTACGTCGATGACATCGTAGTTGTTGGGGGCCTTCGTCCTCCGAAGGTCCTCAAAAACATGATTTGACAATGTTTTCCAAGTGGATTATGAGAACAGGTACCTTCGGACTCAGAATTATGAACATGAAGTACGGTCAGGACGAAGCCTGGACCAGACGAAGGATGAGCTGATTACCAAGCTCCACGAAGGATGATGCACAGCCGAAGCTGTGCGCAGGGAAGCTTCGTCGCGATAGCAGAAAGGGGAACCGACTTAAAGATGAAAAGACTACGTGGGCCTTGACAGATTTCCATAAGTCATTAACAAATGTAATGGACATGGATGTAATTTTACTTGGGCTGCGTCCCGCGTCTATAAATAGATGAACAGTACTCCCGTACTGTTCACGCTGACTTGGCATTGGCTTTTGCGTCACGCTTGTACTTTTACCTTTTCTCAAGACCGAAGGTATATTTGTAATTTGAAATCATTTCTATTTCTTCATGTTAATAAAATAGAAATGATTTTATGATGTTTATATTATATTTCATGCTTTATATGAATCTTTCGTCATTACTTGTTATATTTACGAAGGTATGTCTCTTGTGACCTTCGTCCGAAACTCATTATTTCCCGAAGGGGAATAATGTTTCGAAGGACGAAGGACTTTAACACTTAACACTTTTTATGTTGCCTTGTTCTTAACTCTTAGTATTTGAGAACAAGTCCCCAACATTGGCGCCCACCTCCGGTGAACTCACTTCCACTTCGAGCTTTTTGAACACCTTCGGAAGCTATAGACCTTCGCCATGGCGCCGAAGAAAGCTTCAGCGACTGGGGCTGCAGCATTGCAACCGCTGGACCACAACCAGGAGACCGTCTCTCTTCGGGAGGCCCGAACCCAGAAGAGGAAGGCCGTCAGCCCGACGCTTCAGGAGGATGAACTAGATCAAGAAATCAGGGATATGGAGATACTTCATCAACAGGTGCAGAGGAAGAAAGAGAAGATGGCCAGGCTAGCTGAGCTGCAAAGGCAGATAGACGAAGCTGCTGAAGAAGTCCGTCATCTTACCCACGATGAGCAAGACCGAAGGCCTCAACAAAAAGACCTTCGTCAGGAGGGCTTCTTCAACGAAGATGACTGGTATGAAAATTTCCATCATGGAAATTTTGTTTTCGATGATGCCTCTCCTTTGTCCGCTGAGCTGCAGGCTACACCCTGGCCTTCATCCTATAAGCCACCCCAGCTTCCTATGTTTGACGGCCACTCAGACCCGAAGCAGTTCTTGATGAGCTACGAAGCAACAGTGTCTTCGTATGGGGGCAATGCTGCAGTCATGGCAAAGTCCTTCGTCATGGCCGTCAGGAGTGTTGCTCAGACCTGGTATTCTTCCCTTCGACCAGGAACTATTACCTCATGGCAGAAGCTAAAGGATATGTTGTTAACTAGCTTTCAAGGATTTCAGACGAAGCCGGTTACTGCTCAAGCCTTGTTCCAGTGCACTCAGGATCATGAGGAATACCTTCAGGCGTATGTCAGAAGGTTCTTGCGTTTGAGGGCACAGGCACCAATGGTGCCCAATGAAATTGTAATTGAAGCCATGATCAAGGGGCTTCGTCCTGGACCTGCAGCCCAATACTTTGCTAGGAAGCCTCCTCAGACTCTGGAGAAGCTGCTCCAAAAGATGGACGAGTACATTCGTGCTGATAATGACTTTCGCCAAAGAAGGGAGGAGGCCTTCAGATTTTCTGAGATGACCAGGGGCTTCGGGGGAAGATTCTATCCGAGGCATGTCAGGTCCATCCACAACACTCAAAATGATGATAAGGGGAGTCAGCAGAACAGGCCGCAGTGCTCCTCACAGGCTTCGGGGCAACAGCAAACTTTCTTTCGGCCACCAGCTCCAAGAGGCAGAGGCGCCAGGGGCTTCGGCGGGAGATTTGGAGATCAACCAAGGAGGACATTTTGCTTATTCTGCGGTGAGAACAAGGGCCATACCACCAGGATGTGCCATGTCACCATCCAGAAACAAAAGGAGCTAGCAGAAGCTGCAGCGCAACAGGGACAGCCGAAGCAGGTCATACATACTGCTTCGTACCATCAGCCTTACATCCCGGAATATGTGGGCAACCACCCTGTAGTTTCCATAGCTTCGGCGAGTCAACCTCAAGCTTCATGGCAACAGCCCCCGCCTCCACTGCAACAAGGCCAACAGCCAGAAGGGAGCCAATATGTTCCGCACCAAAGGGATCTCAGAGAGCAATCTGAAGCTCGCACAGTCAATAGTACTGTGCCAGAATCGAAGCACATTTATTGACAGATATCCTACTTTGATAACAGTCTTTTCCGTTTAAGTTCTATTTTCTGTGTAATAAAGAACATTTCAGTTTTCATATAATAGTTTCGTGGTTGGTTATGAGGAAAATCTATCTTCTCCACAGGCTTAAGTTGCTGAAGCTTAAATATTTGCGGTAACAAGGAGGACCTTCGAATTATTAAAAATCCTTCGAAGCAACAAAAAGTCGTTCTAAGGAACGCAGAGTAAGTTGCCAAAGTTACAAAAAGTCGTTCCAAAGGGAGCGCAGTGTAAGTTTTTTGCTCCAAAGACGTTCCTAAGGGAATGCAGAGCATACAGCGAAAAGTCAACGCTGATACCGCCTAAGTAAAAGGCGAAGAAGCTCCAAAGACGTTCCTAAGGGAATGCAGAGCTTATACCGCCTAAGTAAAAGGCGAAGAAGCTCCAAAGACGTTCCTAAGGGAATGCAGAGCTTACAAATATATTTTGTGTATATCTTCGGAACAAATGTCATTTGCATAACATAACATCATCACATCATTTTGCATAGCATAAGCATCATACATCATGTTGCATATGGCAAAAGAAGGGGACACAGTATCAACCTTCGAAAGGATGCTTTGAGAAAGAGCAAATTGTGTAAAGTCACGAGGGAATACAATGATAATCTTCGGAAAATAGCTTCGGAGAATGTTTTTACGAAGCATGGATGAGCTTCATCAGAGTAATATCAAAATTGTATAGCTTCGGAGAATGTTTACACGAAGCATGGATGTGATTTATCAGAACAGTTTTAACGGAGAATGTTTTCTTCACGAAGCATGAAAAGAAGGGAAGGTGTTTTTTCGCCGAAGGCTCAAAAATGGTATGTATGTAGAATTTCATGCATCGTAAAGAATTGAATAATGAAAAGAGACTTGTATATTACATTCAAATGTACAAAATATTACAAAGATCACACTTCCAATGTTTTTTCTAATAACATTTAGTCTTCTCTTAATACTGCTTCGGCGGCCTCATTTAGAAGTTGATCAACAACTTTATCCATGATAGCTTCGGCCATTCGTTTAATCTCGTCATCTCCTTTTGTGTGAGGGTCGGCAGTCGATCCAGCAGGTTCTAAGGGAAGAGAACATTTCTTCATTACTATTACAAATCGCGAACAAAGTTTGAAATAAAAATTACAACACAATAAGAACGACTAATTAATACCTATTTGCCCTTCGGCAGCTTCTGTCACTTTTCTAGCATCATGGATGCCTTTTTCACTCCTTTGAATGATTTCTTGCGCCATTCCTCGGCCGCCGTCGTTCCAGATATCAGTAAAGAATTTGCCACCAACCACGCTTGCTTCGGCCGAGGGGTCTTTGATGTCTTCGGAGGATAAGGCAGCTTCGGACTGAGCTAAAAATTTTACATGCCCGCAACCCTTCTTCTCTAAAACAGAAGCAATTCCCCTGGCGCCCGAAAAAGCGCAGATGTCGCCACGACTACTCAGGATCTCCTCGAAGGCCTCTGCTTCGTGACTAATCCATTCCAGTGGACCTTCGGGATTGCCTCTTGAGAAATTCTCTTCGCTGGAAAAGGCGCCCACGCTGGCGAAGCTGGTTTTAATTTTATTTACGCATTCCATGGATTTTTCGTAGCATTTTTTCTTAGAAGACCGAAGCTCTTCCACGGTTGCCTCCAAATGATCAGCCCATTGGTCGCTGCATTCCCGTCTTGTTTCTTCAAGTATGCGCTCTTCTTTCGCCCGGGCCAGTTGTTTCTGAAGATCTTTAATCTCGCGTTTGTGAGCTTCGGTCTGAATCTTCGCAGCAGCTTCGTCCTTTTTTACTTTGTCTACTAATGTAAGCAGAATTTTGTCTTTTTCTAGAGCTTCGTTTCTCAGTTTAATAACTTCTGAACGTAAATTGTTGAACGCAATTTCGTAGCTTTCATCTTCGGCGCTCTTTTGTGCTCTTAATGCGTTGCTTAGAATTAAACCCTATACAAAAAAGAATCCATATAAGGATAAAAGAAAGAATTACGTAGTAAAAAATTTTTCAAGCGTCTAATTCCCATACCTTTAAGCTATTGTATGCAAGACTGTCCGCGAGATCTTCCTTCGTCATAGCACACAATCTAGCTTCGAGCTTCAGGAAACCCATACTTCTAGCCATCTCCCGGCAGACAGATAATTCTTTGTTATCAGGGAGGCAGTATAGGAAGTCATCTTCATTTGTCCCATTGAATACTATCGCCCCCTTCGGATACTTTAGCTCTCTAGCATAGTAGTTAGCTTCGTAAGTTTCCTCTTCGGATAATTTCTTCCCCGAAGCATGTCGCACGATGTAATCGCGTGCGCTGGAAGGAGCTTCGGGGGCGGCAGTGTCAATTTCTTTAACCAAAGCTGGTTCTGATATTTTCTCGGTCTCCAAAGATTGTTCCTTGGTGAGCTCTGAAGGCCCAGCTTCAGCTTCAGGTTGTTGTTTCGAAGCTTTAGCAACTTCAGCTTCGGTAGACACTTCAGCAACTTCAATAGTCCCTTTTGGAGTTGTGCTTGAAGACTTAATTGTCTCCAAAACATCTAACACGTTCACCATTCTTTTTCTTCTCGGGGTCACCGACGGCCCCTTTTGATTTTTTGTTGTTTCAACAGTTGCTGAAGGACTTAAGATTTCCGATATTTTTCGCTCTTCAATCTTCGGTTTTTCTGCTTTTTCTGCCAGAAGCGCTTCAGTTTTCTCTTCTATCTTCGGCACTGGAGCTGGTTCTGTAGCTTCAGAGGCCAAAGAGACTTCACCAATAAATTTTGGCACTATGGCCGGCTCAATAAAGCGCGCTCGGTGGGTGAGCACCTTCATCTTTTTCCTTTGCGGCGCTAGCTCACTAGTGGCACTTGTGGTAGCTTCTGTCGCAGGAGAAGGAATTTTTCTTTTGCGACCCAGTACCGGATAATGATAGTCAGGGTAGACAAACCCGACTGCGTCGAATACTCGGTTGAGCCTTTTCTTCTTTCGGCCTCCGAAGGCTGCTGATAACGCAGTATTTTCGGCCTTCGAATATGCCCCAAGCAGTTCGTCACTTAATGTTTCAATGCTTTTCAACCAGTCATCATCAGGTTCAACAAATTTATCTGCATATTTGAATGTGTATTTCAGTCTGACCAGTCCGCCTTCGTCGGAATCTTTGATGGTCTCCTTCGGCATTTCCCACTTTTCTGCAAGTGGCCACACCCTGAAAGCAATGTGCTCTTGGACCAAGTCCCTTGTCCCAATGAAAGAGCAAATTACGCCGAAGGCCCTTTGGCATTCCTCGGCCGCTTCATCCATTTCAACCTTCGGCCTTCGAAGTCCGAAGCGTTGCCAGATGGGGCGCATAATGATACTCTTGACATTTTCTTGCGCTGTTAAGTCATTCTTTACATAGAACCATTCAGTCATCCAGGCTCTGGGCCACCTCTTCCGAAAAGTTGGCACAGGGCGGCTTGACCCGGAGCGGGCACCGAAGCTGTAACACCCAAAATTGTTGTGATATTGTTCTTTTCCCCAGGGCTTCGTCTCATATAACAACTCATGAATGTTGCAAAAACTTTTAGCATTTGGTTCTAAACCTTGGCTTCTTGCAGCCCAGACAAACATTCCCATTCTTATGATAGCTTCGGGAGTAAGTTGATGAAGGTAGACTTGAAATGTTTTTAGTACCTCAACAACAAAGTTGCTCAGCGGGAATCGAAGCCCAGCCTTGAGAAAGCTTCGGAAAATTACAACTTCATCTTCTTCGGGGGTGGGAGAAGTCTTTTCTCCAGCGTCAGCCCTCACAATAGATATATCTCGAAAATACCGCCCCCTCATATTATCAATATGGCTCTGCTTAATAGTAGTTTTCCCGAAAACCGTGTGACTTGGTCGCCATGGTCGATCTTCGGATTCTTCCCCACCACTTTCTACATCAAAACTGTCGCTGTCATCAGTATCTTCGGACAAACCTTCAAGAATTTCCTTGGTGATTTTCTCTGTGTTGGTTTCCGCCATCGCTATAAGGAACCCCAAGTTTTTCTCTTCGTCGAGGCTCAGCTTCGTCTCGGCAGCGATCTTCTTACCTTCAGACATCTTCGGAAGCGCTAAAAAACTATTTTCAAGGCCGAAGCTTTAAAAACAAAAAGATCAGCAAATCTTAGTGCACAAGAGCTAAAAATGTAGTGGGCCGAAGCAGATGGCAAGAGCGTGTACCAAATAAGTTTGCGGTATGATCTTATTTATACGCCCAGGGCGTTGAAAATTGAAGACCCCACTTGTCAGTGAATGTTGCTATTCTAGCAAAGGGAAGGTGTTTTTTCGGACCTTCGGCTCAAGGCCTTCGTCCATATCGCAATTTGAATTTATTATTAACAAATTAATATTGCGAGGGGCTACTGTTGGGGGCCTTCGTCCTCCGAAGGTCCTCAAAAACATGATTTGACAATGTTTTCCAAGTGGATTATGAGAACAGGTACCTTCGGACTCAGAATTATGAACATGAAGTACGGTCAGGACGAAGCCTGGACCAGACGAAGGATGAGCTGATTACCAAGCTCCACGAAGGATGATGCACAGCCGAAGCTGTGCGCAGGGAAGCTTCGTCGCGATAGCAGAAAGGGGAACCGACTTAAAGATGAAAAGACTACGTGGGCCTTGACAGATTTCCATAAGTCATTAACAAATGTAATGGACATGGATGTAATTTTACGTGGGCTGCGTCCCGCGTCTATAAATAGATGAACAGTACTCCCGTACTGTTCACGCTGACTTGGCATTGGCTTTTGCGTCACGCTTGTACTTTTACCTTTTCTCAAGACCGAAGGTATATTTGTAATTTGAAATCATTTCTATTTCTTCATGTTAATAAAATAGAAATGATTCTATGATGTTTATATTATATTTCATGCTTTATATGAATCCTTCGTCATTACTTGTTATATTTACGAAGGTATGTCTCTTGTGACCTTCGTCCGAAACTCATTATTTCCCGAAGGGGAATAATGTTTCGAAGGACAAAGGACTTTAACACTTAACACTTTTTATGTTGCCTTGTTCTTAACTCTTAGTATTTGAGAACAAGTCCCCAACAGTAGTCAAGACGAGGAAAGCCTCTGACCTCCTTTCCGACCTTGAAATGACATTCCGATGTCTCAAGACGAAAGGCGTCAAGCTCAATCCCGAAAAGTGTGTCTTCGGGGTGCCCCGAGGCATGCTCTTGGGGTTCATCGTCTCCAAGCGGGGCATCGAAGCCAACCCGAAGAAGATTGCAGGCATCACCAGCATGGGGCCCATCCAGGACTTGAAAGGCATATAGAGGGTCATGGGATGTCTCGCGGCTCTGAGCCGCTTCATCTCACGCCTCGACGAAAGAGGTATACCCCTGTACCGCCTCTTAAGGAAGGTCGAGCGCTTCACTTGGACCCCTGAGGCCGAGGAAGCCCTCGGGAACCTGAAGGCGCTCCTCACGAAGGCGCCTATCTTGGTGCCCCCAGCTGCCAGAGAAGCCCTCTTGGTCTACGTCGCCGCGACCACCAAGGTGGTTAGCGCCGCGATTGTGGTCGAGAGGCAAGAAGAGGGGCATGCATTGCCCGTTCAGAGGCCAGTCTACTTCGTCAGCGAGGTACTGTCCGAAACCAAAATCCGCTACCCACTAGTTCAGAAACTGCTGTACGTGGTGATCCTGACACGGCGGAAGTTGTGACACTACTTCGAGTCTCATCCGGTAACTGTGGTGTCATCCTTCCCCCTGGGGGAGATCATCCATTGCCGAGAGGCCTTGGGTAGGATTGCAAAGTGGGCGGTGGAGATCATGGGCGAAACAATCTCGTTCGCCCCTCGGAAGGCCATCAAATCCCAGGTCCTGGCGGACTTCGTGGCTGAATGGGTCGACACCCAGCTACCAACAGCTCCGATCCAACCGGAGCTCTAGACCATGTTCTTCGATGGGTCGCTGATGAAGACAGGAGCCGGCGTAGGCCTACTCTTCATCTCGCCCCTCGGGAAGCACCAACGCTACGTGCTACGCCTCCACTTCCCGGCGTCCAACAATGTAGCTGAGTACGAGGCTCTGGTCAACGGGTTGCGGATCACCGTCGAGCTAGGGGTCCGACGCCTCGACGCTCGCGGTGACTCGCATCTCGTCATCGACCAAGTCATGAATAACTCCCACTGCCGTGACCCGAAGATGGAGGCCTACTACGATGAGGTTCGGCGCCTGGAAGACAAGTTCTATGGGCTCGAGCTCAACCACATCGCTCGGCGCTACAACGAGACTGCGGACAAGCTGGCTAAAATAGCCTCGGGGCAAACAACGGTTCCCCCGGACGTCTTCTGCCGAGATCTGCATCAACCCTCCGTCAAGATCGACGACACGCCCGAGCCTGAGGCACCCTCGGCCTAGCCCGAGGTACCCTCGGCACAGTCCGAGGCACCCTCGGTTCGGCCCGAGGTACCCTCGGCCCCCGAGGGCGAGACGCTGCGCGTCGAGGGGGAGCAAAGCGGGGTCACGCCTGATCAAAACTGGCAGACCCCGTACCTGCAATATCTCCACCGAGGAGAGCTACCCCTTGACCGAGCCGAAGCTCGGCGGTTGGCACGGCGCGCCAAGTCGTTCGTCTTGCTGGGAGAAGGGAAGGAGCTCTACCACCGCAGCCCTTCAGGCATCCTCCAGCGATGCATCTCCACCACCGAAGGTCAGGAACTCCTCTGAGAAATACACTCGGGGGCTTGCGGCCACCACGCAGCACCTCGAGCCCTTGTCGGAAATGCTTTCCGACAAGGTTTCTACTGGCCAACGGCGGTGGCCGACGCCACTAGAATTGTCCGCGCCTGCGAAGGGTGTCAGTTCTATGCAAGGCAGACCCACCTGCCCGCTCAGGCTCTACAGACGATACCCATCACATCGCCTTTTGCTGTGTGGGGTCTGGACCTCGTCGGCCCATTGCAGAAGGCACCCGGGGGCTACACGCACCTGTTGGTCGCCATCGACAAATTTTCCAAGTGGATCGAGGTCCGACCCCTGAACAGCATCAGGTCCGAGCAGGCGGTGGCGTTCTTCACCAACATCATCCATCGTTTCGGGGTCCCGAACTCCATCATCACCGACAACGGCACCCAGTTCACCGGCACAAAGTTCCTGGACTTCTGCGAGGATCACCACATCCGGGTGGACTAGGCCGCCGTGGCTCATCCCATGACGAATGGGCAAGTAGAGTGTGCCAATGGCATGATTCTACAAGGACTCAAGCCTCGGATTTACAACGACCTCAACAAGTTCGGCAAGCGATGGATGAAGGAACTCCCCTCGGTGGTCTGGAGCCTGAGAACGACACCGAGCCGAGCCACGGGCTTCACGCCATTCTTTCTAGTCTATGGGGCCGAGGCCATCTTGCCCACAGACCTGGAATACGGTTCCCCGAGGACGAGGGCCTATGCCGACCAAAGCAACCAAGCTAGTCGAGAAGACTCGCTGGACCAGCTGGAAGAGGCTCGGGACAAGGCCTTACTACAATCGGCGCGGTACCAGCAGTCCATGCGACGCTACCACGCCCGAGGGGTCCGGTCCCGAGACCTCCAGGTGGGCGACCTGGTGCTTCGGCTACGACAAGACGCCCGAGGTCGACACAAGCTCACGCCCCCCTGGGAGGGGCCGTTCGTCATCGCCAAAGTTCTAAAACCCGGAACATACAAGCTGGCCAACAGTCAAGGCGAGGTCTACAGCAACGCTTGGAACATCCAACAGCTACGTCGCTTCTACCCTTAAGATGTTTTCAAGTTGTTCATATACCTCGCTATCACGCAAAGTTTAGTCATCAAGGAAGGGTCAGCCTTGCCTCGGCAAAGCCCGACCCTCCCTCGGGGGCTAAAAGGGGGGAACCCCCTCTGCATCGAAATTTTCCTCGAAAAAAGATCTTTTCCGCTGGAATGTCTTTCGTGCTTTTCGACTACTTCGAAAGTGGATCCTGAAAATGACGGAGTACACGTAAGCAGCCAAGGCTGACCGAGCCGAGGGACTCCTATGCCTCCGGGATACGGATACCTCACTCATCACCTTCTGCCATAATTAACTCACGTTCGGATAAGTGATTCCGCGGACCGAACAAGTCTTCACGTTCGGAAGCTCTTCTGCCGGAGCGATTCTTCGAGCTTTCTCGACTGCGTTGGTGACAGAACCCCATGGACGGGAAAGAGTGCGCGTAAGCGGCAAGGCCGACCGAGCCGAGGGACTCCTACGCCTCCGGGATACGGATACCTCACTCATCACCTTCCGTGAGAAGCAACTCTCGCTCGCACAAACAGTTCTGTTACCGACAAAAAAAGTCTAGATACTCGAAACAAGAGGAAAGGAGACGCGGCTTTACAATACGGCGAGGGTGTGTTTTGGCCTCGGCGGCCGCAGAAAACACACGCTACAAGATAATCCGATCCTGCAGGCTCGGATCTTGACGGCTAAAGGGAGCAGCAGCACCCTCGGCATCGACAACACCTCTGGCGAGGTCCGACCTAGCCTCGGATGGCAACGCGGTCCAAGGGTCTCCGCTCTGAAGGACGACGTCATCACCAAGCCTAGGCCATCGCCGCCAGGGTCTTCTCCAAGAATCTGGCCCGAGCAGGCGGCTCGGCCGGTCACCCCGGGGCCTCGGCTAGCTGTCCCCCAAGGACATCGGCCCGGCCCGAGGCCTCGGCAGGCCAATCCCGGCGTCGGTCCCGCTAACGGACGACCCGGCCAGGCTCCGGCTGACCTGGTCTTCTTTTCGAGCCAACTCTGCCTCTGTTCGCGCTGGCACCACTACCCCTGGCCTCGACTCATCGAAGAGCGGCCGAGGGTTTCCTCTAACTAAGCAAGGGAAGCCTCGGACAATGAGGCTGACCGAGCCGAGGGACTCCTACACCTCCGGGATACGGATACCTCACTCGTCACCTTTACACGGGGCGACTCACGTTTGGTGAAGCGGTTCAGACAACCAACAGGCGAGTCTTAGTGCTCGAAAATGGGGAAAAACATGGCTCCGTGCCGAATTTACATACATGTTCAGGCCTCGACAGTAACAATGAACAAAAACACTGGCATTCGAAGTGCCATTACAAACGGAACTCCGGTTCCACCTCCGCAGGTACGAACAACCCCACTCGATGGGGGAGGGGCCTGTGGAGCAACAGAAGACCGACGAACGGCTCGCCGTCGCTCGCCCCAGCAGCGGCGACGATGAAGACTTCTGCTCCGGGGGGCTGAACAGCAGCAGCGATGACCTCAGGGCGGATGCTGCTGCCGGGAGGCCCCCGCCCGTGCCCAAACTCGTGAGGCAAGGATGGGCAGAAGGCCGTGGAGTTGGAGGTCGGTCCGCGGGTGGCACCGGCAAGCTCGTCGGCGGCGGAACCTCTTCCAGCTGCCATGGCGGGAGGCGGCACCGGGAGCGGCACCGAAGCCGCTCGGCTCAGAGAGCCGGGCATGGTGCAGCTGCCAGCGCCACAGACGGCCCCCGCCCTTCCCCCCGATCACTGAGGGAAGGAGCGGGCCACCGCAAACGCAGGGGCCAACCCCAACTCGGCACACTCCCCTCCCCAGCCCTGGTGATGAAAATCCTTGAGGCTGAGGGAGGGGCAGAGGCCGTGGCCTGGTTCGCTCTCCCCCGCCATCAAACTGGAGGTCACCATCTTGGGTGACCGCCGGCGGAGGGGTGCGACCGGGCTGCAAGATGAAAATCCTTGAAGCCGAACGACGGCTGAAAGGTACCAACTCCCGCAGAGTTGCGTTCCTCCAACGACGAAGCGGAAAGACGGCGGATATCCCCCATCCAGGGGCTTGGAAGATGAAAAGACACGATGCATAAGGGAGCACGAAGACACGGTCGCCTTCCAAGAGGGTCACCCTCCTTTTAAAGGCGACTCTCCCTACTTGCGTCCCCAGCCGTCGTGGGCCGAGTCTTCTCCAACACGCTCCAAGGTCCTCCCCCTACGGCGCGGGGGCTGGGTCCGACACGTCATGCAAGCCGACCCAGAGCAGAAGAAGCCAAACCGCCGCGCGTGGTGCGTGCAACCGCCCAGCGGTTATGAGCGGCTCTCCACTTTTGCCCAGACCAGCGGGCGAAAGGGCGGGCAGCCATGCAGGCGGCATGCAACCGTGCCAAGTGGGCGTGCTTCTCCGACTCCCAACACGCCCAGCATGGAGGCCCAGATCCACACGTCATGCAACCGGCGCGCCGAATGCTTCGTGCCTGCAACTGCACCACCACCTGCGCCACCACCGCGCCTCCTCGACTGCGGAACCAGTACCGCGACTCGAGGCGACCCAGCACACGACCCAGCGGCTCCAGCCTGGCGCGACGGTCAATGCGGCCGAAGACGGGCCGGCAGTAATGGCGGTGGCAGGCGGGCAGGAGCAGCGGTCACGTCGTCAGCCAAGCTTACGTCCCATCCAGGGGTAGCGAGAGAACCCTCTCTCACGGCGTGAAGACAACGCGCCCGTGTTCCGTTCCTCGAACGGCTCGCGCACGCGCAACGGCTGCCCTGCGAACCACTCGCCCCGTCGCATTAACCCGCGGCGGGACAGGCGGCGCCTCTGGCAGGAGAAGCGAGCGACACTTCGCCTTCGCCATAATGACCGCGTCAAAAAAGGTACGCCGCGTCGTTCAAATTCGTATCCCTTTCCTTTTTTCCTCTTTCTCTCTCTTGCAACAGGGACCGGGAAAGGGGGATACCCCGGAAGGGACCCTTCCCCGTAAAGGAACCAGGCTCCGAGCATCCCTACTGATCAGAGGTTCGAAGGCTGGCCCCTCGGAAGGGTTAAACAGTCGCCTCAGAGCACGTGGGCTCCACACCCACTACTGGTCAGAGGTTCGAAGGCCGGCCCCTCGGAAGGGTTCAACGGCCGCCTCAGGCTACTCGGGCTCCGCGCCCACTACTGATCAGAGGTTCGAAGGCTGGCCCCCGAAGGGTTCACAGCCACCTCAGACACAGAGCAAGGGATGACCATGGGTACGTTCGATACATAACCAAGGCTCGTGCTGCGCTCCCGAGGTACCCTAGGACATTTCCGAGACCAGCGGGAACGATCTTGTAACGGAATCCCATCGGAGGGAGGCATCGAGCCCTCGGACCCTGTCACCAGGGGACCGGGTCCGGCAGATCACCCGCAGGTACTTTTGGGCGCGCCTCTGGGCCCCTAGCCGACCCCTAACGAATGGGGCATGGACGTCCGCTCGGATCACCCGCCTGCAGCTCACCGGAGACACCATGTTCGGCGCCCACCGAGGGCAACATGGCGCTCTCCCCCCCTCCTCCTTGCGGAAAGGCGACGCAGGGGCGTATGTAAAAAAGTCGAGTCTGTCCCTGATCGCCCTCTCGCCCTGTGCAAAGGCTTGGGGGCTGCTCTCGCAAACCCGGCTCCGGCCAAACCGTTGACAGCGTCAACATACCAGCCCGAGAACTTGGGACCCAACCGTACACCCGGGCTATGGCCAGCTCGCATGAGGGAACGACCAGACCAGCCGAAGCATTGCGCGAGGCGTTAAGACCTCGGAGGAGTCAAACCACTCCTCCGAGGCCTCAGGGGCTACACCCGGCGGGTGCGCTCGCGCGCACCCACCGGAACAAAACGCAACCGAGAAAGGCTGGTCCCCTTGCAAAAAAGTGCGACGAAAGCCTCCAAGCGAGTGCTAACACTCCCTTCGAGGCTCGGGGGCTACTGTCGAGGACCATAATTAGGGGTACCCTCAAGGCTCCTAATTCTCAGCTGGTAACCCCCATCAGCACAAAGCTGCAAAGGCCTGATGGGTGCGATCAAGTCAGGGATCAGTCCATTCGAGGGACTCGATCACGCCTCGCCCGAGCCTAGCCTCGGACAAGGGCAGCCGACCCTGGAGGATCTCCGCCTCGACTGAGGCCCCCCTCCAGCGGCGAACACGTTCCTGGCACGCCCGAGGCCCTGTCTTCGCCAAGAAGCAACCCCGACCAAATCACAGGAGCATTTAATGCAAAGGTGGCCTGACACCTTTATCCTGACGTGCGCCCCTCAACTGACAGAGCCGAAGTGACCGCCGTCACTTCGCCGCTCCACTGACCGGTCTGTCAGAAAGGCAGCGTCGCCTGCGCCGCTCCGACTGCGGTGCCACTTGACAGAGTGAGGCTGACAGGCGGTCAGGCTCGGCCGCATGCACCATAGGAAACTTCGCTCCGCCCGACCCAGGGCTCGGACTCGGGCTAAGCCCTGGAAGATGGCGAACTCCGCTCCGCCCGACCCAGGGCTCGGACTCGGGCTAAGCCCCAGAAGACGGCGAACTCCGCTCCGCCCGACCCAGGGCTCGGACTCGGGCTAAGCCCCGGAAGACGATGAACTCCACTCCGCCCGACCCAGGGCTCAGACTTGGGCTCAGCCCCAGAAGACGACGAACTCCGCTTCGCCCGACCCCGAGACTCAAATTCCGCCCTGGCCTCAGCCAACGGCCTCCGCCTCGCCCGACCCAGAGGCTCAGATTCGGCCTCGGCCACGGAAGACGGACTCGACCTCGACCTCAGAGAAGCCTCCACATCGCCCAACCTAGGGCACGGACCGGCCACGTCAACAGGAGGCGCCATCATTACCCTACTCCAAGCTGACTCAGGCTACGGGGAACAAGACCGGCGTCCCATCTGGCTCGCTCCGCCAGATAGGCGATGATGGCGCCCCGCACGTTCCCTGACAATGGCGGCTCTCGGCCCCCTTACGAAAGCAAGAGAACGTCAGCAAGGACTCGACGGCCTCGACAGCTGTCCCTCCGCCAGGCTCCAGCACTCCTCCAACGGCCATGACATCACACAAACCGGGTGCCAAGATCTCTCTGGCCGCCACGATGGCGTGTACTTAGGGCGCTAGCTCTCCTCCGCTAGACACGAAGCACTCTGCTACACCCCCCATTGTACACCTGAACCCTCTCCTTACGCCTATAAAAGGAAGGGCCAGGGCCCTCTTAGGAAAGGTTGGCCGCTCGGGGACGAGGACGAGACGGGCGCTCGCATAAGGCCGCTCGCTCCTTCCCCCGTGTGGATGCTTGTAACCCCCTACTGCAAGCGCACCTGACCTGGGCGTGGGACGAACACGAAGGCCGCGGGATTTCCACCTCTCTCTCGCCCATCTCCGGCCTCCTTCGCGCTCGGCCTCGTGTCGACCCATCTGGGCTGGGGCACGCGGCGACACTTCACTCGTCGGCTCAGGGACCCCCCGGTCTCGAAACGCCAACAGAAATATTACGAAGATTTCACCTTCGTAATCATATTTGTAAAACAACAAATAATAAGAGATGACATATAAAGTATAAAATATATTCACATATTTTATTATATGAATATATGAGTATTAAAACTTAATGTTTGAGCACAATTATACCTTCGCCTTGGCGGAAAGCAATAATTCAAGCGTAATGTGCCAGTGATTATAGGATCGCGTGAACAGTGCTGGGGTACTGTTCACCTATTTATAGTCACAGGGTGCAACCTGCGTAAAATTACATTTAAGCCCTTTACAATTGATTACAATAATGACACAAACATCATGGGTCTTTGAGTCAATCCATCTTTACGTCGGTTCGGCTCTTCGTCTTGAGATCTATCATTGTGCCGAAGCTCTCTAAGTAATAGCTTCGGCGCTTGCTCTTGAGAGTGTCTGCCGAAGATGTTCTCTTTCTTTAGGATCTTCGGCTACGAAGCACACCCCAACAGGTTGGCTCTGCCATCGCCGACTAGCCCACATTAGAATGAAGAATCTTCACAAGCTTCTAAAGGGAGAGCACATTTTGGGACTAACCAATGTTCATTTTGAGAATGATAGGATTTGTAGCGCATTCCAAGCAGGGAAGCAAATTGGTGTTCATTATCCACATAAGAACATCATGACGACTGACAGGCCACTGGAGTTACTCCACATGGATCTATTCGGCCCGATAGCTTACATAAGCATCGGCAGGAGTAAGTACTGTCTAGTTATTGTGGATGATTATTCTTGCTTCACTTAGGTATTCTTTTTGCAGGAAAAATCTCAAACCCAAGAGACTTTGAAAGGATTCTTGAGATGGGCTCAAAATGAGTTCGGCTTGAGAATCAAGAAAATAAGAAGCGACAACGGAACGGAGTTCAAGAACTCTCAAATTAAAGGCTTTCTTGAGGAGGAGGGCATCAAGCATGAGTTCTCTTCTCCCTACAGGCCACAACAAAATGGTGTAGTGGAGAGGAAGAATAGAATTCTATTGGACATGGCAAGGACCATGCTTGATGAATACAAGACTTCGAATCAGTTTTGGGCCGAGGCGGTCAACACCGCTTGCTACGCCATCAACTGGTTATATCTTCACCGAATCCTCAAGAAGACATCATATGAACTCCTCACCGGTAAAAAGCCCAATGTTTCATATTTTAGAGTCTTTGGTAGCAAATGCTTTATTCTTGTTAAAAGAGGTAGAAAATATAAATTTGCTCCTAAGGCTGTAGAAGGCTTTTTACTTGGTTATGATTCAAACATAAGGGCATATAGAGTCTTTAACAAGTCCACTGGACTAGTTGAAGTTTCTTGTGACATTGTGTTTGATGAGACTAACGTCTCTCAAGTAGAGCAAGTTGATCTTGATGAGTTAGATGATGAAGAGGCTCCGTGCATCGCGCTAAGGAACATGTCCATTGGGGATGTGTGTCCTAAGGAATCCGAAGAGCCTCCACAAGCACAAGATCAACCATCTTCCTCCATGCAAGCATCTCCACCAACTCAAGATGAGGATGAGACTCAAGATGATGAAGGAGAAGATCAAGAAGATGAGCAACCTCAAGAGGAGGGCAATGGTTAAGGGGGAGATGCCCATGATCAAGACAAGGAAGATGAACAAGATCAAAGGCCGCCACACCCAAGAGTCCACCAAGCAATCCAATTGAGATCACCCCGTGAACACCATCCTTGGCGATATTCATAAGGGGGTAACCACTCGATCTCGTGTTGCTCATTTTTGTGAACATTACTCTTTTGTTTCCTTTATTGAGCCACACATGGTAGAGTAAGCACTTCAAGATTCGGATTGGGTCCTGGCAATGCAAGAGGAGCTCAACAACTTCACGAGAAATGAGGTATGGCATTTGGTTCCACGTCCTAATCAAAATGTTGTAGGAACCAAGTGGTTCTTCCGCAACAAGCAAGATGAGCATGGTGTGGTGACAAGGAACAAGGCATGACTTGTGGCCAAGGGGTATTCACAAGTCAAAGGTTTGGGTTTTGGTGAAACCTATGCACCCGTAGCTAGGCTTGAGTCAATTTGTATATTACTTGCCTATGCTACTTACCATGGCTTTAAGCTCTATCAAATGGACGTGAAGAGTGCCTTCCTCAATGGACCAATCAAGGAAGAGGTCTATGTTGAGCAACCTATCAAGGAAGGCTTTGAAGATAGTGAGTATCCTAACCATGTCTACAAACTCTCTAAGGCGCTTTATGGGCTCAAGCAAGCCCCAAGAGCATGGTATGAATGCCTAAGAGATTTCCTTATCACTAATGGCTTCAAAGTCGGAAAAGTCGATCCTAATCTCTTTACTAAAACAATTGAAAATGATTTGTTTGTATGCCAAATTTATGTTGATGATATCATATTTGGGTCTACTAACAAATCTATTTGTGAAGAGTTTAGTAGGATCATGATACAAAAATTCAAGATGTCTATGATGGGGGAGTTGAAGTATTTTCTAGGATTCCAAGTCAAGCAACTCCAAGAGGGCACCTTCATCAGCCAAACGAAGTACATTCAAGATATACTCACCAAGTTTGGAATGAAGGATGCCAAGCCCATCAAGACACCCATGGGAACCAATGGGCATCTCGACCTCGGCACGGGAGGTAAATCCGTAGATCAAAAGGTATACATGTCGATGATAGGATCCTTACTCTATTTATGTGCATCTTGACCAGACATCATGCTTTCTATATGCATGTGTGCAAGATTTCAAGCCGACCCTAAGGAAGTTCACCTTAGGGCCGTAAAGAGAATCTTGAGATATTTAGTTCATACGCCTAAGTTTGGTCTTTGGTACACCAAGGGATCCTCTTTTGATTTATTAGGATATTCCGATGCTGATTGGGCAGGGTGTAAAATTGATAGGAAGAGCACATCAGGGACTTGTCAGTTTCTAGGGAGATCCTTGGTGTCTTGGGATTCAAAGAAACAAAACTCAGTAGCTATTTCTACCACCGAAGCCGAGTACATTGCCGCAGGCCATTGTTGCGCGCAATTGCTTTGGATGAGGCAAACCCTTAGGGACTATGGCTACAAATTTAGCAAAGTCCCTCTCCTATGTGATAATGAGAGTGCAATCCGCATGGCGGATAATCCCGTTGAACACAGCCGCACTAAGCACATAGCCATTCGGTATCACTTTTTGAGAGATCACCAACAAAGGGGGGATATCGAGATAGCCTATATAAACACCAAAGATCAATTGGCTGATATCTTTACCAAGCCTTTAGATGAGAAAACCTTTACCAAACTTAGGAATGAGCTAAATATTCTTGATTCTAGGAATTTTGATTGATTCTTTGCACACATAGCTCATTTATATACCTTTGATCATATCTCTTTTATGTCTATGACTAATGTGTTTTCAAGTGTAATCTTATGCTTAGTCATAGAATTGAAAGGGAAATGGAGTATTCGGCAAAAACGACGCTTCCACTCAACTCCATTGGTATTTGCCGGTATTCTGCATCATTCTCCACTTTGGTATAATCTTCACTCATCTCTATTTATTTGCCATTGGGGAGAAGGTAGAAGGGCTTATATTTCACTCACAAGTATCCGTTTTTGGTGATTCATGCCAAAGGGGGAGAAAGTATGAGCCCAAAGCAAAAGGACCGCACCACCACCGGATTTTAAAAATGAAGTTTTTCAAATTGATATCTTATTGTGTTCAAAAGGGGGAGAAAGTTCTAGCATCTTCAAAAACTTGTAAAACCCTCTTGAACACTAAGAGGAGAATTTCATTCGAGGGAGTTTTGTTTAAGTCAAAGGAAAAGCATTTGAAACAGGGGGAGAAAATTTCAAATCTTGAAAATGCTTCTTTCAATCTTATTCATGTACCTTTGACTATTTGCAAAAGGTTTTTAAAAAGAATTTTACAAAGAATTTGCAAAAACAAAACTCGTGGTGCAAGAGTGGTCCAAAATTTTAAATAAGAAAACAATCCATGCATATCTAGTAGAAATAATTATTGGTTTCATTCCAAGTGTAATACTCAAAATTGTATAAAAGCCTTATATGGTGATTTCCTTATGTTATGTGCCTTATTTGCATCATAAAAGAAAAAGAGCACACAGATAATTGAGAGTGATTAATTAAAACCAATGAATACCAAAATAAAAGAAAATGCATCATGTGGAGTTTATATGTTTGTGCATCAAATGAAATAATAACAATAATAATAATAAGGATAATAAGTTAATAAATACTAGAAGTTAAATTATACCCTAGATTGAAATTAGGGTTTTGGAAATGGAAGAAGAGAAATGATAAAAAATATAGATAATAAATTAGATTCTTAAAGATTGGTATATTTAATCTCATAAATATAATTTGTAATGATGAGCCCCAAAAGTTTGAATTAAATTTGAATTCAAATGGAATTTGAAAAGAGAGAAAAGAAAAGTAGAAAATAAAAGAAAAAGAGAAAGAGACCTTACCTGGGCCGCAGACCAGCTTTCGGCCCACTTCTGAATCCATGCCGCACAGCCTAGCTACAAGGATCGGCGCCGACACCGCGGGGCCCGCTTGTCATCCGCTCTGCGCTCGCGTTCCCTTTACTCGGTCGCTGACGTTTGGGGTCCGGCTGTCAGCCACCTATGCGCTCGGCTTCCTTCCTCGCTGGCGAATGGGGCCCCTGCGTCGGACTGACCAGCGCTTGCACATTCTCGCTGCCGAGTGGGCCCACCTCGTCAGCTCAATCTCCTCCCCGCGGACTCCACGCAACAGAAAGACCACCATGACCCCGCCGCGTTCGCCGTGAATGTCGCTGATGCGATTGACCGCGCCATGGGATAAATGACCTGTCAACGCGCTTCCGTGATCCATCCCTGCCCTGCCTTAGTCTCACGCGAGCTCCTTTTCCCCGGAAACGCACCACCGCCGCCACCACTGCTGCGTTCGCGGAAGGGAGAGATCCGCCGCCATCCCCGCCCACGCCGCTACTCAGCTATGCTTGCGCTCGACGTTCGGTGGACACCGGGGGGTCCGTCTCGACACACCGGAGCTGGGCAGGGCGTTCTCGCGACGAAAGCGCCGCTGGTGGTTACGGAATTTCTCGCCGGAGCGCGAGATTCGTCCCGCCTCCGCTCCATCCGTGAACCGCGTCCTTCGGCACTCCAATCCCCGGTATTGAATCATCTATAATGTTCACCACCATTAGAATTACGTGTATTCCGGTTCGAATCGAAGTTTGCGGCTCGAAATAGGGCACATGTGATTGTCGGCCATGGCCACCGCCGCCGCGGGCTCGTGTGCGCCACCACGCTCCCTCGTCGGAGTAGAGGATGGCACTCTGCACCGTTGGATCGGTTTCCTACGGCGGAGATTAGAATCTGCGTACCCGTTCGCCACTTCGGGTAGGAGCCGTTAGATCGGGATCGTGCGGTCGATGGTCGATCAACGTTATTTTAAATCCAGAGCGCTGGTGTTCGATCCTATGGTCGGATTCATTTACCGATTCACTACTACTATAATCTAACCGTCGCCGTTCACACTGATCCAACGGCTCACATCCAACCATACCCCTTCGGCTAGCGTATTATGCAAAAGAAACCCTCTGTTATTTTAGTATCAACCCGCCGTCCATAGTCACTATACCCTGTGTCTTAGGAAACTTACACCGAGATCCCTGCGCTTTCCAGGATTTGAGGCCCAGTCCAGAACATAATAAAATCAGGGAAAATAATTTATAAATAGATTTTTAATAGGAAAATAATTGCTAGAACTTCAATAATTCATAGAAAATGCATATGAACTCCAAATTACTTCATTCCAGTCCCTAAAATTTTGTAATTTTATTATCTATCACTTAGTGTCTCTGTTTTATCATGACAACAGTAAGAAATTTAATTTCCCACTTAATCCTATTTCAACCACATAAAACCTTTAGAAATTCATATCTTAAAATCTATAACTCCGAAAATTATGATTTCTGTTCCTAGGATTTTATTTTAATGTGTAGAATATTACTGTGTATTTTGTTTATATGTTTGGTGTAATGTTAATTTCTCTATATACACTGTGCTTGTTTGTATTGTGGCGAGTAGAAGAGCCCGTGACTGAGGATCCTGGTGAGTAGCAGGTTGAAGTAGCTGAGCAGGAGCTCATTGAAGGCAAGTTGTGCCCTTGACCACTTTTTACCCAATAATGTTCTTTAATATCACTTATCCATGCATAGGTTAATTTTGATGGGACCCGATAGGTCACCCTAGATTGTTTATCTCATTACCTTGTTTACCCCTGAATCACTTGGGTAGTTTGCTATTGCCTTACATGGTTTTGGGATAATAATTTATTACATCTATGTTCCAATTCTTTTGTTACTCTATTCAGGTTCATGTTGAGATCATTAATGTTAATTGGAACATAGAGCTTAACTTGAGAACCACGTGCCACCACAAGGGTTTAATGGGACGCCCTTGGCTGATTAACTAGGAAAGCTAGTGGAGGTCTACCTTACCTGAAAGGGGCAAGGGCAGTAGGGGAGTGGTCAGTGTAGGGAGGTCCTTGGTTGATTTTGCTGCGATGGCGGTCAGACAAGAACCCTGCATTGGAACTTCCTATAAACTGTAGCGGGTTTTCTGAAGCTAGTGGAACTTTGTAAAGGCCTCGTAGTGTTACCCTGCCTCGCCTCCTCGGTAGAGGTGTATGGGAAGTCGCGATCCCTTGGTAGATGGGTAACATGACTTGTGGGTAAAGGGTACAACCTCTGCAGAGTGTAAAACTGGTATACTAGCCGAGCTCATGGTCATGAGCAGCTCAGGACTCTCTGATGTTTAAATTATGGAACTTAAATTCAATTTTGTCATTTGCATTGCATGGGTTTGTTATTAATTTGTTCTATTACTTTATTTATGGTTTGGTATTTACTTACACTCAGTAACTGCTAATAAAATTTTGACCAACTACTTAAAAGCAATGCTCAGCTTTAACCCCTATCATTGATTAGCCTTACACACCACATGAACTCACACCTTTGTGAGTTTATGTCCACTGGTTCCCCACAACTTGTTGAGCTATGATCATGTGTGAGCTCACCCTTGCTGTCTCACACCCCCCCCCCACAGGAGAAGAACAGGTGGTTCAGGAGGAGCCACAAGGCGAGGAGTATGATCTGATCTAGGTGGCGTTTCTCAGTTGACATTTGCGCCGACGATCCTTAGTTCGTTTTATCTTTATTATTTTATTTTGTAATAAGTCTTCCGCTATGTAATAAATACTCTGATGTTTTATGACATTTATCTCTATACACTCTGTTATTATATATGTTGTCTTCTTGGCGCATGTATGAGATACACCCGGCTTAAAGCCGGGTGTGACAGAAGTGGTATCAAAGGAAATGTTGCCTGTAGGACGAAACCTAGATAGAAATGGACAAACCCTCCTTACTTACCTTACTCTGATTCATTCTATACTTATCTCATCTTGATCTTGTCTCACCTTTTGCTATTCTACTCTGATTAATCTTATCTTTTCTACTCTAAGACAAGATGGATTTCACACCTTGTAATCTTACCACTATGATCTTTTTAAGAGATAGGGAACCCAAGACAAAATTTAAAACTATTCTCTTTAAGAATGTTGTTTGATTGTTCTGATGTTAAATGTCTGATTTGCTTCTTTGATTGATTGATATATTATATGTGGACATCTTAGCATGTACCACCATAAGGTATTGAATTAGTTATGGTAGGTAAAATATTAATCTACTTAGCTAATAAAATTCCCCAATGTAACCTGATTTGTAAATACCTGCCTTGTCTACTATTTTCTTACCATATGTATCTAACTCAGATGGTCAATACCAGGCGGGGTGGTGGAATTGATTTGCCTCCTAATCGACACACTCGGTGGATATACAGACGACCCCAGCCACAACCTGCAGAGATGAATCCTCCTAATCCTCCACCAGGCGGAGTTGACCCACTGGTTGCTGCTCAGATGAATATGATGCAGCAAATGGCGGACACCATGGCAGATATGTGTGCACAGATGCAGCAAGAACGCCAAGAGATGCGTCAAGAAAGAGAAGAGATACGACAGGAGTTGCGCCAGGAACGAGAGGAGATACGCCAGGAAAGGAGGGCACAACAACAGCAGCTGTAACAGCAAATGCAACAACAACAGCAGCAGCAGCAACAGCAACAAGTACCACTGCCTCCTCCACCACCACCAGTTCCACCCCGTGATAAGCATAGGGAGTATATGAGTCATAAGCCACCTACATTCGCTAGCTCACCTGATCCACTGGATGCGGATGATTGGCTGAAGTCCGTTGAGAAGATGTTGAATATTGCACAATGCACTAACCGGGAGAAGGTTTTATATGCTTCTGGACGTCTGACAGGTCCTGCTGCTGACTGGTGGGATTCATATACTGCTGCCCACGATGCTGCTGATACTATCACTTGGGCAGAGTTCAGTACACAGTTCCGGAATTATCATATACCAGCTGGATTGGTGAAGATTAAGAAGAAGGAATTTCTGTCGCTGAAGCAAGGAAGTATGTCAGTCAGCGAGTACCGCGACAAGTCCATCCAGTTATCCAGATATGCCCCTGATGAAGTTGCTGAAGATGAGAGGAAGCAGGAGCATTTTATTGAAGGACTTAATGGACCACTGCAGTATGCTCTAGTGGCACACACATTTCCATCATTTCAGAGGCTGCTTGATAAGGCCCTGGCTATTGAACACAAGCGTGTTCAGCTGGGAGATTTGAAGAGAAAGGCTATATCTCAAGGACAAGGAAGCAGCAGTGTTCGTCCTCGCTACAGTTCACCTCAGGGTACACCAGTTCGCACTGGCAGAGGCCAGCGCCCAGTTCAGCAATCACCACTGAGGACTCTACCTCCTCGACAGGCTACCCCCACTGGCACCCCGACGAAGTTTTCAGGACAGAGTCCAGGCACTACTTGTTTCAAGTGTGGGAAGACTGGTCATTATGCAAATGTCTGCCCACAGAGGATTGCTACTACTCCAGTTCAGAACAGGCAGCAAACTCCAGGATCTGGCAAGGGATATTCTATTGCCAAGGTTAATCAAGTCAGTGTTGATGCTACTCCGGATGGTGGGGACATCGTACTTGGTATGTTTTATGTTAATGCAATTCCTGCAACCATATTATTTGATTCTGGTGCTACACATTCATTCATGTCTGATAGATATGCCAACACAAATGAAATACCACTGCTAAATATGAGAAAACCCATGATAGTAATTACACCTAAAGGGCCTGTTGAGGCGAATCAAATGACACGTAGATTGACATTGACCATTATGGGTAGAGAATTTGGAGCTACTGCTATAATATTAGAGTCAAGCAGTATAGATCTGATCCTTGGTATGTCATGGCTAAGAAAGGCAAAGGCCGTTATAGCATGTGGTAGAGGTACCGTAGAACTCACTACCACTAAAGGAGAAAGATTTCAAGTTAATATTGCAGTAACCTCCTCATCCATGCGTGCAATGTTCTTTATACCTGAGGAGTTTGTTGGTGACAACATCCGTGTGGTTAGAGATTTTCCGGATGTCTTTCCAGAGGAGTTACCAGGGATGCCACCTGATAGAGAAGTTGAGTTTGTTATTGATCTCCTACCTGGAACCGCCCCTATTTCTAAACGGCCATATAGGATGTCCGTAGAGGAGTTGAAGGAACTTAAGAAGCAGTTAACTGAGTTACAAGAGGCTGGGTACATTCGTCCGAGTTCCTCACCTTGGGGAGCGCCGGTTCTGTTTGTACAGAAGAAGGATGGATCGCAGCGGATGTGTGTGGATTATAGATCCCTTAATGATGTTACTGTGAAGAACAAGTATCCGTTGCCCCGTATTGAGGATTTATTTGATCAGATGAGAGGTGCTAGAGTATTCTCGAAGATTGATCTCCGATCGGGTTACCATCAGATGAGGATTAGGCCATCGGATATTCCCAAGACGGCTTTCTCGACTCGATATGGATTATATGAGTTTACTGTTATGTCGTTTGGATTAACTAATGCACCAGCTTATTTTATGAACTTGATGAACAAGGTGTTTATGGAGTATTTGGACAGATTCGTCATGGTATTCATCGACGATATCCTTATCTATTCCCAGAGTGATAGCGATCATGAGGAACATCTGAGGTTGGTGCTACAGAAGCTGCGAGATAATCAACTCTACGCTAAGTTCAGCAAGTGCGAGTTTTGGATTGACAAGGTGCCATTCCTTGGTCATATTATTTCTAATGGAGGAATAGCAGTGGATCCTGCTAAAGTGAAGGAGAAAATGGAGTGGAGAGTGCCCACTACAGTTACTGAGATTCGGAGTTTCTTGAGACTTGCTGGCTATTATCGGAGATTTATTGAAGGATTTTCTAAGATTGCTAAACCTATGACTTCGCTTTTGGAGAAAGGAAGAGAATTTAAGTGGGACGATAAGTGCCAAGATAGTTTTGATCAATTGAAGAAGAGATTGATGTCGCCACCAGTATTGGTTATGCCAGACCTACAGAAAGGATTTGATATCTATTGTGATGCATGTGGCCAAGGCTTAGGATGTGTGCTCATGCAGGAAGGTCATGTGATTGCATATGCCTGTGTGTCAGTTTCACATAATAACAGTGTACAACTAAATAGTTGACCTTTGCATATGCTTCTCGTCAGTTGCGGAAACATGAATTGAACTACCCCACTCATGACTTGGAATTGGCAGCCGTTGTGCATGCGCTTAAGATTTGGAGACATTATATCATGGGGACCAAGTGCCAAGTGTACACGGATCATAAGAGTTTGAAGTATATATTCACTTAGAAGGATCTCAACCTTAGGCAACGCCGTTGGTTGGAGCTTATTAAGGATTACGACTTGGAGATTCACTATCACCCGGGCAAGGCAAATTTGGTTGCAGATGCCTTGAGTCGTAAGGAGCATGTTCATTCAGCTATTGTTGCCCAGCTACCCGACGAGATTGTTGAGGATTTCAGGAGACTTAACCTGAGGATAGTTTCTCATACTGAAGGAGTCACTATTGATGTGGGACCTACTTTGGAGCAAGAAATCCGCAAAGGTCAACTTGATGATGCTAAAATAAAAGAGATTAAGGATCTTATTACTGAAGGTCGAGTTCCAGAATTCACAGAAGATGAGCAAGGCACCGTATGGTTCAAGGACAGGATGTGTGTTCCTGATATTGAAAGCCTTCGAGAGACTATTTTAAAAGAGGCCCATGATTCAGATTATTCTATTCATCCTGGTAGCACTAAGATGTATCAGGATTTGAAGCGGAAATATTGGTGGTATGGATTGAAGAGAGATGTAGCTGCACATGTGGCTATGTGCGATGTATTTCAAAGAGTTTAGGCTGAACATCAGAGGCCAGCTGGACTATTGCATCCACTGAAGATACCCGAGTGGAAATGGGAAGAGATTGGTATGGATTTTATTACTAGATTGCCTCGCACCCAGAAAGGATATGATGCTATATGGGTGATTGTGGATATATTGACTAAAGTGGCTCACTTTATTCCTGTGAAGACTACTTATAAAGGTTCTCAGCTAGCAGAGTTATATATGGCTCGGATTGTGTGTTTACATGGAGTACCAAAGAAGATCGTGTCTGATCGAGGTTTGCATTTTACCTCAAGATTTTGGAGAAGCTTTCATGAGAACATGAGCACGAAGTTGAATTTTAGTACGGCTTATCACCCTCAGACTGATGGATAGACTGAAAGGACTAATCAAGTATTGGAAGATATGTTGAGAGCATGTGCCCTTCAGCATGGAGGAAGTTGGGATAAAAGTCTACCATATGCTGAGTTCTCATATAATAATAGTTATCAGGCCAGTCTGAAGATGTCACCTTTTGAAGCCTTATATGGAAGAAAGTGCAGGACTCCTTTGCATTGGGATCAGACTGGAGAAAGACAATTCTTTGGGCCTGAATTGATTCAAGAAGCAGAAGAACAAGTCTGTATAATTCGAGAGAATTTGAGGGTGGCTCAAACCAGGCAAAAGAGCTACGCAGATAATAGAAGGAGACCACTGGAATTTGAAGAAGGAGATTATGTGTACCTCAAGGTGTCACCACTGCGTGGAATGAGGAGATTTAAAGTCAAGGGCAAATTGTCCCCTCGCTATATTGGACCATTCTTGATCTTTAGGCGAGTTGGGGAGATGGCATATCAACTCGAGTTACCTGATAGTCTATCGGATGTGCATAACGTGTTCCACGTATCTCAACTTAAGAAGTGTCTCCGTGTTCCTGAGGAACAGTTACCAATGGAAGAGCTCAGTGTTCAAGGTGATCTGACTTACACGGAGTACCCGATCAAGATTTTGGATACTTTGACTCGAGTTACAAGAAATAAGGTTATAAAGATGTGCAAAGTGCAATGGAGTCACCACGGTGAAGATGAAGCAACTTGGGAAAGAGAAGAAGAGCTTCGCATAGATTTTCCCCACCTTTTCCCTAGATCTTCTTAAATCTCGAGGACGAGATTATTTTTAAGGGGGTAGGATTTGTAATACTCAAAATTGTATAAAAGCCTTATATGGTGATTTCCTTATGTTATGTGCCTTATTTGCATCATAAAAGAAAAAGAGCACACAGATAATTGAGAGTGATTAATTAAAACCAATGAATACCAAAATAAAAGAAAATGCATCATGTGGAGTTTATATGTTTGTGCATCAAATGAAATAATAACAATAATAATAATAAGGATAATAAGTTAATAAATACTAGAAGTTAAATTATACCCTAGATTGAAATTAGGGTTTTGGAAATGGAAGAAGAGAAATGATATAAAAATATAGATAATAAATTAGATTCTTAAAGATTGGTATATTTAATCTCATAAATATAATTTGTAATGATGAGCCCCAAAAGTTTGAATTAAATTTGAATTCAAATGGAATTTGAAAAGAGAGAAAAGAAAAGTAGAAAATAAAAGAAAAAGAGAAAGAGACCTTACCTGGGCCGCAGACCAGCTTTCGGCCCACTTCTGAATCCATGCCGCACAGCCTAGCTACAAGGATCGGCGCCGACACCGCGGGGCCCGCTTGTCATCCGCTCTGCGCTCGCGTTCCCTTTACTCGGTCGCTGACGTTTGGGGTCCGGCTGTCAGCCACCTATGCGCTCGGCTTCCTTCCTCGCTGGCGAATGGGGCCCCTGCGTCGGACTGACCAGCGCTTGCACATTCTCGCTGCCGAGTGGGCCCACCTCGTCAGCTCAATCTCCTCCCCGCGGACTCCACGCAACAGAAAGACCACCATGACCCCGCCGCGTTCGCCGTGAATGTCGCTGATGCGATTGACCGCGCCAGGGGATAAATGACCTGGCAACGCGCTTCCGTGATCCATCCCTGCCCTGCCTTAGTCTCACGCGAGCTCCTTTTCCCCGGAAACGCACCACCGCCGCCACCACTGCTGCGTTCGCGGAAGGGAGAGATCCGCCGCCATCCCCGCCCACGCCGCTACTCAGCTATGCTTGCGCTCGACGTTCGGTGGACACCGGGGGGTCCGTCTCGACACACCGGAGCTGGGCAGGGCGTTCTCGCGACGAAAGCGCCGCTGGTGGTTACGGAATTTCTCGCCGGAGCGCGAGATTCGTCCCGCCTCCGCTCCATCCGTGAACCGCGTCCTTCGGCACTCCAATCCCCGGTATTGAATCATCTATAATGTTCACCACCATTAGAATTACGTGTATTCCGGTTCGAATCGAAGTTTGCGGCTCGAAATAGGGCACATGTGATTGTCGGCCATGGCCACCGCCGCCGCGGGCTCGTGTGCGCCACCACGCTCCCTCGTCGGAGTAGAGGATGGCACTCTGCACCGTTGGATCGGTTTCCTACGGCGGAGATTAGAATCTGCGTACCCGTTCGCCACTTCGGGTAGGAGCCGTTAGATCGGGATCGTGCGGTCGATGGTCGATCAACGTTATTTTAAATCCAGAGCGCTGGTGTTCGATCCTATGGTCGGATTCATTTACCGATTCACTACTACTATAATCTAATCGTCGCCGTTCACACTGATCCAACGGCTCACATCCAACCATACCCCTTCGGCTAGCGTATTATGCAAAAGAAACCCTCTGTTATTTTAGTATCAACCCGCCGTCCATAGTCACTATACCCTGTGTCTTAGGAAACTTACACCGAGATCCCTGCGCTTTCCAGGATTTGAGGCCCAGTCCAGAACATAATAAAATCAGGGAAAATAATTTATAAATAGATTTTTAATAGGAAAATAATTGCTAGAACTTCAATAATTCATAGAAAATGCATATGAACTCCAAATTACTTCATTCCAGTCCCTAAAATTTTGTAATTTTATTATCTATCACTTAGTGTCTTTGTTTTATCATGACAACAGTAAGAAATTTAATTTCCCACTTAATCCTATTTCAACCACATAAAACCTTTAGAAATTCATATCTTAAAATCTATAACTCCGAAAATTATGATTTCTGTTCCTAGGATTTTATTTTAATGTGTAGAATATTACTGTGTATTTTGTTTATATGTTTGGTGTAATGTTAATTTCTCTATATACACTGTGCTTGTTTGTATTGTGGCGAGTAGAAGAGCCCGTGACTGAGGATCCTGGTGAGTAGCAGGTTGAAGTAGCTGAGCAGGAGCTCATTGAAGGCAAGTTGTGCCCTTGACCACTTTTTACCCAATAATGTTCTTTAATATCACTTATCCATGCATAGGTTAATTTTGATGGGACCCGATAGGTCACCCTAGATTGTTTATCTCATTACCTTGTTTACCCCTGAATCACTTGGGTAGTTTGCTATTGCCTTACATGGTTTTGGGATAATCATTTATTACATCTATGTTCCAATTCTTTTGTTACTCTATTTAGGTTCATGTTGAGATCATTAATGTTAATTGGAACATAGAGCTTAACTTGAGAACCACGTGCCACCACAAGGGTTTAATGGGACGCCCTTGGCTGATTAACTAGGAAAGTTAGTGGAGGTCTACCTTACCCAAAAGGGGCAAGGACAGTAGGGGAGTGGTCAGTGTAGGGAGGTCCTTGGTTGATTTTGCTGCGATGGCGGTCAGACAAGAACCCTGCATTGGAACTTCCTATAAACTATAGCAGGTTTTCTGAAGCTAGTGGAACTTTGTAAAGGCCCCGTAGTGTTACCCTGCCTCGCCTCCTCGGTAGAGGTGTATGGGAAGTCGCGATCCCTTGGTAGATGGGTAACATGACTTGTGGGTAAAGGGTACAACCTCTGCAGAGTGTAAAACTGGTATACTAGCCGAGCTCACGGTCATGAGCAGCTCAGGACTCTCTGATGTTTAAATTATGGAACTTAAATTCAATTTTGTCATTTGCATTGCATGGGTTTGTTATTAATTTGTTCTATTACTTTATTTATGGTTTGATATTTACTTACACTTAGTAACTGCTAATAAAATTTTGACCAACTACTTAAAAGCAATGCTCAGCTTTAACCCCTATCATTGATTAGCCTTACACACCACATGAACTCACACCTTTGTGAGTTTATGTCCACTGGTTCCCCACAACTTGTTGAGCTATGATCATGTGTGAGCTCACCCTTGCTGTCTCACACCCCCCCACACACACACAGGAGAAGAACAGGTGGTTCAGGAGGAGCCACAAGGCGAGGAGTATGATCTGATATAGGTGGCGTTTCTCAGTTGACATTTGCGCCGACGATCCTTAGTTCGTTTTATCTCTATTATTTTATTTTGTAATAAGTCTTCCGCTATGTAATAAATACTCTGATGTTTTATGACATTTATCTCTATACACTCTGTTATTATATATGTTGTCTTCTTGGCGCATGTATGAGATACACCCGGCTTAAAGCCGGGTGTGACACCAAGCAACCTTTGCACTTACCATATGCAAACTAGTTCAATTTTGCACTTTTATATTTGCTTTGGTTTGTGTTGGCATCAATCACCAAAAAGGGGGAGATTGAAAGAGAAATAGGGTCAAACCTTTTCCTATATGAATTTTGGTGGTTGAATTGCCCAACAGAAATTATTGGACTAACTAGTTTGCTCTAGATTATGAGTTCTACAGGTGCCAAAGGTTCAACACAAACCAATAAAAAGTCCAAGAAAGGGTTCAAATAAAAAGAGCAAAATACAACCGAAGGCTGCCCTGGTCTGGCGCACCGGACAGTGTCCGGTGCACCAGGGAGGATCAACTCAAACTTGCCAGCTTCGGGAATTTGGGGAAGCCACTCCGCTATAATTCATTGGACTGTCCGGTGTAACACCGGACTGTCCGGTGTGCCAGCGGAGCAACGGCTACTTCGCGCCAACGGTCGTCTACAAAGGAACAGTAAAAGTGAACAGTGCACGCCTGTGTGCGCAAAAATCAGAGCAGCGCCAGAAGGCGCACCAGACAGTGAACAGGACCTGTCCGATGCACCATTGGACTGTCCAGTGGCCCCACTTGTCAGAGCTCCAACGGTCAAACCCTAAGGGTTAGGTGACGTGGCTGGCGCACCGGACTGTCCGGTGCGCCATACGACAGCAGCCATCCCCAACAGCCACTTTGGTGGTTGGGGCTATAAATACCCCCCAACCACCACACTTCAAGGCATCCAAGTTTTTCAGCTATTGCATTCAATACAAGAGCTCTAGACTTCACTCCAAGGCACAAACAAAGAGATCAAATCCTCTCCCAAGTCTAAAGATCATTCCAATCAAATAGTGACTAGTGAGAGAGTGATATTTGTGTTCTTTTGAGTTCTTGTGCTTGCATTGCTTTCTTCCTTCCTCATTTCTTGTTCTCAAGTGTTTTGTAACCAAGGCAAGAGACACCAAGTGTGTGGTGGTCCTTGCGGGGTCTAAGTGACCCGTGAGATGAGGAGAAAGCTCACTCGATCTAAGTGACCGTTTGAGAGAGGGAAAGGGTTGTTAGAGACCCGGTCTTTGTGACCACCTCAACGGGGAGTAGGTTTGCAAGAACCAAACCTCGGTAAAACAAATCACCGCGTCTCACCCTTCATTTGCTTGTGATTTGTTTTCGCCCTCTCTTTCGGACTCGATTATATTTCTAACGCTAACCCTGGCTTGTAGTTGTGCTTAAAGTTTGTAAATTTTAGATTCCGCCTATTCACCCTCCCTCTAGGCGACTTTCATCGAGTCGCTCACTTTTGTGAACATTACTCTTTTGTTTCCTCTATTGAGCCATACAAGGTAGAGGATGCACTAAGAGATTCAGATTGGGTGCTGGCAATGCAAGAGGAGCTCAACAACTTCACGAGGAATGAGGTATGGCATTTGGTTCCACGTCCTAATCAAAATGTTGTAGGTACCAAGTGGGTATTTCGCAACAAGCAAGATTAGCATGGTATGGTGATAAGGAACAAAGCTCGACTTGTCGCCAAAGGTTATTCACAAGTCGAAGGTTTGGACTTTGGAGAAACTTATACACCCGTAGCTAGGCTTGAGTCAATTCGTATATTACTTGCCTATGCTACTTACCATGGCTTCAAGCTCTATCAAATGGACATGAAGAGTGCCTTCCTCAATGGACCAATCAAGGAAGAGGTCTATATTGAGCAACCTCCAGGCTTTGAAGATAGTGAGTACCCTAACTATGTTTATAAGCTCTCAAAGGCGCTTTATGGGCTCAAGCAAGCCCCAAGAGCATGGTATGAATGCCTTCGAGACTTTCTTATCACTAATGGCTTCAAAGTCGGCAAAGCCGGTCCTACTCTCTTCACTAAAACTATTGCAAATGATTTGTTCGTATGCCAAATTTATGTTGATGATATTATATTTGGGTCTACTAACAAATCTACTTGTGAAGAATTTAGTAGGATTATGGTACAAAAATTTGAGATGTCAATGATGGAGGAGTTGAGATATTTCTTAGGATTCCAAATCAAGCAACTCCAAGAGGGCACCTTCATCAGTCAAACGAAGTACATTCAAGACATTCTTAAGAAGTTTGGGATGAAGGATGCCAAGCCCATCAAGACACCCATGGGAACAAATGGGCATCTCGACCTCGACACGGGAGGTAAATCCGTAGATCAAAAGGTATACCGGTCGATGATAGGATCTTTACTCTATTTATGTGCATCTCGACCGGATATTATGCTTTCCATATGCATGTGTGCAAGGTTCCAAGCCGATCCTAAGGAAGTTCACCTTAGGGCCGTGAAAAGAATCATGAGATATTTAGTTTATACACCTAAGTTTGGTCTTTGGTACCCCTAGGGATCCACCTTTGATTTAATAGGATATTCCGATGCCGATTGGGCAGGATGTAAAATTGATAGGAAGAGCACATGAGGGACTTGTCAGTTTCTGGGGAGATCCCTGGTGTCTTGGGCTTCAAAGAAACAAAATTTAGTAGCCCTATCAACCGCCAAAGCCGAGTATATTGCCGCAGGTCATTGTTGTGCACAATTAATTTGGATGAGGCAAACCCTCAGGGACTATGGCTACAAATTGAGCAAAGTCCCTCTCCTATGTGACAATGAGAGTGCTATCCACATGACGGAGAATCCCATTGAACATAGCCGCACTAAGCACATAGACATTCGGTTTCACTTTTTGAGGGATCACCAACAAAGGGGGGATATCGAGATAGCCTATATTAACACCAAAGAACAATTAGCCGATATCTTTACCAAGCCATTAGATGAGAAAACCTTTACCAAACATAGGAATGAGATAAATATTCTTGATTCTAGGAATTTTGATTGAAACATTGCACACATAGCTCATTTATATACCTATGATCATATCTCTTTCATTTGCTATGGCTAATGTGTTTTCAAGTGAATTTCTTCTAAGTCATAGATTGAAAGGGAAATGGAGTATTCAGCAAAGACGACGCTTCCACTCAACTCCATCGGTATTATTTACTCTTTGCCGGTATTCCGCCATCTCTCCACATTGGTATAATCTTTCACTCATATATTGTTTGCCAAAGGGAGAGAGAATTTAAAAAGGGCTCACAAAGTCTCCGTTTTTGGCGATTCATGCCAAAGGGAGAGAGAGTATTAGCCCAAAGCAAAAGGACCGCACCACCACCAATTTCAAAATTTTCAAAATAAAGTTTTCAATTAGTATCTTCCAAAATTGGTTTTCCTCTAAAGAATATCTCAATTGGTATCTATATTTCAAATTGATATATATCTCAAAACCCTCTTGAAAACTAAGAGGAGAATTTCATTTAGGGGGAGTTTTGTTTAGTCAAAGGAAAAGCATTTGAAACAGGGGGAGAAAATTTCAAATCTTGAAAATGCTTCTTGCAATCTTACTCATATGCCTTTGACTATTTGCAAAAGAGACTTTGAAAAGATTTTCCAAAAGAATTTGCAAAAACAAAACAGTGGTGCAAGCGTGGTCCAAAATGTTAAATAAAGAAAGCAACCATGCATATCTAGTAGAAATAAGATATTGGTTTATGAAAGGGAAATAGGCTCAAACCTTTTCCTAATTGATTTTGGTGGTTGAATTGCCCAACACAAATAATTGGACTAACTAGTTTGCTCTAGATTATACATTCTATAGGTGCCAAAGGTTCAACACAAACCAGTAAAAAGAACAAGTTAGGCTTCAAAAGAAAGGAGCAAAAAGGAAATCGAAGTGTGCCCTGGTTTGGTGCACCGGACTGTCCGTTGTGCCACCGGATAGTGTCTGGTGCACCATCGGACAGTGTCCGGTGCACCAGGGTGAATCAGCTCAAACTCCTCAGCTTCGGGTTTCCCAGGCGCAGCTCCACTATAATTCACCGGACTGTCCGGTGTGTCACCGGACTGTCCGGTGCACCAGCGGAGCAACGACTATCTGCGCGCAACGGTCGTCTCTGACGGATGAACAGTGCAGCACATTAACGCAGCAGAAGTCATAGCAGAAGGACAGAGGGGCACCGGACTGTCCGGTGTGGCACCAGACTGTCCGGTGCCGCATGAGGACAGAGCCTCCAACGGTCGACCAGCTCCTAACCCTAACAACAGGGTGTCGTGGCAGCGCACCGGACTGTCCGATGCGCCCATCGCCAGCAGCTTTCTCCAACGGCTACAATTTGGTTGGTGGCTATAAATACCACCCCAACCGGACACTTCAAGGGGGGAGTCCAAGCAACATTCCAAATCATATAGTTGACATATCCAAGCTCTCCCAACCACCTCTATTCATTGATCCATCCTATACACAAGATTTAGACCACTACAACCAACACAAGTGCCACAAAAGAGAGAGCAAGCAAAAGAAAGCTTCTCGTGTGAGTTTAGCAATAATGCCTTGTGAGAATCATTGAGAGAAAGTGTGTGCTACATCTTGTGATCATGCGCGCGTGGAGTTTTGACTCCCATTGAACTTCCTCCAAAGTTTTGGAGGCTTGTAATGCTAGCAAGAGACACCTAAGTGTGTGGTGATCCTTGCGGGGTCTTAAGTGATCCTTGAGAAGAAGAAGAGCTCACTAGTCTTGGTGATCGGTGGAGAGAGGGAAAGGGTTGAAAGAGACCCATCCTTAGTGGACTCCTCAACGGGGACTAGGCCTTCGAGGGCCGAACCTCGGTAAAACAAATCACCCGTGTCTCTTGTGTTTATTGCTTGTGATTTGTTTGTTCTCTCCCTTTCTAAGTTCTCTTGCGCTACTCTTTTCTAACATTATTTGGTGTTGCTTCAAGTTAAATTCTCATTTAGTGAAGCAACGCCTTGCAAGAAAGAACTTGTGCTATTGCTCTACTTATTTAAGCCATCTTGCTTTATTCTCCATAGACCTATTAGTTGTATTGATTTATCAATTCCGCATTATTTGAAAGCAACACTCTTTACAAGCAAAGGACTTAGTATTTATACTCCGATAATTGTGCATCTTGTTCTAACCACTAATCAAGGGGTCTAGTTGGGGTGTAAAGTTATAATTTTCAGGTTTCGCCTATCCACCCCCTCTAGGCAACTTTCAATTGGTATCAGAGCTAGGCACTTCATATTGAGTCTAACAACTTGAAGTGATGGCTCGTAGAAGATCCCAAAAGAACAAGAAGACACCTCCGAAGGAAAACAATGAGGTAACTCTTGAGATATTACTTTTAGATTGTTCTAATTATGTTTCATGGTCTACTAGTGTGATAAATGCTTTTAGAACCGTAGATTCACAATTAGAACAAAATTTAGACAAGAGTATTATACTCTCTAGTTATAATGGGAAAATGCTTCCAAGGAAGATCAAAGATGTATACACTTAAACTACCTAGCTTATGACATCTTAAGTAATTCTCTTAGCAAAGAAGATTATCATGCCTTCATAATGAATTATAATGAATCTATTCATGATGCGCATGATATTTGGACTAGAATTAAAAATAAATTTGATGAGTCCAAACATGATGGTTCATTTTGTGCTTCTACTTCCTTTGGTCCTTGTGAAACTAACCCTTTGAAGGAAGAAGAAGAAAGTGAACGTTGGAGACCAAACAATGAATCCACCTCTCCAAAAGGTTTGTCTTCCCATTTCGATCCCCACATATGTTGTGTGGCTAATGAAAATGATAGTGGAAGCACAAATGAGGATGAGGAGGATGAAAGAAGCTTCATGCAACTCTATGCTCATCTAAGCCTAGAAGATAAGGCGGTCATGCTCAAACTCTTAAATAGAGCGAGAGAGCAAAGCGAAGCTCTTCAAATGCTAGAAGGTGTTCTTGCCATAAAAAGCCAATGCTTTGAAGAGTTGACTAAAGAATATGAGGAGCTAAAGTGCTCTCATGTTGATTTGGTCCAAAGGTATGAAACTATTTCAATTGAGCAAGATAACTCTTTATATTGTATCGCTCAATTAATAAATAGGAATGCCTTGCTTAAGGACCAAGTAGAAAAGCTAAAAGTAGAAAATCTAGCTTTTCAAGAAAAATATGATATGCTTCTATATTCTCATGAAAATCTTATGGATGATCATATCATATTAAACATTGCTCATGAGGTTGTGATAGAAAACTTAAAATCCCAACAACCTCACTCATGCACATGTATTCAAATTGAAACTATATTACCATGTGCTAATGCTTGTTGTCCGTCGACAAGCAAATCTTCCTTTGAGCTAGAATTTGCAAGAACAAAAGATGATATATATCAAAAGCTCAAAGAAGAAAATGAGAGGCTAAAGATGAGCTTGACATAACTAAAAGGGAAGTGCATTGCTCAACCTTCTCAAGATAACCGTGATCACATGGTGAAGAAACTTGAGACGGGAACAACCGTGGCAAGCACTAAATCCCTTGAAGAAAAAGTCAAGGACTTGAGGATTGTCAAGAGGAAGGAACAAAAGAAGAAAATCAATACCTCTGCCAAAAGCCTCAACCATGCCTCCATGCAAGGTAACAGCCAAGGTAATGATCAAGCCACACTTCACACTAAGAGAAGTAAAAAGTGTAGTGAATGCTTTGAAAAGGGACACTCGATTAGGTCATGTCCCTATATTGAAAATGGCTTGATTATTAACAACGATGATAAACTTTGTTTTAAATGCTCAAAGAAGGAACACTTAATTAAGTCTTGTCCCCATTTGAAACAAAAAGGCATAGTGTTGGAAAAGAAAATATTAGCTAACCATGTAGCAAGCAAGAAACAAGGAAAGAAGAAATCTTCAAGACTTGACGATCGCCTTTGCTACATATGCCGAAAGAAGGGACATCAATGCAAGGATTGTCCCATTGGTAACTATCCCACTTCTAGCTTGTCAATTATTTCACATGTAACTAGGCAACACAAAATTGCAACTTGTGCTAGAAAGGTAATGAGAGTTTACCAAGTGCTAACACAAAGGACTTTTGGGTTCCTAGATCTTTGTTGACTAACCTTGATGGACCCATCAAGCGATGGGTACCAAAATATGCTTGACAAGCTTTGCAGGAGAAGGAGATGATATGAAGCTTTGGGGTAATTGAGAGAGTCAATTCAATTCATACTAACTCAAGCTATCAATCTTCAATGATCTATATATCCAAGATTGACCCAAAGTTGTTTTGAATTACTATGTCTTAAACTCATATCATCTCGGGGAAGATATTGATGTTGTAGGAAATAAAGATTTATCCTGTGCGGAAAATCAAGGCCTACAACATGGAGGAAAGTCAAAGGATGGTAACATTTATGCTTTTAAGTGCAAGTATCTTAAATTATCATTTCTCACGTGTCTTGTGTAGTCACATAGAAAAAGAAAGCACTTCAAATGTTTTCAAATTATGTCACCATTATTTGAAGAAATTCCTCTCATATGGTAGATTGCATATTCATCATTTCTATTCTATGGCAATCTACATGCTTTAAATTATTGTAAGTACCTCATGGCATGCTTTACACTAATTATTCTATTATTGCCCTGTTCTAGATATAGAGAGATATTCCAAGTTCTTAAAGGAATAAAGTGTCATGTAGGGAATTCAAATCCTTAGGACACTTATAAAGGGAATCTCTCTTTACAACTAGAATAGTGAGACTAATGTTTCTACTCAATTGATCTAAATAGTCTCACATATAGAGAATGAGTTTCTCTATGGAATTGTGTAATCTCTCATGAAAAGAAAATCAATCCAATGATTTATGATGTATTTCTTCTTGCTTAAATTGGATATGATTCTTCTACATTTATTGCTCTCCATGTTATGAACTAGATTTGTTCCATAATCTTAAGAAATTATTTATGCTTGTTTTATGAGTTAAAACTGAGCATAACATCATCTATGGGATAAACTAGTTCATGCTATGAAGTTTCCATGTTTTAGTAATCTATCTTTCATTCCTTTCAAAAATGATTACTAAAAAGGAAACTAGTGCTTGTGCTTCTAATGACACATCTCTTGAGCTTACTAATAAAAATCTACAAGAGAATAAGTGCAAGCCACAAGCCTCAAGGGTTGCTCTCCACCCAAAGGAAGAAAGGTAAAAGCAAAGGTATGGAAACTCATCTTCTTAATCAAATATAGTTCCCATCAATGGTTATTTACTCTAAATTATCACATTCTACCTATGTGAAGAATAGATTCTTTATTGGACTTAAATCAGCTAGATGTGCATTCATCTCGTTCTCATAAATGCACTTGTCCATTAGAATCTAATTCATGCCTTTGCTATATCTGTTCTCATATTGATATGCTTCTAAGTAATGATAAAAAATTCAATATGAAGAAGTAAATTTCCTATGATTGATTAGAAATATTAAAAGGTGCATATTCCTCACTTACAACGGTGTGCATTAATATTAAGGATTTTACTTCATGTCTGTGTGACTTGTGAATGATGAATTGTTTATATCTCTTATCAAAAGAAATCATCATTTGTCATATACTCCTTTGTGCTGCTAATATCTCTTTTTCAAGTATTTTCAATAAGTTTGAAAAGAAAAAGGGACAACTCTAAAAAGGAGGACACTCAAATGAAAAGGACGATGTCAAAAATAGTAACACCTACCTAGACATTAAGATCGTCAAATTCATCAATGGTGTGGTTGTAAGTATTCTAAACCTTTTTCATTTTGAGAATTCAAGGCATAAGCTAATCATCGCAGATTTTATATGCCTTAATCAAGATGTACATTGCTTCCCCTATTTGTCTTTAAAGGAGAATGCATCTAACCTAGTCATTCAAATTCTTGATGCATGTCTTTAAGGGGAGCCCATTTCTATATCTTGATTATGTTGAGACTAACATTTTCTCTTAATAATCTCATGAAGTCTCAAGTATGAGAATTAGTTTCTCATGAAGTATGCTACTACATATCAATCCAACTTAGTAAAGTAATGTCATCTTTATCAAGGATTGTAACTTTCAAAGTAGCATATTTACTGGATTCTTCTATTTTAAGCTTATGTGATAATCTAATGCATATGTTGTTCTTTTGATCACATCTGTTATTTGTTTGATCATTGAATAACTTCAATTAATACTTACGTCTCTTAGTGCCTCATATACTATCAATCAATATCTCTCTTGATACGCACTAAGTTAAAAGGAGAACTCAGGATAGATTTATGCAATTCGTGATTCACTTGATACATGATAACTATAACCTAGAAAAGGATCACTAGTTGTAGAACTCTCTATTGTGCAAAATATTTCCATACATTGTCTTGAATATAGGTCTTAAGTAACTAAGGCTAAGGACAAAGCACAATGAAGAGAGCGTCTCTATGTGAAGGTACAAAAGGGTAAAACTACTTCCTCTCATTTACACATGTACCTAAATCTTTCTCTTCTATACATTCTTTGCATATCTTGTATAAAAGGAAGAGAAAGCATGTCTATGCATTATCCCTGCTTCATACCTAGTTTAACCTCTCAAAAAATTCATTCTTGCATTCATGCACTTTTGTTAAAACTAGGTGAAGTGATTTTGTTGTCAAAGAGCTTAAAGCTTAACCTTGTAACGAGGATAAGCTACCTTTGTTCCAAAGGTGGAGGTTCCTTAAGTCTCTTTGAAATCCTTAAGGGTAATTGCTTAAAATGGTTATAACATGCTTTCATAAGTGCATAGTCTGTCATGAGCATCACACTTTTTTATGACACATTGCACTTCACAGCTTCTATGATATAGATATGTTCTCATTAACCTAGTTATGTGCACTTGGTATTTAAAGCCAAAATCTGTATTCCTCTCAAGGCACATATCTAGGGGGAGCAATCTATATTATATAGAACTATATAAGCTTAATTGACATATCCTTTTAACCATGCCTCTTTCTCTTGGTACATTTGCATATTTCCTATCTCTCTTGTGCCAAGGCTAAGACTAATATGTTCCATGAGTATCTTGTGTATTAAGTCTTAGATTGAAAGGGAAATGTAGTATTCGGCAAAGACATCGCTTCCACTCTACACCATCGGTATTATCTATCCTTTGCCGGTATTCCGCCATCTCTCAAATTGGTATAATCTCTCACTCATATTTACTTGTACCAATGGGGAGAAAGCAAAAAGGGCTTATATTTCACTCGAAGTATCCGTTTTTGGCGATTCATGCCAAAGGGAGAGAAAGTATTAGCCCAAATAAAATGGACCGCACCACCACGCCAATTTCAAAATTTTTCGATTCAAAATAAGTTTAAGTTTTTCAATTGGTATATTTGAAAATTCTATCTCAATTGGTAAAACCCTCTTGAACACTAAGAGGAGAATTTCATTGAGGGGGAGTTTTGTTTAGTCAAAGGAAAAGCATTTGAAATAGGGGGAGAAAATTTCAAATCTTGAAAATGCTTCCTTAAATCTCATTTATATACCTTTGACTATTTGCAAAAGGATTTTGAAAAGAATTTCCAAAAGATTTGCAAAAACAAAACAAGTGGTGCAAGAGTGGTTTAAAATATTAAAAAAAGGAAAACAATCCATGCATATCTTATGAATGTTTAAATTGGTTCAATTCCAAGCAACCTTTGCACTTACATTATGCAAACTAGTTCAATTCTGCACTTATATATTTGCTTTGGTTTATGTTGGCATCAATCACCAAAAAGGGGGAGATTGGAAGGGAAATAGGCTCAAACATTTTTTAATTGATTTTGGTGGTTGAATTGCCCAACACAAATAATTGGACTAACTAGTTTGCTCTAGATTATACATTCTACAGGTGCCAAAGGTTCAACACAAACTAGTAAAAATAACAAGTTAGGCTTCAAAAGAAAGGAGCAAAAAGGAAATCGAAGTGTGCCCTGGTCTGGCGCACCGGACTGTCCGGTGTGCCACCGGACAGTGTCCGGTGCACCAGGGTGAATCAGCTCAAACTCCTCAGCTTCGGATTTCCTAGGCGCAGCTCCGCTATAATTCACCGGACTATCCGGTGTGTCAGTGGACTGTCCGGTGCACCAACGGAGCAACGGCTATCTACGCGCGACGGTCGTCTCTGATGGATGAACAGTGCAACACAGTAATGTGGCAGAAGTTAGAGCAGAAGGACAGAGGGGCACCGGACTATCTGGTGTGGCACCGAACTATCCGGTGCCGCATGAGGACAGAGCCTCCAACGGTCGACCAGCTCCTAACCCTAACAATAGGGTGTCGTGGCGGCGCACCGGACACTGTCCGATGGCGCACCGGACTGTCCGGTGCGCCCATCGCCAGCAGCTTTCTCCAACGACTACAATTTGGTTGGTGGCTATAAATACCACCCCAACCGGCCACTTCAAACGGGGGAGTCCAAGCAACATTCCAAATCATATAGTTGACATATCCAAGCTCTCCCAACCACCTCTATTCATTGATCCATCCTATACACAAGATTTAGACCACTACAACCAACACAAGTGCCACAAAAGAGAGAGCAAGCAAAAGAAAGCTTCTCGTGTGAGTTTAGCAATAATGCCTTGTGAGAATCATTGAGAGAAAGTGTGTGCTACATCTTGTGATCATGCGCGCGTGGAGTTTTGACTCCCATTGAACTTCCTCCAAAGTTTTGGAGGCTTGTAATGCTAGCAAGAGACACCTAAGTGTGTGGTGATCCTTGCGGGGTCTTAAGTGATCCTTGAGAAGAAGAAGAGCTCACTAGTCTTGGTGATCGGTGGAGAGAGGGAAAGGGTTGAAAGAGACCCGTCCTTAGTGGACTCCTCAACGGGGACTAGGCCTTCGAGGGCCGAACCTCGGTAAAACAAATCACCCATGTCTCTTGTGTTTATTGCTTGTGATTTGTTTGTTCTCTCCCTTTCTAAGTTCTCTTGCGCTACTCTTTTCTAACATTATTTGGTGTTGCTTCAAGTTAAATTCTCATTTAGTGAAGCAACGCCTTGCAAGAAAGAACTTGTGCTATTGCTCTACTTATTTAAGCCATCTTGCTTTATTCTCCATAGACCTATTAGTTGTATTGATTTATCAATTCCGCATTATTTGAAAGCAACACTCTTTACAAGCAAAGGACTTAGTTTTTATACTCCGATAATTGTGCATCTTACTCTAACCACTAATTAAGGGGTCTAGTTGGGGTGTAAAGTTATAATTTTCATGTTTCGCCTATCCACCCCCCTCTAGGCGACTTTCAGTTTAAATCCAAGCAACCTATGCACTTACATTATGCAAACTAGTTCAATTCTGCACTTATATATTTGCTTTGGTTTGTGTTGGCATCAATCACCAAAAAGGGGGAGATTAAAAGGGAAATAGGGTCAAACCTGTTCCTAAATATAATTTTGGTGGTTGAATGCCGAACACAAATAATTGGACTAACTAGTTTGCTCTAGACTATATGTTCTACAGGTGCCAAAGGTTCAACACAAACCAATAAAAAGAACAAGTTAGGGTTCAAAAGAAAGGAGCAAAAGAAAACCGAAGTATGCCCTGGTCTGGCGCACCGGACAGTGTCCGGTGCACCAGGGACCATACAATCTGAACTCCTCAGCTTCGGGTTTTCTCCTGGCGCACTCCGCTATAATTCACCGGACTGTCCGGTGTGCCACCGGACTGTCCGGTGCACCAAGCGGAGCAACAGCTACCAGCGCAACGGTCGACTGCACAGTGCCTGACAGAGCTACAATTCGCGGTAGAAGTCAGAGCATGCGCAGAAGGCGCACCGGACAGTGAACAGTTGAGAGCACCTAGAGGGGGGTGAATAGGTGATCCTGTAAAATTCAACACTAAATTCCAACAAACTTGATTAAAGAGATGTTAGCACGAGTTAATCAAGTCTGTGAGGCGAGCTCTTGCGAACACAGACAAACAAAGAGAGAGCAATCACAAGAGACACGTGATTTTATCCCGTGGTTCGGCCAAGTAATACTTGCCTACTTCCACGTTGTGGAGTCCCAATGGACGAGGGTTGCACTCAACCCCTTTCAAGTGATCCAATGATCAACTTAAATACCATGGTGTTCTTCCTTATAGTTTTCTTCCTATTTGCGAGGAATCTTCACAAGTTGGAGCCTCTCGCCCTTACAAGAGTGATCACAAAGAACGCGCAAGAGTAAGGTTGGGAAGAGCAACACACACAAGACTCAAATCACAGCACAACCACGCACACAAGTCACGACTTGAGCTCACAATGCAACACACGGAGTTCACAACTCAAATGGAGCTCAAAACACTAACACAAAGAATCAAATGCGTGAAGTTGGAGTATTGGAGTCTTAGGATGCTTAGTGAATGCTTGGGTGACTCCTCCATGCGCCTAGGGACCCCTTTTATAGCCCCAAGGCAGTTGGGAGCCGTTGAAGGCCAACAAGGAAGGCCATCCTTGCCTTCTGTCGAGTGGCGCACCGGATAGTCTGGTGCGCCACCGGACAGTCACTGTAGACGGTCTGGTGCCGATCTCCTTCCTTTTATGGCACAGACGACCGTTGCAACTCCGGGCCCGTTGACGCACTGGACACTATCCGGTGCACACCGGACAGTCCGATGCCCCCGCCGACCGTTGGAGCTGCCACGCGTCGCGCGTAGATTGCGCGGCCGACCGTTGGCGCAGTCGACCGTTGGCTCACCGGATAGTCCGGTGCACCACCGGACAGTCCGGTGAATCTTAGCCGTACACCGCTGATCCAATTCCCGAGAGCAACAAGTTCGCTGCGGACGACTCACCGCCGTCGAGTCCCGAGAGCGGCCAGTTCACGCGGACTAGCCTGGCGCACCGGACACTGTCCGGTGCACCACCGGACAATCCGGTGTGCCAACCCGAGCTGAAGTTGGCTGCACACAGCCACCTCTTTTGCAATTCTTTCTTTTCCGGTTTCTAGCACTTAGACAAAATATGTTAGTACTCAAAACAATGTACTACGTCTAGAAACATACCTCATGTCTTGATTTACACTTTTCTCTTCATTTAGCACATTAGAACTTAATTAAATGTGTTGGGCACTTAATCACCAAAACATAATAGAAATTGCTCAAGGGCACATTTCCCTTTCAATCTCCCCCTTTTTGGTGATTTATGCCAACACATCCAAAAGCAACCAAAAGAAGTGCAACATCAATGCAATTGAAAACAAAATTGTCTTTGCACAAGTTTTGACATATTTGGATCAATCTTTGCCACCACTTGGTTTGTTTTTGCAAATCAAATTCATTTTCCTATCTCTAAGTCAAACACACTTGTTTAGGCACAAAGAGAGATATTCCAATGGAAAAATTGATCGAGTGCCAAAAACTCCCCCTTTTCCCATAATCATAAATTATCCCCCACGAGACAAAATTTTACAATAAGTGCATTTTGGACAAATCAAAAGTTCTAACTCTATTGTTTTCAAAATTCACAAGTGGTAGCTGATCCATTTGTTTTGGCCTTAATTTCTCCCCCTTTGGCATTAAGCACCAAAACGGGATCATTCTTAGCCCTTTAACCCCATTGCCTCACCAAAAATGCCAATGAAGAGCACAAAGGCAATAAGAGCATAGATATGAACTTGGAAGTAAATACACTAATACCGGAGTGCAGTGGAAGACTTTGCAACGCCCAAGTCCATTTTCCCTTTCAATGCACCTTTGAGACTACATCAAGAATACTCAAACACAGAGGTTAGTCTCAAAGGATCAAGTTGTAGCACATCTCCCCCTAAATAAGTGCATCATTTGCAAATGGACTTGTGAGGTCCGGGGATCATATGTACAACTTGAACACCACAAATAAACAATAATGTATTGAAATGCATAAAGTAGCATAATCAAAGGCATGGAACACATGTATGCTATAGATCAATCCAAGTTACGCGAATCCCAGACATTTAGCTCATTACGCAACCTACAAAACTTTTTCTCATCTAAAGGCTTGGTGAAGATATCGGCTAGCTGGTTCTCGGTGTTAATATGGTACACCTCGATATCTCCCTTTTGCTGGTGGTCTCTCAGGAAGTGATGCCGGATGTCTATGTGCTTAGTGCGGTTGTGTTCAATAGGATTATCCGCCATGCGGATTGCACTCTCATTGTCACATAGGAGTGGGACTTTGCTCAGATTGTAACCAAAGTCCCGGAGGGTTTGCCTCATCCAAAGTAGTTGCGTGCAACACTGTCCTGCGGCAACATACACGGCCTCAGCGGTGGATAGGGCAACAGATGTTTGTTTCTTTGAACTCCAAGACACCAGGGACCTTCCTAGAAATTGGCACGTCCCTGATGTACTCTTCCTATCAACCTTGCACCCGGCATAATCAGAGTCTGAATATCCAATTAAGTCAAAGGTAGACCCCTTTGGATACCAGATCCCGAAGCAAGGCGTAGCAACTAAATATCTAAGAATTCGCTTAACGGCCACAAGGTGACATTCCTTGGGATCGGATTGAAATCTAGCACACATGCATACACTTAGCATAATGACCGGTCTACTAGCACATAAATAAAGCAAGGAACCTATCATAGACCGGTATGCCTTTTGATCAACGGATTTACCTCCTTTGTTGAGGTCGACGTGCCCGTCGGTTCCCATATGTGTCTTTGCGGGCTTGGCGTCCTTCATCCCAAACCGCTTGAGAAGATCTTGAGTGTACTTCGTTTGGGAGAGGAAAGTGCCATCCTTGAGTTGCTTCACTTGGGACCCAAGGAAGTAGGTCAACTCGCCCATCATAGACATCTCAAACTTTTGAGTTATCATCCTGCTAAACTCCTCATAAGACTATTGATTAGTAGAACCAAATATTATGCCATCGACATAAATTTGGCACACAAAAAGGTCACCATCATAAGTCTTAGTGAAAAGAGTGGGATCGGCTTTCCCAACCTTGAAAGCATTAGCAATTAAGAAATCTCTAAGGCATTCATACCATGCTCTTGGGGCTTGCTTAAGTCCATAGAGCGCCTTAGAGAGCATAAAAACGTGGTCAGGATACCTGTCATCCTCAAAGCCAGGGGGTTGTTCCACGTACACCTCCTCCTTGATTGGCCCATTGAGGAAAGCGCTCTTCACATCCATTTGAAACAACCTGAAAGAGTGGTGAGCGGCATAGGCTAATAATATTCGAATAGACTCTAGCCTAGCCACAGGAGCAAAAGTCTCCTCGAAATCCAAACCTGCGACTTGGGCATAACCATTTGCCACAAGTCGAGCCTTGTTTCTTGTCACCACCCCATGCTCGTCTTGCTTGTTGTGGAACACCCACTTGGTTCCCACAACATTTTGCTTGGGACGTGGCACCAGGCTCCAAACTTTATTCCTATTGAAGTTGTTGAGCTCTTCCTGCATGGCCAACACCCAGTTCGGATCCTGCAAGGCCTCTTCTACCCTTAAAGGTTCAATAGAAGAGACAAATGAGTAATGCTCACAAAAATTAGCTAGACGTGAGCAAGTTGTTACTCCCTTGCTTATGTCACCCAGTATCTGATCAACGGGGTGATGTCGTTGGATCGTCGCTCGGACTTGAGTTGGAGGGGCCAGTGGTGCTTTTTCCTCCATAACTTGTTCTTCTTATGCTCCCCCTTGATCACACGCTTCTTCTTGAGGAACCTGTCCATCATCTTGAGTTGGGGGATGCACCATAGTTGAGGAAGAAGGCTGATCTTGCTCCTGTTGTTCCTGTGGTCGCACATCTCCAATCGCCATCGTGCGTATAGCGGCCGTTGGAACATCATCTTCATCTACATCATCAAGATCAACTTGCTCTCTTAGAGAGCCATTAGTCTCATCAAATACAACGTCGCTAGAGACTTCAACCAAACCCGATGATTTGTTGAAGACTCTATACGCCCTTGTATTTGAGTCATACCCTAGTAAAAACCCTTCTACTGCCTTGGGAGCAAATTTAGAATTTCTACCTTTCTTCACTAGAATGTAACATTTGCTCCCAAATACATGAAAGTATGAGACGTTGGGTTTGTTACCGGTAAGAAGTTCGTACGAGGTCTTCTTGAGGAGGCGATGTAGGTAGAGCCGGTTTATGGCGTGGCAAGCTGTGTTCACAGCTTTTTACCAAAACCGCTCGGGCGTCTTGAATTCTCCAAGCATCATTCTCGCCATGTCGATAACCGTCCTATTCTTCCTCTCTACCACACCATTTTGTTGTGGTGTGTAGGGAGTAGAGAACTCGTGCTTGACGCCTTCTTCCTCAAGGTACTCCTCCACTTGCAGATTCTTGAACTCGGACCCATTGTCGCTTCTTATCTTTTTCACCTTGAGCTCAAATTCGTTTTGAGCCCTCCTTAGAAAGCGCTTTAGGGTCCCTTGGGCTTCTGATTTATCCTGCAAAAAGAACACCCAAGTGAAGCGGGAAAATTCATCAACAATTACTAAACCATACTTACTTCCCCCGATGCTAAGATAGGCAACGGGTCTGAAGAGGTCCATGTGGAGAAGCTCCAGTGGTCTTGATGTTGTCATCACATTCTTGTTGTGATGAGTGCTCCCCACTTATTTTCCTGCCTAACAAGCTGCACAAGGTCTATCTTTCTCGAAACAAACATTTGTTAGACCTAACACATGTTCTCCCTTTAGAAGTTTATGAAGGTTCTTCATCCCAACATGTGCTAGACGACGATGCCATAGCCAGCCCATGCTAGTCTTAGCTATTAAGCATGCATCTAGATCGGTCTCCTCTTTCGAAAAATCAACTAAGTAGAGTTTGTCATCTAATACACCCTTAAATGCTAATGAGCCATCACTCCTTCTAAAGACAGAAACATCAATATTGGTAAATAAACAATTATAACCCATGTTACATAATTGACTCACAGACAATAAGTTGTACCCGAGCAATTCAACTAAGAATACATTGGATATAGAATGCTCGGATGAAATTGCTATCTTGCCCAAGCCTTTGACCTTGCCTTGGTTCCCATCTCCAAAAATAATCGTATCCTGGGAATCCTTGTTCTTGACGTAGGAGGTGAACATCTTCTTCTCCCCCGTCATGTGGTTTGTGCATCCACTGTCGATAATCTAGCTTGAGCCCCTGGATGCATAAACCTGCAAGGCAATTTACACTTGGGTTTTAGGTACCCAACTCTTGTTGGGTCCTACAAGGTTAGTCACAATAGCCTTTGGAACCCAAATACAAGTCTTGTCTCCCTTGCATTTGGATCCCAATTTCCTAGCCACTACTTTTGCATTCTTACATAGAAGCGCAAATGAAGTATTGCAAGCATGGTAAATAGTAGTGGATTCATTACATACTTTCCTAGGCACATGATGTACAACATGGTTTCTCCTAGGCCTACTTCTACCATGGACAAAAGTAGAACTCGAGGCAAACATTGCATGTGAATCAAAAGCATCATGATTATAACTCCTATCATAATTGAAATGACTAGCAATTTTCCTATTATACATAAAAGCATGATTCTTTTGAATACTACTAGCCATAGGGGGCCTTCCCTTTCTCCTTGGTGAGAATGGGAGCCTTTTGGCTTGTTAAGTTCTTGGCTTCCTTTCGAAAACCAAGCCCATCCTTAATTGAGGGGTGTCTACCAATTGTGTAGGCATCCCTAGCAAACTTTAATTTATCAAAATCAAACTTGCAAGTCTTAAGTTGAGCATTAAGACTTGCCACCTCATCATTTAATTTAGAAATGGACGCAAGATGATCATCACAAGCATCAATATCAAAATCCTTGCATCTATTGCAAATAACTACATGTTCTACACAAGATCTAGTAGTATTAGCTTCCTCTAGCTTAGCATTTAAATCATCATTCAAAATCTTTAAACTAGAGATTGATTCATGGCACACAGACAATTTAGAGGATAACATTTCATTTCTCTTAATTTCTAGAGCAAGAGATTTTTGAACGCTAACAAATTTATCATGCTCTTCATACAAAATATCCTCTTGTTTTTCTAAAAGTCTATCCTTTTCATTTAAAGCATCAATTAGTTCATTAATCTTTTCTACTTTGGCTCTATCTAATCCTTTAAATAGACTAGAGTAATCTACTTCATCATCGGAGGAATCCTCATCACTAGAAGTAGAGTACTTAGGGGAATCTCGAACACTCACCTTCTTCTCCTTGGCCATGAGGCACGTGTGGCGTTCATTGGGGAAGAGCGAAGATTTGTTGAAGGCCGAGGCTGCCAGTCCTTCATCGTCGGAGTCGGATGAAGAGCAGTCTGAATCCCATTCTTTGCCAAGGTGTGCCTCGCCCTTCGCCTTCTTGTAAGCCTTCTTCTTCTCCCTCTTCCCATGCTTTTCTTGTTCCTGGTCATTATCATTATCGGGGCATTGTGCTATAAAATGACCAGTCTTACCACATTTAAAACAGGAGCGCTTTCCCCTTGCTTTGTTCTTGTTGGGGTACTCCTTGCGTCCTTTTAGTGCGGTCTTGAAGCGCTTGATGATTAGGGCCATCTCATCTTCGTTTAGCCCGGTAGCCTCAACTTGTGCCACCTTGCTTGGTAGCGCCTCCCTGCTGCTTGTTGCTTTGAGAGCAACGGGTTGAGGCTCGTAGACGGGTAGAGGGCCATTAAGGGCATCATCCACGTATCATGCTTCCTTTACCATCATACGCCCACTCACGAATTTTCTGAGAATCTCTTCGGGCGTCATTTTGGTGTACCTAGGATTTTCACGAATGAGGTTTACAAGATGGGGGCCAATTACCGTGAATGACCTTAGCATAAGCCGGACAATGTCATGGTCCGTCCATCTTGTGCTTCCATAGCTTCTAATTTTGTTGACCACGGTCTTGAGCCTGTTGTAGGTTTGTGTTGGCTCCTCTCCCCTGATCATCGCAAATCTTCCTAGCTCGCTTTCCACCAACTCCATTTTGGTGATCATGGTGGCGTCGTTTCCCTCATGTGATATCTTGTGGGTATCCCAGATTTGCTTGGCGTTGTCCAAGCCGCTCACCTTGTTGTACTCATCCCTGCACAAATATGCTAGCAAAATAGTGGTAGCTTGTGCATTCTTATGAATTTGCTCATTTATGAAAACGGGGTTGTCAGTATTATCAAAATGCATTCCGTTTTCAACAATCTCTCAAATACTAGGATGGAGAGAAAATAGGTGACTACGCATTTTGTGACTCCAAAATGAGTAGTCTTCTCCATCAAAGTGCGGAGGTTTCCCAAGTGGAATTGATAGTAAATGAGCATTAGATTTGAATGGAATATGAGAATAATCAAATGAAAAGTTTTGATTAACCGGTTTCTTTTTAGACGAGTCATCGTCGTCGTCGTCTCTTGGTGAAGAAGACGAGGCGTCGCTGTTATAGTAAATGATCTTCTTGATGCGCCTCTTCTTCTTCCCGTCCTTCTTCTTGTGACTCGAGCCAGAGTCAGTGGGCTTGTCGTCTCTTGGCTCATTGAAGATGGACTCCTTCTCTTTGTCGTTGACCACCATCCCCTTTCCCATAGGATCCATCTCTTTGGGCGATTAGTCCCTTACGTGAAGAGAACGGCTCTGATACCAATTGAGAGCACCTAGGGGGGTGAATAGGTGATCCTGTAAAATTCAACACTAAATTCCAACAAACTTGATTAAAGAGATGTTAGCACGAGTTAATCAAGTCTGTGAGGCGAGCTCTTGCGAACACAGACAAACAAAGAGAGAGCAATCACAAGAGACACGCAATTTTATCCCGTGGTTCGGCCAAGTAATACTTGCCTACTTCCACGTTGTGGCGTCCCAATGGACGAGGGTTGCACTCAACCCCTTTCAAGTGATCCAATGATCAACTTGAATACCATGGTGTTTTTCCTTATAGTTTTCTTCCTGTTTGCGAGGAATCTCTACAAGTTGGAGCCTCTCGCCCTTACAAGAGTGATCACAAAGAATGCGCAAGAGTAAGGTTGGGAAGAGCAACACACACAAGACTTAAATCATAGCACAACCACACACACAAGTCACGACTTGAGCTCACAATGCAACACATGAAGTTCACAACTCAAATGGAGCTCAAAACGCTAACATAAAGAATCAAATGCGTGAAGTTGGAGTCTTAGGATGCTTAGTGAATGCTTGGGTGACTCCTCCATGCGCCTAGGGACCCCTTTTATAGCCCCAAGGCAGCTAGGAGCCGTTGAAGGCCAACAAGGAAGGCCATCCTTGCCTTCTGTCGAGTGGCACACCGGATAGTCCGGTGCGCCACCGGACAGACACTGTAGACGGTCTGGTGCCGATCTCCTTCCTTTTATGGCACAGACGACCGTTGCAACTCCGGGCCCGTTGGCGCACTGAACACTGTCCAGTGCACACCAGACAGTCCGGTGTCCCCCACCGACCGTTGGAGCTGCCACGCGTCGCGCGTAGATTGCGCGGCTGACCATTGGCGCAATCGACCGTTGGCTCACCGGACAGTCCGGTGCACCACCGGACAGTGCGGTGAATTTTAGCCGTACACCGCTGATCCACTTCCTGAGAGCGACGAGTTCGCCGCGGACGACTCACCGCCGTCGAGTCCCGAGAGCGGCCAGTTCACGTGGACTAGCCTGGCGCACCGGACACTGTCCAGTGCCCCACCGGACAGTCCGGTGTGCCAAGCCGAGCTGAAGTTGGCTGCACACAGCCACCTCTTTTGCAATTCTTTCTTTTCTTGTTTCTAGCACTTAGACAAAATATGTTAGTACTCAAAACAATGTACTAAGTCTAGAAACATACCTCATGTCTTGATTTGCACTTTTCTCTTCATTTAGCACATTAGAACTTAATTAAATGTGTTGGGTACTTAATCACCAAAACATAATAGAAATTGCTCAAGGGCACATTTCTCTTTCAACAGTGCCTGTCCGGTGCGGCACTGGACTGTCCGGTGCCCCAAGATGTCAGAGCTCCAACAGTCGAAACCGTCAGAACCCTAACGGTTGGTGACGTGGCTGGTGCACCGGATAATGTCCGGTGGCGCACCGGACTGTCCGGTGCGCCCATCGACAGCAGCCTTCCCCAACGGTTGAATTGGTAGTTTGGGCTATAAATACCTCCAACCACCACTATTCAATGCATCCAAGTTTCCAGCATATTGCATTCAATACAAGAGCTCTAGACTTCACTCCAAGACACAAACAAGAGATCAAATCCTCTCCAAAGTCCAAAACCATTCCAAACACTTAGTGATTTGTGTGAGAGAGATTTTTCGTGTTCATTTGAGTTCTTATCACTTGGATCGCTTTCTTCTTCCCCATTCTTGTTCTCAAGAAATTTATAATCAAAGCAAGAGACACCAAATTGTGGTGGTCCTTATAGGGGTCTAAGTGACCCAATTGATTAAGAAGAAAGCTCACTCGGTCTAAGTGACCGTTTGAGAGAGGGAAAGGGTTAAAAGAGACCTGGTCTTTGTGACCACCTCAATGGGGAGTAGGTTTGCAAGAACCGAACCTCGGTAAAACAAATCACCGTGTCATTCGCTCCATTTGCTTTTGATTTGTTTTTCTCCCTCTTTTTCAGACTCAGTTTTTATTCTAATGCTAACTCCGGCTTGTAGTTGTCATTTAAGTTTATAAATTTCAGATTCCGCCTATTCACCCCCCCCCTCTAGGCGATTTTCACTCCCCACACGGGGAAGTGATCTCCTGTGGTATTGGCTGCAAAGCATTCCCGACTAGGGTCACAACTTGCCTCGCTAGGCATGGACTTGAGTTCGTCTTTCGACCCTGATAAGAGAATATCTAGGAATGAGTCTTGGACGTGGTCTAGTACTCCCACTACCTCAGTACAATCGGCTGGTGGCGAGCCCTGCGACCCATGGTACACTTGAGGTGGGTTGAGTCGGAGGTCACCGAGACTTCTGGCTACGTTGGGCAAGTCATTTGCCAAGGAGACAGGGCTTGCGAGGCCCTCGTCATCTCTCCTTTGCTGATGATGAAATTCAGACTCCCAAAGCGAATGGCTGTCCCGGGAGTCTAGACCGTGCTGCTATCGTTGGTAGCCATCCGAAGCATGGATGATCTCGTCGCGGAATGCGCAAGTCTGCTACCTGGCACGCCAACTGTCGGTTTTTTGTACCACACTCCGGAGCCTAGATCAATGGTTCCTGTGATATCCTGGCCCTTGGGATGGTGATATTCTGGCCCAAGGCTTAATAGAATTAATAGAGTATCCATACCAACAAGGTGCATCTTCTTTTTCGAAAACCTATCTCGAAAGAACCTCTAAGTTAAGCGTGCTTGGCTTGGAGAAATTTGGGATGGGTGACCGACCGAGAAGTTTTTCTCGGGTGCGCATGAGTGAGGACAAAGTGTGCACAAAAGACATGTGTTGATCTGTGGGGAAAATATATGATCCTAGTCTCCTAGAGAGCTATTAGGAGTAAGTACCACCGGTCTAGGGATTGGACGGGGTGTTACAAGTGGTATCAGAGTCGACCCTCGTGTTTTATGGGCGTGTGTGGGTTAGGGGTTCGGGTATATGGCGCATGTGGGCCCAGAGTGGTCACATGGCATGGGATATGACAACACTAGACACATAGACGTGGTTAAGAGGGGAGGTTCCTAGATTGGGGTTGACCGATGAGGACATCAGTCTTTTAAGGGGGGTGGATTGTGATATCCCGTCCCATAGGATGGTGATATCCTGGCCTAAGGCTTAATAGAATTAATAGAGTATTCATACCAATAAGGTGCATCTTCTTTTTCGGAAGCCTATCTCAAAAGAATATCTAAGTTAAGCGTGCTTGGCTTGGAGAATTTGAATTGGGTGACCGACCGGGAAGTTTTTCTCGGGTGCGCATGAGTGAGGACAAAGTGTGCACAAAAGACACATGTTGGTCTGTTGGGACAATATATGATCATAGAGAGCTGCCAGGAGTAAGTACCACCGGTCCAAGGATTGGACGGGGTGTTACAGTTCCGAGCTCTGGAGGGTGTGCACGGAGGGCGCAAGATTTGAAAGTCGGCTATAGGGGGATGAATAGGCGAAACCTGAAAATTATGAACGTTGAACACGCACTACGCTTGGAGTTAGGGTTAGAAATAAATTTGGAGTGCGGAAGATAGTTTCTCTTGCTATGAGTTGCTCAATCAATGTGGATAACTTTCGGAGCAAACTCAAATCAATATGAGCAAGAGAACTTTAGAGAGAGAGGAGAGGTGAGAAACAAATCGAAAGATGATCAACACAAGTGGACATGGATATTTGTTTCTCGAGGTTCGGTTCCAAAGAACCTACTCCCTGTTGAGGAGGCCACAAAGGTCGGGTCTATTTCAACCCTTTCTCTCTCTCAATCGGTCACTTAGACCGATCGAGTGCTTCTTCTTAATCTCACGGGTCACTAAGACCCCATAAGGATCACCACACAATTAGGTATCTCTTGCTTGCTTTACAAAACACTTAGAAGGTTTAGAAGGTGAAGAAGAAAGCATGATTATGAAAGCCAAGCAACAAGAGCGACAAATAACACACATATCACACTCTCTCAAGTCACTAAGCACTAATGATCACTTGTCTTAATTGTGGGACTTGGAAAGATTGAAAGCTTTAAATGTGTCTTGAAATGTATTGCTAACTCTTGTATTGAATGTGAATGAGTAGAGTGCTTGGATGAAGTGAATGGAGGTGGTTGGGTTGTATTTATAGCCTCCAACCACTTCTAGCCGTTGCTCCTTTTCTGCCGACCGCGGATGGTCCGCGCCCCTAGTCCGGACGCTCCGCCCCTACACATCAACGGCTGAAATCGCAACGGTCAGCAGTAATGGCTATATCAACGGCTATAGTGCATTTAATGTGTCGTCAGATGTCAGATAAAGCAACTGCGGATGGTCCGGTCGTGCACCCCAGATGGTCCGCGAGGACGCTAAAAATGAATTTTACCGAACCCGTCACCTTCGGGTTTTTCTAGTTTTACAACGACCGAACAGTCCGCGCTTGGTCTCAAACGGTGCTTGCTTCTCATTCGGACGGTCTGTAGTGTTAACGTATGTTTTTGCAGAGTTCCTGTCCAAGACTCACCCTAGTGTCATGGACAATCCGCCACAAGGGCCCAGACGGTTCACACATAGGTGTTTTTCCAAAAAGCTTCTCCTGTCCGGAATAATCTACAGTATTCCAGACAGTCAACTTTAGAGTAGTTGTAGATGAACTTATCCACCTGACAAATGATCATCTGGGCAAACTAGTTAGTCCATAAGGTTTGTGATGGTCATCAAACAACAAAATCGATTATAGGAAATGTTGAGGCCATTTTCCTTTCAAGATTTATACTGGTTCGGGCAGAATGTCCCTACTTCCAGTCATCGATGGCTTGCGCTACCGGCACCATTGATGATCAAACTCGTAGTAGGGGTTGCAAGCAGTCGAGAGAGAGGGGAGAGGCTCCCAGATCTCTTATCGTGGTGGAAGCAGAGCTTAGAAGTTGCAAGGTGGAGTCCTAGCTAAGTCTTGGCTTGGCGGGGCTTTGGCCTCCTGGTCCTCGTTGGCGCTCCTCCTCCCGTTCGTCCTTATGGGTTCGTCTCCGTTTAAAGGCGTCCGGTTGTCTCCAAGAGCTCTCTCCTCGACCCGTCCTTGTTTTCCCCTCGCTTTCTTGGAGGCCGACATCTCCTTTTTATAGGCCGGGATAGGGATCGACTAGCGATGGCTTCCCCAGGAAGGAGCCATAAGGAAAGGGTAAAACCAATGATTTACCCCGAGTGAGGCCATGCGTATTTATGGGCCTGAGGTTGCCTAGCTATCGCGTATTTATCGTGGTGGATGACGTGGGGGCGATGATGGTCCCAGCGAAAGGGGATTAGGCTTCCACCTCTTTCCTAATTGATTTTGGTGGTTGAATTGTCCAACACAAATAACTGGACTAACTAGTTTGCTCTAGTATATAAGTTCTACAGGTGCCAAAGGTTCACAAAAAGTTAATAAAAAGACCAAGAGTGGGTTCAAACAAAGAGAGCAAGGGACAACCGAAGGCTGCCCTGGTCCGGCGCACCGGACTATCTGGTGCACCACGGAACTCGACGCCCAACTCTTCACCTTCGGGAATTTTCAGAGGAGCTCCGCTATAATTCACTGGACTATCCGGTGTACCACCGGACAGTGTCCGGTGCCCCAAGGGAGAACAACTCTGAACTCGCCATCTTCGGGAATCCGCTCCGCTATAATTCACCGGACTGTCCTGTGAGTCACCGGACAGTGTCCGATGCACACCGGACTGTCCGGTGTGACAGCGGAGCAATGGCTACTTCACGCACAACGGTCGACTGCAACGCATTAAATGCGCGCCTACGCGTGCAGAGGAGCAGAGCACGCGCGGGTGGCACACCGGACAGCCTACAGGGCATGTCCGGTGCACCACCGGACAGCCAGGCGGGCCCACAAGACAGAGCTGCAACGGTCGAACCCCAACGGTCTGTTGACGTGGCTGGCGCACCGGACAGTCCGGTGCGCCATGCGACTGCAGCCTTCCAATGGCCACTTTGTGGTTGTTGGGGCTATAAATACCCGAACCACCCCACATTCATTGTATCCAAGTTTTCCACCTTCCAACTACTTACAAGAGCTCTAGCATTCAATTCTAGACACACAAAAGAGATCCAATCCTCTCCCAATTCCACTCAAAAGCTTTAGTAATTAGAGAGAGTGATTGTTGTGTTCATTTGAGCTCTTGCGCTTGGATTGCTTCTTTTTCTCATTCTTTCTTGCGATCATCTCAATTGTAATCAAGGCAAGAGACACCAATTGTGTGGTGGTCCTTGCGGGGAAGTTTGGTTCCCGGTTGATTGAGAAGAGAAGCTCACTCGGTCCGAGGGACCGTTTGAGAGAGGGAAAGGGTTGAAAGAGACCCGGTCTTTGTGACCACCTCAACGGGGAGTAGGTTTGAGAGAACCGAACCTCGGTAAAACAAATCCTTGTGCCTCACTTCTTTATTTTCTTGCGATTTGTTTTTACGCCCTCTCTCGGACTCGCATTATATTTCTAACGCTAACCCGGCTTGTAGTTGTGATTAACTTTGTAAATTTCAGTTTCGCCCTATTCACCCCCCCTCTAGGTGACTTTCAATTGGTATCAGAGCCCGGTGCTTCATTTTCATTAGAGCCTAACTGCTCGAAGTGATGTCGGGAGATCACGCCAAGAGGGAAATGGAGACCGGCGACAAGCCCACTACAAGCCACGAGAATGCTTCATCGGAAGAGTCCCGCAACAAAGGGAAGGGGAAGGAGAAGAAACCCTCTTCCCACAAGTCGCATCGGAGTGGCGACAAGAAAAAGAAGATGAGGAAGGTGGTCTACTACGAGACCGACACTTCATCACCATCGACCTCCGGCTCCGATGCGCCGTCCGTCACTTCTAAGCGCCATGAGCGCAAGAAGTATAGTAAGATTCCCCTACGCTACCCCCGTATTTCAAAGCGTACTCCTTTGCTCTCTGTTCCATTAGGCAAACCACCGGTTTTTTACGGTGAAGATTATAATATGTGGAGTGATAAAATGAGGCATCATCTAACCTCACTCCACACAAGCATTTGGAATGTTGTTGAGTTTGGTGTACAGGTACCATCCGTAGGGGATGAAGACTACGACTCCGACGAAGTGGCCCAAATCCACCACTTTAACTCTCAAGCCACCACTATACTCCCCGCCTCTCTAAGTCAAGAGGAGTATAATAAGGTGCAAGGGTTAAAGAGTGCGAAGGAAATTTGGGATGTACTCAAGACCGCGCACGAAGGAGACGAGGTGACAAAAATCACCAAGCGGGAGACGATCGAGGGGTGCTCGGTCGTTTCTGACTCAACCAAGGCAAGGACCCTCAAGCCATGTACAACCGCTTGAAGACCTTGGTGAACCAAGTGCGCAACCTCGGGAGCACCAAATGGGATGACCATGAAATGGTCAAGGTTATTCTAAGATCCCTCGTTTTTCTTAACCCCACGCAAGTTCAATTAATTCGAGGAAATCCTAGATATACACAAATGACCCCCGAGGAAGTAATAGGTAATTTTGTGAGCTTTGAGTTGATGATCAAAGGGTCAAAGAAGATCATCGAGCTAGATGGCCCCTCCGCGCCCGAAGCACAACCGGTTGCATTCAAGGCAACGGAGGAGAAAAAGGAGGAGTCTACATCAAGTAGACAACCAATCGATGCCTCTAAGCTCGACAATGAGGAGATGGCTCTCATCATCAAGACCTTCCGCCAAATCCTCAAGCAAAGGAGGGGGAAGGATTACAAGTCCCGCTCCAAGAAGGTTTGCTACAAGTGTGGTAAGCCCGGTCACTTTATTGCCAAATGTCCTATTTCTAGTGATAGTGACAGGGGCGACGACAAGAAGGGGAGAAGAAAGGAGAAGAAAAGATATCACAAGAAGAAGGGCGGCGATGCCCATGTGTGCCGCTAATGGGACTCCGATGAGAGCTCCACCGACTCCTCCTCCGACGAGGACGCCGCCAACATCGCCGTCACCAAGGGACTTCTCTTCCCCAACGTCGGCCACAAGTGCCTCATGGCAAAGGACGGCAAAAAGAAGAAGGTTAAATCCAAATCCTCCACTAAATATGAGTCCTCTAGTGATGATAATGCTAGTGATGAGGAGGATAATTTGCGTACCCTTTTTGCCAACCTAAACATGCAACAAAAAGAAAAACTAAATGAACTAATTAGTGCCATCCATGAGAAGGATGAACTCTTGGACACCCAAGAGGACTTCCTAATCAAGGAAAACAAAAAGCATGTTAAGGTTAAAAATGCTTATGCTCTAGAAGTTGAAAAATGTGAGAAACTAACTAGTGAGCTAAGCACATGTCATGATTTAATTGCCAACCTTAGAAATGAAAATGCTAATTTAATTGCTAAGGTTGATTCTAATGTTTGTAATGTTTCAATTCCCAATCTTAGAGATGATAATGATGATTTACTTGCTAAGATTGAAGAATTAAATGATTCTCTTGCTAGCCTTAGAAATGAAAATGAAAAATTGACTGCTAAGGTTAAAGATTTAGATGTTTGCAATGTTACAATTTCCGATCTTAGAGATAACAATGATATTTTGTGTGCTAAGATTGTTGAACTTAATTCTTGCAAACCCTCTACATCTACCATTGAGCATGTTTCTATTTGCACTAGATGTAGAGATGTTGATATTGATGCTATTCATGATCATATGGTCTTAATTAAACAACAAAATGATCATATAGCAAAATTAGATGCTAAAATTGCCGAGCATGAACTTGAGAATGAAAAATTTAAATTTGCTCGTAGTATTCTTTATAGTGGGAGACGCCCTGGCATCAAGGATGGCATTGGCTTCCAAAAGGGAGACAATGTCAAACTTAATGCCCCTCCTAAGAAATTATCCAACTTTGTTAAGGGCAAGGCTCCCATGCCTCAGGATAACGAGGGTTACATTTTGTACCCTGACGGTTATCCCAAGCATAAAATTAGGAGAATTTATTCTAGGAAGTCTCACTCTGGCCCTAATCATGCTTTCATGTATAAGGGTGAGACATCTAGCTCTAGGCAACCAACCCGTGCTAAGTTGCCTAAGAAAAAAACTCCTACTGCATCAAATGATCATAGCATTTTATTTAAAACTTTTGATGCTTCTTATGTTTTAACTAACAAATCCGACAAGGTAGTTGCCAAGTTTGTTGGGGGCAAACACAAGGGCTCCAAGACTTGTGTTTGGGTACCCAAAGTTCTTGTTTCTAATGCTAAAGGACCCAAAACCGTTTGGGTACCTAAAGTCAAGAACTAAAATTGTTTTGTAGGTTTATGCATCCGGGGGCTCAAGTTGGATAATCGACAGCGGGTGCACAAACCACATGACAGAGGAGAAGAAGATGTTCTCCTCCTATGAGAAAAATCAAGATCCCCAACGAGCTATCACATTCGGGGATGGAAATCAAGGTTTGGTCAAAGGTTTGGGTAAAATTGCTATTTCACCTGACCATTCCATTTCCAATGTTTTTCTTGTAGATTCCTTAGATTATAACTTGCTTTCCGTTTCCCAATTATGTCAAATGGGCTACAACTGTCTATTTACTGATGTAGGTGTCACTGTCTTTAGAAGGAGTGATGATTCAATAGCATTTAAGGGAGTGTTAGAGGGTCAGCTATACTTGGTAGATTTTGATAGAGCTGAACTCGACACTTGCTTAATTGCTAAGACTAACATGGGTTGGCTCTGGCACCGCCGACTAGCCCATGTTGGAATGAAGAATCTTCATAAGCTTCTAAAGGGAGAGCACATTTTAGGATTAACAAATGTTCATTTTGAGAAAGACAGGATTTGTAGCGCATGCCAAGCAGGGAAGCAAGTTGGTGTTCATCATCCGCATAAGAACATCGTGACGACTGACAGGCCACTGGAGCTCCTACACATGGATCTATTCGGCCCGATTGCTTACATAAGCATCGGCGGGAGTAAGTACTATCTAGTTATTGTGGATGATTATTCTCGCTTCACTTGGGTATTCTTTTTGCAGGAAAAATCACAAACCCAAGAGACTTTAAAGGGATTCTTGAGACGGGCTCAAAATGAGTTCGGCTTGAGGATTAAGAAAATTAGAAGCGACAACGGGACAGAGTTCAAGAATTCACAAATTGAAGGATTCCTTGAGGAGGAGGGCATCAAGCATGAGTTCTCTTCTCCCTACACGCCACAACAAAATGGTGTAGTAGAGAGGAAGAATAGAACTCTACTGGACATGGCAAGAACCATGCTTGATGAGTACAAGATGCCGGATCGGTTTTGGGCCGAGGCGGTCAACACCGCTTGCTACGCCATCAACCGGTTGTATCTACACCGAATCCTCAAGAAGACATCATACGAATTCCTAACCGGTAAAAAGCCCAACATTTCATATTTTAGAGTCTTTGGTAGCAAATGCTTTATTCTTGTTAAAAGAGGTAGAAAATCTAAATTTGCTCCTAAGACAGTAGAAGGCTTTTTACTAGGATATGATTCAAACACAAGGGCATATAGAGTCTTTAACAAGTCCTCAGGACTAGTTGAATTTTCTTGTGACGTTGTGTTTGATGAGACTAACGGCTCTCAAGTAGAGCAAGTTGATCTTAATGAGATAGGTGATGAAGAGGCTCCGTGCATCGCGTTAAGGAACATGTCCATTGGGGATGTGTGTCCTAAGGAATCCGAAGAGCCTCCAAATGAACAATATCAACCATCCTCCTCCATGCAAGCATCTCCACCAACTCAAAATGGAGAAGAGGCTCAAGATAATGAAGAGGAAGATCAAAAAGATGAGCCACCTCAAGAAGACGGCAACAATCAAGGGGGAGATGCAAATGATCAAGACAAGGAGGATGAGCAAGTTGCAAGACCGCCACACCCAAGAGTCCACCAAGCAATCCAACGAGATCACCCTGTCGACACCATCCTCGGTGACATTCATAAGGGGGTAACCACTAGATCTCGTGTTGCACATTTTTGTGAACATTACTCTTTTGTTTCCTCTATTGAGCCACACAGGGTAGAGGAAGCACTCCAAGATTCGGATTGGGTGATGGCGATGCAAGAGGAGCTCAACAACTTCACTAGGAACGAGGGATGGCATTTAGTTCCACGTCCTAATCAAAATGTTGTAGGAACCAAATGGGTCTTCCGCAACAAGCAAGATGAGCATGGTGTGGTGACTAGGAACAAAGCCCGACTTGTGGCCAAGGGATACTCCCAAGTCGAAGGTTTGGATTTTGGTGAAACCTATGCACCCGTAGCTAGGCTTGAGTCAATTCGTATATTATTAGCCTATGCTACTTACCATGGCTTCAAGCTTTACCAAATGGACGTGAAGAGTGCCTTCCTCAATGGACCAATCAAGGAAGAGGTCTATGTTGAGCAACCTCCCGGCTTTGAAGACAGTGAGTATCCTAACCATGTCTATAGGCTCTCTAAGGCGCTTTATGGGCTCAAGCAAGCCCCAAGAGCATGGTATGAATGCCTAAGAGATTTCCTTATTGCTAATGGCTTCAAAGTCGGAAAGGCCGATCCTACTTTATTTACTAAAACTCTTGACAATGATTTGTTTGTATGCCAAATTTATGTTGATGATATCATATTTAGGTCTACTAACGAATCTACATGTGAGGAATTTAGTAGGATCATGACACAGAAATTCGAGATGTCAATGATGGGGGAGTTGAAGTATTTCTTAGGATTTCAAGTGAAGCAACTCCAAGAGGGCACCTTCATTAGTCAAACGAAGTATACTCAAGACATTCTAAACAAATTTGGAATGAAGAATGCCAAGCCCATCAAGACACCCATGGGAACCAATGGGCATCTCGACCTCGACACGGAAGGTAAATCCGTCGATTAAAAGGTATGCTGGTCGATGATAGGTTCATTACTCTATTTATGCGCATCCCGACCGGACATTATGCTTTCTGTATGCATGTGTGCAAGATTCCAAGCCGACCCTAAGGAATCTCACCTTACGGCCGTAAAACGAATCTTGAGATATTTGGCTTATACTCCTAAGTTTGGACTTTGGTACCCTCGGGGATCCACATTTGATTTAATTGGTTATTCCGATGCCGATTGGGCAGGGTGCAAAATCAATAGAAAGAGCACATCGGGGACTTGCCAGTTCTTGGGAAGGTCCTTGGTGTCTTGGGCTTCAAAGAAGCAAAATTCTGTGGCTCTTTCAACCGCCGAAGCTGAGTATATTGCCACAGGCCATTGTTGCGCGCAATTGCTTTGGATGAGGCAAACCCTTAGGGACTATGGTTACAAATTAACCAAAGTTCCTCTTCTATGTGATAATGAGAGTGCAATCTGCATGGCGGATAATCCCGTTGAGCATAGTCGCACTAAACACATAGCCATTCGGTATCATTTTCTAAGGGATCACCAACAAAAGGGGGATATCGAGATTGCATATATTAACACTAAAGATCAATTAGCCGATATCTTTACCAAGCCACTTGACGAACAAACCTTTACTAGACTTAGGCATGAGCTAAATATTCTTGATTCTAGGAATTTTTATTGATGTCTTGCATACATAGCTCATATTTATACCTTTGATCGTCTCTTTCATATGTTATGACTAATGTGTTTTCAAGTGAATTTCAAAACCAAGTCATAGGTATATTGGAAGGGAATTGGAGTCTTCGGCGAAGACAAGGCTTCCACTCCACTCCATCACTCATCCTTCGCCCGTCGCTCCGAGCATCTCTCCGTCTTTTGGTATAATCTTCACTCATATGTTTTATTTGCCAAAGGGAAGAAAGTAGTTAATAGAGCTTATATTTCACTCAAACATCCGTTTTTGGCGATTCATGCCAAAGGGGGAGAGTATTAAGCCCAAAGCAAAAGGACCGCACCACCACCAAATTTTAAAAACTTATGATTTTCAAAATTGGTATCTCATTGTGTTCTAAAGGGGGAGAAAGTAGCACCTTCAAAAATTGGTATCTTAAAACCCTCTTGATCACTAAGAGGAGAATTTTATTGAAAGGGAGTTTTGTTTAGACAAAGGAAAAAGCATTTGAAACAGGGGGAGAAAATTTCAAATCTTGAAAATGCTTCTCAAAAATCTTATTCATTTACCTTTGACTAGTTGCAAAATGTCTTTGAAAAGATTTTACAAAAGAATTTGCAAAAACAAAACATGTGGTGCAAGCGTGGTCCAAAATGTTAAAATTATAAAGAAACAATCCATGCATATCTTATGAATTTCTATTGGCTCAATTCTAAGTAACCTTTGCACTTACAAATATGCTAACTAGTTCAATTATGCACTTCTCTACTTGCTTTGGTTTGTGTTGGCATCAATCATCAAAAAGGGGGAGATTGAAAGGGAATTAGGCTTCCACCTCTTTCCTAATTGATTTTGGTGGTTGAATTGCCCAACACAAATAACTGGACTAACTAGTTTGCTCTAGTCTATAAGTTCTACAGGTGCCAAAGGTTCACAAAAAGTCAATAAAAAGACCAAGAGTGGGTTCAAACAAAGAGAGCAAGGGACAACCGAAGGCTGCCCTGGTCTGGCGCACCGGACAGTGTCCGATGCACCAAGGAACTCGACGCCCAACTCTTCACCTTCGGGAATTTTCAGAGGAGCTCCGCTATAATTCACCGGACTGTCCGGTGTACCACCGGACAGTGTCCGGTGCCCCAAGGGAGAGCAACTCTGAACTCGCCAGCTTCGGGAATCCGCTCCGCTATAATTCACCGAACTGTCTGGTGTGACAGCGGAGCAACGGCTACTTCACGCGCAACGGTCGACTGCAACGCATTAAATGCGCGCCTGCGCGCGCAGAGGAGCAGAGCACGCGCGGGTGGCACACCGGACAGCCTACAGGGCATGTCCGGTGCACCACCGGACAGTCAGGCGGGCCCACAAGACAGAGCTGCAACGGTCGAACCCCAACGGTCTGCTGATGTGGCTGGCGCACCGGACAGTGTCCGGTGGCGCACCGGACTGTCCGGTGCGCCATGCGACTGCAGCCTTCCAACGACCACTTTGTGGTGGTTGGGGCTATAAATACTCCAACCACCCCACATTCATTGTATCCAAGTTTTCCACCTTCCAACTACTTACAAGAGCTCTAGCATTCAATTCTAGACACACAAAAGAGATCCAATCCTCTCCCAATTCCACTCAAAGCTTTAGTAATTAGAGAGAGTGATTGTTGTGTTCATTTGAGCTCTTGCGCTTGGATTGCTTCTTTTTCTCATTCTTTCTTGCGATCATCTCAATTGTAATCAAGGCGAGAGACACCAATTGTGTGGTGGTCCTTGCGGGGAAGTTTGGTTCCCGGTTGATTGAGAAGAGAAGCTCACTCGGTCCGAGGGACCGTTTGAGAGAGGGAAAGGGTTGAAAGAGACCCGGTCTTTGTGACCACCTCAACGGGGAGTAGGTTTGAGAGAACCGAACCTCGGTAAAACAAATCCTTGTGTCTCACTTCTTTATTTGCTTGCGATTTGTTTTTACGCCCTCTCTCGGACTCGCATTATATTTCTAACGCTAACCCGGCTTGTAGTTGTGATTAACTTTGTAAATTTTAGTTTCGCCCTATTCACCCCCCTCTAGGCGACTTTCACCCAGGCGCCATCATTCTGGCTACGCCGATCCCTGGCTTCTGTAGCCAGTTGTGTAGTGCCATACAAGAGGTTTGCACACTCAAGCCTAGTTCAATAGGGCATAAGTGTGTCGCAGGCCGAGGGACAAAAGGCCATTAATGTGCCACAGTGCGGGGGCTCGTAGGTCATGAGCGCTATGCTGCTCGAGGGGGTCCATAGGTGATGAGTAGGAAACGGGCCGGCGCCCACGCTGTGGCTCGGTGCGAGGCGTGGTTAATGTAACTAGTCATTTATGATGAATCAGTCCAAGGCCGAAATATAGGAAAAGGTCTTACTCAGGCTCTTACATCAGTACCAATAAATTTGTAAACGTGCACGAAGCAATAAAATATAGTTAAATATGTATAAAATATAGATAAAGCTATTTATTTATAGTATATATATTTATTTTATCTAGTCTATCGAAGATTTTTAGATCCACCACTGTTGTCCTGCGCACCATGAAACTTGAGGTAGGTGTGCCGATTTCTTCTCTTTTGGATGTTTGGCTGATGGCACCGACAGATCATGAATTCATGTGCTGGTTGTTGATAGCTTCATTTTTCTATTGCCCTCGGAGGATTTTGGTTGGTTACCTCTGAAAGAAAATAGTGTACAGGTCTGTAAAGAACGTAAGATATCCCCTAGCATCTTTGTGGCCTAAAAAAGGATTATGCTCTGGAGATGCTCGTGGCCTCATGGGTCTACTCTATTCTCTGTGGCCTCACGTTGACAGCCACATAGAAACCTATTTCTTTTTTAGAACACAAAACCGAACTGGTATTCACGAAATATAATAAATTAGGAAATACATCACGCTATAGTAGTGTCTCATGTGTGGTTGCGTGTCACGTCGGTGTTGTTTGGTGCACAGGCAAAGACGCGAAGTGTCAATTCGGGAACCGGTGCCAGAATAGAACGTGTAGGCACGGAAACGATTCTCGCTTCGTGGAGCTAAAACCTGTCGACACCGGCAAAATTGCATCAAAAAACTCGACCTGGTCACCTGGCCAATAATAAAAAAACGAACGGAAAAAGAGATGAATGTGACCGTCATATTCTAGCCATTCCCTTCGAGAAAACAAGGCGTGTGAAGTGTGATGCTGCCTTTTTTTATCTGCCTGATAGAATCATGCAACCCCGCGTCAGTCATGTGGATGTGGTTTACTACTGCTTAACGAATCGGCGACGCGAGAACTTCACGGAAGGTGCGTGTCCTGTTTGGGTTTTTTAGTTTGGTCGGAAGATTACGAGAATAAAGCCATTTTTCTCTGTGTTTGACAGGCAGAACAAAATCACTATAATTTTTTTTGTTTAGTTTAAGAGTACAATAAAACGAAGTTATTTTGTTCTCTGTTTAGTTAGAGAATCATATAAATAGGGATCCCATATAAATATAAGTTATTCTGATTGGACACCTCTCCATAAACACGATATGGGACCATCCAACAAACGATACAATTATAGTTTTGTCGAAAATCAAAATATTCAAAAATCTGATCAAATTTATGAAAAAAGTGCCAAAGACTAGAGAAATATATTTCAGTGAATCTAATAATATAAACACAGCTAGTTTTTTTTTCTAATAAGTTTGATCAATATTTTTGCTCGCCGGCGACAACCCTCCCTTCATCGAACGTCTGGTCCGAATATTCTTCTTCGTTCTCGCGTTTATCTGTGCGGCCCTGCCTTTCTTCTCCCGTTCCCCGCGGCCTGCGCGCGCGTTCTCTCCCTCACCTCCGCCCCTTTCTCTCTCTCTCTCGCTCTCGCTCCGGGCGACGGCTGGGCGACCGCCGCTTTATCCGTGCGGCCCTTCCTTTTGTTCTCCCGTCCTCCCAACCCCCCTTCCCCCGGCGAGCTCTCTCTCTCTCTCTTCCTCTCGAGGCGACGCCTGGGCTACCGCGCCGCTACTGCGGCCTCCCTGCGACAGGTGCCTAGTCTCCATCAGGTACCATGTCTTCTTCGGGCTCTTCACCGGCCACGTGCACTGCCAGGTACGCTCTTCACCGGCAACGTGCTCTTCAATTTCCTGTGCGAAACCGAGCAGCCAAACCCTAAACTACGCTATTTGTATTCGGATCTGGTCTAATTACGCGTGCATACATGTATTATGTTTACTAACCTCGATTGTTTTTGAATTATCAGCTCTGCATGTATACACCCAAGTCCTTTACTGGGTCCGCCGCCGCCCCTATGTACTTCGTTAGGTTTAGTATGTTGTTAAGTTTGTAATTCTAGGGTCTGGAGGGAAGCATAGATCTCAAGAGGGGTGAAATTTGGTGGTGATTTCTTGAGAATTTCAAGAAGACAAGGGCGCGGAGGTTGTTTCTGGAGGGATCTGTGAGCACAGCAGCAGAAATTTGAGGTTGGCGGTAGCCTGTGGATCCACCATGGTGGGTAAGGAGCTGGTGGTGCAAAGGAATGGCCCTGTTGACATACGTGAGATTGCTGCAAAGGCCACGCTTCGGGAGGTGCGGCAGAGCGGGCACACCTACGTAGAACTACGGCGTGTCGGGAAGCGTGTCATCTTCTTCTGCACCATCTGCCTCACCGAGTGCTTCAGCGACAATGTGCTGTTTGACCACCTCAAGGGAAACCTGCACTCGCGGCGGTACGCTGAGGCCAAGGTCACGCTGTTTGGGCCCATGCCATGGCCGTTTAATGATGGTGTGCTCTTCTTTAACAACTCACGCGAGAAGGATCCGCTTCTGCTGGACTCAAGCTCACAGAGCACCAGAGAGCTTGCCCTGGTTCCAGAGCGTGAGGTTTCAGGGAATGATACTGAGGTGACATCAAGGCTGAGGGATGGTTCAACCTCCTCTAATGGTGTGAAAGGTGCACGCTATGGTGCAAAAGGCCGTGCTAATGGTAGAACTGCTGTATCTGAAGATCACATGCTTTCAAACTATGGAACTGATGGTCCTGTTGTTATTCCTGGTGTATTGCTAAAGGATGTTGTTTCAGATTTGCCTGTGCATCTTTTGGGCTATGGGAATATTTCATACAGGATCTGTGAAGCTAGCAAGAACTGCAGGAAGATAAGCAAGATCTGGTGTGCTTGGGTAGGACAAGGCTCCCATGGTTTTGAGAGTTGTAACACTTATGAGCAATCTGGATTTGCCATAGTCAACTTCTCTTATACCTATGATTTAGGCAGGAAGTGGTCTTCTGAGGAACAAGACCTTTCTCTCTCTGCTGGATCTTTCTTTGTAATTGATGATGCTGGACACCGTGGAAAGCGAATGAGGAAATCATTCTCTGATCAAGAAGCATCTTCAGAAGAGTCAAACGGTCAGAACAGCTCTTTACAGGGCAGTAGGCAAGCTATTGTGACTTGTTCCCCGGTAGGTACCTCAAATGATCTTCAAGTTGGCCTCTTATCAAGCAAGGCAGCAAGGAGAGAGTTGAGGAAGCAGAAGCGCATAGCAGCTGAGAAAGTGTGTGATCTTTGCGGCAGACCAATGCTCTCTGGAAAGGATGTTGCCACCTTGCTGAACTGCAATACAGGAAAACTAGCTTGCAGCAGTAGAAATTCAAGTGGGGTGAGCATCTTTGAGCATTCTTTGCTACTGTATTCCTGTTTCATAATAATTGCTCTTATAGATTAGAGAGCATGGACCTGTTTACCTTTTTGTACATTTTTTACCTGAAAACATAGCAGTTATGTTTCCACCAAATTCCAAATGTTCTGTAATGACTTCTCTACACTTGATTTATGCAGGCTTACCATCTATTTCACACTTCCTGCCTTTTACACTGGACTATTCTGTGCCAATACGAGATGCTGAACGATGAAATAGCTAGGAAGGGGAAGAGCAACCGAGGAAGGAAGGCAAAGAATGCACCTAAGAGAAGCAAAATAACGTCCATAGTTTGCCCAGAATGTCAGGGTACTGGAATTCACGTCAACGGAGATGAACTTGAGAAGCCAAGCATTTCTTTATCAGAGGTCTGGAGCACATATTCACTCTTCTCCTGTCAGTCCCTGATTTTTCATTCAGGCAACTTCTTGCAAATTACTTCTATAGCAGCCGTGCACCTGAATTGGTTGGATATTGGCACCTGCAGATGTTTCGCTTCAAGATGAAAGCAATCGAAGCTCACAAAGCATGGTTGAAGAGACCTGAAATGCTTGAAAACTGTTCCACTGGGCTTCATTTCCCCTCAGAACATGTGGAGAACTCTGAGGTGGCTTCAGAGGCACACTGTTCGCAATGTTCTGTTAACACAGGTATAAATCCACTCACACCAGTCTCCATTTCCCTTTGCAGGTGAAGATGATGCCACTCAAGTCACTTCCGTTCTATGCCGCTGATGGGTAGAGAGAGCGTCGATGGCAGCTACTGGAGGATGCTGCGGTTGTTCATGTAAATAAGCTCGCTTGACAGTTGTGGAACAGTGATGTTAGATGTTCACCTACGTGCATTATCTCAGTTAACCTGTGTCCGCCGGATGTTAACTAAGACATTTAAACTGGCAACTGGCTGAACTATTGTTTTTCACTGGGTTCACTAAACATATACGCAGTCCATTTCGTTGGGTTGGGTTTGCTGCTTCCAGCTTCCAGAGGCACTTATGCTTATGCGAAGCTTCTGGATGTGCCCAACGTCCAGACGTCTTGAGCTACACGTGGTTTGCTGTCATCTGGAAACAGTAGTTGCGCCAACCGTAGTATGTTAAAAACATTCATGTCCTTTCCGTGTGTGGTTTGTTATATGGGAAGCCTAAGAGCGTGCGTTTGCAACAATATCTCAAACTGGTATCTAGGGTACGTAGAAACCGTACTTGCACCAACCGTAGTATGTTATGTCCTTTCCGTGTGTGGTGTGTGGTTTGTTATATGGGAAGTGTTAAAACATCCGTAACAATATCTCAAACTGGTATCTTAAATTGAAATAACAGTATCTTATTTTATAAAATTCGTAGGTTTGAGGCTGTTGAAACAGAATATTTTATTAATGTTCTAAATTATACAAAATATACTTATTTTAAATTATAAAACATTTTTATAGATCACACTATTGAAGATGCTCTTTACGAGTATGTAACTTTTAAGCAAAAGTTACGGTATCGAAAGCAAACCTTATTTCATACAACACCGTGATAGATGCCCGGCCATATTCACTAGTACACAACAGCATTGAAATCGAATCTCATTTTTGACTAACACGTAGCCAAATCAAATCTTGTTACCACTAATGTCTTTTGATATTCCTAAGCTCTTAGCGGCACCTTACGGTTGAGGGAATAATCTCCTCCTTTACTTCGTTGCTTTACGATTGCATTTGGTGAAAACTAAACTGTACGCAAAATTCAATCCAGAGGAGAAAAAGCATACGGCGAGAAAGAAAGAGAAAAAGAAGAGAGAAGTTGCGCACTTGGATCTCAGCAAGATATTTGTGTCATCAGGAAGCCTTCGTAACGAGGGCCTAGCACTTGCATCAGGAAGATAACGCAGAAATTCTTGAACAGCATCATCGATCCGTGTTATCCAGAAACGACCCACGCAGAGCAAAAAAGAACCAAAACAAAATCGCAACTAAATATACGGCACCGAAGAAACAGATGGATTATCTTGCGAGGCAGTATCAGGCATCACACAGACACACACATAGATGGATCTGAATGAGCAAGAACACCTCATACAGGGGACGAGTTGGGAAGCATTGGTCGATGGTGTGAGGAGGCCGTGATGTGGCGACTAGGGTTTCCGCTAGACGATGGCGCTCACTATCTTGCGCGACCCCTCCGTTATATAGGTCCTTCGACCCGGCAGCGGAGGCCACAAGCCCACAACCATAGCATCATCACAGCGCGGTTCGACCCGCACACAGCCCAGCAAGAAATAGGCCTAGCTTGTTGTGCCGATCCCGCGGCCCACCCGGCCTCCGTCCTGCCGGCCCGTCGCTTTCCCACGCGCCCCCTTCTGGAATGTTCAGTCGCTCTCGCCCGTCGCGCCGCACGGGTCCGGAACCGGAACTCCCAGAAAAGCCTCGCTGTGCAGCCTGTGCTCCTGCTGCTGCTCCGCCCTTCCGACCGATCGAGGTGGCGCAAAGCAGAGGAACCCCAGGCCGCAACCCTCGCAAACACTCGAGTCCTCGTCTCTTCCGCATCCTTTTCCTCTTCAACTCCAGCCGCCTTCACCGCCAATCAGAGGTACGCCACCACCACCACGACCACATCTCTTCGCATCCAACCGCCCCGTAGGATCACAGGGAACGGGAATGGCGAGCGGCGGGGCGGTGAGGGAGGTGGGCTCGGCGGCCGAGCTGCAGGCGGCGGTGGCCGGGGCGCGGGCGGCGGCGGTGCACTTCTGGGCGTCCTGGTGCGAGGCGTCCAAGCAGATGGACGAGGTCTTCGCGCACCTCGCCGTCGACTTCCCCCACGCGGCCTTCCTCCGGGTACGTGCTTCCGCTGCCCCTTCCGACTCGCCCTTTCCCGATCGCGGTAGATTCGGTTCTGTTCGTTCCCATCGCCGATGGATGCTTTCGTGGAGGCGTCTCGGGGATTGGGTTTTGTAGCATGACTCTAGGGTTTTCAGTGTCGATAAGGCGGAGGTAGTTTCTTCGGCTGCTTGTTTTGCTGCCTTTGTTCTACTACGAGAGTTTTCTCCCTATTTGTTAGGCAACGTTGGCCTTTGTCCAAAGTTTTACTGATTTGACCGGAAGTGCAAAACGACAGCTGGGTATTCTAAATTGGTACACGCGATTGTTCTGTCACTGAAATAGTTCGTGAAAGAAGCTTTGAATTAAACTTGGTGCCTGTTTATAACATAGTTTGAAACGAATTAACCTAGTCCTTCGTTAATGTTTAGCATTACATTTGAGCTCATCATAGAGTACTTAATTTTTTGGGGATTATGGTTTCATATTCTGCATTCCTGATGCTTATGGTCTGGTTTCCATTATATATTTTCACTACGGATTTACCAGTCTGTCATTGTATTAGATATAGGAGGATTTTTTTCCTGGGTATCCTGTTACTCATGCTTTTGATTGTTCATTAGTGATGCTATATTTGGTATGCCTTTGGTGTTATAGCTCATATGGAAATATTTAACTCTGGAGCTATATATTAGTACTGCCTAACACATGCTAGCCTTCTTGTATGTTTGATGCTAAAGCTAAACAATTCTCGTGTGGCATTTATTTAGTGCCATGCTGAGATAAGGTAGTCACACCATGTTGAGTGTTACACAATATCGTGGTGTGTTCAAAGTTGAATTACTCATTCGTCATTTCTCTGTTTCCACTAAGCTTAACTGAATACAGCCAAGTTGAGCCTGTGATGTTTCACTCTTTCATTGAGCTATGAACTAAGTTAAGGGAGATAAACACAAGTATAGTTAATCTAGCCATCTGTTTATTCATTGATCTTATTGCTGAATCACTGAATAATTAGATTGGTATTTTAACCATTCATGATTTTTCATTCATTTTTCTCATTTATATGCCCATTCTGCTCAGGGGTTGCTTCCATTCCCTTGTATCCAGTAATTATTGCTTATTTATTGTCAACAAGATTAGGATGATGTCATTGTCTGCTTATTTTGTTTCTTGCACTGATGACCCTTTTCAGGTTGAAGCTGAAGAACAACCTGAAATATCAGAGGCGTATGGAGTTACAGCGGTGCCATATTTTGTTTTCTGCAAGGTAGTTGCAATTACTGAATAATATAATTTGTCCTTTTTCATGCACAATACTTGTGATAGAATCATGGTATTTGTCATCTTCGCGGAAGTTGAATGAACTTCTTTCCTTAATTGAATGACAGAGCTCGTGCCGTTTTTGTTAAAAAAAACTTGTCTTCATACATTGAAGTTTGTATAAGTTGTTTTCACCAATTTTCTGTACTATATGCCAAAGAGTACATTTTGATGCAAATAGATTTTGGTTAGGCTCAGGCACATTGGATGATTTTGTAGGCTATAGGCTCTCAGTGATTGAAGGCTTCGGTAGTGCCAATTGAAGTGGTTCTCTGTGATATCAGTGCCTCAACCTGTGCAGTGCCTGCGATTACATTTCACAATGGATGCTTGCATAGTTTTTTTTTCTTAGTTACCGCGTCATGGCATGATGACTCCAAACTTCGGTAGGCAATATATCTCCAAATGTAGTATCCATAAACATTATTAATTTGTTTGCTACAAGTAGTAAATTAGTTGATTTTATGTGTGGTGACTGCCTCTTACATTTGGTTATCTTGTGTTCTAATTCTGCATGATTGTATGATACAATTAAACTGCAAGGAAAATCTTTAAATTTTTACTTTTCTATTAGGGCTGGTTTGGTGGACAGGGCCATTTCAATGTCCACCAAACCAGCCCTTAGTGTTTGTATTATGTATGTAGAAGAACCACTGTTTTGGTTGGTTAACTTTAAGAGTTACTTGCAACACTTATGCCCTGTTTTGATGCAAAGTATTTTTAAGTATTGGAGAAATACTATAACAACAACAACAACAAAAAACCATTTGTCCCAAGCAAGTTGGGGGTAGGCTAGAGTTAAAAACCCAATAGAACCCACAAATCATGGTTCGGGCACATGGATAGCTGCTTTCCATGCACTCCTATTCAAGGCGAAATCTTTGGGTATATTACATCCTTTCAAGTCTTCTTTTACTGCCTCTTCCTATGTCAACTTTGGTCTTCCTCTTACTTCTCATTACTATCATGCCTCTCTTCTCATTAGTATCGTGCCTTAGGATCCCACTATGCACCGGTGCTTCTGGAGGGCTACGTTGGACACTTCAAACCATCTCAACCGATGTTGGAAAAGCTTTTCTTAAATTAATGCTACCCCTAGCCTATCACACATATCATCATTTTGGACTATGCTTTCCGCAACACTTATCTGCTGAACATATCGTCTTTTTGTAGGTCAACATTATGCACCATAAAACATAATAGAACTAATCGCCGTTCTATAAAATTTGTCTTTTAGCTTCTAAAACTTCCAAAATACTACTCCCTCCGTTCTTTTTTATTTGTCGGGTTTTAGTACAAAAAATGAACTAGCGGGTGACAAATATTCGAGAATGGAGGTAGTACAATTTTGACAAAACCATGGTTTTAGAGACTAAGGTAGCTTTTGGTTTCAGAGTATGGTGGGACGGAGCCGCTCCACTCCCAATTTGTTGTTGTTTGGATTGATTCTATTTAGGACGGAATGGTTCTAAAAATGGAAAATTATGCTCAAATGTGGAACCATTTGGCTCCCCAAAACTTCTTGGACGGAGCCGCTCCTTGGGACGGAGCCGTTCCATCCCAACTGGCTCCGGAACCAAACACTATCTTAAAGATTTGTTGTATCCAAACACCTAGCAGCTTTTGAAAACTGAAGTATTTTGAAAAAAAACTATTGTATTTCTCCAAACATAATGTTCGTTACTTCCTGCTTTGAAACACTCGTAAGCTGACCTTTTTGTGAGGGCTGCTCCTTTTCATGCATATATGTTATCTGATTGCAGGAAGGCCAAACTGTCGATACTTTGGAGGGAGCAAACCCAGCCAGCTTAGCCAATAAGGTTGCAAAAGTAGCTGGGCCTGCTAGTGTTGCTGAGTCTGCTGTACCTGCTAGCCTTGGAGTTGCTGCTGGACCTGCTGTACTTGAAAACATCCAAAAGATGGCACAGCGAAATGGATCTTCTGCTGTTGAAAGCATAAGCTCTGGTAGCACAGAAGATGCATTGAATAAGCGATTGGAGCAGCTTGTCAATTCCCATCCCGTGTTTTTATTTATGAAGGGAACCCCAGAGCAACCAAGGTGTGGTTTCAGCCGTAAAGTGATTGACATTTTGAAGCAGGAAGGGGTGAAATTTGGGAGCTTTGACATTCTTACAGACAATGATGTTCGCGAAGGCATGAAGAAATTCTCCAACTGGCCCACTTTCCCTCAACTCTACTGCAAAGGTGAGCTGCTTGGTGGATGTGATATTGTTGTTGCTATGCACGAAAGTGGTGAATTGAAGGATGTTTTTGAGGAGCACAACATTACCCTTAAACCACAGGGAAGCAAAAATGAAGAAGCAGGTGAACCTGAGTCTGCAACTGAGAAGGGCAGTGCAGTTTCTGAATCAATCAAGCTTACTGATGCTCAGAAAACTCGTTTGGAAAGCCTTATTAACTCCAGCCCGGTGATGGTATTCATCAAAGGTACACCTGAGGAACCAAAGTGTGGGTTCAGTGGGAAGCTGGTTCACATACTTAAGCAAGAGAACATTCCTTTCTCCAGTTTTGACATCCTTTCAGATGATGAAGTTAGACAGGGGCTGAAGGTCTTCTCAAACTGGCCTAGTTACCCTCAACTGTACATAAAAGGTGAACTGGTTGGCGGCTCAGACATAGTGATGGAGATGCATAAGAGTGGTGAGCTGAAGAAGATACTATCTGAGAAAGGGGTTCGTCAAAAAGGAAATCTGGAGGACAGATTGAAGTCCCTGATTTCCTCTGCCCCGGTGATGCTTTTCATGAAGGGCACCCCAGATGCTCCACGTTGCGGCTTCAGTTCGAAAGTTGTGAACGCCTTGAAGAAGGAAGGGGTCAGCTTTGGGTCCTTTGACATCTTATCTGACGAGGAAGTTCGACAGGGTTTGAAGACATACTCCAACTGGCCTACCTTCCCCCAACTCTACTACAAGTCGGAGCTGATTGGTGGCTGTGACATCATTCTTGAGATGGAGAAGAGCGGAGAGCTGAAGTCGACCCTGTCAATGTAGACACCTAACCTAGCATTCTTGCCTCGCTGGCGTTCCTATCATATTGCCTGCATTGGATCATTCTACTATGACGTTTGTGCCAATGTATTCATAGATCCACGTTTGGTGCCTGCAGTGCCACATTGCTAGAATCGTGACATCTGCAGATGGAATAACTTGAGAGCTTGTTCGGTACTGATTGCTCTTTTATCACCAGTCTATTTAGCGGATGAGAGTTTTTTTTGTTCGGGTATTGTCACGATATATTGCAGAGTATGAGTAATTGTGTGTATTTAAAGGTATGTTTGGTTGCGGCACAGCTGGAACAGCCGGGAACAACCAAGTTTTGCAGCGTCCATGCATATTGCTCACCACGCATCCATGCAAGATGACCGTCAACCAGCTGTGCATCAGATTGCTCTTCCGCCGCTGCTCAAGCCTCTCCCGCCGCTACTGCACGAGGCAAAAATAAACGTGGCCAGCTGGATACGTGTTGGAGCGATTCGGGAGCAATCCATAACGCCTAAATTTGAGGGAGAAAGGGCAACACATGAGGGACGCGAAGATTATGGGAAGAAGAAAAGAGAATTCTTGGAGGACTTAAAATATATTTTTTTCTTAAAAACGTTTTTGGAGTTGGTTTACATGTTTTTTTGGAAGCTCTTAGGATCTAGTAAGTAACGGATTTCTGCTATAACGATGACTCGACCGATTGTATTCACGTTGATTTTAAACTATTTTAACCAAACGATTCTCATAAAAGCAAGCTGAAAAGTTAAGCGTTTGATAATCTATAGATCAGCAAAAAAAAAAAACTGAAACAAATAGGCCATTTGTGTGATGGAGTAAATCTACCACAAGTACTATTTTATACTGAAAGTTTGTAATTCTGGTCTCGATCTTCTATTACAAAATGACTTAGGCCCTGTTCGGTTTTCAGGGATTGGAGCTTTGGATTGAATCCTAGCCGGATTACTTCTCTAATTTATATAGATTTTGACGAGCTGGAAAGAATCCTGGTCTATTCCGATACAACCGAACAGGCCCTTATACTGCTCGAATGCACGGGGCTGTGAACTGTGATATCCTTCGGATAGATAGAAAGATGCGATGAAGTTTTTGTGCAGAAAAAAAAAGTCATGAAACGTATTGGTGTGTTTGGTTTGTGGAGTCACCCAATGCTTCATGAGATGATGCATCATAAGTTCATTCCATCAATTTTGGTGGAATCAACTCACTCCTCATATATATACTAATTATTAGCTTATAAGGAATGAGGTGGTGATGGATCAACTCATTCTATTCAACAAACCAAATAAAAATGTGAGGAGTGAGAAGAAGATGGATCACTTCATTCCTCAAACCAAACACACCCTATATCTTGTCTGCAATCATGCTATGGTCCCTTTATCTTTATGCAAATATGGGTATAACAGAGATCGTGTCGCTTAATTTGGTGCAACTGCGAGAATGATTAAGTTGAGCCCGCACAACGGAGCAGAAACAACGATGATGATTGCTTCACCAGGAGCTGCTCTCCATTTGTTATCACCGCTTTACTTTAGAGCACAACGATGATGACTACTATTTGTTATGCCCTTTACGATTCATTTTCTTTTTGCTAGAAAGCACAATTCAACTTAGCAGGCCAATACTTTTCTTCCCCTGCACGCTCTTCCTATTTTCCTTTAAAGGTGTTCAAAAGTATCAGGACCATAATTAGGGGTACCCTCAAGGCCCCTAAATCTCAGCTGATAACCCCCATCAGCACAAAGCTGCAAAGGCCTGATGAGTGCGATTAAGCCAAGGATCGGTCCATTCAAGGGACATGATCGCGCCTCGCTCAAGCCTAGCCTCGGGCAAGGAAAGCCGACCCCGGAGAACCTACGTCTCGCCCGAGGACCCCCCTCCAGCAACGGACACACTATCGGCTCGCCCGAGGCCCAGTCTTCACCGAGAAGCGACCTTGGCCGCATCGCCACGCCGACCGACCAAATCGCAGGGGCATTTAATGCGAAGGTGGCCTGACACCTTTATCCTGACGCACGCCCTCCAGTCGACAGGGCCGAAGTGACCGCAGTCACTTCGCCGCTCTACTGACCGGTCTGACAAGAGGACAGCGCCGCCTGCGCCGCTTCGACTGCTGAGCCACCCGACAGAGTTAGGCTGACAGCAGCCAAGGCCGGCCTCGGGCGTCATAAGAAACTCCGCCTCGCCCGACCCTAGGGCTCGGACACGGGCTCAGCCCCGGAAGACAGCGAACTCCGCTCCGCCTGACCCAGGGCTCGGACTCGGGCTCAGCCCCGGAAGACGGCGAACTCCGCTCCGCCCGACCCAGGGCTCGGACTCGGGCTCAGCCCCGGAAGACGACGAACTCCGCCTCGCCCGACCCCAGGGCTCGGACTCGGGCTCAGCCCCGGAAGAAGACGGACTCCGCCTCGCCCGACCCCAGGGCTCGGACTTGGGCTCAGCCCCGGAAGAAGACGGATTCCGCTTCACCCGACCCCAGGGCTCGGACTCAGCCCTGGCCTCAGCCGACGGTCTCCGCCTCACCCGACCCAGGGGCTCGGACTCGACCACGGCCACGGAAGACAGACTCGACCTCGACCTCAGAGGAGCCACTACCTCGCCCAGCCTAGGGCGCGGACCGACCACGTCGATAGGAGGCGCCATCATTACCCTACCCCGAGCTGACTCAGGCTACGGGGAACAAGACCGGCGTCCCATCTGGCTCGCTCCGCCAGATAGGCAATGATGGCGCCCCGCACACTCCGTGACGACGACGACTCTCGGCCCCCTTACGGAAGCAAGAGGACGTCAGCAAGGACTCGACAGCCCCGACAGCTGCCCCTCTCGCCAGGCTCCAGCGCTCCTCCGACGGCCACGACACCACACGAACCGGGTGCCAAAACCCCTCCGGCTGCCACGATGGCATGTACTTAGGGCACTAGCTCTCCTTCGCTAGACACGTAGCACTCTGCTACACACCCCATTGTACACCTGGATCCTCTCCTTACGCCTATAAAAGGAAGGACCAGGGCCCTCTTACAGAGGGTTGACCCACGCGGGGAAGGACGGGACGGCGCTCGCTCAAGGCCTCTCGCTCCCACTCCCGCGTGGACGCTTGTATCCCGCTACTGCAAGCGCACCCGACTCAGGCGCTGGGCTAACACGAAGGTCGCGGGATCCACACTCTCTTACGCCTGCCTCCCTCCGGCTACCTCCTTTCCCCCCTTCGCGTTCCTCCTCGCGTCGACCCATCTGGGCTGGGGCACGCGGCGACAATTCACTCGTCGGTCCAGGGACCCCCCGGGTTTCGAAACACCGACAGTTGGCGCGCCAGGTAGGGGCCTGCTGCGTGTTGACGAACAGCTTCCCATCAAGCTCCAGATGGGCAGTCTCCAGCAACCTTTCCAGCCCGGGACGGTGCTCCGTTTCGGGAATCTCGAGTTCATGTCCCTCGACGGCAGCTACGACATGATACTCCTTCCACCGCCGCGCGACAGCGACAATGGCGGTCGACAACCCGCTCGTCGGCGGGGAAATCGACGACGCCTTCCCCACGAGGTGGAAGGACGACATTCGGGCTTGTCCCGACCCCTCCCCCGCCGACGGAGGAGGAGGCGGGGCAACCAAGGCCAAGCAGGAAGCGGCACCTCGTTGGCTGTCGAGCGAGTCGACGGCGCCGGCGCCCCAACGGAGGGCACGTCGGGCATCGATCTCGCGTCTGAGACGAAGACGAGCGCCGCCTCCCCGCAACACGCCGATCTCAAACAAACGCACGACGCCAGCACGCTCGCGAAGGACTTGCTGGACGTCACCCTTGTACCCAAGACAACGGTGCGGTCAGTCCCAAACGCGACCTCGTCACCGACCGTCGACCGAAAGGTACCGACCGATTCCCATCTCGTGTCTTTTGGATTCGGCCTCGACCCACCAAGCGACTCCGCTTCGGTGAGCACTTTCATAGAGGCGAGTCCAAACCCTCTGAGGTATCGTGTGCGGTCACCCTGGGACCGACTGACGGCCGACTCGACCTACGAGTCCTCGGGGTCCGAGGAAGATGGCGAGCTCGACATCTGTTGGGATTTCTCCGGACTTGGTAACCCCAGTGTCGTGCGGGACTTCATGACCGCATGCGACTACTGCCTTTCCGACTGTTCCGACGGCAGCCGCGGCCTCGACAATGAGGACCACGGCCCAAGTCGTGAATGTTTCCACGTCGATCTAGGGGGTCCCGGTGAAGGCAACCATCTTGGTATGCCGGAGAACAGTGACCCCCCTAGGCCCGCGCCTCGCGTTGACATCCTTCGGGAGCTAGCTGTGGTCCCCGTCCCGGCGGGGGGTCCTGATCCACAGCTCGAGCAAACCCGCGAGAGGCAGGCCAGGCTCGACGGGGGAGCAGGAACGCTTGTGTCGATCCGCAGGGACGTCGGGCAGGAATGGGCGATCCAACCCCCGGCCGGAGAAGCGCGTCATCTTCCCCACGACATCCAGCACCACGTCGCCGACGACGTCAGGGTGAGGCCGCCGCTGGATTCCAGCGGAGTCGGCCAAAACCTGGCTGCAGCAGCAATGCTCCTCCGCGCTGAAAGTCGCCTAGAGGGGGGGTGAATAGGGCGAAACTGAAAATCTCAAAAATAATCACAACTACAAGCCGGGTTAGTGTTAGAAATATAAACGAGTCCGCGAGAGAGGGTGCAAAACAAATCGCAAGCAAATGAAGAGTGTGACACGCGGATTTGTTTTACCGAGGTTCGGTTCTCGCAAACCTACTCCCCGTTGAGGAGGCCACAAAGGCCGGGTCTCTTTCAACCCTTCCCTCTCTCAAACGATCCCACGGATCGAGTGAGCTTTCTCTTCTTCTCAATCAAACGGGAACAAAGCTTCCCCGCAAGGGCCACCACACAATTGGTGCCTCTTGCCTTGGTTACAATTGAGTTTGATCACAAGAACAAGTGAGGAAGAAAAGAATGCGATCCAAGCGCAAGAGCTTCGAAAGAACACAAGCAAATCACTCTCTCTAGTCACTATGGTGTTGTGTGGAATTTGGAGAGGACTTGATCTATTTGGTGTGTCTAGAATTGAATGCTAGAGCTCTTGTAGTAGTTGAGAAGTAGAAAACTTGGATGCCATGAATGGTGGGGTGGTTGGGGTATTTATAGCCCCAACCACCAAACTTGACCGTTGGCTGGAGGCCTCTGTTCGATGGCGCACCGGACAGTCCGGTGCACACCGGACAGTCCGGTGCCCCTGCCACGTCATCACTGCCGTTGGATTCTGACCGTTGGAGCTTCTGACTTCTGGGCCCGCCTAGATGTCCGGTGCACACCGGACATGTACTGTTTGATGTCCGGTGCACCGGTATGGGCGATCCTGACGACTGCGCGCGCTGCGCGCGCATTAAATGCACCGCAGGTAGCCGTTGGCGCCGAAATAGCCGTTGCTCCGGTGCACACCGGACAGTCCGGTGAATTTTAGCGGAGCGGCTGCCGCGCGAACCCGAGGCTGGCGAGTTCCGGAGGCCGCGCTTCCTTAGAGCACCGGACATGTCCGGTGCACACCGGACAGTCCGGTGAATTATAGCGCGCCGGCTTCCGAGAATTCCCGAGGGCGAAGAGTTTGAAGTCGGAGTCCTCTGGTGCACTCGTGGCGCACCGGACACTGTCCGGTGTACACCGGACAGTCCGGTGCCTCCAGACCAGAGGTGCCTTCGGTTGCCTCATTGCTCCTTAGTTGAATCCAAAACTTGATCTTTTTATTGGCTAAGTGTGAACCTTTTGCACCTGTATAACTTATGCACTAGAGCAAACTAGTTAGTCCAATATTTGTGTTGGGCAATTCAACCACCAAAATTATTTGGGGACTAGGTGTAAGCCTAATTCCCTTTCAATCTCCCCCTTTTTGGTGATTGATGCCAACACAAACCAAAGCAAATATAGAAGTGCATAATTGAACTAGTTTGCATAATGTAAGTGCAAAGGTTGCTTGGAATTGAGCCAATATAAATACTTATATGAATGCGCATGGATTGTTTTCTTTGTTTTTGGCATATTGGACCTCATTTGCACCATAAGTTTTGTCTTTGCAAACTCTTTTGTAAATTCTTTTCAAAGTCATTTTGCAAGATAGTCAAGGGTAAATGAATAAGATTTGCAAAGCATTTTCAAGTTTTGAAATTTTCTTCCTTTGACCAAACAAAACTCCCCCTCAAATAAAGTCTCCTCTTAGTGTTCAAGAGGGTTTTAAGACATCAATTTTGAAAATACTACTTGCTCCCCCTTTAGAACACAAAGAGATACCAATTTTGAAATTTACCAATTGAAAATCATTAATTTTAAAATTAGGGTGGTGGTGCGGTCCTTTTGCTTTGGGCTAATACTTTCTCCCCCTTTGGCATGAATCGCCAAAAACGGAGTCATTAGAGCCCAATGAAGTACTTTCTCCCCCTTTGGTCATAAAATGAATGAGTGAAGATTATACCAAAGTTGGAGAGTGATGTGGAGCGACGGCGAAGGATGAGTAGTAGAGCGGAGTGGAAGCCTTGTCTTCGCCGAAGACTCCAATTCCCTTTCAATATACCTATGACTTGGTTTGGAATACACTTGAAAACACATTAGTCATAGCATATGAAAGAGACATGATCAAAAGGTACATTTATGAGCTATGTGTGCAAGACTAGCAAAAGAAATTCCTAGAATCAAGAATATTGAGCTCATGCCTAAGTCTGGTAAAAGATTGTTCATCAAGTGGCTTGGTAAAGATATCGGCTAATTGATCTTTAGTGTTAATGTAAGAAATCTCGATATCCCCCTTTTGTTGGTGATCCCGAAGAAAATGATACCGAATGGCTATGTGTTTAGTGCGGCTATGTTCGACGGGATTGTCGGCCATTTTGATTGCACTCTCATTATCACATAGCAAGGGGATTTTGGTTAATTTGTAACCGTAGTCCCGCAGGGTTTGCCTCATCCAAAGCAGTTGCGCGCAACAATGGCCTGCGGCAATATACTCGGCTTCGGCGGTAGAAAGAGCGACCGAATTTTGCTTCTTTGAAGCCCATGACACCAAGGATCTTCCCAAGAACTGGCAAGTCCCCGATGTGCTCTTCCTATTAATCTTACACCCCGCCCAATCGGCATCCGAATAACCAATCAAATCAAATGTGGATCCCCGAGGGTACCAAAGCCCAAACTTAGGAGTATAAGCCAAATATCTCAAGATTCGTTTTACGGCCGTAAGGTGTGATTCCTTAGGGTCGGCTTGGAATCTTGCACACATGCAAACGGAAAGCATAATGTCCGGTCGAGATGCACATAAATAAAGCAATGAACCAATCATCGACCGGTATACCTTTTGATCCACGGACTTACCTCCCGTGTCGAGGTCGAGATGCCCATTAGTTCCCATGGGTGTCTTGATGGGCTTGGCATCCCTCATTCCAAACTTGCTTAGAATGTCTTGAGTATACTTTGTTTGGCTAATGAAGGTGCCCTCTTGGAGTTGCTTGACTTGGAATCCTAGAAAATACTTCAACTCCCCCATCATAGACATCTCGAACTTCTGTGTCATGATCCTACTAAATTCTTCACATGTAGATTTGTTAGTAGACCCAAATATGATATCATCAACATAAATTTGGCATACAAACAAATCATTATCAAGAGTCTTAGTGAATAAAGTAGGATCGGCTTTGCCGACTTTGAAGCCATTTGCAATAAGGAAATCTCTAAGGCATTCATACCATGCTCTTGGGGCTTGCTTGAGCCCATAAAGCGCCTTAGAGAGCCTATAAACATGGTTAGGGTACTCACTATCTTCAAAGCCGGGAGGTTGCTCAACATAGACCTCCTCCTTGATTGGTCCATTGAGGAAGGCACTCTTCACGTCCATTTGGTAAAGCTTGAAGCCATGGTAAGTAGCATAGGCTAATAATATGCGAATTGACTCAAGCCTAGCTACGGGTGCATAGGTTTCTCCAAAATCCAAACCTTCGACTTGTGAATACCCCTTGGCCACGAGTCGAGCTTTGTTCCTTGTCACCACACCATGCTCGTCTTGCTTGTTGCGGAAGACCCACTTGGTTCCTACAACATTTTGATTAGGACGTGGAACTAAGTGCCATACCTCATTCCTTGTGAAATTGTTGAGCTCCTCTTGCATTGCCATCACCCAATCCGAATCTTGAAGTGCTTCCTCTACCCTGTGTGGCTCAATAGAGGAAACAAAAGAGTAATGCTCACAAAAATGAGCAACACGAGATCGAGTAGTTACTCCCTTATGAATATCGCCGAGGATGGTGTCGACGGGGTGATCTCGTTGTATTGCTTGGTGGACTCTTGGGTGTGGCGGTCTTGGTGGTTCATCCTCCTTGTCTTCATCATTTGAATCTCCCCCTTGATCATTGCCGTCATTTTGAGGTGGCTCATCTTCTTGATCTTCTTGTTCAACATCTTGAGCCTCATCCTCAATTTGAGTCGGTGGAGATGCTTGCTTGGAGGAGGATGGTTGATCTTGTGCATGTGGAGGCTCTTCGGATTCCTTAGGACACACATCCCCAATGGACATGTTCCTTAGCGCTATGCATGGAGCCTGTTCTTCACCTATCTCATCAAGATCAACTTGCTCTACTTGAGAGCCGTTAGTCTCATCAAACACAACGTCACAAGAAACTTCAACAAGTCCTGAGGACTTGTTAAAGACTCTATATGCCCTTGTGTTTGAGTCATATCCTAGTAAAAAGCCTTCTACAGTTTTAGGAGCAAATTTAGATTTTCTACCTCTTTTGACAAGAATAAAACATTTGCTACCAAAAACTCTAAAATATGAAATGTTTGGCTTTTTACCGGTTAGGAGTTCATAAGATGTCTTCTTGAGGATTCGGTGAAGATATAACCGGTTGATGGCGTAGCTGGCGGTGTTGACCGCCTCGGCCCAAAACCGATCCGGTGTCTTGTACTCATCAAGCATGGTTCTTGCCATGTCCAATAGAGTTCGATTCTTCCTCTCCACTACACCATTTTGTTGTGGAGTGTAGGGAGAAGAGAACTCATGCTTGATGCCCTCCTCCTCAAGGAAACCTTCAATTTGAGAGTTCTTAAACTCCGTCCCATTGTCGCTTCTAATTTTCTTGATCCTTAAGCTGAACTCATTTTGAGCTCGTCTCAAGAATCCTTTTAAGGTCTCTTGGGTTTGAGATTTGTCCTGCAAAAAGAACACCCAAGTGAAGCGAGAATAATCATCCACAATTACAAGACAATACTTACTACCGCCGATGCTTATGTAAGCGATCGGGCCGAATAAATCCATGTGTAGAAGCTCCAGTGGCCTGTCGGTAGTCATGATGTTTTTGTGTGGATGATGGATGCCAACTTGCTTCCCGGCTTGACATGCGCTACAAATCCTGTCTTTCTCAAAATGAACATTGGTTAGTCCTAAAATGTGTTCTCCCTTTAGAAGCTTGTGAAGATTTTTTATTCCAACATGGGCTAGTCGGCGGTGCCAGAGCCAACCCAAGTTAGTCTTAGCAACCAAGCAAGTGTCGAGTTCAGCTCTATTAAAGTCTACCAAGTATAGCTGACCCTCTAACACTCCCTTAAATGCTATTGAATCATCACTTCTTCTAAAGACAGTAACACCAGTATTAGTAAATAGACAGTTGTAGCCCATTTGACATAATTGGGATACGGAAAGCAAATTGTAATCTAGAGAATCTACAAGAAAAACATTGGAAATAGTATGGTCAGGAGATATAGCAATTTTACCCAAACCTTTGACCAAACCTTGATTTCCATCCCCGAATGTGATAGCTCGTTGGGGATCTTGGTTTTTCTCATATGAGGAGAACATCCTTTTCTCCCCTGTCATGTGGTTTGTGCACCCGCTGTCGAGTATCCAACTTGTGCCCCCGGATGCATAAACCTACAAAACAAGTTTAGTTCTTTGTTTTAGGTACCCAAACGGTTTTGGGTCCTTTGGCATTAGAAACGAGAACTTTGGGTACCCAAACACAAGTCTTGGAGCCCTTGTGTTTGCCCCCAACAATCTTGGCAACTACCTTGCCGGATTTGTTAGTTAAAACATAAGATGCATCAAAAGTTTTAAATGAAATGCTATGATCATTTGATGCATTAGGAATTTTCTTTCTAGGCAACTTGGCACGGGTTGGTTGCCTAGAACTAGATGTCTCACCCTTATACATGAAAGCATGATTAGGGCCAGAGTGAGACTTCCTAGAATGAATTTTCCTAATCTTGTTCTCAGGATAGCCGGCAGGGTACAAAATGTAACCCTCGTTATTCTGAGGCATGGGAGCCTTGCCCTTAACAAAGTTAGATAAGTTCTTTGGAGGGGCATTAATTTTGACATTGTCTCCCTTTTGGAAGCCAATGCCATCCTTAATGCCAGGGCGTCTCCCATTATAGAGCATGCTTCTAGCCAATTTAAATTTTTCATTTTCTAAGTCATGCTCTCTAATTTTAGCATTAAGTTGTGCTATGTGATCATTTTGTTTTTTAATTAAGGCTAGGTGATCATGGATAGCATCAACATTAATATCTCTACATCTAGTACAAATGGAAACATGCTCAGTAGATGTAGAAGGTTTGCAAGATTTTAATTCAATGACCTTAGCATGCAACAAATCATTTTTAGTTCTAAGGTCGGAAATAGTAGCATTGCAAACATCAAAATTCTTTGCCTTAGCAATTAATTTCTCATTCTCATTTCTAAGGCTAGCAAGAGAAATGTTCAATTCTTTAATCCTAGCAAGCAAATCATCATTATCATCTCTAGGATTTGGAATTGAAACATTGCAAATATGAGAATCAACCTTAGCTAACAAATTAGCATTTTCATTTCTAAGGTTGTCTATAGTCTCATGGCAGGTACTTAGCTCACTAGACAATTTTTCACATTTTTCCATTTCTAGAGCATAAGCATTTTTAACCTTAACATGCTTCTTATTTTCTTTAATAAGGAAGTCCTCTTGAGAATCCAAGAGATCATCCTTCTCATGTATAGCACTAATCAATTCATTTAATTTTTCTTTTTGTTGCATGTTGAGGTTAGCAAAAAGAATGCGCAAGTTATCCTCCTCATTTTTATCATCATCTTCATCACTAGATGTTTCATATTTAGTGGAGGACCTTGATTTTACCTTCTTTTTGCCGTCCTTGGCCATGAGACACTTGTGGCCGACGTTTGGGAAGAGGAGGCCCTTGGTGACGGCGATGTTGGCGGCGTCCTCGTCGTCGGAGGAGTCGCTTGAGCTTTCGTCGGAGTCCCATTCCCGACAAACATGGGCATCACCGCCCTTCTTCTTGTAGTACTTCTTCTTTTCTTTCCTCTTTCCTTTCTTGTCGTCGCCCCTATCACTGTCACTAGACATAGGACATTTTGCAATAAAATGACCGGGCTTACCACACTTGTAGCAAACCTTCTTGGAACGGGATTTGTAATCCTTCCCTTTCCGTTGCTTGAGGATTTGCCGAAAGCTTTTGATGATTAGGGCCATCTCCTCGTTGTCGAGCTTGGAGGTGTCAATTGGTTGTCTACTTGGTGTAGACTCCTCCTTCTTCTCCTCCGTTGCCTTGAAGGCCACCGGTTGCGCCTCGAATGTGGAAGGCTCATCAAGCTCGTTGATCTTCTTTGAGCCCTTAATCATGCATTCAAAGCTTACAAAATTCCCGATAACTTCCTCGGGGGTCATTAGTGGATATCTAGGATTACCACGAATTAATTGAACTTGTGTGGGGTTAAGGAAAATAAGGGCTCTTAGAATAACCTTAACCACTTCGTGGTCATCCCATTTTGCGCTCCCGAGGTTTCGCACTTGGTTCACCAAGGTCTTGAGCCGGTTGTACATATCTTGAGGCTCCTCCCCTTGGCGAAGACGAAAGCGACCGAGCTCCCCCTCGATCGTTTCCCGCTTGGTGATCTTGGTGAGTTCATCACCCTCGTGCGCCATCTTGAGTAGGTCCCAAATCTCCTTTGCGTTCTTCAACCCTTGTACTTTGTTGTATTCCTCCTTGCTTAGAGAGGCAAGGAGAATGGTTGCGGCTTGGGAGTTGAAGTGCTCGATTTGGGCCACTTCGTCCGTGTCGTAGTCCTCATCCCCTACAGATGGTACCTGTACACCATACTCAACAACATCCCATATACTTTTGTGGAGAGAGGTTAGATGAAATCGCATTAAATTACTCCACATAGCATAATCTTCACCATTAAAAGTTGGTGGTTTGCCTAATGGGACGGAAAGTAAAGGTGTATGTTTAGGAATGCGAGGGTAGCGTAGGGGAATCTTACTATACTTCTTACGCTCTTGGCGTTTAGAAGTGACGGATGCCGCGTCGGAGCCGGAGGTGGATGTCGATGAAGTGTCGGTCTCGTAGTAGACCACCTTCCTCATCCTCTTGTGCTTGTCCCCACTCCGATGCGACTTGTGAGAAGAAGATTTTACCTTCTTCTCCTTGTGGTGAGAAGAGGAAGATCTTTTCTCCTTCCGCTTGGAGGAGTTCTTCTTCTTCTCTCTTCTCTTGGTGCGGGACTCTTCCGATGAAGTGCTCCCTTGGCTTGTAGTGGGCTTGTTGTCGCCGGTCTCCATCTCCCTCTTGGTGTGATCTCCCGACATCACTTCGAGCGGTTAGGCTCTAATGAAGCACCGGGCTCTGATACCAATTGAAAGTCGCCTAGAGGGGGGGTGAATAGGGCGAAACTGAAAATCTCAAAAATAATCACAACTACAAGCCGGGTTAGTGTTAGAAATATAAACGAGTCCGCGAGAGAGGGTGCAAAACAAATCGCAAGCAAATGAAGAGTGTGACACGCGGATTTGTTTTACCGAGGTTCGGTTCTCGCAAACCTACTCCCCGTTGAGGAGGCCACAAAGGCCGGGTCTCTTTCAACCCTTCCCTCTCTCAAACGATCCCACGGATCGAGTGAGCTTTCTCTTCTTCTCAATCAAACGGGAACAAAGCTTCCCCGCAAGGGCCACCACACAATTGGTGCCTCTTGCCTTGGTTACAATTGAGTTTGATCACAAGAACAAGTGAGGAAGAAAAGAATGCGATCCAAGCGCAAGAGCTTCGAAAGAACACAAGCAAATCACTCTCTCTAGTCACTATGGTGTTGTGTGGAATTTGGAGAGGACTTGATCTATTTGGTGTGTCTAGAATTGAATGCTAGAGCTCTTGTAGTAGTTGAGAAGTAGAAAACTTGGATGCCATGAATGGTGGGGTGGTTGGGGTATTTATAGCCCCAACCACCAAACTTGACCGTTGGCTGGAGGCCTCTGTTCGATGGCGCACCGGACAGTCCGGTGCACACCGGACAGTCCGGTGCCCCTGCCACGTCATCACTGCCGTTGGATTCTGACCGTTGGAGCTTCTGACTTCTGGGCCCGCCTAGATGTCCGGTGCACACCGGACATGTACTGTTTGATGTCCGGTGCACCGGTATGGGCGATCCTGACGACTGCGCGCGCTGCGCGCGCATTAAATGCACCGCAGGTAGCCGTTGGCGCCGAAATAGCCGTTGCTCCGCTGGCACACCGGACAGTCCGGTGCACACCGGACAGTCCGGTGAATTTTAGCGGAGCGGCTGCCGCGCGAACCCGAGGCTGGCGAGTTCCGGAGGCCGCGCTTCCTTGGAGCACCGGACATGTCCGGTGCACACCGGACAGTCCGGTGAATTATAGCGCGCCGGCTTCCGAGAATTCCCGAGGGCGAAGAGTTTGAAGTCGGAGTCCTCTGGTGCACTCGTGGCGCACCGGACACTGTCCGGTGTACACCGGACAGTCCGGTGCCTCCAGACCAGAGGTGCCTTCGGTTGCCTCATTGCTCCTTAGTTGAATCCAAAACTTGATCTTTTTATTGGCTAAGTGTGAACCTTTTGCACCTGTATAACTTATGCACTAGAGCAAACTAGTTAGTCCAATATTTGTGTTGGGCAATTCAACCACCAAAATTATTTGGGGACTAGGTGTAAGCCTAATTCCCTTTCACGCGCGATGCCGGAGCCATCGACTACGGAAGGGCGACGTATCCAGGGAGAGCTCAAGAATCTCCTGGAGGACGCCGCGGTCCGACGGGCCGAAAGCTCTGCCTCCCGAAGGCAGGGTTTCCCCTCGGGACATCACGCCGCGACTTCCCGATTTACGCGGGAAGCCTCGGTCCACTCCGGGCGCACGCGCAACACAGCGCCTGTGGCCCCAGGTCCCCTCGGCAACGAGCGTCATCATCACAGCCGTCGGGCCCACCTCGACGACAGGGCGCGCCGAGGCTACCACCCCAGGCGTGGGGGACGCTACGACAGCGGGGAGGATCGGAGTCCTTCGCCCGAACCACCCGGTCCGCAGGCTTTCAGCCGCGCCATACGACGGGCACCGTTCCCGACCCGGTTCCGAACCCCGACTACTATCACAAAGTACTCGGGGGAGACGAGACCGGAACTGTGGCTCGCGGACTATCGGCTGGCCTGCCAACTGGGTGGAACAGACGATGACAACCTCATCATCCGCAACCTCCCCATGTTCCTCTCCGACACCGCTCGAGCCTGGTTAGAGCACCTGTCTCCGGGGCAGATCTCCAACTGGGACGACCTGGTCCAAGCCTTCGCCGGCAATTTCCAGGGCACGTACGTGCGCCCTGGGAACTCCTGGGATCTCCAAAGCTGCAGCCAGCAACCGGGAGAGTCTCTCCGGGACTATATCCGGCGATTCTCGAAGCAGCGCATGGAGCTGCCCAACGTCACCGACTCAGATGTCATCGGCGCGTTCCTCGCCGGCACCACCTGTCGTGACCTGGTGAGCAAGCTGGGTCGCAAGACCCCCACCAGGGCGAGCGAGCTGATGGACATCGCCACCAAGTTCGCCTCTGGCCAGGAGGCGGTTGAGGCCATTTTCCGGAAGGACAAGCAGCCCCAGGGCCACCCATCGGAAGATGCTCCCGAGGCGTCAACTCAGCACGACGCCAAGAAGAAGGGCAAGAAGAAGTCGCAAGCGAAACGCGACGCCGCCGACGCGGATCTTGTCGCCGCCGCCGAGCACAATAACCCTCGGAAACCTCCCGGAGGTGCCAACCTCTTCGACAAGATGCTCAAGGAGCCGTGCCCTTATCATCAGGGGCCCGTCAAGCACACCCTCGAGGAGTGTGCCATGCTTCGACGACACTTCCACAAGGCCGGGCCACCCGTGGAGGGTGGCAAGGCCCTCGACGACGCCAAGGAGGAAGATCACAAGACAGGAGGGTTCCCCGAGATCCGCGACAGCTTCATGATCTACGGCGGGCAAGTGGCGAATGCCTCGGCTCGGCACCGCAAGCAAGAGCGCCGGGAGGTCTGCTCGGTAAAGGTGGCGGCGCCAGTCTACCTAGACTGGTCTGATAAGCCCATCACCTTCGACCGGGCCGACCATCCGGACTACGTGCCGAGCCCGGGGAGATACCCACTCATTGTCGACCCCATCATCGGCAACGTCAGGCTCACCAAGGTCCTCATGGACGGAGGCAGTAGCCTCAACATCATCTACGTCGAGACCCTCGGGCTCCTGCGGATCGATCTGTCCTCGGTCCGGATGGTCGCTGCGCCTTTCCACGGGATCGTCCCCAGGAAGCGCGTTCAACCCCTCGGACAACTCAACCTACCCGTATGCTTCGGGATGCCCTCCAACTTTCGAAAGGAGACCCTCACGTTCGAAGTGGTCGGGTTTCGAGGAACCTACCACGCAGTGCTGGGGAGGCCATGCTACGCCAAGTTCATGGCCGTCCCCAACTACACCTACCTCAAGCTCAAGATGCCGGGCCCCAACGGGGTCATCACCGTCGGGCCCACGTACCGACACGCATACGAATGCGATGTGGAGTGTGTGGAGTACGCCGAGGCCCTTGCCGAATCCGAGGCCCTCATCGTTGACCTGGAGAGCCTCTCTAGGGAGGCGCCCGACGTGAAGCGCCACGCCGGCAACTTCGAACCAGCGGAGACGGTCAAGTCCGTCCCTCTCGACCCCTGCAACGACGCCTCCAAGCAGATCCGGACCGGCTCTGAGCTCGACCCCAAATAGGAAGCAGTGCTCGTCGACTTTCTCCACGCGAACGCCGACGTTTTCACATGGAGTCCCTCGGACATGCCCGGTATACCGAGGGAAGTCGCCGAGCACTCTCTGGATATTCGAGCTGGGGCCCGACCTGTGAAGCAGCCTCTGCGCCGATTCGACGAAGAAAAGCGCAGAGCCATAGGCGAAGACATCCACAAGCTACTGGCGGCAGGGTTCATCAAAGAGGTATTCCATCCCGAATGGCTTGCCAACCCTGTGCTAGTAAGAAAGAAAGGGGGGAAATGGCGGATGTGTGTAGACTACACTGGTCTAAACAAAGCATGTCCGAAGGTTCCCTACCCTCTGCCTCGCATCGATCAGATCGTGGATTCCACTGCTGGGTGCGAAACCCTGTCTTTCCTCGATGCCTACTCAGGGTATCACCAGATCAAGATGAAAGAGTCCGACCAGCTCGCGACTTCATTCATCACACCCTTCGGCATGTACTACTATGTTACAATGCCGTTTGGTTTGAGGAATGCGGGGGCGACGTACCAGCGATGCATGAACCATGTGTTTGGCGAACACATCGGCCGAACGGTCGAGGCCTACGTCGATGACATCGTAGTCAAGACGAGGAAGGCCTCCGACCTCCTTTCCAACCTTGAAGCAACGTTTCGATGTCTCAAGGCGAAAGGCGTGAAGCTTAATCCCGAAAAGTGTGTCTTCGGGGTCCACCGAGGCATGCTCTTGGGGTTCATCGTCTCCGAGCGGGGCATCGAAGCCAACCCGAAGAAGATTGCAGCCATCACCAGCATGGGGCCAATCAAGGACTTGAAAGGCGTACAGAGGGTTATGGGATGCCTCGCGGCTCTGAGCCGCTTCATCTCCCGCCTCGGCGAAAGAGGCCTGCCTCTGTACCGCCTCTTAAGGAAAGCTGAGTGCTTCACTTGGACTCCCGAGGCCGAGGAAGCCCTCGGGAACCTGAAGGCGCTCCTCACGAACGCGCCCGTCTTGGTGCCCCCCCGCTGCCAGAGAAGCCCTCTTGATCTACGTCGCCGCGACCACCCAGGTGGTTAGCGCCGCGATTGTGGTTGAGAGACGAGAAGAAGGGCATGCACTGCCCGTCCAGAGGCCAGTCTACTTCATCAGTGAGGTACTGTCCGAGACAAAGACCCGCTACCCACAAATCCAGAAGCTGCTGTACGCGGTGATCCTGACACGGCGGAAGTTGCGACACTACTTTGAGTCTCATCCGGTGACAGTGGTGTCATCCTTCCCCCTGGGAGAGATCATCCAGTCCCGAGAGGCTTCGGGTAGGATCGCAAAGTGGGCGGTGGAGATCATGGGCGAGACGATCTCGTTCGCCCCCCGGAAGGCCATCAAGTCCCAGGTCCTAGCGGACTTCGTGGCTGAATGGGCCGACACCCAGCTCCCGACGGCTCCGATCCAACCGGAGCTTTAGACCATGTTTTTCGACGGGTCGCTGATGAAGACAGGGGTCGGCGCAGGCCTCCTCTTCGTCTCGCCCCTCGGGAAGCACCTACGCTACGTGCTACGCCTCCACTTCCCGGCGTCCAACAATGTGGCGGAGTACGAGGCTCTGGTAAACGGGTTGCGAATCACCATCGAGCTAGGGGTCCGACGCCTCGACGCTCGCGGTGACTCGCAACTCGTCATCGACCAAGTCATGAAGAACTCCCACTGCCGCGACCCGAAGATGGAAGCCTACTGCGATGAGGTTCGGCGCCTGGAAGACAAGTTCTACAGGCTCGAGCTCAACCACATCGCCCGACGCTACAACGAGACTGCGGACGAGCTGGCTAAAATAGCCTCGGGACGAACAACAGTTCCCCCGGACGTGTTCTCCCGAGACCTGCATCAACCCTCCATCAAGCTCGAGGACACGCCCGAGCCTGAGGCACCTTCGGCTCCGCCCGAGGCACCCTCGGCCCAGTCCGAGGTACCCTCAGCCCAGTCCGAGGTACCCTCGGCACAGTCCAAGGTACCCTCGGCTCAGCCCGAGGTACCGTCGACCCCCGAGGGTGAGGCACTGCGCGTCGAAGGGGAACCAAGCGAGGTCGCGCCAAATCAAAACTGGCAGACCCCGTACCTGCAATATCTCCACCGAGGGGAGCTGCCCCTCGACCAAGCCGAAGCTCGGCGGTTGGCGCGGCGCGCCAAGTCTTTCGTCTTGCTGGGGGATGGGAAGGAGCTGTACCACCGCAGCCCCTCAGGCATCCTCCAGCGATGCATTTCTATCGCCGAAGGCCAGCAGCTCTTGCAAGAGATACACTCGGGGGCTTGCGGCCATCACGCAGCACCTCGAACCCTCATTGGAAACGCCTTCCGACAAGGATTCTACTGGCCGACGGCGGTGGCCGACGCTACTAGAATTGTCCGCACCTGGGAAGGGTGTCAGTTCTACGCGAGGCAGACCCACCTGCCCGCTCAAGCTCTGCAGACAATACCCATCACCTGGTCATTTGCTGTGTGGGGTCTGGACCTTGTTGGCCCCTTGCAGAAGGCACCCGGGGGCTACACGCACCTGTTGGTCGCCATCGACAAATTCTCCAAGTGGATCGAGGTCCGACCCCTAAACAGCATCAGGTCCGAGCAGGCGGTGGCGTTCTTCACCAACATCATCCATCGCTTTGGGGTCCCGAACTCCATCATCACCGACAATGGTACCCAGTTCACCGGCAGAAAGTTCCTGGACTTCTGCGAGGATCACCACATCCGGGTGGACTGGGCTGCCGTGGCTCACCCCATGACGAATGGGCAAGTGGAGCGGGCCAACGGCATGATCCTGCAAGGACTCAAGCCTCGGATCTACAACGACCTCGACAAGTTCGGCAAGCGGTGGATGAAGGAACTCCTCTCGGTGGTCTGGAGTCTGAGGACCACGCCAAGCCGAGCCACGGGCTTCACACCGTTCTTTCTAGTCTATGGGGCCGAGGCCATCTTGCCCACAGACCTAGAATACGGTTCCCCGAGGGCGAGGGCCTACACCGACCAAAGCAACCAAGCCAACCGAGAAGACTCACTGGACCAGCTGGAGGAGGCTCGGGACATGGCCTTACTACACTCGGCGCGGTACCAGCAGTCCCTGCGACGCTACCACGCCCGAGGGGTTAGGTCCCAAGACCTCCAGGTGGGCGACCTGGTGCTTCGGCTGCGACAAGACGCCCGAGGGCGGCACAAGCTCACGCCTCCCTGGGAAGGGCCGTTCGTCATCGCCAAGGTTCTGAAGCCTGGGACATACAAGCTGGCCAACAGCCAAGGCGAGGTCTACAGCAACGCTTGGAACATCCAACAGCTACGTCGCTTCTACCCTTAAGATGTTTTCAAGTTGCTCGTATACTTCGTTCACACACCAAGTCTGGTCGTCAAGGAAGGGTCAGCCTTGCCTCGGCAAAGCCCGACCCTCCCTCGGGGGCTAGAAGGGGGCAACCCCCTCTGTGTCAAAATTTTCCTCGAAAAAAGAAAAAAAATCTTTTCTGCCAGAATGCTTTTCGTGCTCTTCGACTACTTCAAAAGTGGATCCTGAAAACGGCGGAGTACACGTAAGCAGCCAAGGCTGACCGAGCCGAGGGACTCCTACGCCTCCGGGATACAAATACCTCACTCATCACCTTCTGCGATAAGTAACTCGCGCTCGGATAAGTGACTCCACGGACCGAACAAGTCTTCATGCTCGAGAAGCTCCCCTGCCGAAATGATTTTTCGGGCCTTCTCGACTGCGTCGGTAACAGAACCCTATGGACGAGTAAGAGTGCGCGTAAGCGGTAAGGCCGACCGAGCCGAGGGATTCCTATGCCTCTGGGATACGGATACCTCACTCATCACCTTCCGTGAAAAGCAACTCTCGCCCGCACAAACAATTCTGTTACCGACAAGTGAGTCCGGGTACTCGAAACAAGAGGAAAAGAAACGCAGCTTTACAACACGGCGACGGTGTGTTCAGGCCTCGGCGGCCGCAGAAAACATACACACACTACAAGACGACCTGATCCTGCAGGCTCGGACGTCGACAGCCGAAGGGGGCAGCAGCACCCTCGGCATCAACTACACCTTCGGTGGGGTCTGACCTAGCCTCGGACGGCGACGCGGTCGAAGGGTCCCCACTCTGAAGGACGACATCAGCACCACGCCCGGGCCATCGCCGCCAGGGTCTTCTTCGAGAATCTGGCCCGAGCAGGCGGCTCGGCCAGCCTCCCCGAGGCCTCGGCCAGCTGACCCTCAAAGACATCAGCTCGGCTTGTGGCCTCGGCAGCTCAACTCCGGCGTCGGCTCCACCAGTGGACAACCCGGCCAGGCTCTGGCCAACTTCACCTCCTTTTCGAAGCCAACTCTGCCTTCGTCCGTGCTGACACCGCTACCTCCGGCTTCGGCTCATCGAAGAGCAGCCGAGGGTTCCTGTAACTAAGCAAGAGGGGCCTCGGACAGCAAGGCCGACCGAGCCGAGGGACTCCTACTCCTCCGGGATATGGATACCTCACTCGTCACCTTTGCACGAGGTAACTCACGCTCGGTGAAGCGGTTCAGATAATCAACAAGGCGAGTCTTAGTGCTCGAAATGAAGAAAAAACACGGCTCCGCGCCGAAAATACGTACATGTTCAGGCCTCGACAGCCGCAATGAACAAAACACCGGCACTCAAGGTGCCATTACAAACGGAACTCCGTTTCCACCTCCGCAGGTACGAACAACCCCACGCGACTAGGGGGGCCTACGGAGTAACAGAAGACCGACTAACGGCTCGTCGTCGCCCGCCCCAGCAGCGGCGACGACGACGACTTCTGCTCCGGAGGGCCGAACAGCGGCAGTGATGACCTTAGGGTGGATGCCGCTGCCGTGAGGCCCTCGCCCATGCCCCCAACTCGAGAGGCAAGGACGGGCAGAAGGCCGTAGAGTTGGAGGTCGGTCCGCGGGTGGCGCCGGCAAGCTCGTCGGCGGCGGAACCTCTTCCAGCTGTCGTGGCGAAAGGCGGCACCGAGAGCGGCTCCGAAGCCGCTTGGCTCAGAGAGCCGGGCACGCTGCAGCTGCCCATGCCATGAACGGTGGACGCCCTTCCCCCCGATCACTGAGGGAAGGAGCGGACCACCGCCCACGCAGGGGCCGACCCCAACTCGGCACACTCCCCTCCCCAGCACTAGTGATGAAAATCCTTGAGGCTGAGGGAGGGGCAGAGGCCGCAGCCCGGCTCGCTTTCCCCCTCCATCGAACTGGAGGTCACCGTCTTGGGTGACCGCCGGCGGAGGGGTGCAGCCGCGCTGCCTGATGAAAATCCTTGAAGCCGAACGATGGCTGAAAGGTACCAACTTCCACGAAGTCGCGTTCCTCCGACGACAAGACGGAAGGGCTCCGGGCGTCCCCCGCCCGGGGGCTCGGAAGGTGGAAAGACACGATGCATGTGGGGAGCGCGAAGACATGGTTGCCCTCCAAGGGGGTCGCCCCCCTTTTAAAGGCGACTCTCCCTACCTGCGCCCTCAACGTTGCGGGTCGAATCTTCTCCAACATGCTCCAAGATTCACCCCCACGGCGCGGGGGCTGGGTCCCACACGTCATGCAAGCCGGTCCAGGGGAGAAGAAGCCAAACCGCCGCGCGCGCGGGGCATGCAACCACCCGGCGGTTACAAGCACTCCTCCACTTTCGCCCAGACCAGCGGGTGAAAGGGCGAACAGCTATGCAGGCGGCATGCAACCGTGCCAAGTGGGCGCACCCCTTCGACTCCAACGAGCCCAGCATGGAGGTCCAGGCCCACACGTCATGCAACCGGCGCACCGGTTGCTACGTGTGAACAACGGCAACGCCACTCACGCCACTACCGCGCCTCCTTGACTGCGGAGTCAATACCGCGACTCGAGGCAACCCTGCAGTACCAGCCAAGCGCGATGGTCAAACGCGGTCAAAAATGGGCCAACAGTAATGGCGGTGACAGGCGGGCAGCAGCAGCGGTCACGTCGCCAGCCAAGCTCACGTCCCATCCAGGGGCAGCGGGGAAGCCCTATCCCACGGCGTGAAGACGACGCGCCCGTGATCCGTTCCTCGAACGGCTCACGCACGCGCAACAGCCGCCCCGCGAACCGCTTGCCCCGTCGCATTAACTTCGCGGCGGGACAGGCGGCGTCTCAGGCGGGAGAAGCAAGCGACGCTTCGCCTTCGCCATAATGACCGCGTCAAAAGAGGTACGCCGCGTCATTCGATTTCGTGTCCTTTCCCTTTTCCTCTTTCTCTCTCTCACAACAGGGACCGGGAAAGGGGGATACCCCGAAAAGGACCCTTCTCCGTGAAGGAAACAGGCTCTGAGCCTCCCTACTGATTAGAGGTTCGAAGGCTGGCCCCTCGGAGGGGTTCAACAGCCGCCTCAGAGCACGTGGGCTCCACACCCACTACTGGTCAGAGGTTCGATGGCCGGCCCTTCGGAGGGTTCAATGGCCGCCTCAGGCCACTCGGGCTCCGCGCCCACTACTGATCAGGGGTTCGTTGGCTGGCCCTCGAAGGGTTCACAGTCGCCTCAGACACAGAGCGAGGGATGACCATGGGTACGTTCGATACATAACCAAGGCTCGGGCTGCACTCCCGAGGTACCCTAGGACATTTCCGAGACCAGCGGGAACGATCTTGTAACGGAATCCCATCAGAGGGAGGCATCGAGCCCTCGGACCCCGTCGACAGGGGACCGGGTCCGGCAGATCACCCGCAGGTACTTTTGGGCGCACCTCTGGGCCTCTAGCCGACCCCTATCAAATGGGGCACGGACGTCCGCTCGGATTACCCGCCAGCAGCTCACCGGAGACACCATGTTCGGCGCCACCTGAGGGCAACATGGCGCTTTCCCCCTCCTCCTTGCGGAAAGGCGACGCAGGGGCGTATGTAAAAAAGTCGAGTTTGTCCCTGACCGTCCTCTCGCCCTGTGCAGAGGCTCGGGGGCTGCTCTCGCAAACCCGGCTCGGGCCAAACCGTTGACAGCGTCAACATACCAGCCCGAGAACTTGGGACTCGACCGTGCACTCGGGCTACGGCCAGCTCACATGAGGGAACGACTAGACCAGCCGAAGTGTTGCGAAGCGCACTAAGACCTCGAAGGAGTAAAACTACTCCTCCGAGGCCTCGGGGGCTACACCCGGCGGGTGCGCTCACGCGCACCCACCGGAACAGAATGCAACCAAAAAAGGCTGGTCCCCTTGCAAAAAAGTGTGGCAAAAGCCTCCAAGCGAGTATTAGTACTCCCTTGGAGGCTCGGGGGCTACTGTCGGGGACCATAATTAGGGGTACCCTCGAGGCCCCTAAATCTCAGCTGGTAACCCCCATCAACACAAAGCTGCAAAGGCCTGATGGGTGCGATTAAGCCAAGGATCGGTCCATTCAAGGGACATGATCGCGCCTCGCCCGAGCCTAGCCTCGGGCAAGGGAAGCCGACCCCGGAGAACCTACGTCTCGCCCGAGGACCCCCCTCCAGCAACGGGCACACTATCGGCTCGCCCGAGGCCCAGTCTTCACCGAGAAGCAACCTTGGCCGCATCGCCACTCTGACCGACCAAATCGCAGGGGCATTTAATGCGAAGGTGGCCTGACACCTTTATCCTGACGCACGCCCTCCAGTCGACAGGGCCGAAGTGACCGCAGTCACTTCGCCGCTCTACTGACCGGTCTGACAAGAGGACAGCGCCGCCTGCGCCGCTTCGACTGCTGAGCCACCCGACAGAGTTAGGCTGACAGCAGCCAAGGCCGGCCTCGGGCGTCATAAGAAACTCCGCCTCGCCCGACCCTAGGGCTCGGACACGGGCTCAGCCCCGGAAGACGGCGAACTCCGCTCCGCCTGACCCAGGGCTCGGACTCGGGCTCAGCCCCTGAAGACGGCGAACTCCGCTCCGCCCGACCCAGGGCTCGGACTCGGGCTCAGCCCCGGAAGACGACGAACTCCGCCTCGCCCGACCCCAGGGCTCGGACTCGGGCTCAGCCCCAGAAGACGACGAACTCCGCCTCGCCCGACCCCAGGGCTCGGACTTGGGCTCAGCCCCGGAAGAAGACGGACTCCGCTTCACCCGACCCCAGGGCTCGGACTCAGCCCTGGCCTCAGCCGACGGTCTCCGCCTCGCCCGACCCAGGGGCTCGGACTCGACCACGGCCACGGAAGACAGACTCGACCTCGACCTCAGAGGAGCCTCCACCTCGCCCAGCCTAGGGCGCGGACCGACCACGTCGATAGGAGGCGCCATCATTACCCTACCCCGAGCTGACTCAGGCTACGGGGAACAAGACCGGCGTCCCATCTGGCTCGCTCCGCCAGATAGGCAATGATGGCGCCCCGCACACTCCGTGACGACGGCGGCTCTCGGCCCCCTTACGGAAGCAAGAGGACGTCAGCAAGGACTCGACAGCCCCGACAGCTGCCCCTCTCGCCAGGCTCCAGCGCTCCTCCGACGGCCACGACACCACACGAACCGGGTGCCAAAACCCCTCCGGCTGCCACGATGGCATGTACTTAGGGCACTAGCTCTCCTTCGCTAGACACGTAGCACTCTGCTACACCCCCATTGTACACCTGGATCCTCTCCTTACGCCTATAAAAGGAAGGACCAGGGCCCTCTTACAGAGGGTTGGCCCGCGCGGGGAAGGACGGGACGGCGCTCGCTCAAGGCCTCTCGCTCCCACTCCCGCGTGGACGCTTGTATCCCCCTACTGCAAGCGCACCCGACTCAGGCGCCGAGCTAACACGAAGGCCGCGGGATCCACACTCTCTTACGCCTGCCTCCCTCCGGCTACCTCCTTTCCCCCCTTCGCGTTCCTCCTCGCGTCGACCCATCTGGGCTGGGGCACGCGGCGACAATTCGCTCGTCGGTCCAGGGACCCCCCGGGTTTCGAAACACCGACAAAAAGACAAGCTTGTGTTGCTAAAATGCTACTCTCTACATCCTAAATAGCCATTCTATTTTTTTAGAAAACTAAGGTCATGTTTAAATGCACTAGAACATATAGTTAACTGTTAAAATTAACTGAAGACATCCAAACAATATATCTTATAGTTCAGCTATTAGCTACTTTTAGCAAACTAGCTAATAGTTAACTAGCTAATTTCAATAATAATTTTTAAACTAACTAACTATTAGCTATAAGGCATTCAAACACCCTTTAAGAGCCTATGTGGATCCATGAGTTAAAACAAATGACTAATGTGTAGTCATTATAAAAGCTAAAAAAATCCAAACAAAAAAAAGCTAAAAGTGACTAAAATGGTAAAAATATCATTTTGGACAAATTTAGTGCTTCCTGTTTGGATTTTTAGCTCTAAAGTAACTAAATTTTAGTCACTTTGCTTTAACTTATGGAATCCAAATAGGCTCTAAAATATTTTAAATTTAACAAAATTTATATAATAAGATAGTAATGTTTATGATATCGAATAAGTGTAGTTACATTTTTTATTAATTATATTTTTGTAGTGCACCTATTCGATGCCATAAAATTTATAAATCTGTTTATAACTTTGGTTAAACTTCATACGAAAAAGTATATATAACTTACAGTTTGTAACGGAGGAAGCAAACACTAAGAAAAAGAAATATTCTAGATCTCGCGTGGAGTTCGAGATTCTATCAAAATCTTCACACTATTGCTTGCGGTTGCGGCAGTACATGTTCTCCACTTGGTCCTACGGAAAATTTATTATTTAAAAAATAGTTCTGTAACCTTTAAATATCTGAGGATACTGAAATAACCAAAGAACATGTCGTCGTAAATATCACCTGAATACTAAAACGTTAACTAAGTAGTGTTTGGTTCGAGGAGGATACTGAAATACCACCCAAAGAACATGTCGTCGTAAATATCACCGAATACTAAAACGTTTGATTTGAGAAACCATTTTATTTAAAATAAGGTGATGTATTATGAGTTCATTACTTAAATTTGGTAGAATTATTTAATTTTTCATGTTAGTACTATGACATCCGTATAGGATCACAAAACAAAGTATTCTCAGCTACTTATTTATTTTGTACAATAAAGAATCCGATGCATCCATAATTATACAATACGATTTGACCCTATCTTCGTACTTTGCATATATATATATGTGCATAATGTGCTTGGTTTGCATCTATAAGGTGTTCTTGTAGTTCTGTTCTTTTCCCTGTCCGTGCTCCCCATTCCCTACGGCGACCAACTCTCCTCCTCGTCGTCATCGTCTCCTCTTGCATGCTGGCCGTACATTCTCAGGTTCGCCATTGCCGTGGCCGCTGACATGCGGAAGGACCTCGCGGACCCAACCACCGTCCTGTCCTGCTGGCTGACCTCCCTGCAGACACGGTCCAGCGTGGACAGGAAGTCCCTGACCACCACGAAGATCCTCAGAGGGTGCGCCTCCTCCCTGGCAGCGTCACCGTGGAAATACACGGTGATCTCCTTCACTCTCCCCAGGGCCCTCTCCTCGTCGCGCCTGACTCGTCCGATCTCCGCCCCAGCCTCCTCGAGAAACCCACGCATCCTGGCGAAAAACCTGTGGTGGCCTTGGGCTTGCAATTGGGCGCACTGCTTCTCGAGCGCGAGGACCGACCTGACCCCGCCGAGCCCGGCCTGGAGCTTGGACACGTAGCCGTGAAGCACGTCGAAGTCCATGGCGGCTGCCTTCCTGACGTTCCCGAGCTCGCCGCTCAGCCCGGACACTACCTTCAGCCCTTGCTTACTACGGAACGTCTCGTCTCTCGCGATCTTTCTGGCCTCATCCTCTGCGGCTCTCTCGGACGTCGTCGTCGCGTCCTCCTCCGACCGGACCATCTCCTGGACGACGAAGTGCAGCAGGGTGGTCTTGCCGTCGGCGCCTTTGACGTCCGCGAGCTTGAGCAGAGTGTCCAGCTTGAAGGCTCTTGCCTGCCCACGGTTCGTGCCGACGTTCATTCGGTTCCCGGCTTGCAGGACAGCTTCGAGTAGCTTCAGGAACAGTCTACTGCCTTTTAGATCGTCGCAGGCTCCCTGCAACACCATGCGCGCGAATAACGTCAGAGCTACTCATGCATACAGAGTCGCATCATTGCTACTAAGAAGGCACGGGGATCATCAGAGAGGCTTGTATTCTTTTAGATAGTAAAAATGATGCATAATAATATACAGATTCATGTACCTCTAGTGTCTGGAAAGATTTCCTGAGGTAGTTAATTTCGCCGTCGAAATTCGCCCGGTAGAGCATGGCGTCCACTCTTTTGAAGCAGAAAGGGATGTCAAGCAGCGCCCTGAGAAACCGCTCCGCGGAACCGAGCTTCGATATGTCCCCAGTGAAGTTGCGGAGTTTGAGCTCTTCCTCTTTTGTAGGAGCCATCTTTGCCAAGGTTTCCAACAGATCCGCCCCCAGGCATTCAGCGTTGCCTGTTTTTAACAGTGCCAGTAGCAATAGACGTTGTGAGTAGCTTTGGATGCTGTCATGTAGATGTAGGTCACTGAACATTCTGTGAACAGTATGTATTTGCATATTCGCCTTAATTTGAACCCAAAGTGCTCAAACATACTACCCATTCATATGAACATTAAAAGTTATTAAGCTTCCAAACATGTTGGTTCTAAAAATATTCAGTCCAAAACTACACTAGTCTGATACTATTAGAATGTAAAGGGTGATTGGATATTCAGAGTTTTGTTGGACACTCAAATATTTTAGCAAACTCTATTGTTGAGGTTACCTTACAAATGTCCATATCATAACTAATTAACAATAATGTCCCAGCAACTCACACAGAATGTTCAGTCTAAGACAGATATTAGTCGAGGTTAGCTTAGAATCCATGACTACTAGTTCCTATCAGGTAGATATTCTGGCGTCAGAAATATCCATCAATCGAAGGATTTCTCACCGTCTAGCAGCGCATCCGTGACCTCTTCCAGAGTGACGTTCAGTGCGCGCAGCAGGATGGCGATGTTCTGCGCCTTCTTAGGATCAAGGACCTTCTCTTGGGCACCGCATAGCGGCACTCCAGGCTTTCTAAGTGTGTCCCTAGGAGGCGCATTTGCAGCATTGTTCGTGAAAAGCACCTCGATCATGTCCTCATCCAACCTGCCGGGAAAAAATCGTGTCAACATCACTTTTTTTTTTTACGTATGATTTAGCCGTGTGTGTGTGTGTGTGTGTCTGGTATGAAAATGTATCTTAACTGGAATGAGTTGGACTCGAGCCGGTCCCAGACCATGTCGCGGTCGGAGGACGCCCGGACCGTGTCCCAGTGCAGCGGCTTCAGCTTGGGACGGGCTTCGTCGCCGGCAGCGGCAGGATCATCGTTCGTCCGAATCGGCATGCCGTCGTTGACCTTGTTCACCGCCATGACGGGTGCGCTCGGAACAGCGACACTTGGCCCCTCTGTTTGCTTTAGTTTGTGAAGCCGGTGCGTTGACAATGGTGTATAGGATGGTCCAGGTGGTGGTGGAGAAGGTTTTGGGACTGCGTTGGTGCATCTTGGCGCTGGCGGCGGCGGCGGTGGTGGTGGGTTGGAGGGTGGCGAGACCACTTGTTTGATCATATCCGAGGCGGAGCCTGCGGAGAAGCGAGTCCGCGGCAGAGTGCGACGGGAGCGTGGCATAGGAGGGGCGGGCGGAGGAGGCGCCACGCTTGCAGCTGGAACGGCGGCGGCCGGCGTCGGTGGGAAGAAATCGCTGGTGAGGCTGGGGAGGCTGCGGCGGGAGGGGGTGGTGGTCCGCGGGCTGGACGCGCTCGCCTCGCTCCACGTCCCGGTCCCGGCGCCCTCGCCGCCCGCGGACCCCGCCGAGCGCTGGCCCGGCGTGTAGTACGCGGCGTCCTCGTCGGACGACCCCGCGCGCCGGAGCGGCGGGAGCGGCCTGAGTTCCGGGCTCGGGACGGTGTCGACGTCGCGGCACATGCCCCACCTGGCGCGCTCCGAGCGGGCTTTCCGGTGCGGTGTGGAAGTGGCAGTCGCACCCGACGACGAGGCCGCCGCCGCCGCCGCAGAGGTGCCCACCGCGTCGGCGTGCAGCACGACCGCGGAGGCTGGCCCGGGGTGCGCGGCGGCGGCGAGGCCGGGGGGTTTGTGCGCCCACGTGGGGTGCCGCGCGAGACGGCCCGTCAGGAGAAATGCGGCGGCGAAGGCGAGCAGCGCGAGGACGGCCGCCGCGGCCGCAGAGGCGACGACGATGGCCGCCTTGGGCGTTCCGCCGCCGCCGCCGCCGTGGCGCCGCGGGGCCGGGCCAGTGCGGGACGAAGAGGCGTCCGCGGCGACAGTGTTCGGTGGCGGCGGAGCGGGGAGTAGCGCCGGCCCCCCGTTGTAGACGGGTGGGACGGGTGTGGAGGGATCGGAGGCGAATCCCGGTGCTGGAGGCGCCGTGGTGGATGGCGGCGGGGTCCATTCGATAGGGAAGAGCGGCTCGTGCAGCGCACGCCTGGTGTCGCCGGCGGCGGCCGAGTGGACGAGGAAGAGGAGTGAGGCGAGCCTGAGTAGTGGAGCTGGAGACATCGGTAGGAGACAGGGAGAGAGAGAGTGATGAACTCCTAGAGAGAGGGCCTGAGAGGGAGCGAGGTTGATGACAGTGGAGTGGGAGTGCGGAGGAGTGGTAATGCAAGGACCAAGGAGACACGACAGGAGAAAGGAATGCGTGCGGGAAGAGGAAGGAAGCCGCCATTTTCTGGGTTTGCTTGATAACAACGTCTCCCGCGCACCCGTAGCATTTTTTTCCTTCAGATAATAGCAGGGACTTTCTCCACACGCCATGTGGCGTGGGGTCGCACGGGTCCACCAAATTGATTTCCCTCGCACTCGTAGCACTTTTTCTTTAGACAATAACAGGGAATTTTGCAATTTCGATCAACATTTTTTCGCAGGCACTCCATGCGTGTACAGTATTAGAAATTCCCGAGTTTTCGCTACCACTTCTACTGTTTTAATTAATTTAAATGTCGTTTTAGTGTTTGTAAATACACAATTATTATGTATCTAGGCATCTTATTTTTAGTATATTAGTATATTGTCCGTGTTAAAGCTACGATTCCAGAAAGGAGAGGGTGAACAGCAGCGGCGACAACTTAAGGAGAGAGGTTGATAGAGGCAACGATGACTGTATGAGTGAGGGGGATGGGGGGAGGGAGGAGGAGGGAGAGCGAGAAGAAAGGAAGGGTAGGGGAGAGATGAGTGATAAGATATGATCTAAATAATATTATCTATTAAATTTGAGTAAAGGAGAGTGAGTTATTTAGCAATATAAACCATTGATTTTGATGATATACCAAGTATGGGTGCAATTTGTTTGATGGATTTAGTGAAGGTTATAGATGTGGTATGATTTGTTTGGATGAGTTTTGCAAAGTTTAAACTGGTGAATTATAGTGGTATAAATACTAAAATCTATACGATAAAAAAATTACATATACAATACTTTATAACAAAGTGACACTCATTAAGAGCATGTTTATATACATATGGGCATATGGTGAGTTACTAGTCAGGGTTAAAAATTAACCTAAATTAGCTACGGTTGGCTACCTAATTACCGATCAACTAGTTAAAGACTTATGTAAAAAAATTAATCCACCTATTAGCGTTACTATATTTGGATGCATGGAAGCTAATTTAAGTTAATTTTAGCTAGCGATGATTAATCTTTGCCCTAATCCGAAGACCAACACTTATATCTACTATTCTATATCCATTTTTCTTATAAAAATAAAAATAAACAATAAATGCAATAATATAATCGGACCTTTGATATTTCCCTACATAATAAATACATTTTGATGTAGTTTTAGTTGGAATAAAACCTATTTTTATAAGAACCATTCAATTAATCAATGAAATCTTGAGCATTTTGTTATCCGGTTTAATATAAATTAATATATGTGGAAGCTTTATTCTTATATTTGTGTAGTCCTTGATTAGAGTGCGAACACTAGGTTGATTTGTCTCTTGTGGTTTGAGCTGATGATGAGTGATTGTCAACGTGTAGAGTCTTAAGTTGAGTCATGGACTAACCAAGGCGTGAGTTATATGTTGTGCAACCATGTCTATCGGATTATGGTGTGTAGGTGTGGAGCATATGGACGGTGCTCGACGATGAAGGTGAAGGTCATGCAGGTTCATGCCGATGGGCCGGGAGCGGCGAAGGACAAGCGCTGTGACTTGACCGAGGAACCATAGTCGCCGGATGACTTGCCGTGGTGACTGCACCTATGACACGCACTCGCGTGAGGTCGTGGCAGAGCAGATCATGTCACCGACATGGTCCAGGGCTAGCGGGACACATGTCTATGATGTGGGGGACCACATATGGTACACTACTCATGACTGTTTGGTAGTAGAGCCTCAAAAAACCACTCAACGCTACATATGGCGGTTTTGCTGAGTTTGGGTCTCAAAACTCGGCGGTGTCGATTCCAACAGGAATCAGAGGCGGCACGTGGTGTCATAGCGAAGGGTGCGTCAAGGCGAAGCAACTTCGTGTGGAGCGTGGGACCGTCAGATCAAAATCTCAGGAGTTGGTCCATCTCGCCTCCGGCAAAGTGGATAGGCTCTATGTATCTAGGGGTAGTATAGGAAGTAGTAATAACCCTTTATAAATAGAAGGGTGGGCTTATTGTTTTAGCCATCTCTATGGCTATTTGTCTTTTGACAAGCTCATTTGTGTTTAGAAAACCCTAGTTTCATTATCTAGTTTTCGGAGTAGTTTAGCCTGAGATACGCAGATGATTTGAACTCCACATCTATGCCTTTGTAATCTTCAACTCATCATTCAAAGGAAGGGTGGCCAGATCTATGTTTGTTGAATCATGTGCTCAGTTTTGTCTTTGTTGTAGTTTTGATTCAATTTTGTCCTTGCTCTCTTCCCTTTCCTTTTCTCTTTAGATTGTGGAAGAACCTTCAAGTTCTTTAGTTGGGGATCGTTTTGGGGTTTCTTTCTAGGTTTGATTCGGTCCTTAGACCACTAAGAACATCTGGTTTGTACAATTTTTGGTTGTAGATTGATCTAAAATGTTTTGATAAAAAAGGCAAACCCCAACAAAACCCTAAGTCTGTTCGTATTTTCTTATCTCAATTGATTTACAAATCTATTTGAGTTTAAAATATGTGGAGATCATGAAAAGTCATTTGTCAAGGTGTGTAAAATTTTAGCTCAATCGGAGTCCGTTTGGTTACTTTCGCTTTTGAAAAATGAATTTTGAGCTGCTGAAAACAACACCGGATAATGACATGGGTTTAGGCCAATTTAGATTTTTCGATGTCTGATTAGCGGTTCGTTTGTTTTATTGGTCTCGTGTGAGTCCTATGAACATTTTGAAATCATGTGATCACTAGTTGGTTGATGTGCTTTTGGTTTGAGTGATTTCTTCATCTCAATTGAAGTTAAGAGCTCAGTTTCCAGCTCTTAACAACAATTTTTGATTGACTCCCGTTCACCCACCTCTAGTCGCCTCACCGATCTTCAATTGGTATCATAGCTTGTTAAGTATTTCCTTACCCTAATCGGTCTGAAATCCACGAAGGTGAGAGCACCTAGAGGGGGTGAATAAGTGATCCTGCAAATTTTGCTACAAACTCAGTCTATAATATGGATTAGAGGAAATAAAACTAAATTTGAGAGTAGAGGAGAGAAAGAAAGACTCTTCCCTTGATTGCTCCCATGAGATGAGTATTAAACTAGAAATAATATGTAAGTGAAGTATAATCTCAAAGGAAGACTCAAATCACAATAAAGTAAAGAGACAAGAGAGATGCCGATTTTTATCCTGTGGTTCGGTCAAGCGTAATATGCTTGCCTACTCCACGTTGTGGCATCCCAATGGATGAGGGTTGCACTCAACCCCTCTCAAGTGATCCAAAGATCAACTTTGAGTACCATGGTTCTTCCTTATATCAAGAATTCTCTTTTGTGAGTAATCTCCACAAGTTGGAGCCTCCCACACCTTACACAAGATGATCACAATGCAAATCAAAGTCTGGCTATTATCATGCTGACGTGGTCGGCGTCAATCACATGGCTGACCATTAACGTGAGCAAAGAGACGATGGCCGCCTGGCCCACTGGACATGTCCGATGCACACCAGACTGTCTGGTGAATTTTAGTCAGCGTGCCCGAGAAAAAACCCAAGAGCGACCAGTTGGGGTCAGCCGACCAAGCCAGCACCGGACTGTCCGGTGATGCCTAGTCTGGCACAACTTTGGCTCTTTTGAGCCAAACTCCTTCACTTCCTTTTTGACTATCTTTGTGATGATTCCTAGAACTTAGACAAACATAGTTAGAAACAAAAACAATTGACTAAGAGCTAAAATCATACCTTTATCACTCCATTCCATAATAGTTTGCTATATGCTCAAACTAAGTCCAAATGCCACTTTACTTGCACAAAGAAGTTAGTAGCTAAATATTAGTACAAAAACATAGCATAAAGTAAGTGCAACTTATTTAAACACTTGAAGCTACTATTTTTGTGGTTTTGCCCAAAGTTGCACTTTTTGGTTTTTTTAATCCACTCATTTGGACTTTGCATCTTCAATTTGCTTGAATAGAACCTGTGCACATGCTCATACCAAGATGGTTAGATCAAAGTGGTGTGTTGAGCAGTTGATCACCAAAACAACTTAGAAATGGTCCAAAGGCACACTTCCCTTTCAGAAGGCGACATGGAACGAGGTGTTGGCAAACCTCCGTTCTTCGATGGGACGAATTATCCATACTGGAAGATCTGTATGTCGGCATATCTTTAGAGTATTGGGTATTGTGTCTTGGAGATTTGTCTCGATCCTGTGTTCGATGCCCAGAGTGCTCGAATCACTCCTATTCAGTTGGAGTTCCATGATTCGAACAACAAGGCTTGAACTTCAATAGGATTGCCCTTGTGTTCAGATTCCTCTGTTTTCTTCTCTAAAATTTTGTTGCTTATTATGTAAATGAATGCATACATTAGAATTATGGTATGAGTGTAATGATCATGATAATACTTATGAGTTTGAATGATGCATGGATATTAAACAAACACACCACTCCAAAGTACTTATACATGTGTTTTTGTGGTGCAATAGTTAACTTAGTGATACAAAAAGTAAATCTTGCAACACATTTCCCAACTTCAAGGGGCATAAACAACCATATTTACTTTCATGGGGCAACAAAAAGTAGCTCCACAAGTTAGGTTTTCTATATAAGTGTCATTTTAAAACTTAGTCGTTGTTTAACTTCGTGTTTAGGTACTTGGAGAGCAAGTTAACTCATAAAAGATACATAAATAATGATCACAACAACAAGATAACTCTTCCTGAGATTTTATGCAAGAAAACAAAATTGGTTTCACAAATTTTAGCATTTTAGCTAGTTCTTAGAATAAATATATAAATACATTGAATATGTTTACTTTGTGAATATATAAATTGCATATTTGGTAAGTATATGTTGAAAGACTTTAACAAAAGCGGTTTCACCATTTTTGCCATCATGGATAATTAGTTATGCATTTAATAAGGCAAACATTATTTAAATAAAAATATATAAATTTTTAATAGTAACATGCTCAAATAATATATTTAAAATAAAGTTCATTAACTTAGCAAATTGTTTCAACATGTTTTACCATTTTTGGATCTATAAAACATATATTATAGATTTTACAAGATTGTATCATTTATTGAGTACATAAAAACATATTTTAAATATTTTAGCGCCAAACACATTTTCACTCGCGTTCGGATAGCCATAGGGCTACCAGGCAGGCCCTTAGCCATACTTTTGCTCGATGAGGTCAACTTTACTTGCCCAAGTCAAGGCTAGGTGTAGGTGGCTAGAGCATGCATGCAACACGCGCGCGACGTGGCATGGTGTGGTGCGCCAGTAGCGAGAAGCTTGATAGGGAGGGAAAAGAGGGTGATAGAGATAGGGAGTGTGTGCATGGGCTCAGGAGACACCAACAAAGTCTTACCAAGGTGCCAGATTCCTTGGAGACGGTTAGAAAGGAACTAGTTGATGAGGAGGAGTGTCACACCCGGTTTTGAAGGTAAACCGAATGTGAACCATGTACGTGCTAGGATCAGAAATTCACGTACACAGCGATTACATAAATGACTCATCATAGCACAATGCTTCGAATTACAATAAAGAGTAAGGAATAATATTACAGACTAGAGCCATTTACATAATATAAATCAAAGTGCACAAAATCGAAACGTAGCCAACGTAAACAACCCACCACAGGCAGCTGACTAGGGGAGGTCGCTAGCCTAATCCTCAAACTCGTCGAAGTCTTGGAACTCCCGGAGATCTACCTCGACACCGTTCTCCTTCTTCTTTACCTGAGCATAGATTGCACCAAAGGCAACCTGGTGTTTTGTGAAAGCAAGGGTGAGTACACATCAACGTACTCAGCAAATGTCCCGTTTGGCTTTAGTGGACTAGCTTTATGTGGGGTTAAGTCAAGCAGTTGCTTTTAGTTGGTCAGGTTATTATTACTAGTAGAAAGCCAGATTTGAGCATTTACCCAAGTTATTAACCCAATGTACCCTTTCCAAACGGAAAGGATACCACTTACCATTACCATTGTCATAACCAAATCCGTCATCCTCATCACCACCTGCAAACCATACATCTCTGATCAAGTATCTCTAATCAATGGAGCTCCCTTGGCCGCTCATAACCGCGAGCACGGCTGATATATCAGTTTCATAACACTCTGCAGAGGTTGCGCACTTTACCCACAAGCCGTGATTCGCTCTTGCCTCGGGCCGATCAAACCCTTAAACACTACCAAGGTGAATAGGCAGGGTCTCACTATGAAGCCTTTACAAAGATTTCCTAGGGTTGTAGCCGCCCGTTAGGTTTCCTAAATGCACCACACTCCTCCCCAAGGGGCGAACCAACCTTGGCAGAGCGAGCCGCATACACTGAGCCCCATTAACGAACGACGGTGAAGCGAACTACACCCCAGTTCCTCTAATTATTCAGCTAAGGGCGTCTCATTCCACCCTCATGGTTGCACTGTTTTCCCGGGCGGTCATCCAACGAACAAGTCCTTACGGAGAGGCACTCGAGAAACCGCTCGAGCCCCCTAAAGTATCACCAGTCCAACATCATAATCATAATGACAACATCATATCATAAGTGTTCACATCACGTTCATTGATTAGAGTAAAGCAATAGCATGAATCTAACCATAGTAACCCAAAAGGTAATCAAGGACAAGGTAAATAGAAAGCTAGTCAATCCTTATGTTGTTCATAGTATGCGAGACAGTGAGTTATAAATTAAATAGGACATAATGGGTCAGAGGACACTTGCCTTCACCAAACAGTTGCTCAGGGTCTTCAACTTTGTAGAACTCAAAGAGTTTGATCTCTTGGTCACCGAAGCTTGACCGTCGATTTCCTTAAAGTTCGGAAATGGATCGCAGTCTATTCGCGAGGCGTAATGAATACAAACAGACACAAGCAAACATATACTTGCATAAGAACATTACACCATACAAGATAAAATATTATAAAAGTGAGCAATATAAAATAGAGCTCGCTTCTACAGTACGCGAGGAAAAAGAAATGCGATAGTCGAAGCTACGGTCGAGAAGTTATAACATTTACGTTAAAAAGTATTAGTTAGAACATTTAATTCGACGCAATCACATTAATTGACATCGAATGTAGATTAAAACTACTATATAGTTATAACTAACTTACTAGTTTAATAGTGGACGATTAAATAAATAGTTAATTATCTCCCATGAGTGATTATAAGCGAACGATTTAATCTCGCGAGAGGACAACGCGTGTGATCCTCACAACACGCGAGAAAAACTAAACAGACGCCACGCTTACATTAAATGAATATTAGTCGAAAACATCTAAGTCGACACTAACCACATAAACAAGTATTTATCGCTTGCATCGATAGACTTAACACTTAGTTCTGATTGGCTTACTATTCGGTTAGTCATCGTTTAATTACGTAAATTAATTAACGTGAGTGATTCTAGGCAAAACATTAATTAGCACGAGCAATTCTAGGTGGAGTGGTTTACTGAAGCGCGACGAGACGCGCAATGCCTGTGGGCGATGTGCACACTACGCGCTAGATAGCGCACACGATCACGCGGATGGACAACACGTTCGACGCGCGCGAAAGACGCGCGAACAAACGATGGGTGCGATGGCGAAACTATGGACACGTAGGGCGGGTAGACGAGGCTAGATGAGCTTCGCCTCGATGGGCTCACCTCAGACGACGGCGAACGGCGGGCGCAGACACACGACGTTGGGCATGTACGCAGAACACGACGAACTGCTGGCGAAGACTTCAGCGCAATGAACGACGATGGCAACTCGGCCACGGTGGCCACGACCGGCTAGGCCACAGGCGCACAGGACGTACGGGACGGCCGCGTAGGGCACGAGGGCGAGTCACACAGGGCACGGGCGAGTCACGTAGGGCACGGGCGAGTCACGCAGGACACGCCGGGCTGGCCGCGCAGGCCGCGAGCTGCACCAGGACGCTATGCACAGGGTGGGGCCGTGCCGGGCACCACGCGCACCGCACTGGGGCACTGCGCACCGGGCCATGCCACGGGCACCGCGTGCCACACCGGGCTGCGCCGAGGGCACTACGCGTGCGCCGAGCCACGCCGCGGGCACCAAGTGCCGTGCCGGGACGCCGCGCGCAGGCCGCGCCGAGCCGGCTGGCCGCGCCAGGCCACCACGCAGGAAGGCCGCGCCGGGCCGCCGCGCTGGCAGGCCGCACCGCAGGTCACGGGGCCGCGTGCCCTTGCCGCCGTGGAGGGCCGTGCGCCCGCGTCGGGCGAGCTCCGATCGCACGCGCCAAGCCGCACGCGCGCAAGGCCGCGGGTCGCGCCAGCCGAGCTCTAGCCGCGCGCGCCACGAGCACGGGGAGGAGGGCGCTGGCGGTTTGGGGGAGAGGAGGGAATGAGGGAGGGCAGATGGCGTGAGGTGGGCGAGAAGGGGCTGGTGGCTGGCGGCTCTGCGAGAGCGCGACACGGGCGCCAGAGGGAGCGGCATGGCGGTTGGAGAAGGCCGCCCTGACAAACGGGCCCCACAGGCGATGGTGGCGGCGGCTAGGGCGCGCCCACGCGCTAGGGTTTGGGGGAGGGGGCGCCGGCGCTGGGTGGGCCACGGGAATGGGCCGGGGGAAAGGGGCGCGCTGGGTGGGCGCGGCTGGGCCGAGGCGGAGGGCGTGCTAGGCTGCGCAGGGTGGGGTGCTGGGCCTTTTTCCTTTTTATTATTTCTTTCTCTTCCTCTTCCTTTTTATTTAAAATCGCTTTTAGTTTTGAATTCAAAATATACCATGCCTTATGAATCTAGACGAATGCACAACAAAGCACAATCATCATCAAAAAAATGGGTGCTCCAGCATGATGCAATAATCAAAATTCTTTTAGGGTTTTATTTTACTACACTAAAAACTTGTATATAATAAAATAACTCTCCATTATTTGGAAAAAGAGTAGAAAGGAAGGAAAGAAAGAGGGTAACACCTGAATTTGATGGATATTTAGAAGAGAAAATTTATACCCCCAAATTCAGGGTGTTACAAATCTAACCCCCCTTAATAGGAATCTCGCCCCCGAGATTCAAGAAGAAGATAGTAAGAAAAACAAGGTTGGTTCACTTCGATTCGATTTTGACACTACCACTAAACTTGCGGACAAGCTGCTTTGACCTTCAGATGCTTGAGACCGATCGATGCAATTCTTGAGGATCACTTGGACATGTGGGTTAGGACCCACACTCGCCTCCGCTGTGCCACTCCGATCTTGTTGGTTGATGTTGATCGCATTGTCTTCATTGGGGTTAGCGGCTAACCCCCTTAACAGGAGCGTTGATATGCACTTGGTGAAGATGATGTCGACTCTGATCTTGACTGATTTGGAGGAGTTGGAGGTTGCCAAATGGACAGGTGCAAGAGGAAAGAATAGCGAGAAAAGGTAAGTATAGACGGATTAGAGAGAGCAGGGGGAGAACCCAACTACTTAACTCTATGGCACTCACCTAGTAAACAGATTCCATTGCGGACCAAGGGCCACAACACACCAACACTCATCACAAAGAAGCAAATCAGTCATCACACAAAGACAAACAACACAAGCATACAACAACAAACATTTTGTTGCTATACGTAACTTTTAATGGTGGTCTTTCCTTACTAAGGGGAAACTGCTCTAAGGCCAACAAAAGGCAAAGGGAATAATAAGACATGGAGGGTAGGGGCATGAGCATAATAAAGGATGGAGCTATAAGGATGTCGCAAGCACAAGAGTGAGATAAGTTCTAATAGACTGAGAGAAATATAGACCATGCTAGAATAAAATACATTTTGACAAGGGGCATATAGGATGTCACACCCGGGTTTCGGGGCACCAAGACCCGGGCGCGAACATAATCACCAGGTGTGCTGGGACCAAGTCTCACACATATGATGAATCATGGCACAGGATCGAATGTCACATCTTTACTACATAACAGGAGTTCTATACAAAATAAATAATTACATTATAAGGAGACAACGGTCCAGCAACCCAAAGTTGACTGGGAGACGACGGCCTAGACCTCTCGCGAACACATCGCAGCATCCTCCATGCGCCTCATCCTGTGGTACCTGTTCTTGACCTGTGGGGGGGGTGTGAGACAGCAAGAGTGAGCTCACATACGTTCATAGCTCAACAAGTTGTGGGGAATAATGTGCATGAACTCGCCAAAGGTGGGAGCTCATGTGAAGTGTAAGGCTTACCAAAGAGGATGGTTAGAGCTGAGCATTGCTTTTAAAGTTGGTCAAAATTTTATTAGCAATTACTAAGTATAAGTAAATACCAAACCCAATTAAGTAGTAGAACAAAAATAACAACATCACCTGCGATGCAATGCATATGACAAATTGATTTAGTTCCATAGATTAATCATGTGAGTGTCCGAGCTGCTCATGACCGTGAGCACGGCTAGTATACCAGTTTTACACTCTGCAGAGGTTGCGCATCTTTACCCACAAGTCATGTTACCCATCTGCCAAGGGATCGCGACTTCCCATACACCTCTACCGAGGAGGCGAGGCAGGGTAACACTACGAGGCCTTTACAAAGTTCCACTAGCTTCAGAAAACCCGCTACAGTTTATAGGAAGCTCCAATGCAGGAATCCCTTGCAGGACCGCCATCGCAGCAAAATCCTCCCGAGGGCCTCCCTACACTGACCACTCCCCTACTGCCCTTGCCCCTTTCGGGTAAGGTAGTCTTCCACTAGCTTTCCTAATTAATCGGCCAAGGGCGTCCCATTAAACCCTTGTGGTAGCACTGTTTTCCCGGGTGGTTCTCCATGTTCCAATTAACATAATGATCTTATCATGAACAGTAAATAGCAACTGATAACAAAAGTATGAATAATATGTATCTCAATGCCCAAATCCACATATAGCACTAGCAAGTACTACCCAGAAAGTTTAGTGGTAAACAAGGCATAAAGATAGACAAACTAGGGTAACCTATTAGGTCCCATCAAAATTAACCTATGCAGATCATTATGATTAATTAGAACATGAGTGGGTAAAAGAAGTGATCAAGGGCACAACTTGCCTGGGACTTGAGATTCCAGGTACCAACTTGCTCTTTCAGATGACACGTGACCTCGCTGCTACTCGTAACAATACATACAATCAAGCAAATAATAGGTATGGTAACATTACACCAAAGCATATGAACAAACAATGTAAGAATATCCTACGCGTCGCTACGAGATTGTAGTTTCGAGAACCAGTAAAATCGGAGCTACAACAAATAATTTATGGATAAAACGATAGTTTAGGCATAATAAATCTAATAGATATGATCTAACAGATATTGCATTTAAACTAAATAGGTATTCAATTAAAATATTTGAGTCAGTATTAATTATTAACAATTATTTATAAAATGCGTAGGTTAGAACTATAAATTAGCTTAAATAGATTATCTAGCTGATTAATTAAACAAGTAATTAATTAATTAAACCATGTGACATAATTAAAGCAATATTATTACTACATACGCAAAAATTAATATGAACCTAACACAACTTGAACAGATTAAAACGAATTATTTGACCTAGAAGATATCATATTTTTAATAAATTAGTAGGGATGTACATAAATAGGTGACATGACGCGATCTAAGAGTGCGTTTGGTTGCGGGACATCTAGGACAGGGACATTTTTAAATAAATGTTTAGATTGGAGTCACCTAAATTATTACGGGTAAATAGATGTATTATATAGAATCTAGGTGTAACCATTTTCTACCTTCCTTGCTCCTTTCGACATCAATAGGGCGACGACACGCTTGACTCCGGTGAGTGTTTTCCTCGCTCCGATCCTCCTCCTCGCTCGGCAAAGCGTGATCTGGCAAGCTCCCACAGCGTGGCGACTCTCGGTGTAGCAGCTTTGTTTCTCTCTCTCGACGTGTGCACATGGTTTCTTGGCCGGTTGTTTGATGGATGAGAAGGTCGTGGTGGTTTATATTTATACTCCGGATGACGGGAACAGCTGGGATAATCCACCCGAATTTCTAGCGAGTGGTTCGATGAAAACGAAGATCAGTTGGAGGAATAAAAAAAACCAAGGAAGTGGACGTGTGGGCTATGGCTTTGGGTAGGCTGATTATTATGGAATTCCACATTACCCCGGTTATCTTTGGTACTCAGCAGAGACCCAGCCGGAGGTCGTACCATCGGTGATTCGCCTGCGGTGTCGTGCTTGGCTCCCTGTTGCTGTGGCTCTCGGTGCTCCACGGTTATGGCTGGTGCTCCAAGGCATGGTGAAATATGGGATGCGGATTTCGGCTATATAAAGGACCAAATGAGATCGGATCGCAACAACCCAATCCCCTAGCTGGCTGGCGATTTCAACTAAGTTTGTTACGATTGCCAGCAAATTTGTTGCGTGCAAGATTTAGCTTGATGACGTCACAGACAATATCACGATGAAGCAAGCATCCAGCTAGAGGAAAAGAAAAAAAAATTAGAAGAACCTACAGGTCATGTGATGGCTGGTGTCGTGGTTTAGTTGAGCCACGGTCAGGTATGTGTGTCCTCTCCTCTTTTCTTTTTTTTAGTTTTCTATTACATATATATATATATTAAATCTAAATTCAAATAGAGTTTCGAGGTCTAAATTAAATGCCCAATCAGAATTCCAGCATGCGGTGCAAAATTCTTGCTATTTATTTATTTAGTCAATGCTCAGAATATGCCATTCACACACATTATTTGCTTTAAAGTATTATAACACTTAATGTGAAATCTCTATTAAGAGTTGGCTAACTTAATTATTTTAGAGAACAGATCCTAAAAGATATAGTTTAATAACGAAAAATTTAATTCAAGCCAGGATATTTTATATAATCTCTTATTTGAAAACACATTTATTTTAGGAGATGTGACTTCAAAAGTTTTGAAAGAATAAAAAGAAAAAAAATATTCTAACTCAAAATCTTTGGAAATTTTTACATAATTCTCAAAATGAGATTTTGAGGTGTTACAAATCCTACCCCCCTTAACAGAAATCTCGTCCCCGAGATTTGTAAGAAAAGGGATACAATAGGTTTGGTTTAGAATTTTAGTTTCTCATTGGGTTTTGGAAATCAAAGTTTTGTTCAAGTTTTTACATAACAGTTAGTAGACGATTTGGAACATATGGATATTGTATGTCTAGCCATCTATTAGGTCAGATGAGGTACGGTTATGGCAAGTAGGGGTTGTGGCAAGGGTATAATAAGGAAAGACTTCATCCTAAACTCTGGACCTTGATTCTTCTAGCGATCCAACTTGATCTTTGAATACTTGAGTTGATGCTTATCCTCCTTTGACTTGGTTGGTCTTCTTTGGCCTTTATTCATGGAGTTGCCATCCGAGTTAAGGACATATGGCTAAGGATATATGGTTAGGATAGCCGGGGTACATGAGGTAATTCGGTTTAAACAGAGTTTTACTTTGCTTTTTGGGATATCTGGATTAGGCAGTCTATGATGTAGGTTAGGTCGTTGTTTACGGACGAGTTAGTCTAAGGTATTAATTTAGGGTAAGATAGGTTTATAGAATTAGGGCATAATTTATGTCGCCAACATTATCTATCTTATTTAAGTAACTCAATTTGGATTAGATCATGTTAGATTAGATGGGATCTAGATCAGATTGCTATAACTAGATAAGATATATTTATATTATTTTGGGATAGATCATGGTTGTTACTTTAGGATGAGATAAGTATAGTGGTTAGGATAAGATGATTCCTTCAAGATAAGATGAATCTAATAAGATAAGAGAGAGTCTTTTCAGATAAGATGGGTCTATGAGTGTAGGATAGATTTTTTTTAAGATGAGATTGATTTTGTTAGGCTAGATACTTTAATGAGGGATAATCTAGTTTGTCTAGTTATTTTTATAAGCATTTTTTTCTATATGTATATGCAGATATAATTGTGGACCATACTCCACAACTTATCACACTCAATCAAAGATCCAAATCAGACAAGTATCATAAGAACAAACATTCAAATTCATAGGTATAAAAATATAGTTTTGTTTTTGTTCCTAAGATTAGGTCTCCTATTCCTAAAAGTCACTTTATGTACAGGATTTCAAAGTATGAAATCCACATTAGTCTTTAGAAGGAAAAAGGTAAGAATAATCAGAGTAAAGCGGAAATAGATGAGAATAGATTAAGAAAAGTTTAGAAAGAATCAGAGTAGCAGAGGTAAGTAACTATTGGTTGTCCAGTTATATCTAGGTTTCGTCCTACAGTCAACATTCCTCTGATACCACTTCTGTCACACCCGGGTTTCGGGGCACCAAGACCCGGGCGCGAACATAATCACCAGGTGTGCTGGGACCAAGTCTCACACATATGATGAATCATGGCACAGGATCGAATGTCACATCTTTACTACATAACAGGAGTTCTATACAAAATAAATAATTACATTATAAGGAGACAACGGTCCAGCAACCCAAAGTTGACTGGGAGACGACGGCCTAGACCTCTCGCGAACACATCGCAGCATCCTCCATGCGCCTCATCCTGTGGTACCTGTTCTTGACCTGTGGGGGGGGGGGTGTGAGACAGCAAGAGTGAGCTCACATACGTTCATAGCTCAACAAGTTGTGGGGAATAATGTGCATGAACTCGCCAAAGGTGGGAGCTCATGTGAAGTGTAAGGCTTACCAAAGAGGATGGTTAGAGCTGAGCATTGCTTTTAAAGTTGGTCAAAATTTTATTAGCAATTACTAAGTATAAGTAAATACCAAACCCAATTAAGTAGTAGAACAAAAATAACAACATCACCTGCGATGCAATGCATACGACAAATTGATTTAGTTCCATAGATTAATCATGTGAGTGTCCGAGCTGCTCATGACCGTGAGCACGGCTAGTATACCAGTTTTACACTCTGCAGAGGTTGCGCATCTTTACCCACAAGTCATGTTACCCATCTGCCAAGGGATCGCGACTTCCCATACACCTCTACCGAGGAGGCGAGGCAGGGTAACACTACGAGGCCTTTACAAAGTTCCACTAGCTTCAGAAAACCCGCTACAGTTTATAGGAAGCTCCAATGCAGGAATCCCTTGCAGGACCGCCATCGCAGCAAAATCCTCCCGAGGGCCTCCCTACACTGACCACTCCCCTACTGCCCTTGCCCCTTTCGGGTAAGGTAGTCTTCCACTAGCTTTCCTAATTAATCGGCCAAGGGCGTCCCATTAAACCCTTGTGGTAGCACTGTTTTCCCGGGTGGTTCTCCATGTTCCAATTAACATAATGATCTTATCATGAACAGTAAATAGCAACTGATAACAAAAGTATGAATAATATGTATCTCAATGCCCAAATCCACATATAGCACTAGCAAGTACTACCCAGAAAGTTTAGTGGTAAACAAGGCATAAAGATAGACAAACTAGGGTAACCTATTAGGTCCCATCAAAATTAACCTATGCAGATCATTATGATTAATTAGAACATGAGTGGGTAAAAGAAGTGATCAAGGGCACAACTTGCCTGGGACTTGAGATTCCAGGTACCAACTTGCTCTTTCAGATGACACGTGACCTCGCTGCTACTCGTAACAATACATACAATCAAGCAAATAATAGGTATGGTAACATTACACCAAAGCATATGAACAAACAATGTAAGAATATCCTATGCGTCGCTACGAGATTGTAGTTTCGAGAACCAGTAAAATCGGAGCTACAACAAATAATTTATGGATAAAACGATAGTTTAGGCATAATAAATCTAATAGATATGATCTAACAGATATTGCATTTAAACTAAATAGGTATTCAATTAAAATATTTGAGTCAGTATTAATTATTAACAATTATTTATAAAATGCGTAGGTTAGAACTATAAATTAGCTTAAATAGATTATCTAGCTGATTAATTAAACAAGTAATTAATTAATTAAACCATGTGACATAATTAAAGCAATATTATTACTACATACGCAAAAATTAATATGAACCTAACACAACTTGAACAGATTAAAACGAATTATTTGACCTAGAAGATATCATATTTTTAATAAATTAGTAGGGATGTACATAAATAGGTGACATGACGCGATCTAAGAGTGCGTTTGGTTGCGGGACATCTAGGACAGGGACATTTTTAAATAAATGTTTAGATTGGAGTCACCTAAATTATTACGGGTAAATAGATGTATTATATAGAATCTAGGTGTAACCATTTTCTACCTTCCTTGCTCCTTTCGACATCAATAGGGCGACGACACGCTTGACTCCGGTGAGTGTTTTCCTCGCTCCGATCCTCCTCCTCGCTCGGCAAAGCGTGATCTGGCAAGCTCCCACAGCGTGGCGACTCTCGGTGTAGCAGCTTTGTTTCTCTCTCTCGACGTGTGCACATGGTTTCTTGGCCGGTTGTTTGATGGATGAGAAGGTCGTGGTGGTTTATATTTATACTCCGGATGACGGGAACAGCTGGGATAATCCACCCGAATTTCTAGCGAGTGGTTCGATGAAAACGAAGATCAGTTGGAGGAATAAAAAAAACCAAGGAAGTGGACGTGTGGGCTATGGCTTTGGGTAGGCTGATTATTATGGAATTCCACATTACCCCAGTTATCTTTGGTACTCAGCAGAGACCCAGCCGGAGGTCGTACCACCGGTGATTCGCCTGCGGTGTCGTGCTTGGCTCCCTGTTGCTGTGGCTCTCGGTGCTCCACGGTTATGGCTGGTGCTCCAAGGCATGGTGAAATATGGGATGCGGATTTCGGCTATATAAAGGACCAAATGAGATCGGATCGCAACAACCCAATCCCCTAGCTGGCTGGCGATTTCAACTAAGTTTGTTACGATTGCCAGCAAATTTGTTGCGTGCAAGATTTAGCTTGATGACGTCACAGACAATATCACGATGAAGCAAGCATCCAGCTAGAGGAAAAGAAAAAAAATTAGAAGAACCTACAGGTCATGTGATGGCTGGTGTCGTGGTTTAGTTGAGCCACGGTCAGGTATGTGTGTCCTCTCCTCTTTTCTTTTTTTTAGTTTTCTATTACATATATATATATATTAAATCTAAATTCAAATAGAGTTTCGAGGTCTAAATTAAATGCCCAATCAGAATTCCAGCATGCGGTGCAAAATTCTTGCTATTTATTTATTTAGTCAATGCTCAGAATATGCCATTCACACACATTATTTGCTTTAAAGTATTATAACACTTAATGTGAAATCTCTATTAAGAGTTGGCTAACTTAATTATTTTAGAGAACAGATCCTAAAAGATATAGTTTAATAACGAAAAATTTAATTCAAGCCAGGATATTTTATATAATCTCTTATTTGAAAACACATTTATTTTAGGAGATGTGACTTCAAAAGTTTTGAAAGAATAAAAAGAAAAAAAAATATTCTAACTCAAAATCTTTGGAAATTTTTACATAATTCTCAAAATGAGATTTTGAGGTGTTACATAGGAGCACAACATAGAATTAGTCGAGATGACTAAAATTTTGAAGCAGAATCAAGGATGAGGTGAAGTAACAGTCAAGAAGTCCTTAAAACGGCCAATGCTACTCTAGGTCAGCGGTCCTACAGTCAGCACGGCTTTGATACCACTTATGTCACACCCGGTTTTGAAGGTAAACCGAATGCGAACCATGTACGTGCCAGGATCAGAAATTCACGTACACAGCGATTACATAAATGACTCATCATAGCACAATGCTTTGAATTACAATAAAGAGTAAGGAATAATATTACAGACTAGAGCCATTTACATAATATAAATCAAAGTCCACAGAATCGAAACGTAGCCAACGTAAACAACCCACCACAGGCAGCTGACTGGGGGAGGTTGCTAGCCTAGTCCTTGAACTCGTCGAAGTCCTGGAACTCCCGGAGATCCGCCTCGACACCGTTCTTCTTCTTCTTTACCTGAGCATAGATTGCACCAAAGGCAACCCAGTGTTTTGTGAAAGCAAGGGTGAGTACACATCAACGTACTCAGCAAATGTCCCGTTTGGCTTTAGTGGACTAGCTTTATGTGGGGTTAAGTCAAGCAGTTGCTTTTAGTTGGTCAGGTTATTATTACTAGTAGAAAGCCAAATTTTAGCATTTACCCAAGTTATTAACCCAATGTACCCTTTCCAAACGGAAAGGATACCACTTACCATTACCATTGTCATAACCAAAACTGTCATCCTCATCACCACCTGTAAACCATACATCTCTGATCAAGTATCTCTAATCAATGGAGCTCCCTTGGTCGCTCATAACCGTGAGCACGACTGATATATCAGTTTCATAACACTCTGCAGAGGTTGCGCACTTTACCCACAAGCCGTGATTCCCTCTTGCCTTGGGCCGATCAAACCCTTAAACACTACCAAGGTGAATAGGCAGGGTCTCACTACGAAGCCTTTACAAAGATTCCCTGGGGCTGTAGCCGCCCGTTAGGTTTCCTAAATGCACCGCACTCCTCCCCAAGGGGCGAACCAACCTTGGCAGAGCGAGCCGCATACACCGAGCCCCATTAACGGCACGACGGCGAAGCGAACTACACCCCAGTTTCTCTAATTATTCAGCTAAGGGCGTCCCATTCCACCCTCATGGTTGCACTATTTTCCCGGGCGGTTATCCAACGAACAGGTCCTTACGGAGAGGCACTCGAGAAACCGCTCGAGCCCCCTAAAGTATCACTAGTCCAACATCATAATCATAATGACAACATCATATCATAAGTGTTCACATCATGTTCATTGATTAGAGTAAAGCAATAGCATGAATCTAACCATAGTAACCCAAAAGGTAATCAAGGACAAGGTAAATAGAAAGCTAGTCAATCCTTATGTTGTTCATAGTATGCGGGACAATGAGTTATAAAGTAAATGGGACATAATGGGTCAGAGGACACTTGCCTTCACCAAACAGATGCTCAGGGTCTTCAACTTTGTAGAACTCGAAGAGTTTGATCTCTTGGTCACCGAAGCTTGACCGTCGATTTCCTCAAAGTTCGGAAATGGATCACAGTCTATTCGCGAGGCGTAATGAATACAAACAGACACAAGCAAACATATACTTGCATAAGAACATTACACCATATAAGATAAAATATTATAAAAGTGAGCAATATAAAATAGAGCTCGCTTCTATAGTACGCGAGTGTTGGGGACTTGTTCTCAAATGCTATGAGTTAAGAACAAGGCAACACAAAAAATGTTAAGCGTTAAAGTCCTTCGTCCTTCGAAGCATTATTTCCCTTGGAATATAATGATTTTCGGACGAAGGTTATGAAGGACATAACTTCATCAACATAACATATAATAATGAAGAAAGAATCATTATAAAATATAAAGGATAACATAAACAATTATGTATAATCATCAACTCATTTTTTATATTATCACTATGGAAAAATAGAAATGATATCAAATTACAAATGTACCTTCGGCTTGAAAGAAGGTGTTAGTACAAGCGTGACACAAAAGTAAAATGCCAAGTCAGCGTGAACAGTACGGGAGCACTGTTCACCTATTTATAGGCACGGGACGCAGCCCATGTAAAATTACATCTGTGCCCTTTACATTTGGTAGTAATTCTATAGTAATTCACCGAGGTCCGAATAGCCTTTTCATCTTTAAGTCGGTTTCATTTTCTGCTATCACGCCGAAGCTTTCCTGCTCACGACTTCGGCGCTGTATCAACCTTCGTATTCTTTGGGCTCCTCCCCCTGTGATACCGATTCGAGTCCGAAGATACCTGTTCACACATTATACTCCCGAAACATAGTTCAAATCATATTTTTGAGGACCTTCGGAAGCCGAAGGCCCCCAACAGTAGCCCCTCGCAATATTAATTTGTTAGAATGATAAATTTAGATTGCGACATGGACGAAGGCCTTAAGCCGAAGGTCCGAAAAAACACCTTCCCTTTGCTAGAATAGCAACACTCACTGACTAGCGGGGTTTTCCAATTTTCAATGCACTGGGCGTATAAATAAGAGCATACCCGGAGCTCGTTTGGTACGCTTTCTTGCCATCTGCTCTTGCTTACTCAATTTTTAGCTCTTGCGCACCAACACTTGCTTGACTTTTTAAGTTTTTCAGCTTCGGCTTTGAAAACAGTTTTTTAGCATTTTCGAAGATGTCTGAAGATAGAAAGGCTGCTATCGAGATAAAGCTGAGTCTCTCTGAAGAGAAAAACCTGGGGTTTCTTGAAGCAATGTCGAAGACAAATACAGAAAAGATTACCAAAGAGATTTTAGAAGGTTTATCTGAAGATACTGATGACAGCGACAGTTATGATGTGGATAGCGGTGGTGAAGAGTCCGAAGATCGCCCTTGGCGACCAAGCCATGCGGTTTTCGGCAAATCAAGTATCAAAGAAAATCATCTTGTCAACATGAGGGGAAGATATTTCCGGGACTTGTCCATTGTGAGGGCCGACAAAGGAGAGAAGACCTGTCCGACTCCTGAGAAAAATGAAGTCGTAGTGTTCCGAAGCTTTTTGAAAGCTGGACTACGATTTCCCCTGAGCAGCTTTGTCGTAGAAGTACTGAAAATATTTGAAATCTATCTTCACCAACTTACCCCCGAAGCAATCATAAGGATGAATATCTTCGTGTGGGCCGTGAGAAGCCAGGGTCTGGAACCTGATGTGAAAAGTTTCTGCAACATACACGAATTGTTATACGAGACAAAGCCCTGGGGTAAGGAGCAGTATCACAATAATTTCGGCTGCTACAGCTTCGTCGCTCGGTCTGGGTCAAGCTGTCCCGTACCAACCTTTCGGAAAAAATGGCCTGGCGACTGGATGACAGAATGGTTTTATGTGAAGAATGACCTGAAAACACGGGAAGATATTAAAGGTATAATTATGCGCCCTATTTGGCAACGCTTCGGCCTGCGGAAGCCGAAGGTTGAAATAAACGAAGCTGCCGAAGAATGCCAGAGAGCCTTCGGAGTTATTTGCTCTTTTATTGGAACGAGAGATTTGGTTCAAGAGCATATTGCCTTCAGGGTATGGCCGCTCGTGGAAAAATGGGAAATGCCGCAAGAGACGATAAAGGAGGCTGATAAAGGTGGACTTATCAGGCTGAAATATACTTTCAAGTTTGGAGATAAATTTGTTGAGCCAGATGATGACTGGCTAAAAAGCATTGAAAATTTAAGTGATGAATTACTCGGGGTTTATTCAAAGGCCGAAGATACTGCATTGTCAGCAGCCTTCGGAGGCCGGAAAAAGAAAAGACTGAACCGAGTGTTTGACGCAATTGGGTTCGTGTACCCCGACTACCACTATCCAGCGCGGGGTCAAAAAAGAAAAAACGCAGCTTCTGCACAAGAAACTGCTTCAGCCGCTCCTAGCGAGCCAGCGCCGAAGAGACAAAGGGTAAAGGTTCTCACACACCGGCCACGCTACATTGAACCAGCTACAGTGCCTGAGTTCGCCGGCGAAACTTCTTCGGCCATCGAAATTAAAGAACCAACTTCAGTGCCGAAGATCGAAGAAAAAACTGAAGCACCCTCAGCACAGAAAGCAGAAAAACCGAGAACTGAAGGAACGAAAATATTGGAAATTTTAAGTCCTTCAACAAGTGTTGAGACGATAAAAAACCAAAAGGGCCCAGCGGTGACCCCGAAAAGAAAAAGAATGGTCAATGTGCTAGATGTTCTGGAGACAATAAAGTCCTCAAGCACGACTCCGAAGAAGACTGTTGAAACTTCCGTAGCGGAAACTGAAATCTTTGATACTAAAGCTCCGAAGCCACAAACTGAGACTGAAGCTGGGCCTTCAGAGCCCACGAAGGTAAAATCCTTGGAAACCGAAGAAGAAAAAATGACAGAGCCAATTCTTGTTGAAGAAATCAGTGCTGTTGCCCCCGAAGCATCCCCCAAAGTCCTTGATTATATTGTTCGACATGCTTCGGGGAAAAAGTTATCAGAAGAAGAAATTTTTGAAGCTAATCATTATGCCAAAGAATTGAAATATCCGAAGGGGGCACTAGTGTTCAATGGTACAAATGAAGAAGATTTCCTATACTGCCTCCCGGACAACAAAGAATTACTTGTCTGCCGGGAAATGGCCCGAAGCATGGGGTTTCCGAAGCTGGAGGCTGGCCTCTACGCGATGACAAAGGACGATCTTACGGACAGCCTTGCGTATAATAGCCTAAAGGTACGAGATCTGCGCATTTGGAAACTTTATGATTTGAAATCTATTGTTTTATTCTTATACTAACTTTTTTACATATAGGGTTTAATACTAAGCAACGCACTGAGAGCGCAAAAGAATGCCGAAGACGAGAGCTATGAAATTGCTTTCAACAACCTTCGAACAGAGGTTATCAAACTAAGGAACGAAGCCCTGGAAAAAGACAAAATTCTAGTTACATTGGTGGATAAAATAAAGGAGAACGAAGCTGCGTCTAAAGCACAAGTTGCAGCTCAAAAGCACGAGATTGACGATCTTCGGAAGCAATTAGCCCGGGCTAAAGAAGAACGCATACTTGAAGAAACGAAGCGAGAACTTAGCGACCAATGGGCAAATCATTTAGAAGGAACTGTCGAAGAGCTTCGTTCGTCCAAGAAAAGATGCTATAACAAATCTATGGAGTGTGTTAAGAAAATGAAAGCTAGCTTCGCCAGCGTTGGCGCATTTTCGAGTGAAGAAAACTTTACAAGAGGCAACCCCGAAGGTCCCATTGAATGGATTAATCACGAAGCTGAGGCCTTTGAGGAAATTTTAAATAGTCGCGGAGACATATGCGCTTTTTCGGGTGCCAGGGGGATTGCCACCATTTTAGAAAGGAAAGGCTGCGAACATGTAAAAATTTTAGCACAATCCGAAACTGCCTTGTCCTTCGAAGATGCTAAAGACCCTTCAGCTGAAGCTAGCATAGTTGGTGGAAAATTTTTCACCGATATCTGGGATAATGGTGGCCGAGAAATGGCCCGAGAAATTATCCAAAAAAGCGAAAAAGGTATCCATGATGCTAGAAAAGTGGCCGAGGCTGCTGAGAAAAGCGCAGAGCCCGAAGGGCAAATAGGTATTAACTAATGATTTTTATTGTGTTGTAATTTTTGATTTCAAACTTCGTTCGCCAATTGTAATAGCAATGTAGCCGTATCGTGTCCTCCCTCAGATCCTGCTAAAACACCTCCGGGCCCTCACCCGAAGGACGACGATGAAATCAAAAAGATGGCCGAAGCTATCATGGATCAAGTTGTCAATCAACTCCTGAACGAAGCTGCGGAAGTAGTACTTAGGGAAGACTAGGTGCCATTGCAAAAACATCTGAAATGTAATATGTGTAATATCTTGTAACCCTGAATGTAATGTACTTGTTTTTTATGGTTCAATTCTTTACGATGCATGAAATTTTACATACATACCATTTTTGAGTCTTTGACGAAAAAAACACCTTCCCTTCTTTTCATGCTTCGTGAAGAAGAATTTTCATTTATCACAACGATATCCATAGTGCTCTGATGAAGAATATCCAAGCTTCGTGAAAATATTTTCCGAAGCTACACTCCGAAGATCAATATTGTATCTCCTTGTGACAGCATGATTTTCCCCTTTTTCAAAGCATTTTTCCGAAGATCGATATTGTGCCCCCTTCTTGTGCCATATGCAGCATGATGTATGATGCTTATGCTATGCGAAATGATGTGATGATGTTATGTTATGTAAAATGATATTTATTCCGAAGATACACGCACATCCCTGCAATAAAACACATAATGTTTTTAAATCAGCGTTGACTTTTCGCTGTAAGCCTCCCTTAGGAGCTTCTTCGCCTTTTACTTCAGCGGAATCAGCGTTTATTTTTCGCTGTAAGCCTCCCTTAGGAGCTTCTTCGCCTTTTACTTTTGGCGGTATTCGCGTTGACTTTTCGCGCTTCGCCTTTTACTTAGGCGGTATCAGCGTTTATTTTTCGCTGTAAGCTCTGCATTCCCTTTGGAACGACTTCTGAGCAGAAAACTTACACTGCGCTCCCTTTGGAACGGCTTTTTGTAACTTCAGCAAACTTACTCTGCGTTCCTTAGAACGACTTTTTGTTGCTTCAAAAAATTCATATCGTGCCTTTTAAAATAAATCTTTGATAATTCGAAGGTCCTCCTTGCTATCGCAAATCTTTAAGCTTTAATAACTTAAGCCTGTGGAGAAGACATATTTTCCTTGTGGCTGACAACGAAACTATTACATGAGATTTAAAAAGTGTCCTTTATTACACAGAAAATAAAACTGAATGGAAAAGACTACTATCAAGGTAGGATATTTGTCAATAAATGTGCTTCGATTCTGGCACAGTGCTATTGACTGTGCGAGCTTCGGACTGTTCTCTGAAGTCCCTTTGATGTTGAGCATATTGGCCCCCTTCTGGCTGCTGGCCTTATTGCAGCGGTGGTGGAGGCGGAGGCTGTTGCCAGGAAGCTTGAGGTTGACTCGCCGAAGCAACAGAAACTGTAGGGTGATTGCCTACATATTCTGGGATGTAAGGCGAATGATACGAAGCAGTGTACATAATCTGCTTCGGCTGACCCTGTTGTGCTGCAGCTTCGGCTATCTCCTTTTGCTTCTGGATGGTAACATGGCACATCCTGGTGGTATGGCCCTTGTTTTCACCACAGAACAAGCAAAATGTTCTCCTTGGTTGATCTCCAAATCTTCCGCCGAAGCCCCTGGCGCCTCTGCCTCTTGGAGCTGGCGGCCGGAAGGAGCTTTGCTGTTGCCCCGAAGCCTGTGAGGAGCACTGTGGCCTTTGCTGCTGACTCCCCTTATCATCATTTTGAGTAGAGTTGTGAATTGACCTGACGTGCCTCGGATAAAATCTTCCACCGAAGCCCCTGGTCATTTCGGAAAACCTGAAAGCTTCCTCCCTTCTTTGACGAAAATCATTGTCGGCCCGAATATACTCGTCCATCTTCTGGAGCAGCTTCTCCAAAGTTTGAGGAGGTTTCCTAGCAAAGTACTGAGCTGAAGGTCCTGGCCGAAGTCCCTTGATCATGGCCTCAATTACAATTTCGTTGGGCACTGTTAGCGCCTGTGCCCTCAAACGTAAGAACCTCCGGACATACGCCTGAAGGTATTCTTCGTGATCCTGGATGCACTGGAATAGAGCTTGAGCAGTGACCGGCTTCGTCTGAAACCCTTGGAAGCTGGTTAACAACATGTCCTTCAGCTTTTGCCATGAAGTGATCGTTCCTGGTCGAAGGGAGGAATACCAGGTTTGAGCAACACTCCTGACAGCCATAACAAAAGATTTTGCCATGACTGCAGTATTGCCACCATACGAAGATACTGTTGCTTCGTAGCTCATCAAAAACTGCTTCGGGTCTGAATGGCCGTCGAACATGGGAAGCTGGGGCGACTTGTAGGACGAAGGCCAAGGTGTAGCCTGCAGCTCAGCGGACAGAGGAGAAGCATCATCAAAAGCAAAATTTCCATGGTGGAAATTCTCATACCAGTCATCTTCGTTGAAGAAACCCTCCTGATGAAGATCCTTGTGCTGAGGCCTTCGGTTCTGCTCATCCTGAGTAAGATGACGAACTTCTTCAGAGGCTTCGTCTATCTGCCTTTGCAGTTCTGCTAGCCTGGCCATCTTTTCCTTCTTCCTCTGCACCTGTTGATGAAGCATCTCCATGTCTCTGATTTCTTGGTCTAGCTCATCCTCTTGCGGTGTCGGGCTGACAGCCTTCCTCTTCTGGCTTTGGGCCTCCCGAAGAGAGAGAGTCTCCTGATTGGGGTCCAGCGGTTGCAGAACTGCAGCCCCAGTTGCTGAAAAAAGAAATGCGATAGTCGAAGCTACGATCGAGAAGTTATAACATTTACGTTAAAAAGTATTAGTTAGGACATTTAATTCGACGCAATCACATTAATTGACATCGAATATAGATTAAAACTACTATATAGTTATAACTAACTTACTAGTTTAATAGTGGACGATTAAATAAATAGTTAATTATCTGCCATGAGTGATTATAAGCGAACGATTTAATCTCGCGAGAGGACAACACGCGCGATCCTCACGACACGCGAGAAAAACTAAACAGACGCCACACTTACATTAAACGAATATTAGTCGAAAACATCTAAGTCGGCACTAACCACATAAACAAGTATTTATCGCTTGCATCGATAGAATTAACACTTAGTTCTGATTGCCTTACTATTCGGTTAGTCATCGTTTAATTACGTAAATTAATTAACGTGAGCGATTCTAGGCAAAACATTAATTAGCACGAGCAATTCTAGGTGGAGTGGTTTACTGAAGCGCAACGAGACGCGCAATGCCTGAGGGCGATGTGCACACTGCGCGCTAGATAGCGCACACGATCACGCGGATGGACAACACGTTCGACGCGCGCGAAAGACGCGCGAACAAACGATGGGTGCGATGGCGAAACTATGGACACGCAGGGCGGGTAGACGGGGCTAGATGAGCTTCGCCTCAATGGGCTCACCTCAGATGACGGCGAACGGCGGGCGTAGACGCACGACGTTGGGCATGTACGCAGAACACGACGAACTGCTGGCGAAGACTTCGGCGCAATGAACGACGATGGCAACTCGGCCACGGTGGCCACGACCGGCTAGGCCACAGGCGCACAGGACGTACGGGACGGCCGCGCAGGGCACGAGGGCGAGTCGTGCAGGGCACGGGCGAGTCGCGCAGGACACGCCGGGCTGGCCGCGCAGGCCATGAGCCGCGCCAGGACGCTGCGCATAGGGCGGGGCCATGCTGGGCACCGCGTGCACCGTGCTAGGGCACTGCGCGCCAGGCCGCGCCGCGGGCACCGCGTGCCACGCCGGGCTGCACCGAGGGCACTGCGCGTGCGCCAGGCCAGCCGCTGCACCGGCTGGCCGCGCCAGGCCGCCACGCAGGAAGGTCGCGCCGGGCCACCGCGCTGGCAGGCCACGCCGAGCCGCCGCGCGTCTGCGCCGCAGGTCACGGGGCCGCGTGCCCTTGCAGCCGCGGAGGGCCGTGCGCCCGCGCCAGGTGAGCTCCAGCCGCACACGCCAAGCCGCATGCGCGCAAGGCCGCGGGCCGCGCCGGCCGAGCTCTAGCCGCGCGCCGAGGGCATGCCAGGCCGAGCTCCAGGCCGCGCGCGCCGCGAGCACGGGGAGGAGGGCGCTGGCGGTTTGGGGGAGAGGAGGGAATGAGGGAGGGCAGATGGCGTGAGGTGGGCGAGAAGGGGCTGGTGGCTGGCGGCTCTGCGAGAGCGCGACGCGGGCGCCAGAGGGAGCGGCATGGCGGTTAGAGAAGGCCGCCCTGACAAACGGGCCCCACAGGCGATGGTGGCGGCGGCTAGGGCGCGCCCACGCGCTAGGGTTTGGGGCAGGGGGCGCCAGCGCTGGGTGGGCCGCGGGAATGGGCCGGGGGAAAGGGGCGCGCTGGGTGGGCGCGGCTGGGCCGAGGCGGAGGGCGCGCTGGGCTGCGCAGGGTGGGGTGCTGGGCCATTTTCCTTTTTTATTATTTCTTTCTCTTCCTTTTTATTTAAAATTGCTTTTAGTTTTGAATTCAAAATATACCATGCCTTATGAATCTAGACGAATGCACAACAAAGCACAATCATCATCAAAAAAATGGGTGCTCCAGCATGATGCAATAATCAAAATTCTTTTAGGGTTTCATTTTACTACACTAAAAACTTGTATATAATAAAATAACTCTCCATTATTTGGAAAAAGAGTAGAAAGGAAGGAAAGAAAGAGGATAACACCTGAATTTGATGGATATTTAGAAGAGAAAATTTATACCCCCAAATTCAGGGTGTTACAAGGAGCTTGTCAGCAATCGAGGAGAACAATGAGGTCTCAGGTAGGGGAAAAGGGAGGGATGCATCTGTGGCTAATCGATGGAGAAGGTAGAAAAGAATCTTTAGGAGCAACCAATCAATTTGAGGGGCAAAGGAGATGCTAGCGCTGAGCGGGTAGTGTGAGCTTCAGCTAGAGCCCAAATGGCTTAAATAGGGGGAGAAGGGGGCATTATCGGCCCGATTGCACTATGACTGCGACCATGGTAGCCAATCCACCACTATGATGCTGATGTCCACCACTATGAATGTCCAACTGGTGAAGAAATCAAGCTTAGGGAGAGGGAAGGGGATAACAAGTGAGACCGAGCAATAGCGAGAGTGTGCAAGCAGCACACAAATGGTGTATGCGCTAGACGGATGCCAAGCGGGCCCTAGCAGTTAGCGAGAGATAGGGAGGACAATTCAATTTTCCAAAAATCTAAAACAAAGAGCTCAAAATATTCCATAAAATAGCCATGTGGTGGATAAAAATATGAGGATCCCCCTCATCACAAAAAAATTAACATAACAAACTTAATTATTGGTCATAAAATAAATAAGGCCTGATTTTATTGGATCATTTATTTGAATTATGAAAGAAAGGATAAAAGGAGTCACTAAGAATTAGGGTAAAAGACTTAAGAGTTACATATTTGCACATGGTGAATTAGGATATCAAACATAGCGAAGTTTTTTTTATCAAACTTAAGTTACTTTGTAAGAAGACATATTCTTAATTCAAAATTATAAATGCTTAACAACAAACATATATGAATGCTCATGTGGTATGCAAATGATGCTTATGATTAGGCACAACTTGGGAGGATCAAATAAAAGAGTGTGTCACATATATATCTTTTAGCTATATGATTTCTAAGAAAATCATGGCAGATGTCAATGTGCTTGGTGTGTGAATCTGGTACCATATTGTTTACAAGTTTTATGACACTCTCTTGTCACACAAAAAATCTACTTTTTCTAAGACAACACCATAGTATAGAAATGATTGTTTTATGTGTACTATTTTTGCACAACAAACATCCATGGCTATGTACTCCACTTTGGTGGTTGACAAGGCAACACTATTTTGTTTCTTTGAACTCAATGATACTAGTGATCTAGCAAGCATATGATACCCTCCTAAGGTACTTTTTCTATCAATTTTACACCATCATAATCCAAGTTGCAATAGCCAATAAGTTCAAAATTAGCTCCTTTGGTATACCAAAGTCCAATGCTCGACGTGTGCTTTACGTACCTAAGGATTCTTTTAATGTCACTTATGGAGCTTCCTTAGGATTAGCTTGAAATATAGCACACATACACACAATAACATGATGCCGGGCCCAGACACGGTTAAATACAACAAGCTACCATCGTAGAATGATAGAGAGTTTAATCAATTGGGTACCTCATTCATCTAGCTCAAGATATCCATTTGATGGCATTAGAATCTTGATTGGCTTATTGTCATCCATCTTGAACCTCTTAAGCAAATATTTGGTGTACTTTTCTTGTGAGATGAAGTTACCCTCTTTCATTTACTTGACTTGAAAACCAAGAAAGAAAGTAAGCTTACTAATCATCGACATCTCAAACTACTTCGACATCAATTCACCAAATTCCTTGTGACACCCTTTATTTATTAAGAGAAAAATTATATCATCAACATAAACTTGACAAATGAAGATACCATTGTGTTTTTTCTTAGTGAATATTATATCATCAACATAAACTTGACAGATGAAGCCCTTCTCAATGAGAAAGTCACAAAGACGCTCAAACCAAGCCCTTAGAGCTTGCTTTAGCCCATATAACACCTTGGACAATATATAAAAAGGATCAGTGTATGAAAAATATAACTTGTCCCATTTGACAAAAGTTTTGGTGTTTGATGATAAACACAACCATTTGGACTAACATGTTTGCTAGTGTTTATGTTTATAGTTCCAAGGATGCAATATGGACTTGGACGAAGGCAATAGGGTGATCAAGAAGATCAACACCTCAAAGCAAGATGTTAGAAGACTCATTGAAGACCTATCAAAATCATGCGAGAGTCCAAAACATAAGATGGAAGAAGCAAAGAAACACGAATACATGGAGAAAAAGACACAGTGCATTGAACATGTGTGGTGGCACACCAAATGTCACATTGGACATGTGTTGTGCCTAGAAGATTGTGCTAAAGACAAGTGCATAGGATGCCTTAGTGTGCACTAGACAGGCAACACCAGACATGGCATGTAAAGAGCCCTATAGAGCGTGTGCGGGTGGCTACAACACACCGAATGTTGCACCGTATATGTCACTCAGAGCAGGTGTAAAACACACCCAAGCTAGGTATAAGAGACTAGACTTGTCCGATGTAATCATCGGTGGCAACCGAATACCTAGAAACAGTTTCTTGTTCTTGACTCATCACCTTGAATTTGAAAGGATCATGATGCCCAAGAGGGGGTGAATTGGGCTTTTCTAAAAATCAACACTAATTAAACCCTAAGCAAGAGCCCAACTTCACCCCAACAACTAGCACTAAGAGAATAATACTAGAAATACAACAATGCTAAGACAATACTTCAAATACTTGCTAAACAAATACACAATGTAAAATGCTTGAATTAAGTGCGGAATGTAAAGCAAGGTTTAGAAGACTCCTCCAATTTTTCCCGAGGTATCGAAGAGTCGGCACTCTCCACTAGTCCTCGTTAGAGCACCCGCGCAAGGGTATCGCTCCCCCTTGGTCCTCGCAAGAACCAAGTGCTCACTACAAGATGATCCTTTGCCACTCCAGCGCGGTGGATCCCTCACGACCGCTTACAAACTTGAGTCGGGTCACCAACAAGATCTCCACGGTGATCACCGAGCTCCCAACGCCACCAAGCCGTCTAGGTGATGCCGATCACCAAGAGTAACAAGCCGTAGACTTTTGCTTGACCAAGAGAAGCCTAATGCAAGTGGTGTGTGCTCTAGGTGGCTCTTCCTAGCGCTAATGAGGTCCAAATGCGGGATTAAGATTCACTAATCTCCTCACTAGGCTTTTGGTGCTTGCAATGCTCTTCCAATGTGCAGGAATTAATGTGGAGCAAGTCATTGAATATGGTGGGCGGAGGGGGTATAAATAGCCCTCACCCACCAACTAGCCATTGCAAGCAGTGTTCTGCGCATGGGCGCACCGGACAGTCTGGTGCGCCACCGGTGCGCCAACGGTCGACTCCAACGGCTAGTTCTGACAGCTAGCCGTTGGGCAGATGGCACACCGGACAGTCCGGTGCGCCACTAAAATTCAATTCTGAACCTTGCGCTCTCGGGTTTCTGCTCGGGGAAAACCCTTCCCCGGGCCATCCTAGCCCCACCTGGCACTGGCAGAGGGCGCACCGGACAGTCCGGTGCTCCAAGGCCAGAAACCCTATCTTCCATTTTCAGCTGATTTTCAAATCGATTTTCGTTCTAACTTGTGAGTATGTTCTAGAGTGTCACCTAGCACTATATGTGAGTGTGAATATGCACCAACACTACACTAGAACTCTCTTGGTCAAACTACTCATCGACAACCCCTCTTTATAGTACGGCTAAAACAAAATAAAAGACCTAGCTAAATCACGAGTGTCCGCAACTCCTTGACACTCGGACTACGTAGACCTTCACTTTGAGTTTCGTCGCTTTAGTCGTTGCTTCGAGTTCTTATCTCCGGGATTGTTTTCACCATTGTAGTACTTCTACCTGTAATGCGACCTAACTTACCATTTGTCTCTGCAAAACACACGTTAGTCACATATAACATTACGTTGTCATTAATCACTAAAACCAACCAGGGGCCTAGATGCTTTCAATCTCCCCCTTTTTGGTGATTGATGACAACCCTATAAGATTTGTGAGAGTAGTTTGTTTTAAAATTTCTGTCAATAGAGAAGATGGTTAGTTGTACTCAGTAATCTTTGACAGAAAAAGTGTGTAACATAATAATAGGAATGAGCGCATACACATCATAAGTTTTCTTGTTCATATATGAAAGTGAAATCAAATCGATGAACAAGAACTAGAAGACTGGTGATAACATATAAGGTGAAAACATAATACACACACAGTCAACATAAGCATCGAGAGTATATAATAGAGTTTGTGAGCCAAAAACATCATACAAAAGTAGAGCTAGTACAGAGAGTAACAAGCACATATATTACATCAAGATGACTCTCTACTAACTCCCTAACTCCCCCTAGCTCTCACAACTCATATCTCTCCCCCTTTGGCGTCAAACACTAAAAGGGAACCCGAACCTACACATCAGAAGAGGGAGGAGGTGGCGGGGGCGCATCTGGTCGCGGTCGTGGTAGCAGAGCAAACGCCAGCTGTGGGTCAGAGTCAGTCTCGGATCCAGGATCTGCTGTAGAAGCTAGAGCTGGTACTGACTCAGACAGAAGCTACACTGCAGGAGCTACCGGAGCCGAAGAAGTCACAGACACCGCCACATAACAGTAGGAGCTGGTGGCACTGGCGGCTGAGAGCTGACGGAGCCAATGACCGGCGACATGAAAACTAGGGTGACCGGCCAGAGCGGAGAGGAAGAAGGACCAACTGAAGGAAGAGGGGGTCCTAGCTGAATAGGTGGCACAACAGGAGCCTGAAGAGGTGGAGGCGGTGCTGACTGAACTAGGGGAATCGGAACACCAGTATGCTGAAGCATGAGAGTCATGAATGCCCTGTTCTCAGCCCAGTCCTGAAGAAGCTGCTGCTGTAGAGTATCCTGCCGGTCCTGAATCGTCTGAAACATCGAGAGCATTCTCTCGGACATCTGCTGCTGGACCGCTGCTAAGTGAGCCTGCTACTGAGTAAGAGTCTGGAGGATCGCCGCAAGAGCAGGGTCAATGGCAGGAGGGGCAGCACCACTAGAACTCCCAGCCTCATGATCATGAGTGTGTGGAGGCATAGGAGGCAGAGGTGGAACCCCAAAGACATCATCATCATCATCATCATCATCATCATCATCATCATCATCATCATCATCATCATCATCATCATCATCATCATCATCATCATCATGGGCTGCTCCGCCCTGAGTCTCAAACTGATGGAAGGTGGTGTCCTCGTCCTGAGTATCAATCACTGGAGCAGATGCTGGCACAGGATCCTCTGGAGCTGGACGGTACGACCCAAAGATGAGGCGAGAGGCCTCAAGAGTACCCTGGAACTGTGGGGGTCAAATCAGCTGAGCAAAGATGTGGCACAGATAGTGAGCATAAGGTAGCTGTCGACGAGCATGTAGACCATCCAGTACTGTGTCCTCGATCTCACAAATGAGAAAATCCACAACATCAAACTCTAAGTGAGAAACTAGGGCGCCAAGGAGCCAAAGCTGAATATGAGTGGCAGCCTCCCTGTAACCCATCCATGGCAGAAGCGTCCATCTCATGAGCTGATATAGAAACTTGGCTGTTGTGGTGAAGTCTGCCGGAGAACGTCGCGACCCATCTGAGAAGTGCGGTCGGAACAGAGCCACGACGTGAGCTATACCAGGAGCAACTCCACCGTGAGGGTGACGAGGAGGATCAAAGGAGCCCTAGCACAAGCTATGAAGACGAGTCGATGACTCGAGAAATCCAAACAACTGACGAATCTGACTTGCATGAATGGTAACATCCTCTCGCTCAAAACGGAATCTCATCTAGTGGTGATCAGGGTCTATCCATACTGAAGCATAGAAAACTCGGATCCATTCCTCAACATATCTGCCGCTGGTAGTCAACAGAGTGAGAAGTCTAGGCAGATAGGAGAGGTGAACTGAAAGGGAAATGTGCCCTTGGGCCATTTCTAAGTATTTTGGTGATTGAGTACCAACACAAGTGTTTTTGTGTTAATCTATGCAAAGTGGTGGACAAAGTACAAATCATGTCAAAAGGCATGTTTCTAGACTTAGTACATTGTTTTATGGACTAATGTATTGTGTTTAAGTGCTGGAAACAGGAAAAATTGAATTGGAAATGAGATGGCTTTGTTCAGCCAAAGTCTGCTCAGTCTGGGTGCACCGGACAGTGTCCGGTGCGCTAGGCTGGCTCTGGCGAACAGGCTACTCTCGGGACTTCGACGGCGGTGTACGACTATAATTCACCGGACTGTCCGGTGGTGCACCGGACTGTCCGGTGAGCCGTTCACAGGCGAACTCGTCACTCTCGGGAGATGATTAACGGTGTACGGCTAAAATTCATCGGACTGTCCGGTGGCGCACCGGACTGTCCGGTGAGCCAACGGTCAGCCGGGGCAACGGTCGGCCGAGGATTCCGCGCGTGACGCGTGGCCGAGCCAACGGTCACATTGGTGCACCGGACTGTCCAGTGTGCACCGGACAGTGTCCGGTGCGCCAATGGCTCTCAATCAGCAACGGTCGACTGCGCCATAGAAGGAAAGAAATCCGCACCGGACAGTGTCCGGTGGTGCACCGGACTGTCCAGTGCACCAGTCGACAGAAGGCAAGATCTGCCTTCCAGGATTGCTCTCAACGGCTCCTAGCTGCCTTAGGGCTATAAAAGGGACCCCTAGGCACATGGAGGAGCACACCAAGCATTCCTTGAGCACTCTTGATCACTCACACTCCATTCCTGCGCACTTGTTCGACATTCTAGTGATTTGAGCTCCGTTCTAGTGTGCTAGTCTCTTGAGCTTAAGTCTGGGTCTTGTGTGTGCGTATTTGCTGTGATCTTTGTGTCTTGTGTGAGTTGCTAATCCCTCCCTTACTCCGTGCTTCTTTGTGAACTTCAAGTGTAAGGGCGAGAGGCTCCAAGTTGTGGAGATTCCTCGCGAACGGGTTTAAGAAAGGCAAAGCAAAACACCGTGGTATTCAAGTGGGTCTTTGGACCGCTTGAGAGGGGTTGATTGCAACCCTCGTCCGGTTGGACGCCACAACGTGGAGTAGGCAAGCGTTGGTCTTGGCCGAACCACGGGATAACCACCGTGCCATCTCTGTGATTGATCTCTTGTTGGTTATTGTGTTTTGTTGAGACTCCTCTCTAGCCACTTGGCGATTATTGTGCTAACACTTAACCAAGTTTTTGTGGCTTAAGTTTCAAGTTCTACAGGATCACCTATTCACCCCCCCCTAGGTGCTCTCAATTGGTATCAGAGTCGTTCTCTTCACAAAGGGACTAATCGCCCAAAGAGATGGATCCTAAGGGGAAGGGAATCGTGATCAACGATAAAGAGAAGGAGTCCTTCGTCAACGAGTCGAAGAATGACAAGCCTACCGACTCGGGCTCGGGCCACAAACGCAAAGATGGGAAGAAGAAGACAAGACGCATCAAGGAGATCGTCTACTACGACGACAGCGATGAGTCCACTTCTTCCCAAAAGGATGACTACGACTACGAGAAACAAAAGACGGTTAATTCGAATTTTTCTTTCGATTACTCTCGTATTCCTCAGAGTTCAAATTCACATTTGCTCTCCATTCCTCTCGGCAAGCCTCCACACTTTGATGGGGAGGACTACGGATTTTGGAGCCACAAAATGCGTAGTCACTTGTTCTCTCTCCATCCAAGCATATGGGAGATTGTTGAGAATGGAATGAAATTTGATAGCTCGGATAGTCCTATATTTATTAATGAACAGATTCATAGAAATGCACAAGCTACTACTGTGTTGTTAGCCTCCTTGTGCAGGGACGAGTACCATAAGGTGAGTGGCTTGGACAATGCCAAGCAAATCTGGGACACCCTCAAGATCTCTCATGAGGGGAACGATGTCACCTTGCTCACCAAGATGGAGTTGGTAGAGGGAGAGCTTGGAAGATTCGCGATGATAAGGGGCGAGGAGCCAACCCAAACATACAACCGGCTCAAGACCCTTATCAACAAAATAAGGAGCTACGGAAGCACGCGATGGATGGACCACGATGTCGTCCGCCTAATGCTAAGGTCCTTCACTGTACTTGATCCACACTTGGTGAACAATATTCGTGAAAATCCCAGGTACACCAAGATGTCGCCCGAAGAAGTCCTAGGGAAGTTCGTAAGCGGGCGAATGATGATTAAGGAGGCGAGATACGTGGACGACGCGTTGAACAGTCCAATCCATGAGCCTCAACCCATTGCTCTCAAGGCAACAAGGAGCAAGGAGGCGCTACCTAGCAAGGTAGCGCAAGTTGAGGCGGCCGGGCTCAATGATGAAGAAATGGCCCTCATCATCAAGCGCTTCAAGACAGCGCTAAAAGGTCACAAGGGACAGCCAAGCAAGACCAAAACCAAGGGGAAGCGCTCATGCTTCAAATGCGATAAGATTGGTCATTTTATTGCTAACTGTCCTGATAATGCACTGTCTTTCCCTTGACCTGCCTAAAGGGGCGAGGAGGGTCCTCGTCATCTCCTCCCCCTGGCGCCGACACATTCTTCGTGCATGGCATCCTAACCTAACGACTGCAAATGAGAGAGAGAAGCTAAGCACAAGTCGACAATAGCCGATAGAATATCAAAAGAGTGGATATCTACCTGGAAAGCTCACACGAGAGGTGAAAATCCAGGTAGGACAGGAGGCGGCCCACGGGCAGGTAAGGTCACTGAAATGATAGAAGAGGTGAGCACGTATTAGTCACATAGTCATAAGTATATGAAATGTGAATAAATACATACACAGAGAATTATGGCACAGAAAACGAGAGATATGGCGATCGAGAGGTCAAACGACACAAAAACGACGTTTGAACGAGAAATAGTGCCATAGGAGGTTTGGAATTCGAATTGAGGCATGAAATGACGTGGAATTGAGCTGATACTTCACGAATAGGTTTATATGGGTAAATATGAGTGAAGTGTGTGCTTGGTTTGAATTTAGGCAAAGAAAATGGAATTTGGGCACTCGGCTCGGAAACGATCGCTCGAAACAGGGAAATGTGTGAAATTGAGGCCTGGTATATCGGATTGGCATGAAATTTGGCGAATATGTTACTGAAGGTGTTGTGAAGGTGCCTGAAAAGTTTGGGTTCAATCGGGGCAATTTGGGCTGGTTTGGGCATTTCACCGAGCATGTGGCGTGCGGTGAATTAGGTTTTTGGAGATATGGCCATTTGAGGATTGAAACCCTCCCAAAGGGAGCTAGAAACCTGCAGGGATACTCAAGGGACACATAGGAACACCTCCAACCACATGGATTCACAGGAATTTGTATTTGCATAAAAAGATGGAGAGGAGAACTTCTCTGGTGGCTGAAACACAGAGAGAAAGGGGGAAAGAGGGAGCAGGGGCTGCTCACCAGAGAGGGAAGAAGAGTAGCACTTGGTCGCCGGAGGATCGCCGCCGGTGAGGAGATCGCCGGAGAATAGATTTGGATCGCCAGAGAGCAGACAGACAGAGAGCAGAACTGAGAAGAAGTGCCTGGCCTCGGGCGCGGGCAGGGGAAAAGATTTTTAAAAACGAGTTATGGGCGCACCGGACAGTCTACAGTGCCTGTCCGGTGCACACCGGACAGCGCACAGTAGCTGTCCGGTGAATCACTGGACAACGCACAGGAAAATGGGATTTGCGCGCGCGGCTGCCGGTGCACCGGACATTGCACAGTGCAGTGTCCGGTGCACACCGGACTGTCCGGTGAGCCCAGACATAGGGAAATTTTTAAATTTTTAAATTTTTCTATCTAGTTTTCAACCAAACCAAATCCCAACTTATAATCACACAAAATAACACTTGTTGGGACAGGTATTGGCACCCTCATATATTTTCTCATAATTTTCAAAATATTTTGCCATAGGCTAGATAATTTTTAGAGAAAATAGGCAAATGGTGAGACTTGCATTTTGGCATTGCACTAGGGGTTTTCATGAAAGATTTGAATTTTGAATACTCCCCCTAAGTGCAGTACCTCATGCATATCTCAAGAACCAACAATTGCATAGAAAGTAAGAATTTAAGTACTAAAAGCTTAAAACTAAGACTTGTCAAGTTTGATCCCAAGTTAAGCTTTTTCACTCGCTTTGTTGGCAGTTATCTCAACTAGGTTAGACAAGCCCTAGATGCAATACAAAAAAATGTAAATATGCAATGCAAGCTTGACAACACCATTTGACATCTTAAATAAAATTTCTGAGATCAAGTATATTTAATTCATTCCTCAACATGCAAAAGCGGGTCTTATCAAGTGGCTTAGTAAAAATATCCGCTAATTGATCTTCCGACCTCACTCCTTCTAAAATGATATCTCCTTTTGCAACATGATCTCTAAGGAAGTGATGACGGATATCAATGTGCTTGGTGCGAGAGTGTTGAATAGGGTTATTAGCAATTTTAACAGCACTCTCATTGTCACACAACAAAGATACCTTTTCTAGAACTACGCCATAGTCTAGAAGAGTTTGTTTCATATATAAAATTTGTGTGCAACAAGCACCCGCGGCAATGTATTCCGCTTCAGCGGTTGACAAGGCAACACTATTTTCCTTTTTGGATGTCCATGATACTAGTGATCTCCCAAGCAAATGGCACCCCCAGAAGTACTTTTTCTATCAATTTTGCAGCTGGCATAATCCGAATCGGAATAGCCAATTAGATCAAAAGTAGCTCCTTTGAGATACCACAAACCAACGCTTGGGGTGTGCTTGAGATACCTAAGAATTCTTTTAACAGCGCGAAGATGAGCTTTCTTAGGATTAGATTGAAATCTAGCACACATGCAGACACTAAACATGATATCGGGCCTAGATGCGGTAAGATACAATAAACTACCAATCATAGAACGATAGAGAGTTTGATCAACCGGGTTACCTCCCTCATCTAGGTAGAGATGTCCATTTGTTGGCATAGGTGTCTTGATTGGTTTGCACTTCTCCATGTTGAACCTTTTCAACAAGTCTTTGGTATACTTCTCTTGTGAGAGGAAGTTACCATCTTTCATTTGCTTGACTTGAAAGCCGAGGAAGTACGTTAGCTCACCAATCATTGACATCTCGAACTCCTTCGACATCAACTCACCAAATTCCTTGCAATGATAGTCATTTGTCGAGCCAAAGATTATGTCATCAACATATACTTGACAAATGAAAATATCACCGTTATGTTTCTTTGTGAATAGAGTTGTGTCGACGGTCCCGATCTTGAAGCCCTTTTCGATGAGGAAGTCGCGAAGACGCTCATACCAAGCCCTTGGAGCTTGATTTAGCCCATATAGCGCCTTGGACAACCTGTAAGCATGGTTAGGATATCTAGGGTCTTCAAATCTATGTGGTTGCTCAACATATACAAGTTCATTTATGAAGCCATTTAAAAATGCATTTTTACATCCATTTGATAAAGCTTTATATCATAGCATGATGCATATGCGAGTAGGATACGGATGGCTTTCAGTCGAGCAACCGACGCAAAGGTCTCTCCAAAATCTAAGCCTTCAACTTGAGAGAATCCTTTTGCAACAAGTCTTGCCTTGTTCCTTACAATCACGCCTTGATCATCTTGTTTGTTCCTGAACACCCACTTTGTTCCAATGATTCTTGTACCTTGTGGAGGCTTCTCCAAGGTCCAAACTTGGTTTCGGGTGAAGTTGTTTAGTTCTTCATGCATGGCGTTCACCCAGTCCGGATCCTGTAGCGCCTCATCTATACATGTAGGCTCAACACAAGAAACAAAGGAGTGATGTTCAATAAAAGAAGCATGTCTATGTGATTGAGTAATAACCCCTTGTGAAGGACTCCCAATGATTTGGTTTTGAGGATGAGCTTGAAGTAGTGATGAGTTTCTCCTGTTAACCACTTGGGAAGAAGATCCTGGAGCATCAACATCTTTGGCTTGTACCCTTGCTTGTTCATGAGAGACAAATGTATCTTCATTTGCATGCCTCTCATCTTTTTCATCATCTTGTGGTACATTTGATGAAGAAGGCCTGTCAATGTTTTGCACCTCTTCTTCATCTTCTTTTGGTTTGATAGCTCCAATTGGCATGTTTTTCATTGCTTCCCTAAGTGGCTCATCACCTACATCATCAAGATTCTCAAGTGCTCCTTGGGAGCCATTAGTCTCATCAAATTCCACATCATATGTTTCTTCTACATCACCAGTGGCATGATTGAATACTCGATATGCTTTGGACTTTAATGAATAACCAAAAAGAAAATCAATATCACAACGTCTTTGAAACTTCCCTAGATGATGGCGTTTCTTGTAGATGTAGCATTTGCATCCAAACACCCGGAAGAAGGAGACGTCTGGCTTTTCCCATTTAGCAGTTCATAGGGAGTCTTCGCAAGTAGCCGGTGAGGAAATAGCCTGTTTGATGTATAACATGCAATGTTGACAGCTTCGGCCTAAAACCTCTCTGGTGTGTTATACTCATCAATCATTGTTCTTGCAAGTGTGATCAAGGTCCTGTTTTCCTTTCAACAACTCCATTTTGTTGAGGTGTATATGTTGCAGATACTTCATGCTTGATCCCAATTTCATCATAGTACTCATGAATGTTGGTGTTGTCAAATTCTTTGCCATTATCACTTCTAATCTTCTTGATCTTGCAATCAAATTCTTTTTGAGCTTTCTTGGCAAACTTCTTGAATATAGATGCAACTTCAGATTTGTCATGAAGAAAGAACACCCAAGTGTATCTTGAGAAATCATCAACAATCACTAGACAGTAGAGGTTGCCACCAGCACTTACATAATTTGTAGGTCCAAATAAATCCATATGAAGTAGTTCCAGTGGCCTTGATGTTGACATGAAAGCTTTTATATGATGTGTGTTAGCAACTTGCTTCCCAGCTTGACATGCACTACAAGGCTTGTCCTTTTCAAATACAACATCCTTTAATCCTCTAACCACGTCCTTCTTTAATACCTTCTTGATTGTGCTCATCCCAACATGTGCAAGCCTCCTATGCCAAAGCCATCCAAGTGAAGCTTTGGTGAAAAGGCAAGTTCTTAAGTCTGCATCTTCTGAAGTGAAATCCACTAAGTAGAGATTGTTGTATCTAAATTCTTTAAACACCATTGATTCATCATCCATTTTTGATACAATAACCTCTGTTAGAGTGAATAAGCATTGAAGTCCAAGATCATAGAGTTGACCCATTGATAATAAATTGAAGCTTAAAGGTGCAACCAAGAGAACATTTGAAATTGGTAAATCATTTGAAATTGCCACCTTGCCAAGTCCTTGAACTTTCCCTTTTGAATTGTCCCCAAATGTGATTTTGTCCTATCCATCAACATTCTCATCAAGTGAGGTGAACATCTGTGGGTTGCCTGTCATATGTTGTGTGCATCCACTGTCAATAACCCAATGGCACCCACCGGTCTTGTAGTTCACCTACATCCACAGACAAATCAAGCTTGAGTTTTGAGGACCCTATATTGCATAGGACCAGTAACTTTCTCAATCAAGGACTTTGCAACCCAAATTTGTCTAGGTCTACTCTTGCTTGGTGGACCTAGGAATGTAACTTTGACCTTTCCATTTGCAACTTTTCTTAGAACATAATGAGCATTGAAAGCAAATGGTCTTGAGTGCTTAGGCAAGGGAGTTGGTGGTTTAGCTTTGCAGTTGTGGGCAAAGTGACCTTCTTTTCCACACTCAAAGCATTTGATAGGCTTGTGAGTCTGCTTTGGCTTGTATTGAGTAGTAGCTTTATTTTGCACAAAAGCATTGTATCCAATACCACTCTTGTTGTTTTTCATGACAGTGTTCATGAGCAACTCATTTTGGAGGTATTGGCCCTTGTTGAACTTTTGCACACTTGTTGCAAGATGTTCATTTTCACTCTTAAGTTTCTTGACCTCATTTTTAAGCCTTTCATTATCCACTGCCAACTCATTGTTGAAATCATTGTTCTCAATGACAACCTTTCCTCTAGTAGTTGCATCAGTCAAGTATCTCTTCAATTTTTGGTTGTCTAAAGTCAAGACTTCAACTTTTTCGGTCAATTCATCATGTAGACTAGTTTGCTCTCCTTGACTCAAATCATCACATGAGGTTGCTACATCAATCTTAACAACATGGTTAATAGCCTCATGTGTATTGCAAGATAAAAGTTCATTTTCAACAAGAAGATTATCATGATCAAATTTAATCTTAGTATAGTCTTCCTTGATTTTCACTAGTCTATCTTTCAACTCCCTATTAGCTTCATTTAACTTGTCACATTTATCTTTAGCATCTTTTCGGGAGGATGTGAGCTCATTTACAGTGGATGACATAGTTTTGTTTTCTTCTTTCATTTCATCACTAGCTTTCATAACTATGTCATATTTGGCATTCAAAGATTCATTTTCATTTTTCAACCTATCACATTTAGCTTTTGACTTCCTAATGATTTGAGTGTATTCTTTAAGCAAGTTAGCTAGTTCATCATAGGAAGGTGAAGCAAATTCCTCATCACTATCACTATCACTATCATCAGTAATATCAATATCATTTTGTACCTTCCGTTCACCTTTAGCCATGAGGCATAGGTGAGAAGTCGATGATGGCGATGGTGGTGGTGAAGAGAAGTCCCCGGCGATGGCGGCAACCTTTTCATCATTCTCTTCTTCACTTGAAGAAGATCCACTTGATGACTCAATGTCAGTGAGCCAGTCACCAACAATATATGCCTTTCCATTTTTCTTTTTGTGGAACCTCTTTTGCTTCCCATCCTTCCTCTTGAAGAATCTCTTTTCCTTTTTCTCATCATCGCTGACATCTTCTTTCTTACCCATGAACTTGTTCTTCTTGGGCTTGTTACATTGATGAGCAAGATGACCAAGCTCTCCACAATTGTAGCAATCCATCTCAGAAATGGGCTTTCTTTTGCTGGAAAAGAATTTCTTCTTTCTTGAATCAAATTTGATGCCTTCTTTGTTGAGCTTCTTTAACATCTTGGTGGTCTTCCTCACCATCAAGGCAATGTTAGCATCAAGGTCATCATCACTTGAGGATTCTTCCTCAATTTGTACTTTAGCTTTTCCTTTTGTTTCTTGATTTGCTTTAAGAGCCAAATCCTTTCTCTTCATCTTTGTCATTGATGTGCATGTACATCTCATGAGCATTGATCTTTCCCAATATCTGTGTAGGTGTGGTAATTGAAAGATCCATTTGATGCAGTACAGTGACAATGTGTCCATATTTGTCAATTGGGAGGACACTGAGAATCTTCCTCACAACATCCGGTTGTGAAATTTGTGTAAGCCCCAATCCATTTACTTCCTCTACAAGAATATTGAGACATGAGTATATAGCATTGGCATTTTCATTAGCAAGTATTTCAAAAGAATTTAACTTTCTCATAGCAATGTGATATCTCTCCTCACGCTCACTCCTAGTTCCTTCATGTAGAGCACATATGTCCATCCACAAATCATGAGCATTTTTATGATTTCTAACTCTATTGGACACATCTTTGCAAAGGCCTCTAAAAAGGGTGTTTTTGGCCTTAGCATTCCATTTCTCATAATTAAACTCATCACCTACAAGATTTGTGGGATCTCTAGGTTGGGGGAATCCTTGTGTGGCGGCTTTGTAGACACCAATGTCTATAGCCTCTAAATATTCTTTCATACGAATTTTCCAATATGGAAAATTGTCACCATCAAAAACGGGAGGAGGTCCATCCCCACCGGACATCGTTACTCTAGCGGTTAAGCTAATCTAAGAGCAACAAGGCTTTGATACCAATTGAAAGGATCACGATGCCTAAGAGGGGGGGTGAATTGGGCTTTTCTAAAAATCAACACTAATTAAACCCTAAGCAAGAGCCCAACTTCACCCCAACAACTAGCACTAAGAGAATAATACTAGAAATACAACAATGCTAAGACAATACTTCAAATACTTGCTAAACAAATACACAATGTAAAATGCTTGAATTAAGTGCGGAATGTAAAGCAAGGTTTAGAAGACTCCTCCAATTTTTCCCGAGGTATCGAAGAGTCGGCACTCTCCACTAGTCCTCGTTGGAGCACCCGCTGTCACACCCGGGTTTCGGGGCACCAAGACCCGGGCGCGAACATAATCACCAGGTGTGCTGGGACCAAGTCTCACACATATGATGAATCATGGCACAGGATCGAATGTCACATCTTTATATATAACAGGAGTTCTATACAAAATAAATAATTACATTATAAGGAGACAACGGTCCAGCAACCCAAAGTTGACTGGGAGACGACGACCTAGACCTCTCACGAACACATCGCAGCATCCTCCAAGCGCCTCATCCTGCGGTACCTGTTCTTGACCTGTGGGGTGTGTGAGACAGCAAGAGTGAGCTCACATACGTTCATCGCTCAACAAGTTGTGGGGAATAATGTGCATGAACTCGCCAAAGGTGAGAGCTCACGTGAAGTGTAAGGCTTACCAAAGAAGATGGTTAGAGCTGAGCATTGCTTTTAAAGTTGGTCAAAATTTTATTAGCAGTTACTAAGTATAAGTAAATACCAACCCAGTTAAATAGTAGAACAAAAGTAACAACTCCACCTGCGATGCAATGCATATGACAAATTGAGTTTAAGTTCCATAATTTAATCATGTGAGTGTCCGAGCTGCTCATGACCGTGAGCACGGCTAGTATACCAGTTTTACACTCTGCAGAGGTTGCGCATCTTTACCCTGCTCATGACCGTGAGCACGGCTAGTATACCAGTTTTACACTCTGCAGAGGTTGCACATCTTTACCCACAAGTCGTGTATCCCATGTCGCCAGGGTTTGCAAGGCCCTTAGACACTTCCGAGGTGAATGGCTAGGGATCCACTACGAGGCCTTTACAAAGTTCCACTAGCTTCCGAAAACCCGCTACAGTTTATAGGAAGATCCAGTGCAGGAATCCCTTGCAGGACCGCCATCGCAGCAAAATCCTCCCGAGGGCCTCCCTACACTGACCTCTCCCCTACTGCCCTTGCCCCTTTCGGGTAAGGTAGTCTTCCACTAGCTTTCCTAATTAATCAGCCAAGGGCGTCCCATTCCACCCTTGTGGTAGCACTGTTTTCCCGGGTGGTTCTCCATGTTCCAATTAACATAATGATCTCAACATGAACCATAAATAACAACTGATAATAGAAGTATAATCATGAATAGTAATGTGTATCTCTATACCCAAAGCCACATATAGCACTAGCAAGTACTACCCAAAGATTCAGTGGTGAACAAGGTATAAAGATAGTCAAACTAGGGTAACCTATTGGGTCCCATCAAAATTAACCTATGCAGATCATTATGATTAATCAGAACATGGCTGGGTAAAAAGAAGTGATCAAGGGCACAACTTGCCTGGGACTTGAGATTCCAGGTACCAGGATGATCTTCAGGTGACTCGTGACCTCACTGCTAGTCGTAGCAACTCAAACAAACATGGTATAGGCAAAATTAACATTACACCAAACATAAGAACAAAATACACATTATTAATATACATATTAAAATAAGATCATAGGAACAGGAATCATTAATTTTGGAGTTATAGATTTTAAGTTATAAATTTTCAAAGGTTTTATGTGTTTAAAATAGATTAAGTGAGAGATTAAATTTCTAATTGTTTTCATGACAAAACAGAGGCTCTAGGTGGTAGATAATAAAATTACAAAATTTTAGAAAGTGGAATGGTTCAATTTGGAGCTAAAATGAATTTTCTATGAATTAACTAAGTTCTAGTAATTATTTTCATATTAAAAATCCATTTTCTATTTCATTTATTCAAATTAAATGAGTTCTGGACTGGGCCTCAATTAAACAGAAGCACAGGGGGCTCGGCGCAAGATTCCCGAGACTCAGTCAACAGTGCCCGAGGGACGGCGGGTTGATTCACTGAAAACAGGGGGTCTCTTTAGAAAAATGCCCCGCGAAGGGGTATCGGTGATTCCCAGCCGTTGGATCAACAGCTGAGGGCACGGATTAGACCGGGTCTTAGGTGAAACGGTATTCAACCCGGACCGCACGATCCGAGATCGACGGCCCACGATCCTCTAAGTCATCTTTAGTCTGCGTGTGATCTAATCCCCACGATACCGATCTAACGGCCAGTTGGTCACCAACCCCTGGATATAATCCTAGCCCTACATCTAGATCCAACGTCGCAGAGCGCTCCTTCCACACACGGTCACCGGAGCGGCGGCGCACAGGCATCCGCCGGTGCACCATCGCCGGCGCAGGCCCTCCCATCGAGCTAGTACTCCAAGCTCACAACTAATCGGTCCTACGCGAACTAGATAAGATAGCGGACCAATCGGGTAGCTTCTTACCTGTAGTTATGACGCCGAGGTACCCCGTCCACGGGTGAGGGGCGGATCCATGGCGGCTACTAACGACGGTGAGCAATTCGTCGACGATGGCAAGCGATTCCACCCCGGAAGTTGGTCCAACGCAGGCGGCGGCATCCCGCGACGCGCTATGAACACCCGTCGGGCCGGGGAGTGACCCACGGACGAGATTCATGTTGGCGGCCACACTCTAGCTCTCTCTCTCTTGTTCTCATGGCGATGGTGGCTGGCAGTGGGGAGATGAAGGGAGGGAGGCGAGCTCGGTACGAATTTATAGCTAGGGGGGTCCGCATCCTACGCGCCACGGAACTGACCCCAACAGCCGAGCAGAAATCCAGCCCCACGGCGCGCGCGGCGACGAACTCGCGTTCGGTTGAAAGAAGCCAGGGGGAAGAAGATAGATTCCTGACGTCCGGGCCCCAGATGGCATACACACACCCGACGCGTGCGCGGGCGAGCGAAGGCAGGTGGCTGGCCGGGCGGGCCCGCGATGCCAGTGGGAGAAGGCGCGGTAAAGGGAGCGCTGACGAGGGTGGCCCGCCGGTCAGTGAGTCCGGGCGCGATGGTGATGGGCTGGGCGCGAGAGGGAAGGTGGGATGGGCCGAATAGGAGGGGAGCGGCCCAATACCAGGGTTTATTCTTTTTCCTTTTTCTTTCTATTTTTCCTTTTCTATTTTCCCTTCCATTTGAATTTCAAATCAACACAAGTTTAAAGTTCAAACACTTAATTTGGATACACATATAGAACTTCAGCATAATGTGCAAAAACATATTTTATATATTTCTTTATTTATTTTAGTTCTTTTAGACAAGCTTTTAATCATATAGTAGAGAATAATCCATACCTTATTACTTCTAGGGAAATCAAATTTATATTTGTAGACTATATGTATTAAGAAATAGTTTAATCCTAATTCTTTTATATATCTTAACCCAAAGGCAATTTAGTTTATCTATGGATCTTTAATTATAAATATATATTTTTTTTAACATATTCATTTTGGGAGTAGAACTTCCAAATCATGATTATTTTTAAGGAAATGAGTTTTGATTTAAAACCTTTGAAAGATTTTCCTTGTCTTCACAAAATTTGAACTTTAGGGTGTTACAAATCCTACCCCCCTTAAAAATAATCTCGTCCTCGAGATTTGTAAGAAAAGGGAATACAAAAGGATTGGTTTGTAATTTAGCTTTTAATTTCTAAATCAAGGGTCTCTCTTTTTATTATTAGTAAGTGATAGGAGAGCATGGATATCCAGCTAGTTATTATGTAGGAAACAACCTGGACAGGTTGAGGTAAGAAAGATTATGGCAAGGAAAAGACTTCATCCGAAATGTTTATGTCTTGATTCATCTCGAGATTCACTTTTACTGTATATATCCTTCCTTGTTGATGTCGATCTTTCCTTCTCCGGTCTTGGTTTCATTGATTCGCGGGTAGTGTTTATCATCGGAGTTGGGGCATATGGTTGAGGTAATTATGGATGAGATGGACTACATGATGTAGGTTAAAAGTTTATTGGTGGTTAGATGGGAATAGAAAGGTTATACCATTCATCATGACTCTAGGTTAAGTTAATACATGGCTAGTAGGGTTTAATCTCTTCTACTAGTGTCATTAATTTGTTTAAGTGGACCACATTAGGTTAGATTACGTTAGACCACACTAGATCAGATCACATTAGGTAAGATAAGATCTAGATCAGATTGGATATGACTAGATTAGACTGGTTTAGGTTAGATAGGTCTAACAGGGTAGGATATGTATTATTAAGATATGTTAGAATCTTTTGAGATTAGTTAGATATGTTATGATAAGATAGAATTTCTTCAAGATAAGGTGAATTTTTTTAAGGTAAGAAGAATCTTTTGAGATGAGGTGGATCTAGTAAGATAAGAGAGAATCTTATAAGATACGACGAATCTATTAAGATATGGGAGTGTTTTATGATTAGAGGGATCTCTATGAGATAGATACATTTTAATGGGGGATAATCTAAGTGGCTTAGTTTTCTTATGAATTCTATTTATGTCTATACGTATATGCAGATGTAATTATAGACATTGCTCCACAACCCATCACACTCAATCAAAGATCCAAATCATACAAGTATCATAAGAACAAGCACTCAAGCGTATAGATACCTAAAAAAAATAGTTTTATTTTTGTTCCTAAGAGTAGGTCTCCTATTCCTAAAGGGTACTTTAGGCACTAGATTTCAAAGTGTGAAATCCACATTTGTCTTTAGAAGAGAAAAGATAAGAATAATCAGAGTAAAGCGGAAATAGATGAGAAAAGATTAAGATAAGTTTAGAAAAGAATCAGAGTAACAAAGGTAAGTAAGTATTGGTTGTTCAGTTCTATCTAGGTTTCGTCCTACAGTCAACATTCCTCTGATACCACTTCTGTCACACCCGGGTTTCGGGGCACCAAGACCCGAGCGCGAACATAATCACCAGGTGTGCTGGGACCAAGTCTCACACATATGATGAATCATGGCACAGGATCGAATGTCACATCTTTATATATAACAGGAGTTCTATACAAAATAAATAATTACATTATAAGGAGACAACGGTCCAGCAACCCAAAGTTGACTGGGAGACGACGACCTAGACCTCTCACGAACACATCGCAGCATCCTCCAAGCGCCTCATCCTGCGGTACCTGTTCTTGACCTGTGGGGTGTGTGAGACAGCAAGAGTGAGCTCACATACGTTCATCGCTCAACAAGTTGTGGGGAATAATGTGCATGAACTCGCCAAAGGTGAGAGCTCACGTGAAGTGTAAGGCTTACCAAAGAAGATGGTTAGAGCTGAGCATTGCTTTTAAAGTTGGTCAAAATTTTATTAGCAGTTACTAAGTATAAGTAAATACCAACCCAGTTAAATAGTAGAGCAAAAGTAACAACTCCACCTGCGATGCAATGCATATGACAAATTGAGTTTAAGTTCCATAATTTAATCATGTGAGTGTCCGAGCTGCTCATGACCGTGAGCACGGCTAGTATACCAGTTTTACACTCTGCAGAGGTTGCGCATCTTTACCCTGCTCATGACCGTGAGCACGGCTAGTATACCAGTTTTACACTCTGCAGAGGTTGCGCATCTTTACCCACAAGTCGTGTATCCCATGTCGCCAGGGTTTGCAAGGCCCTTAGACACTTCCGAGGTGAATGGCTAGGGATCCACTACGAGGCCTTTACAAAGTTCCACTAGCTTCCGAAAACCCGCTACAGTTTATAGGAAGATCCAGTGCAGGAATCCCTTGCAGGACCGCCATCGCAGCAAAATCCTCCCGAGGGCCTCCCTACACTGACCTCTCCCCTACTGCCCTTGCCCCTTTCGGGTAAGGTAGTCTTCCACTAGCTTTCCTAATTAATCAGCCAAGGGCGTCCCATTCCACCCTTGTGGTAGCACTGTTTTCCCGGGTGGTTCTCCATGTTCCAATTAACATAATGATCTCAACATGAACCATAAATAACAACTGATAATAGAAGTATAATCATGAATAGTAATGTGTATCTCTATACCCAAAGCCACATATAGCACTAGCAAGTACTACCCAAAGATTCAGTGGTGAACAAGGTATAAAGATAGTCAAACTAGGGTAACCTATTGGGTCCCATCAAAATTAACCTATGCAGATCATTATGATTAATCAGAACATGGCTGGGTAAAAAGAAGTGATCAAGGGCACAACTTGCCTGGGACTTGAGATTCCAGGTACCAGGATGATCTTCAGGTGACTCGTGACCTCACTGCTAGTCGTAGCAACTCAAACAAACATGGTATAGGCAAAATTAACATTACACCAAACATAAGAACAAAATACACATTATTAATATACATATTAAAATAAGATCATAGGAACAGGAATCATTAATTTTGGAGTTATAGATTTTAAGTTATAAATTTTCAAAGGTTTTATGTGTTTAAAATGGATTAAGTGAGAGATTAAATTTCTAATTGTTTTCATGACAAAACAGAGGCTCTAGGTGGTAGATAATAAAATTACAAAATTTTAGAAAGTGGAATGGTTCAATTTGGAGCTAAAATGAATTTTCTATGAATTAACTAAGTTCTAGTAATTATTTTCATATTAAAAATCCATTTTCTATTTCATTTATTCAAATTAAATGAGTTCTGGACTGGGCCTCAATTAAACAGAAGCACAGGGGGCTCGGCGCAAGATTCCCGAGACTCAGTCAACAGTGCCCGAGGGACGGCGGGTTGATTCACTGAAAACAGGGGGTCTCTTTAGAAAAATGCCCCGCGAAGGGGTATCGGTGATTCCCAGCCGTTGGATCAACAGCTGAGGGCACGGATTAGACCGGGTCTTAGGTGAAACGGTATTCAACCCGGACCGCACGATCCGAGATCGACGGCCCACGATCCTCTAAGTCATCTTTAGTCTGCGTGTGATCTAATCCCCACGATACCGATCTAACGGCCAGTTGGTCACCAACCCCTGGATATAATCCTAGCCCTACATCTAGATCCAACGTCGCAGAGCGCTCCTTCCACACACGGTCACCGGAGCGGCGGCGCACAGGCATCCGCCGGTGCACCATCGCCGGCGCAGGCCCTCCCATCGAGCTAGTACTCCAAGCTCACAACTAATCGGTCCTACGCGAACTAGATAAGATAGCGGACCAATCGGGTAGCTTCTTACCTGTAGTTATGACGCCGAGGTACCCCGTCCACGGGTGAGGGGCGGATCCATGGCGGCTACTAACGACGGTGAGCAATTCGTCGACGATGGCAAGCGATTCCACCCCGGAAGTTGGTCCAACGCAGGCGGCGGCATCCCGCGACGCGCTATGAACACCCGTCGGGCCGGGGAGTGACCCACGGACGAGATTCATGTTGGCGGCCACACTCTAGCTCTCTCTCTCTTGTTCTCATGGCGATGGTGGCTGGCAGTGGGGAGATGAAGGGAGGGAGGCGAGCTCGGTACGAATTTATAGCTAGGGGGGGTCCGCATCCTACGCGCCATGGAACTGACCCCAACAGCCGAGCAGAAATCCAGCCCCACGGCGCGCGCGGCGACGAACTCGCGTTCGGTTGAAAGAAGCCAGGGGGAAGAAGATAGATTCCTGACGTCCGGGCCCCAGATGGCATACACACACCCGACGCGTGCGCGGGCGAGCGAAGGCAGGTGGCTGGCCGGGCGGGCCCGCGATGCCAGTGGGAGAAGGCGCGGTAAAGGGAGCGCTGACGAGGGTGGCCCGCCGGTCAGTGAGTCCGGGCGCGATGGTGATGGGCTGGGCGCGAGAGGGAAGGTGGGATGGGCCGAATAGGAGGGGAGCGGCCCAATACCAGGGTTTATTCTTTTTTCCTTTTTCTTTCTATTTTTCCTTTTCTATTTTCCCTTCCATTTGAATTTCAAATCAACACAAGTTTAAAGTTCAAACACTTAATTTGGATACACATATAGAACTTCAGCATAATGTGCAAAAACATATTTTATATATTTCTTTATTTATTTTAGTTCTTTTAGACAAGCTTTTAATCATATAGTAGAGAATAATCCATACCTTATTACTTCTAGGGAAATCAAATTTATATTTGTAGACTATATGTATTAAGAAATAGTTTAATCCTAATTCTTTTATATATCTTAACCCAAAGGCAATTTAGTTTATCTATGGATCTTTAATTATAAATATATATTTTTTTTAACATATTCATTTTGGGAGTAGAACTTCCAAATCATGATTATTTTTAAGGAAATGAGTTTTGATTTAAAACCTTTGAAAGATTTTCCTTGTCTTCACAAAATTTGAACTTTAGGGTGTTACACCCGCGCAAGGGTATCGCTCCCCCTTGGTCCTCGCAAGAACCAAGTGCTCACTACGAGATGATCCTTTGCCACTCCGGCGCGGTGGATCCCTCACGACCACTTACAAACTTGAGTCGGGTCACCAACAGATCTCCACGGTGATCACCGAGCTCCCAACGCCACCAAGCCATCTAGGTGATGCCGATCACCAAGAGTAACAAGCCGTAGACTTTCGCTTGACCAAGAGAAGCCTAATGCAAGTGGTGTGTGCTCTAGGTGGCTCTTGCTAGCGCTAATGAGGTCCAAATGCGGGATTAAGATTCTCTAATCTCCTCACTAGGCTTTTGGTGCTTGCAATGCTCTTCCAATATGCAGGAATTAATGTGGGCAGCAAGACATTGAATATGGTAGGTGGAGGGGGTATAAATAGCCCTCACCCACCAACTAGCCGTTGCAAGCAGTGTTCTGCGCATGGGCGCACCGGACAGTCCGGTGCGCCACCGGTCGACTCCAACGGCTAGTTCTGACAGCTAGTCGTTGGGCAGATGGCACACCAGACAGTGACCAGACACTGTCCGGTGCACACCGGACAGTCCGGTGCGCTGTCCGGTGCGCCACTAAAATTCAATTCTAAACCTTGCGCTCTCAGGTTTCTGCTCGGGGAAAACACTTCCCCGGGCCATCCTGGCCCCACCTGGCAGAGGGCGCACCGGACAGTCCGGTGCCCCAAGGCCAGAAACTCTATCTTCCATTTTCAGCTGATTTTCAAATCGGTTTTCGTTCTAACTTGTGAGTATGTTCTAGAGTGTCACCTAGCACTATATGTGAGTGTGAATATGCACCAACACTGCACTAAAACTCTCTTGGTCAAACTACTCATCGACAACCCCTCTTTATAGTACGGCTAAAACAAAATAAAAGACCTAGCTAAATCACGAGTGTCCGCAACTCCTTGACACTCGGACTACGTGGACCTTCACTTTGTGTTTCGTCGCTTTAGCCGTCGCTTCGAGTTCTTATCTCCAGGATTGTTTTCACCGTTGTAGTACTTCTACCTGTAATGCGACCTAACTTACCATTTGTCTCTGCAAAACACATGTTAGTCACATATAACATTACGTTGTCATTAATCACTAAAACCAACCAGGGGCCTAGATGCTTTCAGAATTGTTGAATGTTTATCCATAAATGGGTGAAGTAAACCTTTAATTGCTGAATGTTTCTTCCTTGTAAAATTTTAAAAACGACGAATGGCTAAAGTAAACCTTAAATGACTGAATATTTGTTTCTGCTGTATGTTGAAGTAAACCTTGAATAATTGAACTAAACCTTGAATGGTCGAATATTCAGCGTTGTGCTTTACGTGCAACGGGCGGATCAATCCCGTTAATTTCTCGCAACTGGTTCTTAGCCCGTTTGACTTCTCTTGTGCGGTTAATTAGTTCCCTGATAAACTGGTCCGGTTAGATCTTTTGGTTGAGGTGGCGGACCATGGTTCTGCTCACCCTGGTGTGTGTGCGCACACACATCCTCGTATGTTTGCTATGGAATTTCTACATTAAATTAGACAAAAAAGTGTTTATATTCAACAAGACTTTTCAAAAGACTCCTTATATTTGGTTTGGTGACTAGAGAAATGAAGGAGACGATCTATGGGTAGGAATACTCTTGCTTTTCAAAATTGAATAACAAAGGGATTCGTTTCTCTTCATAGATCCTCTCCATTTTACTAGTCAATAAATCAGGGGTTATAGCCTATACAAGGTTTCAACTCACGCGTGCGAATGAAATCCCCTCCACAAATGGCGGACATGAACATGCATTGCACACTAGTAGGCATTCTAGCTAGATTTCTATGTACGAGCAGAATTTCTATATTTTGCAAAATAGAAAAAGGGGATATTACACAATTGTTTGTTTTTTCTGCTGCTGCACGCTAGCTACGACATAATCCTGCAAGAATGTGCCATTAGCGTTAGGCCGTTCTCTGGCCAGGTGTTAACGACTAGTAATCGATTGACCAAACGTGCAGGCATAATTAGTGTCGCGCGTCTAGCGAATAAACAAAGGGATGCGTAAGCAGTGGCTGCCACCAGTACGAGCACGCACGCACGCAGGAATGATCAGTGTTGGATCCAGCAGATAGCAGAACCCAAGGGCGAGACAAATCAATAGGCCGCCGGCTCCACATGCAATGCAATGGCGGATGCATGCAGCCAAAGCCAAATCCGATCGATCATAATTACCGGATCGTAAGTGAAGTGATCGACCATCCTAGCTACTACGGCAAGTACGTTGAGGGCATGTACAACCTAGATACTGCTGCACGGTACTCTAATTATAAGACACAACTAAAACTGTCGGCGTTCCGAGACCGGGGGTCCCTGAGCCGACGAGTGAATGTCGCCGCGTGCCCCAGCCCAGATGGGTCGAGCGCGAGAGCGAGCGCGAAGGGGGGAGAGCGAGGCGGCCGGAGACCGGCGTGAGAGAGGTGGGAATCCCGCGGCCTTCGTGTTCGTCCCGCGCCCAGGTCGGGTGCGCTTGCAGTAGGGGGTTACAAGCGTCCACGCAGGAGAGGGAGCGAGCGGCTCCGGGCGAGCGCGTGTCTCGTCCTCGTCCCCGCGCGGCCAACCCTCTCTAAGAGGGCCCTGGTCCTCCCTTTTATAGGCGCAAGGAGAGAGATCTTGGCACACAGCTGGTGTGATGTCGTGGCCGTCGGAGGAGCGATGGAGCTTGGCGGAGGGACAGCTGCCGGAGCGGTTGAGTCCTTGCTGACGTCTTCTTGTTTCCGTAAGGGGGCTGAGAGCCGCCGTCGTCACAGAGCATGCGGGGCGCCATCATTGCCTATCTGGCGGAGCGAGCCAGATGGGACGCCGGTCTTGTTCCCTGCGGCCCGAGTCAGCTCGGGGTAGGGTGATGATGGCGCCTCCTGTTGACGTGGCTGGTCTGCGCCCTAGGTTGGGCGATGTGGAAGCTCCTCCGAAGCCGAGGTCGAGTCCGAGCCCCCGGGTCGGGCGAGGCGGAGATTGCCAGCTGGTGCCGGGGCGGAGTCCGAGCCCTGGGGTCGGGCGAAGCGGAGTTCGTCGTCTTCTGGGGCCGAGCCCAAGTCCGAGCCCTGGGTCGGGCGAGGCGGAGATTGTCGTCTTCTGGGGCCGAGCCCAAGTCCGAGCCCTGGGTCGGGCGAGGCGGAGATCGTCGTCTTCTGGGACTTAGCCCGAGTCCGAGCCCTGGGTCGGGCGGAGTTCGCCGTCTTCCGGGACTTAGCCCGAGTCCGAGCCCTGGGTCGGGCGGAGTTCGCCGTCTTCCGGGACTTAGCCCGAGTCCGAGCCCTGGGTCGGGCGGAGTTCGTCGTCTTCCGGGACTTAGCCCGAGTCCGAGCCCTGGGTCGGGCGGAGCGGAGTTCGCCGTCTTCCGGGACTTAGCCCGAGCCCGAGCCCTGGGGTCGGGCGAAGCGGAGCTTCCTATGGAGCCTTCGGCCGGGCCTGACTGCCCGTCAGTCTCACTCTGTCAAGTGGCACCGCATTCGGAGTGGCGCAGGCGGCGCTGTCCTTCTGTCAGGCCGGTCAGTGGAGCGGCGAAGTGACGACGGTCACTTCGGCTCTGCCGGCTGGGGGCCGCGCGTCAGGATAAAGGTGTCAGGCCACCTTTGCATTAAATGCTCCTGCGATTTGGTCGATCGGTGCGGCGATTTGGTCAGGGTTGCTTCTTAGCGAAGGCAGGGCCTCGAGCGAGCCGGGAATATGTTCGCCGCTGAAGGGGGGCCTCGGGCGAGGCGGAAATCCGGGGTCGGCCGCCCTTGTCCGAGGCTAGGCTCGGGCGAGGCGTGATCGAGTCCCTCGAATGGACTGATCTCTGACTTAATCGCACCCATCAGGCCTTTGCAGCTTTGTGCTGATGGGGGTTACCAGCTGAGAATTAGGAGCCTTGAGGGTACCCCTAATTATGGTCCCCGACAGTAGCCCCCGAGCCTCGAAGGGAGTGTTTGCACTCGCTTGGAGGCTTTCGTCACACTTTTTTGCAAGGGGACCAGCCTTTCTCGGTTGCGTTTTGTTCCGGTGGGTGCGCGCGAGCGCACCCGCCGGGTGTAGCCCCCGAGGCCTCGGAGGAGTGGTTTCACTCCTTCGAGGTCTTAATGCCTCGCGTAATGCTTCGACTGGTCTGGTCGTTCCCTCATGCGAGCTGGCCGTAGCCCAGGTGTACGGTCGGGTCCCAAGTTCTCGGGCTGGTATGTTGACGCTGTCAACGGTTCGGCCGGAGCCGGGTTTGCGAGAGCAACCCCCGAGCCTCTGCACAGGGCGAGAGGGCGATCAGGGACAGACTCGGTTTTTTTACATACGCCCCTGCGTCGCCTTTCCGCAAGGAGGAGGGGGGAAAGCGCCATGTTGCCCTCGATGGGCACCGAACATGGTGTCTCCGTTGAGCTGCAAGCGGGTGATCCGAGTGGACGTTCGTGCCCCGTTCGTTAGGGGTCGGCTAGGGGCCCAGAGGCACGCCCAAAAGTACCTGCGGGTGATCTGCCGGACCCGGTCCCCTGGCGACGGGGTCCGAGGGCTGATGCCTCCCTCTGATGGGATTCCGTTACAAGATCGTTCCCGCCGGTCTCGGAAATGTCCTAGGGTACCTCGGGAGTGCAGCCCGAGCCTTGGTTATGTATCGAACGTACCCATGGTCATCCCTCGCTCGGCGTCTGAGGCGGCTGTGAACCCTTCGGGGGCCAGCCTTCGAACCCCTGATCAGTAGTGGGCGCGGAGCCCGAGTAGCCTGAGGCGGCCGTGGAACCCTTTCGAGGGGCTGGCCTTCGAACCTCTGACCAGTAGTGGGTGTAGGGCCCACGCGATCTGAGGCGGCTGTCGAACCCTTCCGGGGGGCCAGCCTTCGAACCTCTGATCAGTAGGGGGGCTCGGAGCCTGGTTCCTTCTCGGGGAAGGATCCTTTACGGGGTATCCCCCTTTCCCGGTCCCTGTTGCAAGAGAGAGAAAGAGGAAAAAAGGAAAAGGATACGAAATCGAACGACGCGGTGTACCTTTTTGGACGCGGTCATTATGACGAAGGCGAAGCGTCGCCCGCTTCTCCTGCCAGAGGCGCCGCGTGTCCCGCCGCGGAGTTAATGCGACGGGGCGAGTGGTTGGAGGAGCGACCGTTGCGCGTGCGCGAGCCGTTCGAGGAACGGATCACGGGCGCGTTGTCTTCACGCCGTGAGAGAGGGTTCTCTCGCTGCCCCCGGACGGGACGTGAGCTTGGCTGACGACGTGGCCGCTGCTCCTGCCCGCCTGCCACCGCCATTACTGCCGGCCCACTTTTGGCCGCATTGACCGTCGCGCCAGGCTGGTGCTGCTGGGTCGCGCGCTGGGTCGCCTCGAGTCGCGGTATTGGTTCCGCAGTCGAGGAGGCGCGGTAGTGGCGCAAGTGGCGATGCAGTTGCATGCACGAAGCATTCGGCGCGCCGGTTGCATGACGCGTGGGCCTGGGCCTCCATGCTGGGCGTGTTGGGAGTCGGAGAAGCGCGCCCACTTGGCGCGGTTGCATGCCGCCTGCATGGCTGCCCACCCTTTCGCCCGCTGGTCTGGGCAAAAGTGGAGGGTCGCTTGTAACCGCTGGGCGGTTGTACGCACCGCGCGCGGCGGTTTGGCTTCTTCTGCTCTGAGCCGGCTTGCATGACGTGTGGGACCCATCCCCCGCGCCGTAGGGGAGGACCTTGGAGTGTGTTGGAGAAGACTCAGCCCGTGACGGCTGGGGACGCAAGTAGGGAGAGCCGCCTTAAAAAGGAGGGTGACCCCCTTGGGAGGCGACCATGTCTTCGCGCTCCCTTATGCATCGCGTCTTTCCGCCTTCCAAGCCCCCGGATGGGGGATATCCATCGTCTTTCCGCCTCGTCGTTGGAGGAAACACAACTCCGCGGGAGTTGGTACCTTTCAGCCATCGTTCGGCTTCAAGGATTTTCATCAGCCAGCCCGGCTGTACCCCCCACCGGCGGTCACCCAAGACGGTGACCACCAGCCCCTGGATGGGGAGGAGCAAGCTGGGCTGTGATCTTGGCCCCGCCCCCAGCTGGTCTTCAACATCCTCGCTGGGGCGGGGTCCGGGCTGAGCCGGTGCTCTGCCCCCCGCGCGGGTCGGCCGACCGCCTCCTCTTCCAGCTTCTGGTGGTGGAGACCATCCTCCAGTTCTGCAGAGGAGACGTCCTCCAGCCATGCTGGGGGAGGCGGGCTGTTGCTATCCAGCTAGGATGCAACATTCCGTCCTCTTCCTCGCTTGCGTGGTGAGGACAGGAGTGAGGACCTGCCGATGCGCTTTGGGGCGACCCGCGTTTGCTGGTGATTCGCCCAGAGCTTGTCGCTCCACGGGCTTCCCCGGCGTGGAGGTTGTCCATACCCGCGGGGACGGAACCGGAGTTCCGTTTGTAATGGCACTTCGAATGCCAGTGTTTTTTGTGGCTGTTGAGGCCCGAACATGTATGTAATTTTGGCACGGAGCCGTGTTTTTTCCTCCTTTTCGAGCACTAAGACTCGCCTGTTGGTTGTCTGAACCGCTTCACCAAGCATGAGTCGCCTCGTGTAAAGGTGACGAGTGAGGTATCCGTATCCCGGAGGCGTAGGAGTCCCTCGGCTCAGTCAGCCTTGTTGTCCGAGGCTTCCCTTGCTTAGTTAGAGGAACCCCTCGACCGCTCTTCGATGAGCCGAGGCCAGGGGTAGCGGTGTCAACATGAACAGAGGCAGAGTTGGCTCGAAAAGAAAACCTGGTTGGCCTGAGCCTGGCCGGGTCGTCCGTCAGCGGGGCCGACGCCGGAATTGACCAGCCGAAGCCTCGGGTCTGGCTGACGTCCTCGGAGGGCAGCTGGCCGAGGCCCCGGGGTGACCGGCCGAGCCGCCTGCTCGGGCCGGATTCCCGGAGAAGACCCTGGCGGCGATGGCCCGGGCGTGGTTATGACGTCGTCCTTCAGAGTGGAGATCCTCGGACCGCGTCGCCGTCCGAGGCTAGGTCGGCCCTCGCCGAAGGTGTTGTCGATGCCGAGGGTGCTGGTGCTCCCTTCAGCCGTCAAGATCCGAGCCTGCAGGATCGGATTGTCTTGTAGCGTGTGTTTTCTGCGGCCGCCGAGGCCAAAACACACCCTCGCCGTGTTGTAAAGCTGCGTCTCTTTTCCTCTTGTTTCGAGTATCTAGACTTTTTTTGTCGGTAACAGAAATGTTCGTGCGAGCGAGAGTTGCTTCTCGCGGAAGGTGATGAGTGAGGTATCCGTATCCCGGAGGCGTAGGAGTCCCTCGGCTCGGTCGGCCTTGCCGCTTACGCGCACTCTTACCCGTCCATGGGGCTCTGTCACCGACGCAGTCGAGAAGGCTCGAAGGATCGCTTCGGCAGAAGAGCTTTCGAACGTGAAGACTTGTTCGGTCCGCAGAATCACTTATCCGAATGTGAGTTACTTATCGCAGAAGGTGATGAGTAAGGTATCCGTATCCCGGAGGCGTAGGAGTCCCTCGGCTCGGTCAGCCTTGGCTGCTTACGTGTACTCCGTCGTTTTCAGGATCCACTTTCGAAGTAGCCAAAAAGCGCGAAAGACATTCTGGCAGAAAAGATCTTTTTTCGAGGAAAATTTCGACGCAGAGGGGTTCCCCCCCTTTTAGCCCCCGAGGGAGGGTCGGGCTTTGCCGAGGCGAGGCCGACCCTTCCTTGATGACTAAACTTTGCGTGGGTGCGAGGTATATGATCAACTTGAAAACATCTTAAGGGTAGAAGCGACATAGCTGTTGGATGTTCCAGGCGTTGCCGTAGACCTCGCCTTGACTGTTGGCCAGCTTGTACGTTCTGGGCTTCAGAACCTCGGCGATGACGAATGGCCCTCCCAGGGGGGCGTGAGCTTGTGCCGCCCACGGGCGTCTTGTCGCAGCCGAAGCACCAGGTCGCCCACCTGGGGGTCTCGGGACCGGACCCCTCGGGCGTGGTAGCGTCGCAGGGACTGCTGGTACCGCGCCGAGTGTAGCAAGGCCTTGTCCCGAGCCTCCTCCAGCTGGTCCAGCGAGTCTTCTCGGCTAACTTGGTTGCTTTGGTCGGTGTAGGCCCTCGTCCTCGGGGAACCGTATTCTAAGTCTGTGGGTAAGATGGCTTTGGCCCCATAGACTAGAAAGAACGGCGTGAAGCCCGTGGCTCGGCTCGGCGTTGTCCTCAGACTCCAGACCACCGAGGGGAGTTCCTTCATCCACCGCTTGCCGAACTTGTTGAGGTCGTTGTAGATCCGAGGCTTGAGCCCTTGTAGAATCATGCCGTTGGCACGCTCCACCTGCCCATTCGTCATGGGATGAGCCACGGCGGCCCAGTCCACCCGGATGTGGTGATCCTCGCAGAAGTCCAGGAACTTTCTGCCGGTGAACTGGGTGCCGTTGTCGGTGATGATGGGGTTCGGGACCCCGAAGCGATGGATGATGTTGGTGAAGAACGCCACCGCCTGCTCGGACCTGATGCTGTTCAGGGGTCGGACCTCGATCCACTTGGAGAATTTGTCGATGGCGACCAGCAGGTGCGTGTAGCCCCCGGGCGCCTTCTGCAAGGGGCCGACGAGATCCAGACCCCACACGGCAAAAGGCCAGGTGATGGGTATCGTCTGCAGAGCCTGAGCGGGCAGGTGGGTCTGCCTCGCGTAGAACTGAGAGCACCTAGAGGGGGGTGAATAGGTGATCCTGTAACACTTCAAAACTTAAGCCACAAAACTTGGTTACTCGTTAGCACAATAATTGCCAAGTGGCTATAGAGGAATCCTCAACAAAACACAATAACCAACAAGGATCAATCACAGAGATGGCACGGTGGTTATCCCGTGGTTCGGCCAAGACCAACGCTTGCCTACTCCACGTTGTGGCGTCCCAACGGACGAGGGTTGCAATCAACCCCTCTCAAGCGGTCCAAAGACCTACTTGAATACCACAGTGTTTTGTTTGCTCTTTCTCAATCCCGTTTGCGAGGAATCTCCACAACTTGGAGCCTCTCGCCCTTACACTTGAAATTCACAAAGAACACGGAGCAAGGGAGGGATTAGCAACGCACACAAGACACAAGAATCAGAGTGTCAACACGCACACAAATCGCAACAAGAGCTCGTAACACGACTCAATGACTTCACAACTCCACAAGAGCTCTATATGCTATCACAATGAAACGAATGTGCGAAATCGATGTCTTGGTGCTTAGAAATGTTGTGCAGATGCTTGGTGTACTCCTCCATGCGCCAAGGGGTCCCTTTTATAGCCCCAAGGCAGCTAGGAGCCGTTGGGAGCAATCTTGGAAGGCTGATCTTGCCTTCTGTCGACTGGCGCACCGGACAGTCCGGTGCACACCGGACACTGTCCGGTGCCCGATTTCCTTCCTTAAATAGCGAAGCCGACCGTTGGCAGCCTGAGAGCCGTTGGCGCACCGGACATGTCCGGTGCACACCGGACAGTCCGGTGCCCCCTTCTAGCCGTTGGCTCGGCCACGTGTCCCGCGCAGATCGCGCGGCCGACCGTTGGCCCGGCCGACCGTTGGCTCACCGGACAGTCCGGTGCACACCGGACAGTCCGGTGAATTATAGCCGTACGTCGCTGGTGAATTCCCGAGAGCGGCCAGTTCGCTCGAACCAGCCTGGCGCACCGGACACTGTCCGGTGCACCACCGGACAGTCCGGTGCTCCCAGACTCAGCAGATTCTTGGCTGCTCGAGCCAAGACATTTCCAATTGGATTTTTCCTGTTTCCAGCACTTAGACACAATACATTAGTCCATAAAACAATGTACTAAGTCTGAGAAACATACCTTTATCCTTGATTTGTACTTTGTCCACCTCTTTACACTTAGGCACTTGTGTTGGACACTAAATCACCAAAACACTTAGAAATGGCCCAAGGGCACATTTCCCTTTCAATCTCCCCCTTTTTGGTGATTTATGCCAACACAACATAAAGCAAGTAGAACAAGTACAAAAACAATTCAAATTAGAACTCAAAATTGTTTTGATTCAATTTGACATATATGGATCACTCTATGCCACCACTTGGTTTGTTTTTGCAAATCAAAACTCAAATTCCTATCTCTAAGTCAAAACCACTTGTAGAGACATAAAGAGAGGTTTTCCAAAGAAATTTGATCAAGGATTTCAAAAACTCCCCCTTTTTCCCATAATCAACACTTCTCCCCACAAGAGACCAACTTTTGACATAAAAGACAATAAAAGAGTTTTGTCAAACCAAAAGCTCTAATCTACTATTTTCAAAATTTCTCAACTGGTAGCTGATCCATTTATTGCTTTGGCCTTTATTTTCTCCCCCTTTGGCATCAAGCACCAAAACGGGATCAATCTTGGCCCTTTAACCCCATTGCCTCACCAAAATTTTCAAATAAGAACACAAAGGCAATAGGAGTATAAAGATGAACTTGGAAAAGTTACTCTTTCTCATCGGAGTGCAGTGGAAGTCTTGCATGGTCCAAGTCCACCTTTTCCCTTTCAATTCTCCTTGGAGACTAAAACAACCAAACTCAAGTACATGGTTAGTCTCAAAGGGTCAAGTTGTAGCACAGCTCCCCCTAAATATGTGCATCACTTGCAAAAAGGACTTGTGAGGTCCAGGGAGTGTTTGTACAACTTGAGCACCACAATAAGCAACAAAATGCAGAATGAACATGATCAAAGGCATAAACACATATATGCTACAATTCAATCCAAGTTCCGCGAATCTAAGATATTGAGCTCACTACGCAGCCTGCAAAAGGTCTTCTCATCTAGAGGCTTGGTAAAGATATCGGCTAGCTGGTTCTCGGTGCTAACATGAAACACTTCGATATCTCCCTTTTGCTGGTGGTCTCTCAAAAAGTGATGCCGGATGTCAATGTGCTTTGTGCGGCTGTGCTCAACAGGATTTTCCGCTATTCAGATAGCACTCTCATTGTCACATAGGAGTGGGACTTTGCTCAGATTGTAGCCAAAGTCCCTGAGGGTTTGCCTCATCCAAAGTAGTTGCGCACAACACTATCCTGCGGCAACGTACTCGGCCTCAGCGGTGGATAGGGCAACGGAGGTTTGTTTCTTAGAGTTCCATGACACCAGGGACCTTCCTAAGAATTGGCACGTCCCCGATGTACTCTTCCTATCGACCTTACATCCAGCATAGTCGGAATCTGAGTACCCAATCAAGTCAAAGTTAGACCCCTTTGGATACCAGATCCCGAAGCAAGGCGTAGCGACTAAATATCTAAGAATTCGCTTCACAGCCACTAAGTGACACTCCTTAGGATCGGATTGAAATCTAGCACACATGCATACCTAAACATAATATCTGGTCTACTAGCACATAAATAAAGCAAAGAACCTATCATGGACCGGTATGCTTTTTGATCAACGGACTTACCTCCTTTGTTGAGGTCGGTGTGTCCGTCGGTTCCCATCAGCGTCTTCGCGGACTTGGCGTCCTTCATCCCAAACCTCTTTAGCAAATCTTGCGTGTACTTCGTTTGGGAGATGAAAGTGTCGTCCTTGAGTTGCTTCACTTGGAACCCAAGGAAGTAGTTCAACTCGCCCATCATCGACATCTCGAATTTCTGCGTCATCACCCTGCTAAACTCTTCACAAGACTTTTGATTAGTAGAATCAAATATTATGTCATCGACATAAATTTGGCATACAAAAAGATCACCATCGCAAGTCTTAGTAAAAAGAGTTGGATCGGCTTTCCCAACCTTGAAAGCATTAGCAATTAAAAAGTCTCTAAGGCATTCATACCATGCTCTTGGGGCTTGCTTAAGTCCATAGAGCGCCTTAGAGAGCTTACACACGTGGTCGGGGTACCGTTCATCCTCAAAGCCAGGGGGTTGCTCCACGTACACCTCCTCCTTGATCGGCCCGTTGAGGAAAGCGCTCTTCACATCCATTTGGTACAACCTGAAGGAATGGTGAGCGGCATATGCTAGCAAGATACGAATTGATTCTAGCCTAGCCACGGGAGCAAAAGTCTCCTCAAAGTTCAAACCTGCGACTTGGGCATAACCTTTTGCCACAAGCCGAGCCTTGTTCCTTGTCACCACCCCGTGCTCGTCCTGTTTGTTGCGGAACACCCACTTGGTTCCCACAACATTTTGCTTGGGGCGAGGCACCAGTGTCCAAACTTCATTGTGCTTGAAATTGTTGAGTTCCTCCTGCATGGCCAACACCCAGTCCGGATCTAGCAAGGCCTCTTCTACCCTGAAAGGCTCAATAGAAGAGACAAAAGAGTAATGCTCACAAAAATTAACTAATCTTGAACGACTAGTTACTCTCTTGCTAATATCACCCAAAATTTGGTCGACGGGATGATCCCTTTGGATCGTCGCTCGAACTTGGGTTGGAGGTGCCTGAGGTGCTTCTTCCTCTTCAATTTGAACATCCTGTGCTCCCCCTTGATCATGCGCCTCCACTTGAGGTACCTGTTCGTCATCCTGGGTTGGGGAATGCACCATAGTTGAGGAAGACGGTTGATCTTGCTCCAAATGTTCCTGAGGCCGTACATCTCCAATCGCCATGGTGCGTATCGCGGCCGTTGGAACGTCTTCTTCATCTACATCATCAAGATCAACAACTTGCTCTCTTGGAGAGCCATTAGTCTCATCAAATACAACGTCGCTAGAGACTTCAACCAAACCCGATGATTTGTTGAAGACCCTATACGCCTTTGTATTTGAATCATAACCTAATAAAAACCCTTCTACGGCTTTGGGAGCAAATTTGGAATTCCTACCCTTCTTCACTAGGATGTAGCATTTACTCCCAAATACACGAAAGTACGATACATTGGGTTTGTTACCAGTCAGCAGTTTATATGAAGTCTTTTTGAGGAGGCGGTGAAGGTAGACCCTGTTGATGGCGTGGCAAGCCGTGTTCATGGCTTCCGACCAAAAGCACTCGGGGGTCTTGAACTCTCCAAGCATAGTCCTCGCCATATCTATGAGCGTCCTGTTCTTCCTCTCTACCACACCATTTTGCTGAGGTGTGTAGGGAGCGGAGAACTCGTGCTTGATCCCCTCCTCCTCAAGGAACTCCTCCACTTGAAGATTCTTGAATTCGGACCCGTTGTCGCTCCTTATTTTCTTCACCATGAGCTCAAACTCATTTTGAGCTCTCCTTAGGAAGCGCTTGAGGGTCCCTTGGGTTTCAGACTTATCCTGCAAAAAGAACACCCAAGTGAAGCGGGAAAAGTCATCAATAATAACTAAACCATACTTACTTCCTCCTATGCTCAGATAGGCGACGGGTCCGAAGAGGTCCATATGCAGCAGCTCCAGAGGTCTTGACGTGGTCATCACATTCTTGCTGTGATGTGCTCCTCCCACTTGTTTACCTGCTTGACAAGCTGCACAAGGTCTATCTTTTTCGAAATGAACATTGGTTAGACCTATCACGTGTTCTCCCTTTAGAAGCTTGTGGAGGTTCTTCATCCCCACATGTGCTAAGCGGCGATGCCACAACCAGCCTATGCAAGTTTTAGCCATTAAGCATGCATCTAGACCGGCCTCTTCTTTTGCAAAATCAACTAAGTAAAGTTTGCCGTCTAGTACACCCTTAAAAGCTAGTGAACCATCACATCTTCTAAAGACAGACACATCTACATTTGTAAATAGACAGTTATATCCCATATTGCATAGTTGACTAACAGATAGCAAATTATATCCAAGAGACTCTACTAAAAACACATTAGAGATAGAGTGCTCATTTGAGATTGCAATTTTACCTAACCCTTTTACCTTGCCTTGATTCCCATCACCGAATATTATTGAATCTTGGGAATCCTTATTCTTGACGTAGGAGGTGAACATCTTCTTCTCCCCAGTCATATGGTTTGTGCATCCGCTGTCGATAATCCAGCTTGAACCCTCGGATGCATAAACCTGCAAGGCAAATTTAGGCTTGGGTCTTAGGTACCCAACTCATGTTGGGTCCTACAAGGTTAGCACAAATATCCTTAGGGACCCAAATGCAAGTTTTGTCTCCCTTGCATCTTGCCCCTAATTTTCTAGCAACTATCTTTCTATCCTTTCTACAAATAGCAAAAGAAGCATTTAAAGCATGATATATTGTAGAAGGTTCATTTACTTTCCTAGGAACATTAGCAACATTTCTCCTAGGCATATTATGAACAACATTTCTCCTACCAACATTTCTATCATGCACATAAGAAGAACTAGAAGCAAACATGGCATGAGAATCAAAAGCATTATACGCATTACAACTCCCATAAGCATTTCTAGATTGTCTCCTATCATGGTACATAAAGGCATGGTTCTTTTGCACACTACTAGCCATAGGGGCCTTCCCTTTCTCCTTGGTGAAGATAGGAGCCTTATGGCTTGTCAAGTTCTTGGCTTCCCTCTTGTAGCCAAGTCCATCCTTAATTGAGGGGTGTCTACCAGTCGTGTAGGCATCCCTTGCAAATTTTAACTTGTCAAATTCATTCTTGCTAGTCTTAAGTTGGGCATTAAGACTAGCTAATTCCTCATTTAATTTGGAAATTGAAACTAAATGATCACTACAAGCATCAATGTCAAAATCTTTACACCTATTACAAGTTTCAACAATTTCTACACAAGAATTAGATTTACTAGCTACTTCTAGTTTAGCATTTAAATCATCATTAAAACCTTTTAACGTAGCAATAGTTTCATGACAAGAAGATAATTCACTAGAGAGCATTTCATTCCTTTTAATTTCAAGAGCAAGAGATTTTTGTGCACTAACAAATTTATCATGCTCCTCATATAAAAGATCCTCTTGTTTTTCTAGTAATTTATTCTTGTCATTCAAAGCATCAATCAACTCATTAATCTTATCAATTTTAGATCTATCTAATCCCTTGAATAAGCATGAGTAATCTATCTCATCATCATCACTAGACTCATCCTCACTTGAAGAAGCATAAGTACTAGTATCATGAGTGCTTACTTTCTTCTCTCTTGCCATGAGGCAAGTGTGACGCTCGTTTGGGAAGAGGGATGACTTGTTGAAGGCGGTGGCGGCGAGTCCTTCATTGTCGGAGTCGGAGGAGGAGCAATCCGAATCCCACTCCTTGCCTAGATGTGCCTCGCCCTTTACCTTCTTGTATGCCTTCTTCTTCTCCCTCTTGCTCCCTTGGTCATGTTCACTATCATTGTCGGGACAGTTAGCAATAAAATGACCAAGCTTACCGCATTTGAAGCATGAGCGCTTCCCCTTGGCTTTGGTCTTGCTTGGCTATCCCTTGCGACCTTTAAGCGCCGTCTTGAATCTTTTGATGATGAGGGCCATCTCTTCATCATTAAGTCCGGCCGCCTCAATCTGTGCCACCTTGCTAGGTAGCGCCTCCTTGCTTCTTGTTGCCTTGAGAGCAAGGGGTTGCGGCTCGTTGATCGGACCATTCAAGGCGTCGTCCACGTACCTCGCCTCCTTGATCATCATTCGCCCGCTAATGAATTTTCCGAGGACTTCTTCAGGCGACATTTTGGTGTACCTGGGATTCTCACGAATATTATTCACCAAATGAGGATTAAGAACGGTAAAGGACCTTAGCGTCAGTCGGACGACGTTGTGGTCCATCCATCGCGTGCTTCCGTAGCTCCTTATTTTGTTGATAAGGGTCTTGAGCCGGTTGTATGTTTGAGTTGGCTCCTCGCCCCTTATCATCGCGAACCTTCCAAGCTCGCCCTCCACCAACTCCATTTTGGTGAGTAAGGTGACGTCGTTCACCTCATGAGAGATCTTGAGGGTGTCCCAGATCTGCTTGGCATTGTCCAAGCCGCTCACCTTGTGATACTCGTCCCTGCACAAAGAGGCTAGCAACACAGTAGTAGCTTGTGCATTCTTATGAATCTGTTCGTTAATAAACACAGGACTATCCGAGCTATCAAATTTCATTCCACTTTCCACAATCTCCCAAATGCTTGGATGGAGAGAAAACAGGTGAGTACGCATTTTGTGGCTCCAAAATCCGTAGTCCTCTCCATCAAAGTGAGGGGGCTTGCCAAGTGGAATGGGGAGCAATTGAGCATTTGAGCTATGCGGAATGCGCGAATAATCGAAATAAAAGTTTGAGTTAACCGTCTTTCGTCTGTCGTAGTCGTCGTTGTCCTTTTGGGAGGAGGAAGATTCGTCGCTGTCGTAGTAGACAATTTCCTTGATGCGCCTTGTCTTCTTCTTCCTCCCGTCTTTTCTTTTGTGGCCCGAGCCTGAGTCGGTGGGCCTGTCATCATTGGGCTCGTTGACGAAGGACTCCTTCTCCTTGTCGTTGATCACCATCCCCTTGCCCTTAGGATCCATCTCTTCGGGTGGTTAGTCCCTTTCTTGAAGAGAACGGCTCTGATACCAATTGAGAGCACCTAGAGGGGGGGTGAATAGGTGATCCTGTAACACTTCAAAACTTAAGCCACAAAACTTGGTTAATCGTTAGCACAATAATTGCCAAGTGGCTATAGAGGAATCCTCAACAAAACACAATAACCAACAAGGATCAATCACAGAGATGGCACGGTGGTTATCCCGTGGTTCGGCCAAGACCAACGCTTGCCTACTCCACGTTGTGGCGTCCCAACGGACGAGGGTTGCAATCAACCCCTCTCAAGCGGTCCAAAGACCTACTTGAATACCACAGTGTTTTGTTTGCTCTTTCTCAATCCCGTTTGCGAGGAATCTCCACAACTTGGAGCCTCTCGCCCTTACACTTGAAATTCACAAAGAACACGGAGCAAGGGAGGGATTAGCAACGCACACAAGACACAAGAATCAGAGTGTCAACACGCACACAAATCGCAACAAGAGCTCGTAACACGACTCAATGAGTTCACAACTCCACAAGAGCTCTATATGCTATCACAATGAAACGAATGTGCGAAATCGATGTCTTGGTGCTTAGAAATGTTGTGGAGATGCTTGGTGTACTCCTCCATGCGCCAAGGGGTCCCTTTTATAGCCCCAAGTAGGGGTGGAAATTTGGCTCGGGCTCGACGAGCCGGCTCGGGCTCGGTGAGGCTCGGCTCGGCTCGAGCCGGCTCGCGAGCCAAAACGAGCCCGAGCCGAGCCTGATTTTGTAGCTCGCCAGAACTGCGAGCCGAGCCGAGCCGGCTCGGTCCAGCTCGCGAGCCGAGCTAACAACGTCAAGTATACTATTATACCATATTATTGTTATGTTTTGAACTATTTTATTGAATTTCTTGAACTTGATATGTGATACACTTATATTGTAGTCTAAAAATATATTATACATAATTTTTTTATCTTATATATAATAAAAAATATATAATTTATACTCTAAACGTGATTTAGTGTGAGGCTCGCGAGCTGGCTCGAGCCGGCTCGCGAGCCGTTACCGAGCCGAGCCGAGCCTCTAGGTCGGGCTCGCAAAATGACCGAGCCGAGCCTGGCCTGGCTCTAATGTGGGTAGCGGATCTTGGTTTCGGACAGTACCTCGCTGACGAAGTAGACTGGCCTCTGAACGGGCAATGCATGCCCCTCTTCTTGCCTCTCGACCACAATCGCGGCGCTAACCACCTGAGTGGTCGCGGCGACATAGACCAAGAGGGCTTCTCCGGCAGCTGGGGGCACCAAGATAGGCGCCTTCGTGAGGAGCGCCTTCAGGTTCCCGAGGGCTTCCTCGGCCTTAGGGGTCCAAGTGAAGCACTTGGCCTTCCTCAAGAGGCGGTAGGTAGACCTCTTTCACCGAGGCGTGAGATGAAACGGCTCAGAGCCGCGAGGCATCCCATGACCCTCTGTACGCCTTTCAAGTCCTTGATGGGCCCCATGCTGGTGATGGCTGCGATCTTCTCCGGGTTGGCTTCGATGCCCCGCTCGGAGACGATGAACCCCAAGAGCATGCCTCGGGGCACCCCGAAGACACACTTCTTGGGATTTAGCTTGACGTCTTTCGCCTTGAGACATCGGAATGTCACTTCAAGGTCGGAAAGGAGGTCGGAGGCTTTCCTCGTCTTGACTACGATGTCATCGACGTAGGCCTCGACCGTGCGGCCGATGTGTTCGCCGAACACATGGTTCATGCATCGCTGGTACGTCGCGCCCACATTCCTCAAGCCGAACGGCATGGTGACATAGCAGTACATGCCGAAGGGTGTGATGAAAGAAGTCGCGAGCTGGTCGGACTCTTTCATCCTGATTTGGTGATACCCTGAGTAGGCATCGAGGAAAGACAAGGTTTTGCACCCAGCAGTGGAATCCATGATTTGGTCGATGCGAGGCAGAGGGTAGGGAACCTTCGGACATGCTTTGTTGAGACCAGTGTAGTCTACACACATCCGCCATTTCCCCCCTTTCTTTCTCACAAGCACAGGGTCGGCAAGCCATTCGGGATGGAATACCTCTTTGATGAACCCTGTCGCCATTAGCTTGTGGATCTCCTCGCCTATGGCTCTGCGCTTCTCCTCATCGAATCGGCGCAGGGGCTGCTTGACGGGTCGGGCTCCGGCTCGGATGTCCAGCGAGTGCTCGGCGACATCCCTCGGTATGCCGGGCATGTCCGAGGGACTCCACGCGAAGACGTCGGCGTTCACGCGGAGAAAGTCGACGAGCACTGCTTCCTATTTGGGATCGAGCCCGGAGCCGATCCGGATCTGCTTGGAGGCGTCGCTGCTGGGGTCGAGGGGGACGGACTTAACCGTCTCCGCTGGCTCAAAGTAGCCGGCGTGACGCTTCACGTCTGGCACCTCCTTAGAGAGGCTTTCCAGGTCAGCGATGAGGTCTCGGACTCGGCGAGGGCCTCGGCGTACTCCACGCACTCCACGTCGCATTCGAACGCGTGTTTGTACGTGGGGCCGACGGTGATGACCCCGTTGGGGCCCGGCATCTTGAGCTTCAGGTAGGTGTAGTTGGGGACGGCCATGAACTTCGCGTAGCATGGCCTCCCCAGTACCGCGTGGTAGGTTCCTCGGAACCCGACCACCTCGAACGTCAGGGTCTCCCTTCGGAAGTTGGAGGGTGTTCCGAAGCAGACGGGAAGGTCGAGTTGTCCGAGGGGCTGGACACGCTTCCTGGGAATGATCCCATGGAAGGGCGCAGCGCCTGCTCAGACGGAGGACAGATCGACACGCAGGAGTCTGAGGGTCTCGGCGTAGATGAGGTTGAGGCTGCTGCCTCCGTCCATGAGGACCTTGGTGAGCCTGACGTCGCCGATGACGGGGTCGACGACGAGCGGGTATCTCCCGGGGCTCGACACATGGTCGGGGTGATCGTCTCGGTCGAAGGTGATGGGCTTGTCGGACCAGTCTAGATAGACTGGCGCCGCCACCTTCACCGAGCAGACCTCCCGGCGCTCTTGCTTGCGGTGCCGAGCCGAGGCGTTCGCCGCTTGCCCACCATAGATCATGAAGCAGTCGCGGACCTCGGGGAACTCTCCTGCCTTGTGATCTTCTTGTCGTCGTCGCAGGCCTTGCCACCCTCCGCGGGTGGCCCGGCCCTGTGGAAGTGGCGCCGAAGCATGACGCACTCCTCAAGGGTGTGCTTGATGGGCCCCTAGTGATAGGGGCACGGCTCCTTGAGCATCTTGTCGAAGAGGTTGGCACCTCCGGGGGGTTTCCGAGGGTTCTTGTACTCGGCGGCGGCGACAAGGTCCACGTCGGCGGCGTCGCGTTTCGCTTGCGACTTCTTCTTGCCCTTCTTCTTGGCGCCGCGCTGAGTTGACGCCTCGGGAGTATCTTCCGATGGGCGGCCCTGGGGCTGCTTGTCCTTCCGGAAGATAGCCTCGACCGCCTCCTGGCCGGAGGCGAACTTGGTGGCGATGTCCATCAGCTCGCTCGCCCTGGTGGGGGTCTTGCGACCTAGCTTGCTCACCAGGTCGCGGCAGGTGGTGCCAGCGAGGAACGCGCCAATGACATCCGAGTCGGTGATGTTGGGCAGCTCGGTGCGCTGCTTCGAGAATCACCGGATGTAGTCTCGGAGAGACTCTCCCAGCTGCTGTCGGCAGCTTCGGAGGTCCCAGGAATTCCCGGGGCGCACGTAAGTGCCCTGGAAATTACCAGCGAAAGCTTGGACTAGGTCATCCCAGTTAGAGATCTGCCCCGGAGGCAGGTGCTCCAACTAGGCGCGAGCGGTGTCGGAGAGGAACAGGGGGAGGTTGCAGATGATGAGGTTGTCATCGTCCGTTCCACCCAGTTGGCAGGCCAGACGATAGTCCGCGAGCCACAGTTCCGGTCTCGTCTCCCCCGAGTACTTTGTGACAGTAGTCGGGGGTCGGAACCGGGTCGGGAACGGCGCCCGTCGTATGGCCCGGCTGAAGGCTTGCGGACCGGGTGGTTCGGGCGAGGGACTCCGATCCTCCCCGCTGTCGTAGCGTCCCCCACGCCTGGGGTGGTAGCCTCGGCGCACCCTCTCGTCGAGGTGGGCCCGACGGTCGCGGTGATGGTGCTCGTTGCCGAGGCGACCCAGGGCCGCAGGCGCGGTGTTGCGCGTGCGCTCGGTGTAGACCGAGGCTTCCCGCATGAAACGGGAAGTCACGGCATGAGGTTCCGAGGGGTACCCCTGCCTTCGGGAGGCAGAGCTCTCGGCCCGTCGGACAGCGGCGCCTTCCAGGAGATTCTTGAGCTCTCCCTGGATTCGCCGCCCCTTGGTGGTTGATGGCTCCGGCATCTCGCGGAGAAGCATCGCTGCTGCAGCCAGGTTCCGGCCGACCCCACTAGATGCGGGTGGTGGCCTGACCCTGACATCGTCGGTGACGCTGTGCTGGAAGCCCTAGGGTAGATGACGTATTTTTCCGGCCGGAGGTTGGCCCGCCCATGCCTGCCCGACGTCCCGACGGATCGGCTCAAGCGCTCCTGCTCCCTCGTTGAGCCTGGCCTGCACCCTGCGGATTTGCTCGAGCTGTGGGTCATGACCCCCCGCCTGAACGGGGACCACAGCTAGCTCCCGTGGGATGTCAACGCGAGGCACCGGCCTAGGGAGGTCACCGTCCTCTGGCATGCCGAGATGGTTGCCTTCGGAGGGACCCCCTAGATCGACGTGGAAGCATTCGCGGCTTGGGCCGCAGTCCTCGTCGCCGAGGCTACGGCTACCGTCGGAACAGTCGGAAAGGCAGTGATCGCATGCGGTCATGAAGTCCCGCATGGCACTGGGGTTGCCAAGTCCAGAGAAATCCCAACAGATGCTGGGTTCGCCGTCTTCCTCGGACCCAGAAGGCCCGTAGGTCGAGACGTCCGTCAGCCGGTCCCAAGGTGACCGCGTACAAAACCCCAGAGGGTTTGGACTTGCCTCTACGAGAGCACCCGCCAAAGCGAAGCCGCTAGGCGGGTCGAGGCTGAATCCGAAAGACGTGGGATGGGAATCGGTCGGTACCTTTTGGTTGACGAGCGGCGATGAGGTCACGTCGGGGACTGACTGCACCGTCGTCTCAGGTACGAGGGTGACGTCCAGCAAGCTTTTCGCGAGCGTGCTGGCGTCATCCGCTTGCTCGGGATTAGCGTGTCGCGGGGGGACGGCGCTCGCCTTCGTCTCAAACGCGAGGTCGACGCCCGGTGCGCCCCCCGTTGGGGCGCTGGGGCCGTCGACTCGCTCGACAGCCGATGAGGCGCTGTCTCCTGCTTGGCCTTGGTTGCCCCGTCTTCCCCTCCGTCGGTGGGAAAGAGGGCAGGATGAGCTCGAGGGTTGTTCTTCCACCACGCGGGGAAGACGTCGTCGATTCCGCCGCCGGCGGGCGGGTTGTCGGCCGCCACTATCGTTGTCGCGCGGCGGTGGAAGGAGTATCATGTCGTAGCTGCCGTCGAGGGACATGAACTCAAGACTCCCGAAACGGAGCACCGTCCCGAGTTGGAGAGGTTGCTGGAGACTGCCCATCTGGAGCTTGACGGGAAGCTGTTCATCAACACGCAGCAGGCCCCTACCTGGCGTGCCAACTGTCGGCGTTCCGAGACCGGGGGGTCCCTGAGCCGACGAGTGAATGTCGCCGCGTGCCCCAGCCCAGATGGGTCGAGCGCGAGGGCGAGCGCGAAGGGGGGAGAGCGAGGCGGCCGGAGACCGGCGTGAGAGAGGTGGGAATCCCGCGGCCTTCGTGTTCGTCCCGCGCCCAGGTCGGGTGCGCTTGCAGTAGGGGGTTACAAGCGTCCACGCGGGAGAGGGAGCGAGCGGCTCCGGGCGAGCGCGTGTCTCGTCCTCGTCCCCGCGCGGCCAACCCTCTCTAAGAGGGCCCTGGTCCTCCCTTTTATAGGCGCAAGGAGAGGATCCGGGTGTACAATGGGGGGGTGTAGCAGAGTGCTACGTGTCTAGCGGAGGAGAGCTAGCGCCCTAGGTACATGCCGTTGTGGCAGCCGGAGAGATCTTGGCACCCAGCTGGTGTGATGTCGTGGCCGTCGGAGGAGCGATGGAGCTTGGCGGAGGGACAGCTGTCGGAGCGGTTGTGTCCTTGCTGACGTCCTCTTGCTTCCGTAAGGGGGCTGAGAGCCGCCGTCGTCACAGAGCATGCGGGGCGCCATCATTGCCTATCTGGCGGAGCGAGCCAGATGGGACGCCGGTCTTGTTCCCTGCGGCCCGAGTCAGCTCGGGGTAGGGTGATGATGGCGCCTCCTGTTGACGTGGCTGGTCTGCACCCTAGGTTGGGCGATGTGGAAGCTCCTCCGAAGCCGAGGTCGAGTCCGAGCCCCCGGGTCGGGCGAGGCGGAGATTGCCGGCTGGTGCCGGGGCGGAGTCCGAGCCCTGGGGTCGGGCGAAGCGGAGTTCGTCGTCTTCTGGGGCCGAGCCCAAGTCCGAGCCTTGGGTCGGGCGAGGCGGAGATCGTCGTCTTCTGGGGCCGAGCCCAAGTCCGAGCCCTGGGTCGGGCGAGGCGGAGATCGTCGTCTTCTGGGACTTAGCCTGAGTCCGAGCCCTGGGTCGGGCGGAGTTCGCCGTCTTCCAGGACTTAGCCCGAGTCCGAGCCCTGGGTCGGGCGGAGTTCGTCGTCTTACGGGACTTAGCCCGAGTCCGAGCCCTGGGTCGGGCGGAGCGGAGTTCGCCGTCTTCCGGGACTTAGCCCGAGCCCGAGCCCTGGGGTCGGGCGAAGCGGAGCTTCCTATGGAGCCTTCGGCCGGGCCTGACTGCCCGTCAGTCTCACTCTGTCAAGTGGCACCGCAGTCGGAGTGGCGCAGACGGCGCTGTCCTTCTGTCAGGCCGGTCAGTGGAGCGGCGAAGTGACGGCGGTCACTTCGGCTCTGCCGGCTGGGGGGCGCGCGTCAGGATAAAGGTGTCAGGCCACCTTTGCATTAAATGCTCCTGCGATTTGGTCGGTCGGTGCGGCGATTTGGTCAGGGTTGCTTCTTAGCGAAGGCAGGGCCTCGAGCGAGTCGGGAATATGTTCGCCGCTGAAGGGGGGCCTCGGGCGAGGCGGAAATCCTCTGGGGTTGGCCGCCCTTGTCCGAGGCTAGGCTCGGGCGAGGCGTGATCGAGTCCCTCGAATGGACTGATCCCTGACTTAATCGCACCCATCAGGCCTTTGCAGCTTTGTGCTGATGGGGGTTACCAGCTGAGAATTAGGAGCCTTGAGGGTACCCCTAATTATGGTCCCCGACAAAAACACAACATAATACAGTGGTCATGTCTAAAACATGTGTCTTACAATATTCATTGTACCAATCAGAGCATTCAATAAATTAAAGTGACCAATCAGCTAGTCTCTTGTCTCAAACATAGAGCCAAGATACTGTGTCTTCGTCAAGATACATGTCTTGAGTTTTTTTACATTCACCCCCTTAGACACACTCTAAGATACAACTTAAGATACCCATTGCACATGCCTAATAGAGTTATATATATATATATATATATATATATATAGGAGTACCTCATATCTTCTGTACAAGACTGGAATTATTAAACAATACCATACAACTTTGGGTAAGTGTAAGTTTGTATACATAAAATTAATAATTTCAATAAACATACATCACAAATTTGATTCGTACAGAAATCACTGGATCTGCTTCATCATTCATCCCAGAGAAGGAAAGATGTTGGAGCTAGACTCCACAGATTACGTGGCTTCAAGTTATACATAATCTGTGACCTTCTTAGAGTGATAAGTCGATGCATACTTTTATCGATAAGAGTTTGAGAATTACATAATAATTCTATTTGAGATCATAGGACATATATGTTTTATAAGTTTAAAGGTAGAATGTACGATTTGTCAAAAAAGGTGGTCATTGAAAATATTTTATAAATGGTTGGTAATTATGTAAATTTATGAATACATATCATACATGTACGTACATATAGGACAATATTTCAACTAAATAACCAATTTCCCATTATGTAATGCCATAACCACAAGCAACCAACCGGATCAGTCCCCTATGGATTTTATGTGTGCGAGTTCATGAGAGAGAACATGTGATACATCAAGAACCCTGATAAGGTAATGTAAGTAATAGTCATGTGTAGTTCTATCATTAAAGTTGCAAATGCATTATCAAGTGTAAATATATGATGTTTCTAAACTTCCTTTCCAGAAATTTCAACTAAAAAAGGTGGACCACATGACCCAAGGAGCTTTATACGACATAATTAAGGACCTATGCTCATTCGTTTTGAAAGAAGTCATTCCATGCAAAGGGAAATATCACGATGCTACCAATGTCTTAGCAAGGCTAGAGTTTAGAGTGCTAACAAAAAATTAGCAGACTAAATCTTAGTCGAGATAGTTACTAGAGCAAAGGTGAAAACTTTAATGTATACAATGTGTGATGTATATACATGTAACTTTATGATTGTAAGCACAAAACTTTGATGTATATAAATATATGGTATAATTAAATTGCATGTTGCTATAATTGAACATGATCCAATATGGTTTAGTAGTTTTAATATCAATATATATATATATATATATATATATATGTATGTAAATTGGGGTTCGGTGAAAATTTTGAAAAAGGCGCGAAAATTACCACTGACAGTTGGTTCATTGAAAAACCGCCAATGAAATTATTTCCACTGGTGGTTTCATTATGAAAGCCTCCCATGAAAACCAATTTCCACTAGCGGTTCTTAAATAATCGCATGTGGAAAGAATCATTTCCACTGGCCCCTAGCGCTGGCGGTTCTAAGAAACGCTAGTGGAAATATGTTACAACCCGCCTCTATAGAGCTTTATTGTACTAGTGTATATCGGTGAATGATGTACTTGTGAATCCAATGAAGCTTTGTTTGGTTACACCACTATAGAAAAATAACTTTTATGTGGTTAGATTTAGTTTTTATGGACAGTATAACGAAGCGAAGCACATGTCCCTATCAATCTACTTAGGTTTCATCATCGATTCACCTCATTTGTTACAGTAACACCCAACCTCAACAAGTAATAAGACATAAATACTCACAATTTCAGACCAACACATAACATACATGAAATGATATTTGGATGGCTAAAGGAGGGGAGAGGAGAATAGCCTAAACTTAACTTCTACAAATCCATAAACATTAGGCAAAAGGTTAGATACAAAGGAGGAGCTAATAAGTATACCTAGCTAGTATTTTGCAAACTTAGGATGAATAACAGCCTACCTCTACCTTTATCTTTATTTTTATTTGAGTTACTCTCTTCTTGTGCCATACATTCTATCTATACTAGATGGATTGTGGCCTCTAAGAAGAGAATAAATTAGGCAACTTAAAATCAACTTGTTAAACTAAGACCTCTATTTTTTAACTAGTCAAAAACCTATACGAAGAATAAATTATATAAATGTGCAACTAAGGTTTTACTAGGTAGTTTCTATCTCTATCATAAACAAGTTATGCAGCCTAAGTTCTCATCCTATCAACTATACTAGAAAGGTAAAACACACAACCAAAGTACATAATGTGAATGCAGAAGCTAAAGAATGATAAAGATGTAAACTCCCATGTAATGACATCGATATTATTACTAAGGTATTGAGAAGCGTGCAAGCTTTCTCCTAGTCTTTGTTGAGGCCTCTCATAGGATGCTTTTGAAAGTAACAAGCTCTCGGTTTAGTAACATCATGGATAGTTCTCATAGTCTTCACTATCGAGCTTTTGGCCAAAACGCTCTAGGCCTCATTCCTTTTTTGTATTGATGGCGACCACACCACAAACAGGATCGGTGTGATCTTGCAAGACTACAAGCTTCTTAGAGTACAAACACGATGTGCACAAGAACCTAAGATTTTGAGGTATAAAAATCTCATTAAGCACTAGGCCTAAACATAGAGCAAGTGCATAAGTGGTGGTCTAATGAACGTAAGCACTTTACAAAGCATCTATGCTAATCACATAGTGTTTTACTAAGCACTTTAATGGCTAGAGCTACTACATATGGGCCTCAAATCACACAAGTCTTCCTTGAGCTCTGTTGTCACTGTCTTGGCTAGTTCGGATCATATTTATAACCCCCAAGGTGAGGCATATCCATTGCAACCTCAACCACCATCTCTATGCACTGCTAGACCATTGGACACATGGTCGTCGTCTAACCATTTGCCAGAGCTCGATGACTCACAATGGTTACTGTGTTAGAACTAGCTGTTATAGACTACTAGCTAGTGTATGGTCCAACACCCTCCTTTGGATCAGTTTGATGCCCTAGTATCCTCTTGGGAACCTCTCTAATGACTGTCCAACTCCAACTTTTGGTTCAACGCTCCTATGTCATCTTGGTGTGGTGCTTCTATTGACTGTGAATAGTACCACCGTTTGGTCTGATGCCCTACTCTTTTCTCAATCCAATGTTCAGTCTTACTTCTCTGCAAACACACCTAGTTAGGGTTTCTCTGGCATATGGTTTGGTGACCCTTAGGGTCAGTCTGATGTCTTGGTCTAACACCTTGAAAACTTGTTTCTCATGATCTTGATGTCCATCTTTGTTCTAACTTGTGTCTTGAACTTTGAATGTACTTGTAGATCTTCTATCAAGTTTCTAATATCTTGCCTGAGGTGTTGATAATCTGGATCACACTTCACCTAAGTCCAAGTCCACTTGTACATCCTTTCAAGTATATCCAAAAACACTAGTAAATAATGACAGTCCAATTGATCATGTTAATCATCAAACATGAAATCTAAACTTAAATGAGCCATAGGGTTCACTTTTATTGCAATCTCCTCCTTTTTGGTGATCGATGACAACACAACCAAAGCAAGAAAATTTAATATACACAAAAATTAAAGTTCAATCTACTTGTTAGGATGCAATGCAAAAGTAAGTTAATATGATGCTAAAAGATATTGTTGGAGGCCTTCTTCTTCTTCCGAAGGTCCTCAAACCACTAATCTAATAACTAATTTCTAGTTTGTTCGAAGCATGACAAGAAGGATGCCGAAGAACACCTTCGGATGGACCCAGCACAACTACGATGACGAAGGTACAAGCTTCGGCTCAATAGCTCATGCACATGATGGAAAACACACTACCCTCAATATATTCGCTAGTTCAAATGTATAGGCTTGAGGGAACATTTGTAATTTTGCTGAAGTTGTGCCCCATGACTATAAATAGAGAAACAACGCCATGCATTGGGAGGCTTTTTGGCTTGAGAGAAACATACCTTTGAAGTTGTATTTTGACCTTCTTCTTGTAACTTCACAGAGCCGAAGATATATCTGTAATCTCTTGTTAGATAAAAAAGAAGAAGGAGAAAGTAACATCTTATGAGGTTAAATTTTGTACTTTATTTCACATTGTACATTATCTATCACTAATATATTTTACCTTTTCTTCACTCATTTTTTCATCTCTCATCCTTTAATTGATCTTCTCTCTGAGAAGGTAGAATTAAAGAATGAAGATAAAGCTCAATTTAATTGTGTTGCCTTGTTTTTTATATCCTAGAGGAATCGAAAGCGAGAGACCAACATATACCAAATGAATGCATAGATGATACTTATCTTGACCTTGTGAGTGTCCCCCTTTATGTGGAGAACAACCGTGACCGGGACGGGGCCTTAGACCTATGCTTTGGTGTGGGACAGACGAGGAGATTTTTTAACCACAGTCTTAAATTCGCTCCCATAGGGAGTCGAACTTATGACCTCAAGAGTGCTACTCAGACCACCTAACTAATAATTTAGTTAGAGGCCCTTTCGCCACCATAGCTAACTAGACTCAACTAGGTCAAGTTACCTATCTTATGTCCCTCTTTATAGTATGGCTAAAATAAAATAAAGCTCCTATCACTACTCTAGCAAGTGATTTCCTCCCTAATGGATCCCCTCCAATTCCCTTGTCACAAAACCAGCCCTAAGTGCTAAACATCTCCATTGTCATTTAGAACTAGCTAATCCTTAACCCTTTTGAACATTTCTTTCTAAACCGACCATTAATCTCGATCAACTAGGGCATGAAACCATTTGAGCTTATTTTCCTGTATTATTGTGACTTACCATACCGTATAGCTGCAACATATATGTTAGTTACAATAATCTTATGTTGTCATTAATTCTAAAACTAACCGGTGATCTAGATGCTTTTAGAGATCAAACCCTAATCATCCCTTATTAGCAACTAAATCACATAAGTAATGTACACAAGAACACGATGATTTATCTCATGGTTCAGCTCGCCACAAAGGTTTGTCTACCTCCACGTTGTTGTTGAGAAAGTCACCAATGCTTAGGTTTTTCAAATCTTATCTTCATTCTTAAGTCAAGAGACAAAGTTCTTAGATGAGTGTTTCTTGATTTTTTGGGGATGATACAGATTTTTGGGGCTACCACACAAGTTTATGCAGTTCAACAAATCATGCACTAGCCAGCTAGGAGCAAGGCTCCTAGAGTAATGAATGCAACCCCCGGTTTGAATGCGAACCAAATGCTCTTGAGTTGAGGAACAAGTTGGTGAACTCTATATCTCAGTTTGGAAGCTCAATCTCGGTTTGGGAGCAGTGAATAAGTATAAATACCCTTCACTTACTCCAATAGGTATTTTAAGGCGCTTCACAACCATGGTGGGAGCGGCAGTGCAACTCATGTCCACTTTGTAGTTTTCACAAGTGATTGCATGGTAATGTTTATGAGCCTTTTGGGGTATTTGAAAGGGAAATGTGCCCTTGGGCCATTTCTAAGTATTTTGGTGATTGAGTGCCAACACAAGTGCTTAAGTGTTAAAGTATCCCAAGTGATGGACAAAGTGCAAATCAAAAGTAAAGGTATGTTTCTAGACTTAGTACATTGTTTTATGGACTAATATATTGTGTCTAAGTGCTGGAAACAGAAAAAATCAAGTTAGGAAAGAGATGGCTTTGTTCGGCCAAAGTCTGCTCAGTCTGGGTGCACCGGACTGTCCGGTGGTGCACCGACAGTGTCCGGTGCGCCAGGCTGGCTCTGGCGAACTTGCTGCTCTCGGGACTTCGACGGCGGTGTACGACTATAAATCACCGGACTGTCCGGTGGTGCACCGGACTGTCCGGTGAGCTGTTCACAGGCGAAGTCGTCGCTCTCGGGAAGTGATTAACGGCGTACGACTATAATTCGGCCGCGCGATCTGCGCGGGACACGTGGCCGAGCCAACGGCTAGAAGGGGCACCGGACTGTCCGGTGTACACCGGACAGTGTTCGGTGCGCCAACGGTTCTGAATCTTCAACGGTCGGCTTCGCCAAATAAGGAAAGAAATCCGCACCGGACTATTCGGTGCGCCAGGCGACAGAAGGCAAGATCTGCCTTCCTGGAATGCTCTCAACGGCTCCTAGCTGCCTTGGGGCTATAAAAGGGACCCCTAGGCGCATGGAGGAGTACACCAAGCATCCTTAGAGCATTGTTGATCACTCACACTTCATTCTTGCGCACTTGTTCGACATTCTTACTGATTTGAGCTCCGTTCTAGTGAGAACCTCGTGATAGTCTTTTGAGCTCAAGTCTGGGTCTTGTGTGTGCGTATTTGCTGTGATTTTTGTGTCTTGTGTGAGTTGCTCATCCCTCCCTTACTCCGTGCTTCTTTGTGAACATCTTTGTAAGGGCGAGAGACTCCAAGTTGTGGAGATTCCTCGCAAGCGGGATATAGTAAAGCTAAGCAAAACACCGTGGTATTCAAGTGGGTCTTTGGACCGCTTGAGAGGGGTTGATTGCAACCCTCGTCCGTTGGGACGCCACAACGTGGAGTAGGCAAGTTTTGTACTTGGCCGAACCACGGGATAAACCACTGTGTCTATCTGTGTTGATCCTCTTGTGGTTATTGTGTTTTGCTAAGACTCTTCTCTAAGCCACTTAGCATTATTGTGCTAACGTCTAATCAAGTTTTGTGGCATTAAGTCTCAAGTTTTACAGGATCACCTATTCACCCCCCCTCTAGGTGCTCTCAATTGGTATCAGAGTCGTTCTCTTCACAAAGGGACTAATCGCCCAAAGAGATGGATCCTAAGGGCAAGGGGATTGTGATCAATGATAAGGAGAAGGAGTCCTTCGTCAACGAGTCGAAGGATGACAAGCCTACCGACTCGGGCTCGGGCTACAAACGAAAAGATGGGAAGAAGAAGAAGACGAGGCGCATCAAGGAGATAATCTACTACGACAGCGACGAATCTTCCTCTTCCCAAAAGGACGACGACAACGACTACGAGAGAAGGAAGACGGTTAATTCAAAGTTTTCCTTTGATTATTCCCGTATTCCGCAAAGTACCAATGCTCATTTACTCTCTATTCCACTTGGCAAACCTCCACACTTTGATGGGGAGGACTACGGATTTTGGAGTCACAAAATGCGTAGTCACTTGTTCTCTCACCATCCAAGCATATGGGAGATTGTAGAGAGTGGAATGAAATTTGATAGCTCGGATAGTCCCATGTTTATAAATGAACAAATCCATAGAAATGCACAAGCTACTACTATCCTTTTAGCATCTTTGTGCAGGGAAGAGTACAATAAGGTGAGCGGCTTGGACAATGCCAAGCAGATCTGGGACACCCTCAAGATCTCTCATGAGGGGAACGACGTCACCATGCTCACCAAAATGGAGTTGGTGGAGGGCGAGCTCGGGAGATTTGCAATGATAAGGGGAGAAGAGCCAACCCAAACATACAACCGGCTCAAGACCCTCATCAACAAGATAAGGAGCTACGGAAGCACGCGATGGACGAACCACGACGTCGTTCGCCTAATGCTAAGGTCTTTTACTGTACTTGATCCACATCTGGTGAACAATATTCGTGAAAATCCTAGGTACACCAAGATGTCGCCCGAAGAAGTTCTTAGGAAGTTCGTAAGCAGGCGAATGATGATCAAGGAGGCGAGATACGTGGATGATGCGCTAAATGGCCCAATCCATGAGCCTCAAACCATTGCCCTCAAAGCAACGAGAAGCAAGGAGGTGCTACCTAGCAAGGTGGCGCAAGTTGAGGCGGCAGAACTAAATGAGGAAGAGATGGCCCTCATCATCAAGCGCTTCAAGACGGCGCTAAAGGGCCGCAAGGAGCATCCCAAGAAGAACAAGACGAAGGGAAAGCGCTCCTGCTTCAAGTGCGGTAAGATTGGTCATTTTATCGCTAATTGTCCCGATAATGATAGTGACCAGGAACAAGAGAAGAAAGGGGAAAAGAAGAAGAAGTACAAGAAGGCTAAGGGCGAGGCACATCTTGGCAAGGAGTGGGACTCGGATTGCTCTTCATCCGACGACGAAGGACATGCCGCCTTAGCCTTCGACAAATCATCCCTCTTCCCCAACGAGCGTCACACATGCCTCATGGCGAAGGAGAAGAAGGTATGTACTCGAAACAATACCACTTATGCTTCTTCGAGTGATGATGAGTCCAGTGATGATGATGAAATAGATTACTCTAGTTTGTTCAAGGGACTGGATAGAACTAAAATTGATAAAATTAATGAATTAATTGATGCCTTGAATGATAAGAATAGGTTACTAGAAAAGCAAGAGGATTTGTTGTATGAAGAACATGATAAATTTGTAGAGGCACAAAAATCTCATGCTTTAGAAGTTAAAAGGAATGAAATGCTTTCTTGTGAACTATCTACTTGCCATGAGACAATTTCTAGCTTAAAGAGCATAAATGATGATTTGAATGCTAAGTTAGAAAAATCTAGTAAATTAACATCTTGTGTAGAACATGTTGTGATTTGCACTAGGTGTAAAGATTTTGATGTTGATGCTTGTAGTGAACACCTATTTTCAATTTCTAAATTGAATGATGAAGTGGCTAGTCTTAATGCCCAACTTAAGACTAGCAAAAGTGAAATTGATAAAATAAAATTTGCAAGGGATGCCTACACGATTGGTAGACACCCCTCAATTAAGGATGGTCTTGGCTTCAAGAGAGAGGTCAAGAACTTAACAAGCCATAAGGTTTCCATCTCCGCCAAGGAGAAAGGGAAGGCCCCTATGGCTAGTAGTGCTCATAAGAACCATGCTTTCATGTATCATGATAGGAGACATTCTAGGAATGCTTTTAGAAGTTATGATGCTTTTGATTCTCATGCCATGGTTGCTTCTAGTTCTTCTATTATGCATGATAGAAATGTTGCTAGGAAAAATGCTATGCCTAGGAAAAATGTTGTTCATGTTCCTAGGAAAGTAATGAATGAACCATCTACAATTTATTATGCTTGCAATGTTTCCTTTGCTATTTGTAGAAAGGGTAAGAAGGTAATTGCTAAGAAGTTAGGGGCCAAATGTAAGGGAGACAAAACTTGCATTTGGCTCCCTAAGACTATTGTAACTAACCTTGTAGGAACCAACATGAGTTGGGTACCTAAGACCCAAGCCTAAATTTGCCTTGCAGGTTTATGCATCCGGGGGCTCAAGCTGGATTATCGACATCGGATGCACAAACCACATGACGGGGGAGAAGAGGATGTTCTCTTCCTACGTCAAGAACAAGGATCCCCAAGATTCAATAATATTCGGTGATGGGAACCAAGGCAAGGTGAAAGGGTTAGGAAAAATTGCTATTTCATCCGAGCACTCTATTTCTAATGTGTTCTTAGTTGAGTCGCTTGGATATAACTTGCTGTCTATGAGTCAACTTTGCAATATGGGATATAATTGTTTATTCACAAATGTAGACGTGTCTGTCTTTAGAAGGTGTGATGGTTCACTAGCTTTTAAGGGTGTACTAGACGACAAACTTTATTTAGTTGATTTTGCAAAAGAGGAGGCCGGTCTAGATGCATGCTTAATTGCTAAGACTTGCATGGGCTGGCTGTGGCATCGCCGTTTAGCACATGTGGGGATGAAGAACCTACACAAGCTTCTAAAGGGAGAACACGTGATAGGTCTAACTAATGTGCATTTCGAAAAAGATAGACCTTGTGCTGCTTGTCAAGCAGGTAAACAAGTGGGAAGTACTCACACATCAAGAACGTGATGACTACGTCAAGACCCCTGGAGCTGCTGCATATGGACCTCTTCGGACCTGTCGCCTATCTAAGCATAGGAGGAAGTAAGTATGGTCTTGTTATAGTTGATGATTTTTCCTGCTTCACTTGGGTATTCTTTTTGCAGGATAAATCTGAAACCCAAGGGACCCTCAAGCGCTTCCTCAGGAGAGCTCAAAATGAGTTTGAGCTCAAGGTGAAGAAGATAAGGAGAGACAACAGGTCCGAATTCAAGAACCTTCAAGTGGAGGAGTTCCTTGAGGAGGAGGGGATCAAGCACGAGTTCTCCGCTCCCTACACACCACAGCAAAATGGTGTGGTAGAGAGGAAGAACAGGACGCTCATAGACATGGCGAGGACGATGCTTGGAGAGTTCAAGACCCCCCGAGCGGTTTTGGTCGGAAGCCGTAAACACGGCGTGTCACGCCATCAACCGGGTGTATCTTCATCGCCTCCTCAAGAAGACTTCGTATGAGCTTCTAACCGGTAACAAACCCAATGTATCTTACTTTCGTGTATTTGGGAGCAAATGTTACATTCTAGTGAAGAAAGGTAGAAATTCTAAGTTTGCTCCCAAAGCTGTAGAAGGGTTTTTGTTAGGTTATGACTCAAATACAAAGGCGTATAGAGTCTTCAACAAATCATCGGGTTTGGTTGAAGTCTCTAGCGACGTTGTATTTGATGAGACTAATGGCTCTCCAAGAGAGCAAGTTGTTGATCTTGATGATGTAGATGAAGAAGACGTTCCGACGGCCGCAATACGCACCATGGCGATTGGAGATGTGCGACCATAGGAACAAAAGGAGCAAGATCAACCTTCTTCCTCAACAATGGTGCATCCCCCAACTCAAGACGATGAACAGGTTCATCAGGAGGAGGCGTGTGATCAAGGGGGAGCACAAGATGATCATGTGAGGGAGGAAGAAGCACAACCGACACCTCCAACCCAAGTTCGAGCGACGATTCAAAGGAATCATCCCGTCGACCAAATTTTGGGTGACATTAGCAAGGGAGTAACTACTCGTTCTAGATTAGTTAATTTTTGTGAGCATTACTCCTTTGTCTCTTCTATTGAGCCTTTCAGGGTAGAAGAGGCCTTGCTAGATCCGGACTGGGTGTTGGCCATGCAGGAGGAGCTCAATAATTTCAAGAGGAATGAAGTTTGGACACTGGTGCCTCGTCCCAAGCAAAATGTTGTGGGAACCAAGTGGGTGTTCCGCAACAAACAGGACGAGCATGGGGTTGTGACGAGGAACAAGGCTCGACTTGTGGCAAAAGGTTATGCCTAAGTCACAGGTTTGGACTTTGAGGAGACTTTCGCTCCTGTGGCTAGGCTAGAGTCTATTCGTATATTGCTAGCATATGCCACTCACCATTCTTTCAGGTTGTTCCAAATGGATGTGAAGAGCGCTTTCCTCAATGGGCCAATCAAGGAGGAGGTGTACGTGGATCAACCCTCTGGCTTCGAGGACGAACGGTATCCCGACCACGTGTGTAAGCTCTCTAAGGCGCTTTATGGACTTAAGCAAGTCCCAAGAGCATGGTATGAATGCCTTAGAGACTTTCTAATTGCTAATGCTTTCAAGGTTGGGAAAGCCGATCCAACTCTTTTCACTAAGACTTGTGATGGTGATCTTTTTGTGTGCCAAATTTATGTCGATGACATAATATTTGGTTCTACTAATCAAAAGTCTTGTGAAGAGTTTAGCAGGGTGATGATGCAGAAATTTGAGATGTCGATGATGGGCGAGTTGAACTACTTCCTTAGGTTCCAAGTGAAGCAACTCAAGGATGGCACCTTCATCTCCCAAACGAAGTACACGCAAGACTTGCTAAAGCGGTTTGGGATGAAAGACACCAAGCCCACAAAGACTCCGATGGGAACTGACGGACACACCGACCTCAACAAAGGAGGTAAGTCCGTTGATCAAAAGGCATACCGGTCGATGATAGGGTCTTTACTTTATTTATGTGCTAGTAGACCGGATATTATGCTTAGCGTATGCACGTGTGCTAGATTTCAATCCAATCCAAGGGAGTGTCACTTAGTGGCCGTGAAGCGAATTCTTAGATATTTAGTCGCTACGCCTTGCTTCGGGATCTGGTATCCAAAGGGGTCTAACTTTGACTTGATTGGATATTCAGACTCCGACTATGCTGGATGTAAGGTCGATAGGAAGAGTACTTCGGGGACGTGCCAATTCTTAGGAAGGTCCCTGGTGCCATGGAACTGTAAGAAACAAACTTCCGTTGCCCTATCCACCGCTGAGGCCGAGTATGTTGTCGTAGGACAGTGTTGCGCGCAACTACTTTGGATGAGGCAAACCCTCCGGGACTTTGGCTACAATCTGAGCAAAGTCCCACTCCTATGTGACAATGAGAGTGCCATCCGCATAGCGGAAAATCCTGTTGAGCACAACCGCACAAAGCACATTGACATCCGGCATCACTTTTTGAGAGACCACCAGCAAAAGGGAGATATCAAAGTGTTTTATGTTAGCACCGAGAACCAGCTAGGCGATATCTTTACCAAGCTTTTAGATGAGAAGACCTTTTGCAGGCTGCGTAGTGAGCTAAATGTCTTAGATTCGCGGAACTTGGATTGATTTATAGCATACATATGTTTATGCCTTTGATCATGTTCCTTATGCATTTTGTTGTTTACTTGTGGTGCTCAAGTTGTACAAACACTCCCCGGACCTCACAAGTCCTTTTGCAAGTGATGCACATATTTAGGGGGAGTTGTGCTACAACTTGACCCTTTGAGACTAACCGTGTGCTTGAGTTTGCTTGATTTAGTCTCAAAGGAGGTTTGAAAGGGAAAAGGAGGACTTGGACCATGAAAGACTTCCACTGCACTCCGATGAGAGGGTAACTTATTCCAAGTTCATCTCATGTACTCCTATTGCCTTTGTATTCTTATTTGAAGATTTTGGTGAGGCAATGGGGTTAAGGGGCCAAGATTGATCCCGTTTTGGTGCTTGATGCCAAAGGGGGAGAAAATAAGGCCAAAGCAATAAATGGATCAGCTACCACTTGAGAAATTTTGAAAATAGTAGAATAGAGCTTTTGGTTTGTCAAAACTCTCTTATTGTCTCTCTTGTCAAAAGTTGGCCTCTTGTGGGGAGAAATGTTGATTATGGGAAAAAGGGGGAGTTTTTGAAATCTTTGATCAATTTCTCTTGGAATACCTCTCTTTATGTCTCTACAGGTGAATTTGACTTAGAGATAGGAAATTGAGGTTGATTTGCAAAAACAAACCAAGTGGTGGCAAAGAGTGATCCATATATGCCAAATTTGAATCAAAACAATTTTGAGTTTTCATTTGTATTGATGTTGCACTTCCTTTAGTTGCTTTTTGTTGTGTTGGCATAAATCACCAAAAAGGGGGAGATTGAAAGGGAAATGTGCCCTTGGGCAATTTCTAAGTATTTTGGTGATTGAGTGCCAACACAAGTGCTTAAGTGTTAAAGTATCCCAAGTGATGGACAAAGTGCAAATCAAAAGTAAAGGTATGTTTCTAGACTTAGTACATTGTTTTATGGACTAATGTATTGTGTCTAAGTGCTGGAAACAGAAAAAATCAAGTTAGAAAAGAGATGGCTTTGTTCAGCCAAAGTCTGCTCAGTCTGGGTGCACCGGACTGTCCGGTGGTGAACCGGACAGTGTCCGGTGCGCCAGGCTAGCTCTGGCGAACTTGCTGCTCTCGGGACTTCAACGGCGGTGTACGGCTATAAATCACCGGACTGTCCGGTGGTGCACCGGACTGTCCGGTGAGCTATTCACAGGCGAAGTCGTCGCTCTCGGGAAGTGATTAACGGCGTACGACTATAATTCACCAGACTGTCTGGTGAGGCACCGGACTGTCCGGTGAGCCAACGGTCGGCCGCGCGATCTGCGCGGGACACGTGGCCAAGCCAACGGCTAGAAGGGGGCACCAGACTGTCCGGTGTACACCGGACAGTGTCCGGTGCGCCAACGGCTCTGAATCTTCAACGGTCGGCTTCGCCAAATAAGGAAAGAAATCCGCACCGGACAGTGTCCGGTGGTGCACCGGACTGTCCGGTGCGCCAGGCGACAGAAGGCAAGATTTGCCTTCCTAGAATGCTCTCAACGGCTCCTAGCTGCCTTGGGGCTATAAAAGGGGCCCCTAGGCGCATGGAGGAGTACACCAAGCATCTTTAGAGCATTGTTGATCACTCACACTTCATTCTTGCGCACTTGTTCGACATTCTTAGTGATTTGAGCTTCGTTCTAGTGAGAACCTCGTGATAGTCTTTTGAGCTCAAGTCTGGGTCTTGTGTGTGCGTATTTGCTATGATTTTTGTGTCTTGTGTGAGTTGCTCATCCCTCCCTTACTCCGTGCTTCTTTGTGAACATCTTTGTAAGGGCGAGAGACTCCAAGTTGTGGAGATTCCTCGCAAGCGGGATATAGTAAAGCTAAGCAAAACACCGTGGTATTCAAGTCGATCTTTGGACCGCTTGAGAGGGGTTGATTGCAACCCTCGTCCGTTGGGACGCCACAACGTGGAGTAGGCAAGTTTTGTACTTGGCCGAACCATGGGATAAACCACTGTGTCTATCTGTGTTGATCCTCTTGTGGTTGTTGTGTTTTGCTAAGACTCTTCTCTAGCCACTTGGCATTATTGTGCTAACGTCTAATCAAGTTTTGTGGCATTAAATCTCAAGTTTTACAGGATCACCTATTCACCCCCCCCCCCCCTCTAGGTGCTCTCAGTATTCATGGTGGAGTTTGAGCACACGATGGCACATTGAAGCTTATGAATTGTAAGTGTACATAATTACAAACTTAAGTCTATTAAAAAAGGTTAGCTAGGTATTCCTGGAAACACTAGGAATCATTATATAATCCACCCCTGCAACAGTGAGCTACTATTTGAATAGTAGTACATTTGCGCGAACAAAGTTAAAATGTGAATAATTGTAGAAGTAAAAGTGAAGTAACACATGAACTAAACTTGGAATATTCATTGTTATGTTTTTAGCAAATATAAATTGTGACTCCATGTTGTTCACTCCTAATTAAAAAAGTATAGCACCCACCTTATTCATACGCCGTCGATACTGATACGATGATCTATAGATGCTAATACTTTGTAGACAGTGGCCTTGGACGAGAAGGGTGACCGACAAGATCGTCGATGGTGGTGTGAAGCAACTACAGAAGAGCCAGGTATGTCCAAGGTGATCATCAACTCATGTTCTGTCACTCTTTCGCATACAGTATGAGACAGAGCGGCATGCGAAGACATAAGGTGAAGCATTGAAACACTATGGACGCTAGACGATGAGATGCTCGCAGTCGCAGCCCTCCAGCACCTGGAAGAGTATGCCTTATCCCTTAGGTCATCCTTGGGGCTTGTTCGGTTACGCCGATGTATAAGAGGATTAGAGGAGATTAAATCATTTTCTATTCAATTTTGGCTAGGAGAGGATTTAATTCCCTCTGATCCCCTTTGATCTGGGTCTAACTGAACAAGTCCTAGCGGTAGTCTGAGCAACGTTAGACTGCTTGCCATAGCGGCATTGGCATTCCAGTGAACAACAATTTGAGGCTCACAATCCATCTCCTCCTCAAGGGGGTGTTCTCCAGCCCAAAACAGTCAGCTCTCGTCCCATAAGAATTTATGCATACTCTGTAGCTAAAATTACCAGGAACTGTCCCATTGATCTTCATTTTTGCCGTCACCGAAGGGGCCCTCTCTCATGTTGCCCTATGTTGGCATAGAGGCCCATGAGATAATTGCAGGGGAGCATGGAGAACACAAAACCTAGCTCTTCCAAATTCTGAAAATGGGCAAAGGCTTTATCGCCCAAGAGTTTTCGTGTGTAGCAGTTGAGAAGTGCACCATAGGGTTTTCATGTCCTATCTTTGTCATACAGGTTATAGAAGTAGGTATTGAGAGCACCTAGAGGGGGGGTGAATAGGTGATCCTGTGAAACTTAAAACTTAAGCCACAAAACTTGGTTAATCGTTAGCACAATAATTGCCAAGTGGCTAGAGAGGAATCTCAACAAAACACAATAACCAACAAGATCAATCACAGAGATGGCACGGTGGTTATCCCGTGGTTCGGCCAAGACCAACGCTTGCCTACTCCACATTGTGGCGTCCCAACGGACGAGGGTTGCAATCAACCCCTCTCAAGCGGTCCAAAGACCCACTTGAATACCACGGTGTTTTGCTTACTTTTTCTCAGTCCCGTTTGCGAGGAATCTCCACAACTTGGAGCCTCTCGCCCTTACACTTGAAATTCACAAGAAGCACGGAGCAAGGGAGGGATTAGCAACGCACTCAAGACAAGAAATCACAGCAACACCACGCACACAAGTCGCAACGAGAGCTCACAACACAACTCAATGAGTTCACCACTCAACTAGAGCTCTAATCGCTATCGCAAGGAATCAAAGGCGCGTAATCGATGTCTTGGTGCTTAGAAATGCTTAGGAGATGCTTGGTGTGCTCCTCCATGCGCCTAGGGGTCCCTTTTATAGCACCAAGGCAGCTAGGAGCCGTTGATAGCAATCTAGGAAGGCTGATCTTGCCTTCTGTCGACTGGCGCACCGGACAGTGCGGTGCACACCGGACACTGTCCGGTGCCCGATTTCCTTCCATAAATGGCACAGTCGACCGTTGGCAGCCAGAGAGCCGTTGGCGCATCGGACATGTCCGGTGCACACCGGACAGACCAGTGCCCCCTTCTAGCCGTTGGCTCGGCCACGTGTCCCGCGCAGATCGCGCGGCCGACCGTTGGCCCTGCCGACCGTTGGCTCACCGGACAATCCAGTGCACACCGGACAGTCCGGTGAATTATAGCCGTACGTCGACGATGAATTCCCGAGAGCGACGAGTTCGCCTGTGAACGGCCCACCGGACAGTCCGGTGCACCACCGGACAGTCCGGTGAATTATAGTCGTACACCGCCGTCGAAGTCCCGAGAGCAGCCTTTTCCCTCGAGCCAGCCTGGCGCACCGGACACTGTCCGGTGCACCCAGACTGAGCAGACTTTGGCTGCTCGAGCCATCTCTTCTCCAACTCGATTTTTTCTGTTTCCAGCACTTAGACACAATACATTAGTCCATAAAACAATGTACTAAGTCTGAGAAACATACCTTTATCCTTGATTTGTACTTTGTCCACCTTTTTACAATTAGGCACTTGTGTTGGACACTAAATCACCAAAATACTTAGAAATGGCCCAAGGGCACATTTCCCTTTCAATCTCCCCCTTTTTGGTGATTTATGCCAACACAACATAAAGCAAGTAGAACAAGTACAAAATCACTTCAAATAAGAACTCAAATTATTTTGATTCAAATTTGACATATATGGATCACTCTATGCCACCACTTGGTTTGTTTTTGCAAATCAAACTCAAATTCCTATCTCTAAGTCAAAACCACTTGTAGAGACATAAAGAGAGGTTTTCCAAAGAAATTTGATCAAGGATTTCAAAAAACTCCCCCTTTTCCCATAATCAACACTTCTCCCCACAAGAGGCCAACTTTTGACATAAGAGACAATAAAAGAGTTTTGACAAACCAGAAGCTCTAATCTACTATTTTCAAAATTTCTCAAGTGGTAGCAGATCCATCTATTGCTTTGCCCTTTATTTTCTCCCCCTTTGGCATCAAGCACCAAAACGGGATCAATCTTGGCCCTTTAACCCCATTGCCTCACCAAAATCTTCAAATGAGAACATAAAGGCAATAAGAGTATAAAGATGAACTTGGAAAAGTTACTCTTTTCATCGGAGTGCAGTGGAAGTCTTGCATGGTCCAAGTCCACCTTTTCCCTTTCAATCCTCCTTTGAGGCTAAAACAATCAAACTCAAGTACATGGTTAGTCCCAAAGGGTCAAGTTGTAGCACAGCTCCCCCTAAATATGTGCATCACTTGCAAAACGGACTTGTGAGGTCCAGGGAGTGTTTGTACAACTTGAGCACCACAATAAGCAACAAAATGCAGAATGAACATGATCAAAGGCATAAACACATGTATGCTACAATTCAATCCAAGTTCCGCGAATCTAAGATATTGAGCTCACTACGCAGCCTGTAGAAGGTCTTCTCATCTAGAGGCTTGGTAAAGATATCGGCTAGCTGGTTCTCGGTGCTAACATGAAACACTTCGATATCCCCCTTTTGCTGGTGGTCTCTCAAAAAGTGATGCCGGATGTCAATGTGCTTTGTGCGGATGTGCTCAACAGGATTTTCCGCTATTCGGATAGCACTCATCACATAGGAGTGGGACTTTGCTCAGATTGTAGCCAAAGTCCCGGAAGGTTTGCCTCATCCAAAGTAGTTGCGCGCAACACTGTCCTGCGGCAACGTACTCGGCCTCAGCGGTGGATAGGGCAACGGAGGTTTGTTTCTTAGAGTTCCATGACACCAGGGACCTTCCTAAGAATTGGCACGTCCCCGATGTACTCTTCCTATCGACCTTACATCCAGCATAGTCGGAATCCGAGTACCCAATCAAGTCAAAGTTAGACCCCTTTGGATACCAGATCCCGAAGCAAGGCGTAGCGACTAAATATCTAAGAATTCGCTTCACGGCCACTAAGTGACACTCCTTAGGATCGGATTGAAATCTAGCACACATGCATGCGCTAAGCATAATATCCGGTCTACTAGCACATAAATAAAGCAAAGAACCTATCATGGACCAGTATGCTTTTTGATCAACGGACTTACCACCTTTGTTGAGGTCGGTGTGTCCGTCGGTTCCCATCGGCGTCTTGGCGGGCTTGGCGTCCTTCATCCCAAACCGCTTTAGCAAATCTTGCGTGTACTTCGTTTGGGAGATGAAGGTGCCGTCCTTGAGTTGCTTCACTTGGAACCCAAGGAAGTAGTTCAACTCGCCCATCATCGACATCTCGAATTTCTGCGTCATAACCCTGCTAAACTCTTCACAAGACTTTTGATTAGTAGAACCAAATATTATGTCATCGACATAAATTTGGCACACAAAAAGATCACCATCGCACGTCTTAGTGAAAAGAGTTGGATCGGCTTTCCCAACCTTGAAAGCATTAGCAATTAAAAAGTCTCTAAGGCATTCATACCATGCTCTTGGGGCTTGCTTAAGTCCATAGAGCGCCTTAGAGAGCTTACACACGTGGTCGGGGTACCGTTCATCCTCGAAGCCAGGGGGTTGCTCCACGTACACCTCCTCCTTGATCGGCCCGTTGAGGAAAGCGCTCTTCACATCCATTTGGTACAACCTGAAAGAATGGTGAGCGGCATATGCTAGCAAGATACGAATTGATTCTAGCCTAGCCACAGGAGCGAATGTCTCCTCAAAGTCCAAACCTGTGACTTGGGCATAACCTTTTGCCACAAGCCGAGCCTTGTTCCTTGTCACCACCCCGTGCTCGTCCTGTTTGTTGCGGAACACCCACTTGGTTCCCACAACATTTTGCTTGGGGCGAGGCACCAGTGTCCAAACTTCATTGCGCTTGAAATTGTTGAGTTCCTCCTGCATGGCCAACACCTAGTCCGGATCTAGCAAGGCCTCTTCTACCCTGAAAGGCTCAATAGAAGAGACAAAAGAGTAATGCTCACAAAAATTAACTAATCTTGAACGAGTAGTTACTCCCTTGCTAATATCACCCAATATCTGGTCGACGGGATGATCCCTTTGAATCGTCGCTCGAACTTGGGTTGGAGGTGCCTGAGGTGCTTCTTCCTCTTCAACTCGAACATCCTGTGCTCCCCCTTGATCATGCGCCTCCAATTGAGTTACCTGATCGTCATCTTGGGTTGGGGGATGCACCATAGTTGAGGAAGACGGTTGATCTTGCTCCAAATGTTCCTGAGGCCGTACATCTCCAATCGCCATGGTGCGTATCGTGGCCGTTGGAACGTCTTCTTCATCTACATCATCAAGATCAACAACTTGCTCTCTTGGAGAGCCATTAGTCTCATCAAATACAACGTCGCTAGAGACTTCAACCAAACCCGATGATTTGTTGAAGACCCTATATGCCTTTGTATTTGAATCATAACCTAATAAAAACCCTTCTACAGCTTTGGGAGCAAATTTAGAGGTTCTACCTTTCTTCACAAGAATATAACACTTGCTCCCAAATACACGAAAATAAGATACATTGGGTTTGTTACCAGTCAGCAGCTCATATGAAGTCTTCTTGAGGAGGCGGTGAAGGTAGACCCTGTTGATGGCGTGGCAAGCCGTGTTCATGGCTTCCGACCAAAAGCGCTCGGGGGTCTTGAACTCTCCAAGCATAGTCCTCGCCATATCAATGAGCGTCCTGTTCTTCCTCTCTAACACACCATTTTGCTGAGGTGTGTAGGGAGCGGAGAACTCGTGCTTGATCCCCTCCTCCTCAAGGAACTCCTCCACTTGAAGATTCTTGAATTCGGACCCGTTGTCGCTCCTTATCTTCTTCACCTTGAGCTCAAACTCATTTTGAGCTCTCCTTAGGAAGCGCTTGAGGGTCCCTTGGGTTTCAGACTTATCCTGTAAAAAGAACACCCAAGTGAAGCGGGAAAAGTCATCAACAATAACTAGACCATACTTACTTCCTCCTATGCTCAGATAGGCGACGGGTCCGAAGAGGTCCATATGCAGCAGCTCCAGAGGTCTTGACGTGGTCATCACATTCTTGCTGTGATGTGCTCCTCCCACTTGTTTACCTGCTTGACAAGCTGCACAAGGTCTATCTTTTTCGAAATGAACATTGGTTAGACATATCACGTGTTCTCCCTTTAGAAGCTTGTGGAGGTTCTTCATCCCCACATGTGCTAAGCGGCGATGCCACAACCAGCCCATGCAAGTCTTAGCCATTAAGCATGCATCTAGACCGGCCTCTTCTTTTGCAAAATCAACTAAGTAAAGTTTGCCGTCTAGTACACCCTTAAAAGCTAGTGAACCATCACATCTTCTAAAGACAGACACATCTACATTTGTAAATAAACAATTATATCCCATATTACATAATTGACTAACAGATAGTAAATTATATCCAAGACTCTCAACTAAAAACACATTAGAGATAGAATGCTCATTTGATATTGCAATCTTGCCTAAACCTTTCACCTTGCCTTGGTTCCCATCACCGAATATGATTGAATCTTGGGAATCCTTATTCTTGACGTAGGAGGTGAACATCTTCTTCTCCCCCGTCATATGGTTTGTGCATCCGCTGTCGATAATCCAGCTTGAACCCCCGGATGCATAAACCTGCAAGGCAAATTTAGGCTTGGGTCTTAGGTACCCAACTCTTGTTGGGTCCTACAAGGTTAGTCACAATTTCCTTAGGGACCCAAATGCAAGTTTTATCACCCTTGCATTTTGCCCCTAATTTCCTAGCAACTATCTTCCTATCCTTTCTACAAATAGCAAAGGAAGCATTCAAAGCATGATAAATTGTAGAGGGACCATTCATAACTTTCCTAGGAGCATGAACAAAATTCTTTCTAGGCACATGATGAATATTTTTTCTAGGCATATCTCTACAATGCATATAGGAAGAACTGGAAGCATACATAGCATAAGAATCATAGGCATGTGAATCAAAGGCATTACAACTCCTATGAGACTGTCTTCTATCATTGTACATAAAAGCATGGTTCTTTTTAGTACTACTTGCCATAGGGGCCTTCCCTTTCTCCTTGGCAGAGATGGGAGCCTTATGGCTTGTTAAGTTCTTGGCTTCCCTCTTGAAGCCAAGCCCATCCTTAATGGAGGGGTGTCTACCAATCGTGTAGGCATCCCTAGCAAATTTTAGTTTATCGAAATCACTTTTGCTAGCCTTAAGTTGGGAAATTAAGACTAGCCAGTTCATCATTTAACTTTGCAATCGAAGCTATGTGTTCACTACAAGCATCAATATCGAAATCTTTACATCTATTGCAAATAACAACATTTTCTACACACGTTGTTGATTTACTAGCTATTTCTAATTTAGCATTCAAATTATCATTAATGCTCCTTAAGCTAGAAATCGTCTCATGGCAAGAAGATAATTCACTAGAAAGCATTTCATTTCTCTTAACTTCTAAGGCATGAGATTTTTGTGCTTCTACAAATTTATCATGTTCTTCATACAGCAAGTCCTCTTGTTTTTCTAGAAGCCTATTCTTATCATTCAAGGCATCAATTAATTCATTAATTTTATCTACCTTGGTTCTATCTAGGCCCTTAAATAAACATGAATAATCTATTTCATCCTCATCACTAGATTCGTCCTCACTTGAAGAAGCATAGGTAGAGTTTTGAGTACATACCTTCTTCTCCCTTGCCATAAGGCATGTGTGACGCTCGTTGGGAAAGAGGGATGACTTGTTGAAGGCGGTGGCGGCGAGTCCTTCATTGTCGGAGTCGGACGAGGAGCAATCCGAATCCCACTCCTTGCCAAGATGTGCCTCGCCCTTTGCCTTCTTATAGTTCTTCTTTTTCTCCCTCTTGTTCCCTTGATCCTGATCACTATCATTGTCGGGACAGTTAGCAATAAAATGACCAAGCTTACCGCATTTGAAGCATGAGCGCTTCCCCTTGGCTTTGGTCTTGCTTGGCTGTCCCTTGCGACCCTTAAGCGCCGTCTTGAATCTTTTGATGATGAGGGTCATCTCTTCATCATTAAGTCCGGCCGCCTCAATTTGTGCCACCTTGCTAGGTAGCGCCTCCTTGCTTCTTGTTGCCTTGAGAGCAAGGGGTTGCGGCTCGTTGATCGGACCATTCAAGGCGTCGTCCACGTACCTCGCCTCCTTGATCATCATTCGCCCGCTAACGAATTTTCCAAGGACTTCTTCGGGCGACATTTTGGTGTACCTGGGATTCTCACGAATATTATTCACCAAATGAGGATCAAGAACGGTAAAGGACCTTAGCATCAGCCGGACGACGTCGTGGTCCGTCCATCGCGTGCTTCCGTAGCTCCTTATTTTGTTGATAAGGGTCTTGAGCCGGTTGTATGTTTGAGTTGGCTCCTCGCCCCTTATCATCGCGAACCGTCCAAGCTCGCCCTCCACCAACTCCATTTTGGTGAGCAAGGTGACGTCGTTCCCCTCATGAGAAATCTTGAGGGTGTCCCAGATCTGCTTGGCGTTATCCAAGCCGCTCACTTTGTGATATTCATCCCTGCACAATGAAGCTAGAAGAACAGTAGTAGCTTGTGCATTCTTATGAATTTGCTCATTAATGAACATGGGACTATCCGAACTATCAAAGTGCATTCCACTCTCTACAATCTCCCATATACTAGGATGGAGAGAGAATAGGTGACTACGCATTTTGTGGCTCCAAAATCCGTAGTCCTCCCCATCAAAGTGTGGAGGCTTGCCGAGTGGAATGGAGAGCAAATGTGAATTTGAACTTTGCGGAATACGAGAGTAGTCAAAAGAAAAGTTCGAATTAACCGGTTTCCTTCTCTCGTAGTCGTTGTGGTCATCGTCCTTTTGGGAAGAAGTAGACTCATCGCTGTCGTCGTAGTAGACGATCTCCTTGATGCGCCTCGTCTTCTTCTTCTTCCCTTCCTTCCGTCTATGGCCCGAGCCGGAGTCGGTAGGCTTGTCGTCCTTCGGCTCGTTGACGAAGGATTCCTTCTCTTTGTCGTTGATCACGATTCCCTTCCCCTTAGGATCCATCTCTTCGGGCGGTTAGTCCCTTTGTGAAGAGAATGGCTCTGATACCAATTGAGAGCACCTAGAGGGGGGGTGAATAGGTGATCCTGTGAAACTTAAAACTTAAGCCACAAAACTTGGTTAATCGTTAGCACAATAATTGCCAAGTGGCTAGAGAGGAATCTCAACAAAACACAATAACCAACAAGATCAATCACAGAGATGGCACGATGGTTATCCCGTGGTTCGGCCAAGACCAACGCTTGACTACTCCACGTTGTGGCGTCCCAACGGATGAGGGTTGCAATCAACCCCTCTCAAACGGTCCAAAGACCCACTTGAATACCATGGTGTTTTGCTTACTTTTTCTCAATCCCGTTTGCGAGGAATCTCCACAACTTGGAGCCTCTCGCCCTTACACTTGAAATTCACAAGAAGCACGGAGCAAGGGAGGGATTAGCAACGCACTCAATACAAGAAATCACAGCAACACCACGCACACAAGTCGCAACGAGAGCTCACAACACAACTCAATGAGTTCACCACTCAACTAGAGCTCTAATCGCTATCGCAAGGAATCAAAGGCGCGGAATCGATGTCTTGGTGCTTAGGAATGCTTAGGAGATGCTTGGTGTGCTCCTCCATGCGCCTAGGGGTCCCTTTTATAGCCCCAAGGCAGCTAGGAGCCGTTGATAGCAATCTAGGAAGGCTGATCTTGCCTTCTGTCGACTGGCGCACCGGACAGTCCGGTGCACACCGGACACTGTCCGGTGCCCGATTTCATTCCATAAATGGCACAGTCGACCGTTGGCAGCCAGAGAGCCGTTGGCGCACCGGACATGTCCGGTGCACACCGGACAGACCGGTGCCCCCTTCTAGCCGTTGGCTCGGCAACGTGTCTCGCGTAGATCGCGCGGCCGACCATTGGCCCTGCCGACCGTTGGCTCACCGGACAGTCCGGTGCACACCGGACAGTCCGGTGAATTATAGCCGTACGTCGATGATGAATTCCCGAGAGCGACGAGTTCGCCTGTGAACGGCCCACCGGACAGTCCGGTGCACCACCGGACAGTCCGGTGAATTATAGCCGTACACCGCCGTCGAAGTCCCGAGAGCAGCCTTTTCCCTCGAGCCAGCCTGGCGCACCGGACACTGTCCGGTGCACCCAGACTGAGCAGACTTTGGCTGCTCGAGCCATCTCTTCTCCAACTCGATTTTTTCTGTTTCCAGCACTTAGACACAATACATTAGTCCATAAAACAATGTACTAAGTCTGAGAAACATACCTTTATCCTTGATTTGTACTTTGTCCACCTTTTTACAATTAGGCACTTGTGTTGGACACTAAATCACCAAAATACTTAGAAATGGCCCAAGGGCACATTTCCCTTTCAGGTATCTACTGCTCCAACTCCATGGATTCTACTAATTAACAAATCCAGGTGAATGCATGATCCTTTGGCAGAAATTTGACGTGACCCTTGAGATTCATCCAGTCAGAGACCTATGCAAAGTGAGGGGGAAGAAAAAAGATGATGTGGGATGCCAAGAATACATACAAAACTGTTTATACAACAAGTCTGCGGCTCTAAATCGTCTAACATATATGCTCCCTGAGGACAAGTATTCACTGATCGTGTGTAGCAGTTGAGAAGTGCACCATAGGGTTTTCTGGTCCTATCTTTGTCATACAGGTTATGGAAGTAGGTATTTGCTGCTCCAACTCCATGGATTCTACTAATTAACAAATCCAGGTGAATGCATGATCCTTTGGCAGAAATTTGACATGGCCCTTGAGATTCATCCATTCAGAGACCTGTGCAAAGTGAGGGGGAAAAAGATGATGTGAGATGCCAAGAATACATACAAAACTATTTATACAACAAGTCTGCGGCGCTAAATCATCCAACATATATGCTCCTTCAGGACAAGTATTCACTGATCATGTGCTATGAAGCAATGACGACCAAACTTGTACTGAATCTTATATGTTGGCCAGCATTGAGGATACATACAGTAGTACCTATGACTGAAGAGCAGGCCGAAATCTCCTACACTCCTGAATTCCTATTGACAACTCAAGTTGGCCACTTTGTATGAGTCCTATCCATGTTGTTCACAGAAGAAAAAGAAGTATTCACAAAAAATATTTTACGTTGGAGCTCAACGGCTCGAAGCCGGTTTCTGGGCCGCGTCACCCAGAGTTCGATCTCTGACTAGAGATGGCAATGGGTACCCGCGACCCGATACCCGATGGGTATTTACTCCATTAGGGTATGTATGTGGGCTAAATATTCTACCTGTGGGTCTGTTATTGGGCAAAAATCTTCACCCAATGGGTAAACGGGTATTAGAACGTTCCACCTTCACCCATACCCGTTAACCCGTGGGTATAAAATGCCCAATATAAACTTAGCTCATGCATGAACTTAAACTTTAGTCATCCATATTTTTTACTATTTAACAACCTTATTTAACAACCTTTTAGGCCATAATGTCATAGAAGGCTTAACGACAATTTAATGACCATGTAATGTGCTATGTAGTACTATCCTAGTGTTACTACTTTATCCAAGTATCTTTGGTGTGTTGAATGGATGGTTAAATGATGCTAGAAATTTTGTAATGGTATATATACTTGGCATTTGTATAATATAATATTTTGATAGATGTTTAATTTTTGTGGGTACGGGTGACCCGATGGATGACCCATACCCACATGGGTATGGGTATGGGGGTAAATTCATACCCACCAGTGTATATGGGTGACCCGATGGGGTTATTTTTTGTCGTGGGTATGGGTATGGGGTAGTAATACCTGGTGGGTATTTACCCATTGCCATCTCTATCTCTGACTCAAGTAGTGTGCCAGAGTGGCCCAGCGGCCACAGAGTGGACTGCAGGCTCCGCGGTTGCTCCTCCGTGCTATTCCTGCGAGATGAGGTAGCAACGACGCGAGAGGGGGCACGAGAGTGAGCTCCGCGGCGGCCAAGGCTGAGCAGGCGACGCGTCACGGCGAAGAGCCGAAGCGAGGCCACGACGAACGAATGCCGTGGCCACGACATGGCGCTGGCCCGACGAAATGCTCGTGTCTCGTGGTTGGCTCGCTCGGTTTATGATTAGCTTGGCTCGACTTGGATCGGCTCGTTTTATTTTTTCACGAGTTGAGCTGACATTCTGCCTCGGTTCATTAACGAGCCACCTTGCAAGCTAAACGAGCTACCACATTCCAGCAAAACGAAACTATATGTATATCATTTACGGAATAATTGACGAACATGTTATATGTATGTAAGGTGTTTATGGCCTATGAGTTAAACTAATGATTAATGGAATATGTCTGTGTGTTAAATTAGTCTATGCAAATATAATTGTGTGTTAAACTGGTGAATATGTATGTGAATTATGAATTAATGAGTGATGAATTGTGATAATTTGGTGTTACATTGACGTGGTTTGTGAAACTATGAGTATAATTATTATTTTGTATTATTAAATTAGCTTAAAATTAACTAAAAATTAATTATTATGAATATATTATGCTTTTTTCTCTGGCTCGCGAACTAAACGAGTCAGTTTGAGCTCGTAAACGAGCCAAGTTAAGATAACTCTGTGGCTTATTAACTTAACTAGCTGAGTCAAACTACTTAACAAGCTGAGCCAAGATATCTCGTTAGTTTAACAAGCTAGCTCGAACTCAGAGACTCGAGTCTCCTTATCCAACCCTAGCGCTGGCTTTGCCGTAGCCCGTGGTTCCTTTGGGCCTTTTGGCCATTTCGGCCCAATTCTCGACGGCTTCCCTGCTTCCCCTTCCTCCGAAACTCTCACTCTAGCGGGCCCGCACAAAGCCGACGGAGCGCCGCGCCACCATGTACCGGCTTCTCCGCCGCAGCTTCTCCATGGCTGCCGAGGGTTCCGCCGCCGCCGCCTCTTCCTCTCCACCCCCCTCCACCTCCATGTCCTCGACCCCGCGGCAACATCTGCCGGACGAGCTGTACCGCCGCATCATGAATGTCGGGCGCCCAAGCATCCCGTTATCCCCCGTCCTGGAGCAATGGAATCAAGAAGGCCATACCGCCAAGAAGTTCGTCATCCAGGCCATCGTCAAGAAGCTCGTCGGCCTCCGCCGCTTCGCCCACGCACTCGAGGTCCCAGGCAAACCCTCCCCCCCCCCCCCCCCCCCCCCCTACCCCCCCTAAACTTGAGAACCCCTCGAATTGCTTTTTTTTTTAAGATTCTCGCTCATTTCCCATGCACATTCCGCTCGCTGACTCAGGCGATTCGTTGCGTTCTTGCAGCTGTCGTTCTGGATGACCGACCGCAGGCACCTCCACCTTTCGGTCGGTGACGTCGCGTACCGGCTGGACCTAATCAGCAAGGTGCACGGCCTTGAGAAAGCCGTCGAGTACTTCGGCATGGTACCGAAGCAGCTGAGGAAGCCGCAGTGCTACGGCTCCCTCCTGAAATGCTATGTGGAGGCGAAGGCCGTCGACAAGGCTGAGGAGCACTTCGCGAAGATGCAGGAGATGGGGATGACGAGTTCTTACGCATACACTTGGATGATGAAGCTTTACCTACAGACTGGGCAGCTTGAAAGAGTGCACGCCATGTTCCAGGACATGGAAGAGAAAGGTGTGAAGCCTGATACTTTCAGTGTGGAGGCTATGTTAGCTGCGTACATTGCTGCTGAAGATGTCGAGGGGGTTGGTAAGGTGCTCGACAAGGCCAATCCACACGAGAAGCTTGTGACTTGGCATGGGCATGCTTCGGCAGCGAGCTTGTTCATGAAATCTGGGATGCAGGTGGGGGCTGTCATGGCTCTCGTGGAAGCCGAGAGGCAGATATCTCCAAAGAGCAGTAGAATCGCATACGCTTTCTTACTCAAGACATATACTGAACTGGGGATGCATGCTGAGGCCGGACGCATTTGGAGTGTCTACAAATCCAAAGTGCCGCCGTGCAACACGATGTACATGTCGAGGCTAAGCGCGTTACTCAGGACGAACGACATTGATGGGGCGGAAGCGACACTGAAAGAGTGGGAAACGGTGCCTCTTCGCTATCATGATTTCAGATTAATCAACGTAATGGTCGATGCCTACTGCAGAGAAGGTCTCGTGGAGAAGGCAGTAGCTCTCGTGGATGGCGCCATCAAGAAAGGGAGGACACCTTACGCTAATACCTGGTATAAGTTGGCTGGTGGGTTTTTCAAAACTGGTCAGGTACCAGAAGCAGTGGACATGACAAGGAAGGCTCTTGATTCCGCGACTCCTCCATGGAGACCTGACCTCGCGAATGTGCTGATGAGCCTGAACCACTTTGTGGACCAGAAGGATGTAGGAGCAGCTGAGGAGATGGTGAGTACGCTACAGAAGCTGGTTCCTTTGACTAGGGATGTTTACCATTGCTTGCTGAAGACCTATGTCCGTGCGGGAAAGCCGCCGTCCGATCTGCTGGAGCGTATGAAGGAAGATGGCCTTGAGGCTGATGAGGAAACAGAGAGAATCCTCGCGGGAGAATGCGAGCGAGTAGACATGCACCCGTTGTCGATCACTAAGTAATCACTTTTCTCTGTTCATCTGTTCCTTTGTTCTTGAATTCTTCTCATTAGTTGAAGCCATGGCCACTGCTTACATAAATAAGACAGCACGGTCATTTCTTGTGGGCTGCGTGCGTAGTTCCTCCATTGTGAGGCTGTGTGTCCAGCATGTTATGGATGTCGTCGCGTAAAATATACGGTCGGCCGCGCGGTCGCACATTTTCATGGCTTCTCTCTCCTCTACGGGAGAAGTTCTACATGAGGGGATCACTTTTTCTACTGCGCAATTAGCCAACCTGAATCAGGCCGCCAGCTTCACCGATCCCATCATTGGAACTGAATACTAGCTGACATGCTGCTCTATACATTTGAGCCCCGCGACCGTTTTGCATTCCAAGTGGAATCACGCTGATATGAGTAGTATAGTATATCAGTTCGTCGTCACGAGTCACACACACCACCTACTTGTGCTCCAGTTCGTGGTTGGATTGGATGGACGGAGGCGAAAAGAGGAGTGTACATGTCTGGCTGTGGTGCCACTAGAATAATCGGACCTGGTGCGGCCGCCCGATGAACACAATCCACACCTTGCCTAGTATTTTACTCGCTCGGCCATGGCCGGATGGCCGGCCACGAGTCACCACACTACAGCCTGCTCTGCTGCAATAATACATGCCGCCTGCCAGTGGCCGTCATCTGGTCTGGAGTCGGCTATTCTACTCGCACCAAAAGAGGTGGGATTTTTTAGCGAAATTCGCCAAACTCGAGCGGTTTGAAGTTTCAAATTTGAAAACCGAAAAGCGTTTTTTTCCTCGGTGGATTTCGGCACAAACCGGGCGGTTTTCGCTGTGTGTTTACCGAGAAATGTTGTTCATTTAGGAAAAAAAAAATCAAAATTTTAACATGGTATATTTGTAAAATGTTCAAATCACAGTCGCACAATGAATAATAAAATATTCGCACTGAATTTGATGCCCAAACTCGCATAAAGCATACTTATGCAAATAGAAAGTCGCAATTCGAATGCAACACATAGCAATAGAAGGTTACAGTAGTGTCATTCAAGTACATATAAAGTTTTTCAGAATACAATTCTTCACACTAGTCGAATGATAATGCATCCATATATTCAGCTCGAGTCATAATATTCAGTCATGTTCGAAGCATCCGGGTATCAGCCCATTCCATATACATAATTGTAAAGCCCTAAAATTGGTAGAAGAAAAAAAATATAATAATAAAATAAAGAAATAAGTATATTGGTGATAGAGTTTCTAAAATTTTTGAAACCTTTGTAACCCATTAGGATCCTTCCTCTTCATTCAATTGAGAAGTACTAAATTAGTCAAGTGACCAATAAATAGATAAAGAAAAGATTGACGTCTTGACGATATTTTTTTTGGTAATGCATTCTATGGAAGACATAAATTAGATCTCCAATTTTAAATGAAAACATAAAATAGGAATGAGAAAGGAAATTTAAATGAAACCCTTTATCTCTACCCTAAATGAATGACAAGAAATATAATATTAATGTAAATAATAGATGTTATATATTCATTAGGGATATGTTTTATATTTGGAAATTGGAAGTTGAATTTAAATTGGATTTGAATTGAGAAATTAGAAATGAGGAAAGAAAAGAAAGAAAAAGAATACACCCTATAATAAATATATATATACACGAAAAACTATATCTATTTATGTTGGCATTTGTATTTTTACACTTGGTTTTTGTGTAGAATTCACCAACAAATTTGAATTTAATTACTAGAGTTAAAATTTGGAAAGAATTGCAAATCAAGAAATATAAATGAAAAAGAATAGGGAAAAGAGACTGATGGGCTGGAATACACAAATTCGGCCCACTCGACCCTCACGTGCGCCTACCCACCTACAACACTGTGCCACTTCCATGTGGGGCCCACGGGCAGCCACTCCACGCGCGCGTATACATCACTGACTGACACAGTGGGTCCCACGTTGCCAGTCACTGCCTCAGACCATCCTTTTTCTCCGCTCACGCATAGCCCGGCTTGCTAGTGCCCCATCCCGCACGCCTGGGCCCCGATGTCTCTAGGGTGTGGGCCCCTATCGTCGGCTCTATCCCCACCAACGGAGCGTCATCGAGTCCATCGCCGTGGAGACTGGATTTTCCCCCTCCTCCTCTCTTTTCGCTTGGCCAACGCTCGCTCTGGTACCGTGGGCCCAGTCTCACTCACCGACCGGTGGGCCCGTGTGTCATCCCCAACAACACCGAACCCAGTCACCCAACTCCGTTGAATCACAACCGAAGTGGTCGTAATCCTTGCCACGGTTCTCGCTAGCCGAGCAACAAACGCCCGGGCTCAGCCTCGAGGATATTTAGGGCATGCCAGTGATCGTGTCCGCATCCTCCTCGTAGCTCCGTAGGTATTGCATAAAGACCTTTAGGCCAAGGACTCCTCGTCGTCGCCCGTCGTGTATTGGGGTGCCATCATCGTCGCTCTGCTAATTCGCCACAACCTCCGCCGCTCGCCTCAATTGGTGTTCATGGGGGTTCACCGTTGGTTCGGGAAGATAGCCGCAACTCAGGCATGAAGAGGGGATCCCTAGGGCGACCTTAATTCGTTGTCGGAGTGCGTGGACTGCGCGGCGCCGTGGGCAGGGTCTTCTTCGCCTCTGAAATTGGTGAGTAGCCTTTCATGATTCTCGCCTAGATCCAGGTCTCATTTTGCACAAAAGTTGGCGGGGAACCGGGCCTTGTGGCGCCAGGCCGGTTGTCTCCAGCGAGCTCACCGTATTGGTGATTGCTCCGCTGCCACGCTGGGATAGCTGAGGAAGACGATGGTGTTGTGGCCGTCGATCTACAAAGGGACGGTAGGGATCTGATCTTTGTAACTCTGAGTTTTGGGCAAATCCGCGCCGTTGATCAAGCAATGGGCGATCTAGGAGGGATCTATAGGATTTCGATCTCAGCCATCCGCTCTAGATCACGAGGGTGGGAAGCAAACGGAGTAAATAGAATCTGGGCGGTCGATTTGTAATCCGATGGCCACCTGTGAATACAGACGCGCAGTTTGGGTACTTCTATCCTGGCCGTGGGATTTGATCTAGATGGCCAGAGTTACTAGATACCCCTTCGCCAGAGTTGCTAAAGAGTCCCTGAAATTTATCTAAACCAACCCACAGTCCAGTGTTACTATTGATAGTGTCTCTGGATTTTTACGTAGCCGCCCTTGTATTTTACAGAAATTGATGCCCTGTATTTTACAGAAATTGATGCCCAGTCCAGATAATTATAAAATCCAGTAAAAGTAATTAGAAAATTATTTTTAATGAGAAAATAAATACTAGAACTTGTTTAATTCATATAAAATTCATATGAAGTCCAAATTAATCTATTCCAGTTTCTATAATTTTGTAATAATATTGTTTATCAACTAGTGTCTCTGTTTTGACATGAAAAACATATTAATATGTATCTCTTAATTAATCTTGTATCAAATACATAAAACCTTTAGAAATTCATAACATAAAATCCATAACTCCAAATTGATTCATTCCAGTGGCATTAATTTTGTTTAAGTATTGTTTATCACCTAGTACCTTTATCTAACCATGACACTTGATTTAAAATTATTCACATGAATTACTCTATTCTAGGTACGTAATAACTTCATAAATTCATAACTTAATAATCGTAACTCTGATTTTAGTAGTCCTCGATCCCACGATCTCGTAGCTTCGCGTAGATCATTATTATTCAGTTTGTTCTTATGTTTGGTGTGATGTTAATCTTGTCTATACCATGTTTGTTTGTATTGCTATGACTAGCAGTGAGGTCACGTGTCACCTGAGGATCATCCTGGTACCTAGAATCTCAAGTCCCAGGCAAGTTGTGCCCTTGACCACATTTATTACCCAATCATGTTCTTTAATATCACTTATTCATGCATAGGTTTAATTTTTATGCGACCCAATAGGTCACCCTAGTCTGATTATCTTTATACCTTGTTTACCCCTGAATCATTTGGGTAGTTATTGAAAGTTCCCTATGCCCGGGAACAGGATCTGGATGTCGCCTAGACGGGGGTGAATAGGCGAATAATAATTATCACTTTAAAACTTAAATTCTTACTCTACACGACGGCTAGATCGTAGTGGAATAAAGGATCCTTCGAGTAGGTTACAGCGGAATAGAAGATCCTGTCTTAAAATGCCCTGCACTTCAAATATAACTTGTACCACAAATAAGTATTGAAGTGCAGATATAAAGAGTAAGTAAGACAGAAAATCAGCACACAGCACAGAGCAGAGCACGCAGACGCAGAGATTTATCCCGAGGTTTGGCCAAGCCTGAAATGCTTGCCTAGTCCTCGTTGGAGTTAGCCACACCTAAGCTTGGAGTCTATTTCAACTCCTTCCTCTATTTGCTCAGATCTATCAGTATGACAGATAGAGCCTTCCACTACGTTAATATTGGTTACAACAACGCCGTGGCTGCTTACAGTCTCCTGGACAGCACTCCGGCAGAGTAACAATGCGCTCAAGACTTTGCTCTAGCTCTTAGAAGCACTTCTCCACTCTCTAAAGGCTTATAGCTTTGCCTTCACACAAACTAGAGAGATATACACAAGAGGGAGAGAGAGAATTGATCCAAATGATGTATACAATTGTTGGCTGCTCTTTTTTTATGTTGGAGGCGCCTAGGGGTCCCTTTTATAGACCCAAGGGGCCTAGGAGCCGTTGGAATTCCTTTTGGAAGGCAATACTTTCTTTCTGTCAGGTGGTGCACCGGACAGTCCGGTGCACCACCGGACAGGTCCTGTACCTTGTCCGGTGCGCGATCTCCTTCCATATCGGGCTCAACAGACCGTTGGAGCAACGGTCCTCTTGGCTCACTGGACACTGTCCGGTGCACACCGGACAGTCCGATGCGCTAACTAATCATTGGCTCAGGCCACGCGTTGCCCGCTGATTGCGCTGCCGACCGTTGGCGAGGGTGCCGTTGGCTCACCGGACAGTCTGATGCACCACCTGACAGTCCGGTGAATTATAGCCACGTCGCCCACCTCTTTTCCCGAGTGCGCCTAGTTGACGCCGAGCCAGCCTGGGGCACCGGACACTGTCCGGTGCATCACCGGACAGTCCGGTGTGCCAGGCCCGCGCCGGTGTTGGCTAAACTTTGCCAACTCTTCTCCAATTCCAATCTTCTTTTCTTGGTACTGTTTCTAGCACTTAGATAAATATGTTAGTACCAAAAACAATTCACTAAGGCTAGAGCCATACACTACAAGAAACTAATAAAAGTTCGTGGGTTAATTTAAGAACGTGGGTACCGACGTTCTTAATTGAGTTATGTTCGTGGGTTAATTTAAGAACGTGGGTACCCACGTTCTTATATTAAATTCGTGGGCCTATAGAAAAACCGTCGAACTTATAGTATTATGAACGTGGGTACCCACGTTCTTAACTTAAATTCGTGGGCCAAGTGGACCCGTCGAACTTAACCTAAAACCTAAATTTCTCTCACCCCGCCTGTCTGTCTTCTTTTCACTGTCCACACCGCGACGCGCGCCCGAAGCTACCCGCAAAGCCGCCAGCGCGCCGCCACAACCTCGCCGCGCGCGCCCCGCCTCCATCCCGCGCGCAGGCTCGCGCGCCGCCACCAGCGCGGCCAGCCCTCGCCACCCCGCGGCCCCGTCGTCGCCGCCAGAAACCAGCTGCGCGTGCCCCGACGCCTCGCCGGCCCACCGCGCCACCCCGCCAGCGCCCCGCCTCCGCCTGCTCGCGCGCAGCCGGCCCACTGCGCCCCGCCGCCCCACCGCAGCAGGGAACATCTGCGGTGGCTCCGGGAAGGACTGAGTGGCCTAGGATTTCAGACCGTCTAGCCCAGGTGAGGACCTACACCAATCAAGCACCCGGCCGCTTTGTTTTGTTTTTCCCTTCTTCATCGTCTTCTTTCTCCTCTAGCTTTTCATCCGATTCTTCCAATTCATGGATCCTGAGGCTGGGGCGGCCTGTCCTGGTCGAGGAAACTTTCCTCCGTGGGCAGCAGCTTCATGGCGTCCGCTGGCAGCCGCAGCACCAATGGCGGGTTTGACGAGGGGGCCAAGTACTCCGACGGCCAGATCCTCGAGGTGCCCAACCTCCGCACCTTCACATTCATAGAGCTCAAGACGGCCACCAAGAACTTCAGTCCGGACAGCGTCCTCGGCGAAGGAGGGTTCGGAAGAGTCTACAAAGGGTGGGTGGATGAGAAGACCATGGCGCCGACCAGCAACGACACCGGCATGGTTGTTGCAGTCAAGAAGCTCAACTCGAAGAGCATGCAGGGGTTTGAGGAATGGCAGGTAAACAAAATCCTGGTCCTTTTTTCGCTTCTATATAATCTAGTACTACGTATTAAATAACAATGACAATAATCTTGCAATAGAGGGTGCATAGTATAAGATCGGGGCCTTGACTTGGTTTTGATTGCTCCTGATGATGGTACATGGTAGTACAAGCAAAACAATTGCTTTGTTGTTAGCTACAGATGCAGTTCAATTTCTGCTCATACATCACTAATGCAGAGAGCTTAAAAGGAGCACAAAAGATTTTGAAGGTTCTCCTGACCACTGCACCCTTTATGGTTCTTTATGCTTTGTTTTAATGCTGATGACCTGTCTGTCAGTTTAGTACATGTGTGATGGCTGATTGTTTAATTCAGCTGCGATTACTCGGTAGTGCCGATGGTCCAATGCTGACTAGGAACATATTGTTGGAAGTGTTGTACAATATTACAACTGGCCACATGTCTATCACAATGCAGTTACTTTTTGTTTGTTGCCATGCCTTTGAGAAGGGAAAAAAATTGTTTTCTGAGCTGTGTCGTCTTCAGCAAACACAACAAGTTCAGCAACGTGCCACACATTCTTGCAAATTGTTGTGGCCACAATTGACTCACTTAAGTTCTCTTAGTTTAGTCTAATAAATATCTTTGTTTTGCTAGATGTTAGTAAGCATATCTAATGGAGACTTCTCGATGCCTACCTGCAGTCGGAGATAAATTTTCTAGGAAGGCTCTCCCATCCGAACCTACACTCGAGCCCAGAAAGCCGAGTCATCTTCTTGTTGCCCTGTCTTCTTTCTGTCATGATCTGGATAGTTCCTATGGCACCCTTGCGTATGACCTCCTGAGTTCCTCTCGATACCTTGTGGTGAACTTGCATACGGTTTAAGAATGCTGAACCTAAGTCTTTCTTGTGGATTTCAGTTGGGTATGCCGAGCCCTTTTTGATAGCCCCTTTGTACAATGCATCACATAATGTAACATCAAGAATCACCTTGGCCTTGTCTGTAGGTTTAACCAATTTTTCCTTTTCGACGTACCTAATTCACAGAAGAAAAAAATATATCAATGTGAATAAACGGTACACCTTACGTTTACCACAAAAGAATCAGCCACTTTGTCCAACAATGACACACACCTGAAGACTATATCTGAAGCCTCTGGTGCACTGTAATACTTCTCCATGTCAGCTTCGACAGCCACAAATATGGGTTTAACATGAGAACTTGGCTTATAAATCTCTGCAACCTCCAATTGCTTAGTGACACTACTTTCAGCAACATCCTTTTCATGTTCAACAAGCTCCTGTACCCTTTTTTTCGGTCTAAAGGCCATGTAGTCTGGATGCTTGTGATTGATAGCAAGCAATACAACTTCCTTCTTATATTTGTCCTCCTTAGTGCACTGTACCATGATTGTCTGAAATATCGACTCCTGCATCTTTAGCCAAAACACTACCATCATTCGTGACTTCAGGTTCTTCAGCAGAATCAGGAGCCTGAGATGTCGAAACAAGATTAGGATCTTCAACAACAATGTCATCAAAAAATCCTTCATTAGGGACATAACGACCATCAGCCGAATCCCTGCAAACAGTATTAGACTAGTTAATTTCCTGAGAAATGGCTAAAGTTGTTTGTGTACCAGCCCTGGTCAGTATACACTTGCCATAACATATCCCTGTAGTAATGTAAAATCTTTAAAGCCTTGCCACGTAGTCCTGCCTTCAAAGCTTCAGTACTACTCATAGTTGTGCTCCCAACCTGTGTAATGCATAATGGTAAAAAAACAGTAGGCATATGCATTGTTCACGTCACTTTGAGTTATATTGACACCTACCTTTGGTAGTCTCCATCCTCGCTCACGTTTGGGCATTGGGTGTAGGAACAGAATCCGGATTGCAGAACTGATGTGTTTCTTACTCTTAACTGCTAGTAGTAGAAGGGGAGGGAGCAGACTCGATTTGCTGTCAATGAATTCCTAGTGTAGTGGGGCACTAGTAAAAACGACCTGCACCAGCAGTTGCTGTGGCCAAGTGGATAAATATCGCACAAGAATCATGAACGGCCTCCGCCTCGCGTCGCCAATGCCCCCGCCTCGCGTCTCCATCACACCCTATCATGTGAGCTTTATTCTTTTAAATATCTATACACTTGTGACTTGTAGATTGAAACCACACGCAAAGAATGGGCATTCATGTTTGAACGTCAACCTTGTTTTGCTGCTTCTTATGGTATGTTTGCTTGGGGAGCCGCTGTTAGCTATTTGTTTGTTGGTGAATAATCATTCTTGTGTTGCTGCCTGCTCACTTTGCTAATAGACATTTTAGTTTTCTTTTCCTATTTTTATGATTTTCTATGCTTTCAACTTATATTGTCTCTTCTTGTTTACCTTGTCCAGGTTAAGGTGATTTGTTTTTAAGGAGGCTATTTTAAACTCTATATTAAATTGCCAGTTTCGGTAATAACAAAAAAAAAACTCAATGAGATTTTACTTGTGAAAAGTGTTCTTGTTCTTGTAGTTTAGTAAATAACCATATTCTCTAATAATAGGTGTTGTGAACTGAATCTTACTTTTGTTGATCACCTTGGCACACCGTGGCCAAAGATACAACTATGCGCTTTCCGATTTGCATGAGCTATTTGTTTGTTGGTGAGTAATCATTCTTGTGTTGCTGCCTGCTGCTCACTCTGCTGATAGACATTTTTGTTTTTTTTTCTATTTTTATTATTTTCTATGCTTCCAACTTATACTGTCTCTTCTTGTCGCATCAACTTTTACCATTTCTTGGAAGTCATTTAGCCGTAAGATCTCACCAGCATGTGAACTAGGTGATGATCTTTAGAGAACGGTTAATTGTTTCTTCGACTTGGATTAACATTACCTTGTGTTTCTGAATTCAACTGAAAGGTTCGCTCCTCTTCTCTCCTACTCTGCTCGTGAAGTCGAGACATGTATCTATTTCAGCCGCCCAACAGGTATACAAATTGCAATGCATATTGCTCGTGGAATTGACCAACTACATTTGTTTCTAGAAATAACCATGTGAATTGCTTGTCGTTGCACCAATGTGTTGTAAATTCTTCCTTTTTGTTCGATGCATACATTTTTTTATTTAAAAAAGCATCTTCCTCATCACTTGCATACACTTTTTGTTTCCTGTGTCTATGATTTTAGTGTCCCTATTGACAACTTTGGGGAGATTTTACAATATCATGGTGAGACTGCTTAAGCTTGTAATTTTCTTCAGTTCATTGATGAGAACCTAACATTGTGTGCGCTCATGTTGCAGGCTACCATTTTACTCGGAAGCAAAGTTGATGTTCTTTGTTTACTTGTGGTACCCTAAGATAATGGTACTTAATTTGTCCTTTGCTTCTTCTATCTTACATATTTTTTGGCACAGGCTCATGTGGCCTTTCATTATAGGGAACTACATATGTTTAATCTCCTTAAACTAAGAGCTCGAGCCACCAACACAGTTGTCACCAACACAGTTGTCACCAACACAGCTATCCTTTATTTTCAGAAGGCTGCTTCGGCAGGACAACATACTTTCTTTAACATTTTAAAATATGTTGCTGCCCATTCACCTTCTCAGAAATCAAGGCATCACCCTCATCAGGTGTGGACCAAATGCACTATTATTCTTTTTGTCAAATAAGAGTAGTAACTCTGGAATTTGATCGCACCAGAAAATCAATGGGTGTAATTGTGAAAGTAAATTCTGAGAAGAATAGGCTGCTTGTTAAATGCTGAATAATTTTATTTATTTTCATGGGTGTGAACGAATTGATTGGACCTTGTGAAATAACATATGCATTAATTTTCTAACTTGAACTTAGAAGTTAAGTCGAGTGGGTTTTTTATGATCTGTTTGTGCATGTTTCTTTTGTACAGTGGCTGAATATCAATCCAAAGATCTTGGTCTACTGGTTGAGAATACAAGAGTGGAGAAGTTTGGCATAGCTCGGAAAGTTACAATCTCAAGTGCCTCGACGACTGTTATAGCAGATGCTGCCAGCAAAGATGATATCCAGGCCGTACAACTGCCAAAAGAGTAGAGACCATATCAAATATGATTGATGTACCGTCGCAACGCACGGGCATGATACTAGTACTATATAGTTGAAGCACATTCTTCCTATCTGGAATTCTGAATTCCTAGAAATAGCTGGTGATGTTTGCTGACTGACCGCGAAAGAAACCGCCATGTTCATATTTGGACTTGTGAATTTGTGATACGTACATTTATCCATGTGTTTGAAATCTGTATTGTATGTGATATTCTGTGTTGCATGTGATATTATGTGTGTATAATTTTTCATTTCTGTATTTTTTATTTTTTTCTGGAAAAGGGTTAAGAACGTGGGTACCCACGTTCTTAATGTTAAGAACGTGGGTACCCACGTTCTTAACGTTAAGAACGTGGGTACCGTCGAACTTAATGGGCAGCCCTCGTCGATCCACGCAGGACCCATAAGTTCGACGGCCACGTGGCCCCGTCGAACTTAAATGTAAGAACGTGGGTGCCGTCGAACTTATGGGAAAAAATTCGACGGCCCCCGTCGAACTTAAAAACCCACGTTCTTAAAGTTAAGTTCGACGGTACCCACGTTCTTAATGATAAGTTCGACGGTACCCACGTTCTTAATGTTAAGTTCGTCGGGGCCGTCGAACTTACTTCTCTAAGTTCGTCCAAAAATCGCCGTCGGCTATATTCGTCGGTAAACCCACGTTCTTATGGTAAGTTCGACGGCCTATTACATTAAGTTCGACGGTTTTTCACCCACGTTCTTTAACCAGTTTCCTGTAGTGATACCTTGATTCTTTAATTTGCATCTTTCAAGTGTTAAGCACAATAACATGTGTTGGACTCTTAACTATCAAGTCAACTTGACTTGATCTAGATTGACATATCTGAGCTCCAACATCCTGCAAAGGTCACATAGAATATCTTCAAACATAGGAACAACCCAAACTAAAGATCAAGGTGCACTTATGTAACACCCGGATTTTAGGGGTCCAAAACCCGGGCGCGAACATAAACACCAGGTATGCTGGGACCAAGTCTCACACATATGATGTATAGTGGCACAGGATCGAATGTCACAACTTTATATATAACAGGAGTTTTATACAAATAAATAGTTACATTATAAGGAGACAACGGTCCAGCAACCCAAAGTTGACTGGGAGACGACGACCTAGATCTCTCACGAACACTTCACAGCATCCTCCGAGCGCCTCATCCTGCGGTACCTGTTCTTGACCTGTGGGGTGTGTGAGACAGCAAGAGTGAGCTCACATACGTTCATCGCTCAACAAGTTGTGGGGAATAATGTGCATGAACTCGCCAAAGGTGGGAGCTCACGTGAAGTGTAAGGCTTACCAAAGAAGATGGTTAGAGCTGAGCATTGCTTTTAAAGTTGGTCAAAATTTTATTAGCAGTTACTAAGTATAAGTAAATACCAACCCAATTAAATAGTAGAACAAAAGTAACAACTTCACCTGCGATGCAATGCATATGACAAATTGAGTTTAAGTTCCATAATTTAATCATGTGAGTGTCCGAGCTGCTCATGACCGTGAGCACGGCTAGTATACCAGTTTTACACTCTGCAGAGGTTGCGCATCTTTACCCACAAGTCATGTTACCCATCTGCCAAGAGACGACCAATCCCATACACCTCTACCGAGGAGGCGAGGCAGGGTAACACTACGAGGCCTTTACAAAGTTCCACTAGCTTCAGAAAACCCGCTACAGTTTATAGGAAGTTCCAATGCAGGAATCCCTTGCAGGACCGCCATCGCAGCAAAATCCTCCCGAGGGCCTCCCTACACTGACCACTCCCCTACTGCCCTTGCCCCTTTCGGGTAAGGTAGTCTTCCACTAGCTTTCCTAATTAATCAGCCAAGGGCGTCCCATTCCACCCTTGTGGTAGCACTGTTTTCCCGGGTGGTTCTCCATGTTCCAATTAACATAATGATCTTAACATGAACAGTAAATAACAACTGACAATAAAAGTATAATCATGAATAGTAATGTGTATCTCTATACCCAAAACCACATAAAGCGATAGCAAGTACTACCCAAAGATTCAGTGGTGAACAAGGTATGAAGATAGTCAAACTAGGGTAACCTATTGGGTCCCATCAAAATTAACCTATGCAGATCATTATGATTAATTAGAACATGACTGGGTAAAAAGAAGTGATCAAGGGCACAACTTGCCTGGGACTTGAGATTCCAGGTACCAACTTGCTCTTCAGGTGACTCGTGTCCTCACGCTAGTCGTAGCATTACAAACAAACAGTGTGTAGGCAAAATTAACATTACACCAAACATATATGCAAAACACATATTAATAATCTACATGATGAAATATGATCACAGGAACAAGAATTATTAATTTTGGAGTTATAGGTTTTAAGTTATGAATTTTCGAAATTATCTAGTGCTTAGAATAGATTAATCCTAATAAACAATTTTAACTCAAGTTTCATGGCTAAACAGTGTTATTAGTTGGTAGACAATATTAATACAAAATTATTGCAACTGGAATGGGTTAAAAAGGAGTAAAAATGGAATTTCTATGAATTAAATAAGTTCTGGATATATTTTTATACATAAAACCATTTCCCAAATTATTTTTCTGAATTTCCTAAGCTTCTGGACTGGGCGCATGAAAACATAAAAACCCAGGGGTCCCGATGTAAGTCTTCCTAAGACTCTGGCGACAGACGCCGAGGACGGCGGGTTAATTTCAATTTTAGTCGGGGTCTCTTTAGTAATTCGGCCGCGCGGTTATAACAGCGGATGAATCTGGACCGCCAGATCTTGATTCAACGGCCAAGATTACAATGCGAAACGGTATCCTGTCCTGGCCATCCGATCATCGATCAAGGGCCCAGATCTAATCCCACGAAGGGGTATCACTCTATCTAATCGCGACCGTCGCTTAGAAGATCAACGGCCCACGCGCGTTTTCTCCCCATCTCTTATCCTAGCCGCCCGATCGTCATCCAATGGCCAGCGCGACTCTTCCCCAACCAAGACCCGCGCACGGCGGCGCCGCCCTTCACGCACGGCGGAGGGTCATCGGGAGAAATTCAATCCGTTGCATCGGGCACCAATCCCCCAATCCGAGACGATCTACGCGACATTAGGACTACAACGAATCGCTTAAGGGAGAACTCACCGGCATTGGAGGTGTGGTGGCTGCTGCCCACGGAGGAGGCAAGGTTCCGCGACTGAGGACGAACACGGCGAGAAATTCCGGTGGCAGGTAACGCGAATTCATCCAGGCGAGGCAGCGACTGCATTCTACGTGACATGATGAGGCTCAGAGGTCCGATCCCGAAGACCCGACAGTGCCCAAAGCTCGAATCACCCACGGCGGCGGCGATTTGCGGTGTGAGCGGTATGGTGGGGTTGCGCGAAGAGAGATGGCTCGGCTTCGATCAATTTATCCACGCGAGGAAGTCAGCGCACGATTCAGCTGGAGCCGGTATCCTCGGTCGCGGCCGTTGCAAATCGCCCGCCATGCACGGAGCTCGTTGGTGGGCGGATGGAGTCCGCGCGCGGAGGGAGAAGCGAGCGGGTAGGGGAATCTGACGGAGAGGGCTCACACGTCATGGGTCGAGCGCGCGACGGTGAAGATGCGGTTAAGTGGGCTGGCGCGGTGAAAGGAATGCCTAGGTGGGCCGAAAAGGGATCCGAGGCCCAGGTAAGTTTCTTCTCTTTTTCTTTTTATTTTCTGTTTTATTTCCAAATCAAAACTCAAACTAAATTCAAATTATGGTTTTTAATTTCCAGATTTCAACCATCAAATCAAATTCTAATTATTCTATTGCCTGCACTGAAATTATTTATTTATTATTCTCTATATTGTGTAAATATGGAAGAAAAGAATAACTTTATCAAAATTTCCTTTCTCCCCTCTTTCACAAATTCAAGTTTTTAATATTAATTTGAATTCAAACCTGTTTGTGAGCTTCTTAACTGAGTTAAGTTCTTAAATTAAAATATTAGTGGGGACAAAATATATTCTTTCATACATTTATTTTCCTCTACTTTGTATAATCTTCCTCCTTCTCTCTTTTCTTAATTATTTCTATTTTCCTTCCTTATTTCAATTTCAAACCAAGTTTTAAATTCTAAATTTCAAATTTATGCACAAGATAAACTTTCACATGATGCACATTTTTTTGTGATAAGTCTTTTATTAACTATTATTATTATTTTTTTTAACATGGTGTTCACATGTGATGATAAGTAGGTTCAATATACACATAAAATATAGGAAAATAACTTTTCTCCTCTTTTAGTATCTATTGCAAATTGGGTATTATAAATCCTACCCCCCTTAAAAATAATCTCGTCCTCGAGATTTGTAAGAAAAAGGACTATACCAAGATTGGTTTGTAATTGAGGTTGTAGTTTCTAATTGATTCAAAAATTAAGGGTCTCTCTTTTTTTATACAATTTAGCAAGTACTTAGAAATGCATGGGTACCTTCTAGTTTAGACACACAGTTAGGTAAGAAGAGAGATGGTCAAAGTGAGGTTAGCTGATGGTAAGAAGAACTTGGTAAGGGAAGACTCCATCCAAGGTGGTAAATCTTGAATCATCTCGAGATCTGATTTGACTCCTATCCTTCCATGTCGAAGTTGATCTCCTCCTTCTTGCTCTTTGGTGTCTCCATCCGGGTTTGGGACAAGAGGCTAAGATAGATCTGTTATGTAGGTCAAGTTGTTGGGTATGGCCTTATCCTTTGTATCAGCATTAAGTAACTCAATCTAGCTTAGATCATATTGGATTAGATAGAATCCAGATTAGGTTGGTATGACTAGATTAAACTAGTTAAGATTAGCTAGATCTACCAGGGTAGGATAAATATTATTAGGATATGTTAGAATCTTTTAAGATAGGATGGATTATATGATGTAGGTAGGTCATTGTTCAAGGATGAGTTGGTATAAGACATTAATTTAGGTCAAGATATATTTGTAGAGACAGTGTCTAACCTATATCACTAACTTAACTAACTTGTTAATAACTCACTTTAGATTGGATCATATTAGATTGGATGGGATCTAGATTAGATTGGTATGACTAGTTTGACTAGGTAAGATCTAATTAATTTTCATTAGATCATGGTTGTTTAAACTAGGGTGGATAAGTATGCTTATTAGGATAAGATGGATCCATAAAGATAAGATAGAATCTTTTGAGACCAGTTAGATCTATTAGGATAAAATCTTTTCAAGATAAGATGATTATCTTTTAAGATGAGATGGATCTATTAAGATAAGGGAGAATCTTTTAAGATAAGATGAATTGGTTAGAATGAGATCTTTTAGGATAAGATGAATCTCTTAAGCTAGATATGTTCTAATGGGGATAATCTAGATTGTCTAGTTATCTTACAAATGCTATCCTTTATGCCTAGATGTATATGCAGATGTAATTGTGGACATTACTCCACAACTAATCACACTCAATCAAAGATCCAAATCAAACAAGTATCATAAGAACAAACATTCAAGTTCATAGATATCTATAAAAATAGTTTTGTTTTTGTTCCTAGGATTAGGTCTCTTATTCCTAAAGGTCACTTTAGGCACGGGATTTCAAAGTGTGAAATCCACATTTGTCTTTAGAAGAAAAAAAAAGTAAGAATAATCAGAGTAAAGCGGAATTAGATGAGAAAAGATTAAGATAAGCTTAGAAAAGAATCAGAGTAGCAGAGGTAAGTAGACAAGGGTTGTCCAGTTCTATCTAGGTTTCGTCCTACAGTCAACATTGCTTTGATACCACTTCTGTAACACCCGGATTTTAGGGGTCCAAAACCCGGGCGCGAACATAAACACCAGGTATGCTGGGACCAAGTCTCACACATATGATGTATAGTGGCACAGGATCGAATGTCACAACTTTATATATAACAGGAGTTTTATACAAATAAATAGTTACATTATAAGGAGACAACGGTCCAGCAACCCAAAGTTGACTGGGAGACGACGACCTAGATCTCTCACGAACACTTCACAGCATCCTCCGAGCGCCTCATCCTACGGTACCTGTTCTTGACCTGTGGGGTGTGTGAGACAGCAAGAGTGAGCTCACATACGTTCATCGCTCAACAAGTTGTGGGGAATAATGTGCATGAACTCGCCAAAGGTGGGAGCTCACGTGAAGTGTAAGGCTTACCAAAGAAGATGGTTAGAGCTGAGCATTGCTTTTAAAGTTGGTCAAAATTTTATTAGCAGTTACTAAGTATAAGTAAATACCAACCCAATTAAATAGTAGAACAAAAGTAACAACTTCACCTGCGATGCAATGCATATGACAAATTGAGTTTAAGTTCCATAATTTAATCATGTGAGTGTCCGAGCTGCTCATGACCGTGAGCACGGCTAGTATACCAGTTTTACACTCTGCAGAGGTTGCGCATCTTTACCCACAAGTCATGTTACCCATCTGCCAAGAGACGGCCAATCCCATACACCTCTACCGAGGAGGCGAGGCAGGGTAACACTACGAGGCCTTTACAAAGTTCCACTAGCTTCAGAAAACCCGCTACAGTTTATAGGAAGTTCCAATGCAGGAATCCCTTGCAGGACCGCCATCGCAGCAAAATCCTCCCGAGGGCCTCCCTACACTGACCACTCCCCTACTGCCCTTGCCCCTTTCGGGTAAGGTAGTCTTCCACTAGCTTTCCTAATTAATCAGCCAAGGGCGTCCCATTCCACCCTTGTGGTAGCACTGTTTTCCCGGGTGGTTCTCCATGTTCCAATTAACATAATGATCTTAACATGAACAGTAAATAACAACTGACAATAAAAGTATAATCATGAATAGTAATGTGTATCTCTATACCCAAAACCACATAAAGCGATAGCAAGTACTACCCAAAGATTCAGTGGTGAACAAGGTATGAAGATAGTCAAACTAGGGTAACCTATTGGGTCCCATCAAAATTAACCTATGCAGATCATTATGATTAATTAGAACATGACTGGGTAAAAAGAAGTGATCAAGGGCACAACTTGCCTGGGACTTGAGATTCCAGGTACCAACTTGCTCTTCAGGTGACTCGTGTCCTCACGCTAGTCGTAGCATTACAAACAAACAGTGTGTAGGCAAAATTAACATTACACCAAACATATATGCAAAACACATATTAATAATCTACATGATGAAATATGATCACAGGAACAAGAATTATTAATTTTGGAGTTATAGGTTTTAAGTTATGAATTTTCGAAATTATCTAGTGCTTAGAATAGATTAATCCTAATAAACAATTTTAACTCAAGTTTCATGGCTAAACAGTGTTATTAGTTGGTAGACAATATTAATACAAAATTATTGCAACTGGAATGGGTTAAAAAGGAGTAAAAATGGAATTTCTATGAATTAAATAAGTTCTGGATATATTTTTATACATAAAACCATTTCCCAAATTATTTTTCTGAATTTCCTAAGCTTCTGGACTGGGCGCATGAAAACATAAAAACCCAGGGGTCCCGATGTAAGTCTTCCTAAGACTCTGGCGACAGACGCCGAGGACGGCGGGTTAATTTCAATTTTAGTCGGGGTCTCTTTAGTAATTCGGCCGCGCGGTTATAACAGCGGATGAATCTGGACCGCCAGATCTTGATTCAACGGCCAAGATTACAATGCGAAACGGTATCCTGTCCTGGCCATCCGATCATCGATCAAGGGCCCAGATCTAATCCCACGAAGGGGTATCACTCTATCTAATCGCGACCGTCGCTTAGAAGATCAACGGCCCACGCGCGTTTTCTCCCCATCTCTTATCCTAGCCGCCCGATCGTCATCCAATGGCCAGCGCGACTCTTCCCCAACCAAGACCCGCGCACGGCGGCGCCGCCCTTCACGCACGGCGGAGGGTCATCGGGAGAAATTCAATCCGTTGCATCGGGCACCAATCCCCCAATCCGAGACGATCTACGCGACATTAGGACTACAACGAATCGCTTAAGGGAGAACTCACCGGCATTGGAGGTGTGGTGGCTGCTGCCCACGGAGGAGGCAAGGTTCCGCGACTGAGGACGAACACGGCGAGAAATTCCGGTGGCAGGTAACGCGAATTCATCCAGGCGAGGCAGCGACTGCATTCTACGTGACATGATGAGGCTCAGAGGTCCGATCCCGAAGACCCGACAGTGCCCAAAGCTCGAATCACCCACGGCGGCGGCGATTTGCGGTGTGAGCGGTATGGTGGGGTTGCGCGAAGAGAGATGGCTCGGCTTCGATCAATTTATCCACGCGGGGAAGTCAGCGCACGATTCAGCTGGAGCCGGTATCCTCGGTCGCGGCCGTTGCAAATCGCCCGCCATGCACGGAGCTCGTTGGTGGGCGGATGGAGTCCGCGCGCGGAGGGAGAAGCGAGCGGGTAGGGGAATCTGACGGAGAGGGCTCACACGTCATGGGTCGAGCGCGCGACGGTGAAGATGCGGTTAAGTGGGCTGGCGCGGTGAAAGGAATGCCTAGGTGGGCCGAAAAGGGATCCGAGGCCCAGGTAAGTTTCTTCTCTTTTTCTTTTTATTTTCTGTTTTATTTCCAAATCAAAACTCAAACTAAATTCAAATTATGGTTTTTAATTTCCAGATTTCAAACATCAAATCAAATTCTAATTATTCTATTGCCTGCACTGAAATTATTTATTTATTATTCTCTATATTGTGTAAATATGGAAGAAAAGAATAACTTTATCAAAATTTCCTTTCTCCCCTCTTTCACAAATTCAAGTTTTTAATATTAATTTGAATTCAAACCTGTTTGTGAGCTTCTTAACTGAGTTAAGTTCTTAAATTAAAATATTAGTGGGGACAAAATATATTCTTTCATACATTTATTTTCCTCTACTTTGTATAATCTTCCTCCTTCTCTCTTTTCTTAATTATTTCTATTTTCCTTTCTTATTTCAATTTCAAACCAAGTTTTAAATTCTAAATTTCAAATTTATGCACAAGATAAACTTTCACATGATGCACATTTTTTTGTGATAAGTCTTTTATTAACTATTATTATTATTTTTTTAACATGGTGTTCACATGTGATGATAAGTAGGTTCAATATACACATAAAATATAGGAAAATAACTTTTCTCCTCTTTTAGTATCTATTGCAAATTGGGTATTACAACTTAGCTCTTTTGGGCTGCTTCCAGTTCTGGTTTTGACACTGCTTCTCCTTCCAGTGACCTTGTTCACTTTTTGAGCTTGATCTTGAGCCTTATGACTTACACCACATAATTGTAGATGTTACCTCATGGGTTGTAAGTCATGTCCTTATGTAGTGTTCCTTGATGCACCATAACTCTTCTTAACTCGATCAACCTTGACTTTGCAAGTCTTCTTCTTCACCCCTGGCTTTGGGTTTCTGGTCTCCTTGACCTTCTCCCGTGCACTCGGTACCTCAAAGCTCTTCTTGCCTCCATCCTTGGCTTGATCGGTTGTCTCTGAGTTACACACACCGAGTATCACTTAAGCAATGTCCATCTTACTTGTGATGTCCATTATCTATAGATAATCCAGTCTTTAGACCATCACATTGTTCACTCATGTTGAACCCTGTTAGCGTTGCATTAAGCACCTGTTCAACACTTAGCACACTTGTTAGTCCTTTAATTGGGTTGTCATCCAAACCACCAAAACTCACAATAGAGCTTTCAATCTCCCCCTTTTTGGTGATTGATGGCAACACAATTAAAGCTTACACAATAATAAGATTTAAAGCACAAATTTTGAATTCTAAGTTTATAGAATGCTCCCTCTTAATATGTGCTTACATTAAAATCTTAACTTTGGCCTTAAATACCAAAATGCATATACTTAGACTAATTCGAAGCATTGCTACACCTTAGAACCTGTGGGATGCATTTAATCAATAATAAACCCGTGATGCGTATAACACACAAATGCACAGAATCAGAGTTAAACACCAATAGATATTCCATAGGAATATCAACCTATCACTATTCACCATTAAGATTCCAATTTAAAGCACCAGAACCTCATGAATATCTATTACAAGACAAACACAATAGATACAATTGATTCATATCAACGGAAGCACTAATTATGCATTATCACTATATAATACAACAAGAAGCATATGATAAGTAGCATATAATATGTATTATCAACAAAACTAGCACATTCTTCCTTTAGACCTTAAGTGTGAAGAGGGTTAAGATTAATTTTTGTGTGTGCCAAAGGAACTCAAGGAAACCCTAGCACACAAAAAATTACTTAAGATAAGCTTTCCTCTCAAAGCTTTAATGCACAAATTCTCCCCCTTTGACATCAAACACCAAAACCATATTCAAGCAAGAACATAGGAGGATGTCAAGGGACAATAGGGTATTAAGCAGGTAAAATGCAACACACTAACATTACTCCCCCTTACACATTAAACATATGCAACACAAGCATCAGAAGGAAATTAAGATACGAATACGTAAAAGGTCAATACCTCCTTTTGTACCTTTACCATGTTATGGTGTACTTTTCATCTAAGTAGGCGGAGTTCCTTTTTCCATCAATTTAAGATTTCCATCTTGAGAGTTTACCAATTGTAAGTTTAATCTCTAGGGAGCTCCTTCACACTTGTGCCTGATCCTTTATCCTTATCTTTTCTTGTTGCTAAGACACCAAACTTAGAACAAGTAATAGTATTGTGGCACAAGATGAAGCTTCTATTCTAGTGATTACCAAAAGATACCAATTGAAGCACACTACCAAGGCTACTAATTGAAAGATCATCACTGTCATAGCTCCATGATATTCAAAGATAAGCATCTAGGATCATCAACTATTATAGAGCATGAGCAATCTTTAAATACGCAATTACTCACAATATTAGATACCAATTACTCGACTTGTGGAGGTACCCAAGTCCTGATTGCTCTATTTCTTGCTCATCTCCCTTTTTCCACCTTGAGACTATATAGGATCACTCAATAAATAGTTAGTCTCAAACGACACAAGTTATGTGTGCTCCCCCTAAAGTTGTGCATCAAGTATTTGAATGACTTGCACCTTGCACATTCTAGCGTCCTTAGAACTAGAGGGGATCACAACATATCTTGGTCTAGGCATAATATATCAATTACATCACAACAAGATACCAATAGAATAGATGACATAATACAACTTATGACTAGTGGAAACAATGCATGCCTCAAGATATATAATATTTTAAAAGCAACCTAGGCACGCTTCACACATGATGATCATTTCAACACATATACCAATTGAAAAAAATGACAAGATCATGCATATAAAGCACAATGTCTAAGCACACCATGATTAAGAAGTATTTTCTTAGGTACACCAAGGAAACAACATTTTAAAGCTTAAAGCACCTAAGCCAAGATACTACCAATTGAAAGGCAAGAACATAACTATGATCACAATCAACGGAACTTTAAGATATTCAATGAAATTGCATAGTTCCATTCTCCATACCTTTTCCTTTTACCTGAGTGCCATGAGATTCATTATTTTAGGTAGTGTGGAGTGAGAGCACATGTTGTCACCAATTTAGGGCTCCTTTTGCTCATGCACCTCATAGCTCGAGAGGGTGCATTAGAGACACAACATGGATTTCTTGTTTTGGTATACACAGAGTACCAAGACAAAGTAATCATGTGAATATGGACTAAACAAAACTATCATGCTTGCACATACGTTAATACATAATCATTAAAAACCACACAACATGATTTACAAAAAGATACATGTTTAGTCACATACACCGAGAGAGTTAATCATGGTAGATATATCTAATGAAAAGCTACCCATTGAATGATTCAAAATATATAACCTATAAAGCACACAATCATGATTGAGTAAGCATCATTATGATCTTGGAAATCATGAATCATTAATTGAAAGTATTCAACACAAGCACTCTAAAAAGCATAACTACTCCAAGGATAGGTATAGCACGACAGTCCAACTTAAGAGCAATACTGATTGAAAATAATGCACTTAAGATACACGGGTACCATTCTTTGGAGAGGGAGTTGCATATTCTCATCAAAGTCCTTTGCTTGATTCACCAATAATGGTTAAGGACTTCTACAACTTATTTAACTCGAGATGAATATGGGATTAGTATTGCACAATAGTTCAACCTTGGCACAATAAATAGACAATAAAATTGACAACTTAAGCAGAGAGTTTGAATAAACCATTTTAAGCTCTTCCAAGATCTCCAGTCCATCTCGAGGCACCTGCATGGTCTAGTTGGCACAGTTTGGTACCCATCTCGAATTGGGTCCATAACGCTCATCTAAAAGATCCTTTGGTACCCACATAGCAGTTGTGCTAGTTCTAGGTGATCTCATTGCTGATCTAGCACAAGTGTATGATTTGGGTCTCCTAAGAGAATAGAATTGAGATAAATTTGCTTTCTTAGGAACCTTACCCTTGAAAGGGAAATGTGCCCTTGGGCCATTTCTAAGTATTTTGGTGATTGAGTGCCAACACAAATGCTTTTGTGCTAATCTATGCAAAGGTGTGGACAAAGTGCAAAACATGTCAAAAGGTATGTTTCTAGACTTAGTACATTATTTTATGGACTAATGTATTGTGTCTAAGTGCTGGAAACAGAAAAAATCGAGTTGGAGAAAAGATGGCTAAGTTCAGCCAAAGTCTGCTCAGTCTGGGTTCACCAGACTGTCCGGTGGTGTCCGGTGCACCAGGCTGGCTCGGGCGAACGGGCTGCTCTCGGGACTTCGACGGCGGTGTACGACTATAATTCACCGGACTGTCCGGTGGTGCACCGGACTGTCCGGTGAGCCGTTCACAGGCGAACTCGCCGCTCTCGGGAAACCATCAACGGCGTACGGCTAAAATTCACCGGTCTGTCCGGTGGTGCACCGGACTGTCCGGTGGGTCAACGGTCAGCCGGGGCAACGGTCGGCCGAGGATTCTGCGCGTGACGCGTGGCCGAGCCAACGGTCACATTGGTGCACCGGACTGTCCGGTGTGCACCGGACAGTGTCCGGTGTGCCAACGGCTCTCAGACTCCAACGGTCGGTTTCGCCAAATAAGGAAAGCAATCTGCACCGGACAGTGAACAGTGGATGTCCGGTGGTGCACCGGACTGTCTGGTGCGCCAGTCGACAGAAGGCAAGATCTGCCTTCCAGGATTGTTCTCAATGGCTCCTAGCTGCCTTGGGGCTATAAAAGGGACCCCTAGGCGCATGGAGAATGACACCAAGCATACTTACAACATTCCTAAGCACCAAGACATCGATTCCGCACATTTATTTCTTTGTGATAGCATATAGAGCTCTAGTGGAGTAGTGAACTCAGTGGGTTGTGTTGCGAGCTCTTGTTGCGACTTGTGTGCGTGGTGACACTCTGATTTTTGTGTCTTGTGTGCGTTGCTAATCCCTCCCTTGCTCCGTGATTCTTTGTGAACTTCAAGTGTAAGGGCGAGAGGCTCCAAGTTGTGGAGATTTCTCGCAAACGGGATTAAGAAAAGCAAGCAAAACACCATGGTATTCAAGTGGGTCTTTGGACCGCTTGAGAGGGGTTGATTGCAACCCTCGTCCGTTGGGACGCCACAACGTGGAGTAGGCAAGCGTTGGTCTTGGCCAAACCACGGGATAATCACCGTGCCATCTCTGTGATTGATCTCTTGTTGGTTATTGTGTTTTGTTGAAGATTCCTCTCTAGCCACTTGGCGGTTATTGCGCTAACACTTAACCAAGTTTTTGTGGCCTAAGTTTTAAGTGTTACAGGATCACCTATTCACCCCCCCCTCTAGGTGCTCTCAATTGGTATCGGAGCCGTTCTCTTCACAAAGGGACTAACCGCCCGAAGAGATGGATCCTAAGGGGAAGGGTATCGTGATCAACGATAAAGAGAAGGAATCTTTCGTCAACGAGCCGAAGGATGACAAGCCTACCGACTCGGGCTCGGGCCATAGATGGAAAGATGGGAAGAAGAAGAAGAAGACAAGGCGCATCAAGGAGATTGTCTACTACGACGACAGCGACGAGTCATCTTCTTCCCAAAAGGACGACGAACACAACGACTACGAGAGAAGGAAACCGGTTAATTCGAACTTTTCTTTTGACTACTCTCATATTCCGCAAAGTACAAATACTCATTTGCTCTCCATTCCACTTGGCAAACCTCCTCACTTTGATGGAGAGGACTATGGATTTTGGAGCCACAAAATGCGTAGTCACCTGTTCTCTCTCCATCCGAGCATATGGGAGATTGTGGAAAGTGGAATGAAGTTCGATAGCTCGGATAGTCCTATTTTCATTAATGAACAAATTCATAGAAATGCACAAGCCACTACTGTGTTGTTAGCCTCCTTGTGCAGGGACGAGTACCATAAAGTGAGCGACTTGGACAATGCCAAGCAGATCTGGGACACCCTCAAGATTTCTCATGAGGGGAACGACATCACCTTGCTCACCAAGATGGAGTTGGTGGAGGGTGAGCTTGGACGATTCGCGATGATAAGGGGTGAGGAGCCAACCCAAACATACAACCGGCTCAAGACCCTTATCAACAAAATAAGGAGCTACGGAAGCACGTGATGGACGGACCACGACGTCGTCCGACTGATGTTAAGGTCCTTTACCGTTCTTGATCCTCATTTGGTGAATAATATTCGTGAGAATCCCAGGTACACCAAAATGTCGCCCGAAGAAGTCCTTGGAAAATTCGTAAGCGGGCGAATGATGATGAAGGAGGCGAGGTACGTGGACGATGCGTTGAACGGTCCAATCCATGAGCCTCAACCCATTGCTCTCAAGGCTACAAGGAGCAAGGAGGCGTTACCTAGCAAGGTAGCGCAAGTTGAGGCGACAGGGCTAAATGATGAAGAAATGGCCCTCATCATCAAGCGCTTCAAGACGGCACTTAAGGGTCGCAAGGGACAGCCAAGCAAGACCAAAGCCAAGGGGAAGCGCTCATGCTTCAAATGCGGTAAGATTGGCCATTTTATTGCTAACTGTCCCGATAATGAAAGTGACCAGGAACACGGGAGCAAGAGGGAAAAGAAGAAAAAATACAAGAAGGCCAAGGGCGAGGCACATCTAGGAAAGGAGTGGGATTCGGATTGCTCCTCCTCTAACTCCGACAATGAAGGACTCGCCGCCACCGCCTTCAACAAGTCATCCCTCTTCCCCAACGAGCGTCACACATGCCTTATGGCAAGGGAAAAGAAGGTATGTACTCGAAACTCTACTTATGCTTCTTCAAGTGAGGACGAATCTAGTGATGAGGATGAAATAGATTATTCATGTTTATTTAAGGGCCTAGATAGAACCAAGGTAGATAAAATTAATGAATTGATTGATGCCTTGAATGATAAGAATAGGCTTTTAGAAAAACAAGAGGATTTGTTGTATGAAGAACATGACAAATTTGTAGAAGCACAAAAATCTCATGCTTTAGAAGTTAAAAGAAATGAAATGCTTTCTTGTGAATTATCTTCTTGCCATGAGACAATTTCTAGCTTAAGGAGCATTAATGATGATTTGAATGCTAAGTTAGAAATAGCTAGTAAATCAACAACTTGTGTAGAAAATGTTGTTATTTGCAATAGATGTAAAGATTTTGATATTGATGCTTGTAGTGAACACATAGCTTCTATTGCAAAGTTAAATGATGAAATGACTAGTCTTAATGCCCAACTTAAGGCTAGCAAAAGTGATTTTGATAAACTAAAATTTGCTAGGGATGCCTACACGGTTGGTAGACACCCCTCAATTAAGGATGGGCTTGGCTTCAAGAGGGAAGCCAAGAACTTAACAAGCCATAAGGCTCCCATCTCCGCCAAGGAGAAAGGGAAGGCCCCTATGGCAAGTAGTACTAAAAAGAACCATGCTTTTATGTACAATGATAGAAGACAGTCTCATAGGAGTTGTAATGCTTTTGATTCACATGCCTATGATTCTTATTCTATGTTTGCTTCCAGTTCTTCCTATATGCATTATAGAGATATGCCTAGGAAAAATATTCATCATGTGCCTAGAAAGAATATTGTTCATGTTCCTAGGAAAGTTATGAATGGACCCTCTACAATTTATCATGCTTTAAATGCTTCCTTTGCTATTTGTAGAAAGGATAGGAAGATAGTTGCTAGGAAATTAGGGGCAAAATGCAAGGGTGATAAAACTTGCATTTGGGTCCCTAATACAATTGTGACTAACCTTGTAGGACCCAACAAGAGTTGGGTACCTAAGACCCAAGCCTAAATTTGCCTTGCAGGTTTATGCATCCGGGGGTTCAAGCTGGATTTTCGACAGCGGATGCACAAACCACATGACGGGGGAAAAGAGGATGTTCTCTTCCTACGTCAAGAACAAGGATTCCCAAGATTCAATAATATTCGGTGATGGGAACCAAGGCAAGGTAAAAGGGTTAGGTAAAATTGCTATTTCATCTGAGCACTCTATTTCTAATGTGTTTTTAGTTGAGTCGCTTGGATATAATTTGTTATCTGTTAGTCAATTATGCAAAATGGGATATAATTGTCTATTTACAAATGTAGATGTGTCTGTCTTTAGAAGATGTGATGGTTCACTAGCTTTTAAGGGTGTACTAGACGGCAAACTTTATTTGGTTGATTTTTCAAAAGAAGAGGCCGGTCTAGATGCATGCTTAATGGCTAAGACTTGCATGGGCTGGTTGTGGCATCGCCGCTTAGCACATGTGGGGATGAAGAACCTCCACAAGCTTCTAAAGGGAGAACACGTGATAGGTCTAACTAATGTACATTTTGAAAAAGATAGACCTTGTGCAGCTTGTCAAGCAGGGAAACAGGTGGGAGGCTCTCATCACACCAAAAATGTGATGACAACATCAAGACCCTTGGAGATGCTTCATATGGATCTCTTCGGACCCGTCGCCTATCTGAGTATAGGAGGAAGTAAGTATGGTCTTGTTATAGTTGATGATTTTTCCCGCTTCACTTGGGTATTCTTTTTACAGGATAAAACTGAAACCCAAGGGACCCTCAAGCGCTTCCTCAGGAGAGCTCAAAATGAGTTTGAGCTCAAGGTGAAGAAGATAAGGAGCGACAATGGGTCCGAATTCAAGAATCTTCAAGTGGAGGAGTTCCTTGAGGAGGAGGGGATCAAGCACGAGTTCTCCGCTCCCTACACACCTCAGCAAAATGGTGTGGTAGAGAGGAAGAACAGGACGCTCATCGATATGGCGAGGACTATGCTTGGAGAGTTCAAGACCCCCGAGCGTTTTTGGTCGGAAGCCGTGAACACGGCTTGCCACGCCATCAACAGGGTCTACCTTCACCGCCTCCTCAAGAAGACTTCATACGAGCTGCTGACTGGTAACAAACCCAATGTGTCTTATTTTTGTGTATTTGGGAGCAAGTGTTATATTCTTGTGAAGAAAGGTAGAACCTCTAAATTTGCTCCCAAAGCTGTAGAAGGGTTTTTATTAGGTTATGATTCAAATACAAAGGCGTATAGGGTCTTCAACAAATCATCGGGTTTGGTTGAAGTCTCTAGCGACGTTGTATTTGATGAGACTAATGGCTCTCCAAGAGAGCAAGTTGTTGATCTTGATGATGTAGATGAAGAAGACGTTCCAACGGCCGCGATACGCACCATGGCGATTGGAGATGTACGGCCTCAGGAACAATTGGAGCAAGATCAACCGTCTTCCTCAACTATGGTGCATCCCCCAACCCAAGATGACGAACAGGTACCTCAAGTGGAGGCGCATGATCAAGGGGGAGCACAGGATGTTCAAATTGAAGAGGAAGAAGCACCTCAGGCACCTCCAACCCAAGTTCGAGCGACGATTCAAAGGGATCATCCCGTCGATCAAATATTGGGTGATATTAGCAAGGGAGTAACTACTCGCTCAAGATTAGTTAATTTTTGTGAGCATTACTCCTTTGTTTCTTCTATTGAGCCTTTCAGGGTAGAAGAGGCCTTGCTAGATCCGGACTGGGTGTTGGCCATGCAGGAGGAACTCAACAACTTCAAGTGCAATGAAGTTTGGACACTGGTGCCTCGTCCCAAGCAAAATGTTGTGGGAACCAAGTGGGTGTTCCGCAACAAACAGGACGAGCACGGGGTGGTGACAAGGAACAAGGCTCGACTTGTGGCAAAAGGTTATGCCCAAGTCGCAGGTTTGGACTTTGAGGAGACTTTCGCTCCTGTGGCTAGGCTAGAATCAATTCGTATTTTGCTAGCATATGCCGCTCACCATTCTTTCAGGTTGTACCAAATGGATGTGAAGAGCGCTTTCCTCAACGGGCCGATCAAGGAAGAGGTGTACGTGGAGCAACCCCCTGGCTTCGAGGATGAACGGTACCCCGACCACGTGTGTAAGCTCTCTAAGGCACTCTATGGACTTAAGCAAGCCCCAAGAGCATGGTATGAATGCCTTAGAGACTTTTTAATTGCTAATGCTTTCAAGGTTGGGAAAGCCGATCCAACTCTTTTCACTAAGACTTGCGATGGTGATCTTTTTGTGTGCCAAATTTATGTCGATGACATAATATTTGGTTCTACTAACCAAAAGTCGTGTGTAGAGTTTAGCAGGGTGATGACGCAGAAATTTGAGATGTCGATGATGGGCGAGTTGAACTACTTCCTTGGGTTCCAAGTGAAGCAACTCAAGGACGGCACTTTCATATCCCAAACGAAGTACACGCAAAACTTGCTAAAGCGGTTTGGGATGAAGGACACCAAGCCCGCAAAGACTCCGATGGGAACCGACGGACACACCGACCTCAACAAAGGAGGTAAGTCCGTTGATCAAAAGGCATACCGGTCTATGATAGGGTCTTTACTTTATTTGTGTGCTAGTAGACCGGATATTATGCTTAGCGTATGCATGTGTGCTAGATTTCAATCCGATCCTAAGGAGTGTCACTTAGTGGCTATGAAGCAAATTCTTCGGTATTTAGTCGCTACGCCTTGCTTCGGGATCTGGTATCCAAAGGGGTCTAACTTTGACTTGATTGGATACTCAGATTCCGACTATGCTGGATGTAAGGTCGATAGGAAGAGTACATCGGGGACGTGCCAATTCTTAGGAAGGTCCCTGGTGTCGTGGAACTCTAAGAAACAAACCTCCGTTGCCCTGTCCACCGCTGAGGCCGAGTACGTTGCCGCAGGACAGTGTTGCGCGCAACTACTTTGGATGAGGCAAACCCTCCGGGACTTTGGCTACAATCTGAGCAAAGTCCCACTCCTATGTGACAATGAGAGTGCTATTTGAATAGCGGAAAATCCTGTTGAGCACAGCCGCACAAAGCACATTGACATCCGGCATCACTTTTTGAGAGACCACCAGCAAAAGGGAGATATCGAAGTGTTTCATGTTAGCACCGAGAACCAGCTAGCCGATATCTTCACTAAGCCTTTAGATGAAAAGACCTTTTGCAGGCTGCGTAGTGAGCTAAATGTCCTAGATTCGCGGAACTTGGATTGATTTATAGCATACATGTGTTTATGCCTTTGATCATGTTCCTTATGCATTTTGTTGCTTACTATGGTGCTCAAGTTGTACAAACACTCCCTGGACCTCACAAGTCCTTTTGCAAGTGATGCACATATTTAGGGGGAGCTGTGCTACAACTTGACCCTTTGAGACTAACCGTGTGCTTGAGTTTGCTTGTTTTAGTCTCAAAGGAGATTTGAAAGGGAAAAGGTGGACTTGGACCATGAAAGACTTCCACTGCACTCCGATGAGAGGGTAATTTATTCCAAGTTCATCTACTCTTATTGCCTTTGTATTCTTATTTGAAGATTTTGGTGAGGCAATGGGGTTAAAGGGCCAAGATTGATCCCGTTTTGGTGCTTGATGCCAAAGGGGGAGAAAATAAAGGCCAAAGCAATAAATGGATCAGCTACCACTTGAGAAATTTTGAAAATAGTAGATTAGAGCTTTTGGTTTGTCAAAACTCTTTTATTGTCTCTTATGTCAAAAGTTGGCCTCTTGTGGGGAGAAGTGTTGATTATGGGAAAAAGGGGGAGTTTTTGAAATCCTTGATCAAATTTCTTTGGAATACCTCTCTTTATGTCTCTACAAGTGGATTTGACTTAGAGATAGGAATTTGAGTTGGATTTGCAAAAACAAACCAAGTGGTGGCATAGAGTGATCCATATATGTCAAATTGGATTCAAAACAACCTTGAGTTTTCATTTGCATTGATATTGCACGTGTTCTAGTTGCTTTATGTTGTGTTGGCATAAATCACCAAAAAGGGGGAGATTGAAAGGGAAATGTGCCCTTGGGCCATTTCTAAGTATTTTGGTGATTGAGTGCCAACACAAATGCTTTTGTGCTAATCTATGCAAAGGTGTGGACAAAGTGCAAAACATGTCAAAAGGTATGTTTCTAGACTTAGTACATTATTTTATGGACTAATGTATTGTGTCTAAGTGCTGGAAATAGAAAAAATCGAGTTGGAGAAAAGATGGCTAAGTTCAGCCAAAGTCTGCTCAGTCTGGTTTCACCGGACTGTCCGATGGTGCACCGGACAGTGTCCGGTGCACCAAGCTGGCTCGGGCGAACGGGCTGCTCTCGGGACTTCGACGGTGGTGTACGGCTATAATTCACCGGACTGTCCGGTGGTGCACCGGACTGTCCGGTGAGCCGTTCACAGGCGAACTCGCCGCTCTCGGGAAACCATCAACGGCGTATGGCTAAAATTCACCGGTCTGTCCGGTGGTGCACCGGACTGTCCGGTGAGTCAACGGTCAGCCGGGGCAACGGTCGGCCGAGGATTCCGCGCGTGACGCGTGGCCGAGCCAACGGTCACATTGGTGCACTGGACTGTCCGGTGTGCACCGGACAGTGTCCGGTGCGCCAACGGCTCTCAGACTCCAACGGTCGGTTTCGCCAAATAAGGAAAGCAATCTGCACCAGACAGTGAACAGTGGATGTCCGGTGGTGCACCGGACTGTCCGGTGCGCCAGTCGACAGAAGGCAAGATCTGCCTTCCAGGATTGTTCTCAACGGCTCCTAGCTTCCTTGGGGCTATAAAAGGGACCCCTAGGCGCATGGAGGATGACACCAAGCATACTTACAACATTCCTAAGCACCAAGACATCGATTCCGCGCATTTGTTTCTTTGTGATAGCATATAGAGCTCTAGTGGAGTAGTGAACTCAGTGGGTTGTGTTGCGAGCTCTTGTTGCGACTTGTGTGCGTGGTGACACTCTGATTTTTGTGTCTTGTGTGCGTTGCTAATCCCTCCCTTGCTCCATGATTCTTTGTGAACTTCAAGTGTAAGGGCGAGAGGCTCCAAGTTGTGGAGATTCCTCGCAAACGGGATTAAGAAAAGCAAGCAAAACACCGTGGTATTCAAGTGGGTCTTTGGACCGCTTGAGAGGGGTTGATTGCAACCCTCGTCCGTTGGGACGCCACAATGTGGAGTAGGCAAGCGTTGGTCTTGGCCGAACCACGGGATAACCACCGTGCCATCTCTGTGATTGATCTCTTGTTGGTTATTGTGTTTTGTTGAAGATTCCTCTCTAGCCACTTGGCGGTTATTGCGCTAACACTTAACCAAGTTTTTGTGGCCTAAGTTTTAAGTGTTACAGGATCACCTATTCACCCCCCCCCTCTAGGTGCTCTCAACCCTTCTTACATACCTTAGGTAGATGACCATGCTCACCACTCATGTAGCCGAAGCGTCGCTTAACCTGACATGACACTTGCTGTTTGTTTTCTTTCTTAGTGAGGGTCATCCTGAAGAGTGCACGTGTTTGATTTTTCATGAGCGGACATGAAGTGATCATATGGTGCTTGTCATTGCATCCAAAACATCTCCTCATCCCTCCATCCTTGTCGTTGTATGGACATGACGCAATGAGGTGGCCTAACTCATTGCACTTAAAGCACCTCCTTTTTCCTCTTCTCTTTTTGTTCTTGGATAACATAGAGAGATGATCAGTGCAAACATGACTAATTAAATTTTTACCTTTTTCTTTGTTCATGTTGATTGCTTCACTTATTGCCTTAGGAGCTTCTTTCCCGCGGAGTTTGTCCCTTGCTGCGGTTCCTCCTTCCTCAAGCTTATTCACCACATGTTTGTAAATATCTTGAGGAGGTCGAGCATGGCATCTTCTCCTCAATTGTCTTTGTTTCTTGTTCCTAAGCAATTTTCTTTTTGACCCTATTACTTGTTTCTCAATCAAGGATTGGCCTTTCTTGGGGCAGTGGAGGTCAGCACATGATAATACTTTAACTAATTGATCACTTGTGCAAGAATGAGATTCACATGAGGTTAAACTAGTAATTACTACCTCATGAGCAATATCGAGCATGATATGGTCATCAACTAATTTACTATGAGAATATGACAACATATCATACTTTACACCTAGAGCAAGCTTTTCTAAATTCATCATTTCTACTTGACTCCTAAGCATAGAATTCTCAGTTTTAAGTTGAGCAACATCAGATAGTACATCATGATTATTTCTTTGCTCAAATAAAACACATTCATACCGTTGGACCAAATTATCATGAGAGCACTTTAGCTCATCATGTTCTTTGGTCATCTTCTCCAGGCTATCGTTGGTTTTGATGAGAGTTTCCTCTAGCCTAAAAAGCGTCTTGCCTTGTTCCTTTTTCCTTCTCAACAGCTTAACCAAGAGCACTTTGTCTTCTTTGTTGAGATGGGTGTAGAACCGGCAAATCTCCTCTTCTTCCACATCATCGGTCTCATTTTCCTTGTCATTATTATCAGTGGAAGCAAAATAGGAAAATGTACCTTGTGGTGATGTAGACTCATCCTCGCTATCATCCTCATATTCCTTCTCATCATCGCTTTCATCTCCACTCTCATCGTTAGCAACAAGACATGTATAACTAGTGGAAGATGAACCTGTCGGTGAGGTGGATCCATCGCTTGGTGTCCATCGTTCTTGTTCTTCTCCCTTGGACAAGTTAGTACCACCAGCAATAGAGGGAGCAGAAGCAGTGCATATGGACTTAAAAAATTTCAACTTAATTTTAGTCCATAGATCATGAGCATCAACAAATAAATCACTATCACTACTCATGATGGCAAAATAGGCACCTCTAGAAAAAGAGTCAGCTAAGATGTTGCAAGCATGGTGATTGAGAGATAGACATCTTAGTTTAGCATTAGAAGGATTTTTACTAATATCAGAGGGAAAAATACTTCTACTAAAGATCAATCTCAAATCAGGATCAATATGCATGAAAGCATTATAAATAGAGATAGACTAAGATTTATAGTTAGAACCATCGCCTAGAAGCAGTTCTAGAGTTACCTCTTGTGACGACATCGTCATCTCTGGACGGCTAAGCCCACACTGGAGAGGCCTAGCTTTGATACCAATTGAAAGTTCCCTATGCTCGGGAACAGGATCTGGATGTCGCCTAGAGGAGGGTGAATAGGCGAATAATAATTATCACTTTAAAACTTAAATTCTTACTCTACTCGATGGCTGGATCGTAGTGGAATAAAGGATCCTTCAAGTAGGTTGCAGCGGAATAGAAGATCCTATCTTAAAATGCCCTGCACTTCAAATATAACTTGTACCACAAATAAGTATTGAAGTGCAGATATAAAGAGTAAGACAGAAAATCAGCACACATCACACAGCAGAGCACGCAGACGCAGAGATTTAACCCGAGGTTCGGCAAAGCCTGAAATGCTTGCCTAGTTACCGGGGTAAGCTGGATGGGACGCCGGTCTTGTTCCTTCGTAGCCTGAGCTAGCTAGGAGTAGGGTAATGATGCATCCCTTGTGGCGCGGTTGATCCGAGCCTGAGGTCGGGCGAGGCGGCGACTCTTCCGAGGCCGAGGCTGGGGCCGAGACCCAGGGTCGGGCGAGGATGTGACTCTTCCCGAGGCCGAGGCTGAGCCCTAGGGTCGGGCGAGGCAGAGATTTCCTCCCGAGGCCGAGGCCGAGGCCGAGCCCTAGGGTCAGGCGAGGCGGAGCTTCCTGTTGCGCCCGAGGCTGAACTCGACCGTTGTCGGTTTCGCCCGGGTTGTTGGCACAATAGCCGGAGCAGGGCGGGCGGCGCTGTTTTCCTGTCAGATCGGTCAGTGAAAGGGAGAAGTGACTGCAGTCACTTCGACCTTACCGATTGAAGCACGCGTGTCAGGATAAGATGTCAGGTGATCCCAGCATTAAATGCGCATGCAATACAGTCGGCTGTAAGGCGATTTGGCCAAGGTCGCTTGCACGACAAGGCTTGCCTTTGGCTGAGCCGAGGGTGCGCTCATTGTCTGAGGAGACCCTCGTCCGGGACCACTGTTCCGCCCGAGGCCGGGCTCAGGCGAGGTGAGACCGCGTCCCTTGGTAGACGAAGCTTTGACTTTGACCCGAGCCGTAAGCCTTTATGGTTTGCCCTGAAGGTGTTTACCGGCCGTGATTAGGAGTGTTGGGGGTACCCCTAATTTCGGTACCCGATTGTAGCCCTCGAGCCTCGAAGGGAGTGACGATGCTCGCTTCGAGGCTCTGTCGCATTTTTGGTGAGGGGACCAGCCTCTCTCGGTTATACTTTGTTCCGCCGGGTGCGCGCGAGCGCACCCGCCGGGTGTAGCCCCCAAGGCCTCGGAGGAGTGGTTTAACTCCTCTGAGGTCTTAACGCTTTTCGTGATGCCTCGACCGGTCCTGTTGTTGCCTCATGCGGCCTGGCCGTAGCCCGGGTGCACGATCAGGTTCCGAGTTTTTGAGCCGGTTTGTTGATGCTGTCAACAGTTCGGCCATAGCCGGGTGCAAGAGCAGCCCCCGAGCCTCTGCACGGAGCGAGAGGATGATCAAGGACTGTCTCGACTTTTATTATATGCCCCTTCGTCGCCTTTTCGCAAGGAGGAAGGGTGGGAAAGCGCCAAGTTACCCTCGGAGGGTACCAATCATGGCGTTTCGGGTGAGTTGCTAACGGGTGATCCGAGTGGACGCCCGTGCCCCATTCGTTAGGGGTTGGCTAGTGGCCCAGAGGCGCCCTCCAAAAGTACCTGCAGGTGATTCGATGGACCCAGAACCTTTTCGACAGGGTCCGAGGGCTTGATGCCTCCCTCCGGTGGGATTCCATTACGAGTCGTTCCCGCTGGTCTCGGAAATGTCCTAGGGTACCTCGGGAGCGTAGCCCGAGCCTCGGCCATGTATCGGACGTACCTAGGGTCATCCCTCACTCTGCGTGTTCTGGGGCGGCTGTCGAACCCTTTCGAGGGGCCAACCTTCAAACCCCTGATCAGTAATGGGCGCAGAGCCTGAGTGCTCTGGGGCGGCTGTCGAACCCTTCTGAGGGGCTAGCCTTTGAACCCCTGATCAGTAGGAGGGCTCGATGCCCGTTCCCTTCGCCGATAAGCATCCTTTCTGAAATATCCTCTTTCCCAGTCCCTGTGGCAAGAGAGAGAGGAAACGGAAAAGGATATGAATTTAAAAGTCGTGGCGCACCTTTTTGACGTGGCCTTGATGGCAGAGGTGAAACGTCGCCTGCTTTGCCTGCCAACGGTGTCGCTTGCCCTGCCAGGGAGTTAATGCGACGGGATGGGCGATTCGCGGGGCGTCTGTTGCGCGTGCGCGAGCCGTTCGAGGAATGGGGCACAGGCGCGTCGTCCTTGCGCCATGAGAGAGGGCTCCCCTGCTGTTTCAGGGAAGGACACAAGCCTGGGGGTGATTTGACCGCTGCTTCCGCCCGTTTGTTGCAGCAGTTATTGTCGGTCCGCTTTTGGCCACATCAACTGTCGTGCCTACCCCCGCGGCTGGCTGACCCGTGACCACTGTACTCAGTTGGCACTGTTGGGTCACGCGCGGGACTGCCTCGAGTCGCGGCACTGGTTCCGCAGTCGAGAAGACGCAGCATTGGCACAGGTGGCGGTGCGGTTTCCTCGCACGTAGTGACCATCTCGCCGGTTGCATGGTATGTGGGACCGGGCCTTCATGCTGGTTCACCGGAAGTGACGAAGCCAAAAGGGTGCATAACCGTGGTGCGGTTGCATTCTCCCTGCGTGGCGGCTCGCCCTTTCGTCCGCTGGTTCCGGCGAGGATGAGGGAAGGCTTATAACCGCAGGGCGGTTTCATGCCTTGCGTGCGCGGTTTGCCTCCTTCACGTTTCGGGTCAGCTCGCATGATGTGTGGGACCCAACCCCCGTGTCGTAGGGGGAGAACCCTGGAGCACGTCAGTGGAGACTTTGCCCGTGATGCTGAGGGGTGCAAGTGAGGAGATCTGCCTATAAAAGGGGATCGATCCCCCGGGCAGTGGCCATGCCTTCATTCTCCCCTCATGTATTGTGCCCTTCCACCTTTCGAGCCCCAAGATGGGGCGCACCGGCGTCGCCTTGCTCTTGCTGTCGTTGGAGGAATGCAGCCTCGTGGAGATTAGCGCTCTTCAGCCATTGCTCGGCTTCAAGGATTTTCATCATGCAGCCCGGCTGTATTCCCTCACCAATGGTCAGTTTGGTGGGGAGAAGCAAGCCGGGCTACGGCCCCCGCCCCGCCCTCAGCTTCAAGGATCTTCGTAATCCGGGCTGAGGCGGAGGAGCGCACCGAGTGGGGGGCCACCTCCGTGTGGGTCGATGATCCTTTTATTCCCCCAGCGTTCGGGGGAGAAGGGCATCCTCCAGCCCTGCGGAGGCGTCCTCCAGCCATGCGGGGGAAGGCGAACTGCTGCTCCCTGGCCAGTGTGTAGCTTTCCGTCCTCCACTCGGGCGGCGGTCGTGCCGCGCGCGGGCCGACCACGTCCAGGTCATCCTTGCACCGTCGGCTGTACCGGGGGGGGGTCGCTCAACACGTCGTACGCCGCGAGGGCGGTACTCATGTTCTGGGATGGCCTCGGCGAGGACGGGAGTGAGGACCTGCCGGTGCGCTTTGGGGCGACCGCTGTTCGCCGGCTTGGTGTTGGCAGCTAGAGGAGGTTGTCTCTGCCGACGAGATCATCAGCGCCACCTGCGGCCGGACCTCCGACTCTTCGGCCTTAACGGCTTGTCCTCGCCCCTCGTGTGGGGACGTGGGCGAGGGCCCCTTCACAGTAGCGTCTGTCCTGAGGTCATCACTGCTGCTGTTTAGCCGCCCGAGGCGGAGGTCGTTGTCGCTGCTGCTGCAGAGGTCGTCGGCGAGCCGCTTGGAGTTTGTTATCCCGCGGGCCCCCTGGTGTGGAGGTTGTTCATACCCGCGGGATTGGAACCGGAGTCCCGTTTGTAGGAGGAATATACTGGGTTTTTGCCTGAGCAAAATGTAACTGCTTCAAGGACTTAGACATTTGTCGTAGGCCGGGGGAACCGCCGAGGGTCCTGCCGACGTCTAAGTCTATGTAGCATAGTTACCCCAAGCATATGTATTTGTTCTTTGTGGCTGTCGAGGCCTGAACATTTGGGTATTCGAGTATAAAGCTGTGTTTCTTCCTCATTTCGAGCACTAGGACTTGACTGTCGGTGGTCGAACCGCTTAACCGAGTGTGAGTTGCCTTGCGCGGAAGGTGACGAGTGAGGTATCCGTATCCCGGAGGCGTAGGAGTCCCTCGGCTCGATCGGCCTTGCCGCTTAAAGCCTCTCTGGCTCGGTTTTAGAACCTTCTGCTGCTCTGCGATGAGCCGAAGTCGAAGGTAGCGGTGGCGTGGACAGAGGCGATGTCGGCTCGAACAGAGGCTTTCTTGGAGCGGGAGCAGGTGGCTTCCCAGGCCGAGGAGGTGCAGCAGCGGTAGCTGGGGTTTGGCCAGATCACCCACGAGCAGGACCAATCCCGGAGCCAAGCCACCGGAGCCGTGAGCCGGGCTGAGATCCTCGGGGGACGGCTGGCTGGGGCTTCGGAGTGGCAGGCCGAGGCGCCTGCTCGCATCACCGTCTGAGGCTGGGCCAGGTTCCGCCGAGGGTGGAAACGACGCCGAGGGTGCTGCTCCTCCCCCTGCTGATGTTTGAGCCTGCATGAACAGTTCGTCTGAAGTATGCGTATGTTTTTTGCGGCCACCGAGGCCTAAACATATTTAGTATTCAGATTATAAAGCTGTGTTTTCTTTCCTCTTGTTTTGAGCATTTAGGACTTGTTCGTCGGCAGCAGAATCGCATTATCCAAGCGAGAGTTACATTTCACGGAAGGTGATGAGTGAGGTATCCGTATCCCGGAGGCGTAGGAGTCCCTCGGCTTGGTCGGCCTTGCCGCTTACGTGCTCTCTCACCCGTTCGTAGGATTCTGCTATAGATATAGTCAAAAAATGCACGAAAGTTGTTTTCTACCCGAGTGTTAGGACTTGTTTGATAGCAGAACCGCTTATCCGAGCTTGATTTACTTTTCGCGGAAGGTGACGAGTGAGGTATCCGTATCCCGGAGGCGTAGGAGTCCCTCGGCTCAGTCAACCTTGCCGCTTAAGGTCTCTCCCGCTCGTTTTCAGGGTTCCGTTATTGATATAGTCGGAAGGCACGGGTATTGTTTCGGTAGAAAACCTTTCTTGGTAGAAAACTTTTCCGAAGAAAATTTTGATGCAGAGGGGGTTCCCCCCTTCTAGCCCCCGAGGGAGGGTCGGGCTTTGTCGAGGCAATGCTGATCCTTCCTTGACGGTCAGACTTTATTTACGTATGTAAAGAAAATGAGGAACACGAATGACTTGAAACATTTTAAGGGAAGAAGCGACATAACTATTCAATGTTCCAAGCGTTGCTGTAGACCTCGCTTTGATCGTTGGCCAGCTTGTATGTACCGGGCTTCAGAATTTTGGCGATGATGAACGGCCCCTCCCAGGGAGGAGTGAGCTTGTGGTGCCCTCGGGCGTCATGTCACAGCCGAAGCACCAAGTCTCCCATTTGGAAGCCTCGGGGCCGAACCCTTCGGGCGTGATAGCGTCGCAGAGACTGCAGATACCGCGCCGAATGTAGTAAGGCAACGTCCCGAGCCTCTTCAAGCAGGTCCAGCGAGTCCTCTTGGCTGATTTGGTTGCTTCGGTCGTCATACGCCTTCGTCCTCGGGGAACCGTATTCTAAGTCCGTGGGGAGGACGGCCTCGGCCCCATAGACTAGAAAGAACGACAAGAAACTCGTGGCTCGGCTCGGCGTCATCCTCAGACTCCAGACCACCGAGGGTATCTCTTTCATCCACTGCTTGCCGAACTTGTGGAGGTTGTTGTAGATCTTGGGTTTAAGTCCCTGCAAAATCATACCGTTGGCACGCTCCACCTGCCCATTCGTCATGGGGTGAGCTACGGCGGCCCAGTCCACACGGATGTGGTGGTCCTCGCAGAAGTCCAGGAACTTTTTTCTGGTGAACTACGTCCATTGTCGGGGATGATGGAGTTCGGGACCCCAAAGCGATGGATGATGCTCGTGAAGAACGCCACCGCCTGCTCGGACCTAACGTTGGTCAAGGGTCGGACCTCGATCCACTTGGAGAATTTGTCGATGACGACCAGCAGGTGCGAGAAGCCCCCGGTTGCCTTCTGCAAGGGACCAACGAGGTCCAGACCCCATACGGTAAACGGTCAGATGATGGGTATCATCTGCAGGGCCTGAGCGGACAGGCATGTCTGCTTTGCATAGAATTGACATCCTCGGCAGGAGCGTACAATCCTAGTGGCGTCGGCCAGCGTGGTTGGCCAGTAGAAACCTTGTCGGAAGGCATTTCCCACGAGGGCTCGAGGTGCTGCATGGTGGCCACAAGCCCCCGAGTGTATTTCTTGTAACAGCTCTTGTCCTTGGGCGATCGAGATGCACCACTAGAGGATGCCCGAGGGACTACGGTGATACAACTCCTTTTCATCACCCAGCAAAACAAACGACTTGGCGCGCCGAGCCAGTCGCCGAGCTTCGGCCTTGTCGAGGGGCAGCTCTCCTCGGAGGAGATATTCTAGGTACGGGGTCTGCCAGTTCGGGACCGGTGTGACCCCATTCCGCTCCTCCTCGACACACAGGGCCTCACCCTCGGCGGCCGAGGGCACCTCAGGCTCGGCCGAGGCTTCCTCGGGCGTGTCGTCGATCTTGACGGAGGGTTGATGTATATCAAGACATCCGGGGGAACCGTTGTCCGCCCCGAGGCTATTTTAGCTAGCTCATCCGCAGTTTCGTTGTATCGTCGAGCGACATGGTTGAGTTCCAGCCCGTAGAACTTGTCCTCCAGGCGCCGAACTTCGTCGCAGTAGGCCTCCATCTTCCGATCATAGCAGTGGGAGTTCTTCATGACTTGGTCAATGACAAGCTGCGAGTCACCACGAGCGTCGAGGCGCCGAACCCCTAGCTCAACGGCGATGCGTAGCGCTTTAACCAATGCTTCGTACTCGGCCACGTTGTTTGACGCCAGAAAATGAAGGCGGATTACGTAGCGAAGATGTTTTCCGAGGGGTGAGATGAAGAGCAAGCCTGCGCCTGCTCCGGTTTTCATCAGCGACCCGTCGAAGTACATGGTCCAAAGCTCGGGTTGGATTGGAGTCGTTGGTAACTGGGTGTCAGTCCACTCAGCCTGGAAGTCGGTCAAGACTTGGGATTTTATGGCCTTCCGAGGGGCAAATGAAAGTGTTTCGCCCATGAGTTCCACTGCCCATTTCGCTATCCTACCCAAGGCCTCTCGAGACTGGATGATCTCTCGCAGGGGAAAGGATGACACCACAGTCACCGGGTGAGACTCGAAGTAGTGTCGCAGATTCCGCCGTGTCAGAATCACTGCGTAGAGCAGCTTCTGGATCTGCGGGTAGCGGACTTTGGCCTCAGATAGCACTTCGCTGATGAAGTAGACTTGCCTCTAGACAAGCAGTGCATGCCCTTCTTCCCGTCTCTCGACTACGACCGCGGCTGACCACCTGGGTGGTTGCGGCTACGTAGATCAAGAGGGCTTCTCTCCAGGGGGCACAAAGATGGGTGCATTTGTAAGGAGTGCCTTTAAGTTCCCGAGGGCTTCCTCGGCCTCGGGGGTCCAAGTGAAGCGCTCGGTCTTCCTTAAGAGGCGGTACAGAGGCAAGCCTTTTTTGCCAAGGCACGAGATGAAGCGGCTCAGAGCCTCAAGGCATCCCATGACCCTCTGTACTCCTTTCAAATCTTTTATTGGTCCCATGTTGGCGATGGCCGCGATTTTCTCTGGGTTGGCCTCAATGCCCCGCTCGGAGACGATGAACCCTAGGAGCATGCCTCGGGGGACTCCGAAGACACACTTCTCGGGGTTGAGTTTCACGCCTTTCGCTCTCAGACACTTGAATGTTGTTTCAAGGTCAGAGAGGAGGTCGGAGGCTTTCTTTATCTTGACAACGATGTCATCAACGTAAGCCTCGACCGTTCTGCCGATGTGTTGTCTGAACACATGGTTCATGCACCTCTGGTAGGTGGCGCCTGCATTCCTCAAACCAAATGGCATTGTAGTGTAACAATACATGCCAAAAGGTGTGATAAAAGAAGTTGCGAGCTGGTCGAACTCTTTCATCTTGATTTGGTGATAGCCTGAGTAGGCATCGAGGAATGACAGGGTTTCACACCCAGCAGTGGAGTCCACAATTTGATCGATGCGAGGCAGAGGGTAGGGAACCTTCGGACATGCTTTGTTTAGACCAGTGTAGTCTACGCACATCCTCCATTTCCCATCCTTTTTCCTTACAAGAATAGGGTTAGCTAACCATTCGGGATGGAATACCTCTTTGATGAACCCTGCCGCGAGTAGCTTGTGGATCTCCTCGCCTATGGCCCTGCGCTTTTCTTCATCAAAACGGCGCAGGGTCTGCTTCATTGGTCGGGCTCCCGCTCTGATGTCCAGTGAGTGCTCGGCGACATCCCTTGGTATGCCTGGCATGTCCGAGGGACTCCACGCAAAAACTTCGGCGCTTGCGCGGAGAAAGTCAACGAGCACTGCTTCCTATTTGGGGTCGAGCTTGGAGCCGATCCGGACTTTCTTACTGGCGTCGTTGCTGGGGTCGAGAGAGACGGACTTAACCGCCTTGACTGGTTCGAAGTTGCTAGCGTGCCGCTTCGCGTTGGGCACCTCTTTGGAGAGACGTTCCAGGTCCGCGATGAGGGCCTCGGACTTGGCGAGGGCTTCAGCGTACTCCACGCATTCCACGTCGCATTCGTACACGTGGTGGTACGTGGATCCGACGGTGATGATCCCGTTGGGGCCTGGCATCTTGAGCTTGAGGTAGGTGTAGTTGGGGACGACCATGAACTTGGCGTAGCACGGCCTTCCCAACATCGTGTGGTAGGTCCCTCGGAACCCGACCACCTCGAAGGTGAGGGTTTCCCTTCTGAAGTTGGAGGGAGTTCTGAAGCAGACGGGCAAGTCAATCCGCCCGAGGGGAAGGATACGCTTTCCGGGTGTGATCCCGTGGAAGGGTGCCGCACCGGCCTGGACCTCGGACCGATCAACCCCCAAGAGTTCCAGGGTCTCAGCGTAGATGATGTTGAGGCTGCTACCTCCGTCTATGAGGACCTTGGAGAGCCTAACGTTGCCGATGATCGGATCGACGACGAGCGGGTACCTTCCTGGGCTTGGTACAAAGTCAGGGTGGTCGTCTCGGTCAAAGGTGATAGGCTTGTCGGACCAGTCTAGGTAGGCTGGCGCTACCACCTTTACCGAGCAGACCTCCCGGCGCTCCTGCTTGCGATGCCGAGCCGAGGCGTTCGCCACCTGCCCACCGTAAATCATGAAGCAGTTGTGGATCTCCGGGAACTCCTCTTCCTTGCCGCCCTCCTTCTTGTTGTTGCCTTGGCCCTTTCTATCTTCCGCCGGGGGCCCGGCCTTATGGAAGTTGCGCCGGAGCATGACACATTCTTCAAGGGTGTGCTAAACGGGACCCTGGTGATAGGGGCACAGCTCCTTGAGCATTTTGTCGAATGCGCCGGCCCCTCCAGGAGGCTTCCGAGGGTTCCTGTGCTCGGCAGCAGCGACGAGATTCACGTTAGCGGCGTTGCGCTTCGCTTGCGCCTTCTTCTTGGCCTTCTTCTTCGTGCCACGCTGGGCGAACGACTCAGGGGCGTCTTCCTTTGCCCCCCTGAGGCTGCTTGTCTTTCTGGAAGATGGCCTCGACCGCCTCCTGACCCAAGGTGAACTTGGTGGTGACATCCATCAATTCGCTCACCTTGGTGGGAGTCTTGCGCCCCAGTTTGCTCACCAGGTCTCGGCAAGTGGTGCCGACGATGAAAGCTCCGATGACGTCCGAGTCGGCGATGTTAGGCAGCTCGATGCGCTGCTTTGAAAACCGCCGGATTTACTCTCAGAGGGATACCCTAAGCTGCTGGTGGCAGCTTCGGAGATCCCATGAGTTCCTAGGGCGCACGTACATGCCCTCAAAATTTCCCGCGAAAGCCTTGACCAGGTCGTCCCAGTCGGAGATCTGCGCAGGAGGCAGATGCTCCAGCCAGGCCCGGGCGGCGTCGGAGAGGAAAAGGGGTAGATTACGGATGATGAGGTTGTCATCGTCCGCCCCTCCCAACTGGCATGCCAGTCGGTAGTCCGCGAGCCACAACTCTAGCCTCGTCTCCCCCGAGTACTTGGTGATGGTAGTCGGGGCTCGAAAACGAGCGGGGAACGGCGCTCGTCGTATGGCCCGGCTGAAGACTCGTGGACCGGGTGGCTCAGGAGAGGGACTTCGATCCTCCTTGCTGTTGCAGCGTCCCCGCGCTTGGGATGGTAGCCTCGGCGCACCTTGTCCTCGAGGCTGGCTCGATGGTCGCGACGGTGATGCTCGTTGCCAAGGCGATCCCAGGCGGAAGGTGCCTCGTCCCATGTGTGCTCGGGATGGACCGAGGCCTCTCGCATGCGTCGGGAGGACGTCACGTGATGCTCCGAGGGGTCAGCTCGCCTTTGGGAGGCAGACCTCTTGGCTTATCGAACCGCGGCACCTTCCAGGAGATCCTTGAGTTCGCCCTAGATACATCGTCCCTCAATGGTGGATGGCTCTGGCATGGTTCGAAGTAGCATCGCCGCTGCAGCTAGGTCCTGGCCAGACCCGCTGACGGCCGGGGGCAGCGCTGCCCTGGCATTGTCGACGATGCGGCGCTGGACGTCCCGGGCCCGATGACGGGCTCCTCCGGCGAGTGTTCGGCCTGCCCACTCCTGCTCGATGTTCTGTCGGAGCTGCACAAGCCGCCCTGCTTCCTCGTCGACCTTGGCCTGCATCTCGCGGATTTGCTCGAGCTGTGTGTCCCGACCCCCCGCAGGGATTGGGACCACAGCTAGCTCCCGCGGGATGTCAACGCGAGATGCGGGCCCAGGGGGATCGTCAACCTCCGGCATACCGAGGTGGTTGCCTTTGTCGTGATCTCCCTGATCGACGTGGAAACATTCGCAACTTGGGCCGTAACCCTCGTCGTCAAGGCCGTGGCCATCGTCAGAGCAACCGGAGAGGCAGTGGTCACATGCAGACATGAAGTCCCGCATGGCACCGGGATCATCGAGGCCAGAGAAATCCCAACCGAAGTCGGGGTCGTCCTCTTCCTCGGAACCCGCCGGTCCGGAGGTTGAGACGGCTGTCAGTCGGTCCTAGGTCGACCACATATGATACCCCGGAAGGTTTGGATACGCCCTAGCGAAAGCGCTCACCGCAGCGGGGTCGCTAGGTGGATCGAAACTAAATCGAAAGGGAACAGGGTGAAATACGGACGGTACCTCTTGGTCGATGGACGGTGGTGAAGTCGCGTCGGGGACGGAACGCACCATCATCTCAGGTATGAGGGTGACGCCCAGCAGGTCCTTTGCGAGGGTGCTGGCGTCATCAGTCCGCTTGGGGCTGGCACATTATGGGGAAGCGGCACTCGTCGTTGTCTCAGGTGCGAGGACAACACCCGACATGTCCCCTGGAGGAGTGCCGGCGTCGTCGACTCGATCTAGCTTAACAGCCCATAAGGTGCCGCCTCTTGCGTGGCCACGGTTGCCCCATCTCCGTCTCCTCCGGCGAGGAGGGTGGCGGAGACGACCCAAGTGCTCCTCTTCCGCTGCGGGGAGATGCCGTCGTGGAGGGCGCCTCCGCCGGGCGAGCCGACTGTTGTTGTCGTCGTGCCGCGGAGGGAGGAGTACCATGTCGTAGCTGCCGTCGAGGGACATGAACTCGAGACTCCCGAAGCGGAGCACCGTCCCGGGCTGAAGAGGTTGCTGAAGTCTACCCATCTAGAACTCAACGGGAAAGCGTTCGTTAACACGCAGCAAGCCCCTACCTGGCGCGCCAACTGTTCGCGTTTCAGACCCGGGGGGTCCCTGGACTAACGAATGAATTTGTCGCTGTGTGTCCCTGCCCAGATGGGTTGGTGCGAGATGGAACACAAGTGGGGGAATGAGCCTTGTATTATCCTGCACCAGGGTGCTCGTAGTAGGGGTTACAAGCGTTGCGAGAGAGCGAGTAGGAGAGAGCGAGAGAGAGAGAGGGTCCGGCCCCTGTTTGTCTTCTCCCGTCCCTTTGTCGTGCGTCTACTCGTCTCTCCTGCCGTGCGTTCGTATGTTCGTGTGCTCGTATGTTTGTTCGTCTTTCCCCTCGCTTCCCCCTCCCTCCCATGGGGCCCTGGACACCCCCTTTTATAGACGTAAGGAGATGCCCAGCTGTACAATGGGGTGTAGCTGGGAGCTAACGTGGCTGGCAGGGAAGTGCCCTGAGCCCTGTACAGATAACAACGTGGCCGTCGGGGGGCATCTCGAGCCCTGTAGAGGTAGTATTGTGGCCGTCGGAGAAGTGCCTTGAGCCCTGTTGCAGTACAGCTGTTGGCGCTGTATGGATCTTGCTGATGTCTCCTTGCTTACGTAGGGGGCTTGAGAACCACCGACGTCATGGTTGCATGCGGGAAACCACCATCGCCTATTATCGGGGTAAGCTGGATGGGACGCCGGTCTTGTTCCTTCGTAGCCTAAGCTAGCTAGGAGTAGGGTAATGATGCATCCCTTGTGGCGCGGTTGATCCGAGCCTGAGGTCGGGCGAGGCGGCGACTCCTTCGAGGCCGAGGCTAGGGCCGAGACCCAGGGTCGGGCGAGGATGTGACTCTTCCCGAGGTCGAGGCCAAGGCCGAGCCCTGGGGTCGGGCGAGGCGGAGATTTCCTCTTGAGGCCGAGGCTGAGCCCTGGGGTCGGGCGAGGCGGAGCTTCCTGTTGCGCCCGAGGCTGAACTCGACCGTTGTCGGTTTCGCCCGGGTGGTTGGCACAGCAGCCGGAGCGGGGCGGGCGGCGCTGTTTTCCTGTCAGATCGGTCAGTGAAAGGGAGAAGTGACTGCGGTCACTTCGACCTTGCCGATTGAAGCGCGCGTGTCAGGATAAGATGTGAGGCGATCCCAGCATTAAATGCGCATGCAATACGGTTGGCTGGTAAGGCGATTTGGCCAAGGTCGCTTGCACGACAAGGCTTGCCTTTGGCTGAGCCGAGGGTGCGCTCACTGTCTGAGGAGACCCTCGGGCGAGACGTGGATTCGTCCGGGACCACTGTTCCGCCCGAGGCCGGGCTCGGGCGAGGTGAGACCGTGTCCCTTGGTAGACGAAGCTTTGACTTTGACCCGAGCCGTAAGCCTTTATGCTTTGCCCTGAAGGTGTTTACCGGCCGTGATTAGGAGTGTTGGGGTACCCCTAATTTTGGTACCCGATAGCTATGTAATAAGTACTCTGATGATATTGTGACATTTATCTCTATACACTCTATTATTATATGTGTTGTCTTTTTTGGCGCATGTATGAGATGCGCCCGGTTTTGTCCCTTAAAACCCAGGTGTGACAATATTTATGTACGGTTATGGAATAAAATTAGCTACATAGTATGAATGGCAAACAAATATTTAAAGATGAAACAAAAGTAGCACACCTATAAGGATGTAGAAGCATATGGATTCAAGTATGTGACACCATAAAATGGTTGGCCATATGTCGAATCGGGTGCCGGATCCAAAGATACATATACGGGTGGAGGAGGTGGTTGTTCATACCTATGCATGACTGATGGTGGTACTAGACCAAGTGGTGATGGCCATGCATAAGGGGTCAAGTTTTGGTCATGTCGAGGCGGATAGTTGTAACTGGAGCTGACTGAGTTGTGGTTACCATCATCAACATGAAGGAAAACTAAATGGTGTTGGCCGCTTCTCGTCTCGCGTTGCGAATAAGGTGCTCCAGTGTTTGCTGAATCTTGGGTGGCATGGGTGAACTGACTGTCTCCAGTGAATCTCCAGTCCCCTATACCACTCCTTCCGGCATGATTAACCCTAGTACCATATGTTCCAACATCACCTCCACCATCTCCATGGCTACCATCATCATCGTCGCCACCATCATCTTTACTTGGGTCAGTTGTGCTTTCTTCAGTCCTAACCTCTTCCTTTTCGCTTTCATTATTGTCGGCGTTTCGACCCCGGGGGCGGTCCCTGGACCGACGAGTAAATTGTCGCTGCGTGTCCCTGCCCAGATGGGTTGGCGCGGGATGGAACACAAGATGTGGAACAAGCCTTGTATTATCCTGCACCAGGGGTGCCGCTCGCAGTAGGGGTTACAAGCGCGTCGTGTGAGGGAGAGAGAGAGAGAGAGAGCTCGTACGCCGCTTCCCTTGCGTGAACCCCCCGAACCTCCTTCATGGTGGCCCTAGACTCCCCTTTTATAGAGGCAAGGAGAGAGTCCAGGTGTACAATGGGGGCGTAGCTATGCGCTAACGTGTCCAGCAGTGGGGTGCCTAAGCCCTGTGTACATGCCAACGTGGCTGTTGGGGGAGAGCTTGGGCGCTGTACATGTGATGGCGTGGCCGCTAGAGGAGCGCTTGAGTCCTGTAGGAGCACAGCTAGCAGCACGGCGAGGACCCTCCTGATGTCTCCTTGCTATCGTAAGGGGCGGAGAGCCACTGGCGTCATGGCGCACGCGGGGCACCATCATTACCCGTCGCCGGGGTAAGTCAAATGGGACACTGGTCTTGTTCCTTGTAGCCTGAGCAGGCTAGGAGTAGGGGAATGATGCATCCCCTATCAGCACGGTTAGTCCGAGCCTAGGGTCAGTCGAGGCGGAGACTTCTCTTGTGGTCGAGGCCGGGGTCGGGCGAGGACGCGATTCCTCCTGAGACCGGAGTCGAGGCCGAGCCCGGGGGTCGGGCGAGGCGGAGACCTCCTCCTGAGGACGGAGCCTGAGGTCGGGCGAGGCAGAGCTTCCTGTTGCACCCGGGGCTTGAGCTCGGTAGTCGATTGTGACCTGTTGTTAGTCGTTGTCGGGGTGGCTGACACGTCAGTCGAAGCGGAGCGAGCGGCGCTGTTTTCCTGTCATATCGGACAGTAAAGAGGAGGGGCATAGTGACTGCGATCACTTCGGCCTGGCTGACTGAGGCGCGTGTGTCAGGATACGGCGTTAGGCATCCCCCGCATTTAATGCGCCTGCGAAGCGGTCGGTTGGTGAGGCGGTATGGCCAAGGTTGCTTCACAATGAAGCCTGCCCGAGCCAGGCCTCGGGAGAGCCAAGGGGGCGCCTGCCGTCTGAGGAGGCCCTCGGGCGAGGCGTGAATTCATCTGGGACCACAGTTCCGACTTAAGGCTGGGCTCGGGTAAGATCGCGTCCTTCGAGTAGACGAAGTCTTGGCTTGAACCGCACCCGTCAGTTGGTCTGAGGGTGTTAACCAGCCGTGATTAGGAGCGTTGGGGGTACCCCTAATTATGGTACCCGACAGTAGCCCCCGAGCCTCGAAGGGAGTGATGGTACTCGCTTAGAGGCTTTTGTCGCGTTTCCGATGAGGGGACCGGCCTTTCTCGTTTTTTTGCCTTGTTCTGGTGGGTGCGCGCGAGCGCACCCACCGGGTGTAGCCCTCGAGGCCTCGGAGGAGTGGTTTGACTCCTTTGAGGTCTTAATGCTTTTCATGGTGCTTCGGCCGGTCTGGCCGTTCCCTCTTGCGGCCCGACAGTAGCCTGGGTGCGTGGTCGTGTTCCAAGTTATCAGGCTGGTTTGTTGACGCTGTCAACAGTTTTGGCCGTAGCCGGGTGCGGGAGCAGCCCCCGAGCCTCTGCACGGAGCGAGAGGATGATCAAGGACTTTCCCGACTTTTATTTACGCCCCTGCGTTGCCTTTCCGCAAGGAGGAGGGGGGAAAGCGCCATGTTGCCCTTGGAGGGCGCCGAACATGGTGTTTCCAATGAGCTGCTAATGGGTGATCGGAGTGGACGCCCGTGCCCCGTTTGTTAGGGGTCGGCTGTGGCCCAGAGGCACGCTCCAAAAGTACCTGCGGGTGATTCGCCGGACCCAGACCCCTTCGATAGGGTCCGAGGGCTCGATGCCTCCCTCCGGTGGGATTCCGTTACAAATCGTTCCCGCCGGTCTCGGAAATGTCCTAGGGTACCTCGGGAGCGTAGCCCGAGCCTTGGTTATGTATCGAACGTACCCAGAGTCATCCCTCACTCTGCATGCTCTGGGGCGACTGTCGAACCCTTCCGAGGGGCCAGCCTACGAACCCCTGATCAGTAGTGGGAATGGAGCCCGGGCGCTCTAGGGCGGCTGTCGAACCCTTCCGAGGGGCCAGCTTTCGAACCCCTGATCAGTAGGAGGGCTTGGGGCCCGCTTCCTTCGCCGGGAAGGATCCTTTCCACAACGTCCCCTTTCCCGGTCCCTGTGGCAAGAGAGAGAGAGAAGGAGGGGAAGGATATGAATTTTAAATAAAGTGGCGCACCTTTTTTTGACGCGGTCATTATGGCGAAGACGAAGCGACGCCCACCTCGCCTGCCAGAGGTGTTGCCTGCTCCGTCGGGGAGTTGATGCGACAGGACGGGTGATTCGCGTGGCGCCCGTTGCGCGTGCGAGCCATTCGAGGAACGGGGCACGGGCGCGTCGTCTTCATGCCGTGAGGGAGGGATCTCCTGTCGCTTCAGGAGGGGATGCGAGCCTGCAGGCGACTTGACTGCTGCCTCCGTTTGTCTACCACTGCAGTTACTGCCGGCCCACTTTTGACCATGCCAACCATCGTGCCTGCCCCGCGGGTGATCGACCTGTGGTCGTCGCCTTAAATTGGCACTGCTGGGTCATGCGCAGGGGTACCTCGAGTCACGGTACTGGTCCTGCAGTCGAGGAGGTGCAGCATTGGCGTAAGTGGTGGTGGAGCTTCTTGCACGTCGTAACCGGCGCGCCGGTTACATGACAAGCGGGCCCGCTTCCTTCGCGCTAGTCCACCGGATGTGGACGGAGCCGAAGGGGCGCACAGTTGTGGTGCAGTTGGATGCTTGTCGCACAGATGGGAGAGTGCTTGTAACCGCGGGACGGTTACATGCCTTGCGTGCGGCGGTTCGCCCTAGGGCCATCGCCGCTGTCGCAGTGGTCACCGGCGAGTCACCCGGAGCTCGTCATCCCGCAGGCCCTCCGATGTGGGGGGTTGTTCGTACCCGCGGGAACGGAACCGGAGTCCCGTTTGTAATGGCAGCTTGAGCGCCAGTGTATGTTCATTGTGGCTGTCGAGGCCTGAACATTTGGGTATTCGAGAGTGAAGCTATGTGTCTTCCTCATTCCGAGCGCTGGGACTTGTCTGTTGGCTAGCCGAACCACTTAACCGAGCGTCGGTTGCCTTTCGCGGAAGGTGACGAGTGAGGTGTCCGTATCCCGGAGGCGTAGGAGTCCCTCGGCTCTGTCGGCCTTGCCGCTCTAGGCTTCCCTTGCTCAGTTTTCGGAAACCTTGGCTGCTCTGCAATGAGCCGAAGACGGGGGCAGCGGTGCTAGCGCGGACAGACACGGAGTCAGCTCGGAAGGATACTTCGTCGGCCCGGGAGATGGCGGCTTCCCAAGCCGAGGAAGATGTGGCAGCAGCTGCTGGAGCTTGGCCGAGACATCTACTGGCGCGGTGCTGGCGTCCTCCCTTAGGTGGAGGTCCTTTTGCTCGGGTCGTCGTCCGAGGCCGGGCCTGGTTCCGCCGAGGGTGGAATCAACGCCGAGGGTGCTGCTGCTCCCCCTGCCGATGCCAGAACCTGCAGGAACAGTTTGTCTGTAGCATGCGCATGCTTTTTTGCGGCCGCCGAGGCCTAAACACTTTATCGTCGTGTTTAAAAAGTTGTGTCTTCTCTCCTCTTGTTTCGAGCATCATGACTTGTCTGTCAATAGCAGAATCGTTTATCCGAACGAGAGTTACTTTTCGGGAAGGTGATGAGTGAGGTATCCGTATCCCGGAGGCGTAGGAGTCCCTCGGCTCGGTCGGCCTTGCCGCTTACGTGCGCTCTCATTCGGTCGAAGGATTCCATTATTGGGACAGTCGAGAAAGCGCGAAAGTCGTTTTCTACCCGAGTGTTAGGACTTGTTTGGTAGCAAGATCGCTTATCCGAGTGTGAGTTACTTCTCGCGGAAGGTGATGAGTGAGGTATCTGTATCCCGGAGGCGTAGGAGTCCCTCGGCTCGGTCGGCCTTGCCGCTTACGTGCACTCTCGTCGTTCTCAGGATCCTGCTATCAATACTGAAGTCGAAAGCACAAAGGTTGTTTTGGTAGAAAATTTTTCCGAGGAAAATTTTGACGCAGAGGGGGTTCCCCCCTTCTAGCCCCCGAGGGAGGGTCGGGCTTTGCTGAGGCAAGGCCGACCCTTCCTTGATGGTTAGACTTTGTGTATGTAAATGAGGTACATGAACGACTTAAAACATCTTAAGGGTAGAAGCGATGTAGTTGTTGGATGTTCCAAGCGTTGCTATAGACCTCGCCTTGGTCGTTGGCCAGCTTGTATGTTCCGGGCTTCAAGATCTTGGCGATGATGAAGGGCCCTTCCTAGGGAGGAGTGAGCTTATGGCGCCCTCGGGCGTCCTGTCGCAGGCGAAGCACCAAGTCTCCCACTTGGAAGCCTCGGGCCCGAACGCTTTGGGCGTGGTAGCGCCGCAGCGACTGCTGGTACCGTGCCGAATGTAGTAAGGCAACGTCCCGAGCCTCCTCGAGTTGGTCCAGCGCGTCTTCTCGGCTGGTCTGGTTGCTTCGGTCGTCGTACGCCTTGGTCCTCGGGGAGCCATATTCTAAGTCCATGGGGAGGACGGCCTCGGCCCCATAGACTAGAAAGAACGGCGTAAAACCTGTGGCGCGGCTCGGCGTCGTCCTCAGACTCCAGACTACCGAGGGTAGCTCTTTCATCCATCGCTTGCCGAACTTGTTGAGGTCGTTATAGATCCTTGGTTTGAGCCCCTGCAAAATCATACCGTTGGCACGCTCCACCTGCCCATTTGTCATGGGATGAGCTACGGCGGCCCAGTCCACACGGATGTGGTGGTCGTTACAGAAGTCCAGGAACTTTTTTCCGGTGAACTGCATGCCATTCTCGGTGATGATTGAGTTCGGGACCCCGAACCGATGAATAATGTTGGTGAAGAATGCCACCGCCTGCTCGGACCTGATGCTGTTTAGGGGTCGGACCTCGATCCACTTGGAGAATTTGTCGATAGCGACCAGCAGGTGCGTGAAGCCCCCGGGTGCCTTCTGCAAGGGTCCGACGAGGTCCAGACCCCACACAACAAATGGCCAGGTGATGGGTATCGTCTACAAGGCCTAAGCGGGCAGATGCATCTACTTTGCATAGAATTGACACCCCCGGCAGGAGCGTACAATCCTAGTGGCGTCGGCCACCGCGGTTGGCAAGTAGAATCCTTGTCAAAACGCATTCCCCACGAGGGCTCGAGGCGCTGCATGGTGGCCGCAAGCCCCCGAGTGTATTTCTTGCAACAGCTCCTATCCTTGGGCGATAGATGTGCATCATTGAAGGATGCCCGAGGGGCTGCGGTGGTAGAGCTCTTTTTCATCACCCAGCAGGACAAATGACTTGGCGCGCCGAGCCAACCGCCGAGCTTTGGTCTTGTCGATGGGAAGCTCTCCTCGGAGAAGATATTCTAGGTACGGGGCCTGCCAGTTCGGATCTGGCATGACCCATTCTGTTCCTCTTCGACGGGCAAGGCCTCTTCCTCGATGGCCGAGGGTGCCTCGGGTCCCGCCGAGGGTACCTCGGGCTCGGCCGAGGGTGCCTCGGGCTGGGCCGAGGCTTCCTCTGGATCGGGCGCGTGGTCGGTCTTAACGGATGTTGATGCAAGTCTCTGGAGAAAACATTGGGGGGAACTGTCGTTCGCCCCGAGGCTATTTTCGCCAGCTCGTCCGCAGTCTCGTTGTACCGTCGGGCGATGTGGTTGAGCTCCACCCTGTAGAACTTGTTCTCCAGGCGCCGGACTTCGTCGCAGTAGGCTTCTGTCCTCCGGTCACGGCAGTGGGAGTTCTTCATGACTTGGTCAATGACAAGCTGCGAGTCACCTCGAGCGTCGAGGCATCGGACCCCTAGCTCGACGGCGATGCGTAGCCCGTTAACCAGTGCTTCGTACTCGGCCACATTGTTTGACACCAGAAAATGGAGGCGAATGACGTAGCGGAGATGCTTTCCGAGGGGTGAAACGAAGAGCAGGCCAGCGCCCGCTCCTGTTTTCATGAGTGACCCATCGAAGTACATGGTCCAGAGCTCGGGCTGGATTGGAGTTGTCGGTAACTGGGTGTCGGTCCACTCAGCCAGGAAGTCTACCAAGACCTAGGATTTTATGGCCTTCCGAGGAGCGAATGATAGCGTTTCTCCCATAAGCTCCACCGCCCAATTTGCTATCCTACCCGAGGCCTCACGGCACTGCATGATCTCCCCCAGGGGGAAGGATGACACCACAGTTACCGGGTGAGACTCAAAGTAGTGTCGCAACTTTCGTCGTGTCAAGACCACTGCGTAGAGCAGCTTCTAGATCTGTGGGTAGCGAGCTTTGGTCTCAAAAAGTACTTCACTAATGAAGTAGACTGGCCTCTGGACGGGCAGTGCATGCCCTTCTTCTCGTCTCTCGACTACGATCGCGGCGCTGACCACCTGAGTAGTCGCGTCTATGTAGATCAAGAGGGCTTCTCCTGCGGCGGGGGGCACCAGGATGGGTGTTTTCGTAAGGAGCGCCTTAAGGTTTTCGAGATCTTCCTCGGCCTCGGGGGTCCAAGTGAAGCACTTGGCCTTCCTTAAGAGGCGGTACAGAGGCAAGCCTTTCTCGCCGAGGCGTGAGATGAAGCGGCTTAGAGCCGCAAGGCATCCCATGACCCTCTGTACTCCTTTCAAATCTTTGATTGGTCCCAAGCTGGTGACGGCCGTGATTTTCTCTGGGTTGGCCTCGATGCCCCGCTCGGAGACGATGAACCCGAGGAGCATGCCTCGGGGGACTCCGAAGACACACTTCTCGGGATTGAGTTTCACGCCTTTCGCTCTCAGACACTTGAATGTCGTTTCAAGGTCAGAGAGTAGGTCGGAGGCTCTATTCGTCTTGACAACGATGTCATCGATGTAAGCCTCGACCGTTCTGCCGATGTGTTCTCCGAACACGTGGTTCATGCACCTCTGGTAAGTGGCGCCTGCATTCCTCAACCCGAATGGCATTGTGGTGTAACAGTACATGCCAAAAGGTGTGATGAAAGAAGTCGCGAGCTGGTCGGACTCTTTCATCTTGATTTGGTGATAGCCTGAGTAGGCATCGAGAAATGACAGGGTTTCGCACCCAACTGTGGAGTCCACGATTTGATCGATGCGAGGTAGAGGGTAGGGAACTTTTGGACATGCTTTGTTTAGACCAGTGTAGTCTACACACATCCTCCATTTCCCATCCTTCTTCCTTACAAGAACAGGGTTAGCTAACCATTCGGGATGGAATACCTCTTTGATGAACCCTGTCGTGAGTAGCTTGTGGATCTCCTCGCCTATGGCCCTGCACTTTTCCTCATCGAAACGGCGCAGGGTTTGCTTCACGGGTCGGGCTCCAGCTCTGATATCCAATGAGTGCTCAACGACATCCCTTGGTATGCCTGGCATGTCCGAGGGACTCCATGCAAAGACTTCGGCGTTTGCGCGGAGAAAGTCGACGAGCACTGCTTCCTATTTGGGGTCGAGCTCGGAGCCGATCCGACCTTGCTTGCTGGCGTCGTTGCTGGGGTCGAGAGAGACGGACTTGACCGCCTCAACCGGTTCGAAGTTGCCGGCGTGCTGCTTCGCGTCGGGTGCCTCCTTGGAGAGGTGTTCAAGGTCGGCAATGAGGGCCTCAGACTCAGCAAGAGCCTCGGCGTACTCCACGCACTCCACGTCGCATTCGTACGCGTGGCGGTACGTGGACCCGACAGTGATGATCCCATTCGGGCCCGACATCTTGAGCTTGAGGTAGGTGTAGTTGGGGACGGCCATGAACTTGGCATAGCACGGTCTTCCCAACACCGCATGGTAGGTTCCTCGAAACCGACGACCTCAAAGGTGAGAGCTTCCTTTCGGAAGTTTGAGGGAGTTCCGAAGCAGACGGGTAAGTCGATCCGTCCGAGGGGTTGGATTCGCTTCCTGGGCGCGATCCCGTGGAAGGGTGCCGCACTGGCCCGGACTTCGGATCGATCAACCCCTAGGAGTTCTAGGGTCTCGGCGTAGATGATGTTAAGGCTGCTGCCTCCGTCCATGAGGACCTTGGAGAGCCTAACGTTGCTGATGATTAGATCGACGACGAGCGGGTACTTTCCCGGTCTCGGCATGAAGTCGGGGTGGTCGCCTTGGTTGAAGGTGATGGGCTTGTCGGACCAGTCTAGGTAGACTGGCGCCGCCACCTTCACCAAGCAGACTTCCCGGCGCTCCTGCCTGCGGTGTCGAGCCGAGGCATTTGTCGCCTGCCCGCCGTAGATCATGAAGCAGTTATGGACTTCTGGGAATCCCTCTTCCTTGTCGCCCTCCTTCTTGTCGTTGTCATGGCCCTTGCCATCCTCCGCCGGGGGCCCGGTCTTATGGAAGTGGCGTCAGAGCATGATACATTCTTCGAGGGTGTGCTTGACGGGCCCCTGGTGATAGGGGCATGGTTCTTTGAGCATCTTGTCGAACGCGCCGGCCCCTCCAGGTGGTTTCCGAGGGTTCCTGTGCTCGGCCGCAGCGACGAGATTCACGTCTGCGGTGTCGCGCTTCGCTCATGACTTGTTTTTGGCCTTCTTCTTTGTGCCCCGCTGGGCGGACACCTCAGGGGCATCTATCTTCGGCTCGACCTGAGGCTGCTTGTCCTTCCGGAAGATGGCTTCGACCGCCTCTTGACCCGAGGCGAACTTGGTGGCGACGTCCATCAGTTCGCTCGTGCGGGTGGGAGTCTTGCGCCCCAGTTTGCTCACCAGGTCCCGGCAAGTGGTGCCGGCAAGGAAAGCCCCGATGACATCCGAGTCAGTGATGTTGGGCAGCTCGGTGCGCTGCTTCGAAAACCGCCGGATGTACCCTCGGAGGGACTCCCCTGGCTGCTGGCGGTAGCTTCGGAGGTCCCACGAGTTCCCAGGGCGCACATGCGTGCCTTGGAAGTTCCCTATGAAAGATTTGACTAGATCGTCCCAGTCGGAGATCTGCGCAGGAGGCAGATGCTCCAGCCAGGCTCAGGCGGCGTCGGAGAGGAAAAGGGGTAGATTACGGATGATAAGGTTGTCATCATCCGCCCCTCCCAACTGGCAGGCCAGTCGGTAGTCCGCAAGCCATAGCTCCGGCCTCGTCTCCCCCGAGTACTTGGTGATAGTAGTCGGGGCTTGGAAACGGGCAGGGAACGGTGCTCGTCATATAGCCCGGCTGAAGACTCGCGGGCTGGGTGGTTCAGGTGAAGGACTGCGGTCCTCCTCGCTGTTGCAGCGTCCCCATCGCCTGAGATGGTAGCCTCGGCGCACCTTCTCGTCGAGGCGGGCTCGATGGTCGAGATGGTGGTGCTCGTTGCCGAGGCGTTCCCAGGCGATGGGCGCCTCGTCCCGTGTACGCTCGGGGCGGACCGAGGCTTCCCAAATGCGCCGGGAGGACACCGTGTGATGCTCCGAGGGGTCAGCTCGCCTATGGGAGGCGGAGCTTTCGGCTCGTCGAACCGCGGCGCCCTCTAGAAGATTCTTGAGTTCGCCCTGGATGCGCCGTCCCTCGGTGGTGGATGGCTCCGGCATGGCCCGAAGCAGCATCGCCGCTGCAGCTAGGTCTTGGCCGGACCCGCTGATGGCCAGAGGCAGCGCTGCCCTGGCATTGTCGACGATGCGGTGCCGAATGTCTTGGGCCCGGTGACAGGCTTCTCCGGCGAGTGATTGGCCTGCCCACTTCTGTTCGATGTTCTGTCGGAGCTGTACAAGCCGGCCTGCTTCCCCGTCGACCTGGGCCTGCATCTCACGGATTTGCTCGAGTTGTATGTCCTGACCCCCCGCAGGGACTGGGACGACAGCTAGCTCCCACAGGATGTCAACGCGAGATGAGGGCCCAGGGGGATCGTCAACCTCCGGCATACCGAGGTGGTTGCCTTCGTTGTGATCTCCCAGATCGACGTGGAAGCATTCGCGACTTAGGCCGTAACCCTCGCCATCAAGGTCATGGCCATCGTCAGAACAACCGGAGAGGCAGTGGTCACATGCTGACATGAAGCCCCGCATGGCACCGGGGTCATTGAGGGCAGAGAAATCCCAACCGGAGTCGGAGATGTCCTCCTCCTCAGAACCCGTCGGTCCGAAGGTCGAGACGGCTGTCAGTCGGTCCCAGGTCGACCACATGTGGTACCCCGGAAGGTTTGGATACGCCTTTACGAAGGCGCTCACCATTGCGGGGTCGCTAGGTGGATCGAAGCTGAACCGAAAAGGTATGGGATGGAAAACGGACAGTACCTCTTGGTCGTTGGACGGTGGTGAAGTCGCGTCGGGGGCGGTGCACACCGTCATCTCAGGTACGAGGGTAACGCCCAGCAGGTCCTTCGCGAGGGTGCTGGCGTCATCAGTCCGCTTGGGGCTGACACGTCGCGGGGAAGTGACACCCGCCGTCGCCTCAGGTGCGAGGGCAATGTCCGACATGTCCCGCGGGGGAATGCCGGCGTCGTCGACTCGCTCTGGTGCGACAGCCGATAAGGTGCCGCCTCCTGCGTGGCCATGGTTGCCCCGTCTCCACCTCCTCCGACGAGGAGGGTGGTGGGGACGACCGGAGTGCTCCTCTTGTGCCGCGGGGAGATGCTGTCGTAGAGCTCGTCGTCACCGTGCGAGTCGGAGACCGTCGTTGTCGTCACGCCGCGGGGGGAGGAGTACCATGTCGTAGCTGCCGTCGAGGGACATGAACTCAAGACTCCCGAAGCGGAGCACCTTCCCGAGCTAGAGAGGTTGCTGAAGACTCCCCATCTGGATCTCAACGGGAAGGTGTTCGTTAACACGCAACAGCCCCCTACCTGGCGTGCCAACTGTCGGCGTTTCGACCCCGGGGGGGGTCCCTGGACCGATGAGTAAATTGTCGCTGCGTGTCCCTGCCCAGATGGGTTGGCGCGGGATGGAACACAAGATGTGGGACAAGCCTTGTATTATCCTGCACCAGGGGTGCCGCTCGCAGTAGGGGTTACAAGCACGTCGCGTGAGGGGAAGAGAGAGAGAGGGCTCATACGCCGCTTCCCTCGCGCGAACCCCCCGAACCTCCTTTAGGGTGCCCTGGACTCCCCTTTTATAGAGGCAAGGAGAGAGTCTAGGTGTACAACGGGGGGCGTAGCTATGCGCTAATGTGTCCGGCAGTGGGGTGCCTAAGCCCTGTGTACATGCCAACGTGGCTGTCGGGGGAGAGCTTGGGCGCTGTACATGTGATGGCATGGCCACCGGAGGAGCGCCTGAGTCCTGTAGGAGCACAGCTGGCAGCGCGGCGAGGACCCTGCTGACGTCTCCTTGCTGTCGTAAGGGGCGGAGAGCCACCGGTGTCATGGCACACGCGGGGCACCATCATTACCCATCGCCGGGGTAAGTCAGATGGGACACCGGTCTTGTTCCTTGTAGCCTGAGCAGGCTAGGAGTAGGGGAATGATACATCCCCTATCAGCACGGTCAGTCCGAGCCCGGGGTCGGTCGAGGCAGAGACTTCTCTTGTGGTCGAGGCCAGTGTCGGGCGAGGACGCGATTCCTCCCGAGACCGGAGTCGAGGCCGAGCCCGGGGGTCGGGCGAGGCGAAGACCTCCTCCCGAGGCTGGAGCCTGAGGTCGGGCGAGGCGGAGCTTCCTGTTGTGCCCGGGGCTTGAGCTTGGTAGTCGATCGTGACCTGTTGTCAGTCGTTGTCGGGGTGGCTGACACGTCAGTCAAAGCGGAGCGAGCGGCGCTGTTTTCCTGTCATATCGGACAGTAAAGAGGAGGGGCGAAGTGACTGCGGTCACTTCGGCCTGGCCGACTGAGGCGCGTGTGTCAGGATACGGCGTCAGGCATCCCCCGCATTTAATGCGCCTGCGAAGCGGTCGGTTGGTGAGGCGGTATGGCCAAGGTTGCTTCACAATGAAGCCTGCCCGAGCCAGGCCTCGGGAGAGCCGAGGGGCGCCTGCCGTCTGAGGAGGCCCTCGGGCGAGGCGTGAATTCGTCTGGGACCACTGTTCCGACCCGAGGCTAGGCTCGGGTAAGATCGCGTCCTTCGGGTAGACGAAGTCTTGGCTTGAACCGCACCCATCAGTTGGTCTGAGGGTGTTAACCAGCCGTGATTAGGAGCGTTGGGGGTACCCCTAATTATGGTACCCGACAATTAGCAAACTTGACCCTTTTTCCTTTGTGTTTTGAAGGACCAAGTTTTATTTTCCTCTTTCCAAGGTGGGTGTCACAAACTATTGTATCAGTCCATTCATGTACATCCTCTATATCTCCATGTTCATGGGAAATTGATGTAAACAACCTGTTATGAACAGGTGTATCACTGTGAGATGAGTCCTTATCCAATGTTGGAGGTGCATTGGATCTCCCTCTCTTCATCCACTCTCGGATGGCTTCATTATTCCTATGTAATGAGATACCCATGAGGTCTAAGGCAGGATCAAACTCACTAGGCTTAGGCGTAGTAGATGCACGTTGAATGCATAGCGTAAGTTGTAGTTCACAAACACCTACTCATGTAGCTTCTCGTAGCCTAGTTTGTTGTGGAGCTTTGTATGAATGAATGTGAATGTACTCCGATTGCGCTCACAACCACTTGATGTTGCACATTGTGCAAGAAACCGCTTCACAACACGTTGTAGAATCGGTGTAACTGACCCGAACATAGCCCACCAACTAGTACTACCGGAATTTGGCTCTTTGCCGAGTGTTTTTTTTCGGGCACTCGGCAAAGAAGCTCTTTGCCGAGTGTCACGCAAAAAACTCTCGGTAAAATAAAACACTCAACGAAGAAGCTCTTTGCCGAGTGTTTTATTTTTGACACTCGACAAAGAGTTTCTTTGTCGAGTGTTTTATTTTAAACACTCGGCAAAGAGCTCTTTGCCAAGTGTTTTTTTGACACTCGCCAAATACAATTTAAAAATCACATTTTAAAGCTGTAAATTAATTTAAATGAAAAAGTTTTCAACTACAAATTTGTATAACTCATCATGATGTACATTTTATATTTTGAACATTTCTTCATATGACAAAATAAAAATAAATTTGTTCATAAAACCTATATCTCTCTCGTAGTTTATGAAACTACGAGAGAAATGTATAGAATTTGTGCATATTGTTAGAACCATCATGTGAGATTAACAAATGACCAAACAACCACAATAAACTTTGTAGATCTTGAGAAGTTATAGAAGTTTGTAGTTGACAACTTTTCATTTGAAGTCATATTCTCAAAGAAAACTACGTCTGAATTTAAAAAATTTAAATTTTGAATTTTGAAAATGACCTCGAAAGAAAAAACCACCAATATGAAACTTGTTGGTATTGAAGAGTTATGAAACTTTGTAGTTGACAATGTTTTGGTTTGAAATCATCTTGTCATGCAAAACTATGTTTAAATTTTGAAATTTGAAATTTTCAAACTACCTCGGATGGAAAAACCACAAAAATAAAAGTTGTAGGTCTTGACATGTAATGAAACTTTGTAATTGACAACTTTTGATTTGAAATCATCTTATCATTGAAAAATTCATGTGAAGTTTTTAAATTTAAAATTCAAATTTTGTTAACGGCCTCGGATGTAGAAACTACTAAAATAGAACTTCTAGATCTCAAAAAGTTATGCAACTTTATAGTTGGTCACATTTTCAAATGAATTCATTTAGTGCCTTAAATAATCAAATTACTCTCGGTTTGTTATAGTACATGAGGAATGAAAACGTAATATAGACGTAATTGGTGTAGTAGTGTAGTGGTATAGAAGGGTATGCGCGAGAGAGAGGTTGCGAGTTTGAATCTCACCATTCACAAAACATATAAATTTGATTTAAAATTAAAATAATAGTGAAAAATGATAGAGCAATGGGTAAGGTAGGTAGGGTTGGAGAGCTGTTCCTATAATTAAAAAATGTTTTTCTGTTTTTTTGGATTTTTTCGATTCTTAATTTGCCGAGTGCTTTTCGACACTCGGCAAAGTCTTTGCCGAGTGTCCGAAAAAAGCCCTCGACAAAGAACCCTTTGCCGATAAAATATTTGCCGAGTATTCTTTGCCGAGTGTAAAATAGCCTAGACACTCGGCAAAGAACGCGATTCCGGTAGTGTAGATGGAGATGTACTACAATCAGTTACCATTCTCCTTGCAAGGTCACTCGAAAATTCTCCAGCTTTCCTCCTAAAGAACTCATACTCCTGGAGGGATATTGAAGCTGTGATTCGAATCAAACATCCTCTCCACACCCTTCTACAGATGTCATAAGATTATTAGTTACACTAATATTATAATTCTGCTTAGACATATGTGTCCCTCATGACGATGTCCATTCTTGCATTGACCACTTCCGTGACCATATTATGTTGAGCATTGTCATGAGCGAACTTACTTTGGTATGTATTCATGGTGTTAGTGTATTGCATGGGCACCTCACCAAGAGTTAAAGATTTATCCTGATCAATAAATCTCAAAAACACATACAGAGGCTCAACATCATCCAAAATTGTTTGCATGTTATCTCACCAGTCAATATTTGTCATGTTGTCAAAATCATACCTCCCACCTTCGTTCTAGAAGAAACGTGAATGTTTGAATTCTAGTGTGTACATCGTCCACACCATTAACTTGTCCTTCCGCATGAAGCTTTCTAGAAACGTGTAGTTAGTTCCAAACCTAGTTGCATTCCATTTGAATAACTAACCATCGATGGCATGCTATGCAAAGTGTTGGAGTTGTACATCCAACTACAAATGCATTGCTTCATGATCCTGCCACTTGCCAATGTCCTTTAGCATAAGATTGATGGTATATGCAAGACATGGCTACTAAACAATGTGCTTGTACTCTCTGCTCAACAGATTACAAGCTTTCTTGAAATTTGAACCATTATTAGTCACAATTTGAACAACATTTTCTAGCTCAATAAGCCTCAATACATGCTTGATTTCCTACGATTGTAAAAACCATATGATTACCCAATACATGAAAGGTAGAACAATTGTGACTTCATTATGAACTGTAAAACCAAAACATACCTGCATTAAGAATTTATGATCTTGAGTCACTCTAGTAGCATCTACGGTCTTCAAAATATGCATCATCCCATTGTAATATACCAAAAAAGTTAATGATATTTTTTGTGTGGGACCGGTCTAAGAATCGCAAATGGGAGTTACACCAAACTCGATCCACTCATTCTTCCATTTATTAATTTCTACCTAAAATTCATTCACACTTTCATCCAAATACTTATCATCTATCTCTCTTCCGATAGGTAACATAACATCGGTACCTGCATTTAATACAACTATATTATTTATTGTAAACCATATAAGAAGTATAATAGAATATATGCATGGAACCAACTTTTGATTTACCATATTTTTGAGTCTCAATAATGGTCGACCTAAAGTAAGGGTCGTTTACCTTTCTACCAGGAATGCCAATAGCATGCCAAGTCTTAGCCCAAGCCCTACCAAGAAGCTCTCTTGAACTCCTACCCTTACTCGTCCATGGCATAGTGTCCATCCTCTATTGACGTGATCCAAAGCTTACACCAAGATAGTAGTCTCTAACCTGCTCTGAAACTTGTGACCGGGTCCTTGCAAACATCTTAGGCAGTGGGCCAAATCCTTATGGTGCCCCTGACTTGACCCAGTTCCACCACCCCTATCATATCGTGCACCAGCTCTTTATCTGAATTCGTGCTCCTCTCGAGATTGATGTAGAATAGCATGAAGTTCAACACCATAATCATCTTGTTCTTCACCATAATTTGTTCTTGTTGCTTCATCTATTTGTTGCCTCTGTTGAACCTTTCCCTCTTCTTTTGCTTTGTCTTGTCTAACTCACCAACAAAGAATGTCTTTATTTCAAGAGGAAGGAACAATTCTAGATATGCTTGCCTCGCTCCTTCAAACGAGTAGCACCGCCACCGCTCTTCGCTTCATGACAATATTTGCACCTAAAACCAGAACCAACCTTATCACCATGCTCCCATACTAAGTCCAGCATTTCACCTACAACAATGCAAATAATTATGGAACTAATACTAATATGTAATAATATAACTAACAACTACATTAAAATATCAACTAAGCACTAGGTCCGGTATTTTTACCTGCTGACGTATATGTCCAAAATAAACTAATCGTTATGGCACAAAAAGTATAGTCCAAAATAAACTAAACATTATGGAACGGTGAACTTGTGAATAGCTTACTAGTGAACTGATGAAATAAACTAATCGTCCAAAACAAAAATAAATAATTTTAGTACCAGTGAATTAGCAGTACACATCATGGAACGGTGAACTAGCAGTACACATTATGGCTCCGATGAAAATCTTGCCGAATCTATTGTTAACCCTGGTCTTTCTCGATTTTGTCTACTTCTCTACTATATTTAAGTGAAAATAATCTTGGTGTGTCTTGTCTGGCAGCGAACGCGACCTTGCGCGACGCCTGGTCTTAAATAAAAAAGGGTGCCCACTGGTATTCGAGATCCTAGGTCTCTTAGGTCCAAAGCTCACACCTTAACCACTACAACGGTGCTGCTTCATGTTGTACAAAGTATAGGTAGTATAAATATATATACTAATAATTTTAAAAATAAAATAAATAGTGATTGAATAAATATACCATTTAAGCAAAAATCTATCTATATAATACAGAATATGTAGCAATATACGAGCAACTAACTAGTCTTCCTTTACATCCCTATCCAGCAACGCCTATGCCCAATCTAGACTGTCGTTGCCAGACTTCTCTTTGCGTGCCTCCTCTCCGTGACTAACCACCGTTGATACCCTCCTCTCTATGGGGCTCGCGCCCATGTCCAACGGTTGCTCCTCGTCGCAACTGCCTAGCTTTCGTGCAAGCTCCAGACATCGGCTCTAGAAAGGCCCACACGTAGTCGATTTGTGCTGGCTCCAGCGAGACTCATGCTATACTAGGTCGGCCAGAGGGATAGAAATTCCGAACAAACCTAAGGCTCCTAGAGGGCCAAAAAATAGTTAAAGTGGTTAACAAAAAGGAAGCAGTCACTTAACTTTAGTTTCTAGACCAGATGATCATCACATCCATTGTTACTTCGGTGACAGACAGTGACAGACATTATGTGTTATTCAGTTTAGTAATAAAGTTGTTAATCTCGCCGTACGATGAGATATGCTTTATTTACTTTCACACGATGATGTTGTTAAACATATTAGATATACCAAAAATGATCCAGCCAACAGTGGCAGGAAAAGAAAACGAAGTGTTGGAGAGGCCTCGTCGAAATTATGGCACTATCGTATGGGCCATATTTCGAGGGGGACAATAGAGTGTCTTGTTAAGGAAGAGATTCTCCATCCCTTAGATGTTACAGACTTAGAGCAATGCAGAGATCGCATTATGGGTAAGTTTGCAAAGCAGATTAAGAAAAATGCTAAGCACAGTACGAACGTGATAGAAATAATTCATACAGATATATGTGGTCCTTTTCTAGTTAGGACAGTAGATGGGTTCGATTCTTTCATAACCTTCATAGATGACTACTCTCGCTATAGTTAAATTTATCCTATTAAGCAAAGATCAGAAGCTTTAGACAAGTTTAAACAGTTCAAGGCTGAGGTAGAAAATCAACACAATTTAGAGATAAACATTGTCAGATTCGATCGTGGGGGAGTGCTACAGGCACCATACCGAGTATGGGCATGTCCTAGGGACTTTTGAGGTTCCTAAAAGAAAATGACATAGTTGCTCAGTATTCAACACCTGGTGAACCACAACGGAATGGGGTTGCCAAAAGGCGAAACAGAACGCTAATGGACATGGTAAGGAGTATGCTTAGTTACTCCAGCTTAACATTGGGTCTGTGGATGGAGGCTTTGAAAACCTCTGTCCATACACCTAACAGAGTCCCCCGTAAATCAGATCCAAAACTCCATATGAGTTGTGGAATGGCAGAAAGCCCACGCTCAACTACTTCCACATATGGGGTTGTCCAGCGAAGCTATAATAATTAATCCTGGAGAGGGAAAGCTAGATGACATAACCACTGGCTACCATTTTATTGGCTACCCTTGGAGATCAAAGGGTTACAGATTCTACTATCCAGGCAGACAAACCAAGATTATAGAATTCAGAAATGCCATTTTCCTAGAGGATGGCATGATCAAGGGGAGTAAGGTACTCAGAGAGGTTGACCTCCAGGAAAAGAGGACGCATGTCCCAATTCCGATAGTTAAAGAACCATACTTCTCGATACCAGCTGAGGTTCCACCAATGTTTGTACCGACTGGAGGTGAAACCCCTGCTACAAATGTTGCATCACCCAATGCAACTACTACAAAGCAAGTTGTTTCATCTTCTGTATAGCCTGGCCCTTCTAAGTCGGTTGCATAGGAGAGTTCACAAGATAGTGATGGTGTTACTCTAAGTGACGCACCATTGCAGGAGCCCTAGAATGAACCAGAAACAACTCTAAGAAGGTCTCAAGGGTCTAAACGATCTGCGATTCCCAGTGACTATGAAGTTTACACAAGTATGAACACAGAAACTAATGAGATATATATTAGTGAGGTTATTAATGTAGAAGGTAATCCCACTACATATTAATAAGATATGAGAAGTCCAAATTCATCCAAGTGGGTTTTTAGCCATGGAAGATGAATTGGAATCCATGAAAATGAATGAAGTTTAGGACTTAGTGATCATTCCCCAAGGAGCGAAAATAGTAGGCTGTAAGTGGGTCTACAAGACCAAGCATGATTCCAAAGGGAATGTAGAAAGATATAGGCTAGACTTGTGGCCAAGGGGTTCACAAAGAGAGAAGGCCATGACTACCATGAAACCTTCTCACCTGTCTTAAAGAAAGATTCGTTCCGGATCATTATGACATTAGTGGCCCATTTTGATCTAGATCTCCACTAGATGGATGTAAAGACAACATTCCTATATAGAGAGTTAGGGCGTGTTTGGCATGGCTTTGCTCCATTTTAGAGTAGCTCTACTCCAAAACTCTGGGTGGAGCAAGCTCTGCTCTAGAGTTTAAATTGTTTCTTATAACCAATGGCAGTAGTGGGTAAATAACTCCAAACTCTACGTCTAGTTTGCTTTTTTAGAGATTTCAGAGCAGCAAAAGAGGTACTCCAAAAAACTATACTATAGCTCTAAAAACTCCATGAAGTTTGTAACTCTAGAGTTAGATTGTTTGGCATGTTCTTACCAGCTCCTTCTTGGGGTTTTGCTCTAGAGCCATGCCAAACACGCTTTTAGTATACAAACGTGTCCATGGCACAACGAAAGGGTTTTGTTGTGCGTGGTAAAGAACACATGGAATGTCACCTAAGGAGGTCCATTTATGGATTAAAACAAGCCTCGAGACAGTGGTACATCAAGTTTGATCAAACTATCAGAAAGTTTGGTTTCGAGGAAAACAAGGAAAACAATTGCATTTATGCAAAGTTTAAGAAAGGAAAGTATATCTTCTTGTTCTGTATGTCGATGGCATACTTTTAGCTAGTAGTGATAATGATCTATTGGCGGAAACAAAAAGGTTTCTTTTCTTGAACTTTGATATGAAAGACATGAGAGAAGCCTCTTATGTTCTAGAAATAGAATTTCACAGAGATAAACATAAGGGAGTATTAGAACTCTCATAGAAGTCATACATGGAAAATGTACTAAAGGGGTATAGTATGCATCAGTGTAAGGCCACGCCTGCACCAATAGTCAAGGGTGATAAGTTTGGGAATCATAAGTGTCAGAAAGATCAGATGAAGTCAGTACCATATGCTTCTAATATCAGAAGCATTAAGTATGCTCATATATATATATATATATATATATATTCGCCCGAAAGATCAGATGAAGTCAGTACCATATGCTTCTAATATCAGAAGCATTAAGTATGCTCATATATATATATATATATGCCCTAACTTAGAATTTACTACTGGGATACTTGGGAGATATCAGATCAACCCAGGCATAGAACACTGTAAAGCAGTTAAGAAGGCTCTAATGTACCTCCAAAGTACTAAAATGGTCTCATGCTAGCATGCAGAAGATTTAGTTCCCTACAAATAGTTGGCTATGTAGATGCTGACTAAGGAGGTTGTAGAGATACACTTGAGTCTACTTCGGGGTATGTATTTATAGTCTCTGGGGGGTTATTTCTTATAAGAGTTACAAACAGACAGCGAGTGCATCGTCGACATTGCATGTTGAGTTTGTAGCCATGTATGAGGTAAATGGGCAGGCAATATAGATGAAGAAATTCATACCCGGATTAAGAGTGGTTGACAGCATAGAAAGACCACTGAGAATTTACTGCGATAATGAGCCAACAATATTTTACTCCTATAACAATAAGTCAAGTGGCGCTGCTAAGTTCATTGACATTTAGTGTTATGTTGTTAAGGAGAAGATTCAGGATCAAACCATAAAAGGTGAGCATAATAGTAGATAGCAGATACTAGTGGATCTGCTCACAAAAGGCCTTCCACCCAACGTGTTAAGACAACACATAGCCGACATCGGTTTAAGGGGGTGTCTATGATCTTGAATCACAGGGCTACATATTGCAACCTAGTAAAGTCCTTTCGTTCTAAACATGGGAGCATGTTGTAGTCAATGAGTGTGGTAATACTTAATCGGTCAATTTCACGCATTGGTCTCTATGTGTAAACTTGTCGTGGGATGGAATCCAGAAAAGTTGAGTATAAGAAATGTAGAGAATAAAGGGAAGATTGTTGGGTGTGTCCTCTACAACCGGTCATCAGTGACCGGATTGGGCTTAACCCAACTGTCCATATCCTTAATTGGGCCCTTGATTAGGAGGGCCATGTTAATCTTGGTTGAAACCCCTGATCACACGACGGTATATCTCTACTACCTATTAAGACGGTAAGGGGTAGGCTGCCATTCCGTGTTCTGCCATTCCCATTCCGCTCTCTCCGCAAAGCCCATTCCCATTCCCGGCTGCCTGTCTTTCTCATTCCCCCTCCCTGCAAAGCTCATTCACATTTCCATTCCCGGCAGTCACGTGTCTTTCTCATTCTCCCTCCCACAAAGCTCATTCTCATTCCCACGTGCATCCCACGCCTAGCTAAAATTAAATTAAAAAAATAGGCTCCAAGGGGATTCAAACCCGCGACCCCTCAAGTAAATGTGCTCGTAGCTACCGCTACACCACATGTGTGTTTACGTCTACATCTATTATAGTAAAAACATATACTACATCTCTCCCGAAGCCCACCTGCTAACCTTGCACAATGTGTAGTAGTAGATAAGTATCACTGAGATTATTAAATTATATTTCTGGATTGAGGGAGTAGTATTTAAATAAGAGCCTTGCATGCAATTTCTTTTGTTTGAATAATGTTTTCAACTTAAATACTTTTTTTGCATGTGTGACATTTATTCTCCATAATATTTTTCCATGGATCTAACTTATAAGTCATTTTAATAAACCAATGCCAAAGATGAATCCATGTTTCTTACTTGGAAACCCCGAACAAACACCACTAGCACGCGGCGCTAGCGTTGGCGTCGCTCACCGACGACGAGAAGAAACTTGGCGACTGCCAGTTCGACCTCTGGAAGTAGTCCTATGTGGCCCATGCGCCGCTGTGTACGGCAAGCTTCGGCGCAGCCGCCGCTTGGACGCGGTCCAGAGCGGATGCATCGCGCTGTCCATCGTCAAACATGGGGACCTCATGGTCGTCGCCAATGTCGACGACTCTCGGATTGTTCTGGGCACCGCAACCTACGACGACGCCATCACGCCGTCTAGCTCATCATCCACCTGAAGCCCAACCTGCCACGTAAGTCGCTACTGACCGGCCATGAATTCTTGTGCGCTAGGATGACGACCATTGTTGCTGTTTTGTGAGTGTCCTCGAACAAGATGTATGTAGAGGAGTAGCACATCCGGTGGTGCAACGACCAGGTATACTACCTCGCTGATGAGCCCGGGGTGTATTTCATTTGGCAGCCCAGCCAAGAGTGATCGGTACTCACCATATCGCGCACGTTCGACGACTATTATATCAAGGATTGTGGAGTTATCTTGACGCCGAAGGTCAGCAGAGGAGGACCGACAATAATGACCACTCGCCATCGTCGGGGTAGCTTTTGTGCCGGCCTGCCTTTAATTCTCTTCGCAAACACACACTTGCATTTTTTGTTTAAGCAAGCGTGTATGGTGGTACGTGCCTGATGACTAACGATGTATGACGGAACTTCTACCGGCAGGTGTGGCACGTGCTCTCCAATGATGAGACCATGCAAATCATGACATATATCGAAGTCTACATGATACTGATGGTTGCAATGTAGTAGTGAAACAACTAAATTAAAATAACAAAATTTATGTATGGCTAGGATCATAAACGGATTATGAAATATTTTCTTATAACAATATAAGACACATTTTGTATATAAGTTATCATGGTATTATATGTTCCCGTTGCAACGCACGAGTACTGACCTAGTAAAGGATTAAGGGTCGCAGGAAAAGCCAACGCTAGTACTCGCCCGAAACCCTAATCCACATAGAGGCCCCATCGCCTAAGCGTCGGAGTGACTGGAAGAGCGACTACCAACGGCGGCTCGGATCCCGGTGCCTATTGTTCCTCTGCAGGGCAATGGAGGTGACGCCGGCGGCGGCGGCCACGCTAGACCAACACCAAATAATGATGTGTCAGCACAACAACAACGAAGGTATGTCCCTCTATTCCTGTCAGTAGAACAGATCTACTTGTCATCGAGGATTTCCCAGTTACGGATTGATATTATAGAGGCTTAAAAATCAATCCTAGACGCCATCGAATCTAACACCCACTTGATCATAGTATATATGCAGCAACCGAATAAGTAAGCTTGCTTAAGTTCTAGATTCAATGTACCAGAATAATTAAAATAACAGTGATAACACTACTTGTGTTATGGATCTTATTCTTTCAGACCAGCACTTTGTTTATACGATTCCTCCTAAACCAGTGCAGAGCAAGTGCCAACAATGGTTGTTAGCATGCCAGTAAATACTTAGGGTGTGTTTGGTTTGAGAAATGAAGTGATCTCATCTTCTTCTCACTCTTCACATTTTTATTTGGTTTGTTGAATAGAATAAGTTGATTCATCACCACTCATTCCTTATAAGCTAATAATTAGTATATACATGAGGAGTTGGTTGATTCTACCAAAATTAATGGCATGAACTTATAATGCATCATCTCATTAAGTATTGGGGTGACTTCACAGACCAAACACACCATAAATATGTCACTGTTGCGCGATGGGACCGGGCGATAGCTGCTAACAACTCTAGTTTAGTATTGTCTTCGGTCTGAAACCATAGCCTATGCGTGAGCTACGTACGTAAGTAGTAGGAATATGTAGTCGATCAAGTTGCATTAATCCTCTTTATAATAGTCTTTGTTACGAATAATTTGAGTCAATAAATTATGAATATAATGATACTCTGTTCGCTCCTTTTTGGTTCTTTATTGTGCAACTGGGTGCTTTTAAGCTCAGTTTTTCGTGGTAACAATGCATAGAATCCTAGGAGAACAGATTCTAAACTGTCTGCTACAAAAACAAAACAAAAAAACAGCTCATTTAAGCCCCCCCCCCCCCCAGTGGACTAACATAGATTTTTTTTTTTTCGTCAGAACTCATATGTTGACTTTATGGATTTAGTTATTACATGTATTGTAACATAGATTTCGTCAGAACTTATAGGAAATGGTTATTACATGCATTTTTTAATTGAAATTATGGATTTAGTTCGTTGCAGTTTCTGTAGACATACTTGTAAACTTTTATTCAAAAATAAAAAAATCCGTTGGACAAAATCACAGACCCGATAAAATCCGATTTGTGTTGACACAAAGATAATTAACAATTTACAGTTGTTCCGTAGTCAGACAAGCGAAAATATTTGATATGTTATGGCGACAAATAACAAATCATAGAAGTAACAAATTATTCGTACTAATTGACGGTACAAGAGTACTAAAATCAACTTAAAATTCAGACACGTAAAGTATAGGAGAAGTAAAAAAATACTCCCTCCATCCCTAATTAAAATTCGGTTTACTTTTTTACCGGATTCATACAATAATTAATATATTTGTTATATATATATATATAATATATGGGTCTGGGCTTCCAATAGTTAAAGGAAGCTCAGGCCGATCATCCCTACAACCTGGTTCAACCTAGCGCACCGACTGGACCAGTCTGTCGGTTGCATCACCCGCGCCCACGTCTGTGCGCGCAAAAAAGGAAATGCATGCATAAGTCAAACACGTTCTCTTGCATGCGCGTAAATTTAGGAAAGATATGTATGGTGGTTTCTATTTTTAAATGCTTAATTTTCTCCATAAATTTAGGATCGCTGTAACAGCCATGCAGCTAGACTCGTAAGGACCATTTTATGATATATATACTGCTACTAAATATGCTACCCTGTGTAGATAATTATTATCGGGTACCGAAATTAGGGGTACCCCAACACTTCTAATCACGGCCGGTAAACACCTTCAGGGCAAACCATAAAGGCTTACGGCTCGGGTCAAAGTCAAAGCTTCGTCTACCAAGGGACGCGGTCTCACCTCGCCCGAGCCCAGCCTCGGGCGGAACAGTGGTCTCGGACGAATCCACGTCTCGCCCGAGGGTCTCCTCAGACAGTGAGCGCACCCTCGGCTCAGCCAAAGGCAAGCCTTGTCGTGCAAGCGACCTTGGCCAAATCGCCTTACCAGCCGACCGTATTGCATGCGCATTTAATGCTGGGATCGCCTGACACCTTATCCTGACACGCGCGCTTCAGTCGGCAAGGTCGAAATGACCGCAGTCACTTCTCCCTTTCACTGACCGATCTGACAGGAAAACAGCGCCGCCCGCCCCGCTCTGGCTGCTGTGCCAACCACCCGGGCGAAACCGACAACGGTCGAGTTCAGCCTCGGGCGCAACAGGAAGCTCCGCCTCGCCCGACCCCAGGGCTCGGCCTCGGCCTCAGTCTCAGGAGGAAATCTCCGCCTCGCCCGACCCCAGGGCTCGGCCTCGGGAAGAGTCACATCCTCGCCCGACCCTGGGTCTCGGCCCCAGCCTCGGCCTCGGAGGAGTCGCCGCCTCGCCCGACCTCAGGCTCGGATCAACCGCGCCACAAGGGATGCATCATTACCCTACTCCTAGCTAGCTCAGGCTACGAAGGAACAAGACCGGCGTCCCATCCAGCTTACCCCGGTAACAGGCGATGGTGGTTTCCCGCATGCAACCATGACGTCGGTGGTTCTCAAGCCCCCTACGGAAGCAAGAAGACGTCAGCAAGATCCATGCAGCGCCAACAGCTGTACTGCAACAGGGCTCAAGGCACTTCTCCGACGGCCACGATACTACCTCTACAGGGCTCGAGACGCCCCCCCCAACGGCCACGTTGTTTACTATATAGGGCTCAGGGCACTTCCCTGCCAGCCACGTTAGCTCCCAGCTACACCCTATTGTACAGCTGGGCATTTCCTTACGTCTATAAAAGGGGGTGTCCAGGGCCCCACGGGAGGGAGGGGGAAGCGAGGGGAAAGACGAACAAACATACGAGCACACGAACATACAAACGCACGGCAGGAGAGACGAGTAGACACACGACAAAGGGACAGGAGAAGACGAGCAGGGGTCGGACCCTCTCTCTCTCTCGCTCTCTCCTACTCGCTCTCTCTCGCCCTCGCTCTCTCGCAACGCTTGTAACCCCTACTACGAGCACCCTGGTGCAGGATAATACAAGGCTCATTCCCCCACTTGTGTTCCATCTCGCACCAACCCATCTGGGCAGGGGCACGCAGCGACAAATTTACTCGTCGGTCTAGGGACCCCCCGGGTCCGAAACGCCGACAGTTGGCGCGCCAGGTAGGGGCCTACTGCGTGTTAACGAACACTTTCCCGTTGAGTTCCAGATGGGTAGACTTCAGCAACCCCTTCAGCCCAGGACGGTGCTCCGCTTCGGGAGTCTCGAGTTCATGTCCCTCGACGGCAGCTACGACATGGTACTCCTCCCTCCACGGCATGACAACAACGACAGTAAACGGCTCGCCCAGCGGAGGCGCCCTCCACGACGGCATCTCCCCACGGCGGAAGAGGAGCACTTGGGTCGTCTCCGCCACCCTCCTCGCCGGAGGAGACGGAGACGGGGCAACCGTGGCCACGCAGGAGGCGACACCTTATCGACTGTCAAGCTGGAACGAGTCGACGATGCCGGCACTCCTCCGGGGGACATGTCGGGTGTTGTCCTCGCACCTGAGACAACGACAAGCGCCGCTTCCCCGCAACGTGCCAGCCCCAAGCGGACTGACGATGCCAGCACCCTCGCAAAGGACCTGCTGGGCGTCACCCTCGTACCTGAGATGATGGTGTGTTCCGTCCCCGACGCGACTTCACCACCATCCATAGATCAAGAGGTATCGTCCGTATTTCACCCTGTTCCCTTTCGATTTAGTTTCGATCCACCTAGCGACCCCGCTGCGGTGAGCGCTTTCGCTAGGGCGTATCCAAACCTTCCAGGGTACCATATGTGGTCGACCTGGGACCGACTGACAGCCGTCTCAACCTCCAGACCGATGGGTTCCGAGGAAGAGGATGACCCTGACTTCGGTTGGGATTTCTCTGGCCTCGATGATCCCGGTGCCATGCAGGACTTCATGTCCGCATGTGACCACTGCCTCTCTGGTTGCTCTGACGATGGCCACGGCCTTGACGACGAGAGTTACGGCCCAAGTCGCGAATGTTTCCACGTCGATCAGGGAGATCACGATGAAGGCAACCACCTCGGTATGCCGGAGGTTGACGATCCCCCTGGGCCCGCATCTCGCGTTGACATCCCGCGGGAGCTAGCTGTGGTCCCAGTCCCTGCGGGGGGTCGGGACACACAGTTCGAGCAAATCCGCGAGATGTAGGTCAAGATCGATGAGAAAGCAGGGCGGCATAGCAACTTCGAACCATGCCGGAGCCATCCACCACCGAGGGACGGCGTATCCAAGGCGAACTCAAGGATCTCCTGGAAGGTGCCGCAGTTCGATGAGCCGAGAGCTCCGCCTCCCGAAGGCGAGCTGACCCCTCGGAGCATCACGCGACGTCCTCCCGACGCATGCGGGAGGCCTCGGTCCATCCCGAGCGCACACGGGATGAGGCACCTGTCGCCCGGGATCGCCTCGGCAACAAGCATCACCATCGCGACCATCGAGCCTGCCTCGAGGACAAGGTGCGCTGAGGCTACCATCCCAGGCGCGGGGGACACTGCGACAGCGAGGAGGATCGGAGTCCCTCGCCCGAGCCACCCGGTCCACGAGTCTTCAGCTAGGCCATACGACGAGTGTCGTTCCCCACCCGTTTCCGAGCCCCGACTACCATCACCAAGTACTCGGGCGAGACGAGGCCGGAGTTGTGGCTCGCGGACTATCGATTGGCATGCAGTTGGGAGGGGCGGACGATGACAACCTCATCATCCGTAATCTACCCCTTTTCCTCTCCGATGCCGCCTGGGCCTGGCTGGAGCATCTTCCTCCTGCGCAGATCTCTGACTGGGACGACCTGGTCAAGGCTTTCGCGAGAAATTTCTAGGGCACGTATGTGCACCCTAGGAACTCATGGGATCTCCGAAGCTGCCGCCAGCAGCCTAGGGAATCCCTCCGAGAGTACATCTGACGGTTTTCAAAGCAGCGCACCGAGCTACCTAACATCACCGACTCGGACGTCATCGGAGCTTTCCTCGCCGGCACCACTTGCCGAGACATGGTGAGCAAACTGGGGCGCAAAACTCCCACCAAGGCGAGCGAATTGATGGACGTCGCCACCAAGTTCGCCTCGGGTCAGGAGGCGGTCGAGGCCATCTTCCGGAAAGACAAGCAGCCTCAGGGGGCGAAGGAAGATGCCCCCGAGGCGTCCGCCCAGCGTGGCGCGAAGAAGAGGGCCAAGAAGAAGGCGCAAGCGAAGCGCAACGCCGCTGACGCGAATCTCGTCGCTGCTGTCGAGCACAGGAACCCTCGGAAGCCTCCTGGAGGGGACGGCGCATTCGACAAAATGCTCAAGGAGCCGTGCCCCTATCACCAGGGTCCCGTCAGGCACACCCTTGAAGAATGTGTCATGCTCCGGCGCTACTTCCATAAGGCCGGGCCCCCGGCGGAATATAGCAAGGGCCAAGGCAACAACAAGGAGGGCGGTAAGGAAGAGGAGTTCCCAGAGATCCACAACTGCTTCATGATTTACGGCGGGTAGGTGGCGAACGCCTCGGCTCGGCACCGCAAGCAGGAGCGCCGGAAGGTCTGCTCGGTAAAGGTGGTCGCGCCAGCCTACCTAGACTGGTCCGACAAGCCTATCACCTTCGACCAAGACGACCACCCCGACTTCGTGTCAAGCCCAGGAAGGTACCCGCTCGTCGTCGATCCGATCATCGGCAATGTTAGGCTCTCCAAGGTCCTCATGGACGGAGGCAGCAGCCTCAACATCATCTACGCCGAGACCTTGGAACTCTTGGGGGTTGATCGGTCCGAGGTCCGGGCCGGTGCGGCACCCTTCCACGGGATCACACCCGGAAAGCGTATCCTTCCCCTCGGGCGGATTGACTTGCCCATCTGCTTCGGAACTCCCTCCAACTTCCGAAGGGAAACCCTCACCTTCGGGGTGGTCGGGTTCCGAGGGACCTACCACATGGTGTTGGGAAGGCCGTGCTACGCCAAGTTCATGGATGTCCCCAACTACACCTACCTCAAGCTCAAGATGCCAGGCCCCAACGGGATCATCACCGTCGGATCCACGTACCACCACGCGTACGAATGCGACGTGGAATGCGTGGAGTACACTGAAGCCCTCGCCGAGTCCGAGGCCCTCATCGCCGACCTGGAACGCCTCTCCAAGGAGGCGCCCGACGCGAAGCGGCACGCTAGCAACTTCGAACCAGTCTAGGCGGTTAAGTCCGTCTCTCTCGACCCCAGCAACGGCGCCAGCAAGAAAGTCTGGATCGGCTCCAAGCTCGACCCGAAATAGGAAGCAGTGCTCGTCGACTTTCTCCGCGCAAACGCCGAAGTTTTTGCGTGGAGTCCCTCGGACATGCCAGGCATACCAAGGGATGTCGCCGAGCACTCACTGGACATCAGAGCGGGAGCCCGACCTGTGAAGCAGACCCTGCGCCGTTTTGACGAAGAAAAGCGTAGGGCCATAGGCGAGGAGATCCACAAGCTACTCGCGGCAGGGTTCATTAAAGAGGTATTCCATCCTGAATGGTTAGCTAACCATGTTCTTGTAAGGAAAAAGGATGGGAAATGGAGGATGTGCGTAGACTACACTGGTCTAAACAAAGCATGTCTGAAGGTTCCCTACCCTCTGCCTCGCATCGATCAAATTGTGGACTCCACTGCTGGGTGCGAAACCCTGTCATTCCTTGATGCCTACTCAGGCTATCACCAAATCAAGATGAAAGAGTCTGATCAGCTCGTGACTTCTTTTATCACACCTTTTGGCATGTATTGTTACACTACAATGCCATTTGGTTTGAGGAATGCTGGCGCCACCTACCAGAGGTGCATGAACCATGTGTTCGGACAACACATCGGCAGAACGGTCGAGGCTTACGTCGATGACATTGTTGTCAATACAAAGAAAGCCTCCGACCTCCTCTCTGACCTTGAAACGACATTCAAGTGTCTGAGAGCGAAAGGCGTGAAACTCAACCCCGAGAAGTGTGTCTTCGGAGTCCCCCGAGGCATGCTCTTAGGGTTCATCGTCTCCGAGCGGGGCATAGAGGCCAACCCGGAGAAAATCGCGGCCATCACCAACAAGGGACCAATAAAGATTTGAAAGGAGTACAGAGGGTCATGGGATGCCTTGCGGCTCTGAGCCGTTTCATCTCACGCCTTGGCGAAAAAGGATTGCCCCTGTACCGCCTCTTAAGGAAGGCCGAGCGCTTCACTTGGACCCCCGAGGCCGAGGAAGCCCTCGGAAACTTAAAGGCACTCCTTACAAATGCACCCACCTTGGTGCCCCCGCTGCGGGAGAAGCCCTCTTGATCTACGTAGCCGCAACCACTCAGGTGGTCAGCGCCGCGGTCATAGTCGAGAGACGAGAAGAAGGGCATGCACTACTCGTCCAGAGGCCAGTCTACTTCATCAGCGAAGTGCTATCCGAGACCAAAGTCCGCTACCCGCAGATCCAGAAGCTGCTCTACACAGTGATTCTGACGCGGCAGAAACTGCGACACTACTTCGAGTCTCACCCGGTGACTGTGGTGTCATCCTTTCCCCTGGGAGAGATCATCCAGTCCCGAGAGGCCTCAGGTAGGATAGCGAAATGGGCAGTGGAACTCATGGGCGAAACACTTTCATTCGCCCCTCGGAAGGCCATAAAATCCCAAGTCTTGGCCAACTTCCTGGCTGAGTGGACTGACACCCAGTTACCGACGACTCCAATACAGCCCGAGCTTTGGACCATGTACTTCACGGGCCGCTGATGAAAACCGGAGCAGGCGTGGGCTTGCTCTTCATCTCACCCCTCGGAAAACATCTTCGCTACGTGATCCGCCTTCATTTTCTGGCATCAAACAACGTGGCCGAGTACGAAGCATTGGTTAACGGGCTGCGCATCGCTGTCGAGCTAGGGGTTCGGCACCTCGACGCTCGTGGCGACTCACAGCTTGTCATTGACCAAGTCATAAAGAACTCCAACTGCTACGATCGGAAGATGGAGGCCTACTGCGACGAAGTTCGGTGCCTGGAGGACAAGTTCTACGACTGGAACTCAACCACGTCGCTCGACGATTCAACGAGACTGCGGATGAGCTGGCTAAAATAGCCTCGGGGCGGACACCGGTTCCCCAGGACGTCTTCTCCAGGGATATACATCAACCCTCCGTCAAGATCGACGACACGCCCGAGGAAGCCTCGGCCGAGCCCGAGGTGCCCTCGGCCGCCAAGGGTGAGGCCCTGCATGTCGAGGAGGAGCGGAATGGGGTCACACCGGTCCCGAACTAGCAGACCCTGTACCTAGAATATCTCCTCCGAGGAGAGCTGCCCCTCGACAAGGCCAAAGCTCGGCGACTGGCTCGGCGCGCCAAGTCGTTCGTTTTGCTGGGTGATGAAAAGGAGTTGTATCACCGTAGTCCCTCGGGCATCCTCCAGCGGTGCATGTCCATCGCCCAAGGACAAGAGCTGTTACAAGAAATACACCCGGGGGCTTGTGGCCACCATGCAGCACCTCGAGCCCTCGTGGGAAATGCCTTTCGACAAGGTTTCTACTGGCCAACCGCGGTGGCCGACGCCACTAGGATTGTACGCTCCTGCCGAGGATGTCAATTCTACGCAAAGCAGACACGCCTGCTCGCTCAGGCCCTGTAGACGATACCCATCACCTGGCCGTTTGCCGTATGGGGTCTGGACCTTGTTGGTCCCTTGCAGAAGGCACTCGGGGGCTTCTCGCACCTGCTGGTCGCCATCGACAAATTCTCCAAGTGGATCGAGGTCCGACCCTTGACCAACGTCAGGTCCGAGCAGGCGGTGGCGTTCTTCACGAGCATCATCCATCGCTTTGGGGTCCCAAACACCATCATCATCGACAATGGCACGCAGTTCACCAGAAAAAAGTTCCTGGACTTCTGCGAGGACCACCACATCCGTGTGGACTGGGCCGCCGTAGCTCACCCCATGACGAATGGGTAGGTGGAGCGTGCCAACGGTATGATTTTGCAGGGACTTAAACCCAGGATCTACAACGACCTCAACAAGTTCGGTAAGCGGTGGATGAAAGAGCTACCCTCGGTGGTCTGGAGTCTGAGGACGACGCCGAACCGAGCCACGGGTTTCTCGCCGTTCTTTCTAGTCTATGGGGCCAAGGCCGTCCTCCCCACGGACTTAGAATACGGTTCCCCGAGGACGAAGGCGTACGACGACCGAAGCAACCAGATTAGCCGAGAGGACTCGCTGGACCAGCTTGAAGAGGCTCGGGATGTTGCCTTACTACATTCGGCGCGGTATCAGCAGTCTCTGCGACGCTACCACGCCAGAAGGGTTCGACCCCGAGGCATCCAAATGGGAGACTTGGTGCTTCGGCTGCAACAAGACGCCCGAGGACGCCACAAGCTCACTCCTCCCTGGGAGGGGCCATTCATCATCGCCAAGATCTTGAAGCCTAGAACATACAAGCTGGCCAACGATCAAGGCAAGGTCTACAACAACGCTTGGAACATCGAACAGCTACGTCGCTTCTACCCTTAAAATGTTTCAAGTCATTCATGTTCCTCGTTTTTACACGCTTAAATAAAGTCTAACCGTCGAGGAAGGGTCAACCTTGCCTCGGCCAAGCCCGACCCTCCCTCGGGGGCTAGAAGGGGGGAACCCCCTCTGCGTCAAAAATTTTCTTCGGAAAAGTTTTCTACCGAAACAACTCCCGTGCCTTCCGACTATATCGATAACGGAACCCTAAAAACGAGCGGGAGAGTCCTTAAGCGGCAAGGTCGACCGAGCCGAGGGACTCCTACGCCTCCGGGATACGGATACCTCACTCGTCACCTTCCGCGAAAAGTAACTCACGCTCGGATAAGCTATCCTGCTACCGAACAAGTCCTAACACTCGGGTAGAAAACGACTTTCGTGCATTTTTTGACTATAGTGATAGAAGAATCCTATGAACGGGTGAGAGAGGCTTTAAGCGGCAAGGCCGACCGAGCCGAGGGACTCCTACGCTTCCGGGATACGGATACCTCACTCATCACCTTCCGCAAAAAGTAACTCTCGCTCGAATAATGCGATTCTGCTGCCGACGAACAAGTCTTAAATGCTCAAAACAAGAGGAAAGAAAACGCAGCTTTATAATCCGAACGCTAAATATGTTTAGGCCTCGGCGGCCGCAAAAAACATACGCATGCTTCGGACAAACTGTTCCTACAAGATTCAGGCATCGGCAGGAGGAGGAGCAGTGCCCTCGGCGACGTTTCCACCCTCGGCGGAATCTGGCCTGGCCTCAGACGGTGACTCGGGCGAGAGGATCTCCACCTCAAAGGAGGACGCCAGCACCGAGCTTGGGCCGGCGACGGCCGTGTCAAGCCTCTGGACCTCGGCTAAGGCGGCCTCATCCTCGTCGGGTAAGCAGTACCCTCGCTGACCCGCTCCAGATCCACGTCATAGTGGGAAGCGAGCACGGCGAAGGCCCGCCTAACGCCGTGATGCAGCGCCCCGCGGAGTCTACCACGCACATGGCCGCCCAAGGCCCGCAGGTGACTCTGGGGGGAGCTACCCGAGGGGACGTCATCGAGGTCGAAGGCCCGGCAAAAGGCCGAGATAGCCTCGGACATGGCCACACGGTCGGCCTCCTTCTGCTCAGCCGCTTGGGCAAGTGCCTTACGATCCTTGATGGACTCGCCAAGAGCCGTCTCCAACCCTAAAGACAGCCAAACAATACTCTTCAGACACGAGGTGAAGAACGAAGCTAAGTCAAAGCTACAAAGCGGGCGACACATACCTTCGGCCCGAGCGGACGCCTCGGCTAGCTGACCCTTAAGGGCCTCAGCCCGGCTCACGGCCTCGGTAGCTTGGCTCCGAGATTGGTCCAGCTCGCCGAGGACCTAGCCGAGCTCTAGCCGCCACTGCTGCATCTCCTCGGCCTGGGAAGCCACCTGCTCCCGGGCCAACGAAGCCTCTGCTCGTGCCACCGCTGCCACCGACTTTAGCTCATCGCAGAGCAGCCGAAGATCCGCCACCTCGGTGCTCTGTTGGGAGAGCCGCTCATTGGCCTCGGCATGCACGGTCCTCTGGGACCGCAGCGAATCCCAGACGTCTCTCTCGCGGTGGAGGAACAGCGACTTGGCGATGCTCACGTTCGCAAGTTCCTGAGAAAGGAAAACAAGGCATTACAAAGAGTGCCCTGGCCACCCAAGGTCTACACCGAAACCCTTACCTGGAAGACCCTGGGAACGTCCCTAGAAAGGGTCTCCACAGCCGACCAAAGCGACCTCGTCATCGCCTCGATATACTCGCGGAAGTTGTCCCGAGTTCTCTCCTCCAGCTCATCGTCGAGGGAGAGGAGGGGCTCCAGGTCCGAGATGGCATGGCTCCAGAACCGGAGCGGCCGCTCACACCATTCATCGAGGTTGAGCCACGCATGGATAAGGCCGCTGCTCCCCAAGATGGGCCATGGTTCTGCGTGCACCCCGACCAAAGCGTTGGGTCCCCCTGCGGCCAGCGCTTCGGGTACCGCCGCAATCAAAATGTTGGGCCTCTCCTCGGCTAAGGAAGCGGGCCTCCGGTCGCCAACCTCGGCGACGACGGCTACCCCCTCCTCATGGCCGAGAACGGGGAGGTCGGGGATGGCCACGGGCGGCGGTGCCTCAGCCATCCCGACGTCGGCGGCAACGGACGGCTCCGCGAGTAAATCGGCAACGGCCCTGACGGGGGTCGATGCCGGCACCGGCAACAAGTTAGCCGGGCTCGAGGCCGCGGCCGCGTCAGCAGCCTCCCCGGCATGATGGCCGTCTCGACAGAGGGGTCAGCCTAGGAGGCTAGCCCCATAGCAGCTCGTGCTGACTGCCCCCCCCCCCCCGCTCGAGCGTGTCTTGTGCGGAAGCCAGCCAACCGGCATGGCACACTGCGGCACCGGCTGCGGAGGCCAACCCCGTCTTAAGGGCCTTCCTGGGGGCCAGACCAGCCGAGCCCTGCCTCCGCTTACTGAAAGAAGGAGAGCAAGATCAAGACACACAGAAAAAAAAAGAAAAACCAAAACAGAGGTATTCTCACATACTTACCCGCTCTGGACCAAGGCTAGCCGTGCCTGCGGGGAGGCCCCTCGAGCCCCAGCCCCCGCGGGCGCTACCGAGGGTTGCTCCGACGCCAGCCTCGGCATCGCTTCCGCCTCGGACGCCCGAGGCGCCGAAAGGGCGGCCTGCCCAGGCGTTGTCGCGGCCAGGGGACCAACCTCCTGTACAGCCGGCGTGGGCACTTGCTCCAGGACGGCAGGTAGATCGGCCTGACTCCCCGGAGTCACCCCCGTTACTTCGGCCAAGGGGTCAAGTACCCCCTCGACCTGACTTCGCTCCTCAGACTGGGTCCTCGGTGTCCCAGCCCCAGGCTCTGATGGTGCCGGTCCACTAGGACGCTGGCTCGGCGACCCCTGGTCTGGCCTCGGGCCTGGGCTGAGGCCAAGGCGGGCTGCCATGTCATCGTCCTCGTCACCATCGTCATCATCGTCATCATCGTCGTTGTCAGGCGTCTCCGGTGATGGCTCCCTCGGGAGCCCTTCCCTCGCCTGCCTCTGACGAAGCTTCTCCAAGGCATCCCGAGCCCGCATCCGCTCGCGAGCCTGGTCCTTTTTTGCATCCTTCTTCTCATTTTCCTTCTCCATGGTGATTCTCCGCGTGGCTCGACCTACTGCATCCTCCGGGACCGGTGGCCGGACGGGTTTATAAATCCTCAACCCCTAGGGACGAACAAAAACCCCAGTAAGTAAGGATCAGAGGCGTGAAGAACTCGACGCAAAATAGAAGAAGGATAGGACACCTACCAGGGACACATACCATGGTCGGGGCGCATCGCGGGCTGGGTAAGGGCGCCAGCATCCTGCTTCCCTACCGTACTTGCTACCCGCTTGAGGAGGTCGTCGACGGAGAGGGAGGTCGAGGACATCTGCGAGCCCTCCAAATTGACCCCCGGCTTCATCTCTGCAAGCCGCAACGGCCGCTCTGCCAAAGGGAGCACCCTCCGGTGATGGATAGCGGCGACGACCCCCGCAGCGGTAAGGCCCCCATCTCGTAATTTCTGCAAAGCCTGCAGAATAGGCTGGAGCTTCTCCTGTTTCTCGCGCGTGACCCCCCAGCGCCAGTTAATGCCGGTGGCGGTCACCACTCGTTGAGAAAACGACGGAAGCCACCCGTCGTCGTTGCGGAGATAAAACCACCGGTTCTACCACCCCTTGTTCGAAGACGCAAGGGTGGCGGGGATGTACTGCTGCGCGCGCCCCAGCCTCAGCTGAAGGGTGCAGCCACCGGCCCACACCGCCATACGGACCTTCTTTGCCTTCGTTGTCAAGGCAAAGAACTCCGCAGTGAAGAGATGAAGCCACAGATCCCAGTGGGGGTCAATCCCCAAAAAACCCTCGCAAACCGCCGCGAAGATGGTCGCTTGTGCAATAGAGTTGGGGTTGAGGTTGTGCAGCTCCACCCCGTAGTAGTGCAGGAGTGCCCGCATGAAGCGGCTCGCTGGTACACCAAACCCCTGCTCATGGAAGGGGATAAAGCTGACCACGTACCCCGGCGGCGGAGTCGGGCCGACCCCACTCCCGGGGGCCATCCACTCCGGCTGCGGCTCACCGGAGAGGGGACGCAGCAGACCATCAGCGACAAGGGCCTCCAGGTCCCCCACAGAAACAGTCGAGAATGGCCACGGGTCGCGCGGCAAAACAACGGACACCTTGTCAGCCATCGCCGGACACAAGCGGTGGCGGCGGAAGGGATGAGGTGCGCGGTTTTCTCTCCTCTGGCTACTCTCTTAGGTTGCAGAAACCGAAGCAGGAGGCGAGCGCAAACGGTAGGGTGAAGAACCACCGCCTGTCCCTCTTCCAGGTATATAAAGGCTTGGGCGAGGATCATTCAAAACTTCGCCCGAATCCGCCGCGAAATTCAAACTCAGAGGGGAAACGGTCTTTCTGTTCCTCGAACGGCCCACGCACGCACAACAGACGCCCCGCGAATCGCCTGTCCCGTTGCATTAACTCCCTGGCAGGGCAAGCGACACCGTTGGCGGGTGAAGCAGGCGACGTTTCACCTCCGCCATAAAGGCCGCATCAAAAAAGGTGCGCCACGATTTTTAAAATTCATATCCTTTTCCGTTTCCTCTCTCTCTCTCTTGCCACAGGGACTGAGAAAGGGGATATTTTGAAAGGGATCCTTCTCCGCGAAGGAAACGGGCCCCCGAGCCCTCCTACTGATCAGGAGTTCAAAGGCTGGCCCCTCGGAAGGGTTCGACAGCCACCCCAGAGCACCCGGGCTCTGTGCCCATTACTGATCAGGGGTTCGAAGGCTGGCCCCTCGGAAGGGTTCGACAGCCGCCCCAGAACACGTAGAGTGAGGGATGACCCTGGGTATGTCCGATACATGGCCGAGGCTCGGGCTACGCTCCCAAGGTACCCTAGGACATTTTCGAGACCAGCGGGAACGACTCGTAATGGAATCCCACCGGAGGGAGGCATCGAGCCCTCGGACCCTGTCGAAAAGGGTCTGGGTCCAGTGAATCACCTGCAGGTACTTTTGGAGCGCGCCTCTGGGCCACTAGCCGACCCCTAACGAACGGGGCACGGGCGTCCACTCGGATCACCCGTTAGCAACTCACCGGAAACGCCATGATCGGTACCCTCCGAGGGTAACATGGCGCTTTCCCCCCTTCCTCCTTGCGGAAAGGCGATGAAGGGGCGTATAATAAAAGTCGAGACAATCCTTGATCGTCCTCTCGCTCCGTGCAGAGGCTCGGGGGCTGCTCTCGCACCCGGCTATGGCCGAACTGTTGACAGCGTCAACAAACCGGCTCAAAAACTCGGAACCTGATCGTGCACCCGGGCTACGACCAGGCCGCATGAGGGAACAACAGGACCGGCCGAGGCATCACGAAAAGCCTTAAGACCTCAGAGGAGTCAAACCACTCCTCCGAGGCCTCGGGGGCTACACCCGGTGGGTGCGCTCGTGCGCACCCGTCGGAACAAAGTATAACCGAGAGAGGCCGGTCCCCTCACCAAAAATGCGGCAGAGCCTCGAAGTGAGCATCGCCACTCCCTTCGAGGCTTGGGGGCTACTGTCGGGTACCGAAATTAGGGGTACCCCCAACACTCCTAATCACGGCCGATAAACACCTTCAGGGCAAACCATAAAGGCTTACGGCTCGGGTCAAAGTCAAAGCTTCGTCTACCAAGGACGCGGTCTCACCTCGCTCGAGCCCAGCCTCGGGCGGAACAGTGGTCCCGGACGAATCCATGTCTCGCCCGAGGGTCTCCTCAGACAGTGAGCGCACCCTCGGCTCAGCCAAAGGCAAGCCTTGTCGTGCAAGCGACCTTGGCTAAATCGCCTTACCAGCCGACCGTATTGCATGCGCATTTAATGCTAGGATCGCCTGACACCTTATACTGACACGCGCGCTTCAGTCGGCAAGGTCGAAGTGACCGCAGTCACTTCTCCCTTTCACTGACCGATCTGATAGGAAAACAGCGCCACCTGCCTCGCTCTGGCTGCTGTGCCAACCACCCGGGCGAAACTGACAACGGTCGAGTTCAGCCTTGGGCGCAACAGGAAGCTCCGCCTTGCCCGACCCCAGGGCTCGGCCTCGGGAGGAAATCTCTGCCTCGCTCGACCCTAGGGCTCGGCCTCGGCCTTGGCCTCGGGAAGAGTCACATCCTCGCCCGACCCTGGGTCTCGGCCCCAGCCTCGGCCTCAGAGGAGTCGCCGCCTCGCCTGACCTCATGCTCGGATCAACCGTGCCACAAGGGATGCATCATTACCCTACTCCTAGCTAGCTCAGGCTACGAAGGAACAAGACCGGCGTCCCATCTAGCTTACCCCGGTAACAGGCGATGGTGGTTTCCCGCATGCAACCATGACGTCGGTGGTTCTCAAGCCCCCTACGGAAGCAAGGAGACGTCAGCAAGATCCATGCAGCGCCAACAGCTGTACTGCAACAGGGCTCAAGGCACTTCTCCGACGGCCACGATACTACCTCTACAGGGCTCGAGACGCCTCTCCCGATTGCTACGTTGTTATCTGTACAGGGCTCAGGGCACTTCCCTGCCAACCACGTTAGCTCCCAGCTACACCCCATTGTATAGCTGGGCATCTCCTTACGTCTATAAAAGGGGGTGTCCAGGGCCCCACGGGAGGGAGGGGGAAGCGAGGGGAAAGACGAACAAACATGCAAGCACACGAACATACGAACGCACGGCAGAAGAGACGAGTAGACACACGACAAAGGGACGGGAGAAGACGAGCAGGGGCCGGACCCTCTCTCTCTCGCTCTCTCCTACTCGCTCTCTCTCGCCCTCGCTCTCTCGCAACGCTTGTAACCCCTACTACGAGCACCCTGGTGCAGGATAATACAAGGCTCATTCCCCCACTTGTGTTCCATCTCGCACCAATCCATATGGACAGGGGCACGCAGCGACAAATTTACTCGTCGGTCCAGGTACCCCCCGGGTCCGAAACACCGACAATTATGCAATTCGGTATACTGCGTAAAAATCTGTTACCAGCTGCATGCACATGAATTTATGATGAAAATAATGTGCAATGAAAGGAAATTAATTTCACACATAGAAACAAAAAATCGTATTTAATGTTTTATTTCATTCATAAATATAAGATCCCTCCAACAACCATGTAGCTAAACACATTAGATCTAGTTTATGGTATATACTGATACAAATTATACTAAATGGTGTAGGTATTTATGCAATTCGTTACACTGCGTAAAAAATCTGGCATGTTGTTCACTGGTGGACGCATCTTCGAGTTGGAGCATAATAACCTCAAGTTTTGGGCATAAAATCTCTCAATTATAAGCGTATATACCGAGCCAATGTGAGAGGTTGATAGTTCTAGTAGGTCGTTATTACGATCCTATTTTTATGGCAGATCCGAAAAACATGGCAGCTGCATGCATGAAGTTATACAGATCCAAAAATTATGGCAAAATACATGCATGAGTGTCAAACAAGTTCCCTTGCATGTGCGTAAATTTAGGAAAGATGTATGACAGTTTTTATTTTAAATGCTTTATTTCCTCCATAAATTTAGGATCGCTGCAACAGCCATGCAGCTAGACTCGTAATGACCATTTTATGATATATACTGATACTAAATACGCTACACTGTGTAGATAATTATGCAATTCGGTATACTGCGTAAAATCTGTTACCAGCTGCATGCACACGAATTTATGATGGAAAGAATATGCAATAAAAGTAAATGAATTGCATGCATAGAAACAAAAGACCACATTTAATATTTTATTTCCTTCATAAATATAGGATCTCTCCAACAGCCATGCAGCTAAACGCATTAGAACTAGTTTATGATGTATACTGAAACAAATTATACTACACGGTGTAGGTATTTATGCAATTCCTTACACTGCATAAAAAATCTGGCATGTTGTTCACTGGTGGACGCATCTCCGGGTGGAGCGTAAAAACCTTAAGTTTTGAGCATAAAATCCCTCACTTATAAGCGTAAATACCGAGTCAAAGAGACGTTGATAGCTCTAGTAGGTTGTTATTACGATCCTATTTTTATGGCAGATCCGAAAAACATGGCAGTCGCATGCATGCGGTTTCTATTTTTATACAGATCTAAAAATTATGGCAAAATCGTGGGAGTTTCCATTGCATGCGCGCAAATTACGAACATCATAAATCAAGGAATTGCCTTTCCAATGTGCATGCAGTAAACTGATATACGAACTCCGTGTTCAAGCATAAAATCATACAGTTTTTAGCGTAAATAATACATGTGGTAGGCATAAAATACAATAACCGAAAAGAAAACTGCGCCGGATCGGAGGATGTCACGTGCGATCATCGCTGCGCGCATCTCGCGCCTTCCGTGACGTCGCTCGCTCGAACATCCCGCCTCATGTGTCGCCGTCGCTACTCACACATCGACGGGCGTCGCTTGCTCGCCGGCCTTGGAAGTGCCACCTCCTCGGAGCTTCGGGGACGCCGCCTCTTACCCGCACAAGGGCCCCACTGTCGCTCGCCCTCTGGATCGGGGAACCGCCGCGACTACTCCGAATCGAGGAACCTTCGCCACCGCGCGTCGAGGTAATGGAGTTGCAGCCACCGGCCTGGGAACCGCCGCCACCGCACAAGGGCACTGTCGTCGCTCGCCTCTAGATCGAGAGTCGCCGCCGCCGGCCTGGGAACCGCCGCCACCGCATGTCGAGGTCGGGGAGCCGCGGCCACCGCAGCCACTGGCCGGGTGTCCACCGTCGCGCGCGCTATCGGGCAACCGCCGTCGCTAATGAATCGAGATGGGGTGTGAAAAACTGATCCCTAGCACTACGGATTTTCTTTTATAGACGTCTGGACCTGGTCCGGCTCGACCGGATTGCACTGTCTGACCTGTGCTTACTTTAGTTATTGGAAGCTCAGGACTCCTAATATACAATCTATATAATATATTATATATATAGGTTCATAATCATTCATATGAACATTGATATAAAAATATAAAGATAAAATGACTACTATTTTAAGACGGAGAGAATATTATTTTTCTAAAAAGCCAAAGGCCAAAAAAGTAGGGGATGCAAATGATGAAGAAACTAAAAATCAAATGATCCGATCCATGCTGAAACTGCTGAGCTCCTACATAGAGGCCACAGGGCATGTGGAAACTCAATTATGTAATCTAGAAAAACGGTAAGGTACTGATTATTTATATGAAGAAAAAACAAGAATATACTACCCTCGTTTTCGAATATTTATTGCCTGCTAGCTTATTTTTAAACTAAAGCATGACAAATAAAAAAGAACAGAGAGAGGATCAATATCGATCGAAGACACCACAATTGTCGCTTGGTTCAGCCATGAGCCATAACTTGTTAGAATATCTTTTACCTCAGCTCTCTCAACTTCATATGAACATTGATTCAACTTAAATGCTCCCAGTTCTACATATATTTGTTCTGAAGGTAGTAGAGCTGTGAAACGATCTCTTAACTAAATACAGCACCATCAACATAGGTCTGTGTTACGCGTAGAGCCGCGAGACAAGTAGAGACGATCCATCATGCGCGCCAGTGCCTACATCTAGTTTCCAGTGTTGCAGCACGCATAAGAAACACGAAGGAAATCGATGAACGCTGTTAGGAGACAGCTGAGGTGCTCAAATACATATTGCGCGTAATTTCATCCCATGAGTTGGACATCAGATGTGTTGCCGTCGCGGAGGCGCATCCGAGAGCGACCTCAGTAACTTTCTTGCTTGCTTTTTCTAATAGTATATTGAGACTACTTTTATACGTTATTATCTCTATTTATGTATAAATTAATTACTAGAGTTATCTTAAGCCAAAAATTTTATGCTTAACTAAGTTTATAGAAAAATTATAAATACTCGTGACATCAAATTAGTATATTATGAAAATATACTTTATGATGCATCTGATGTTATGATAAATGTTAACGCTTTTCTTATATATTCAACCAATAAGATAACTTCAAATTTTAACTTCAAATTTGATTAATTCAAAGATAGAGGAAGTATATAGTATCACTAGCTCTATGATAATTAGCTTTGTTTGGCTGAATGCAAAATTTATACTCCCTTCGTCTCAATTTATAATTCGTTTGACTTTTATATACAAAGTTTGACCGGCTCGTCTAGTTCAACAGAAGTTAAGCTGATATGATCTAAAATTTAGTAGTTAAGCTGATTCTCCAAGAGAAATGACACTACAAAACAACCACCCCTTTAGCAATGCATATATGTGTTGCAAAAAGATCATATAAGTGTTGCTAAGGTCTATACCAACATATAATTATGTGTTGCATATACTGTCGTTGCAAGGATCTATAACAACACTTATACATGCGTTGGTAAAACCAAGAGTTAAGTGTTGCCATGCTACAACGGATATCTGAGGACTATAGTAACACTTCCATGCGTAGCAAGAAATGAACCAGGCAATAAATATTATTATTACAATAATTTAATTTGAATACAAATGTAATCAATGTAGCTGAAAAATTTATATATTATACCAAACCCATACACAAACTATAAACAAATATATTTATTATTTAGAAATAAATTCTTGAATTACATTAGTATCCACATACAATGTCATTTTTCTTGTTCCGTACAAAGATTGTAAGGGAAAACAATGGTATCAAATCCATATTGAAATCTACCACCTATCCATCCTCCATCTCTAGTGCAACGAACTCTTCACTGATTTGTGTTCATCCGTTCTTAGTCAACAAATGAACTTGCTTCACATTATTGCTTAGCGATAAGAAGACACCAATGCAAAGGACGCATCCAGCTTCTTTGTCAATCATGGCAGTTTCAAGATGTAGAGTTTCTGTAAGATTGTCTACCTTCTTTACTTTCTTCAATTCATCCATACATTGCTAGTTGTAGTGCAACCTGTGTTATTATATGTATCTATTCATATAGAGAAACAATTAGATTAAGTATAAATCAGATGTCTACCTCAATCACCAAGCTTACGGTAATAGATTAATCTTTCAATAGCAACATTACCTACTGCTAAGCAAACCACACCAGCCCTCTACAAAAGAAGATATAATAAATACCAGATGTCATGAACTGCTGACAACTCTTTTGAACATCAGCATGGCCTAGTTCCTGAATAAAATTTGTTAAGATCGACAAGCAGCAGTATTACTATATGAGTATGATATCCTGCAAGTTAAGGTACTCATCGGAGACCTGGCCCATAGATCATAGGTTAGTACTTCATTGAACCATGCAATCTCCTCACTTGAAAAGAAAAGATAAATCTTATGACATATATCGATCCTTAGTCATCTCAAAGCACCACTAATAACATTTACATCAATGAAACCCTAAAGTAGTAAAAAGATCAACTTCAATAGTAGTCAAAGCTGCTATGAAATTCTGGTTGTCCAAAAATTATTTTCAAGGGCTAGTGACCACTGCTGTTAGCTTTAAGGAATCGAACCCATCAGCTGCATATTGTAATATGTAGAGAACATATTGTGTCATTGTTGCTGAACATAGCTCCATGTATGGCTATCTTGAGTAGGAGAAAAACACGAAGTCATGAACATATAAAGGGAATTGACAATTAATTTCAGTTACGTATTGTTGGGTTCCTCCTAGGAACGAGTTAAGATCTCTGGCTTAGTATTGAGTACTGACCTGTCATGGGATCGATCAGCTCCTTGAGAGGAGCCAGCTCTACACTTTCGATCAACTTGAACTCTTGCAGGAAGAAATAGTGAAATATCATTTGCATTGGATTTGGTGCAAAATCTAATTTCCCAGAAACCGTAGAAACCAAACGCTGCAAAAACCACAGTATAAATGACCAACTAAATAAGGTAAAGGGCAAAGTAAACATGTGATTTAAAAAGATTGTGGGCTCCTTGCAGAAGGTTTTGAAGCCAAATAAATATATTAACATGTAACAACATAAATGCCCAACTGAATAAGGTAAAGAACAAGAAGTTGTTGTTTCTCTGTATGTGTGAGTTAGCTTATTATCTATTTGTGTGATGTACATAACAACCATGTTGTTGTTTCTGTGATGTAAGAACAAGAAATTTTTGTGAAGAACAAGCAATTTTGTGAATTAAGAACGGACAGTTTGTGTATCTATATTGAGTTGCCCTAGTTTCTGCAAAGTAAGAAAAATGTGGGTTGTTCTCCTGTAGTAGTCTGTTTTCTTATAGTTATCTGTCATCAGTTATTTTTTGTGGTGTCATATGCAAACCGGTAAGGCTAAATCATGTCATAAATCTATGCCTGCTTTCTTATTGCTACATCTGAATCATGACCTGAATCATGTCCTGAGAAAATTGTTAGATCTTGCTCGTTGGCTGCCATATCATGTGAGATCATGGCTATTGTTTGCATCTTTCCTTTTAGTAAAAAAAGTTTCATATGCTTATTTTATTTGCTTCGGCCACAATAAGTTATTTATTTTAAGATGTTGCAATGTCCTTCAGTTTTTTAGGCCACATAATGTGAGTTGCATCATTTGTTTCGGCTTCTAAATCATTAGCTTCAGCACAACAATTTTTTAGTACCTCATTTGCTTCGGCCACTGAAACTGTGTTTTAGTACAACATTTGATTTGGTTACTAAAGCTGCATTATATCACAAGCTGTATAAACTGAAATAGAAAGTTGTATAAACTAAAACAGAAAGTAGGACATGAATGCATGGAACCCAGCTACTAAATAAACTGACACTTAAACTTGGGCGGGGCACGCCGCACACACGCCCGGCGTGGGGGACTTGGGGGGACCTTCGACGATTGCTGGATGGCTAACATAAATGGCCTTGGGGTTCCAACATAAACCTAATTTAAGGCTCAATGGTTGGAAACAGACATTCAATTTGGCCCCTAAACAAATTGAGTACATAGCTAGTTGAAATATAGGACCCAATTATTGGGCTAATGATTGGAGTTGCTCTGAATAGAACAAAATTTAATTAAACTCTCAGGAGGAAGATGAATAAAGGGATGGAGAGAGGTAGGAGCAGATGAGTGACTGGTGAGGCATAGCGGCACTAACCCAGCACAACATTGACCTAGCTTGGTGTAGCTCGCACATGGTGGTGAGGGCATGGAGGAGGCAGGGGTTGGGGTCGAGCTCAAGCAATGTACCTATTTTCGATATCAGCTCCACGTCGAAACGAATGGCATCGCAACCTCCTCGATCCTGCACTGGAATTTGGGATCGGGAGAAGGCTAGCATGGAACAAAAAACATAAATTAGATTTAGCACATGAGAGATTAGAGGAACAGGGGACGTGCGCTACCCACCGCTGGGGACAAGGAGGTCTTCGTTGGTATCGTGGGCTATGCTACGGCTGGAGTAGGCGGCGGGGACGCCTCAGATTAGGACATTGGGAAGGCGAGAAGGCGGCGGCGTCGACAACGGCGGCTGCGACAGGTAGGGTTAGGGTTTAGCTATGTATGGGAAGGGTGGTGGAGGAGGAGAACGGGGAAGCAGAGAGATCCCAACGCTCGCTATGGTGCAGTTCTTCGGGAGAGAGGGAGCTCCATGCGGAGGCAGCGCTTGCGATGGCGACGCTCGACGGCAGCTTCCGAATTGTGGTGGGGTCAGATTCTAGGTCGGGCCGTCGGGGTGGCGAGGCAAAGGATGCAGACTTGAGAATTATGGGAAAAATTAAACCATAATAAAAATAAGTAGTAATTTTGATTTTTTTAATAAGGTTAGTAAGTCAAACTTGGTGTCCAAAAAATCAAACGATCTATAAATTGGGATGGAGGAAGTACTTTGTAAGTATCAAAACCAATATAGTGATTTTCATAAATACTGTTGCAACACATGATAAGTGTTGCTATGTAACACAAATTGTATGGATATTCTACGGATGACAAACATTGCTAGGTAATTTGGATATTGGCAACGCATGGTAAACGTTGCCAGTTGATTTTCTTGCAACATATAAATATGTGTGTTGCTAGCATCCGTTGCTACCTAATTTCTTACAACGCATAAACCATTTTGTTGCAATGTATGTGTTGCTATAGGGGTGTTTGTGTTGTAGTGGGATTCTATGACTCAATATGAATCTCTTTGATTCTTTAGCATGAACTCTCACAATCACGGTGGAGTTACTGTCAGGAGAAACTACTTTTTTCAACTCTCAACCCTTAGTTCATTTTGGATAACCACTTCACAAAATTAGCAAAGAATTACTTATTTTAAAAAAACTATTTGGCAAAGCTCCTGCTAGATCTAGCAGAGAATCAACTCTAGGAGATCTGCCAAAAAGAACATAGAGCTTTGGTTTGCAACAACGGATGGGTAGGGGGGCTACATTTATTTGAGTAATAATCTTATTGTATTGTATCATACTTTATTCATTTCAAATTATAATAAATTGTTTTAGTTTTTTTAATATATAGATTTTGCTATACAACATCTATATATATACGTTTAAATACATAAGAAAAGTTATTTACTTAGGAAAGCTAAAACAATTTATACTTTGCTACCGTGGAGTATAAAAATATTTAGTTGTCTAAATCAAATTGTCGGGGACCATAATTAGGGGTACCCTCAAGACGCCTAATTCTCAGCTGGTAACCCCCATCAGCATAAAGCTGCAGAGGCCTGATGGGTTTGATTAAGTCAGGGATCAGTCCATACGAGCGACTCGATCGCGCCTCGCCCGAGCCTAGCCTCGGGCAAGGGCAGCCGACCCTGAGGTGTTTCCGTCTCGCCCGAGGCCCCCTTTTTACGGCAGACGCATCTCCGGCTCGCCCGAGGCCTTGCCTTCGTTGAGAAGCAACCCTGACTAAATCACCGCGCCAACCGACCAAGTCACCGGGGCATTTAACGCAAAGAGTGAGACCGACGGACGACCAGGCTTTGCCAGAGGTGCCATAGGAGGCTTCGCCCGACCCAGGGCTCGGACTCGGGCTAAGGCCCCGGAAGACGGCGAACTCCGCTCCGCCCGACCCAGGGCTCGGACTCGGGCTAAGGCCCCGGAAGACGGCGAACTCCGCTCCGCCCGACCCAGGGCTCGGACTCGGGCTAAGGCCCCGGAAGACGGTGGACTCGGGCTAAGGCCCCGGAAGACGGCGAACTCCGCTCCGCCCGACCCAGGGCTCGGACTCGGGCTAAAGCCCCGGAAGACGGCGAACTCCGCTCCGCCCGACCCAGGGCTCGGACTCGGGCTAAGGCCCCGGAAGACGACGAACTCCGCTTCGCCCGACCCAGGGCTCGGACTCCGCCCTGGCCTCTGCCGAACGACCTCCGCCTCGCCCGACCCAGGAGCTCAGGTTCGGCCTCGGCCATGCAGGACAGACTCGACCTCGACTTCGGAGGAGCCTCCACGACGCCCGACCTAGGACACAAGTCCGCCACGTCAACAGGAAGCGTCATCATCACCCTGCCCTGAGCCGACTCGGGTCGCAGAGAACAAGACCGGCGTCCCATCTGGCCAGCTCCGCTAGATAGGCAATGATGGCGCCCCACTAGACCATGACGATGGTGACTCTCGGCTCCCTTACGGAAGCAGAGAGACGTCAGCAAGAGCACAGCTGTTCCAACAGCTGTCCCTCCATCAGGCTCCGTTACTCCTCCGACAGCCACGACGCCACACCGGCTGAGTGCCAAGATCTCTCCGACTGCCACCTTGGCATGTACTTAGGGCACTAGCTCTCCCCCGCTAGACACGTAGCACCTTGCTACACCCCCATTTTGTACACCTGGATCCTCTCCTTACAACTATAAAAGGAAGGACCAGGGCCTTCTTAGAGAAGGTTGGCCTCGCGGGAACGAGGGCAGGGGCAGGCGCTCTCTTGGGGCCGCTCGCTCCCCTCACCCGCGCGGACGCTTGTAACCCCCTACTGCAAGCGCACCCGACCTGGGCGCGGGGCGAACACGAAAGGCCGCGGGATCTCCGTCTCCCTCGTCACGACCCGGCTCCGGCCACCGACCTCGCTCTTTCCCCCCTTTGCGCTCGCCCACGCGCTCGACCCATCTGGGCTGGGGCACGCGGCACTCTCACTCGTCGGCTCGGGGACCCCCCGGTCTCGAAACGCCGACAGTTGGCGCGCCAGGTAGGGGCACGCTGCGTGTTGACGAGTAGTTTCCCGTCAAGCTCCAGATGGGCAGTCTCCAACGACCTCTCCAACCCGGGACGGTGCTCCGTTTCGGGAGCCTCGAGTTCATGTCTCTCGACAGCGGCTACGACATGGTACTCCTTCCACCGCCGCGCGACGGCGACAATGGTGGCGGACAGTCTGCCCGCCGGCGGCGGAATCGACGACGTCTTTCCCGCGTGGGGGAAGAACAACATTCGGGCTCGCCCCATCCTCTCCCTCGCCATCGGAGGAGGAGGCGGGGCAACCGGGGCCGAGCGGGAGGCTGCGCTCCGACGGCTGTCGAGCAAATCGACATCTCCAGTGCCCCAACGGAGGATACGCTAGGCGTCACCCTCGCGTTCGAGGCGAAGGCAAGCGCCATCCCCCCGCAACACGTCGACCCCGAGCAAGTGGACGGCGCCAGCACGCTCACGAAGGGCCTGCGGGACGTCGCCCTCGTACCCAAGACGACGGCGCGATCAGCCCCCGATGTGACTTCGTCGCTCCTCGTCGACAAAAAGGTACCGACTGCTTCCCATCCTTCGTCATTTCGACTCGACCTCAACCCGCCTAGCGACCTCGTCCTGGCGGGCACTCACGTTGAGGCGAGTGCAACCCCTCTGGGGTTTTATGTGCGGTCGCCTTGGGACCGATTGACGGGCGTCTCGACCTACGGGCCCTCTGGGTCCGAGGAAGATGACGACCCCAGCATCTGCTGGGATTTCTCCGGATCTGGCAACCCCAGTGCCATGCGGGACTTCATGACCGCATGTGACTACTGCCTCTCCGACTGTTCCGACGGCAGCCGCAGCCTTGACGACGAGGACTGCGGCCCGAGCCGCGAATGTTTCCACGTCGAGCTAGGGGATCCCTCCGGAGGCAGCTGTCTCGGCATGCCGGGAGATGGTGATCCCCTAGGCCAGCGCCTCGCGCCGACATCCCGCGGGAGCTAGCTGTGGTCCCCGTTCCGGCGGGGGGTCACGACCCACAGCTCGAGCAAGTCCGCGGGGCGCAGGCCGGGCTCGATGAGGGAGCAGGAGCGCTCGAGGCAATCCGCCGGGACGTCGGGCAGGTATGGGCGGGCCAGCCCCCGGCCGGAGAAATACGTCACCAGCCCCAGGGTCTCCAGCACCGCATCGCCAACGAGGCCAGGGACAGGCCGCCACCCGCATCCGGCGGAACCGGTCAGGACCTGGCAGCCGCGGCGATGCTCCTCCGCACGATGCCGGAGTCATCAGCCACCGAGGGTCGGCGAATCCAGGGAGAGCTCAGGCATCTCCTGGAAGGCGCTGTGGCCCGGCGGGCCGAGAGCTCTGCCTCCCGAAGGCAGGGGTACCCCTCGAAACCTCGCGCCGCGACTTCCCGACTCACGCGGGAAGCCTCGGTCTATACCGGGCGCACGCGCAACACCGCGCCTGCGGCCCCGGGCCACCTCGGCGACGAGCACCTTCATCGCGACCGTCGGGCTCGCCTCGACGAAAGGGTGCGCCGAGGCTATCACCCCAGGCGTGGGGGACGCTACGACAGCAGGGAGGATCGGAGTCCCTCGCCCGAACCACCCGGTCCGCAGGTCTTCAGCCGAGCCATTCGGCGGGCGCCGTTTCCGCCCCGATTCCGACCCCCGACTACTATCACAAAGTACTCGGGGGAAACGAGGCCGGAATTGTGGCTCGCGGACTACCGCCTGGCCTGCCAACTGGGAGGAACGGACGACGACAACCTCATCATCCGCAACCTCCCCCTGTTCCTCTCCGACACTGCTCGCGCTTGGTTGGAGCACCTGCCTCCGGGGCAGATTTCCAACTGGGAGGATTTGGTCCAAGCTTTCGCTGGCAACTTCCAGGGCACGTACGTGCGCCCCGGGAATTCCTGGGACCTCCGAAGCTGTCGGCAACTGCCGGGAGAGTCTCTTCGGGACTACATCCGGCGATTCTCGAAGCAGCGCACCGAGCTGCCCAACATCACCGACTCCGATGTCATCGGCGCGTACCTTGCCGGCACCACCTGCCGTGACTTGGTGAGCAAGTTGGGTCGCAAGACCCCCACCAGGGCGAGCGAGCTGATGGACATCGCCACCAAGTTCGCCTCCGGCCAGGAGGCGGTCGAGGCCATCTTCCGAAAGGACAAGCGGCCCCAGGGCTGCCCGTCGGAAGATGCTCCCGAGGCGTCTGCTCCGCGCGGCGCCAAGAAGAAAGGTAGGAGGAAGTCGCAAGCGAAACGCGACGCTCCCGACGCAGACCTTGTCGCCGCCACCGAGCATAAGAACCCTCGGAAGCCCCCCGGAGGTGCTAACCTCTTCGACAAGGCACTCAAGGAGACGTGCCCCTACCATCAGGGGCCCGTCAAGCACACCCTCGAGGAGTGCGTCATGCTTCGGCGTCATTTCCACAGGGCCGGGCCACCCGCAGAGGGTGGCAGGGCCCGCGACGACGACAAAAGGGAAGATCGCCAAGCAGGAGAGTTCCCCGAGGTCCGCGACTGCTTCATGATCTACGGAGGGCATGCGGCGAATGCCTCGGCTCGGCATCGTAAGCAAGAGCGTCGGGAGGTCTGCTCGGTGAAGGTGGCGGCACCAGTCTACCTAGACTGGTCCGACAAGCCCATCACCTTCGACCGGGACGACCACCCCGACCACGTGCCGAGCCCGGGGAAGTACCCGCTCGTCGTCGACCCTGTCATCGGCGACGTCAGGCTCACCAAGGTCCTGATAGATGGGGGCAGCTGCCTCAATATCATCTACGCCGAGACCCTCAGGCTCCTGCGCGTCGATCTGTCATCCGTCCGAGCAGGCGCTGCGCCCTTCCACGGGATCATTCCTGGGAAGCGCGTCCAGCCCCTCGGACAGCTCGACCTTCCTGTCTGCTTCGGAACACCCTCCAACTTCCGAAGGGAGACTTTGACGTTCGAGGTGGTCGGGTTCCGAGGAACTTACCACGCGGTGCTGGGAAGGCCATGCTACGCAAAGTTCATGGCCATCCCCAACTACACCTACCTGAAGCTCAAGATGCCGGGCCCCAACGGGGTCATCACCGTCGGCCCCACGTACAAACACGCGTTCGAATGCGATGTGGAGTGCGTGGAGTACGCTGAGGCCCTCGCCGAGTCCGAGGCCCTCATCGCCGACCTGGAAAGCCTCTCCCGAGAGGTGCCGGACGTGAAGCGACATGCCGGCAACATCGAGCCAGCGGAGACGGTTAAGGTCGTCCCTCTCGACCCCAGTGGCGACACATCCAAGCAGATCCGGATCAGTTCCGGGCTCGACCCCAAATAGGAAGCAGTACTCGTCGACTTTCCCCGCGCAAACGCCGACATTCTTGCGTGGGGTCCCTCGGACATGCCCGGCATACCAAGGGATGTCACCGAGCACTCGCCGGATATTCGGGCAGGAGCCCGACTCATCGAACGGCCTCTGCACGGACGACGCCCGGGGGCTGCGCCCTTCCCCCACTCACACACGAGAATCCGTCATCAAGGAAGGGTCGGCCTCGCCCCGGCGGAACCCGACCCTTCCTCGGGGGCTAAAAAGGGGGAACCCCTCTCGTCGAGTTTGGGTGCACCTTTCCGCGTCAAAGAAATTCTTTTTTCGATCAAGAAGGGGTTTTTTGCGTTCTCCCGGATGCGTTAGAAGCAGGGTCCCGAGGAGCGAACTTGGGTACAAATAAGTGGCGAGACCGACTGAGCCGAGGAACACCTATGCCCCCGGGCTAGGGACACCTCACTCATCGTCTGCCACGAAAAAGGACCAGGCTCGGGAAATCACCCTGTTGTTGACAAGTCGGGCCAGGCGCGCAAATTGAAACAGAAAAGAGTATGACTTCACACAAGAAAAATAAAGTGTCCAGGCCCCGGCGGCCGCGGCAAAGCGTACATCCAACAAAAATTGCCCCAACAAAGGTCAGGTGTCGCCTTGGGAAGGCGTCGCGCCCTCAGTTCCACCCCCGCCGTCGGTAAGGTCCACCTCCGCTTCCGGTGGCGGCACAAGAGGAAGAATCTCCGCCTCGAAGATGGTCGCCAGCGCCGCGCTCGGACCCGCAGCGACCGCGTCGAGCCGCTGGACTTCTGCCAGGGCGGCCACGTCTTCGTCAGGAAGGCAATACCCCTCACTGACCCGCTCCAGGTCCACGACGTAATGGGAAGCGAGCACGGCGAAGGCCCACCTGACGCCGTGGTGTAGCGCCCCGCGGACTTTACCGCGCGCGTAATCACCTAAGGCTTGAAGACGGCTTTGGGGGGAGCTTCCTGAAGGGACATCGCCAGGACCAAGGGTCCGATAGATATCCGAGACGGCCTCGGACATAGCCGCGAGATCAGCCTCCCTCTGCTCAGCAGCCCCAGCGAGTGCCTCGGCGAGCGCTTTGGCAGACTCATCAAGGGCGGACTCAAGCTCTGCGAACAACCAGAAGAAAGATCTCAAACGCGAGCGGAAGAAACGGACAAGAACGAGAAACGAAGACGGTTGAGGCATACCTCTGGCTCGGACGCGCTGCTCCGAGGCCGCGACTTGGGCTGCGGCCAGATCGGCCGCGAGGGTCTTGGCCCGGCTTTTGGCCTCGGCAGCCTGGCCCCGAGATTGGTCCCGCTCCTCGGCAACCTGGACGAGCTCTGACCGCTGCCGTAGCACCTCTGTGCGCGCCGCCGCCGCCTCAGCCCTCAGGTCAGCGCAGAGCAACTGGAGGTCCGCTATCTTAGCGTCCTGCTGAGAAAGGCGCGCGGTAGCCCTGGCGAGCGAAGTCCTCAGGGACCGCAGCGAGCCCCAGACGTCGGCCTCGCGGCGGATGAACGACGACTTGGCGGCGCTCCGGTGCGTCAGATCCTGGAAAGAAAAACAAGGCATCACGACGAACGCCTCGCTCGCAGAAGGGAGAAGGTATGCCTGAAACCGTTACCTGGAGGATTTTGGGGACGTCCCCGCAGAGAACTTCCAGCGACGATCGGAGCGAACCCACCATTGCTTCCGCACGCTTGCGGAGCTCGTCCCAGGACTGGTCCTCCTCTTCGTCGTCAAGAACGAAGATAGGGTCCGAAGCCTCGCGGGTCCGGAATCGGAGCAACTGGCCCCGGGCCTCGGGGCTCCGCCGCATAGCGACAAGGCTGCCGCCCGCCTGGATGAACTGCGCGTCCATGCCCACCTCTTCCGAGGCCCCGGGCGCCGACGCTGCGGCCGTCTCGACGCCGGCGGCAACCATATGCTCTCCGACTGGGACGGTGCCAACTGCGGTAGCGGCAGACGCCGGCATGGCCGACACGTCAGGCGGGCTCGGGACCGCGTCGGCGCCGGCCGCCTCCCCGATCACGATGGCCGCCTCGGCAGAGGAGCCCGCTTCGGGGACCTGCTCCCCCGGAACATGCGACGCCTGAGCCTCGTGCGGCGGAGCGCCCTGCGAAAGGGTCGGCTGAGCGGCGGGGGCCGAAATGGCGCCAGCTGCCTGGACCGACGCCGTCTTGAGGGCCTTCCGAGGCGCCAGGTCGGTAGGGCCATGGCTCCGCTTGCTGGAAAAAAGAAGAAAGGGAAAATCACGGCCAAGACGTGTGAATGAAGCGCCGGGACGGAGACATTCCAAGGTACTTACCCGCTCCGGGCCATGATCCACTGTGCCTGGGGGGAGGTCTCTTGGCTCCCGCTCCCTGGAACCACCGCCGAGGTCCGCCTCGCCAACAGCCCCGGCACCGCCCTCGCCTTGGACGCCCCTGACGCCCGGGAGGCGGACTGCCCAGGCGCCGCCATGGCAACCTGAGGACCGCCCCCCCGTGCTGCCGGCGCGGGGGACGGTTCTCGAGGGACGGACCCCTCGGCCCGGCTCCTTGGAGTCGCGTCAGCTCCTCCGGCCGAGGGGTCAAGAACCCTCTCGGGTTGCCCCCGCCCCTCAGGTCGGGGATCCGGCGCCTCGGCTCCAGGAACCGACGACATCGGCCCGCTCGGTGGCTGACTCGACAGCTCCCGGCCACACCCCAAGCCGGGGCTGAGGCCGAGACGGGCGGCCATGTCATCCTCCTCCTCTTCGTCGTCGTCATCGTCATCGTCGGACGTCTCCGGCGACAGCTCCCTGGGAAGTCCTTCCCTCTCCTGCTGGCGACGGCGTTTCTCCAGGGCGTCCCGAGCCCGCCTCCGCTTGCGGGCCCGGGCCTTCTCCGCATCCTTTTTCTTATTCTCCTCCTCCGCGGCAACCCGCCGCGCCGCCCGACCCACCGCGTCCTCCGGGACCCGCGGCAGGGAGGGTTTGTGCCGCCCCACCTCCTAAAAAGGGGGGAGGGGGAAAGAAACCCAATCGTGAGAACCAGGAGCAACCCGGTATATGAGGAAGGAAGGAGCGAACACTCACCAGAGCGACGCACCCCTGGTCGGGGCGCATTCGAGGCTGGGAGAAGGCATGGGGGTCTGGCTTCCCCATCGCGGCCGACACCCGCCATTGGAGGGCGTCATGGGGAAGAGGATCAGGGGACATCCGTGACCCCTCCCAGTCGGCCTCCTGGGTCATCTCCCAAAGCGACAGCTGCCGCTCCGCCAAGGGGAGCACCCTCCGACGGTGGATGGCGGCAACCACTCCCGCGGCGGTGAGTCCTCCCTCCCGCAACGCCTTCAGGGCCTGGAGAAGAGGTTCGAGGTTCTTCTGCCTCTCGTGTGGAGTCCCGTGGCGCCAGGCGTCAGGAGCGGCGGTGACAACCCGCTGAGAGAACGGCGGGAGCAACTCTTCGTCATTCCGGAGGTAGAACCACCGGCGCTGCCAACCCTTGTTTGAGGATGCGAGGACGGCAGGGATATACTGCGACGACCGCAACTGCCTCAACAAAAGGGTGCAGCCGCCGGCCCGCACCGCTGCGCGGACCTTCCTCTCCCCCATCGGCGAGGCAAAAAGCTCGGCAAAGAAGAGATGAGTCCACAAATCCCAATGGGGGGCGATCCCCAAATACCCCTCGCACACCGCTACGAAGATAGCGGCCTGCGAGATGGAGTTGGGGGTGAGGTTATGCAACTCCACCCCGTAATGGAACAGGATGGCCCGCATGAAGCGGCTCGACGGCACACCAAATCCCCGCTCATGGAAGGAGATGAAGCTCACGACGTACCCCGGCGGAGGGGATGGAGCGACTCCGCCCGCGGGAGGAATCCATTCCGGCCGCTGCTCATCGGTGAGAGGGCGGAGCAAACCCTCACCGACGAGGTCCTCCAGATCACCCGCCGTCACCGTGGAGAACGGCCACGGGTCGCGCGGCGGGATGATGGTCACCCGGTCAGCCATCGCCAAGGCAGAAAGGGTGGCGGCGCGAAGGACAGGGGAGAGCGGTTTTCTTTTCCTGGCTAGATCTCTCAGGCTGCAAAAAACCTAAGAGGGAGACGAGAAGCGGAGTCGAGAACCGTCACCGGACCCTCTCCGGGGTATATGAAGGCCAAGGTGAAGACGGTTCCAACGTACCGTCCGAACCGGACGCGGGGTTCAAAAAACGCAAAACAAAACAGCCGTTCCTCGAACGGCTCGCGCGCGCGCAACGGCAGCCTCGCCAACCGCTCGCCCCGGCGCATTAATTCCGCGGCTGGACAGGCGACGTTTCTGGCAGGAGCAGCTGGCGACGCTTCGCTTTCGCCAAAACGACCACACCAAAAAAGGTACGCCACGTCGCTCAATTTCGTACCTTTTTCCCTTTTTCCTCTTTCTCTATCTCTTGCAACAGGGACCGGGAAGGGGGATACCCCCAAAGGGATCCTTCCTCGTGAAGGAACTAGGCTCCGAGCCTCCTTACTGATCAGGGGTTCGAAGGCTGGCCCCCCGAAGGGTTCAACGGCCGCCTCAGATCGCGTGGGCCCAACACCCACTACTGGTCAGGGGTTCGAAGGTCGGCCCCCCGAAAGGTTCCACGACCGCCTCAGGCTACTCGGGCTCTGCGCCCATTACTGATCAGGGGTTCGAAGGCTGGCCCACCGAAGGGTTCACAGTCGCCTCAGACACCGAGCGAGGGATGACCAGGGGTACGTTCGATACATAACCAAGGCTCGGGCTGCGCTCCCGAGGTACCCTAGGACATTTCCGAGACCAGCGGGAACGATCCTGTAACGGAATCCCATCGGAGGGAGGCAACGAGCCCTCGGACCCCGTCGCCAGGGGACCGGGTCCGGCAGATCACCCGCAGGTACTTTTGGGCGTGCCTCCGGGCCCCTAGCCGACCCCCAACGAATGGGGCACGGACGTCCACTCGGATTACCCGATTGCAGCTCACCGGAGACACCATGTTCGGTGCCCATCGAGGGTAACATGGCGCTCTCCCCCCTCCTCCTTGCGGAAAGGCGACGTAGGGGCGTATGTAAAAAAGCCGAGTCTGTCCCTGATCGTCCTCTCGCCCTGTGCGGAGGCTCGGGGGCTGCTCTCACAAACCCGGCTCCGGCCGAACCGTTGACAGCGTCAACATACCAGCCCGAGAACTTGGGCCCTGATAGTGCACCCGGGCTACGGCCTGTTCGCATGAGGGAACCGCCAGACCAGCCGAGGCATTACGCAAGGCATTAAGACCTCGAAGGAGTGAAACCACTCCTCCGAGGCCTCGGGGGCTACACCCGGCGGGTGCGCTCGCGCGCACCCACCGGAACAAAGTGCAACCGAGAAAGGCTGGTCCCCTTGCAAAAAAGTGCGATGAAAGCCTCCAAGCGAGTGCTAACACTCCCTTCGAGGCTCGGGGGCTACTGTCGGGGACCATAATTAGGGGTACCCTCAAGACGCCTAATTCTCAGCTGGTAACCCCCATCAGCATAAAGCTGCAGAGGCCTGATGGGTTTGATTAAGTCAGGGATCAGTCCATACGAGCGACTCGATCGCGCCTCGCCCGAGCCTAGCCTCGGGCAAGGGCAGCTGACCCTGAGGTGTTTCCGTCTCGCCCGAGGCCCCCTTTTTACGGCAGACGCATCTCCGGCTCGCCCGAGGCCTTGCCTTCGTTGAGAAGCAACCCTGACTAAATCACCGCGCCAACCGACCAAGTCACCGGGGCATTTAACGCAAAGAGTGAGACCGACCGACGACCAGGCTTTGCCAGAGGTGCCATAGGAGGCTTCGCCCGACCCAGGGCTCGGACTCGGGCTAAGGCCCCGGAAGACGGCGAACTCCGCTCCGCCCGACCCAGGGCTCGGACTCGGGCTAAGGCCCCGGAAGACGGCGAACTCCGCTCTGCCCGACCCAGGGCTCGGACTCGGGCTAAAGCCCCGGAAGACGGCGAACTCCGCTCCGCCCGACCCAGGGCTCGGACTCGGGCTAAGGCCCCGGAAGACGACGAACTCCGCTTCGCCCGACCCAGGGCTCGGACTCCGCCCTGGCCTCTGCCGAACGACCTCCGCCTCGCCCGACCCAGGAGCTCAGGTTCGGCCTCGGCCATGCAGGACAGACTCGACCTCGACTTCGGAGGAGCCTCCACGACGCCCGACCTAGGACACAAGTCCACCACGTCAATAGGAAGCGTCATCATCACCCTGCCCTGAGCCGACTCGGGTCGTAGAGAACAAGACCGGCGTCCCATCTGGCCAGCTCCGCTAGATAGGCAATGATGGCGCCCCACTAGACCATGACGACGGTGACTCTCGGCTCCCTTACGGAAGCAGAGAGACGTCAGCAAGAGCACAGCTGTTCCAACAGCTGTCCCTCCATCAGGCTCCGTTACTCCTCCGACAGCCACGACGCCACACCGGCTGAGTGCCAAGATCTCTCCGGCTGCCACCTTGGCATGTACTTAGGGCACTAGCTCTCCCCCGCTAGACACGTAGCACCTTGCTACACCCCCATTTTGTACACCTGGATCCTCTCCTTACAACTATAAAAGGAAGGACCAGGGCCTTCCTAGAGAAGGTTGGCCTCGCGGGAACGAGGGCAGGGGCAGGCGCTCTCTTGGGGCCGCTAGCTCCCCTCACCCGCGCGGACGCTTGTAACCCCCTACTGCAAGCGCACCCGACCTGGGCGCGGGGCGAACACGAAAGGCCGCGGGATCTCCGTCTCCCTCGTCACGACCCGGCTCCGGCCACCGACCTCGCTCTTTCCCCCCTTTGCGCTCGCCCACGCGCTCGACCCATCTGGGCTGGGGCACGCGGCACTCTCACTCGTCGGCTCGGGGACCCCCCGGTCTCGAAACGCCGACACAAATCAATCTAAATTTGATTAATTTTATAGAAAATGGTAATTAAGATATCAAGTAATTAAGCTAATGATATTATGAAATGTACTATCATAATTTACCTTTTCTGATAGATTAGGTGTTAACTTATGTTGTTTTATAGAAACTTGGTCAAATCTAGATCCTAGGGCAACTAAAAATCTATTTTTAGTTTGGTGGGAGTATAATACTATAAATAAGACTATTAAATCCCTACGATAACATTGGATAGGCATGTAAAAATAATTTAAGCCAGTTAATTGGTACTCCCTCCATCCACATTAGTTTATCTTTCTAGGTTTATCCTGAGTTGAATTATTTAAATTTTGACCAGCAACATATATAAGATTAAATTGTTTTAAACTAAAAGAATTACATATTATTAAATTATTTTAAACTAAAAGAATTACATATTATGATAGTTTAAGTCATGATGAATTTAGTAATTTTACTTTTATGTTGTAAAATTTTATAAAATAGGACAAAAATCAAAAATAACAAACTCATGTAGATAGAGGGAGAATGTATTCCTCTACCTAAAAAAATTGTCATTCTAGAACAATCCAGATAGTAGAATGGTGTGTAACTCAAACGACTTGCTACCTTTATTTCTTAGACATCTTCTATACACATGGTTAAGGGTATATTTGGATTCTTTAATCTAAAATTTGGTTGTCTAAGTGGAAGGCCAAAACATCAAATAACTTCAGTTTACTGTACAATTTAAAATTCAGGAGGAGCTAATACGATCTACTCCCTCCGTTTCGTTTTAGTTGTCGCTGGATAGTGCAAAATTGAACTATCGAGCGACAACTAAAAAGAAACGGAGGGAGTAAAATTTAGTAGTTAAACTCTAGAGCATGGGATTCGAACAGGATCTAATTGGCTCACTTAATTACTATGCATGTAAGTGTAACTAATGATCTGTCTGAAGCTACGCAGTGAACGCAGACGGGGGTTGAGGACAGGAAAGTCGAATTGGCAACCGGTCGTGGGTTAATTAACAAGTTTCATAGACATTCACTACACGACGGTTCACTTACAGCGACCTACGGTTGGTTGCTAAAACGGCCTTTAGCGACCTACGGTTGGTCGCTAAAAACTTTTAGCGACCCATAAGGATGGTCGCTGTAAGTGCCGTCGCTAAAGGCTTTAGCGACCGACATCTTTTTAGCGACCGACCGTCCGTTGCTAATATTGTATATTTAGCGACCAACCGTAGGTTGTTGTACTATAGATTTAGCAACCAATCGTGAGTCGTTATACTATACATTTAGCAACCAACAGAAAGTTGCCCCTAGTTATAGTCGTTAATAATGATAATATACCATTAATTAGCATTCAACAACTGTTATATGTACAAAAGCATCACAAATCACCAATTTTTATACACATAATCACATAGATATACAAATTTAATTAGTATTGCACAATGATAGATCCACATCACATAAACCATCAACAAGCACCACAACAAAATCATTCACAAAACCTACACATGTTATTATGTTTTGCACATATTTGCAAACACTTTACAAAATCATTCACAAAAGTACTAACGCTTGGTGAGCATCTCTCATCCTGGCACTTGTTCGATTCACCCACTTTAGCTTCGTCCATCAGCATTATCTTGAGATCAATCCAAACCTTGTCTTCAACATCACGTGATCAATTAACGTACCTAAATGACATTTATAATGCATATGAGTGAGTAGGAGCATAAATAGCACAAGATAGATAAGTTATACTAAGGAGGATACAAACTTAAAGCAAAACATCACAACTCTTAGGTGTAACAACTAGATATATTAAATTCTACATCAAACATGACGTTCTAGTCAATCGGACCCAAATCAATCATCAAGTAACATTAGCAACATACAAGTCCTAATATATTTAGAATATAACACTGATGTACTGCAATACTTAAAAACAATTACTATATGTTGACATATCACTACGTATCACAATTACGTTTCTCTGGCTTAACCAAATCTAACACAAACATCAAAGAATATTGAACCCTACACAAGCTATGTATTTTCCTTAACTAGAACATAGAATATTGAACCCTACACAAGCTATGTATTTTCTTAAAATGCTAAAGTCTAAGGCAAGCGGCATCTGATCTCACATGTTTACACGGTACTCGTCGTGGATTTTCTCCATGATGTCCTTTGCTCCCTGCTCGGTCAGAACAACCTTGCACGCGATCTGACACAGCTTAGGCTCCATCATCTCGAACTGCATCGCGAACACAAATGAGACTCCTGCTAATTGCAGCAAAAGCAGCTCGCAGGAGGCGAATGGTAAGTGGTAACAATTACAAAACTGCTGCAGTCCTAGAGGAATTACCACGTAGGGTGAGTTCTCGATTCGGTCGCCGCGAAGGACCTGGCCGAGGTTCTCGGCGCTGTTGACGATGGTGTCCGGCCTGCAGAAGGGGAGGGAGTAGTAGGAGTATGGCAGCTGCGTCTTGATGGAGCTCAGCTGGTTCACCTTCACGGCGAGCAAGTCGTTCTGCAACCAGCCACCACGACCCACACACAGATGACTCGTATGTCCCGACGCGGAGCACGCGGCCGCCGCGGACGGACACGGCGTCGGCAAAGGGTCGGGCGGGGTCCACGGTGTAGATGGTGCCGTTGGCCAGCACCATGTCGGCGAAGCGGTCCCGCGGTGGCGTCCCTGCAAATGGGAGGAGAGTTGGACGGGTCAGCCTTTGGCGTCGCGCGTGAGGGGAACAGAAGAGAGGAGAGGACTGCGTAACTTACGTGGGAAGGGGAGGAGGACGGTGGCGGTGGCTATGGCGACGGCCGCCGCGACGAGAGCGCTCTGGGCGGCCGATGGCAATGGCATGGTTGCGCAAGAGGGAGGAGGGACCGGCGCCGCCTTGGGTTTGGCGGCTAGGGTTGGGGGCACGGCCGGTTTCATGGGCCCTGGTGGGCCGGCTAGGCTAGGTTAGTTTTTTATTTCTTTTCTAATTCCTTTCTAATTTCAAAATATAATTTTAAATAACCATAAAATTTATAACAATTAACCCAAAACTATTTATAAATAAAATATTTATTTTTGGGACTAATAATTATATTATTAATTTACTAGGATTTTCATTTAACAAGAAATATTTGTTAAATATCTAAAAAATCAATTATAAGCAATCAAAAATCATTCCAAAGGTAAATAAATAACAAGCACTTTTTTAAAAAAAATTGATTATCATAAATATCATTATTAACTAAATGTATTATTTTTATTTAATGATTTTTATAGTGTTACACCTGGGCAGCAGCTTCTGGGATGAAGACGAGAAGGCGGTTGTTTATAAACCTTTGTCTCCCTAGAAAACCATTCACTTGTGATCCATGATTTATCCATACTCTTTATGTAGGATTTGAAAAGACTTTCAACTCGAATCTAATATCATATAAGCACAAAGAACATAGGTGCATACTATAGTCATGTCCATACATAAACAAACCAGGAAATAAACATACAAGCAATATAAAAAAGAAATAAATCACCACGCAATTTAGCGATCAATGTTTACTTGTTTTAATTAATTTTTAGTCACTAACATCTACACGTAAGTTCAAGCTATAAGATTTGATAGTGATCCTTGCTCTATAGCAACCCACCGCTAGTCCCCGACGACATCTATAGCGACCAACCATAAGTTGTTAAATTTCTAGACTTTTAGCGACCAACCGATCGTTGCTACAAAAGGATTTAGCGACTGATCGTCGGTCCCTAACCTTTAGCAACTAACAGTTGGTACCTAATAAGGGTCGCTAAAGATCAACCGTCGTGTAGTGATTATGGTAGACATTATTGATTGAATAGTAAGTTGTTTTTATGGGTGGAGGAAGTACTTATGTCCAAAGAAGAAATTAGAAAAACTAGAAAATCTATAGGCTAGCTAACGTCAAGGATTATATCAAAACTATATTTGGACCATCCTTCAACTATATCCTATGTAGTTGAACTATTAGATAATCATAGTCAATGATAACATCACAGTTCTCACCACTCATTCAAAATTGTACATAAAACAGTAGCTTCATACGGCTCCTTTATGATCAGAAAAATAAGAAATGATTGTTTTGTTTCGGTATTATCCTTAGGCATAGATTTAATTAAACAAGATAAATTTGATTGGAAAGTCAAAAATTAGACCAAAGCAAGTATGTCTGCTATATTAAAAAACACTTTTAAATTGATCTCAGCGTTTGTATAATAGTATAGTTTTTCTTTGTTTCATAATAACTTAATATACAGAAAAATTGACACGTTTTTGTAAGTTTGGACACCTGCGTTAAGCTTCATTTGTACCGTGATACAATGGATAACACGCCAATCAATAGATGTTGTGATGTACTAACTCCACGCCACCAGCATTTGGGCTCATATATAGGCGTTGACTCTTGATGTGGGGTGCTGACACACAATTGCCCCAGGAAATCATCCAATATACTAGCAATATATTGTTGATGTTGCCTTGCCTCGTACAATTAACATACTCCATCCGTCCTAAAATATAATTCGTTTTAGACTAATCACACATTCATTAAGTAACATATGAATGCAGATTACATGTATGTGTATATTCATTGTCATTTGAATGAATGTGGACAGAAAAAAAGTGAAATAGAAAGAACTATATTTTGAGATGGATGGAGTAGTGTCTATCCTTCGACCGCCTAGGCAAGAGGCAACGGAAACCAGACAAAAGAAATTCAAATCACCACTCTCCTCGTACCATCACTAGATGTGGGCTACTGCTGATGTTAAACCACACTTGTATAAAGTTAGGCGCTCAAATTATAGAGAGATACAGATACGCCAAAACGTCATTGCCTCCCTCTCCAATAAAGTCGTTGTGGCGGCGCCAAGAGTAATCTATTCAAAGGTTGTGTCTCTTCATGGACCATCCGAGCAACAGGAATGTATACAATTATGAGAACATAGGTCGCTGTTCCATGTACAAGACAAGTAGAGTACATGATACAACATTGAGCCCTTCAATCATAAATATGGTTAGGAGATTATATATATATGGGAAATCATGTAAAGATGCGATCTTTGTCCTTCGTATTTTTTAATTAACCCTCTAGAGACCCCTCAAGCGAGACTCCATATTAAGTCATGTACAACCATAACCCCCTCCACTATACTCCAAGCACAATGCACAACTAAGACATAATGTGATACAATAGATGTGCCTAAAACATGTGTTTCACTATATTCATCGCACCAATCAGACTAATGAATAAAATCAATGCACCAATCAACTATATCTTATACTTCAAGCATAGATTCAAGAGGCATGTCTTCATCAAGAGACGTATTCTAAGTTTGTTTTTACGTCTAGCCCTCTAAACATAGCTCAAAACACCCATTGTACATGCCCTAAAATACAGTTCTACATATCCTATACTCCCTTTGTCTAGAAGCAATAGACACATTCGACTATATATAATTTTTTTTATAAACTTTAGTCCGCAGTTAGTAAATCGTATGCAAATCTATAGCATAAAACATAAAGCAATAGTATTTCTTTTTAACAATTGACAATATTTTATAAGAAAAATTAAATCTCAACCAAAATATGTTTCGCATGACTTTACCTCTGATGGAACGTATCATGACGAAGCTTAGTGATTAACTCATGACGAAGTATTGTCTTAGTAGTTCAAACAAAGATCATGCATGGGCAGGGTTGGATATCCCGTGTTCAAAGGTTGATAGAGCCCTATTTCACATGTTGACCAAGGTTACTATTGGAAATGGAGATGTGGCATCCTTTTGGTACTCCAACTAGCTAAATGGCTCTTAGGCGCGCACCTTAGCTCCTTTGCTCTTCGAGAAGACCAACCAAAAGAAGATCACTGTAGAAACCGTAGAAACCAAACGCTGCAAAAACCACAGTATAAATGACCAACTAAATAAGGTAAAGGGCAAAGTAAACATGTGATTTAAAAAGATTGTGGGCTCCTTGCAGAACGTTTTGAAGCCAAATAAATATATTAACATGTAACACATAAATGCCCAACTAAATAAGGTAAAGAACAAGAAGTTGTTGTTTCTCTGTATGTGTGAGTTAGCTTATTATCTATCTGTGTGATGTACATAACAACCATGTTGTTGTTTCTGTGATGTAAGAACAAGAAGTTTTTGTGAAGAACAAGCAGTTTTGTGAATTAAGAACGGACAGTTTGTGTATCTATATTGAGTTGCCCTAGTTTCTGCAAAGTAAGAAAATTGTGGGTTGTTCTCCTGTAGTAGTCTGTTTTCTTATAGTTATCTGACATCAGTTATTTTTTGTGGTGTCATATGCAAACCGGTAAGGCTAAATCATGTCATAAATCTGTGCCTGCTTTCTTATTGCTACATCTGAATCATGACCTGAATCATGTCCTGAGAAAATTGTTAGATCTTGCCCGTTGGCTGCCATATCATGTGAGATCATGGCTATTGTTTGCATCTTTCCTTTTAGTAAAAAAAGTTTCATATGCTTATTTTATTTGCTTCGGCCACAATAAGTTATTTATTTTAAGATGCTGCAATGTCCTTCAGTTTTTAGGCCACATAATGTGAGTTGCATCATTTGTTTCGGCTTCTAAATCATTAGCTTCAGCACAACAATTTTTTAGTACCTCATTTGCTTCGGCCACTGAAACTGTGTTTTAGTACAACATTTGATTTGGTTACTAAAGCTGCATTATATCACAAGCTGTATAAACTGAAATAGAAAGTTGTATAAACTAAAACAGAAAGTAGGACATGAATGCATGGAACCCAGCTACTAAATAAACTGACACTTAAACTTGGGCGGGGCACGCCGCACACACGCCCGGCGTGGGGGACTTGGGGGGACCTTCGACGATTGCTGGATGGCTAACATAAATGGCCTTGGGGTTCCAACATAAACCTAATTTAAGGCTCAATGGTTGGAAACAGACATTCAATTTGGCCCCTAAACAAATTGAGTACATAGCTAGTTGAAATATAGGACCCAATTATTGGGCTAATGATTGGAGTTGCTATGAATAGAACAAAATTTAATTAAACTCTCAGGAGGAAGATGAATAAAGGGATGGAGAGAGGTAGGAGCAGATGAGTGACTGGTGAGGCATAGCGGCACTAACCCAGCGCAACATTAACCTAGCTTGGTGTAGCTCGCACATGGTGGTGAGGGCATGGAGGAGGCAGGGGTTGGGGTCGAGCTCAAGCAGTGTACCTATTTTTGATATCAGCTCCACGTCGAAACGAATGGCATCGCAACCTCCTCGATCCTGCACTGGAATTTGGGACCGGGAGAAGGCTAGCATGGAACAAAAAAAACATAAATTAGATTTAGCACATGAGAGATTAGAGGAACAGGGGACATGCGCTACCCACCGTCGGGGACGAGGAGGTCTTCGTTGGTATCGTGGGCTATGCTGCGGCTGGAGTAGGCGGCGGGGATGCCTCAGATTAGGACATTGGGAAGGCGAGGAGGCGGAGGCGTCGACAACGGCGGCTGCGACAGGTAGGGTTAGGGTTTAGCTATGTATGGGAAGGGTGGTGGAGGAGGAGAACGGGGAAGCAGAGAGCTCCCAACGCTCGCTGTGGTGCGGTTCTTCGGGAGAGAGGGAGCTCCATGCGGAGGCAGCGCTTGCGATGGCGACGCTCGACGGCAGCTTCCGAATTGTGGTGGGGTCAGATTCTAGGTCGGGCCGTCGGGGTGGCGAGGCAAAGGATGCAGACTTGAGAATTATGGGAAAAATTAAACCATAATAAAAATAACTAGTAATTTTGATTTTTTTAATAAGGTTAGTAAGTCAAACTTGGTGTCCAAAAAATCAAACGATCTATAAATTGGGATGGAGGAAGTACTTTGTAAGTATCAAAACCAATATATTGATTTTCATAAATACTGTTGCAACACATGATAAGCGTTTCTATGTAACACAAATTGTATGGATATTCTACGGATGACAAACATTGCTAGGTAATTTGGATATTGGCAACGCATGGTAAACGTTGCCAGTTGATTTTCTTGCAACATATAAATATGTGTGTTGCTAGCATCCGTTGCTACCTAATTTCTTACAACGCATAAACCATTTTGTTGCAATGTATATGTTGCTATAGGGGTGTTTGTGTTGTAGTGGGATTCTATGACTCAATATGAATCTCTTTGATTCTTTAGCATGAACTCTCACAATCACGGTGGAGTTACTGTCAGGAGAAACTACTTTTTTCAACTCTCAACCCTTAGTTCATTTCGGATAACCACTTCACAAAATTAGCAAAGAATTACTTATTTTAAAAAAACTATTTGGCAAAGCTCCTACTAGATCTAGCAGAGAATCAACTCTAGGAGATCTGCCAAAAAGAACATAGAGCTTTGGTTTGCAACAACGGATGGGTAGGTGGGCTACATTTATTTGAGTAATAATCTTATTGTATTGTATCATACTTTATTCATTTCAAATTATAATAAATTGTTTTAGTTTTTTTAATATATAGATTTTGCTATACAACATCTAGATATATACGTTTAAATACATAAGAAAAGTTATTTACTTAGGAAAGCTAAAACAATTTATACTTTGCTACCGTGGAGTATAAAAATATTTAGTTGTCTAAATCAAATCAATCTAAATTTGATTAATTTTATAGAAAATGGTAATTAAGATATCAAGTAATTAAGCTAATGATATTATGAAATGTACTATCATAATTTACCTTTTCTGATAGATTAGGTGTTAACTTATGTTGTTTTATAGAAACTTGGTCAAATCTAGATCCTAGGACAACTAAAAATCTATTTTTAGTTTGGTGGGAGTATAATACTATAAATAAGACTATTAAATCCCTACGATAACATTGGATAGGCATGTAAAAATAATTTAGGCCAGTTAATTGGTACTCCCTCCATCCACATTAGTTTATCTTTCTAGGTTTATCCTGAGTTGAATTATTTAAATTTTGACCAGCAACATATATAAGATTAAATTGTTTTAAACTAAAAGAATTACATATTATTAAATTATTTTAAACTAAAAGAATTACATATTATGATAGCTTAAGTCATGATGAATTTAGTAATTTTACTTTTATGTTGTAAAATTTTATAAAATAGGACAAAAATCAAAAATAACAAACTCATGTAGATAGAGGGAGAATGTATTCCTCTACCTAAAAAAATTGTCATTCTAGAACAATCCAGATAGTATAATGGTGTGTAACTCAAACGACTTGCTACCTTTATTTCTTAGACATCTTCTATACACATGGTTAAGGGTATATTTGGATTCTTTAATCTAAAATTTGGTTGTCTAAGTTGAAGGCCAAAACATCAAATAACTTCAGTTTACTGTACAATTTAAAATTCAGGAGGAGCTAATACGATCTACTCCCTCCGTTTCGTTTTAGTTGTCGCTGGATAGTGCAAAATTGAACTATCCAGCGACAACTAAAAAGAAACGGAGGGAGTAAAATTTAGTAGTTAAACTCTAGAGCATGGGATTCGAACAGGATCTAATTGGCTCACTTAATTACTATGCATGTAAGTGTAACTAATGATCTGTCTGAAGCTACACAGTGAACGCAGACGGGGGTTGAGGACAGGAAAGTCGAATTGGCAACCGGCCGTGGGTTAATTAACAAATTTCATAGACATTATGGTAGACATTATTGATTGAATAGTAAGTTGTTTTTATGGGTGGAGGAAGTACTTATGTCCAAAGAAGAAATTAGAAAAACTAGAAAATATATAGGCTAGCTAACGTCAAGGATTATATCAAAACTATATTTGGACCATCCTTCAACTATATCCTATGTAGTTGAACTATTAGATAATCATAGTCAATGATAACATCACAGTTCTCACCACTCATTCAAAATTGTACATAAAACAGTAGCTTCATACGACTCCTTTATGATCAGAAAAATAAGAAATGATTGTTTTGTTTCGGTATTATCCTTAGGCATAGATTTAATTAAACAAGATAAATTTGATTGGAAAGTCTAAAATTAGACCAAAGCAAGTATGTCTGCTATATTAAAAAACACTTTTAAATTGATCTCAGCGTTTGTATAATAGTATAGTTTTTCTTTGTTTCATAATAACTTAATATACAGAAAAATTGACACGTTTTTCTAAGTTTGGACACCTGCGTTAAGCTTCATTTGTACCGTGATACAATGGATAACACGCCAATCAATAGATGTTGTGATGTACTAACTCCACGCCACCAGCATTTGGGCTCATATATAGGCGTTGACTCTTGATGTGGGGTGCTGACACACAATTGCCCCAGGAAATCATCCAATATACTAGCAATATATTGTTGATGTTGCCTTGCCTCGTACAATTAACATACTCCATCCGTCCTAAAATATAATTCGTTTTAGACTAATCACACATTCATTAAGTAACATATGAATGCAGATTACATGTATGTGTATATTCATTGTCATTTGAATGAATGTGGACAGAAAAAAGTGAAATAGAAAGAACTATATTTTGAGATGGATGGAGTAGTGTCTATCCTTCGACCGCCTAGGCAAGAGGCAACGGAAACCAGACAAAAGAAATTCAAATCACCACTCTCCTCGTACCATCACTAGATGTGGGCTACTGCTGATGTTAAACCACACTTGTATAAAGTTAGGCGCTCAAATTATAGAGAGATACAGATACGCCAAAACGTCATTGCCTCCCTCTCCAATAAAGTCGTTGTGGCGGTGCCAAGAGTAATCTATTCAAAGGTTGTGTCTCTTCATGGACCATCCGAGCAACAGGAATGTATACAATTATGAGAACATAGGTCACTGTTCCATGTACAAGACAAGTAGAGTACATGATACAACATTGAGCCCTTCAATCATAAATATGGTTAGGAGATTATATATATATGGGAAATCATGTAAAGATGCGATCTTTGTCCTTAGTATTTTTTAATTAACCCTCTAGAGACCCCTCAAGCGAGACTCCATATTAAATCATGTACAACCATAACCCCCTCCACTATACTCCAAGCACAATGCACAACTAAGACATAATGTGATACAATAGATGTGCCTAAAACATGTGTTTTACTATATTCATCGCACCAATCAGACTAATGAATAAAATCAATGCACCAATCAACTATATCTTATACTTCAAGCATAGATTCAAGAGGCATGTCTTCATCAAGAGACGTATTCTAAGTTTGTTTTTACGTCTAGCCCTCTAAACACAGCTCAAAACACCCATTGTACATGCCCTAAAATACAGTTCTACATATCCTATACTCCCTTTGTCTAGAAGCAATAGACACATTCGACTATATATAATTTTTTTTTATAAACTTTAGTCCGCAGTTAGTAAATCGTATGCAAATCTATAGCATAAAACATAAAGCAATAGTATTTCTTTTTAACAATTGACAATATTTTATAAGAAAAAATAAATCTCAACCAAAATATGTTTCGCATGACTTTACCTCTGATGGAACGTATCATGACGAAGCTTAGTGATTAACTCATGACGAAGTATTGTCTTAGCAGTTCAAACAAAGATCATGCATGGGCAGGGTTGGATATCCCGTGTTCAAAGGTTGATAGAGCCCTATTTCACATGTTGACCAAGGTTACTATTGGAAATGGAGATGTGGCATCCTTTTGGTACTCCAACTAGCTAAATGGCTCTTAGGCTCGCACCTTAGCTCCTTTGCTCTTCGAGAAGACCAACCAAAAGAAGATTTGCCATCGACGGTAACAGATGGGTCTCCCACATGCTGACGGTGGAGTCACTCATGGAAATTATAGAGTATGTGGCTCTCTGGGAGGCCATTAGTGAGGTGGCTCTAGATCCTACCACGGAGGACGATATAAGTTGGAGGTGGACTCTGGATGGCGTGTTTACCATCAAAAGCACTTACCTTGCCTAGTTCTAGGGCAGTCAGCCCTCAGCCCAGGCTTAGGCTCATGCCGATCTGGAAGGCAAAGATAGAACCTAAACGCCACTTCTTCGCATGGACTTTGCTTCATTGGAAAATTCTCACGGATAAAGAATTTGTTGCGGTCAGTGGACGGTTGCATGACCCAATTTGCATGTTGTGTAGGCAAGAGCCAGAAATATTGACCATCTTTTCAAAGATTGTGTGTTCACCAAGGAGGTTTGGAACCTTCTACTGCTTTGGTTCAATATTAATGCTCTCCATGTCGTGGACAGCCAAAGATCGTCATATAATTGGTGGAGAAAGATTCGACTTAAAGTTGTGCAGCATGGGCGCAGAGGTTTTGACGGTCTCATGATCTATTTTTTGTGGGAGATTTGGAAAGAGAGGAATAGAAGAACTTTTCCAGAATTTAGAGAAGTCATTTTTAGCAGTTGTGCTCCTCATCAAAGACATCTTTTCCTATCAGCGGAATGCTGCAGCGTTTTAAGGAATGGTGTGTGTAATTTCTGTCTGAGTGATTTTTTATCTCTTTTAGCGTTTTTTTTAGGATGGACGGTGTTATCTGCTCTTCTTTATACGTGGTTTTCTTTCCTTTTCCCTATATAATATATTTTGCCACGACAACTCCCTTAGAGCATCTCCAACAATGCCTCAAACTAGTGCCTCAAATTGAAATATGGAGCTCTACACAGGAAACCAACAGTGCCCTATTTCATAAAATTTTGTCAAAAAACTATAGGGCACCATCTCAAGTGACTCAAATATACTACACCGTAGTGGGCTGCCCTATAATCTAGATTTGGGGCTTTACTGTTGGAGCGGTGTGTTTTGTTGGTGCCCTAAATTCTATAAAATATACTTAATTTCAAATTATAGGGCATTTTTATAGGTCACGTTGTTGAAGATGCTCTTACCGTGCTTTCGAAAAAAATGTACACATAAACAAGATATAGTAAACGTCGTCCTCATTCATTATTATACTTATAATAATTTGTTGTTTCCCTTTCGATTTTTCAATCATCTAGCTTTTCGTCCCTTTTGTCTCCCACGAGTCCACGACGACGATCGGCGAGCCAGTCCAAGACCGCAAGAGGCCAAATCCAATCGCGAACCACCGCCGGCGCCATCGTCTACGTCTACTACCTGCTCCCGCCCAGAGGCCGCAGCATCCACCACTCGAGGACTTGCAGAGTCTGCAGCAGCAGCTTCAGCTGGCCAGACTCCGTCCGCCGATCAACACACGGGCACAACTCCTCCCGTTTCCTCGTTTCGAGGCTGCACCGCGCCGCCTCCAAGACGCCGGGAGCCTCATCGCCTCCTCTGGCGAAAAACCGCTTCTCTCCGGCGAGCTGCCTCCGTTTCCGGGTGATCGAGTCTACGCGCGCATCGCCTCTTCCCAAGGCAGGATAGGATCCCTTATCGGCCTGACGCGATTCGTGGATCCGACGGCGAGGTCTGCGCCGTCCACAGGCCACAGCTTACAGCACCGCTCCTCCCCTCTCCTTGTCCTTACTCTGGCAGCGCAACCCTCCCTGCTTCGACTGTCCTTTTTTTTCCACATGGAGACTCACTAGACTACTAGAGTTGTCCCTCCGCTAGCCGCACGGATCATCTCCGTCCTCACCTATTCTCTCTCTCTCTCTCTCTCTCTCTCGCTCGCTCGCTCTGCAGGTCTTGGAGGTAGTGCCGTCGACGAGGCATCTCCACCCCTCCGGCGAGCTCCCCTTCCAAAAAGTGGTGAGGTAAGCCTGCTCCCATTCCTTACCTTTAGTCTCGTATAGGTGTGAATATCTCGTGTAATTCTTCTGAAGACAAAACTCACAGTTGACGATTAGAAGTTTAGAACTATGCAAAACTACGACGATCATGTATGTACTTCCCGCTCGCTGAATCAGACATGACCAGTTGTTTTGCTTTTCTTAAGGAAAAGATAAAATAAAAAAAGTAAGACTATATTCATGATTCTCAGACTCTGAACCATGTCGGTGTTGTCTCTAGTATACTTGCTTTGTTATGTGTAGCACAGGGTTATGCTGAGCTGTGTAGCGCATGGATAAGAGATCGTTTTGGTTCTATTTTCATTTTCATATATTACTTCACGCGTACCTTTAAATTCCTAATTTCAATTTATCCTTGATTAAAATGTTTACGAATTGTTCTCCACAAATCATTACAAGACTAAAGAAAAGCGCAGGGATGCTACAGGAAACAATTTGCCCTACGTAAAGAACAATAGGAAACACCTTAAGGTAAACCGGGACTCTCCCAGATTAACCAGGATTGATCAAACATTCAGTAGGGCATTTAATCTTATGAATGAAATAAGGTAACTAAGAAAGAACCATGGTAAATTCATCAAGATTGAGCAAAGTTCCTTTTCAAAACACCTTTATTCATCAGAAATAAGGTAAAGGATCAAGTATTCCAGATTAATGCCCAGGGTGTCTCCTATTGCTCTCTCAGTAGGACAGATTGTTCATTGTAGCCTCTCTGCATCCTTCCTTAATCTTATATGACAATTTGTGGGAAAAAGTTCCAAAAATGGAATGTTTATAACTTGGTTAATTCCAGTGCATCTTATATATATAGTATGGCTTAAACATCTCATCTAACCTTTCTCAGGCAGTGCTTTGGATATTAGCTTTTGCATTTTAGTGGATCGGTACTCCCAGGGGTTATGCATGACAGCCCCTGTGGCTCTTCCAAATGATCGAGCAGCAGTCTCCCATTCTGCAAGGGTTGACTTATTCCGAGACACTAGTTGCAACATAGAAAAGGAGGTGTTGGCCAGTATGGGAAATGACCAAGATTCGACTGCTGCTGGAACAAATCCTGGTTTCAGAGTTGGGGAGATCAGGTTTGGCAATGGAGATGTTTATTCTGGCACATTGTTGGGGAACACACCAGAGGGTTCAGGCCAGTATCGCTGGTCAGATGGTTGCACCTATGACGGTGAGTGGACGAGAGGGATGAGGCATGGGCAAGGAAAGACGCAATGGCCATCTGGAGCCACCTATGAGGGCGAGTATTCTCGCGGCTATGTATACGGTGAAGGCACCTATACGGGTCCAGATAAAATCATCTACAAGGGACGGTGGAAGTTGAATCGCAAGCATGGGCTTGGATATCAGACATATCCAAATGGAGACACGTTTGAAGGTTCGTGGATTCAGGGAGAAATAGTAGGTCACGGGAAGTACACATGGGCAAATGAGGACACTTACGTTGGCAACATGAAAAGTGGCAGGATGTCAGGGAAAGGAACTCTTACATGGAAAAATGGGGACTCATATGAGGGTAACTGGATAGATGGCATGATGCATGGGTATGGAATCTATACATGGAATGAATGCGGGTATTACATTGGAACATGGACAAGGGGACTGAAGGATGGGAAAGGTAAATTCTATCCGGAAGGTTGCAGAGTTCCTGTTAACGATGAGCTGTATATCAAAAATCTAAGAAACCGTGGTGTACTGCCTGATATTAGAAGGCAGAATCATGGCTCACGCATACTTCACTCTTCCTCGGTTGACATGGGGAACATGAAGGTTGGTATAACCAGGCAATCTTCAGATGTTTTGTACAAAAGGAATCCAACTGAGCAGCCTCCTTTGAAGAATGTGTCTTTGGAAAGACGGTGGAGCCTTGAGGTGGCTATTGAAAAGTTTATTGGCCATGAATCGATTGAAAGTTCTGGTCAAGAAAGCTTGGAAAACTTGAGTGATTCTCGTATGCCCATACTGGAAAGAGAATACATGCAAGGCGTTCTAATCAGTGAGGTGGTTCTTGACAGGAGTTTTTCAGACTCCTCAAAGAAGACAAAACGCCGCCAGAAGAAAATGGTAAGGGACACAAAAAGGCCTGGAGAGGCGATAATTAAGGGACACAGAAGCTATGATTTAATGCTCAGCCTGCAGATTGGAATCAGGTAGCACCTCCTGAGATCATGGTTTCAGTTTGCATTCTTTTTTCTGTTCATTGTTTGTTCAGCTATTACTAGCTTAGCTACTCCCTAATGAGTGTTCTTGTTTATAGAATAATCCTCTCTTGGAACCATATAATAGGTTCCTTGTCATTAGGCTCGTGGAACTAGTGATGTATTTTTGAAAAATGGCTGGTATCATTTATTCATTTAGCTTCTAGCTAGAGAGTAATGATGTAAGGTTTGCTTGATGTACTAGCACCAGCAAATAGGGTTTGCTTTAAAAAAACAAAAGATTGTATCTCTCATAAACACATTACAGATATGGTTTGGATCATTCAAAATATGTGGTGCCATTTGCATGGTACATTGAAAGGTATGAACTAATGCAGTAGTGGTTAGTTGGTTACTGCATTAGTGTCTTACTGGCTCCAAGCTTGCAACCTGCACTTTTCGTGTTAGGAACTGCTAGCTTCTGCAACGTACATTTTCTTTAATTAAATCCAGGGTATGATGTTTACAGATTGTTTTAGGTATATTTGAAATCGGCAATGGTTTTTTGTACTTAGGTACACAGTTGGGAAGATTACACCAATTCAAAAACGTGAAGTTCATGCTTCAGATTTTGGACCAACAGCAAGTTTCTGGATGAATTTCTCAAAAGAAGGATCTCGGCTTACTCCTTCACATTCAGCGGAAGATTTTAAATGGAAAGACTACTGTCCCATGGTTTTCAGGTCTGCATCTCTGACATTTATGCCAATATGTGCATCTAAAAAATATGATGTCCTTATTCACTGCAAATCGAGTGACCTTTAGATGGTGTTTTGTTTGTCCAAATGTAACACAATCCAATTACAGCCGGTATGGAATCACGTTACGATTGTTTGTTTATGGTGGTTTGTAATCAAATCACACTGTAATCAGATACCAGTCCTATAGAAACTTGTTACCGGTCCTCTCCCGAGTAATTAGAAAATGTTTCAAGTTCCTCTATCTGATAACGTTATCATAGAGAAACCAAACAAATGGTGCTTTCTATTTCATGGTAATAGATAGCACTGTTAGCTGATTACATTAGCATTACCATTACATTTTCTAAACCAAACGCCACCTAATTCTACACAAATTTGTTCATCGCGACCTCTTGTTGACATATTCTTGTTGTTTCTCCTGACTTAATTTATAATGTTCTTTCTGTTCCAGACTCGTACTTTAAAACACAGTATCAATCCAATCTTGTAGGAATTTGAGAGAGATGTTCAAGATTGATGCTGCAGACTATATGATCTCCATATGCGGAAATTCTGCTCTTAGGCAACTATCTTCCCCTGGAAAGAGTGGAAGTGTCTTTTTCTTGTCACAAGATGATAGATTCATGATTAAGACTCTCCGAGAATCTGAAGTGCAGGTCCATTTTCTGTTTACACTACAGGGATTGTATTTCTTAGCTGTCACGATTGTTGGATAGTTTGTGCATGTATAGTGCGGCCATTTGCCTTGGAAGCAAAATTGAACTTTTCATGACTCTATACTATCCTGTAGGTTCTTTTACGAATGCTTCCAAAGTATTATGATCATGTCCGTACCTATGAGAACACCCTCATAACCAAGTTTTTTGGCCTCCACAGGGTGAAACCTTCTAGTGGCCAAATGGTAATGATTTACATGAGCATAAAATTCATTTAAGGTTTCTTTAGTTTAGTTTTTACCCTCCCTTTTTAATGATATCTGCAAACTGCAGTTCCGGTTTGTTGTAATGGGAAACATGTTTTGCACTGAATTGAGAATTCACCGGAGGTTTGATTTGAAAGGCTCGTCTTTAGGCCGCTCTACTGACAAAATTGAAATTGACGAGAACACAACTCTGAAGGATTTGGATCTTAATTATTCCTTTTATCTTGAACCTTCCTGGCGTGAGGCTCTACTGAAGTGAGCACGTTTTCTCTAAAAATCATGCTTCTTACGTGTTCTGTTTTGTGGTCACATTACACTTATCTCAGATACTGTTCACTGTTCTTCAGGCAGATTGAAACAGACAGTGATTTTTTGAGAACACAGCGGATAATGGATTACAGCCTACTGCTTGGTGTCCATTATAGAGCTCCACAGCACTTGCGGACACGTGCATCTTATCACCGGAGCATGGCAGCAGATAGATTGACCGTTGTTTCTGAAGAAGGTAAGGAATAAGGGCACGCCGAACACCTTCCATAGAATGTTGCTCTATATAATATCTGTTGCACATCTCGATGAGTGTAAGGAAAATACTCATTGATTGGTTTCAATAGTGAAGTATATCTAGTCTCTGTGTCCAGCTGGAGCTGTAGGCTGTAATTGCCAAGCTAATGACCATTTTTAATTCATTTTTGTTCAAGAGAGGAACTCGAACAATGCATCCCAACATCCAAAGTTGCCTGGAAATCCTTAGCATGCTGCGTAGTCCTAAACTTTCTTAATTTTCCAAATCATGTTTTAGCTAGGCAGCCTAAAGTTGTCTTAAAGCTATGTCTGGTGTGATGCACAAATATGTCTGATAGTTACTATTGATCTGGAACAGCCAACACCTCTTTTTTCTTTCTTTAACTTGTCCATCACATGCATTTCCCTGTTAAGTTCTTTTTGAAGACCCTTGCGCTGATGCTTAGTCAAAATTGGTTGGCACAGATGCTCAGGAGGAGGATGCCCTTAGCCATCCAGAAGGATTAGTCCTGGTTCAAAGCAGTGGCGAGAACAGTGTTGTTGTTGGTCCTCACATAAGAGGCAGCCGTTTGCGTGCATCGGCAGCTGGATTTGGCGAGGTAGACCTGCTGCTGCCTGGTACCGCCAGGTAATTGTTTGTGGCTCAGATACTTTGAGTGGCTTGTGGAAATTGTGTTGCATTGGCGGGGGGGAGCTACAGCAGCTTCTTTTATTTTTATTTTTTAATGCCTTTCTTGTGTTTGTCAGGCTTCAGATCCAGCTAGGAGTTAACATGCCTGCAAGGGCAGAGCAAATCTCCAAGGAAGACGGAAGCAAATCATTTCGCGAGGTGTACGATGTCGTGCTGTACCTGGGCATCATTGACATATTGCAAGAGTACAACAAGTCAAAGAAAATCGAGCACGCTGTCAAGTCCATGCAATATGACTCGGTCTCCATCTCTGCCGTGAACCCCCGGTTCTACTCGGAGCGTTTCTTGAAGTTCATCCAGACCGTCTTCCCCGAGAATTCATAGCTCATGAAGCAATACTTGTTCGAAACATGAGACCTGATGATTCCCGCGGCAGTCCCTGTCTCCAAAATTGGAACTTGCATGCATCAGAAAAGCATTAGTCCCTTCTTTGATGAACTGTCAGGAGGAATGGCTGACAAGATGAGGTTCGTGAGGGCTATTGTGCAGAAGCAAATAGATCTCATCTTTCTTTGGTTTTGTCCCCAGCCCCTGCGATCAGCCGGGCCGGCTGGCTTCCCTCTTCCCTGAGTAGGCCGTAGGCGTGGCATACTGCCCCCCACCTGCGAAAAGATTTATAAATAAAAGTTAACGGCACACTGACTCGAGTAGAAGCAGGAAGACACTCGGTGGCTTAGCTGGCTGTTGGGAGTCCGGGAAGGGAAAACTGGCAGCACCAGATGAGCATTTCTCGATACGGTGGAGAGTTGTTTCTAAGAACAGCTGGTAGCGGTGTTGTTGAGTTTCTTAACGGTAGTAATGGCGTCAGTACTCGGTCGCCTGAAAATCTACAGAGGAGTCATTTTCCTGGCTGCTACGAACTGGAGTGGTATAGTAGTAGTTGGTTTCTTGTAATTATTACGGAGCTGTTGGCTGAATCGATCATGGACCTTAGTGCCCAAGAAGACAGAAGCCCAATTTCAGTAAACTAAGCCGGAGGAGAAAACTCGTCAGCCAGCACCGACTCATCCAAAGTCCTTGTAATAATAGGGGGAAGAGAGAGAGAGAGAGAGAGAGAGAGAGAGAGAGAGAGAGAGAGAGAGAGAGAGAGAGAGTAGCGTGCAAGGAAGATGTAGACGCAATGGGCCGATAATATTCTTGAATTCCGTTGTGATTTTGGTTCCTATCTCGTTGGTACCTACGACACGTCCATCTTGATATTTGAAATAGATGGACGTCGTCATGGCGCACCCATGCCGCAGCGGCCGGGTCCTGCTTGGACAGATGAGACGATTACATGCATGCGTTCCAGCCCGGGTTTGTCGAGAGCTTTCTAGCACCGATTCTTTACTTTTCCGTAGTTGCAGTAGTTTCATTTGTATCCTCATTTTCATATCCTTTTGGACGGCGAGAGGCTGGCCAGTCGCGTCGCATCGTTGAGCAACCTCGTGCATGCTGTGCAGTAACCTGCTGGTACGTGGTGGGTTTCACAGAGCCAACCGCGGCCTGGTCCAATCCAACGCCTTCTTTCTTGTTGTGTCCGCTAGCTCTGCTGCTTCGCATCTCATCTCCTCCTCTCCCTCCTTGTGTTCACCTGCCTATTCGCCTTCTGCTGTTTTCTCCGTGCAAACACGTGTTGGGTTAGGCACGCAAAAGAGGAATCTGGCAAAGTAGAAGACGAGATACCCCACGGTGGGTACCGCACGAGAGAATATATAATCGTCTCTTCTTCTTTTTTTTTTGGCCGGGATTTGGAAAGGAGATGGGCGAAAGGATTTGGTAGGCCTTCGTTTTTGTTGCTTGGTCGTTTGCAAAGATCCCCATGACATGAATGATGGAGTGGAGGACAGGTGACATCAGAAGCTCATGGCATGGGGTCAGGCCATCACGAACATCGCCGCGCGCACCCCCGAACCCCATCTTGATTCTTCAACATTAGTTCACCGTCGCTGTCACGCCAGCACAGCATCCTCTTGTCGCTTTTGTCAGCTGAAACTCTTTGGAGTTCTCTCCGCCGTGCCCGTACGTGCCAAAAAAAAAATAACACACGAGTACAACGTTCAATGTGTAGTAGAGACGGCAATGAAAAAAAAATCCGATCCTCGATTTATTAATCCTGGATAATTCTCCTATTCTTGTTCCGTCCACATATTTGCCACCGATTACATATCGACCGTCGAACGTGGTAGACCCATTGAGCTTCAATATATGGTCGATAGCCGATGAGAATTAGAATCGTTATGGTCGATATCAACCAAAAGCCAAGAGTCGGTATTCTCTCGCATCGTATCCAGCGGCCTAACCCGTCCTCCTGTACGCCGCCGCGCTGGAGGCCTCGCCCTCGCGTACGCGCTGCAGTGGGCGTGACCGCGATGGAGGCAGGCAGCCGCACCGCAGAGGCGAGCGGCACGAGGAGCACGGCCGCGTGCTGGGCCTCCCCGCGCGACCGGCGAAACGTGTCCCGTGGGGCACGGCACGGCACGCCGCGTGGAGCTGGCCCGTCCGTTGCAGGTCTGTCTGGTCTGAGGTCTCCGCGCGCGGAAACATGTCCCGTGTGCCTCGCCGTCGGCGACAAGAGAATCTGGCAGGAGCATGGAATCGTCAATATCGTTTCATTTGGATATGGATATTAGTATGTTGTTTCCCTCTACACTGGCTTAGGTTCTGTGGTACATTAATGGTTGCCCTATACGACTTATATGACTGGTGATTCCTTTTCGACTTTTTTCGAGGGGTTTAGAAAGTATTCATCCACACGTGTTTGGAATGTTATATTACGGTTCTGGAGCATTATAGGATGTGATGGGAGGTTTAGCTGTGACTGATGTGCATTTGGATAATAATCATCTTCATAGGATTCTATATACTCTGCGTCGGAATGTCTAGTTAGATGTGGCCGCAACGTCCAGTAATGTATTCGGACTGTCCGCCCATATGGCCTGACCAACCGATAATATATTCGGACTGTCCGGCGCTATACGCGGATGGTCTGAATTAGTCGTTTAGAGTTTCCGCAGAACGTGGAGGGTTAGGTGTGGATCTTGGTAATTTGGTTCTAAAAATGGGACCAGCTGTCAGTCCGGCCATGCGCAGACCGACGGATTTACCTCCGATTTGCGTAGGAGGCTGTGGTTGTCTAGGGTACGTGTCCGTCGACATCCGTAAAGAGGTTGTGACTGGTCATGACAATCTACAGCCGATGAATCACGTGTATTTTCCCTTGATTAAACCTCGTACGAGGGAAAATTTGGGACGGTAGATTTATCAAATGCGCTCACTAGCCTTTTATAGTCATTTTGCATACCCCTATGATTTGTTGCCTTTGGTCTCGCTGCTCATCTACTTAGGGCAGTCTCCAGCAACGTCCTCTATATCCATCCTCTATATTTGTCCATTACAGTCTTCTCTAAAAGATTTCATCTTCTATATCTCCTTCCTCTCCAATAACGTCCTCTAAATCACGTCATCTATACGTAAATACCTATATTAGAGACATTTTTTTATTTTTATACATACTTATTTGTCATACTCTCAAATATATTATACATATTTTAGTTTTGCTAAACCGGTTATTTAAAGTATTCAAATAGATAGAAGATCGTTTAGAGAAACTCTATATATAGAGAATCCAACAGCGTCCTCTAAATTTAGAAGATCGTTTAGAGGACGCTGCTGGAGAGCGTAGAGGACCGTTTGATCCTCTATATTTAGGGTACAGGAGCTTTTAGAGTATCTTGTTGGAGCCGGTCTAAGCTCTAAGAGATTGGATTTTGTTTGTTTCGTGTACCTTGGAGGTAGGCGTACCACGTCGGAGCGAAGTCAGATCAGTCGTCCGTTGTCGAACGACTTTGTTGTTCCTATCTACTCTGAAGTTGGTTAGGAACTTCGCTTGTGCTTCCTTGATCAGCTACCCCTTGTGCTCTTCAAACTCCAGTTGTTTTTTCAGCCGTTTGGGTTTCACAAGTCGGCTCAATGATGTTGCTGGGGAGATGTCAGAGCTATCTTCTGAACCAGCCATTGAGGGTCGATCTAATAGGTCCTCATGCGATGTCCTCAGCGGAGTCACCAAAATTGTGTTGGCACCGATCTGGACGCAAATCGCTGCGATGAGTACCGGCGACAGTGCTCTCTGCGGAGGCACGGACGGTCCGCGGGTGAGGGCCAGACAGTCCGTGACCTATTGCAAGAGCTAGAGTTTCTGCCTGACGAGCCGGACGGTCCGCGCCTTATAGCTGGACGCTCCGCGCGTGCGCAGAGGCGACGGAGTTCGCCAACAGCACCTGGATCTCGCTCCCAGGAGGAACCCCGTCGAGAGGAGAGGTCCTAGGGTTTATCTTGGGATCAGCAGGTCACCAAAAACGGATTTAAACGACATAGAATCAGAGAGATGTGAAGAATAGAGGAAGAGATCTATGTTAATGTCTACTCATAGGGCAAAATGTAAAGAACTAAAGATATATTGATTGTTGGATCGATTGTTGGTTGTTTAAACGGTCGTACCCCTTCAAATATATAAGGGGAGATATATATCCGTTTCTAACCGTTCTACACAGCCTCCCGTGGGATTAGAGGGCTAAACATACAAGGAGATGGGATTTTTAACCGCGTGATTCAATCTATTCGCGGACCGTCCACGCCTATAAATAGACTATTTAGGCCTTATGGTTAAAACGTTCGGTCGTGCTCCGTGCCATAAATGGTGCTCAAGAGAGAGCTAACAGAGGGAGTTGTACGTATGACGTATCCCGTCCACAGATTTGCCCCCAGTGACGGATCACATACGTGTCCCGTGAGATGGATTGAGCGGCGCCAATTGCAAAAGAGACGACGAATGATCAAACGCAAGCGCAATGCAATGCGATGGCCTTGTGCAGCAGAGAGCATCCACTCCTCTTCCTAACCCGTCCAACTCCAGGCTACCTGGCTCATGCGATTTTGCAGTTTGCGACCTGGCTCCTCCTGTCCTGTGTACGCCGCGGCGCTCCAGCGAAACGTGTCCCGGGGGGCACGGCACGCTGCGTGGAGCTGGGCGAAACGTGTCCCGTGTGCCTCTGCGACAACAGAATCTGGCAGGGAGCAAGGAACGAATCTCCGGCAGGACAGCCAGACACCCGGTCAATACAATACCGAAGGAATCGCAGCATGCCGCATATATGTACACTACAAATGTACATGTACGTATGTAGCATCTCCGTACGAATCTGCCAAGTTGGTCTCCACGCTCCCATCGAAGTTGCAGTGGAACATCGCATCGCATCGCATCGCATCGGCGGGATAATGTTGCAGTGACATCAGATCCGTTGCCCACTACTGAGTACTGACTGCATGGCCTCCTCCAACCTCGATCATAATCTTCTTCCAAAGTTTTTCGTGGGCAGGGGGCTTTCCTTTCCTTTCCTTGGCTTGCTCAGCCGTAGGAAAGAAAATCTACAGCATTCTCCACGAAAGTTCAAGTGAAGCATCAAGTCCCTGCCAACGTAGAGTCTGACTGTATCATCACACACACATAAGGCATTCGGTGGACCCTCGCCGTCGCTTGGAAGAAGTGCAAGCTAGCGTAACTCCCACCGACATTTTTCTTTAATCTGTGTACCAGCTATAAGACGATGAGATGGAGTTATCTATATGACTTACAACATCAAATTGTAACGTAAATCAATGATCCTATTTTACAATATAAATAAAGTTTAACTCATAAAAGACAGCTCTGACAGTGTTTTATTATACATTTTTTTGTCAGAAAAAATATAGGATATACCATAAAATGACCCAAAATATACTACACCTCGGATTAGTGCTCTATCTTTGTTTCCTACATCATCTTCAACCCTTTTTTTCAAAAAAAAATAATTTATTTCCTAAAATATATGATTTAGGACTTAACCGTTGCGGTTTAATTTATTTTTAATGTCCTAAACATTTTAAATGATATAGTATTTTAAATTTTAATACTGTCGGGGACCGTAATTAGGGGTACCCCCAAGGCTCCTAATCTCAGCTGGTAACCCCCATCAGCACAAAGCTGCAAAGGCCTGATGGGCGCAATTCCGGTCAAAGGCTCCATCCACTCAAGGGACACGATCTCGCCTCATCGGAGCCCAGCCTCGAGCAGGAACGGTAGACCAAGGCAGATTCGCGCCTCGCCCGAGGGTCTCCTCAAGCAACGGGCGCACCTTCGACTCGCCCGAGGCCCAGCTCGGGCAGGCTTCACGGAGAAGCAACCTTGGCCAGATCGCCTCGCCAGCCGACCAGATCGCAGGAGCATTTAATGCAAGGACCACCTGACACCTTATCCTGACACGTGCTCTCCAGTCGACAGGGCCGAAGTGACCGCAGTCACTTCGCCCCTCCACTGACTGACCTGACAGGAAAACAGCGCCGCCTGCGCTGCTCCAACTGCTGTGCCACCTGCCAGGGTGAGGCTGACAGCAGCCAAGTCCAGCCTCGGGCGCCATAGGAATCTCCGCCTCGCCCGACCCTAGGGCTCGGACTCCACCTCGACTTCAGACGACGGTCTCCGCCTCGCCCGACCCCAGGGCTCGGGCTCAACCTCGACTCAGAAGACGGTCTCCGCCTCGCTCGACCCTAGGGCTCGGACTCAACCTCGACCTCGAACGACGGTCTCCGCCTCGTCCGACCCCCGGGCTCGGACCCCCGGGCTCGGACTCCACCTCGACTTCAGACGACGGTCTCCGCCTCGCTCGACCCCAGGGCTCGGGCTCAACCTCGACTCAGAAGACGGTCTCCGCCTCGCCCGACCCCCAGGCTCGGACTCCACCTCGACTTCACACGACGGTCTCCGCCTCGCCCGACCCCAGGGCTCGGGCTCAACCTCGACTCGGAAGACGGTCTCTGCCTCGCCCGACCCCAGGGCTCGGACTCAACCTCGACCTCGGACGACGGTCTCCGCCTCGCCCGACCCCCGGGCTCGGACTCAACCTCGACCTCGGAGGAGTCACCACCTCGCTCGGGCCGACCACGCCACAAGGGGGGCCATCATTACCCTACCCCTAGCTAGCCCAGGCTAGCCAAAGCTACGGGGAACAAGACCGACGTCCCATCTGGCTCGCCCCGGTAAAACAAGTAATGATGGCACCCCGCGTGCTCCCTGACGACGGCGGTTCCCAGCCCCTTACGGAAGCAAGGAGACGTCAGCAAGGATCCGACAGCCCCGACAGCTGTGCTTCTACAAGGCTCAAGCGCTCCTCCGACGGCCACGACGCCACATGATCAGGGCTCCAACACCTCTCCGACAGCCACGTCGGCATGTACATAGGGCTCTGGCTCCTCTCTGCTAGACACGTTAGCACACTGCTACACCCCCCGTTGTACACCTGGACCCTCTCCTTACGTTTATAAAAGGAAGGTACAGGGTGAAAGTCGCCTAGAGGGGGGTGAATAGGGCGAAACTGAAATTCTCAAAAATAATCACAACTACAAGCCGGGTTAGCGTTAGAAATATAATAGAGTCCGCGAGAGAGGGCGCAAAACAAATCGCAAGCGAATAATGAAGTGAGACACGCGGATTTGTTTTACCGAGGTTCGGTTCTCTCAAACCTACTCCCCGTTGAGGAGGCCACAAAGGCCGGGTCTCTTTCAACCCTTCCCTCTCTCAAACGGTCCCTCGGACCGAGTGAGCTTCTCTTCTCAAATCACTTGGGAATCAAACTTCCCGCAAGGACCACCACACGATTGGTGTCTCTTGCCTCAATTACAAGTGAGTGTTTGATCACAAGAAAGAATGCCAAAGAAAAAGAAGTGATCCAAGCGCAAGAGCTCAAATGAACACTACAAATCACTCTCTCTAGTCACTAAGGCTTTGTGTGGAGTTGGGAGAGGATTTGATCTCTTTTGGTGTGCTTTGTAATGAATGCTAGCTCTTGTATAGTGGTTGGAAGCTGGAAAACTTGGATGCAATGAATGGTGGGTGGTTGGGGGTATTTATAGCCCCAACCACCAAACTAGCCGTTTGGTGAGGCTGTCTGTTCGATGGCGCACCGGACAGTCCGGTGCACACCGAACATGTCCGGTGCGACAGCCACGTCACCAAAGTCGTTGGGATTAGACCGTTGAAGCTCTGTCTCTGGGCCCGCCTTGATGTCCGGTGACGCACCGGACATGAACTGTAGATTGTCCGGTGCGCCTGTTCCCGCGTGCCTGACGACTGCGCGCTTCTGGCGCGCATTAAATGCGTCGCAGGTAGCCGTTGGCGCCGAAATAGCCGTTGTCCCGCTGTTACACCGGATAGTCCGGTGTACACCGGACAGTCCGGTGTACACCGGACAGTCCGGTGAATTATAGCGGAGCAGCCGAAGTGAATTCCCGAGGCTGGCGAGTTCCGGAGGCCGCTCTTCCTTGGAGCACCGGACATGTCCGGTGTACACCGGACATTCCGGTGAATTATAGCGGAGTTGCCTCTGGAATTTCCCGAAGGTGAAGAGTTCGTAGTCGGAGTCCTCTGGTGCACCGGACATGTCTGGTGGCACACCGGACAGTCCGGTGCGCTAGACCAGAGGTGCCTTCGGTTGTCCCTTGCTCCTTTGTTGAACCCAAAACTTGGTCTTTTTATTGGCTGAGTGTGAACCTTTGGCACCTGTATAACTTATACACTAGAGTAAACTAGTTAGTCCAATTATTTGTGTTGGGCAATTCAACCACCAAAATTATATAGGAACTAGGTGTAAGCCTAATTCCCTTTCAATCTCCCCCTTTTTGGTGATTGATGCCAACACAAACCAAAGCAAATGTAAAAGTGCATAATTGAACTAGTTTGCATAATGTAAGTGCAAAGGTTGCTTGGAATTGAGCCAATATAAATACTTACAAGATATGCATGGATTGTTTCTTTTATTTTTAACGTATTGGACCACATTTGCACCATATGTTTTGTTTTTGCAAATCCTTGTGTAAATTCTTTTTCAAAAGTCCTTTTGCAAGATAGTCAAAGGTAAATGAATAGGATTTTGAGAAGCATTTTCAAGATTTGAAATTTTTTCCTTTTGTTTGAAATGCTTTTCCTTTGACTAAACAAAACTTCCCCTCAAATAAATTCTCCTCTTAGTGTTCAAGAGGGTTTTAAGACATCAAGTTTTGAAAATACTACTTGCTCCCCCTTTTGAACACAAAGAGATACCAATTTGAAATTTACCAATTGAAAATCATTAATTTTTTAAAATTAGGGTGGTGGTGCGGTCCTTTTGCTTTGGGCTCATACTTTCTCCCCCTTTGGCATGAATCGCCAAAAACGGATACTTTGAGTGAGATATAAGCCCTTTCCTAACTAGTTTCTCCCCTTTGGCAAATAAAACATATGACTGAAGATTATACCAAAGACGGAGAGTGAGGCGGAGCGACGGCGAAGGATGAGTAGTAGAGTGGAGTGGAAGCCTTTGTCTTCGCCGAAGACTCTAATTCCCTTTCAATATACCTATGACTTGGTTTGAAATACACTTGAAAACACATTAGTCATAGCATATATCAAAGAGACATGATCAAAGGTATACTTAAGAGCTATGTGTGCAAGTTAGCAAAAGAAATTCCTAGAATCAAGAATATTGAGCTCATGCCTAAGTTTGGTAAAAGTTTGTTCATCAAGAGGCTTGGTAAAGATATCGGCTAATTGATCTTTAGTGTTAATGTATGCAATCTCGATATCCCCCTTTTGTTGGTGATCCCTAAGAAAATGATACCGAATGGCTATGTGTTTAGTGCGGCTATGCTCAACGGGATTATCCGCCATGCGGATTGCACTCTCATTATCACATAGAAGTGGAACTTTGGTTAATTTGTAACCATAGTCCTGCAGGGTTTGCCTCATCCAAAGCAATTGCGCGCAACAGTGGCCTGTGGCAATGTACTCGGCTTCGGCGGTGGAAAGAGCGACCGAATTTTGCTTCTTTGAAGCCCAAGACACCAAGGATCTTCCCAAGAACTGGCAAGTCCCCGATGTGCTCTTTCTATTGATTTTGCACCCCGCCCAATCGGCATCCAAATAACCAATCAAATCAAATGTGGATCCCCGAGGGTACCAAAGCCCAAACTTAGGAGTATAAGCCAAATATCTCAAGATTCGTTTTACGGCCGTAAGGTGTGATTCCTTAGGGTCAGCTTGGAATCTTGCACACATGCATACGGAAAGCATAATGTCCGGTCGAGATGCACATAAATAAAGCAATGAACCAATCATCGACCGGTATACCTTTTGATCGACGGATTTACCTCCCGTGTCGAGGTCGAGATGCCCATTGGTTCCCATGGGTGTCTTGATGGGCTTGGCATCCTTCATTCCAAACTTGTTTAGAATGTCTTGAGTGTACTTCATTTGGCAAATGAAGGTGCCCTCTTGGAGTTGTTTGACTTGGAATCCTAGAAAATACTTCAACTCCCCCATCATAGACATCTCGAATTTCTGTGTCATGATCCTACTAAATTCTTCACATGTAGATTCGTTAGTAGACCCAAATATAATATCATCAACATAAATTTGGCATACAAACAAATCATTGTCAAGAGTTTTAGTGAACAAAGTAGGATCGGCCTTGCCGACTTTGAAGCCATTAGCAATAAGGAAATCTCTAAGGCATTCATACCATGCTCTTGGGGCTTGCTTGAGCCCATAAAGCGCCTTAGAAAGCCTATAGACATGGTTAGGGTACTCACTATCTTCAAAGCCGGGAGGTTGCTCAACATAGACCTCCTCCTTGATTGGTCCATTGAGGAAGGCACTCTTCACGTCCATTTGATAAAGCTTGAAGCCATGGTAAGTAGCATAGGCCAATAATATACGAATTGACTCAAGCCTAGCTACGGGTGCATAGGTTTCACCAAAATCCAAACCTTCGACTTGTGAATACCCTTTGGCCACGAGTCGAGCTTTGTTCCTTGTCACCACACCATGCTCGTCTTGCTTGTTGCGGAAGACCCACTTGGTTCCTACAACATTTTGGTTAGGACGTGGAACTAAATGCCATACCTCGTTCCTCGTGAAATTGTTGAGCTCCTCTTGCATCGCCATCACCCAATCCGAATCTTGGAGTGCTTCCTCTACCCTGTGTGGCTCAATAGAGGAAACAAAAGAGTAATGTTCACAAAAATGTGCAACACGAGATCTAGTGGTTACCCCCTTATGAATGTCGCCGAGGATGGTGTCGACGGGGTGATCTCGTTGGATTGCTTGGTGGACTCTTGGGTGTGGCGGCCTTAGTTGTTCATCCTCCTTGTCTTGATCATTTGCATCTCCCCCTTGATCATTGTCGTCATCTTGAGGTGGCTCATCTCTTTGATCTTCTCCTTCATCAACTTGAGCCTCGTCCTCATTTTGGGTTGGTGGAGATGCTTGCGTGGAGGAGGATGGTTGACCTTGTGCATTTGAAGGCTCTTCGGATTCCTTAGGACACACATCCCCAATGGACATGTTCCTTAGCGCGATGCATGGAGCCTGTTCTTCACCTATCTCATCAAGATCAACTTGCTCTACTTGAGAGCCATTAGTTTCATCAAACACAACGTCACAAGAAACTTCAACAAGTCCTGAGGATTTGTTAAAGACTCTATATGCCCTTGTGTTTGAGTCATATCCTAGTAAAAAGCCTTCTACAGTTTTAGGAGCAAATTTAGATTTTCTACCTCTTTTGACAAGAATAAAACATTTGCTACCAAAAACTCTAAAATATGAAATATTTGGCTTTTTACCGGTTAGGAGTTCATAGGATGTCTTCTTGAGGATTCGGTGAAGATATAACCGGTTGATGGCGTAGCAAGCGGTATTGACCGCCTCGGCCCAAAACCGATCCGGTGTCTTGTACTCATCAAGCATTGTTCTTGCCATGTCCAATAGAGTTCGGTTCTTTCTCTCCACTACACCATTTTGTTGTGGCGTGTAGGGAGAGGAGAACTCATGCTTGATGCCCTCCTCCTCAAGGAAGCCTTCAATTTGAGAGTTCTTGAACTCCGTCCCATTGTCGCTTCTAATTTTCTTGATCCTTAGGCCGAACTCATTTTGAGCCCGTCTCAAGAATCCTTTTAAGGTCTCTTGGGTATGAGACTTTTCCTGCAAAAAGAACACCCAAGTGAAGCGAGAATAATCATCCACAATAACTAGACAGTACTTACTCCCGCCGATGCTTATGTAAGCGATCGGGCCGAATAGGTCCATGTGTAGGAGCTCCAGAGGCCTGTCACTAGTCATGATGTTCTTGTGTGGATGATGAGTGCCAACTTGCTTCCCGGCTTGGCATGCGCTACAAATCTTGTCTTTCTCAAAATGAACATTTGTTAGTCCTAAAATGTGTTCTCCCTTTAGAAGCTTATGAAGATTCTTCATCCAACATGGGCTAGTCGGCGGTGCCAGAGCCAACCCAAGTTAGTCTTAGCAACTAAGCAAGTGTCGAGTTCAGCTCTATCAAAATCTACCAAGTACAGCTGACCCTCTAACACTCCCTTAAATGCTATTGAATCATCACTTCTTCTAAAGACAGTGACACCTACATCAGTAAATAGACAGTTGTAGCCCATTTGACACAATTGAGATACGGAAAGCAAATTGTAATCTAAAGAATCTACAAGAAAAACATTGGAAATAGTATGGTCGGGTGATATAGCAATTTTACCCAACCCTTTGACCAAACCTTGATTTCCATCCCCGAATGTGATAGCTCGTTGGGGATCTTGGTTTTTCTCATATGAGGAGAACATCTTCTTCTCCCCTGTCATGTGGTTTGTGCACCCGCTGTCGAGTATCCAACTTGAGCCCCCGGATGCATAAACCTACAAAACAATTTTAGTTCTTGATTTTAGGTACCCAAACGGTTTTGGGTCCTTTGGCATTAGAAACAAGAACTTTGGGTACCCAAACACAAGTCTTGGAGCCCTTGTGTTTGCCCCCAGCAAACTTGGCAACTACCTTGCCGGATTTGTTAGTAAGCACATATGATGCATCAAAAGTTTTGAATGAAATAGCATGATCATTTGATGCACTAGGAGTTTTCTTTCTAGGCAACTTGGCACGGGTTGGTTGCCTAGAGCTAGATGTCTCACCCTTATACATAAAAGCATGGTTAGGGCCAGAGTGAGACTTCCTAGAATGAGTTCTCCTAATTTTGCTCTCGGGATAACCGGCAGGGTACAAAATGTAACCCTCGTTATCCTGAGGCATGGGAGCCTTGCCCTTTACAAAGTTAGACAAATTTTTAGGAGGAGCATTAATTTTGACATTGTCTCCCCTTTGGAAGCCAATGCCATCCTTGATGCCAGGGCGTCTCCCATTGTAGAGCATACTTCTAGCAAATTTAAACTTTTCATTCTCTAAGTTATGCTCGGCAATTTTGGCATCTAATAATGCTATATGATCATTTTGTTGCTTAATTAAAGCCATGTGATCATGAATAGCATTGATATCAACATCTCTACATCTAGTACAAATAGAAGTGTGCTCAACGGTAGATGTAGAGGGTTTGCAAGATTTTAATTCTACAACTTTAGCATGCAACATATCATTCTTAGTTCTAAGGTCGGAAATAATAGTATTGCAAACATCAAAATCTTTAGCCTTAGCAATCAAATTTTCATTTTCTACTCTAAGGCTAGCAAGAGAATCATTCAATTCCTTAATCTTAGCAAGCGAATCATCATTATCATTTCTAAGATTGGGAATTGAAGCATCACAAACATGAGAATCAACCTTAGCAATTAATCTAGCATTTTCATTTCTAAGGTTGTCTATAGTCTCATGGCAAGCGCTTAGCTCACTAGACAATTTTTCACATTTTTCAACTTGTTGAGCATAAGCATTTTTAACTTTAACATGCTTTTTATTTTCCTTGATTAGGAAGTCCTCTTGGGAGTCCAAGAGATCATCCTTCTCATGGATGGCACTAATTAATTCATTTAATTTTTCTTTTTGTTGCATGTTTAGGTCGGCAAAAAGGGTTCGCAAATTATTTTCCTCATCACTATCATTATCATCACCAGAGGATTCATATTTAGTGGAGGATTTAGATTTAACCTTCTTCCTTTTGCCGTCCTTTGCCATGAGGCACTTGTGGCCGACGTTGGGAAAGAGGAGTCCCTTGGTGACGGTGATGTTGGCGGCGTCCTCGTCGGAGGAGGACTCGGTGGAGCTCTCGTCGGAGTCCCACTCTCGGCAAACATGGGCATCGCCGCCCTTCTTCTTGTAGTACTTCTTCTTTTCTCTCCTCTTTCCCTTCTTGTCGTCGCCCCTGTCACTGTCACTAGACATAGGACATTTTGCAATAAAATGACCGGGCTTACCACATTTGTAGCACACTTTCTTGGAGCGGGGTTTGTAGTCCTTCCCCCTCCGTTGCTTGAGGATCTGGCGAAAGCTTTTGATGATTAAAGCCATCTCCTTATTGTCGAGCTTGGAGGCGTCAATTGGTTGTCTACTCGATGTAGACTCCTCCTTCTTCTCCTTCGTCGCCTTGAATGCCACCGGTTGTGCTTCGAGCGTGGAGGATTCATCAAGCTCGTTGATCTTCTTTGAGCCCTTGATCATACATTCAAAGCTCACAAAATTCCCGATAACTTCCTCGGGGGTCATTTGTGTGTATCTAGGATTACCACGAATTAATTGAACTTGAGTGGGGTTAAGGAAAATGAGAGATCTTAGAATAACCTTAACCACCTCGTGGTCGTCCCACTTTTTGCTCCCGAGGTTGCGCACTTGGTTCACCAAGGTTTTGAGCCGGTTGTACATATCTTGTGGCTCCTCCCCTTGGCGAAGACGAAAACGACCGAGCTCCCCCTCGATCGTTTCCCGCTTTGTGATCTTGGTGAGTTCATCACCCTCGTGCGCGGTCTTGAGTAGGTCCCAAATCTCCTTTGCATTCTTCAACCCTTGCACCTTGTTGTATTCCTCCTTGCTTAGAGAGGCAAGGAGTATGGTTGTGGCTTGGGAGTTGAAGTGCTCGATTTGGGCCACTTCGTCCGTATCATAGTCTTCATCCCCTACGGATGGTACCTGTGCTCCAAACTCAATAACATTCCATATACTTTTGTGGAGTGAGGTTAGATGAAATTTCATTAAATCACTCCACCTAGCATAATCTTCGCCATCAAAAGTTGGCGGTTTGCCTAATGGAACGGAAAGTAATGGAGTATGTCTAGGTGTACGAGGATAGTGTAAGGGAATCTTACTAAACTTCTTGCGCTCTTGGCGCTTAGAAGTTACGGACGGCGCATCGGAGTCGGAGGTCGATGTTGATGAAGTGTCGGTCTCGTAGTAGACCACCTTCCTCATCCTCTTGTGCTTGTCGCCTTTCCGATGCGACTTGTGAGAAGAAGATTTCTCCTTCTTCTCCTTGTGGTGTGAAGAAGAGGATCTTTTCTCCTTCCGTTTGGAGGAGTCCTTCTTCTTCTCCTTCCTCTTGGTGCAGGACTCTTCCGATGAAGTGCTCCCATGGCTCGTAGCGGGCTTGTCGCCGGTCTCCATCTCCCTCTTGGTGTGATCTCCCGACATCACTTCGAGCGGTTAGGCTCTAATGAAGCACCAGGCTTTGATACCAATTGAAAGTCGCCTAGAGGGGGGGTGAATAGGGCGAAACTGAAATTCTCAAAAATAATCACAACTACAAGCCGGGTTAGCGTTAGAAATATAATAGAGTCCGTGAGAGAGGGCGCAAAACAAATCGCAAGCGAATAATGAAGTGATACACGCGGATTTGTTTTACCGAGGTTCGGTTCTCTCAAACCTACTCCCCGTTGAGGAGGCCACAAAGGCCGGGTCTCTTTCAACCCTTCCCTCTCTCAAACGGTCCCTCGGACCGAGTGAGCTTCTCTTCTCAAATCACTTGGGAATCAAACTTCCCGCAAGGACCACCACACGATTGGTGTCTCCTGCCTCAATTACAAGTGAGTGTTTGATCACAAGAAAGAATGCCAAAGAAAAAGAAGCGATCCAAGCGCAAGAGCTCAAATGAACACTACAAATCACTCTCTCTAGTCACTAAGGCTTTGTGTGGAGTTGGGAGAGGATTTGATATCTTTTGGTGTGCTTTGTAATGAATGCTAGCTCTTGTATAGTGGTTGGAAGCTGGAAAACTTGGATGCAATGAATGGTGGGTGGTTGGGGGTATTTATAGTCCCAACCACCAAACTAGCCGTTTGGTGAGGCTGTCTGTTCGATGGCGCACCGGACAGTCCGGTGCACACCGGACATGTCCGGTGCGACAGCCACGTCACCAAAGTCGTTGGGATTCGACCGTTGAAGCTCTGTCTCTGGGCCCGCCTTGATGTCTGGTGGCGCACTGGACATGAACTGTAGATTGTCCGGTGCGCCTGTTCCCGCGTGCCTGACGACTGCGCGCTTCTGGCGCGCATTAAATGCGTCGCAGGTAGCCGTTGGCGCCGAAATAGCCGTTGCCCCGCTGTTACACCGGATAGTCCGGTGTACACCGGATAGTCCGGTGAATTATAGCAGAGCAGCCGAAGTGAATTCCCGAGGCTGGCGAGTTCCGGAGGCCGCTCTTCCTTGGAGCACCGGACATGTCCGGTGTACACCGGACAGTCCGGTGAATTATAGCGGAGTTGCCTCTGGAATTTCCCGAAGGTGAAGAGTTCGTAGTCGGAGTCCTCTGGTGCACCGGACAGTCCGGTGCGCCAGACCAGAGGTGCCTTCGGTTGTCCCTTGCTCCTTTGTCGAACCCAAAACTTGGTCTTTTTATTGGCTGAGTGTGAACCTTTGGCACCTGTATAACTTATACACTAGAGCAAACTAGTTAGTCCAATTATTTGTGTTGGGCAATTCAACCACCAAAATTATATAGGAACTAGGTGTAAGCCTAATTCCCTTTCACAGGGCCCTCATACGAAAAAGGTGGCCGCGCGGGAGAACGGGCTGACGCGCAGTCTCACGCCCTCTCTCTCTCTCTCTCCCTCGCGAACGCTTGTAACCCCCTACTGCAAGCGTATCCGCCCTGGGCGCAGGACAACACGAGGCCGCGGTTTCCCCCTCACTGGTTTTCCCCCCTCGTGCTCCGTCTCGCGCCGACCCATCTGGGCTGGGACACGCAGCGATAATTTACTCGTCGGTCCAGGGACCCCCCGGGGTCGAAACGCCGATAGTTGGCGCGCCAGGTAGGGGCCTGCTGCGTGTTGACGAACAGCTTCCCGTCAAGCTCCAGATGGAGAGTCTCCAGCAATCTCTCCAACCCGGGACGAAGCTCCGTTTCGGGAGTCTCGAGTTCATGTCCCTCGATGGCAGATACGGCATGATACTCCTTCCTCTGCCGCGCGACAACGACAATGGCGGCCATCAGCCCACCCGCCGGCGGCGGAATCGACGACGTCTTTCCCGCGTGGCGGAAGAACAGAATCCGAGTCTATCCCGTCACCTTCCTCGTCGACGAGGAAGGAGGCGGGGCAATCATGGCCAAGCAGGAGGCGGCGCCTCGTCGGCTGTCGAGCGAGTCGACGACGCCGGCGCCCCAGCGGGGGACACGTCGGGCGTTGACCTCACGTCTGAGACGAAGACGAGCGTCGTTTCCCTGCAACACGCCAATCCCAAGCAGACGAACGACGCCAACACGCTCGCGAAGGACATGCTGGGCGTTAGCCTCGTACCTGAGATAGCGGTGCAGTCCGTCCCCGATGCGACTTCGTCACCGTCCGTCGATCAAGAGGTACCGACAGTTTCCCATCCTGTGCCTTTTAGATTCAGCTTCGACCCACCATGCAACTCCGCTTAGGTGGACGCTTTCATAAAGGCATATCCAAACCTTCCGGGGTACCATATGTGGTCAACCTGGGACCGATTGACGGCCGTCTTGACCTACGGGCCCCCGGGTTTCGAGGAAGATGACAAGCCTGACTCTGGTTGGGATTTCTCCGGGCTCGATAACCCTAGTGCCATACGGGACTTCATGACCGCATGCGACTACTGCCTCTCCGATTGCTCCGATGATAGCCACAGCCTCGGCGACGGGGACTGTGGCCCAAGTCGCGAATGTTTCCACGTCGATCTAGAGGGTCTCGACGAAGGCAACCACCTTGGTATGCTGGAGAACGGTGATCCCTCTAGGCCTGCGCCTCGCGTTGACACCCTTTGGGAGCTAGCTGTGGTCCCAGTCCCTACGGGGGATCAGGACACACAGCTCGAGCAAATCCGCGAGATGCAGGCCAGGCTCGACGAGGAAGCAGGACAACTTGTGCAGCTCTGGCAGAGCATCGGGTAGGAGCGGGCAGGCCGAGCACCGGCCGGAGAAGCGCGTCATCTAGCCCAGGACGTACAGAACCGCATCACCGACAATGCCAGGGCAAGGCTGCCCCCGGCTTCCAGTGGGGTCGGCCAGAACCTGGCTGCAGCAGCAATACTACTCTGAGCGATGCCGGAACCATCCACCACCGAGGGGCGGCGTATCCAAGGAGAACTCAAGAACCTCCTGGAGGATGCCGCGGTCCGACGGGTCGAAAGCTCTGCCTCCCGGAGGCAGGGGTACCCCCGGAGCATCGCGTCGCGACTTCCTGATTCATGCGGGAAGCCTCGGTCCACACCGGGCGCACGCGGGACACAGCGCCTGCGGCCCCGGGCCGCCTCGGCAACGAGCACCATCGCCAATACCGTCGAGTCCACCTCGACAAGAGGGTGCACCGAGGCTACCACCCCAGGCGTGGGGGACGCTACAACAGCGAGGAGGATCAGAGCCCTTCGCCCGAACCACCCGATCCGCAAGCTTTCAGTTGGGCCATACGACGGGCGCCGTTCCCGACCCGGTTCCAGGCCCCGACTACCATCACCAAGTACTCGGGGGAGACGAGGCCGGAACTGTGGCTCGCGGACTATAGGCTGGCCTGCCAGCTGGGTGGAACGGACAATGACAACCTCATCATCCGCAACCTCCCCCTGTTCCTCTCTGACGCAGCCCGAGCCTGGCTAGAGCATCTGCCTCCTGCGCAGATCTCCAACTGGGACGACCTGGTCAAAGTGTTCGCCGGCAACTTCCAGGGCACATACGTGCGCCCTGGGAACTACTGGGATCTCCAAAGCTGCAGCCAGTAGCCAGGAGAATCTCTGCGGGACTACATCCGGCGATTCTCGAAGCAGCGCACCGAGCTGCCCAACATCACCGACTCAGATGTCATCAGCGCGTTCCTCGCCGGCACCACTTGCCGCGACCTGGTGAGCAAGCTGGGTCGCAAGACTCCCACCAGGGTGAGCGAGCTGATGGACATCGCCACCAAGTTCGCCTCTGGTCAGGAGGCGGTCGAGGTCATCTTCCGGAAGGACAAGCAGCCTCAGGGGCGCCAGCCGGATGACGTCCCCGAGGCGTCCGCTCAGCGCGACGTGAAGAGGAAGGGCAAGAAGAAGTCGCAAGCGAAACGCGATGCCGCCGATGCGGACCTTGTCACCGTCGCCGAGCACAAGAACCCTCGGAAGCCTCCTGGAGGCGCCAACTTGTTCGACAAGATGCTCAAGGAGTCATGCCCCTATCATCAGGGTCCCGTCAAGCACACCCTTGAGGAGTGCGTCATGCTTCGGCGCTACTTCCATAAGGTCGAGCCACCGGCGGAAGGTGGCAGAGCCCCCGACAATGACAAGAAGGAAGCCCACAAGGCAGAGGAGTTCCCCGAGGTCCATGACTGCTTCATGATCTACGGTGGGCGGGTGGCGAACGCCTTGGCTCGGCACCGCAAGCAAGAGCACCGAGAGGTCTGCTCGGTAAAGGTGGCGGCGCCAGTCTACCTAGACTGGTCCGACAAGCCCATCACCTTCGACCAAGGCGACCACCCCGACCGCGTGCCGAGCCCGGGGAAGTACCCGCTCGTTGTTGATCCTGTCATCGGCAACGTCAGGCTTACTAAGGTCCTAATGGACGGAGGCAGCAGCCTCAACATCATCTACGCCAACACCCTCGGGCTTCTGCAGATCGATCTGTTTTCGATCTGGGCCGGCGCGGCGCCCTTTCACAGGATCATTCCTGGGAAGCACGTCCAGCCCCTTGGACAACTCGATCTGCCCGTCTGCTTCGGGACTCCCTCCAACTTCCGAAAGGAAACCCTCACGTTCGAGGTGGTCGGGTTCCGAGGAACCTACCACGCAGTGCTGGGGAGACCATGCTACGCCAAGTTCATGGCCGTCCCCAACTACACCTACCTCAAGCTCAAGATGTCGGGCCCCAACGGGGTCATCACCATCGGCCCCACGTACCGACACGCGTACGAATGCGACGTGGAGTGCGTGGAGTACGCCGAGGCCCTCGCCGAATCCGAGGCCCTCATCGCCGACCTGGAGAACCTCTCCAAGGAGGCGCCAGATGCGAAGCGCCACGCCGGCAACTTCGAACCAGCAGAGGCGGTTAAGTCCGTCCCTCTCGACCCTAGCAACGACACCTCCAAGCAGATCCGGATCGGCTCTAAGCTCGACCCCAAATAGGAAGCAGTGCTCATCGACTTTCTCCGTGCAAACGCCGAGGTTTTTGCGTGGAGTCCCTCGGACATGCCTGGCATACCGAGGGAAGTCGCCGAGCACTCACTGGATATCTGAGCTGGAGCCGGACCCGTGAAGCAGCCTCTGCGCCGATTCGATGAAGAAAAGCGCAGAGCCATAGGCGAGGAGATCCACAAGCTAATGGCTGCTGGGTTCATCAAAGAGGTATTCCATCCCGAATGGCTTGCCAACCCTATGCTTGTGAAAAAGAAAGGTGGGAAATGGCGGATGTGTGTAGACTACACTGGTCTAAACAAAGCATGTCTGAAAGTTCCCTACCCCCTGCCTCGCATCGATCAAATCGTGGATTCCACTGCTGGGTGCGAAACCCTGTCATTCCTCGATGCCTACTCAGGGTATCACCAAATCAGGATGAAAGAATCTGACCAGCTCGCGACTTCTTTCATCACACCCTTTGGCATGTACTGCTACATTACTATGCCATTTGGTTTGAGGAATGCGGGTGCGACATACCAAAGGTGCATGAACCACGTGTTCGGACAGCACATTGGCCGAACGGTCGAGGCTTACATCAATGACATCGTAGTCAAGACGAGGAAAGCCTCTGACCTCCTCTCTAACCTTGAAACGACATTCAAGTGTCTCAAAACGAAAGGCATAAAACTCAATCCTGAGAAGTGTGTCTTCGGAGTCCCCCGAGGCATGCTCTTGGGGTTCATCGTCTCCGAGCAGGGCATCGAGGCCAACCCGGAGAAAATCACGGCCATCACCAACATGGGGCCCATCAAGGACTTGAAAGAAGTACAAAGGGTCATGGGATGCCTTGCGGCTCTGAGCCGCTTCATCTCGCGCCTCGGCAAAAGAGGCCTGCCCCTGTATCGCCTCTTAAGGAAGACCGAGCGCTTCACTTGGACCCCCGAGGCCGAGGAAGCCCTCGGGAACTTGAAGACGCTCCTTACAAGCGCGCCTATCCTGGTACCCCCACTGCCGGAGAAGCCCTCTTGATCTACGTCGTCGCTACCACTCAGGTGGTCAGCGCCGCGATCGTGGTCGAGAGACGAGAAGAAGGGCACGCATTGCCCGTCTAGAGGTCGGTCTACTTCATCAGTGAGGTACTGTTCGAGGCCAAAATCCGCTACCCACAAATTCAGAAGCTGCTGTACGCGGTAATTCTGACACGGCGAAAGTTGCGTCACTACTTCGAGTTTCATCTGGTGACTGTGGTGTCATCCTTCCCCCTGGGGGAGATCATCCAGTGCCGAGAGGCCTCGGGTAGGATTGCAAAGTGGGCGGTGGAGATCATGGGCGAGACAATCTCGGTCGCCTCTCGGAAGGACACCAAGTCCCAAGTCTTGGCGGACTTTGTGGCTGAATGGGTCGACACCCAACTTCCAACAGCTCCGATCCAACCGGATTTCTAGACCATGTATTTCGATGGGTCGCTGATGAAAACAGGAGCGGGCGCGGGCCTGCTCTTCATCTCACCCCTCGGAAAGCACCTCCGCTATGTGTTGCGCCTCCATTTCCCGGCATCCAACAACGTGGCCGAGTACGAGGCTCTGGTTAACGGGCTGCGCATCGCCATCGAGCTAGGGGTCCGGCGCCTCGACGCTTGTGGTGACTCGCAGCTTGTCATCGACCAAGTCATGAAGAACTCCCACTGCCGCGATCCGAAGATGGAAGCCTACTGCGACGAGGTTCGGCGCCTGGAGGACAAGTTCTACGGGTTCGAGCTCAACCATGTCGCTCGACGATACAACGAGACTGCAGACGAGCTGGCTAAGATAGCCTCAGGGCGGACAACGGTTCCTCCGGACGTATTCTCCCGAGACCTACATCAACCCTCCGTCAAGACCGACGACGTTCCCAAGCCCGAGAAGGCCTCGGCTCTGCCCGAGGCACCCTCGGCCCCCGAGGGTGAGGCACTGCGCATCGAGGAAGAGCGGAATGGGGTCACGCCTAATCGAAACTGGCAGACCCCATACCTGCAATATCTCCACCGAGGAGAGCTACCCTTCGATAGAGCCGAAGCTCGGCGACTGGCGCGGCGCGCCAAGTCATTCGTCTTGCTGGGTGACAGAAAGGAGCTCTACCACCGCAACCCCTCAGGCATCCTCCAGCGATGCATATCCATCACCGAAGGTCAGGAGTTATTGCAAGAAATACACTCGGGGGCTTGCGGTCACCACGCAGCACCTCGAGCCCTCGTGGGAAACGCCTTCCGACAGGGTTTCTACTGGCCAACTGCGGTGGCCGACGCCACTTGGATTGTACGCACCTGCTAAGGGTGTCAATTCTATGCAAGGCAGACGCACCTGCCCGCTCAGGCCCTGCAAACAATACCCATCACCTGGTCGTTTGCTGTGTGGGGTCTGGACCTCGTCGGTCCCTTGCAGAAGGCACCCGGGGGCTTCACGCACTTGCTGGTCGCCATCGACAAATTCTCCAAGTGGATTGAGGTCCGACCCCTAAACAGCATCAAGTCCGAACAAGCGGTGGCGTTCTTCACCAACATCATCCATCGCTTCAGGATCCCGAACTCCATCATCACCGACAACGACACCCAGTTCACCGGCAGAAAGTTCCTGGACTTCTGCGAGGACCACCACATCCGGGTGGACTGGGCCGTCGTAGCTCACCCCATGACGAATGGGCAGGTAGAGCGTGCCAATGGCATGATTCTATAGGGACTCAAGCCGAGGATCTACAACAACCTCAACAAGTTCGGCAGGCGGTGGATGAAGGAACTGCCCTCGGTGGTCTGGAGTCTGAGGACGACGCCAAGCTGAGCCACGGGCTTCACGCCGTTTTTTCTAGTCTATGGGGCCGATGCTATCTTGCCCACAGACTTAGAATACGGCTCCCCGAGGACGAGGGCATACGACGCCTGAAGCAACCAGACCAACTGAGAAGACTCACTTGACCAGCTGGAAGAGGCTCGGGACATGGCCTTACTACACTCGGCGCGGTATCAGCAGTCTCTGCAACGCTACCACGCCCGAGGGGTTCGGTCCCGAGACCTCCAGGTGGGCGACTTGGTGCTTCGGCTACGACAAGACGCTTGAGGGCGCCACAAGCTCACGCCTCCCTGGGAAGGGTCGTTCATCATCGCCAAGATTCTGAAGCCCGGAACATACAAGCTGGCCAACAGTCAAGGCGAGGTCTACAGCAACGCTTGTAACATCTGACAGCTACGTCGCTTCTACCCTTAAGATGTTTTCAAGTCGTTCATGTACCTCGTTTACATACCCAAGCAAAGTCTAACCATCAAGCAAGGGTCAGCCTTGCCCTGGCAAAGCCCGACCCTCCCTCGGGGGCTAGAAGGGGGGAACCCCCTCTGCGTCAGAATTTTCCTCGGAAAAAGTCTTTCTGCCAGAACATCTTTCGTGCTTTTCGACTACTTCGATAGTGGAGTCCTGAAAACGATGGAGTACACGTAAGTAGGCAAGGCCGACCGAGCCGAGGGACTCCTACGCCTCCGGGATACGGATACCTCACTCATCACCTTCTACGATAAGTAACTCACGCTCGGATAATGGATTCCGCTGTCCGAACAAGTCTTAACGCTCGAAAACTTTTTCGGCCGAAACGATTTTTCGTGCCATCTCGACTATATCGATAATAGAATCCTACGGACGAGTAAGAGTACACATAAGCAAGCAAGGCCGACCGAGCCGAGGGACTCCTACGCCTCCGGGATACGGATACCTCACTCATCACCTTCTGCGATAAGTAACTCACGCTCAGATGAACGATTCTGTTACCGACGAACAAGTCATGATACTCGAAACAAGGGGAAAAGAAACGCAGCTTTACAACACGACGATGGTATGTTTTGGCCTCGGCGACTGCAAAAAACATACGCACACTACAGACAAACTGTTCCTATAGGTTCAGACGTCAGTAGGGGGAGCAGCAGCACCCTCGGCATCGACTCCACCTTTGGCGGAATCTGACCCAGCCTCGGACAGCGACATGGTCGAAGGATCTCCAACTCAAAGGAAGATGTCAGCACCGCGCCTGGGCCATCATCGCCAGGGTCTCCTCCGGGAACCCGGCCCAAGCAGACGGCCGGACCGGCCGCTCCGTAGCCTCAGCCAGCTGTCCCCCGAGGACACCAGCCTGGCTCATGGCCTCGGCAGCCCGACTCTAGGGTTGGTCCCGCCAGTGGATGACCCAGCCAGGTCCTAGCCGCCACTGCAACGCCTTGTCGACCTGGGAAGTCCCCCTACTCCCGGGCCGATGAAGTTTCTTCTCCAGCCAACTCCGCCTCTGTCCATGCTGACACCGCTGCCTCCGGCTTCGGCTCATCGCAGAGCAGCCGAGGGTTCCTTCACTAAGCAAGAGAAGCCTCGAGCGGCAAGGCCGACCGAGCCGAGGGACTCCTACGCCTCCGGGATACGGATACCTTACTCGTCACCTTCCGCACAGGGCAACTCACACTTGGTTAAGCAGTCCAGTTAGCCGACAGGCGAGTCTTGGTGCATGAAATGGGGAATAAACACGGCTTTACGCCCAAATACACAGGTGTTTAGGCCCCGACAGCCACAATGAACATACGCCAGCACTCAAGGTGCCATTACAAACGGGACTCCGGTTCCGTTCCCGTGGGTACGAACAACCTCCATACCAGGAGGCCCGTGGGACGACAAACTCCAAGCGGCTCACCGTCGCTCGCTCCGACAGCAGCGGCAACAACCTCCGTCCCGGGTGGCAAGACAGCTGCAGCAACGGCTTCCGGGCAAACACTGCAATAGAAAAGCTCTTGCCCACAAAGGACGAGAACCAGCCATTCAAGCCAGGGAGACGGAGGTCCAGGGGTGCAGGAGGAGTTGGCGATCTCGTCGGCAGAGAAACCTTCTCCGGCTGCTACCACCTCAGCACCGACGACGGCGTCCACCTATCCACCAACACCGCACCAGCGGGCGCCAGCCGCCCCAAAGCGCACCGGCAGGTCCTCACTCTCGTCCTCGCCACGAGAACAAGAACGGGACCATCCCAGAACACGAGTACCGCCCTCGCGGCGTACGACGTGTTGTGAGACCCCCCGGTGCAGCTGGCCACCGTCGCCCGGACAGAGGACGGAATGCTGCACCCTAGCTGGGCAGCAGCAGTTCGCCTTCCCCGCCATGGCTGGAGGACACCTCCTCCGCAGAGCTGGAGGATGGTTTCCACCCCCAGAAGCTGGAGGAAGAAGCGGGACGCCATCCCACGCCGAGGCAGGCCCTGGCTCGCCTCGCCCTCCGCCCCAGCAAGGATGACGAAGATCCTTGAAGCTGAGGGCGGGGCAGAGGCTGCAGCCCGGCTTGCTTCTCCCCACCATCGAACTGGTGGTCACCGTCTTGGGTGACCATCGGCGAGGAGATGCAGCCGGGCTGCATGACAAAAATCCTTGAAGCCGAGCGATGGCTGATAGGTACCAACCCCCACGAGGCCGCGCTCCTCCAGCGACAGCAAGAGCAAGGCAACGCGGGCGCTCCTCATCCGGGGGCTCGGAAGGCGTAAGGACGCGACACATGAGGAAAGTGTGAAGGCATGGCTACCACCCAGGAGGTCGATCCCTTTTTAAAGGCGACTCTCCCCACTTGCGTCCTCAGCCGTTGCAGACTGAGTCTTCACCAACATGCTCCAAGGTCCTCCCTCTACGACACGGGAGCTGGGTCCCACGCGTCATGCGAGCTGGCCCAGGACAGAAGAAGCCAAACCGCCGCGCGTGGAGCGTGTAACCGCCCAGCGGTTACAAGCGTTCCTCCGTCTTTGCCCAAACCAGCGGGTGAAAGGGCGGACCGCCGTGCAGGCGGCATGTGACTGCACCAAGGGGGCGCACCCTTTCGACTTCGACGTGTCTAGCATGGAGGCCTAGGCCCACATGTCATGTAACCGGCGCGCCGGTTACTACGTGCAAAAAACTGCAGCGCCACTTGCGCTAGCGCCGCGCCTTCTCGACTATGGGACCGGTGCCACGACTCGAGGCAACCCTGCGCACGGCCCAGCAGTGCCAACCAGGCACGCCGGTCACGGGTCAGTCAGCCGCGGGAGAAGGCGCGACGGTCGATATGGCCAGAAGTGGGCCGGCAGTAATGGCGGCGGCAGGCGAGCGGAAGAAGTAGTCAAATCATCTGCAGGCTCACGTCCCTCCTGGAACAGCGAGAGAGCTCTCTCCCACGGCGTGAAGACGATGCGCCCGTGTCCCGTTCCTCGAACGGCTCGCGCATGCGCAACGGCTGCCCCGCGAACCACTCGTCTCGTTGCATTAACTCTGCGGCAGGACAGGCGACATCTTTGGCAGGCGAAGCAGGCGACGCTTCACCTTCGCCATAATGACCGCGTCAAAAAAAAGGTGTGCCACATCGTTCGATTTCGTATCCTTTTCTCCTTCCCCTTTCTCTCTCTTGCTACAGGGACCGGGAAAGGGGGATACTCCGAAAGGGATCCTTCTCCACGAAGGAAGCGGGCCCCGAGCCCCCCTACTGATCAGAGGTTCGAAGGCTGGCCCCTCAGAAGGGTTCGACAGCCGCCTCAGAGCACTCGGGTTCCGTGCCCCCAACTGATCAGAGGTTCGAAGGCTGGCCCCTCGGAAGGGTTCGACAGCTGCCTCGGAGCACTCGGGCTCCGCGCCCACTACTGGTCAGAGGTTCGAAGGCTGGCCCCTCGGAAGGGTTCGACAGCCGCCTCAGGCCACTCGGGCTCCGCGCCCACTACTGATCAGGGGTTCGTAGGCTGGCCCCCCCGAAGGGTTCGACAGCCGCCTCAGAGCACGCAGAGTGAGGGATGACCCTGGGTACGTTCGATACATAACCAAGGCTCAGGCTATGCTCCCGAGGTACCCTAGGACATTTCCGAGACCAGCAGGAGCGATTCTGTAACGGAATCCCATCAGAGGGAAGCATCGAGCCCTCAGACCTGAAAGGGAATTAGGCTTACACCTATTTCCTAAACTAATTTTGGTGGTTGAATTGTCCAGCACAAATAATTGGACTAACTAGTTTGCCCAAGTCTATAAGTTATACAGGTACCAAAGGTTCACAATAAGCCAATAAAAAGACCAAGAAAAGGGTTCAACAAAAAGAGCAAAGGGACAACCGAAGGCACCCTGGTCTGGGGCACCGGACTGTCCGGTGCACCAGGATTCTCCACGCGCTGAACTCCTCGCCTTCGGGAAAACACAGAGTCGCTCCACTATAATTCACCGGACTGTCCGGTGTACAACGAACAGTGTCCGGTGCTCCAGGGGTGAAGCGACTCTGAACTCGCCAGCTTCGGGAATTCGCAACGGCGCTCCGCTATAATTCACCGGACTGTCCGGTGTACACCGGACTGTCCGGTGTATCTGCGGGGCAACGGCTACTTCAGGCGCCAACGGCTACCTGCAGGCGCTCTGCAGGCGCATTTAATGCGCGCTAGAGCGCGCAGAAGTCAGGCACGCGTGAACAGGCGCACCGGACATTCTACAGTTCATGTCCGGTGCGCCACCGGTCATCCAGGCGGGCCCAGCAACAGAGCTCCAACGGTCGGAACCCTAACGTTCGGGTGACGTGGCTGGCGCACCGGACTGTCCGGTGTGCACCGGACTGTCCGGTGTGCCATCGAACAGACAGCCTCCACCCAAACGGCTAGTTTGGTGGTTGGGGCTATAAATACCCCCAACCACCCCACATTCAAGTCATCCAAGTTTTCCACTTCTCAACCACTTACAAGAGCTAGGCATTCAATTCTAGACACACCCAAGTGATCAAATCCTCTCCAATTCCACACAAGGCTTTAGTGATTAGAGAGAGAGAGATTTGTCGTGTTCTTTTGAGCTCTTGCACTTGGATTGTTTCTTTTCTTTCTCACTTGTTCTTGTGATCAAAGCTCACTTGTAATCGAAGCAAGAGACACCAATTGTGTGGTGGTCCTTGCGGGAAGCTTTGTTCCCGATTTGATTTGAGAAGAGAAGCTCACTCGGTCCGAGGGACCGTTTGAGAGAGGGTAAGGGTTGAAAGAGACCCAGCCTTTGTGGCCTCCTCAACGGGGAGTAGGTTTGCGAGAACCGAACCTCGGTAAAACAAATCATCGTGTCTCACTCCGCATTTGCTCACGATTTGTTTTGCGCCCTCTATCGGACTCGTATTTATTTCTAACGCTAACCCGTCTCGTAGTTGTGTTTATATTTGTAAATTTCAGTTTCGCCCTATTCACCCCCCCTCTAGGCGACTTTCAATTGGTATCAAAGCCCGGTGCTTCATTAGAGCCTAACCGCTCGAAGTGATGTCGGGAGATCACACCAAGAGGGAGATGGAGACCGGCGACAAGCCCACTACGAGTCACGGGAGCACTTCATCGGAAGAGTCCCGCACCAAGAGGAAGGAGAAGAAGAACTCCTCCAACAAAGGGAAGGGGAAGAAGAAGAAATCCTCTTCCCACAAGTCGCATCGGAAAGGCGACAAGCACAAGAGGATGAGGAAAGTGGTCTACTACGAGACCGACACTTCATCAACGTCGACCTCCGACTCCGACGCACCGTCCGTTACTTCTAAGCGCCAAGAGCGCAAGAAGTATAGTAAGATTCCCCTACGCTACCCTCGCATTCCTAAACATACACCTTTACTTTCCGTCCCATTGGGCAAACCACCAACATTTGATGGTGAAGATTATGCTAGGTGGAGTGATTTAATGCGATTTCATCTAACCTCGCTCCACAAAAGTATATGGGATGTTGTTGAGTTTGGTGCACAGGTACCATCCGTAGGGGATGAAAACTATGATGAGGATGAAGTGGCCCAAATCGAGCACTTCAACTCCCAAGCCACAACCATTCTCCTTGCCTCTCTAAGTAGAGAGGAATATAACAAGGTGCAAGGGTTGAAGAATGCAAAGGAGATTTGGGACTTACTCAAGACCACGCACGAGGGTGATGAACTCACCAAGATCACCAAGCGGGAAACGATCGAGGGGGAGCTCGGTCGCTTCCGTCTTCGCCAAGGGGAGGAGCCACAAGATATGTACAACCGGCTCAAAACCTTGGTGAATCAAGTGCGCAACCTCGGGAGCAAGAAATGGGATGACCACGAGGTGGTTAAGGTTATTCTTAGATCACTCATTTTCCTTAACCCCACTCAAGTTCAATTAATTCGTGGTAATCCTAGATACACGCTAATGACTCCCGAGGAAGTAATCAGGAATTTTGTGAGCTTTGAATGTATGATCAAGGGCTCAAAGAAGATCAATGAGCTTGATGATCCCTCCACGTCCGAAGCACAACCAGTGGCATTTAAGGCGACGGAGGAGAAAAAGGAAGAGTCTACACCGAGTAGACAACCAATTGACGCCTCCAAGCTCGACAATGAGGAGATGGCTTTAATCATCAAAAGCTTTCGCCAAATCCTCAAGCAAAGGAAGAGGAAAGACTACAAGCCCCGCTCCATGAGAGTTTGCTACAAGTGTGGTAAGCCCGGTCATTTTATAGCAAAATGTCCACTATCTAGTGACAGTGACAGGGGCGACGACAAGAAGGGCAAGAGAAGAGAAAAGAAGAGGTACCACAAGAAGAAGGGCGGCGATGCCCATGTTTGCCGGGAGTGGGACTCGGACGAGAGCTCCACCGACTCCTCCTCTGACGAGGACGCTGCCAACATCGCCGTCACCAAGGGCCTCCTCTTCCCCAATGTCGGCCACAAACGCCTCATGGCCAAGGATGGCAAAAAGAAGAAGGTAAAATCAAGATCCTCCACCAAATATGAAACATCTAGCGATGAGGATGATGCTAGCCGTGAGGAGGATAACTTGCGCACTCTTTTTGCCAACCTAAACATGCAACAAAAAGAAAAATTAAATGAATTAATTAGCTCTATTCATGAGAAGGATGATCTCTTGGACTCTCAAGAGGACTTCCTTATTAAAGAAAATAAGAAGCATGTTAAGGTTAAAAATGCTTATGCTCTACAAGTTGAAAAATGTGAAAAATTGTCTAGTGAGCTAAGCACTTGCCATGAGACCATTGATAACCTTAGAAATGAAAATGCTAGTTTAATTGCTAAGGTTGATTCTCATGTTTGTGATGTTTCAATTCCCAATCTTAGAAATGATAATGATGATTTGCTTGCTAAGATTGAAGAATTAAACACCTCTCTTGCTAGCCTTAGGATTGAAAATGAAAAATTAATTGCTAAGGCTAAAGATTTTGATGTTTGCAATGTTACTATTTCTAACCTTAGAAATGAGAATGATATACTACATGCTAAGGTTGTAGAATTAAAATCTTGCAAACCCTCTACATCTACCGTTGAGCATGTTTCTATTTGCACTAGATGTAGAGATGTTGATATTGATGCTATTCATGATCACATGGTCTTAATTAAACAACAAAATGATCATATAGCAAAATTAGATGCTAAAATTGCCGAGCATAACTTAGAAAATGAAAAGTTTAAATTTGCTAGAAGTATGCTCTATAATGGGAGACATCCTGGCATCAAGGATGGCATTGGCTACCAAAGGGGAGACAATGTCAAACTTAGTGCCCCTCCTAAAAGATTGTCTAATTTTGTTAAGGGCAAGGCTCCCATGCCTCAGGATAACGAGGGTTACATTTTGTACCCTGCCGGCTATCCCGAGAGCAAAATTAGGAGAATTTACTCTAGGAAGTCTCACTCTGGCCCTAACCATGCTTTTATGTATAAGGGTGAGTCATCTAGCTCTAGGCAACCAACCCTTGCTAAGTTGCCTAGAAAGAAAACTCCTAGTGCATCAAATGATCATAGCATTTCATTTAAAACTTTTGATGCATCTTATGTTTTGACTAACAAATCCAGCAAGGTAGTTGCCAAGTTTGGTGGGGGCAAACACAAGGGTTCTAAGACTTGTGTTTGGGTACCCAAAGTTCTTGTATCTAATGCCAAAGGACCCAAAACCGTTTGGGTACCTAAAGTCAAGAACTAAACTTGTTTTGTAGGTTTATGCATCCGGGGGCTCAAGTTGGATCATCGATAGCGGGTGCACAAACCACATGACAGGGGGGAAGAAGATGTTCTCCTCCTACGAGAAAAACCAAGATCCCCAACGAGCTATCACATTCGGGGATGGAAACCAAGGTTTGGGTAAAATAGCTATATCTCCTGACCATTCCATTTCTAATGTTTTTCTTGTTGATTCATTAGATTACAATTTGCTTTCCGTATCTCAATTATGTCAAATGGGCTACAACTATCTATTTACTGATGTAGGTGTTACTGTCTTTAGAAGAAGTGATGATTCAATAGCATTTAAGGGAGTGTTAGAGGGTCAGCTATACTTGGTAGATTTTGATAGACCTGAACTCGACACTTGCTTAATTGCTAAGACTAACATAGGTTGGCTTTGGCACCATCGACTAGCCCATGTTGGGATGAAGAATCTTCATAAGCTTCTAAAGGGAGAGCACATTTGTAAGGAAAATGGACCCCGGGCCATTTGGCTAATTGAGTTTTGGTGTTTGATGAACAACACAATCCGTGAACTAATAAGTCTTCTAGTATTTGTGTTTATAGTTCACAGGATGCGAAGAGAATTGGACCAAGGCAATGAGGTTGCAACACCTCAAAAGAAGACATAAAAAGATGCATAGGAGTCCAATACTCAAGAACAAAGAAGCCCGAAGAAATCAGCAAAGAAATCCAAGACAAAGGGCTGTCAGCCAGCGCCTGGTGGCGCACCGGACATCGGTGTCCGGTGTGCACCGGACTGTCCGGTGAGACACCAGACAGTCTGCGCAGAGAGGCCGCAGACAGGCGCTCTCTGGCTGTAGCACCGGACTGTCCGGTGTGCACCGGATTGTCCGGTGTGCCAACGGGCAGACAGCAACGGTCGGATCCAACGGTCGACTGCTACAGGCGCCAACGGTCGGCTGACGTGGCGTGCACCGGACATCTACTGTGCAGTGTCCGGTGGTGCACCGGACTGTCCGGTGCACCCGACGACAGAAAGCTGCTGCTTTCTGTCCAACGGCTAGTTTGGAGTGTGGAGGCTATAAATACCACCCCAACCGGCCATTCTCAAGTGTGAGAGCCCAAGCAACATACCAAGGCACATAGTGCACATTTCCAAGAGCTCAAACACCCAAGTGCTTAATAGAATCACTCGGTGACTAGCGTAGGTGCTTTGCGAAGTGCTTAGGTTAGTTAGACCGCTTTAGCGCTTGCTCTAGGTGAATCCTAGTTAGTTGAGTGAGTTTTGTAAAACCACACAACCCCTCGGCTCTTGCGCGAGCCGTTGTAATTGTACCGAGTGGGGCGTGAGTCTTGCGAGACCGTGACAACCGCGTTTGTGTCACGGCCGCCACCGTGTACCGGAGGGAACGAGGCCCGCGGCGTTTCGGCCGGAAGCTCGATAGTGGAGACGGCGGGGAGCGTCCGAGAGGAGCCGAAAGCGGAGCACCACTTGCGTGTGGAGAAGGCCCGCGGCTCTCTACGGAGTTACTCGACCGTGGTGCTTGGCCCTCGCGTGGGCTTCCCTTTGCGTAGGGGCACCAACGAGGATTAGTCGGGACCTTGCGTGGTTCCGGATACCTCGGTAAAAATACCGGCGTCATCCACGAGAGTTTGCTTCTCTACTTAGCTCTTTACATTCCGCATTTATATTAAGCATTTAAGTTTCAATCTTGTAGTCATACTTATTTAGTATAGATTGAAACTTAGCCTTTTGCGGTAGAGATAGCAACACTTAGACAAAACCTAGTTTGCACATTCTAGTTTTGATTACTTGCATAGGTTTTGCTCTAGGGATTTAATTGTGGCCTAGTTTAGTAAAAGTTTTAGAAGTCCTAATTCACCCCCCCCCCCCCTCTTAGGCGTCACCCGTTTCCTACAAGTGGTATCAGAGCCAGGTTTGGCTCATTTGAAACGCTTTAGCTTCACCGCTAAAAGAGCCGACGCTTTTTAGAGGAAGGGATGGATACCCATAGGCCACCACACTTTGACGGCACTGACTTCCCATACTATAGTGCTAGAATGGCTTGTTACCTAGAGGCCGTTGATCTAGGTGTTTGGAGAGTCACTCGTGACGGGATGAAAACTATCAAGAATCCCGAGAAACCCACCACGAGTGAGGAAAAAGAAATTCATTTAAATGCTAGAGCCAAAAATTGCTTGTATGAATCTCTTAGCATGGATATTTTTAATCAAGTATTTACCTTGAAAACTGCTAATGAGATTTGGCTAAAATTGCATGAGCTCCATGACGGCACATCCAATGTCCGTGAGCAAAAACATTGCCTAGTCTTAAATGAGTATAATTCTTTTGCCATGAAAGATGATGAGCTTGTTAGAGACATGTATTCTCGGTTGAATCTAATTATCAATGAGCTCAACTCTATTGGCATTAATAAGCTAGGTGATGCGGACATTGTGAGGAAGATTATCTCCCTGCTACCACAACAAAGATATGGGAGCATCATCACCATCCTTCACAACATGGAGGACTTGAGCAACATGACCCCGACCATTGTGATTGGGAAAATCGCGGCCTTTGAGATGTCGCGAAAAATGAGTCGGGGAGAGGAGCCAACTTCCTCAAGACCATATGCTTTTGCATGTGATGAAAGGAAGGGCAAAAAGAAGGCTCCCACTCCAAGTTCCTCAAGCGAAGAAGAGGAAGAAGAAGAAGAAAGTGATGATGATGAAGATAATCAACCATGCACATCATCCTCCGAGGACGAAGAAACAATCCGACGCGTCGGAAAGGTAATGAGGATGATCCGCAAGATTAATCTAATGGGTGTGCCCCTGCAGGTCGAGGATCTTCTCTTTAACATTGACAGGAAAAAGCAAAGGAAGAGAGGATGCTTCGCATGTGGGGAGAAGGGCCACTTCAGGGACAACTGTCCAAATATGGTCAAACCCAAAAAGGAGAGGAGCAAAGGCAAGGCACTCACAAGTGTTAGAACTTGGGATGATTCTTCAAGTGAAGATGAACCTCCAAGGACGCGCAGCCACCGGTCCTCGTCACGATCATCATGGTCATCACACAAATGCCTTATGGCAAGAGGTAACAAAAGCATTCCATCCTCTAGTGATGAAAGTAGTAGTGATGATGAAGGTGAGGGAAAGGCCTCTCTAGAAGAGCTTGCGGAAGCCGTAAACTTTTTCCAGGATGTTTGCACTAAGCAAAAAGCTCAACTTAAAACTTTGAAAAATAAGTTGGTTAGCTCTCAAAATGATTACAAAGGTTTGCTAGAAAAATTTGAAACTTTTGCAAACTTAAATAGTGAGCTATCAACTAAAATTGAGCTATTAGAATCTAGTGCTCCATCCACTGCTACCGATGATAGCCTTATTAAAAAGAATGAAAAACTTAAGGCTAAGTTAGCTAGCTCCCAAGAAGCTATTGAAAATTTGCTAGAGAAAATGGAAATTCTTAGCATACACTATAATGAGCTAACTACTAAGCTAGAAAACATTGGTAGCACCCCAGCAGCATCTTTAGTTGAAATACCTAAAATAATTAAGAAAGATGCTTCTACTTCTTGCTTTGATTTAATTGATGTTTCTAACCCCTGCAACCAAGTCGTTGTTGAGAATATTGTTGTAGAGACATGTTCGGATGAGGTTGCAAAGGAAAATGAACAATTAAAGCAAGAAGTGGCTCGCCTTGGCAAGGCTTTGTATGACAAGAAAGGCAAAGCCAAACAAATCCGACCTTCACAGGATAACACCACTGCGGGAGTGAACAAGCCTATGGAGGGAGAAACTGTGATTTGTAGGCTGTGCCACAAGGAAGGCCACAAGTCTTTCCAATGCAAGGCGATGACCGGGGATAAACAAAGGCAAAAGCTCAAGCAAAAGCCATCAAGCAAAATCTCCAACACCTACATCAAAAAGGTGAACAAAAAGGATGCTACACCATATTTGATCAAGAAGAAAAAGAACGGAAAGGTGATAGCAATCAAGGCCAACAAGCAAGCCAACAAAGGAAAAGGGGTCAAACGCATCTGGGTGCCAAAGGAGATAATTTCAACCATGAAAAGCACCAAGAAGGTTTGGATCCCGAAAGGGAAGTGAGTGGACCAAAGGTCTTCGGGAAATTTGGAGACTTGGCTAAATTGGGATGTATATCATGGGATACATCATATTGGATCAAGTTTATTGCCAAGTGGGTTAGTGAAAATTTTGGACCCAAATTTCCCACCCATGACTAAGGTAACTAGTTTTATTGTATTTCTCGTTTTTAGATATGCGTATCTATTTACCTTCTATCTAGTTTACCTTTCTTGCCTAGTATTACAATTGTTATGTACTTTTGTTTAAAATCATGCATACTAGGTAAATCACATGGTAGGATTGCTTGCTTTCAATTCATATATTTAAGCAAACCTACATGGTTTAAAATGTTTATTTAAGCACGGCACATAGCTTCTATATCACTCCATAGTAAATGATGCATAAATTGAAAATTTTGATTTCTACAAAGTGTATCATTTAACTTATATGTGCCAAAGTTTGGATTATGGATAATTTGCCCCTCTTGATATCAAATCAAAGTGCATGTCTCCTACAAGTATTCAAAACTTGTATGCACACCTTTAGGGGGAGGTTACTCTATAATCTAACACTTTGAGACTAACACCTTTGCAAGTCTATTTCATGTGATAGTCTCATTGTAAGGAAAATGAAGTCCCCGGAGAAAGACAACAATCTTCCACTGCAAAATCTCCAAGAACTCTTATGTCTCTCAAGCTCACCATTGACTTTCAATTGGTATCTTTTGAGACTACATTCAGTATCATTTACATGTCTTCTCCAATATTTGATTAGACTATATTCCATATCATATGCTTCCATGTTGCAAAAATGCATAAGTAGTTAACTCATATTCTGTTACCTATGCATAAGGGAAGTTAGTCTTTTCAAATCATGTCTTGCACCTCTAATTTTCACATACTTTTTCCTAAGTAGAGGATCTCTGTCAGGGGGAGTATTTCTTCATCTCTAAAGGGGGAGAAAAACTCTTTCTAAAGGAGAATACTCATTTAGGGGGAGTAATCTTTTAAGGATTCTTTCATGTGGTATCATTCATGGCTTAACTTAATATCCTTCTAGTGTTATCATTTGATACAATTCTTGATGAGGGCAAGCTTTTATTTACTTCCTACATGCTTTTAATGTCTTCCTTTTCGGTGGTTGATGCCAAAGGGGGAGAAGTTTAGGGACCAAAGCAATGAAAACTATATCAAACACCAAACACCACCAATTTAAAATTTTATATCTACAAATGGCTCTTCAAGTGGTTTTGGTTATTTGGTCCAAAAATAGGAAGTAAGTGAATTATGGAGTTAGGGGGAGGCTTAAGTCCATAATATCACATTGTGGGGACAATCATGCATCTTAGCAAGTAGATTGCATATTTTCATTCAAATACTTGTATTATTTGCTTGCTTTGGTTGTGTTGTCATCAATCACCAAAAAGGGGGAGATTGTAAGGAAAATGGACCCCGGGCCATTTGGCTAATTGAGTTTTGGTGTTTGATGAACAACACAATCCGTGAACTAATAAGTCTTCTAGTATTTGTGTTTATAGTTCACAGGATGCGAAGAGAATTGGACCAAGGCAATGAGGTTGCAACACCTCAAAAGAAGACATAAAAAGATGCATAGGAGTCCAATACTCAAGAACAAAGAAGCCCGAAGAAATCAGCAAAGAAATCCAAGACAAAGGGCTGTCAGCCAGCGCCTGGTGGCGCACCGGACATCGGTGTCCGGTGTGCACCGGACTGTCCGGTGAGACACCAGACAGTCTGCGCAGAGAGGCCGCAGACAGGCGCTCTCTGGCTGTAGCACCGGACTGTCCGGTGTGCCAACGGGCAGACAGCAACGGTCGGATCCAACGGTCGACTGCTACAGGCGCCAACGGTCGGCTGACGTGGCGTGCACCGGACATCTACTGTGCAGTGTCCGGTGGTGCACCGGACTGTCCGGTGCACCCGACGACAGAAAGCTGCTGCTTTCTGTCCAACGGCTAGTTTGGGGTGTGGAGGCTATAAATACCACCCCAACCGGCCATTCTCAAGTGTGAGAGCCCAAGCAACATACCAAGGCACATAGTGCACATTTCCAAGAGCTCAAACACCCAAGTGCTTAATAGAATCACTCGGTGATTAGCGTAGGTGCTTTGCGAAGTGCTTAGGTTAGTTAGACCGCTTTAGCGCTTGCTCTAGGTGAATCCTAGTTAGTTGAGTGAGTTTAGAAAAACCACACAACCCCTCGGCTCTTGCGCGAGCCGTTGTAATTGTACCGAGTGGGGCGTGAGTCTTGCGAGACCGTGACAACCGCGTTTGTGTCACGGCCGCCACCGTGTACCGGAGGGAACGAGGCCCACGGCGTTTCGGCCGGAAGCTCGATAGTGGAGACGGCGGGGAGCGTCCGAGAGGAGCCGGAAGCGGAGCACCACTTGCGTGTGGAGAAGGCCCGCGGCTCTCTACGGAGTTACTCGACCGTGGTGCTTGGCCCTCGCGTGGGCTTCCCTTTGCGTAGGGGCACCAACGAGGATTAGTCGGGACCTTGCGTGGTTCCGGATACCTCGGTAAAAATACCGGCGTCATCCACGAGAGTTTGCTTCTCTACTTAGCTCTTTACATTCCGCATTTATATTAAGCATTTAAGTTTCAATCTTGTAGTCATACTTATTTAGTATAGATTGAAACTTAGCCTTTTGCGGTAGAGATAGCAACACTTAGACAAAACCTAGTTTGCACATTCTAGTTTTGATTACTTGCATAGGTTTTGCTCTAGGGATTTAATTGTGGCCTAGTTTAGTAAAAGTTTTAGAAGTCCTAATTCACCCCCCCCCCCTCTTAGGCGTCACCCGTTTCCTACAACATTTTAGGACTAACAAATGTTCATTTTGAGAAAGACAGGATTTGTAGCGCATGCCAAGCCGGGAAGCAAGTTGGCACTCATCATCCACACAAGAACATCATGACAAGTGACAGGCCGCTGGAGCTCCTACACATGGATTTATTCGGCCCGATCGCTTACATAAGCATCGGCGGGAGTAAGTACTGTCTAGTTATTGTGGATGATTATTCTCGCTTCACTCTAGTGTTCTTTTTGCAGGAAAAATCTCATAACCAAGAAACCTTAAAGGGATTCTTGAGACGGGCTCAAAATGAGTTCGACTTAAGGATCAAGAAAATTAGAAGCGACAACGGGACGGAGTTCAAGAACTCACAAATAGAAGGCTTTCTTGAGGAGGAGGGCATCAAGCATGAGTTCTCTTCTCCATACACCCCACAACAAAATGGTGTAGTGGAGAGGAAGAATCGAACTCTATTGGACATGGCAAGAACCATGCTTGATGAGTACAAGACATTGGATCGGTTTTGGGCCGAGGCGGTCAACACCGCCTGCTACGCCATCAACCGGTTATATCTGCACCGAATCCTCAAGAAGACATCCTATGAACTCCTAACCGGTAAAAAGCCCAATATTTCATATTTTAGAGTTTTTGGTAGCAAATGCTTTATTCTTGTTAAAAGAGGTAGAAAATCTAAATTTGCTCTTAAAACTGTAGAAGGCTTTTTACTAGGATATGACTCAAACACAAGGGCATATAGAGTCTTTAACAAGTCCTCAGGACTAGTTGAAGTTTCTTGTGACGTTGTGTTTGATGAGACTAACGGCTCTCAAGTAGAGCAAGTTGATCTTGATGAGATAGGTGAAGAACAGGCTCCGTGCATCGCGCTAAGGAACATGTCCATTGGGGATGTGTGTCCTAAGGAATCCGAAGAGCCTCCACATGCACAAGATCAACCATCCTCCTCCACGCAAGCATCTCCACCAACCCAAAATGAGGACGAGGCTCAAGTTGATAAAGAGGAAGAACAAAATGATGAGCCACCTCAAGATGACGGCAATGATCAAGGGGGAGATGCAAACAAGGAGGATGAAGAACCAAGGCCGCCACACCCAAGAGTCCATCAAGCAATCCAACGAGATCACCCCGTCGACACCATCCTCGGCGACATTCATAAGGGGGTAACCACTCGATCTCGTGTTGCACATTTTTGTGAGCATTACTCTTTTGTTTCCTCTATTGAGCCACACAGGGTAGAGGAAGCACTTCAAGATTCGGATTGGGTGATGGCGATGCAAGAGGAGCTCAACAACTTCACTAGGAATGAGGTATGGCATTTAGTTCCACGTCCTAATCAAAATGTTGTAGGAACTAAGTGGGTCTTCCGCAACAAGCAAGACGAGCATGGTGTGGTGACAAGGAACAAAGCTTGACTTGTGGCTAAGGGATACTCTCAAGTCGAAGGTTTGGATTTCGGTGAAACCTATGCACCCGTAGCTAGGCTTGAGTCAATTCGTATATTATTAGCCTATGCTACTTACCATGGCTTCAAGCTTTATCAAATGGACGTGAAGAGTGCCTTCCTCAATGGACCAATCAAGGAAGAGGTCTATGTTGAGCAACCTCCCGGCTTTGAAGATAGTAAGTACCCTAACCATGTCTATAGGCTCTCTAAGGCGCTTTATGGGCTCAAGCAAGCCCCAAGAGCATGGTATGAATGCCTAAGAGATTTCCTTATTGCTAATGGCTTCAAAGTCGGAAAAGCCGATCCTACTCTATTCACTAAAACTCTTGACAATGATTTGTTTGTATGCCAAATTTATGTTGATGATATTATATTTGGGTCTACTAACGAATCTACTTGTGAAGAATTTAGTAGGATAATGACACAAAAATTCGAGATGTCTATGATGGGGGAGTTGAAGTATTTTCTAGGATTCCAAGTCAAGCAACTCCAAGAGGGCACCTTCATTAGCCAAACAAAGTATACTCAGGACATTCTAACCAAGTTTGGAATGAAGGATGCCAAGCCCATCAAGACACCCATGGGAACCAATGGACATCTCGACCTCGACACGGGAGGTAAGTCCGTGGATCAAAAGGTATACCGGTCGATGATAGGTTCATTACTCTATCTATGTGCATCTCGACCGGACATTATGCTTTCCATTTGCATGTGTGCAAGATTCCAAGCCGACCCTAAGGAATCACACCTTACGGCCGTAAAACGAATCTTGAGATATTTGGCTTATACTCCTAAGTTTGGGCTTTGGTACCCTCGGGGATCCACATTTGATTTGATTGGTTATTCGGATGCCGATTGGGCGGGGTGTAAGATTAATAGAAAGAGCACATCGGGGACTTGCCAGTTCTTGGGAAGGTCCTTGGTGTCTTGGGCTTCAAAGAAGCAAAATTCGGTCGCTCTTTCTACCGCCGAAGCCGAGTATATTGCCGCAGGCCATTGTTGCGGGCAATTGCTTTGGATGAGGCAAACCCTGCGGGACTATGGTTACAAATTAACCAAAGTTCCTCTTCTATGTGATAATGAGAGTGCAATCCGCATGGCGGATAATCCCGTTGAGCATAGCCGCACTAAACACATAGCCATTTGGTATCATTTTCTTAGGGATCACCAACAAAAGGGGGATATCGAGATTTCATACATTAACACTAAAGATCAATTAGCCGATATCTTTACCAAGCCTCTTGATGAACAAACTTTTACCAAACTTAGGCATGAGCTCAATATTCTTGATTCTAGGAATTTCTTTTGCTAAACTTGCACACATAGCTCATAAGTATACCTTTGATCATATCCTTTTTATATATGATATGACTAATGTGTTTTCAAGTGTATTTCAAACCAAGTCATAGGTATATTGAAAGGGAATTGGAGTCTTCGGCGAAGACAAAGGCTTCCACTCCACTCTACTACTCATCCTTCGCCGTCGCTCCGCATCACTCTCCATCTCTGGTATAATCTTCACTCATATGTTTTATTTGCCAAAGGGGAGAAAGTAGGTAGAAAAGGGCTTATATCTCACTCAAAGTATCCGTTTTTGGCGATTCATGCCAAAGGGGGAGAAAGTATGAGCCCAAAGCAAAAGGACCGCACCACCACCCTAATTTTAAAATTAATGATTTTCAATTGGTAAATTTCAAATTGGTATCTCTTTGTGTTCTAAAGGGGGAGAAAGTAGTATTTTCAAAATTGATATCTTAAAACCCTCTTGAACACTAAGAGGAGAATTTATTGAGGGGGAGTTTTGTTTTAGTCAAGGAAAAGCATTTTAAGACAAAGGGAGAAAATTGCAAATCTTCAAAATGCTTCTCAAAATCTTATTCATTTACCTTTGACTATCTTGCAAAAGGACTTTGAAAAGAATTTACAAAAGAATTTGCAAAAACAAAACTTGTGGTGCAAGTGTGGTCCAATATGTTAAAAATAAAGAAACAATCCATGCATACCTAGTAAGTAATATTTATTGGCTCAATTCTAAGTAACCTTTGTAGTTACACTTTGCAAACTAGTTCAATTATGCACTTCTATACTTGCTTTGGTTTGTGTTGGCATCAATCACCAAAAAGGGGGAGATTGAAAGGGAATTAGGCTTACACCTATTTCCTAAACTAATTTTGGTGGTTGAATTGTCCAGCACAAATAATTGGACTAACTAGTTTGCCCAAGTCTATAAGTTATACAGGTACCAAAGGTTCACAATAATCCAATAAAAAGACCAAGAAAGGGGTTCAACAAAAAGAGCAAAGGGACAACCGAAGGCACCCTGGTCTGGGGCACTGGACTGTCCGGTGCGCCACCAGACATGTCTGGTGCACCAGGATTCTCCACGCGCTGAACTCCTCGCCTTCGGGAAAACACAGAGTCGCTTCGCTATAATTCACCGGACTGTCAGGTGTACACCGGACAGTGTCCGGTGCTCCAGGGGTGAAGCGACTCTGAACTCGCCAGCTTCGGGAATTCGCAACGGCGCTCCGCTATAATTCACCGGACTGTCCGGTGTACACTGGACTGTCCGGTGTATCTGCGGGGCAACGGCTACTTCAGGCGCCAACGGCTACCTGCAGGCGCTCTGCAGGCGCATTTAATGCGCGCTAGAGCGCGCAGAAGTCAGGCACGCGCGAACAGGCGCACCGGACATTCTATAGTTCATGTCTGGTGCGCCACCGGTCATCCAGGCGGGCCCAGCAACAGAGCTCCAACGGTCGGAACCCTAACGTTCGGGTGACGTGGCTGGCGCACCGGACTGTCCGGTGTGCCATCGAACAGACAGCCTCCACCCAAACGGCTAGTTTGGTGGTTGGGGCTATAAATACCCCCAACCACCCCACATTCAAGTCATCCAAGTTTTCCACTTCTCAACCACTTACAAGAGCTAGGCATTTAATTCTAGACACACCCAAGTGATCAAATCCTCTCCAATTCCACACAAGGCTTTAGTGATTAGAGAGAGAGAGATTTGCCGTGTTCTTTTGAGCTCTTGCACTTGGATTGTTTCTTTTCTTTCTCACTTGTTCTTGTGATCAAAGCTCACTTGTAATCAAAGCAAGAGACACCAATTGTGTGGTGGTCCTTGCGGGAAGATTTGTTCCCGATTTGATTTGAGAAGAGAAGCTCACTCGGTCCGAGGGACCGTTTGAGAGAGGGTAAGGGTTGAAAGAGACCCGGCCTTTGTGGCCTCCTCAACGGGGAGTAGGTTTGCGAGAACCGAACCTCGGTAAAACAAATCATCGTGTCTCACTCCGCATTTGCTCACGATTTGTTTTGCGCCCTCTATCGGACTCGTATTTATTTCTAACGCTAACCCGTCTCGTAGTTGTGTTTATATTTGTAAATTTCAGTTTCGCCCTATTCACCCCCCCCCCTCTAGGCGACTTTCAGGATCCTATCGAAGGGACCGGGTCCGGCAAATCACTTGCAGGTACTTTTGGAACGCGCCTCTGGGCCACTAGCCGACCCTTATCGAACGGGGCACGGGCGTCCACTCGCATCACCCGTTAGCAACTCACTAGAGACACCATGTTCGGCGCCCTCCGAGGGCAACATGGCGCTTTCCCCCCCCCCCCTCCTCCTTGCGGAAAGGTGACGCAGGGGCGTATGAAAAAAGCCGAGTCTGCCCTTGACCATCCTCTCGCCCTATACAGAGGCTCGGGGGCTGCTCTCGCAAACCCGGCTCCGGCCAAACTGTTGACAGCGTCAACATACCAGCCCGAGAACTCAGAACCTGACTATGCACCCGGGCAACGACCAGTTCGCATGAGGGAACAACTAGACCGGCCGGGCCATCACGAAAGGCACTAAGACCTCGAAGGAGTCAAACCACTCCTTCGAGGCCTCGGGGGCTACACCCGGTGGGTGCGCTCGCGCGCACCCACCGGAACAAAATGCAACCGAGAAAGGCCGGCCCCCTTGCAAAAAAAGTGCGGCAAAGCCTCCAAGCGAGTACCTACACTCCCTTTGAGGCTCGGGGGCTACTATCGGGGACCGTAATTAGGGGTACCCCCAAGGCTCCTAATCTCAGCTAGTAACCCCCATCAGCACAAAGCTGCAAAGGCCTGATGGGCGCAATTCCGGTCAAAGGCTCCGTCCACTCAAGGGACACGATCTCGCCTCATCCGAGCCCAGCCTCGAGCAGGAACGGTAGACCAAGGCAGATTCGCGCCTCGCCCGAGGGTCTGCTCAAGCAACGGGCGCACCTTCGACTCGCCCGAGGCCCAGCTCGGGCAGGCTTCGCGGAGAAGCAACCTTGGCCAGATCGCCTCGCCAGCCGACCGGATCGCAGGAGCATTTAATGCAAGGACCGCCTGACACCTTATCCTAACACGTGCTCTCCAGTCGACAGGGTCGAAGTGACCGCAGTCACTTTGCCCCTCCACTGACTGACCTGACAGGAAAACAGCGCCGCCTGCGCTGCTCCGACTGCTGTGCCACCTGCCAGGGTGAGGCTGACAGCAGCCAAGTCTAGCCTCGGGCGCCATAGGAATCTCCGCCTCGCCCGACCCCAGGGCTCAGACTCCACCTCGACTCCGGAAGACAATCTCCGCCTCGCCCGACCCCAGGCCTCGGACTCCACCTCGACTTCAGACGACGGTCTCCGCCTCGCCCGACCCCAGGGCTCGGGCTCAACCTCGACTCGGAAGACGGTCTCCGCCTCGCCCGACCCCAGTGCTCGGACTCAACCTCGACCTCGGACGACGGTCTCCGCCTCGCCCGACCCCCGGGCTCGGACTCAACCTCGACCTCGAAGGAGTCACCACCTCGCTCGGGCCGACCACGCCACAAGGGGGGCCATCATTACCCTACCCCTAGCTAGCCCAGGCTACGGGGAACAAGACCTGCGTCCCATCTGGCTCGCCCCGGTAAAACAAGTAATGATGGCACCCCGCGTGCTCCCTGACGACGGCGGTTCCCAGCCCCTTACGGAAGCAAGGAGACGTCAGCAAGGATCCGACAGCCCCGACAGCTGTGCTTCTACAGGGCTCAAGCGCTCCTCCGACGGCCACGACGCCACATGAACAGGGCTCCAACACCTCTTCGACAGCCACGTCGGCATATACATAGGGCTCTGGCTTCTCTCTGCTAGACACGTTAGCACACTGCTACACCCCCCGTTATACACGTGGACCCTCTCCTTACGTCTATAAAAGAAAGGTACAGGGCCCTCGTACGAAAAAAGGTGGCCGCGCGGGAGAACGGGCTGACGCGCAGTCTCACGCCCTCTCTCTCTCCCTCGCGAACGCTTGTAACCCCCTACTGCAAGCGCATCCGCCCTGGGCGCAGGACAACACGAGGCCGCGGTTTCCCCCTCACTGGTTTTCCCCCCTCGTGCTCCGTCTCGCGCCGACCCATCTGGGCTGGGACACGCAGCGACAATTTACTCGTCGGTCCAGGGACCCCCCGGGATCGAAACGCCGACAAATACACTATTTTATAACACTTTATTGGAGATGCTTTTATAAAATACTACTCACTTGATCACAAAATAACAACTCTACTTTTCAAAGAGTCGAATAATTCAACTCTAACTACTTCTATATAAAAAAATACTAATATTTTTAATAAAAATATATAATTAAATTAGTTGTTAGATTTCTTCGTATATTATATTTATTTAAAGATATAAATTCTCCTACATTTTTATAAACCTTTAAAAACTTTAACGTAACTATTCTTACATCTAAAATTGTTTTTTAAAACGACGGGACACTAAATATCAGTTGTAACTCACACGTGTATATTATCTAAATATATAAATTACGAACTCTTTATACAAAGAATAAAATAGGCATGAAGTCTTGCGTGCGCTAATAAAGATGAGGCGATGAGCAACGCCGCGCGGTCGGTAGCCGAGCAGTAAAAGGACAAAAAAGAGTAGGCCAGCATGATCAGTCAGTTCCATTTCTGTTTGTCGACGCTGGTGTAGAAACGACCCCCTATCTCCAACTGGTGCTACACAGCCTAGAATAGAGATATCGGAGTTATTAAAACTCCACCCGGTTTGGGCGTCTCCCCGCACCTCGCGGGATCTCGACCACTCGCGTGCCGACGTGTGGTCTGTTCACGGACCCGAGAATTTTATCCAATTCGACTGAGTCGTTCGCGTCTCGTCCGCTCCTCCCTCACTGATCCACTGCCAAGTCCATCCTTCCTGTCCGACTCCGACCCACCGCCCCTCCGACTCCGATCCCGGGTGCGGCCCCCGCCTTGCCTCCACCGCCTCTGCCTCGGCGGCACACATACGCCACTCTCCCTCCTCTCCTCTCCTGCGCTCCCTCACCCAGTCTCTCTCTCTCCCCCCGTCTGTTGAGTAATCAAATCTATCATCCACGCCCTAGCGAAACCGGAACCCCACCCAACAGGTACCTTGCCGTTCGTCAGGCGGTTCACGCCCAAGGAGGTGGAGGCCGCCACGCGCGGCTTCACCGCGGTGCTCGACGCCGTCGGCACGGCCTATAGGGCGCTTCACCGGCGGCCTTGTCGCCACCGTCGTCAGGCTCCGCCGCGACGACGACCACCGCCACAGAGAGGGAGGAGGGCCCACGGACGCCTTCTACCTGGAGCTGTAGCTGCTGGCCCGCCTCAACCACCGCCATGTCGTCAGGCTGCGCGGCTTCGCGCTAGCCCACCACGCAAGGCCCGTGCCCTTCCGCCCTCCGACCCTTTCTTCCTTCCCTTCCCACCGCTCTCTGTCTCTGCTTCTGCGGATTGATGAGATTCACCTTTGGATATGGCTGGGCTGGGGTGGAACGTTTCAGGTTCCTCGTCAATCTTTAGTTTCGATTGCATAACCTAAAACTAAAGAGAGGTTTGTTTGAATTGGAACTAAAGAGTAATTGAATTGATGAATACGCCTACAATGATCTTTTAGTATTGGTTGAAATCACTAACTGATATCAAAGTGTTTATAGACTTTTTATTCTATATATTTATAAATTGATATAGATAGTTAGTCATATATATATATATATATATATTAATATATGTATATTGTTATATACAAGTAAACAATAATAGTAATATGTGTATATTAAACTGAATAATAATAGTAATATGTATATAAGTTAGTACCATAAAATTTACTAGCTACTAAATATTTTTTTTATTGTTAGTATTTATCCTTTTTGTCTTGTAATTAAGTCAGAAGATTTTTTCCACCATAATAGATCTCATTTTTTATATGATCTCGTTATATATGAACTCTGTTAGTTGTTCTTAAATTTCTTTAATCTTTTTTTAAAAGGAGTAGGTCTTCCTACATATTCATATATTGTGATTTGTCAAAAGTATTAAAATATTCATTATCTTAGATTTAAAAGCGACACACTTTATTATTGTGAAATCAACATTAATACTATAACTTAGCTAAGCAGTCTATTGGTGCTTCCCTCTCAAGAATTTTCTTCGTGAAATGTTTCTTCACCTCGGCGCTAACGATAACGTCTGACTATGTGTGCTCTTGCTTGTTGTGCTCTTGCTTGTGCTTTGTGCTTCAGTCTACATATATGGTAATGTTCCTTCACCTTGGTGCTGGCGACAAGTTCAAAAACAAAGATGTGACGAGGAGACAATAGACAAACTAGCCCTTATAACATGAAATAAAAAGGTACGTCCAACTTGTCGGGGAGGGGTGTGACCCCGGTCTCTGGGACCCACCGATCAGAGAGTGCGCTGAGGAAAGGAGCCCCTGATTATAAGGGTCTGTTGGTTAGTTGGGAGAGACAGGTACGTCAACCCCGAAAGAACCCGCCCCCGATCGAATCTGACAATGGAGGTCGGACGTGCCGGAAGAGAACTACTCGATTGGATCCCATGTCTGGCCCCAGATTGACTCGCCATAAATAGACAACCACATTTAACCATGCCAGGCACCGAGCCACAGCACGACGCCGGTCCGCTTCCCACTCATGACCTACGAGTACCCCGAGCTGCATAGCACTCATGACCTCCGAACCCTTCGGACCGCGGCACATTTATGGTCTATTGGACTAGACCTGAGTATACAGACCTCTCGCAGGGCACTATACGACGGGCTGCGTCTAGCCCGAGACTACGGAGGCCAGGGATCAACGTAGCCATAATGCTGACGCATGGGACCCTCTCTTCACTGCACGTCTCGTAACAGATCTGACGTGGCACTAATGTGTAACTCTAATGGAAACTATATGCATTGGTTGCAGCCCATTTTAGCAGCAAGTGCCTTCATTTATAATCGAGGATGTAGTATAAAACACAGAGACACAGGCTTTGGTTAAGTGGATGTGATCATGTGAACGCGAGTTTGTAGCTAACATCCAGGGTCCAAATTCTTATCTGTATACTTTTTACCATTTAAATACGAGGGTAAAAAGCGTGAAGCTTGGAAAACCGGTATTTTCTACATAATAGATAATAGGTGAGTGTCCGTGCGTTGCAATGGGGAACATATAATAACATAATAACTTATATACAAAATGTGTCTTATATTGTTATAAGAAAATATTTTATAATCCATTTGTAATCCTAGCCATACATAATTTTTGTTATTTTAATTTAGCTATTTGAAAGTCGCCTAGAGGGAGGTGAATAGGACGAATCTGAATTTTACAAAGTTTAAGCACAACTACAAGTCGGGGTTAGTGCTAAAATTAAAATCGAATCCGAGAGAGGGCGAAAACCAATCACAAGCAAATAAAAAGTGTGACACGGTGATTTGTTTTACCGAGGTTCGGTTCTTGCAAACCTACTCCCCGTTGAGGTGGTCACAAAGACCGGGTCTCTTTCAACCCTTTCCCTCTCTCAAACGGTCACTTAGACCGAGTGAGCTTCTCTTCTCAATCAAACGGGACACTAAGTCCCCGCAAGGACCACCACACAATTGGTGTCTCTTGCCTCGGTTACAATTGAGTTGATCACAAGAAAGAATGAGAAAGAAAAGCAATCCAAGCGCAAGAGCTCAAATGAACACAAGTCACTCTTTCACTAGTCACTATTTGATTGGAATGATCTTTGGACTTGGGAGAGGATTTGATCTCTTTGGTGTGTCTTGTATTGAATGCTATAGCTCTTGTAAGGTGTAGGAAGTCTGAAAACTTGGATGTCATTGAATGTGGGGTGGTTGGGGTATTTATAGCCCCAACCACCAAACTAGCCGTTTGGTGGAGGTTGTTGTCTCATGGCGCACCGGACAGTCCGGTGCGCCACCGAATACTGTCCGGTGCGCCAGCCACGTCACCCGGCCGTTGGGTTCTGACCGTTAGAGCTCTGACAGGTGGGGCCTTCTCGCTGTCCGGTGGTGCACCGGACATGTCCTGTAGACTGTCCGGTGTGCCTTCTGGCGCTGCTCTGACTCTAGCGCGCACTGTAGCGCATTGAATGCGTTTGCAGTCGACTGTTGGCGTGAAGTAGCCGTTGCTCCGCTGGCACACCGGACAGTCCGGTGAATTATAGCGGAGCGGCCTCCCATTTTCTCGAAGGTGGCAAGTTCAGCGTCGGGGTTCCTGGTGCACCGGACACTGTCCGGTGGCACACCGAACAGTCCGGTGCACCAGACCAGGGCACACTTCGGTTGTCTTTTGCTCTCTTTGTTTGAGCCCATTCTTGGTCTTTTTATTGGTTTGTTGTGAACCTTTGGCACCTGTAAAACTTATAATCTAGAGCAAACTAGTTAGTCCAATTATTTGTGTTGGGCAATTCAACCACCAAAATTAATTAGGAAAAGGTGTAAGCCTATTTCCCTTTCAATCTCCCCCTTTTTGGTGATTGATGCCAACACAAACCAAAGCAAATATAGAAGTGCATAATTGAACTAGTTTGCATAATTGTAAGTGCAAAGGTTACTTGGAATTGAAACCAATAATTATTTCAACTAGATATGCATGGATGGCTTTCTTCTTATTAACATTTTGGACCACGCTTGCACCACATGTTTTGTTTTGCAAAATGTTTTGGAAATTCTTTTCAAAGTTCTTTTGCAAATAGTCAAAGGTAAATGAATAAGATTTTGAGAGGCATTTTCAAGATTTGAAATTTTCTCCCCCTGTTTCAAATGCTTTTCCTTTGACTAAACAAAACTCCCCCTTAATGAAATCTTCATATTAGTGTTCAAGAGGGTTTTAGATATTAATTTTGAAGAGGGTATATCAATTTGAAATTATATCAAAAATAAGATACCAATTGAAAAAATATTTTCTTAACTCAAAATGAAAGACTACATTTTTTGAAAGTTTTGAAATTGGTGGTGGTGCGGTCCTTTTGCTTTGGGCTAATACTCTCTCCCCCTTTGGCATGAATCGCCAAAAACGGATGCTTGAGTGAAATATAGGCCCTTGAAACTACCTTCTCCCCCTATGGTAAATAATATATGAGTGAAGATTATACCAAAGTTGGAGAGATGTGCGGAGCGACGGCAAAGGATGAATGATTCGATGGAGTGGAGTGGAAGCCTTGTCTTCGCCGAAGACTCCTTTTTCCTTTCAATCTATGACTTAGAATGACACGGACTTGAAAGAACACATTAGTCATAGCACATGAAAGAGATGATCGAAGGTATATATATGAGCTATGTGTGCAAAATATCATTCAAAATTCCTAGAATCAAGAATATTTAGCTCATGCCTAAGTTTGGTAAAAGTTTGTTCATCCAATGGCTTGGTAAAGATATCGGCTAATTGTTCTTTGGTGCTAACATATGCAATCTCGATATCCCCCTTTTGTTGGTGATCCCTTAGAAAATGATACCGAATGGCTATGTGTTTAGTGCGGCTATGCTCAACGGGATTATCCGCCATGCGGATTGCACTCTCATTATCACATAGAAGAGGAACTTTGGTTAATTTGTAACTATAGTCCCTAAGGGTTTGCCTCATCCAAAGCAATTGCGCGCAACAATGGCCTGCGGCAATATACTCGGCTTCGGCGGTAGAAAGAGCGACAGAATTTTTCTTCTTTGAAGCCCAAGACACCAGAGATCTTCCCAAGAACTAGCAAGTCCCCGATGTGCTCTTTCTATTAATTTTACACCCTGCCCAATCAGCATCGGAATAACCAATTAAATCAAATGTAGATCCCCTGGGGTACCAAAGGCCAAACTTAGGAGTATAAACTAAATATCTCAAGATTCGTTTTACGGCCCTAAGGTGAACTTCCTTAGGATCGGCTTGGAATCTTGCACACATGCACACGGAAAGCATAATGTCCAGTCGTGAAGCACATAAATAGAGTAAGGAACCTATCATCGACCGGTATACCTTTTGATCGACGGATTTACCTCCTGTGTCGAGATCGAGATGTCCATTAGTTCCCATGGGTGTCTTGATGGGCTTGGCATCCTTCATCCCAAACTTTGTGAGTATGTCTTGAATGTACTTCGTTTGGCTAATAAAGGTGCCCTCTTGGAGTTGCTTCACTTGAAATCCTAAGAAGTACTTCAACTCCCCCATCATAGACATCTCGAATTTTTGTGTCATGATCCTACTAAACTCTTCACAAATAGATTTGTTAGTAGACCCAAATATGATATCATCAACATAAACTTGGCATACAAACAAATCATTCTCAATGGTTTTAGTAAAGAGAGTAGGATCGGCTTTTCCGACTTTGAAGCCATTAGAGATAAGAAAGCCTCTTAGACATTCATACTATGCTCTTGGGGCTTGCTTGAGCCCATAAAGCGCCTTAGAGAGTCTATAAACATGGTTAGGATACTCACTATCTTCAAAGCCGGGAGGTTGCTCAACGTAGACCTCTTCCTTGATTGGTCCATTGAGGAAGGCACTTTTCACGTCCATTTGATAAAGCTTAAAGCCATGGTAAGTAGCATAGGCAAGTAAAATGTGAATTGATTCAAGCCTAGCTACGGGTGCATAGGTTTCACCGAAATCCAAACCTTCGACTTGTGAATATCCCTTGGCCACAAGTCGGGCTTTGTTCCTTGTCACCACACCATGCTCATCTTGCTTGTTGCAGAAGACCCACTTGGTTCCTACAACATTTTGGTTAGGACGTGGAACTAAATGCCATACCTCATTCCTCGTGAAGTTGTTGAGCTCCTCTTGCATCGCCATCACCCAATCCGAATCTTGAAGTGCTTCCTGTACCCTGTGTGGCTCAATAGAGGAAACAAAAGAGTAATGTTCACAAAAATGAGCAACACGAGATCGAGTAGTTACCCCCTTATGAATGTCGCCGAGGATGGTGTTCACGGGGTGATCTCGTTGGATTGCTTGGTGGACTCTTGGGTGTGGCGGCCTTGGAACTTGCTCATCTTCCTTGTCTTGATCTTGGGCATCTCCCCCTTGATCATTGCCCTCCTCTTGAGGTGGCTCATCTTCTTGATCTTCTTCTTCATTATCTTGAGCCTCATCCTCATCTTGAGTTAGTGGAGATGCTTGCATGGAGGAAGAAGGTTGATCTTGTGCTTGAATGGGCTCTTCGGATTCCTTAGGACACACATCTCCAATGGACATGTTCCTTAGCGCGACGCACGGAGCCTCTTCATCATCTAATTCATCAAGATCAACTTGCTCTACTTGAGAGCCGTTAGTCTCATCAAACACAATATCACAAGAAACTTCAACTAGTCCAGTGGACTTGTTAAAGACTCTATATGCCCTTGTGTTTGAATCATATCCTAGTAAAAAGCCTTCTACAGCCTTAGGAGCAAATTTGGATTTTCTACCTCTTTTAACAAGAATAAAACATTTGCTACCAAAGACTATAAAATATGAAACATTTGGCTTTTTACCGGTGAGGAGTTCATATGATGTCTTCTTGAGGATTCGGTGTAGATACAATCGGTTGATGGCGTAGCAAGCGGTGTTGACTGCCTCGGCCCAAAACTGATCCGAAGTCTTGTACTCATCAAGCATGGTCCTTGCCATGTCCAATAGAGTTCTATTCTTCCTCTCCACTACACCATTTTGTTGTGGCGTGTAGGGAGAAGAGAACTCATGCTTGATCCCTTCCTCCTCAAGAAAACCTTCTATTCGAGAGTTCTTGAACTCCGTCCCATTATCGCTTCTAATTTTCTTGATCCTCAAGCCGAACTCATTTTGAGCCCGTCTCAAGAATCCCTTTAAGGTCTCTTGGGTTTGAGATTTTTCCTGTAAAAAGAATACCCAAGTGAAGCGAGAATAGTCATCCAGAATAACTAGACAGTACTTACTCCCGCTGATGCTTATGTAAGCGATCAGGCCGAATAGGTCCATGTGGAGGAGCTCGAGTGGCCTGTCAGTCGTCAAGATGTTCTTATGTGGATGATGAACACCAACTTGCTTTCCTGCTTGGCATGCACTACAAATCCTGTCTTTCTCAAAATGCACATTTGTTAGTCCCAAAATGTGCTCTCCCTTTAGAAGCTTGTGAAGATTCTTCATCCAAACATGGGCTAGTCGGCGATGCCAGAGCCAACCATGTTAGTCTTAACAATTAAGCAAGTATCGAGTTCAGCTCTATTGAAATCAACTAAGTATAGCTGACCCTCTAATACTCCCTTAAAAGCTACTGAATCATCACTTCTTCTAAAGACAGTAACACTTGTATCCGTAAAAAGACAGTTGTAGCCCATTTTACATAATTGTGAAACAGAAAGCAAGTTGTAATCTAAAGAATCTACAAGAAAAACATTAGAAATATAATGGTCAGGTGATATAGCAATTTTACCCAATCCTTTGACCAAACCTTGATTTCCATCCCCAAATGTGATAGCTCGTTGAGGATCTTGGTTTTTCTCATAGGAGGAGAACATCTTTTTCTCCCCTGTCATGTGGTTTGTGCACCCGCTATTGATGATCCAACTTGAGCCCCCAGATGCATAAACCTACAAAACAAATTTAGTTCTTGATTTTAGGTACCCAAACAGTTTTGGGTCCTTTGACATTAGATACAAGAACTTTGGGTACCCAAACACAAGTCTTTGATCTCTTGTGTTTGTCCCCAACATACTTGGCAACCAACTTGCCGGATTTGTTAGTAAGCACATAGGAAGCATCAAAAGTTCTAAATGAAACATTATGATTATTTGATGCTTTAGGAGTTTTCTTCTTAGGCAATTTAGCATGGGTTGATTGCCTAGAACTAGATGTCTCACTCTTATACATAAAAGCATGATTAGGCCCAGAGTGAGGCTTCCTAGAATGAATTCTCCTAATCTTATGCTCGGGATAACCGGCAGGGTACAAAATGTAACCCTCGTTATCCTGAGGCATGGGAGCCTTGCCCTTAACGAAGTTAGATGATCTTTTAGGAGGGGCATTAAGTTTGACATTGTCTCCCTTTTGGAAGCCAATGCCATCCTTGATGCCAGGGCGTCTCCCACTATAAAGCATACTACGAGCAACTTTAAATTTTTCATTATCTAGCTCATGCTCGGCAATTTTAGCATCTAATTTTGCTATATGATCATTTTGTTGTTTAATTAAAGCCATGTGATCATGAATAGCATCAATGTTAACATCTCTACATCTAGTGCAAATAGAAACATGCTCAACGGTAGATGTAGAGGGTTTGCAAGAATTTAATTCAACAATCTTAGCATGTAATATGGCATTTTCATCTCTAAGATTGGAAATGGAAGCATTACAAACATTTAATTCATTAGCCTTAGCAATTAGTTTTTCATTTTCATTTCTAAGGCTAGCAAGAGAGGCATTTAATTTTTCAATCTTAGCAATAGAAATAGCATGATCATTTCTAAGATTAGCATATGAATCATCACATACATTTGAATCAACCTTAGCAATTAATCCAGCATTCTCATTCCTAAGGTTGGCAATCAAATCTTGGCAAGTGCTTAACTCACTAGATAATTTTTCACATTTTTCTACTTCTAGAGCATAAGCATTTTTAACCTTAACATGCTTCTTGTTTTCCTTAATTAGGAAGTTCTCTTGGGTGTCCAAGAGTTCATCCTTCTCATGAATAGCACTAATTAATTCATTCAATTTTTTCTTTTGTTGCATGTTAAGATCGGCAAAAAGGGTAAGCAAGTTTTCCTCCTCATCACTAGAATTATTTTCATCACTAGAGGTTACATATTTAGTGGAGGATTTAGATTTAACCTTCTTCTTTTTGCCGTCCTTTGCCATGAGGCACTTGTGGCCGACGTTTGGGAAGAGGAGTCCCTTGTTAACGGCGATGTTGGCGGCGTCCTCGTCGGAGGAGGAGTCGGTGGAGCTCTCGTCGGAGTCCCACTCCCGGCAAACATGGGCATCGCCGCCCTTCTTCTTGTAGTACTTCTTCTTTTCCTTTCTTCTCCCCTTCTTGTCGTCGCCCCTGTCACTGTCACTAGAAATAGGACATTTTGCAATAAAGTGACCAGGCTTACCACATTTGTAGCAAACCTTCTTGGAGCGGGGCTTGTAATCCTTCCCCCTCCTTTGCTTGAGGATTTGGCGAAAGCTCTTGATGATGAGCATCATTTCCTTGTTGTCGAGCTTGGAGGCGTCAATGGGGATTCTACTTGGAGTAGAATCTTCTTTCTTCTCCTCCGTTGCTTTGAATGCAACGGGTTGTGCTTCGGGCACGGAGGAGGATGCGCCTTGCTCGATGATCTTTTTGGAGCCTTTGATCATTAGTTCAAAGCTCACAAATTTGCCTATCACTTCCTCGGGAGACATTAGCGTGTATCTAGGATCACCTCGAATTAATTGAACTTGTGTGGGGTTAAGAAAAACGAGGGATCTTAGAATAACCTTGACCATCTCGTGGTCATCCCACTTGGTGCTCTCGAGGTTGCGCACTTGGTTCACCAAGGTCTTTAGCCGGTTGTACATGGCTTGTGGATCCTCCCCTTGGTGAAGCATGAAGCGACCGAGCTCCCCCTCGATCGTCTCCCGCTTGGTGATCTTGGTCACCTCGTCTCCTTCGTGCGCCGTCTTGAGCACGTCCCAAATTTCCTTTGCGCTCTTCAACCCTTGCACCTTATTATACTCCTCTCGACTTAGAGAGGCGAGGAGTATAGTAGTGGCTTGGGAGTTGAAGTGTTGGATTTGGGCCACTTCGTCCGAATCATAGTCCTCATCACCTACGGATGGTACCTGTACACCAAACTCAACAACGTTCCAAATACTAGTGTGGAGTGAGGTTAGGTGATGCCTCATTTTATCACTCCACATGTTATATTCTTCACCGTAAAAAACCGGTGGTTTGCCTAATGGAACGGAAAGTAATGGAGTACGTTTGGAAATGAGAGGGTAGTGTAGAGGAATCTTACTAAACTTCTTGCGCTCATGGCGCTTAGAAGTTACGGACGGCGCGTTGGAGCCGGAGGTGGATGGTGATTGTCACACCCGGTTTTAGAAGGCAAACAGAATGCGAACCATGTACGTGCCAGGATCAGCAATTCACGTACACAGCAGTTACATAACATGGACATCATCACACAGTGCTCAAATAGTATTAAAAAGGGAAATAATAGTCAGTTACATCATATGTCTAAGACATCCACATAGTCTTTACAATAATCAAAGTGCGAAAAAGAAACGTAGATAAACGCGGCCTTCACAGGCAGTCGACTGGGGGTTTGCCGCTAACCCACACCTAAAACTCGTCGTAGTCTTGGAACTCCTGGAAGTCTCCTTCCACAGCTTCATCTCCTCCTGAGCAGTGGTTGCAATGCGGACAACCTGGGGAAGGGGGGTTTGGTGTGTAAAGCAAGGGTGAGTACACATCAACATACTCAGCAAGTGTCCTGTTTGGCTGTAGTGGACTAGCTTTATGTGGGGGTAAGTCAAGCAGTTGCTTTTAGTTGGCCAGGTTATTATTACTAGTAGAAAGCCAGGTTTTAGCATTAGCCCAAGTTATTAACCCAATGTATCCTTTCCAAACGGAGAGAATACCACTTACCATTACTATTGTCATAACCAAAACCTTCATCCTCATCACTACCTGTAGTCATATCTGAACGAGTACCACTAATCACTGGAGCTCCCTTGGCCGCTCATAACCGCGAGCACGGCTGATATATCAGTTTCATAACACTCTGCAGAGGTTGCGCACTTTACCCACAAGTCATGATTCCCTCTCTAGCCCGGGCTTGCAAGACCCTTATTCACTCCCAAGGTGAATGGCCAGGGATTCACTACGAAGCCTTTACAAAGATTCCCCGGGACTGTAGCCGCCTATTAGGTTTCCTAAATGTACCGCACTCCTCCCCAAGGGACAAATCAACCTTGGCAGAGCGAGCCGCATACACCGAGCCCCATTGACAGCACGACGGCTAAGCGAACTACACCCTGGTTCCTCTAATTACTCAGCTAAGGGCATCCCACTCCACCCTCATGGTTGCACTGTTTTCCCGGGCGATCATCCAACGAACAAGTCCTTATGGAGAGGCACTCGAGAAACCGCTCGAGCCCCCCTTGAAGGTCACATGTATAACATCATAATAAACGAAGGGAAAACAGCGTATCATTGATAATTCTCATCATGTTCATTGATTAGAGTTGAGCAATAGCATAAAACTAAGCAATAATAATCCAACCCAAATAGATAAACAAGGACATGGATAACAAAAACTAGTAAATCCTTAGGTATAAATATGTAATGCGGGGGGGGGGGGGGGTGAATTAAAGAATGTATAGGACAAAGATAGGTCAAGGGACACTTGCCTCCACCAACCAACTGCTGCTCAGGGGCTTCTCCTGCGAGTTCTTCGGGTTCTCCGACCGGATCGTTCTCTATGCGAGCGCAAACATGCATACATCCACATATTTAATACAAAAGAACAGTACACCATACAATAGAATGCAGTAAGTAAACAGACGTTCCACGCGGGCTCGCAATTAAGGTTAAGAGAGAAAGAGAAAAAGACAGTCGAGGAACGATCACATTACATTATTATAAATTAAACCAGTCGTTCGATAGAAGGGAATTAATTTAGACACTACGTTCAGCATAAAGTAAAGTCAAGTTCCACATTTAATTATTGCAAACAATTGAAGGTGAATGAGAGGGAGTGGTCGCACGTCGAGACGTATGACACGACATTTAGATTGAATTAAGAAGTAAACGACTCGTCGCGCAACAGAGCGCACAACGGGACACTTGCACTAATTATAAAGAGACGTTAAGCATCGCGCGACGAAGCGCACGACGCAGCACATTAATAAACACAAATTTAAATTGAATTGTCGCGCGACGAAGCGCGCGACGCAACACATTGATAAATACGAACTTGAATTGAATCGTCGCGCGACGAAGCGCGCGACGCAGCACACTAACTAACGGAGTTTGAAATTAACTACAACCAAAAATAATCACCGCGCGTGTGGGTTTGCGCACGCGGGAACGCGTTAGGGGTAAACGGGGGAGCGCGAGGCCACGCCAAGGCCACGCGAGCCACGCCGAGGGCTGGGACGCCGCGCGCAGGGGGCCGAGGCCGTGCGCAGGGGGCAGGGGAGGCCGCGCCGGGGGCCGAACGCCGCGCCGGGGCCGGGCCGTGCCGGGGCGCCGAGCCGTGCCGGGGGCAAGGGCGGGTGGACCACGCCGGGGCCGGGGGCGCCGCCGCGGGGAGGGGGCAGGGGTGGGCGCCGCCGCGCAGGGGCCGGGACAGGGGCGGGCGCCACCGCGCAGGGGGGGTCCGGGGGGCGAGCGCCACCGCGCCGGGGGAGGGGCAGGGGGCGGGCGCTGCCGTGGGCAGGGGCACGCGCGCAGGGGAGAGAGAGGGGGGGCGCGCAGGGAAAAGAAGGGGAGGGAGAGGGAGAGAGAGGAGAAGGGAAGGGGATGGGAGCTCACCTCGGGATCCAACTCCAGCGATCACCGTCTCCAAAACCTAGGGCACCACGGAGAGAGAGAGGTGGAAGAGGGAGAGGGAGGTTGCTGCGCGAGAAATCCAAATGAGAGAGGGAGAGGAGGAGGGGGCGCATGGGGAGGTGTGGGGCGCCAGGGGCGCGCGGGCCGGGCCGGGCCACTTCGCGGATCGAAACCCCACAACACGCACGACTATCAAACGAACTACAATCGCGAACCGAAAACCGAGACGGAACGAGACGAACACGCAACCTCAGACAAAGAAATGCGCTTCGGCATGATGCAACACCCATGACACTTAGGTTTTGGTTTATACATGACACGGACACCTGTCACTATACTGGTTTGAAATTAGGAAGATGGAGCGAAACAGGAAGAGAAAAGAGAGTAACGCTCGAATTTGGTGAGAGAAAAGAAGAAAAAATTCTACCCCCAAATTCAGGGCGTTACAGTGATGAAGAGTCGGTCTCATAGTAGACCACTTTCCTCATCTTTTTTTTGTCGCCACTCCGATGCGACTTTTGTGAGGAGGATGCCTTATCCTTCCCCTTGTTGTGGGACTCTCCCGATAGAGCCTTCCCGTGTCTTGTAACGGGCTTGTCGCCGGTTCCCGTCTCCTTCTTGGCGTGATCTCCCAACATCACTTCGAGCGGTTAGGCTCTAATGAAGCACCGGGCTCTGATACCAATTGAAAGTCGCCTAGAGGGGGGGGTGAATAGGGCGAATCTGAATTTTACAAAGTTTAAGCACAACTACAAGCCGGGGTTAGTGTTAACATTAAAATCGAGTCTGAGAGAGAGGGCGAAAACCAATCACAAGCAAATAAAGAATGTGACACAGTGATTTGTTTTACCGAGGTTCAGTTCTTGCAAACCTACTCCCCGTTGAGGTGGTCACAAAGACCGGGTCTCTTTCAACCCTTTCCCTCTCTCAAACGGTCTTAGACCGAGTGAGCTTCTCTTCTCAATCAAACGGGACACTAAGTGCCCGCAAGGACCACCACACAATTGTTGTCTCTTGCCTCGGTTACAATTGAGTTGATCACAAGAAAGAATGAGAAAGAAAAGCAATCCAAGCGCAAGAGCTCAAATGAACACAAGTCACTCTCTCACTAGTCACTATTTGATTGGAATGATCTTTGGACTTGGGAGAGGATTTGATCTCTTTGGTGTGTCTTGTATTGAATGCTATAGCTCTTGTAAGGTGTAGGAAGTCTGAAAACTTGGATGCCATTGAATGTGGGGTGGTTGGGGTATTTATAGCCCCAACCACCAAACTAGCCGTTTGGTGGAGGCTGCTGTCGCATGGCGCACTGGACAGTCCGGTGCGCCACCAGACACTGTCCGGTGCGCCAGCCACGTCACCCGATCGTTGGGTTCTGGCCGTTGGAGCTCTGACAGGTGGGGCCTTCTGGCTGTTCGGTGGTGCACCGGACATGTCTTGTAGACTGTCCGGTGTGCCTTCTGGCGCTGCTCTGACTCTGGCGCGCACTGTAGCGCATTGAATGTGTTTGCAGTCGACCGTTGGCGTGAAGTAGCCGTTGCTCCGCTGGCACACCGGACAGTCCTGTGCGCCACCGGACACTGTCCGGTGCTACACCGGACAGTACGATGAATTATAGCGGAGCGGCCTCCCATTTTCCCGAAGGTGGCAAGTTCAGCGTCGGGGTTCCTGGTGCACCGGACACTGTCCGGTGGCACATCGGACAATCCGGTGCGCCAGACCAGGGCACACTTCGGTTGTCTTTTGCTCTCTTTGTTTGAACCCATTCTTGGTCTTTTTATTGGTTTGTTGTGAACCTTTGGCACCTGTAAAACTTATAATCTAGAGCAAACTAGTTAGTCCAATTATTTGTGTTGGGCAATTCAACCACCAAAATTAATTAGGAAAAGGTGTAAGCCTATTTCTCTTTCACTGTTTCACTATTATATTGCAACCATCAGTATCATGCAGACTTCGATATATGCCATGATTTGCATGGTCTCATCATTGAAGAGCACGTGCCACACCTGCCTAGGGATGAAAACGGGACGAATACAGGGTCATCCCGTATCCTACCCTAATGTATTTCTCTTGAATATGGGTAGTTAAGATTTGGGACGGATACAGGATGGGACCGGGTAATAATCTAGACGGGTAAGAAACGGATAACGGATACTACTCGGGTAGGTACCGAATAATTGTCGGGTAGTTCGTCCGATGATATTAATTGTCCAACCATCCAACAAACACATAAGTTAAGCAATACATAATCATGTATATGATGGATCAAATGTAAGAAAGGAAACCGATAAAATTGATATCATGCAGTTCAAAGTTACTTATCACAACGACATTGTAGAACCAACACCGCAATATTTAAAATTCATAAAATATTCTAGTTTCACTCAAAATTTGCAAATAAGTTACAAAAACTAATAAACATTTTATACAAAGATAACTCAAGTCCTCATGAAAATGATAAAGTAAAGTACTTATTATGTTGAAACTTGGATATTTACACTGATTTCACATGTAACTCATACAAATAAGTGAAAATGAAATAGAATAAACGCGAGCATCTTATAGATCTTATGATCCAAACATTTTTTATTGTTATATATGGACATATGTTGTGTCTCCATAAAATTTCACGATTTTTTGAGGCTATTTATGTATTATTAATTTCTTGTCATAGAAAATCATCAAAATACAATTAAATCCTTAAAATATTGTAGTATCGACCGAAAAATACAAATAAGTTATCAATACTAATAAATAGTCAATAAAAAGATAACCTTAAGTTCCCATGTGGAGATAACTTTAAGCCCACACATAAAAATGGTAAAGTCTATTAATTTGATACAAAATTGACATTATTTCAATGATTTTGGTCTAAAGATATGTTTAAACAAAAAATTGATGTATTACAAACTTATAGATCTCTTCAAGCTCTATAATTTTTATATAAACTTTATCTTCATCCGATTTCATATGTAAAAGTTATGATTTTATGACTATATTATATAGAAAAAGAAAAATGGTACTCGAATTCTGGGTACCCGTATCCAACCCGAATATCCGGGTATTTTCCGGATAGCTCTTGCTCCGTATCCGACCTGAATCCGAAGCTATAGTATCCGGGTATTACCCGTATCCGTCCCAAATATAAAACTACCCGAATTCGTATCCGAAAAACGGGTATTAGCACTACCTGTATCCGGTACCCGACGGGTATACCCGACCCGTTTCACCCCTAACATCTGCCAGTAGAAGTTCCCTCGTATATTATCAGTCATCAGGTACGCACCACCATACACGCTTGCTTAAACAAAAGAAGCAAGTGTACGTGTTTGCGAAGAGAATTAAAGGCAGGCCGACACAAAAGCTACCCCGATGATGGTGAGTGGTCATTGTTGTCGGTCCTCCTCTACGTCACCTCTGGCGCCAAGATGACGCCATAGTCCTTGATATAGTAGTCGTCGAACGCGCACGACATGGCGAGTACCGATGACTCTTGGTTGGCTGCCAAACGAAGTGCACCCCGATCTCATCAGCGAGGTAGTACACCTAGCCGTTGCACCACCGGATGTGCTACTCCTCTACATACATCTTGTTCGAGGACACTCACACAACGTCAGCAACGACCGTCGTCCCAACGCACAAGAATTCATGGCCGGTCAGTAGTGACTTACGTGGCAGGTTGAGCTTCAGGTGATGATGAGCTGGACAGTGTGACGGCGCCGTTGTCGGATGCGGTGCCCAGAACAACCCAAGAGTCACCGGCGTTGGTGATGACCATGAGGTCCTCCTGTTTGAGATGGACAGTGTGGTGCAGCCGCTCTAGACCGCGTCCAAGCGGCGGCTGCTGCGGAGCTTGCCGAACACAGCGACGCATGCGGCCACGTAGTACTGCTTCCAGAGGTCGAACTGGCAGTCGTCAAGCTTCTTCTCGTCGTCGATGAGCGACGCCAACGCGAGCGCCTCTTGCTAGTGGTATTTGTTCGGGGTTTCCAAGTAAGAAACATGGATTCATCTTTAGCATTGGTTTATGAAAACGACTCACAAGTGAGATCCATGGAAAAAAAATATTACGGAGAATAAATGTCACACATATAAAAAAGAATTTATGTTGAAAACATTATTCAAACAAAAGAAATTGCATGCAAGGATCTTCTTTAAATACTACTCCCTCCATCCAAAAATATAATTTAGGAATCTCGTTGATAATTATGTACTACTACACATTGTGCAAAGGTAGCAGGTAGGCTTTGGGAGAGATGTAGTAGATATTTTTACTGTAACAGATATTGACATAAACATACATGTGGTAGTGGTAGTTATGGGCACATTTGCTTGAGAGGTCGTAGGTTCGAATCCTATTAGGGTCACATTTATATTTTTTTAATTTAATTTTAGCTAGACGTGGGATGCACGTGAGAATGAAAATGAGATTTGCGGAGAGGGAGGAATGAAAAAGACAATGCGGGAAGGGGGTATGGGAATGACAGAACACTGACAGAACATGGAATGGCAGCCTGGAATGGGAATGGCAGAATATGGAATGAGAGTCTAACCCTTACCGCCTTAAGAGCAACTCCAGTAGTTCTCTAAAAGACTTCCTAAATCAATAATTTAGCTAGTTAACATAAAAACTATTCTCCAACAGTTCTCTAAACGAACTTTCTAAATTTAACAACTTGTCATCTAACCTCATTTTCTCTCTACATTTGACAACCATTTAACAACTCCCTAAACAAAAATATTGACTGGATTATGTAGTTTTTGTGACTTATTTTTTTATGTGGATAGATACAAAACAAAATTACAACCTATATTTAGAGAACTATTGGAGAACTCACATTTTTTTACTCCAAAAGTCATTTAGCAACTTCTTAAATCTGTGATTTAGAGAGTTAAAATTTACATAACTATTGGAGTTGCTCTAATAAGTAGTAGAGATTTATAGAGACAAAAAAAACGTGTAAAATTAATAAAAACCCGAGCGAACGCGTACGAAGACATTGGCACGCGTTTGAAGCGTCTGCGCGGCCTGCTACGAGTGCGCAACTGCGCATAATGCATCATGGTACTGCAGGAATATGCCGCCGGCAGAAGGAAGGAGAAAGGTATTTTGCACGTACAGCATATGCGGACCTTTGCATGGCATATCCACCGGCGTGCCGCTACGCACAGAAAAAAAAAACAATGTGATCCATCCAGCATTATTTTTTGCGTAGGGCCGGTTGTCTTCTTTCTCACCATGGGGCGACTATCGAGAAGGGTGATCTTGTATTGTACAGTATGCATGCACCTACAGTCCTACCCCTACTTTGTAGGCACATCTGCTGCATCTAGCCATCTACATCTACCGGCAACATGTCGGGAACGCCCTTCCGGGAAGCCCACATCGTTTCGTTTCACGGTGGGATTTTGGAACAGCCTAGCGCGCAAATACGAGCGAAGAGCCACGTCGACGCCCGGACCGTTTCCTTGTACGCGCGCACGCAGCCATGGCCGGCGCGGATATGGTGCGCGCGGTTAAGGGAACGCCACACAGAGAAATGAATGAGGTCCCGTTCAGTTGCAGGGACCAAAAGAACGTGATACGCACGTCAGGCGGTTGCGGGTGCACACGCGAATCTGACGGAAAACGTTCCGGTCTATGCGGGAGCCAGCCCATACGTACGACGACCAGACCATACCCAACCCGTCCGAGTACCATGGCGAAAAGGATGGGGGTGGTGTCCACTTGACTGAGCCAGCCACCGACTCGAAGCGCCGTCCGTTTCCTCCCGAACACTCCCTATGCTGCCATGCCGTCCAAACCAAACCCTCGGCCCAATTCCTCGACTAGCTGCTGGATGATCATCTACGGGGGTAGTACGCTCTGGCCGGCGCGCCGTCCCAGGTTCACACGATGCGAGCGCGCGACGGCGTGTCCCACGCCCCCGCGCGGGCACGCAGGCACGCAAATGCTGACCGCGCCGCGTCGGTGGCCGCGAGCGGCGCACAAGGAGCGTCGGGCGACCCCGGGACTTTTTCCGCGGCCGGCCAGGGGAGGGGACGCGTGGGCGGTCGGCCGCTCTGCCCTGCCCGGTACACAAGTTGCGGGCGGCGGTGGACACGGGTGCAGGCTCAGCTTACGCTTGCTTGCTGCGGCTGACTCCGGCTTTAATTTCTACATCAACAGCTGCCGGCAACTATACGAGCTGTTAGATTTCCCGGGACGCATGTTGGAGCTTGGCCTTGGGCCTGCCGTTGTAAAAGAAAAGAAGGTAGTGATCCAGACTCCAGAGCCTACCATACGCATCGGATAGATATGATTTTTTTTTTTTTGGTCACGAAACAAGCAGAGAGGGTAGGCGTGTATCAGGGAAGGCCGTATGTGACCGTGGACCGGTCCAAGAGTACTACTACTAGTGCCTACCAGACGCATCGATGCTGGATGCCTATACCGTATGGAGGACACGGAAGATAACACACATATCCATCAGCGAACACACATATCCATCAGCACCACGAAAGGACGGGGGTATGCATGCGCCGATGCTTTAAATATGCGATTCCGACCCGCCCGATTCCTCGTCCGTGTAACCGTGATCGATATCTCGAGCAGTATTTCAGTTATACATGTCCAACGCGGCCCAGCACGGCCACGGCTGTTCCCGACACGAGGGGCACCTCTTTAAGCCCGGCGGCATTGTTCAGTATCGTGTCAGACTGGGTCGGCCCACGGGCTGGCTGACGCGATCCAGACCCGGTACGGTTATTCTTACATAGATCGTATTGGATCGAGCTCGAACCCGTAAACAAAAAAACACTCTAAAATTCAGAATTTAAAGGTAATATTTAAATTTATTTTATATTCAATTAATTATATTTATACTTTTAGATACATACTTAGACAAAAAAAATTTGAGATACATATATCACAATTCAGAATGCTCTCATATAAGAATAAAATCATCAGTATTATAGCTAAAACCAGACTGACCGTTACACAATCAGTCCCTCAAACAAATCGTTACTGTGCCTATCCTTTAACCGTGCTGGGTCCGTGCCTGCAACGCAGGCCAGATGGTCGGCACAAGCCCGGCACGGCTATCAGGCCGGACCGGACACGCTTCTAGTCGGACCGAGCCGTGAGAGGACAATCGTGCCAGGTCACGGGCCCACTGGCAGGCCGACCCATTTGGAAATGTATAATTTCAATCCAAACCTAGATACAGCAACACCAGTCGGCCGCCGTCGTTCTCTCACGGCGGTCGACCTTATGTATTTTTTTTACAAAAAATAAACTTTTTATTACTATTCCTAAAATTAATACAACAAAAACTATTTTGAATCTAATTCGTTTGATTTTGGGGACGCAAAATGAGAGGAACATTACCAGGCGAGGAAAGCTTGGGGACGCGGACGACCGGACCAACTACTTGCCCAGTGGCTAAGGCTAATGCAGTAGGCGAGTAAGGCTGTCTCCAACAACGTCCTCTATATTCATCCTCTATATCTGTCCTTTACAGTCTCCTCTAAAAGATTCCATCCTCTATATCTTATTTCTCTCCAACAACGTCCTCTAAATCACGTCCTCTATACTCAAATACCTATATTAAAGACATTTTTTAATTTTATTTTTTGTACATACGTATTTATCATACTCTCAAATGTATTGTACATATTTTAATTTTGCTAAACCGGTTATTTAAAGTAGTCAAATGGATAGAGGACCGTTTAGAGAAACTCTACATATAGAGGATCCAGCAGCGTTCTCTAAATTTAGAGGACCGTTTAGAGGACGTTGCTGGAGGGGTAGAGGACGTCCTCGTCCTCTATATTTAGGGTACAGGACCCTTTAGGGGGCCTTGTTGGAGCCAGCCTAAAAACAAGAAATGGAGGGAGAGAGGAATGCCACGCTCAAGTCTGATATGTCAGCATTAACTTTAGTTAAAAGACGCTCCGGTTTCAGTCTCTCCCCGCGTTTCACGCGCTCTCGGCCGCGCGCAAGCCAACGCGTGGCTGCACACCACGGACCCGAAATTTTACTTCAAATCGACCAAATTGCAGCGTTGCGTCCGGTCTTCCATTCCCAACTCGGTCGACGCGTTCGCCACGGCTGCGCAGGCCTCCTCCTCCGCGGTCGGCTCCGCCTCCGATCCCCTCCCTTCTTCGACGATGCGAGCACACCCACTCATCCTCTTCGTACCTGCACCGCCACCTCATCCTCTTCCTCGCCGCGCCGACACCCGCCGCGCTCTCTCCCTCCCCGTGCAGGCGCCGCTACCCTGTTGCCGCGCCCGCACCTCCTTCCCCATCCGCGCCCGCCGCGGCTCCTCCGGCAGCTCCGCCACGCGCCCAACTGCAACCTGTCTGCACGGCCACCGCTGCCTGGTAGTAGAGGTAAGCTTTCGCCCGCCATATGTGGTTTCGGACATTCACCAAGTCTTGTACAATATGTTCCTCCACCTCGGCGGCGGCGGCAGGGGAGGCGGCCTTGCCGCCGGAGGACGACGTCTGCTCCGTCTGCCACGACCGCTTCCGGATCCCGTGCCAGGCGAACTGCTCCCATTGGTTCTGTGGCAAGTCCCTTCCACTACCCTGCCTCCTCTCCCTTCTTGCCCCCCGCGCCTCGCCCCTCTTCCCCCTACGGGGATTAACTTGTTCTTTCCCTTCTCGATCTGACTGCGCGGAGGGAAATCGAGCAAGCGGCCGGCCACGCAGAACTGTCAGCTACCGATTTGGGGCTGGCTGCCTCCTGTTCTTTTCTCCTCCCTGTAGATAGAAAGGAACTCTGTTGGTTCGAGGTTGTCAAGGATTCGTGGGTTTGCTAAATTGCCGCGCTCTGCGAATCGGGTGCTCGAATTGGTCTTGAACCCTCTTTACCATAGGCTCTGCTTAGGAATAAACTGCACGAGTCGATGCAAAATGAGTGTGTAGGGTACTCAAACAATGGAAGTTTTAGAGGCGCCTACAGGTGAGTAGACTGGATAATTGCACTTGGTAGATAGCGTCGAGCTGTCGATGACAAGAATCGATGCTAAAGAGAGGCCAGATCTTGGAAGGGTGGTTGGTGGTCATGGGATCCAACCGAAACCAATGAACTGCTACCCGAGCCAAACAACTCTCCTGCCCGACACCTACACATAGGGTGAACTGATTTAGGGCAATGAGAAGCAGAAGTTAAGAAGACCGCTGCGCGCCCTGCAGATCAGCATCGCCCATCACTGGGTTACCTTTTGTGTTCAAAGCTTGTGCAACTTCTGTGTTGCATCATGTTCGGTATTATCTACATGTACATGTGTGGTCTTGTGTGCTAGAAATGCCCAGATATACATATGAAGAAATGATTTTTTCTCCTTTTTTCCCGAATTTGGTGAACTACATATCATCTTATAAATTGTGCCATGCCTACACAACTCTACCACTGCCGTGGAGTTCTCCCTATTACTGAATGTGGTTATGCGGTCATGTTTTCCAGGAGAGTGCATCATCCGCGTTTGGAATTATGGACCTCCTGTACAGGCTTGCAAGTGTCCCATTTGTCGCCGCCTTATAAATCTACTGGTGCCTGCTGCATTATCAGGGCAGGAGGATGGTCCACAAGCTCAACGTATTCTAGGAGAGATTCAGCACTATAACTGTATATTTGGTGGAGCACCACGCAGCCTAACTCAGGTCGGTACACTGTCCATGAAAGCAGATGTCCTTTGTTTTAGAGTTTTAGGGCGAGGCCTTTCATATAAATAAAAAGACAACAATTCAGATTACAGTGCGGGGTTGAAAGCTGATGATACAAAAACTTGGCCGGGGAGTGAAAGACCTTCCTCCTGGTATTATATTAAAAGAGATCGAAACATGGTCCCGACTGAGAAAATTTCTGAACCCTGACCCATCACTAGCGGGCCGTCACCATCCACTCTGCAACGGCCGAGCCGGAGGGTGGCGCACAGGACGTAACCCGGGAGCGGGCAAGGCAGAACGAGGGGATCTTTTTAACCAAGCCCAAAATTCGCTCCCGATGGGGATCGAACCCGGGACCTGGAGGTGCTACTCGGAAGCTTTAACCATTACACTAGATGCCCTTTCACAAAGGTGACGATACTTTCAAGAATGAAATCGGGAATTGAGATTGGTAACGGTTAGATCTTGTGGTTTTTCCTTTATTTCACAACCTTTATTTCTCTCCCTTCCCAAGTCGACACCCACCGCCCTCTCCCCCCAAAAAAATCTCGCGAGATTGATGAGTATTTTTCTCCCCGTCCCTTGGAGTGACTTGGTGAATGCGATGGTCCTGTCCCCACTTGACCCTATCTCGCCACCCAGCGGGCAGGCTCCTGCTCTCACCTCCCGTCCCAAGAGGTAGTCGCAGGCCCATGGACTAGCGAGTCGGCGTTCACCCTCCTGCTATCACGAGCGGAGGGGCTGCCTCCACCTGTCTCCAATCCAAATAACTCCCTCCTCCGCGCTTCATGGGCCTCTGGCCATCGCGTATTTGACGCGTGTCTGGTTGGTTATTGTTACCACAGTGCTAATTGGTTATTCCTAAGTGTGTTTTTGGCGTGCGATCCAGTAGAGCCTAATCTGTCTGCCTGATTGGCTGCTGCTTACTTTGTGTTCCACTGGAAATCGTAGTGGTGCGCACCTACTTTTTTCTACATAACCTCTATAACTTGGAATGTGTTCGATTGTCTGATGCTAATTCCCTGTACAGTGATTTGCTTTGATATCTGTTGTGTAATCTAAGGATGCCAGTTACATGATTTGAAAAAAAACTGTATCCACTATAAACTGTATTGTTATCTTGATAATTGTTAAATCTGAGCCACTGTCTGAATACTCCTGCCCCCTTCCCCCCAATTCCCATGGTGGTTTTTAAAGGTTGGTTTTGCTGCTGTTGCAGGTAACGAGACAACTAATGTACTCTTTGAATTGGTTAAAGCTTTTATTCTGTTTTGTACTCGTGTATTGATCAACAATGGCACATGAATATATCACTTCTGTTGCTAGAGCAATTGAATTAACTTACATAAACTATTTTTAATTGAACATGCATGGTCATGATGGCTGGTTCATTGACCATTATGAAGTGCTTGTGGATGAGAGTTTCTAGCTGCAATAAATGTATGCTGAAGAGTGATGTGATCTGCGTGCATGTTTTTTCAAGAATCAGAATAGGCCTGTTTCTCTTCTATTCTGCAGTGCATATATAGTCTCATGTTGTTTTCTTCTAAACCTTGACTGGTGATGTAGGAAACCTTTTGACAAGGACATGCTTCAACCTTCCAGGAGTTGATGTTGATCCTTTTGACAAGGACAAGGACAGACTTCAACCTTCCCAGCCTATACTACCACAGTTAGCTCATATGGTTTGTTTTTCCTCTGCATATATGTACTCGTGCCTGTGTTTCTTTTTTGGGGGTGGTGGGATCATGGTATACTGTTGGGAGGTTTTTCTGTTGCTGATGTGCTTGTTATTTGATCGTGTGCTTCTGTCGTCTGGTTTTTACTGTTGGGAAGACTCGAACCTTCCCAAGGAGTTAACTCCTTTCACATTCAAACAAGATACCATAGAGAAGCCAAAAACTATATCTATCTAGCGAGGGCAAATTAAATTGTTAGCTGAACATATTTTTATTCCCTCTCAACTCAGCGACTCAATATTAGGCTGTGGGCGAATTAAATTGTTGATTCTGAGCTGCTTTTTTGCCTGTTTTGCCAAAATCTGTAATAACGCATGAAGCTAATTTCCAATTTTACATTTAGAACTATGAATCTTAGCCAAGGAATGTTTTGTCAGGTTGCCCTTAATAAGCCTTTTGGCTTGCAAGTTCTGCCTAAAGGACTGTTTCAGCAGCGGACTGTTTTAGCGCAACTTCAATTGAAAGACGCGAAGATGGCCTCATCTTGCCGGTTCAAGAGAAAAGATGTGCAGTCGCATCCAGTACCTGTTCATCATTTAGGGAGGGGAACATCAGGTTTGTTTCTTTTTTTAGAGCTAAGTCCCTCACTACTCAAAAAGTCTGGTTCGCTGACACTCACTTTAGTCTACCACCGCTATCTGTTTTTGCTAACTTGGACATTAACTATAAAGAACATATGAATTATTGATTAGGTTGAACAGAATGTTGTTCTGAGAACAAAAACAGATTATCTCACTGAATTATTGATTACTTGTCTTGAGAATACTGTTATTGTAGGAAGCCTGTGCATTGCGTGTATATGAAAAAAGTCTTACATAAGTATCGATCTTCTCGAAGATGTTATTTATTGGTGTTTTAGAATATATATATATATATATATATATATATATATATATATATATATATATATATATAGAGTTGAATTATTTCCTGCACAGTTCAAAGGATCGAGATCTCACTCTTAATTTTGTTGGTAGTAACAGCTTTGTAATCTACAAGCTCTTGATGCTTACTTAAGCTGTACAATATGTCAGGAGAAAAAGCGGGAGATGGTTGCTTCTGCGTTTGGAGAAGACAAATCTGGTTCCCAACACACTTGATTGACCGTTGAAGACCTGAATTATCTGTTAATGGTGTAGACTCCCTCCTGAGAGTGAACAGTTTAGCTCATTGGATTGGTGTTAGACCGTGGTAGGTAAAAATGTTCTCTAAAAAATAACAAACTACTTTCATTTATGGATTATTAGTTCTTGTAGCTTGTACAGTTGCAGAGATTTAAGGGTTGCTAGCGACATGTCTTCCAATTCTTTTTGCACTGGAAGCAGTAAGATGCTGAACTAGGTGAATTCTTCATATAGCTGCTATAGCGCCTGTTAACTTAGGGGGTGTTTTCTAGGTACTAATTTTTTGCCTTTCCTTTTTCTATTCAGTGTGTAGTTGATGGCTAACTTCATGACTATCATGAGTGACTTAACTGATTTTGTCAGAGAATTCAATTAGTAATACGCCTGATGAATCATAATCCTCTGTGCTACCTGTCCCGCCGTTGTAAAATAAAATATTATGGCATGTTAGCCTCGCTTTGTTAGTTTGGACAGTACTCTGTAATTTGCCTGGCTGCCTTGTAATACTAGGTTACTATAGCTGTCTGCATCGAGATTGTTTTGTGTTTTGAGCTAAGAAAAAACTCTCCATGGTTTACAGAACCAAGCCAAAAAAAAACAGATATCAGCTGTGACGTCACACTCAAAAGCTTGTTCTTCAGAGATGTACTTAATTATGTTTCTCTTGCATTTCATGTTGATTTGTCTAATTATTACCGTAAATTAAGATTTTATTATAATTCCAATTTAATATGCCTTATCATAGCCATGATTACTGCAGGGCGCACGAAGTGCGCCTCCTGATCTAGTTTGATTAACTTGTCACCTCAGGCAGAATGACATGTCAGTGCGCGCCAGAAACACTGGCACAACTAGAATAGCTTAATCTCAAAAATAAAATTTATACTAGAAACATGCATGAAAACGAGACAATGAGAAATGTGTCTCTAGCTTGTAGTGCTAGTCAGCACATCATTTAGATGTTCTTCGAAAATTGACATGGCTAAATAGATTAGTTTCAGAAAAAATATATAATTTTGTATCAGAAAGATAAATAAGAGACAACGGGAAATATATTCCTCCAAGATCGTTTGTGCTGCACGGACGAGAAACCTGAGGCTGCAATCTTTCCCATTCCATTTTACAGTACGTACGACAATACCGGCATAGATGCACCTGGCACAAAAGAATCGATTCACGCAGGCAGCTGGAAGATAAAAATAGCGGCCTGCAAATTTTCCAAGAATATATAAGTGTTTTCCTGATAAAATAGAGTTAGCGGCAAGATAAAAAAAACATTTGATGTTTTCATAAAGTTGGCAAAAAAAAAAAGAACTGTATATTCGTAGATCAGTTTTTCTAAAGAATGCTTCTGTGATCGTTGAGGCCTGAGGGGTGAGGGACTGAGGGCAGCAGCATCACCGACCAAAACTTGTATTTGTCAATCAGGGCCACAACCACATATCAATCAATGGCCGCATTTAAGAAAAAAACAAAGTAAACATACCATGTGAACCCTAAAACTGTAAAAAAAAAACTTATCCCAAATTTTATAGAGCCTGAACCTAAAACCCACCCTGCTGCCGTCTCTGCTGGCAGATGACTGGTTCTTGCCTGATGGTGGTGGCCAGGTGCGGCCACGGCCTGCCTGGGGGAGGCTGTGGCCTGTGGGTGTGGCTGGAGGTTGGCTGCAATAATGATACAAGGATCATATGATTATATATATATATATATATATTAAAAGTGAGATTTTAAGCACGGAGAACAGTTTTTTTATATAATTTAGACAGTTCATTTGTATGTTATTTTGGAACGTTTGGATATATGATGTTAGTTGGTAGTGGATCTAGATAAGACTTAGGGCCTGTTTGTTTACCCCAATGGATTATATAATCTGGATTATTTTTGGAGAATTATATAATCTGGATTATATAATTTGGATTATATAATCTGAGTAGTCTTGTTTGTCTACCTAGATTATCTGGCGTGTTTCTATTGGGCGGCGGGCTTCTCCGATCCGATAGGTGCAAAAACGATTCGGTAGATTATAATGGCAATGGTGGGTAATTTCTAGGAAACTTGAAAGGGTAGTGGGGAAGTGGGAAAAAAATAATCTGAAATAAGCACCTCCTCACTTGCTTATGGATTATCATAATCCAAGGGGTTAGATTATATAATCTGGGCAAATAAGCTAGACTGTTTGTTTGCCTCTTAGGATTATTTAATCCAGATTATATAATCTGGGGGGTAAACAAACAGGCCCTTAGGCTATCTTCAGCAGATCAATATCCTAGGCTCTATTTTAAACTTTACTATCTACAAACAGTGTAAAATAGTATCATTTACAGTTACTCGTCCATTATTTTACGACACGCACTGAAGACAGTCCTAACGCAGGAGCTGTCTCAATTCTCGCTGCATACGGTCTGTTTGACCCGTCCCTTTTATTGTCGGTGTTTACCACGGCTGGAAACGTTGCGTGCATGCTTTGAACCAAACCACTCAACAATCATATATATGGGGCCACCACGTTTCTTGTGTGTGGCTAGGGCTCTCTCTTACGCCAACCATATAGAAAACGATATTTAAAAAAGAACCAAATATATATAAAAAAAGGAGCTCGGTTTATCGCAAAAGGGACTTCGTCACACCTCAATTCGTGTTGGTGATCCAATCCAATCCAATCTCATCCACAGCTTTCGCGTGCAAACGCAAGTTTAAAATTTAAAACTTGTAAACGACCCCCACACGCGCATCTTAGGTCATGTTTGGGAACACAGTTTTTCTAAACTGCAGTTTTTCAAATACTAAAGTATACTTTAGTCATGACATTACTACAGTTTATAATACTTCAGTTTTCGAATACAACAGTATTCAATACATCAAGGTGTTTGGGAAAAACTTTGGTTGAGACCAGAGCGGGACCAAGCTGTCGCTCTCTTTACAGAGAAAACCAAAGTTTTCAAAACTGCAAAACAAGTACAGTATTTACAATACTACAGTTTAGTATACAGAGATTTCAGATGAGTTTCCAAACACCTCAAAGTATATAATACCATGGTATTGCTCAATACTACAGTATTACTTCAATACTGTAGAAAAACTTTGTTCTCAAACACCCCTCATCGTGGAGTACTGTGTGTGTAGTGTATGTGACGTACGCGATTAACACACTTTTGTTTTGTTTTGCCATCCACGCGGCTCGCAAGCAGCACACACGTGTGTTGTGATGAGCAGAGCGTTCGCCCTTTGGACAGTAACGTGCTAGTACGAGGGGGGACTGAGACTGAGAGCGAGTCGTTCACTCGTTTATTACACCACGACGACGACGAGGAGGAGGTCGACGTCCGCGAGAGGTTTTCGTTTTCCGAACACCGTAACATGTCATACACACGGCAAAATCTCGTTCCCAAACGCCTGCACCACATGCTACTACGAAGTACCCACTCGATCGATCGCCAGAACAACGTGTCGCCAAAAAACGCAAAACGTAGTGCTCCCACGTCTCGGGACTCCGGACCAGACACACGTAACGCTCTCGGCTCTCGCGGTACGCGTTTTCTAGATTGTTCTAACGCTACTACGTAGATATACGCTTTAGATTTTTTATATATCTTCTTTAGTTTTTTTAATTATTTGGCTTGTATTTAGTTGCAAATGGATATATGTATGGTCTAGTTTTTTTTTCTAATATATTTTTAAAGACTTTAAACATCTAATTATAGAAAAAGTTTAGCATATTACCTGTATGGCTACAAAATTTTCTTGGCCATTTGGATATGTTGAACTAGGTGCCTTTGCTTTATATGTATGGACTTCATCATCCGCATATTTTGTAGATTGTATGGATGTTGTATAATTGTTGTTTTGTTGAGGGGCCTAAATGACATAGAGGAAATGTAAGTTAATGGGTTTTATATATAGGAGAGTTGGAATTCAGGTTAATGGGTTTTGTTGAAGGCCTATTTTTTCCCCAAGAGATTATTGAAGATTTCACTCACGGGGCGTTTGGATCCCTTCATTTTATAGGAATTGGAATTCACTCAATAAAGTAACTTATTTAGTTTGGAATTTGACATTCCACCACTTTACAAAGTTTAGATATAAGCCTATCTCAAATTCATAGGGTGGAGAATGGGAAAACCAAATTTCTTTCTACTCTGTAACTTAGCCTATATCAAATGCATGGTTAGAATTTCTTTCTACTCTGTAACTTACATGACATTCTTCATCTCACTCATCTATAATAAAAATATAACACATAAATATCTCCGACATCTTGCTAATAATAGTATACAAATATATTTTGCATAAAACCAAATTAACTTAATTGATATATATTTAAATTATTATTATTAAAATGGAATTCAATTCTAATGATCCAAACGGGGTGTCATCTAATTGTGGAAAATCGTTAACGCCTTGATTTTCTCATCTTGTACGTTTACAAAGGTTTCGTGTTCTATTTTGGGCAAGAAATATTTTATAGATTGTATGTATGTTCTACTATTGTTGTTTTAAATTTATTAAAGATCTAAATGGTTTAAAGAAAATATAAGGTAATTGGTTTTCATGGGATTGATATGATACATGCATACATGTTATATCTCGTTGTCTATAAATGTTAGTTTTTTGTAAAACCTTATATCATTTGAGCTAATGAGTGTGTGTACACACACATGATTTGGAGATTAAAATCATGACCAGTTCCCAATGAACAAACGATCCCTCAAGGCTATCCGAACTTGACATTTCAAGACCCAAGACACATACAAGACATTTCCCTAATGTTAATCGACCCCACCATCAAAAGAAAACCACCAGGGGGAGACACACTCTTGTTGGGGGCTCGAGGGCTACGTCGTGGATTAGATCCCTGGGCTTCTAGGGGGCCACGAGTTAGAAGGAAGATAGGGAGAAGCCCGCCCAGGTGAATCCGCCCCCGAATGACCTAGCGTTGTGCTGAAAGTTGCCTAGATGGGGGTGAATAGGGCGAAACTGAAATTTACAAAAATAATCACAACTACAAGCCGGATTAGCGTTAGAAATAATAATGAGTCCGAGAGAGGGCGCAAAACAAATCGCAAGCGAGTGAAGAGTGTGACACACGGATTTGTTTTACCGAGGTTCGGTTCTCGCAAACCTACTCCCCGTTGAGGAGGCCACAAAGGTCGGGTCTCTTTCAACCCTTACCCTCTCTCAAACGGTCCCGCGGACCGAGTGAGCTTCTCTTCTCAAATCAAACCGGGAACAAAGCTTTCCCGCAAGGACCACCACACAATTGGTGTCTCTTGCCTCGATTACAAGTGAGCTTTGATCACAAGAACAAGTGAGAAAGAAAGAAGCAATCCAAGCGCAAGAGCTCAAAAGAACACGACAAATCTCTCTCGCTAATCACAAAAGCCTTGTGTGGAATTGGAGAGGATTTGATCACTTGAGTGTGTCTAGAATTGAATGCCTAGCTCTTGTAAGTGGTTGAGAAGTGGAAAACTTGGATGACTTGAATGTGGGGTGGTTGGGGGTATTGTAACATCCCAAAATCCCAGCCCTGGTCTGAAACCCTAACCCCCCCCCAATTCCCCCCCCCCTTTTTGTTTTATTCTTCTCCCTAACCCTACCCCTAGGTCACCCAATCATTTGCATATACTTAAAATGATTTGAAGCACCTCACATAGACCACATTTATTGCCAAGTTCATTTAGAGAATTTTTTGTTAAGAGAAAAAGGAGCAAAAAGACACAAAAGTAGAAAAGAAAAAGAAATAGAATAAGAAAAAGAAAAGGAAAAACCCTTCCCTCCCTCGGCTGGGCCGACTTCCAGCCCAGCTCGCGCGCACCCGCCTCCCTCCCCTCTCCTTCCGGCCCAGGCGGCCCAAACCGCGCGCCACTCCCGCCCGCTGACAGCCCGACCCCGCCCGTCAGCGCCCCGCCCCTCTCTCTCTCGCACGGACCTCTCTCACTGGCAGCCCGACCCCACCTGTCAGCTCCTTCTCCCTCGCCCATCCCTCACCGGCGAGATCGCCACCGAGCACCCTCGCCTCGTCGCCTCGCCATTAATGCTCGCCAGCCCCTCCGCGACAACCCCGCCATTGTGCCCGAGCCGTCCCCTCATCCTCAGCCTGCCTGAGCCGTCTCGTCGCCGTTCGCTCCATGCCCGCCATCATGGAAGCTCGTCGGAGCTCGCCGTCCCCTCCATCCCTCTCCCCCTCCCGGGCGCCTATAAAAGGGACAGCCGAGCCCGAGCACTCCACACCAGCCCCGACCTTCTCCTCCACCCCTCCCCGAGCTCAATTGAGCTAGCAGCGCCGCCGTGCTTCCTCCACCGCTCCGGTAAGCTTCCCTCTCCCACCCTGGCGACCTTCCATTCAATTAAATAGTGCCAAGAGTTCCGCCACACTTCCACGTTCACAACACGCCACCTCCCCTGCTCTATTTCGGCCGGAAAACTCACCGGCGGCTTCGCCGCCGCGGACACCCGCCACCGTGCCGCGGACCGGCCGCCCTAGGCCCCCGCAAGCGAAATTAGCCCCGCCCCTGTGATCCTCATCTTCCACTCATGCTCCGCCACCGCTTCCCCGTCGCAAAACCGGACCGGCGGCGGAGAACCGCCGCGGATCCTCACCGCCGGTCGACCCCGGTCGAGCCCCTTCCCCCCCCCCCCCCTCCGTTGTCGCCAACGCCGTCAGCCCCCTCCTCTCTCCCTGGCTGGTGGGCCCACGCCTCCACGTCGTCCCCCGCCGTCTCCCCCGCACAGCTGGGCCAGCTGGGCCGCCAGCCTCGCTCGCGCGAGCGCCCACGCCCAGGTGGGCCGAAACCCCCCCGGCCCACAGGGAAAGGAAATCCTTTTTCTTTTTCTTTTCCCATTTCTTTTTCCCATTTTTCCATATATACTTATATACTGATATTTTATGCACCAAAAATAGTTTAAATAAATTATTAGGGCACAAAAATAATAAAGTATAACAATTTGCACACTCCACAAAGGTCACCATGTTTGATGTATTGTTTTTGGCTATGTTTAATTAGCGGAAGAGGGATCCGATCCTCCGGAACTCTTAGCTCCGGAAGAAGGGCAGGAACCCGACCCCTCCGAGATTAACCTTTTGTGCCAAGAAAGCTTCGACGAAGGCAAGTCCATCCTTCCCTTGATGCATTATTTACCTATTTCTCTCTACCACTGCCTATGCCTGGATTATGGGATGGGAATCAAATTGCATGGTAAGCATGAGAGAGCCCGCATTAACTATTACTTCGATTAAAAGATATGGGACAAGTAAAAAGGGGTATAAGTGAAATGTTTTCCAAAAAGAGTGCGATGAAGGGTACTCACCCTCATCACCTGGTGAAGTAGGATGATCAGGGACTCCCTGGTTTAGTGGAGGGCCTAAGGTGTTGGCTCAGCTAGTTTAGGCGTGAGCAGAAGGATCGTCCTCTCATATAAGGACCGGTTTGTCATCTTTCATTACCTGTACTCTCAAAAGGTACAACCACTCGAGGCTGTGTGGGCAGCCACTCGATCTGAACTCGTACGGTCCCACCCCAGGGTTATGAAGGCTGGGGTAGCACCGGGAGGATAAGGAAGGGGAATGTTTTGTCCGGTTTGGACATGGTGGTGGCCTGACTCCTTCCGGTATAACCGTTAAGGTTCGGACGTACAAGGAAGGAAAGAGTTTCGGATTCGGGTCTCATTGGCCATGAGATCACAGAACCGGACTAGTGGGTAAAGTGTACCCCTCTGCGCAGAGTCTAAACCTATTCGAATAGTCCATGTCCACTGGTATGGACGAGTCTGGTATGGTATGACAATTAGTGTTTCTACTACAACGGGAAATAGGGAAATGTGTGGGTGTGTGTTCTGGAAAGAAAGAAGTACCACGGGAGCGGGAAGCTCAGTGGTGGTTAAGCAAGTGTTACTTCTATTGTTTTTGGGAAAACCCTAACTATCGAGTACTGCCTTTCTCTGAAAAAGTATGAGTGACTTCAACTCCACCATAATAAGCATGTACAATATAGGTCACTTTCTCTTTACGGGAACCGGGTGGGCTTGCAGAATACCTAGTGTATTCACCCAGATTTATTTATGTTTTTCAGCAGCTGAAGACTTCTTTTATGCTATGCTTGATTGATGGGGCTGTGTCTTCACCCAGTTCTGCCTGTGGCCTAGGCTATTTTATCTTCCACTGCGCTTTATGTTTTTCGGCTCACTTTCGAGCTTGTATCCCCGGTATTGTAATAACATTATTCAGACTCTGTAACTATTTGAAGTAATGAATGTGATTACTAGCCTCCTGGGACTAGTAATTGTATCACATTTGAGTCCCAAAGGATCGGGACGCTTCAGGTGGTATCAGAGCCTATAGGACTGGCCGTAGACCACAGCCCTGACCTTAAAAGTTGCCTTAACAAGAAAACACCTCTTACCTCCAAGAAACACTCTTTCCCCTTTTCCCCGATATTAATAGACCTTTCTTTTCGTCTACCAGATGGAAAACCCCTGGGTGATTAGGACTTCCTATTGCTCAGAGGAGGAAGGCTTTCCTCACCTTCTTCGAAGCTGCGCACTGCGCTTGGGGATCCGCAAGAAGCCCGAATATGTCTGGAAGGAGTACCGTGAAAATGGAATGGAAAAGTGCTCTATGACAGTCTACTTGGGAGAAAGCCGGAACTACCCAAACCACCCTCCTTTCCAAATTACCTTCATCGGGCACCGCTTCCCAGACACATGCCAGAGCATTGCTCGAAAAGCCCTCAAACAACTGTGCCAAAACTATAGCCGAGAGACCTTTGAGACGCCCCTCCGATATTTCCCACCCAGCAACAAAAACACCCCCACCTGGAAGAAAAGACTCCAGGCTCTGTCAGGAGGAGATCCCATAGAAGATGATCCCACTATCGTCTACATGGCCGGATACCTCCACACCCTCGACAACCACTACGATGAGCTCTCCTCCCATTGTACCCACCTAAACTCCCGAGTGGAAAGCCTAGAGCAGCAAGTCAAAGAGCTTACGCAAGAGAAGGTATCCCTCCAGGAGAGTCTCAGCATAGCGGAAGGCGAGGAAGCTAACACCCGTGAGGCCTATCGGACCTTGAAGATAGACTTTGACAAGAAGCTAAAGGCACTCGCCCCCAAAAGGAAGATCCAGAAGAAGACCACTAACCAAGGATGCCAGACAGAGAAGAAGAAGAAGAAGGCCCCTCTAGCCCTACCTCCCCCCAGAATCGATGACTGGTCTACGAAGAAGATGTATCCCTAGCCAGCCTCGATGATCTTCTCAAGGCATTTGGGGACACCTTAGACAAGGAACTCGCTAGCACCTTGAAGAACGCCCTCGTGTAGTCTTCCCCTGTAGTAGTCTTATGCTTGTAATGTGATGGTGTAATGAATAAAATAACTTGGTTGAGAACAATTTGCATGTGCATAATAGTGACTCTCTTCCCTGGCAGATGGCTTCGGATAAAACCACGCCTACCGCCTCAGGGATTGGAGCAGGTTTCCCCGAAGAGCTGAAGGGGAAGTCGTTAGGGAGGAAAGTGAAACCCACCTCCCCGCACCTCCACCCCTACCCTTAGACCTAGCCCAAGTTCTAGCCAATCAGACCCGACTCATCGAGGTCCTCACTCGAAATCTGGAAAATCAACAGCCAAATGGTGGAAGACCGCAAGACAGAATGGGGGACTTCCTGAGACTCAAACCTCCCACGTTCGCCGGATCAAGCAACCCCCTCGATGCAGACGATTGGATGCGAACGATCAAAAGGAAGCTGGAAGCCATTGGTTGCCCAGAAAATCAGCGTGTTCAACTGGCTGCCCATCAACTCTCTGGGATGGCCTTAGCCTGGTGGGACACCTTCAACGTCACCATCAGAGATGCTACCTGGGCGGAATTTGAGGCAGCTTTCCGGGAGCACCATGTGCCCCAAGGATTGGTACAGCTTAAGGAGGACGAGTTCCGAGAATTGACTCAAGACAGAAGATCTGTCAGCGAATATGTGCACAAGTTCATGGAGTTAGCCCGTTACGCGCCAGATGATGTCAATACTGAGAGCAAGAAGATGGCCCGTTTCCTCAAGGGACTCAGGCCAGAACTCAAGACAATTCTGGCTAGCCAAGACTTCCTCAACTTCTCTCACCTTTCCAACAAGGCCATGCAAGTTGAAAGAGCTAAGGAGGAAGAAAAAGGGCACCTCAAAAGGAAGTTCCAGGTTCTCCGGGCACAACAGCAGGACCGGCACCAGAAGACTCGATCATTTGGGTTTCCACCCAAGGGGCCCAACTTCAGTAGGCCAGCTGGACCCACTCCGTCACGATTCAGCCAGCAGAGTCAGAGCTCTTTCCATTCTCCCTCGGTGGCAAGCAACCAACCTCTGGCTAATGCATGTTGGCACTGCGGTGATCCAAGTCACTTCAAGAACAACTGTCCGCAGCTGAAGCCATAGGGACCCGCCTACTCAAACTCGGTGAATGGCCCGAAGAATACCTCGGCACCCGCCCTCAAGGCGCCCTCCGCCGTCAGCCAGCAGAACAAGACTCCGTACCAAGGAAGGGCACGTGTAAATCACGTCGATGCCCAGGAAGCTCAGCAGGCTCCGGGAGTAGTACTCGGTGAGTTCCTTGTTGAATTGACTCCCGCTACCGTGCTTTTCGATTCTGGAGCATCCCACTCTTTCATAGCCACTAGCTTTGTGGAAAAATATGGCATTCCCTCTACTCCCCTAGAGATTCCTTTGGTCACCCGAACCCCAGGGTCCGACCTCCTATGCCAGCTAAAATGTTCCCAAGTCAGAATCCTTTTAAGTGGGGTAGTATTCCTGGCAGACTTAACCGTCTTGCCATCCAAGGGAATTGATGTAATCCTAGGGATGGATTGGCTAACTAAACACAAAGGCATCATCAGTTGCGCAGACAAGACAGTCCTCCTCACCGACCAGCAGGGAAAGTCAGTCTCTTGCCAGGCACAACCACCCGCCAGTGACCCAATGATGTTCAATATAACAACGGAAAGTATATCAGTAGTGGAATAATTCATGGACGTATTTCCAGAAGAATTGCCAGGAATGCCACCAGAAAGAGAAGTGGAGTTTTACATAGATCTAATTCCTGGAACAGCACCCATCGCAAAGAGACCATACCGCATGGCTCCAACTGAGTTAGCAGAACTAAAACTTCAAATCTCAGATCTTCAGCAAAAAGGGTACATTCGTCCTAGCTCATCACCTTGGGGAGCACCAGTCCTGTTTGTCTCCAAGAAGGATGGAAGCATGAGAATGTGTATTGATTACCGATCATTAAATGAGGTTACCATCAAGAACAAATACCCACTTCCTCGGATTGACGACCTCTTCGATCAGCTTCAAGGAGCCAAGTACTTCTCCAAGATAGACCTAAGGTCTGGTTACCATCAATTGGGGATCAAGGAAGCGGACATCCAAAAGACTGCATTTGTCACCCGGTACGGGCAATATGAATTCACAGTAATGCCGTTCGGACTGACAAACGCACCCGCCTTTTTCATGAACCTCATGAATAAAGTGTTTATGGAAGAGCTAGATAAGTTTGTCGTAGTCTTCATCGACGACATCCTTATTTACTCCAAGAACCGCGAAGACCATAAGCGTCACCTTCGGATCGTCCTTGGGAAACTCAGAGCACACCAACTTTTTGCCAAACTCAGTAAATGTGAATTCTGGTTGGAAAAGATAGCCTTCCTTGGGCATATCTTAACCGCTGAAGGAATAGAAGTGGACCCCTCCAAAGTAGAAGCAGTGTCAAAATGGAGGCAACCAACCAACGTCAGTGAAGTTCGAAGCTTCCTAGGAATGGCAGGGTATTACCGCCGCTTCATCAAAGGATTCTCCAGCATAGCAAGACCAATGACAGAACTTCTCAAGGAAGACCATAAATTTATGTGGACCCCAAAATGTGAAGAGAGTTTCCAAATCATAAAAGAGAAACTCACAATGGCACCCGTTCTATCTCTGCCAGATATTCATCAAGATTTTGTCGTCTTCTGTGATGCCTCAAGGCAAGGCTTAGGGTGTGTGCTAATGCAGAACGAGAGAGTCATTGCTTACGCGTCACGCCTACTCAAGCCGCACGAGCAGAATTACCCCACCCATGATCTGGAATTGGCAGCCATAGTGCATGCCTTAAAGATATGGAGGCATTACCTAATCGGAAACAAATGCCATATTTTCACCGATCACAAGAGTCTGAGGTACATATTCACTCAACCTGATCTCAACCTCCGTCAGCGAAGATGGTTAGAGCTGATCAAGGATTATGACCTAGAAATTCACTATCACCCCGGGAAGGCCAATGTGGTGGCCGACGCCCTCAGTCGAAAGCCATTCGGAATTAAAGGGACCAACTTTCTAGAAGACTGGAAGAAAGAATCTGCACAACTAAATGCATGTCTGGGAAACAACGACAGTCTCGAAGTCAAGCCAATGCTAGAAGACCTCATTTGCAAAGCTCAACATCTAGACCCAGAGACGGCAAGGCTTGTGGAGAAAGCCCGCAAGGAACAACTCCCGGACCTCAGGACAGATAACCAAGGAGTCATGTGGTTCAAACACCGTCTGTGTGTACCAAAAGGGGAGGCCCGAGAAGTCCTACTCAAGGAAGCTCACGACTCGGCCTACTCCATCCACCCCGGAACTACCAAGATGTACCTGGACCTCAAGACCAGATACTGGTGGAAGGGGATGAAGAAAGAAATAGCTCAGTATGTGGCCCGATGTGACATCTGCCAACAGACGAAGGCCGAACACCAAAAACCTACTGGCCTATTACAACCCCTCCCGATACCTGAATGGAAGTGGGAAGAAATAGGCATGGATTTCGTAACCGGACTACCCCGGACGCAAAAAGGGAATGATTCCATCTGGGTAATAATAGATCGCCTCACCAAGGTAGCCCATTTCATTCCAGTGAAAACTACCTTTGGAGGAGCCACCCTTGCCCGGATCTACCTCAAGGAGATAGTTAGACTCCATGGCATCCCAAGGAAGATAGTATCAGACAGAGGAACTCAGTTCACATCCAAATTCTGGACAAGCCTTCAGAAAGCTATGGGCACCAAGCTAGACTTCAGCACCGCATACCACCCTCAGACAGATGGGCAGACAGAAAGGGTCAACAAAGTCCTTGAAGATCTGTTAAGAGCATGTGTTTTAGCTTTTGATAGAAGTTGGGAGTCTAGTCTACCTTACGCAGAGTTCTCCTACAACAATAGCTATCAGTCCAGCATCAAGATGTCACCATTCGAAGCACTGTATGGACGAAAATGCCAGACCCCTCTCATGTGGTCCAACGTGGGGGAAAAAGCACTAGAAGGACCTGCCTTTGTCAAGGAGGCAGAGGAGAAAGTTGCACTGATCCGCAGAAGGTTGCTTGAAGCTCAGAGTCGACAGAAGAGTTACGCAGACAACAGGCGGAGGGAACTCCGATTTGAGGAAGGAGACTTCGTCTACCTTAAGGTTTCTCCAATGCGTGGTGTCAGGAGGTTCCAAGTCAAAGGGAAGCTAGCCCCACGTTTTGTAGGCCCCTATCCCATTATTGGCAAGGTAGGACCCGCAGCATACCGCCTGGAACTACCAGAATCCATGTTCGACGTCCACAATGTGTTCCCCGTGTCCCAGCTCCGCAAATGCCTGCAAGCACCAGAAAGTCACCTCGAAGAAGAGGCAGTGCAGATTCAGAAAGATCTTCAATATCGCGAGAAACCAGTAAAGATTCTTGATTCAGCAATCAGAAAGACCCGCACCTCAGAAGTAAAGCTCTGTAAAGTTCAGTGGAGCAGAGAAGGAGAAGAGGAAGCCACCTGGGAGAGTGAGGACTCCTTGAGGAGGGAATACCCTTACCTTTTCCCAAATCCAGTCTAAATCTCGAGGGCGAGATTCCTTTAAGTGGGGTAGGTTTGTAACATCCCAAAATCCCAACCCAGGTCTGAAACCCTAACCCCCCTAATTCCCCCCCTTTTTTGTTTTATTCTTCTCCCTAACCCTACCCCTAGGTCACCCAATCATTTGCATATACTTAAAATGATTTGAAGCACCTCACATAGACCACATTTATTGCCAAGTTCATTTAGAGAATTTTTTGTTAAGAGAAAAAGGAGCAAAAAGACACAAAAGTAGAAAAGAAAAAGAAAAAGAAATAGAATAAGAAAAAGAAAAGGAAAAACCCTTCCCTCCCTCGGCTAGGCCGACTTCCAGCCCAGCTCGCGCGCACCCGCCTCCCTCCCCTCTCCTTCCGGCCCAGGCGGCCCAAACCGCGCGCCACTCCCGCCTGCTGACAGCCCGACCCCGCCCGTCAGCGCCCCGCCCCTCTCTCTCTCTCGCGCGGACCTCTCTCACTGGCAGCCCGACCCCACCTGTCAGCTCCTTCTCCCTCGCCCATCCCTCACCGGCGCGATCGCCGCCGAGCACCCTCGCCTCGTCGCCTCGCCATTAATGCTCGCCAGCCCCTCCGCGACAACCCCGCCACTGTGCCCGAGCCGTCCCCTCATCCTCAGCCTGCCCGAGCCGTCTCGTCGCCGTTTGCTCCATGCCCGCCATCATGGAAGCTCGTCGGAGCTCGCCGTCCCCTCCATCCTTCTCCCCCTCCCGAGCGCCTATAAAAGGGACAGCCGAGCCCGAGCACTCCACACAAGCCCCGGCCTTCTCCTCCACCCCTCCCCGAGCTCAATTGAGCTAGCAGCGCCGCCGTGCTTCCTCCACCGCTCCGGTAAGCTTCCCTCTCCCACCCTGGCGACCTTCCGTTCAATTAAATAGTGCCAAGAGTTCCGCCACACTTCCACGTTCACAACACGCCACCTCCCCCGCTCTATTTCGGCCGGAAAACTCACCGGCGGCTTCGCCGCCGCGGACACCCGCCACCGTGCCGCGAACCGGCCGCCCTAGGCCCCCGCAGGCGAAATTAGCCCCGCCCCTGTGATCCTCATCTTCCACTCATGCTCCGCCACCGCTTCCCCGTCACAAAACCGGACCGGCGGCGGAGAACCGCCGCGGATCCTCACCGCCGGTCGACCCCGGTCGAGCCCCTTCCCCCCCTCCGTTGTCGCCAACGCCGTCAGCCCCCTCCTCTCTCCCTGGCTGGTGGGCCCGCGCCTCCACGTCGTCCCCCGCCGTCTCCTCCGCACAGCTGGGCCAGCTGGGCCGCCAGCCTCGCTCGCGCGAGCGCCCGCGCCCAGGTGGGCCGAAACCCCCCCCGGCCCACAGGGAAAGGAAATCCTTTTTCTTTTTCTTTTCCCATTTCTTTTTCCCATTTTTCCATATATACTTATATACTGATATTTTATGCACCAAAAATAGTTTAAATAAATTATTAGGGCACAAAAATAATAAAGTATAACAATTTGCACACTCCACAAAGGTCACCATGTTTGATGTATTGTTTTTGGCTATGTTTAATTAGCGGAAGAGGGATCCGATCCTCCGAAACTCTTAGCTCCGGAAGAAGGGCAGGAACCCGACCCCTCCGAGATTAACCTTTTGTGCCAGGAAAGCTTCGACGAAGGCAAGTCCATCCTTCCCTTGATGCATTATTTACCTATTTCTCTCTACCACTGCCTATGCCTGGATTATGGGATGGGAATCAAATTGCATGGTAAGCATGAGAGAGCCCGCATTAACTATTACTTCGATTAAAAGATATGGGACAAGTAAAAAGGGGTATAAGTGAAATGTTTTCCAAAAAGAGTGCGATGAAGGGTACTCACCCTCATCACCTGGTGAAGTAGGATGATCAGGGACTCCCTGGTTTAGGGGAGGGCCTAAGGTGTTGGCTCAGCTGGTTTAGGCGTGAGCAGAAGGATCGTCCTCTCATATAAGGACCGGTTTGTCATCTTTCATTACCTGTACTCTCAAAAGGTACAACCACTCGAGGCTGTGTGGGCAGCCACTCGATCTGAACTCGTACGGTCCCACCCCAGGGTTATGAAGGCTGGGGTAGCACCGAGAGGATAAGGAAGGGGAATGTTTTGTCCGGTTTGGACATGGTGGTGGCCTGACTCCTTCCGGTATAACCGTTAAGGTTCGGACGTACAAGGAAGGAAAGAGTTTCGGATTCGGGTCTCATTGGCCATGAGATCGCAGAACCGGACTAGTGGGTAAAGTGTACCCCTCTGCGCAGAGTCTAAACCTATTCGAATAGTCCGTGTCCACTGGTATGGACGAGTCTGGTATGGTATGACAATTAGTGTTTCTACTACAACGGGAAACAGGGAAATGTGTGGGTGTGTGTTCTGGAAAGAAAGAAGTACCACGGGAGCGGGAAGCTCAGTGGTGGTTAAGCAAGTGTTACTTCTATTGTTTTTGGGAAAACCCTAACTATCGAGTACTGCCTTTCTCTGAAAAAGTATGAGTGACTTCAACTCCACCATAATAAGCATGTACAATATAGGTCACTTTCTCTTTACGGGAACCGGGTGGGCTTGCGGAATACCTAGTGTATTCACCCAGATTTATTTATGTTTTTCAGCAGCTGAAGACTTCTTTTCTGCTATGCTTGATTGATGGGGCTGTGTCTTCACCCAGTTCTGCCTGTGGCCCGGGCTATTTTATCTTCCACTGCGCTTTATGTTTTTCGGCTCACTTTCGAGCTTGTATCCCCGGTATTGTAATAACATTATTCAGACTCTGTAACTATTTGAAGTAATGAATGTGATTACTAGCCTCCTGGGACTAGTAATTGTATCACATTTGAGTCCCAAAGGATCGGGACGCTTCAGGTATTTATAGCCCCAACCACCAAACTAGCCGTTTGGTGGAAGCTGTCTGTCGTATGGCGCACCGGACAGTCCGGTGCACACCGAACATGTCCGGTGCGACAGCCACGTCACCAGGCCATTGGGGTTCCGACCGTTGGAGCTCTGATGATGGGCCCGCCTGGATGTCTGGTGGCGCACCGGACATTAACTGTAGGGTGTCCGGTGCGCCAGCATGGGCGTTCCTGACCTCTGCGCGCGCTGGCGTGCATTTAATGCGCTGCAGGTAGTCGTTGGCGCCTGAAGTAGCCGTTGGTCCGCAGTTACACCGGACAGTCCGGTGTACACCGGACATGTCCGGTGAATTATAGCGGAGCAGCCGATGCGAATTCCCGAGGCTGGCGAGTTCAGAGCCGCGACCTCTTGGAGCACCGGACACTGTCCGGTGTACACCGGACAGTCCGGTGAATTATAGCGCGCCAGCTCTGAGAATTCCCGAAGGTGAAGAGTTTGCAGTCGATCTTCCCTGGTGCACCGGACACTGTCCGGTGGTGCACCGGACAGTCCGGTGCGCCCGACCAGGGTGCCTTCGGTTGTCCCTTTGCTCCTTTGTTTGAACCCTTTTTCTTGGTCTTTTTATTGGCTTATGGTGAACCTTTTGTACCAGTAGAACTTATAAACTTGGGCAAACTAGTTAGTCCAATTATTTGTGTTGGGCAATTCAACCACCAAAATTAGTTTAGGAAATAGGTGTAAGCCTAATTCCCTTTCAATCTCCCCCTTTTTGGTGATTGATGCCAACACAAATCAAAGCAAGTATAGAAGTGCATAATTGAACTAGTTTGCAAAGTGTAAGTGCAAAGGTTACTTAGAATTGAGCCAATACATATTACTTACTAGATATGCATGGATTGTTTCTTTATTTTTAACATTTTGGACCACGCTTGCACCACAAGTTTTGTTTTTGCAAATCCTTTTGTAAATTCTTTTCAAAGACCTTTTGCAAGATAGTCAAAGGTAAATGAATAAGATTTTGAGAAGCATTTTCAAGATTTGAAATTTTCTCCCCTTGATCCAAATGCTTTTCCTTTGACTAAACAAAAACTCCCCCTTAATAACTTCTCCTCTTAGTGTTCAAGAGGGTTTTAAGATATCAATTTTGAAAATACTACTTTCTCCCCCTTTAGAACACAAAGAGATACCAATTTGAAATTTACCAATTGAAAATCATTAATTTTAAAATTAGGGTGGTGGTGCGGTCCTTTTGCTTTGGGCCAATACTTTCTCCCCCTTTGGCATGAATCGCCAAAAACGGATACTTGGAATGAAATATAGGCCCTTTCCTAACTATTTTCTCCCCTTTGGCAAATAAAACATATGAGTGAAGATTATACCAAAGACGGAGAGTGATGCGGAGCGACGGCGAAGGATGGGTGATAGAGTGGAGTGGAAGCCTTGTCTTCGCCGAAGACTCCAATTCCCTTTCCATATACCTATGACTTGGTTTGAAATTCACTTGAAAACACATTAGTCATAGCATATATAAAAAGACATGATCAAAGGTATACTTATGAGCTATGTGTGCAAATTAGCAAAAGAAATTCCTAGAATCAAGAATATTGAGCTCATGCCTAAGTTTGGTAAAAGTTTGTTCATCTAGTGGCTTGGTAAAGATATCGGCTAATTGATCTTTAGTATTAATGTATGCAATCTCGATATCCCCCTTTTGTTGGTGATCCCTAAGAAAATGATACCGAATGGCTATGTGTTTAGTGCGGCTATGCTCAACGGGATTATCCGCCATGCGGATTGCACTCTCATTATCACATAGAAGAGGAACTTTGGTTAATTTGTAACCATAGTCCCGCAGGGTTTGCCTCATCCAAAGCAATTGCACGCAACAATGGCCTGCGGCAATATACTCGGCTTCGGCGGTTGAAAGAGCAACCGAATTTTGCTTCTTTGAAGCCCAAGACACCAAGGACCTTCCCAAGAACTGGCAAGTCCCCGATGTGCTCTTTCTATTAATCTTACACCCTGCCCAATCGGCATCCGAATAACCAATCAAATCAAATGTGGATCCCCGAGGGTACCAAAGTCCAAACTTAGGAGTATAAGCCAAATATCTCAAGATTCGTTTTACGGCCGTAAGGTGTGATTCCTTAGGGTCGGCTTGGAATCTTGCACACATACATACGGAAAGCATAATGTCCGGTCGAGATGCACATAAGTAATGAACCAATCATCGACCGGTATACCTTTTGATCGACGGATTTACCTCCCGTGTCGAGGTCAAGATGCCCATTTGTTCACATGGGTGTCTTGATGGGCTTGGCATCCTTCATTCCAAACTTGGTTAGAATGTCTTGAGTGTACTTCGTTTGGCTAATGAAGGTGCCCTCTTGGAGTTGCTTGACTTGGAATCCTAGAAAATACTTCAACTCCCCCATCATAGACATCTCGAATTTCTGTGTCATGATCCTACTAAATTCTTCACATGTAGATTCGTTAGTAGACCCAAATATAATATCATCAACATAAATTTGGCATACAAACAAATCATTGTCAAGAGTTTTAGTGAATAAAGTAGGATCAGCCTTGCCGACTTTGAAGCCATTAGCTATAAGGAAATCTCTTAGGCATTCATACCATGCTCTTGGGGCTTGCTTGAGCCCATAAAGCGCCTTAGAGAGCCTATAGACATGGTTAGGGTACTCACTATCTTCAAAGCCGGGAGGTTGCTCAACGTAGACCTCTTCCTTGATTGGTCCATTGAGGAAAGCACTCTTCACGTCCATTTGGTAAAGCTTGAAGCCATGGTAAGTAGCATAGGCTAATAATATACGAATTGACTCAAGCCTAGCTACGGGTGCATTGGTTTCGCCGAAATCCAATCCTTCGACTTGGGAGTATCCCTTGGCCACAAGTCGAGCTTTGTTCCTTGTCACCACACCATGCTCGTCTTGCTTGTTGCGGAAGACCCACTTGGTTCCTACAACATTTTGATTTGGTCGTGGAACTAAATGTCATACCTCATTCCTAGTGAAGTTGTTGAGCTCCTCTTGCATCGCCATCACCCAATCCGAATCTTGGAGTGCTTCCTCTACCCTGTGTGGCTCAATAGAGGAAACAAAAGAGTAATGCTCACAAAAATGTGCAACACGAGATCGAGTGGTTACCCCCTTATGAATGTCGCCGAGGATGGTGTCAATGGGGTGATCTCGTTGGATTGCTTGGTGGACTCTTGGGTGTGGCGGCCTTGGCTCTTCATCCTCCTTGTCTTGATCATTTGCATCTCCCCCTTGATCACTGCTGTCATCTTGAGGTGGCTCGTCTCTTTGATCTTCTCCTTCATCAACTTGAGCCTCGTCCTCATTTTGAGTTGGTGGAGATGCTTGCGTGGAGGAAGATGGTTGATCTTGTGCATGTGGAGGCTCTTCGAATTCCTTAGGACACACATCCCCAATGGACATGTTCCTTAGCGCGATGCACGGAGCCTGTTCTTCACCTATCTCATCAAGATCAACTTGCTCTACTTGAGAGCCGTTAGTTTCATCAAACACAACGTCACAAGAAACTTCAACAAGTCCTAAGGACTTGTTAAAGACTCTATATGCCCTTGTGTTTGAGTCATATCCTAGTAAAAAGCCTTCTACAGTTTTAGGAGCAAATTTAGATTTTCTACCTCTCTTAACAAGAATAAAGCATTTGCTACCAAAAACTCTAAAATATGAAATATTGGGCTTTTTACCGGTTAGGAGTTCATAGAATGTCTTCTTGAGGATTCGGTGTAGATATAACCGGTTGATGGCGTAGCAAGCGGTGTTGACCGCCTCGGCCCAAAACCGATCCGGTGTCTTGTACTCATCAAGCATGGTTCTTGCCATGTCTAAGAGAGTTCGATTCTTCCTCTCCACTACACCATTTTGTTGTGGGGTGTAGGGAGAAGAGAACTCATGCTTGATGCCCTCCTCCTCAAGGAAGCCTTCAATTTGAGAGTTCTTGAACTCCGTCCCGTTGTCGCTTCTAATTTTCTTGATCCTTAAGCCGAACTCATTTTGAGCCCGTCTCAAGAATCCCTTTAAGGTCGCTTGGGTATGGGATTTTTCCTGCAAAAAGAACACCCAAGTGAAGCGAGAATAATCATCCACAATAACTAGATAGTACTTACTCCCGCCGATGCTTATGTAAGCGATCGGGCCGAATAAATCCATGTGTAGGAGCTCCAGTGGCCTATCACTTGTCATGGTGTTCTTGTGTGGATGATGAGTGCCAACTTGCTTCCCGGCTTGGCATGCGCTACAAATCCTGTCTTTCTCAAAATGAACATTTGTTAGTCCTAAAATGTGCTCTCCCTTTAGAAGGTTATGAAGATTCTTCATTCCAACATGGGCTAGTCGGCGGTGCCAGAGCCAACCCATGTTAGTCTTAGCTATTAAGCAAGTGTCGAGTTCAGCTCTATCAAAATCCACCAAGTATAGCTGACCCTCTAACACTCCCTTAAAAGCTATTGAATCATCACTTCTTCTAAAGACAGTGACACCTACATCAGTGAATAGACAGTTGTAGCCCATTTGACATAATTGAGATACGGAAAGCAAATTGTAATCTAAAGAATCTACAAGAAAAACATTGGAAATGGAATGGTCAGGAGATATAGCTATTTTACCCAAACCTTTGACCAAACCTTGGTTTCCATCCCCGAATGTGATAGCTCGTTGGGGATCTTGGTTTTTCTCGTAGGAGGAGAACATCTTCTTCTCCCCTGTCATGTGGTTTGTGCATCCGCTGTCGATGATCCAACTTGAGCCCCCAGATGCATAAACCTACAAAACAAGTTTAGTTTTTGACTTTAGGTACCCAAACGGTTTTGGGTCCTTTGGCATTAGAAACAAGAACTTTGGGTACCCAAACACAAGTCTTGGAGCCCTTGTGTTTGCCCCCAACAAACTTGGCAACTACCTTGTCGGATTTGTTAGTAAGCACATAAGATGCATCAAAAGTCTTAAATGAAATGCCATGATCATTTGATGCACTAGGAGTTTTCTTTCTAGGCAACTTAGCACGGGTTGGTTGCCTAGAGCTAGATGTCTCACCCTTATACATAAAAGCATGGTTAGGGCCAGAGTGAGACTTCCTAGAATGAATTCTCCTAATTTTGCTCTCGGGATAACCGGCAGGGTATAAAATGTAACCCTCGTTATCCTGAGGCATGGGAGCCTTGCCCTTAACAAAGTTAGACAAATTTTTAGGAGGAGCACTAAGTTTGACATTGTCTCCCCTTTGGAAGCCAATGCCATCCTTGGTGCCAGGGCGTCTCCCATTATAGAGCATACTTATAGCAAATTTAAACTTTTCATTCTCTAAGTTATGCTCGGCAATTTTAGCATCTAATATTGCTATATGATCATTTTGTTGTTTAATTAAAGCCATATGATCATGAATAGCATCAATATCAACATCTCTACATCTAGTGCAAATAGAAACATGCTCAATAGTAGATGTAGAGGGTTTGCAAGATTTTAATTCTACAACCTTAGCATGTAATATATCATTCTCACTTCTAAGGTTAGAAATAGTAATATTGCAAACATCAAAATCTTTAGCCTTAGCAATTAATTTTTCATTTTCAATCCTAAGACTAGCAAGAGAATCATTCAATTCCTTAATCTTAGCAAGCAAATCATCATTATCATTTCTAAGATTGGGAATTGAAGCATCACAAACATGAGAATCAACCTTAGCAATTAATCTAGCATTTTCATTTCTAAGATTGTCAATAGTCTCATGGCAAGTGCTTAGCTCACTAGACAAATTTTCACATTTTTTAACTTGTAGAGCATAAGCATTTTTGACCTTAACATGCCTTTTGTTTTCCTTAATAAGGAAGTCCTCTTGAGAGTCCAAGAGATCATCCTTCTCATGAATAGCACTAATCAATTCATTTAATTTTTCTTTTTGTTGCATGTTTAGGTCGGCAAAAAGAATGCGCAAGTTATCCTCCTCATTGCTAGCATCATCCTCATCACTAGAGGTTTCGTATTTAGTGGAGGATCTTGATTTTACCTTCTTCTTTTTGCCCTCCTTGGCCATGAGGCACTTGTGGCCGACGTTGGGGAAGAGAAGTCCCTTGGTGACGGCGATGTTGGCGGCGTCCTCGTCGGAGGAGGAGTCGGTGGAGCTCTCGTCGGAGTCCCACTCGCGGCACACGTGGGCATCGCCGCCCTTCTTCTTGTAATGTCTCTTCTTCTCCTTTCTTCTCCGCTTCTTATCGTCGCCCCTGTCACTATCACTAGATAATGAACATTTAGCAATAAAATGACAGGGCTTACCACATTTGTAGCATACTTTCTTGGAGCGGGGTTTGTAGTCTTTCCCCCTCCTTTGTTTGAGGATTTGGCGGAAGCTCTTGATGATGAGCGCCATCTCCTCGTTGTCGAGCTTGGAGGCGTCGATGGGTGTTCGACTTGGAGTAGCCTCCTCCTTCTTTTCTTCCGTTGCCTTGAAAGCGACCGGTTGTGCCTCGGGCGTGGAGAAGGTGCCTTGCTCGATGATTTTCTTTGAGCCCTTAATCATTAGCTCAAAGCTCACAAATTTTCCTATCACTTCCTCGGGAGACATTAGCTTATATCTAGGATCACCTCGAATTAATTGAACTTGTGTAGGGTTAAGGAATACGAGGGATCTAAGAATAACCTTGACCATCTCATGGTCATCCCATTTTTCGCTCCCGAGGTTGCGCACTTGGTTCACCAAGGTCTTCAAGCGGTTGTACATTGCTTGTGGATCCTCCCCTTGGTGAAGCATGAAGCGACCGAGCTCCCACTCGATCGTTTCCCGCTTGGTGATCTTTGTCACCTCGTCTCCTTCGTGCGCGGTCTTGAGTACGTCCCAAATTTCCTTCGCACTTTTTAATCCTTGCACCTTGTTATACTCCTCTCGACTTAGAGAGGCGAGGAGTACAGTGGTTGCTTGGGAGTTAAAGTGGTGGATTTGGGCCAACTCGTCCGAGTCATAGTCTTCATCCCCTACAGATGGTACCTGTACACCAAACTCAACAACATTCCATATGCTTGTGTGGAGTGAGGTTAGATGGTGTCTCATTTTGTCACTCCACATATTACAATCTTCACCGTCAAAAACCGGTGGTTTGCCTAATGGAACGGAGAGTAAAGGAGTACGTTTTGAAGTGTGAGGGTAGCGTAGAGTGATCTTACTATACTTCTTGCGCTCTTGGCGCTTAGAAGTAACGGACGGTGCGTCGGAGTCGGAGGTCGACGTTGATGAAGTGTCGGTCTCGTAGTAGACCACTTTCCTCATCCTCTTGTGCTTGTCGCCTCTCCGATGCGACTTGTGGGAAGAGGATTTCTTCTCCTTCCCTTTCCCTTTGTTGGAGGAGCTCTTCTTCTTCTCCTTCCTCTTGGTGCGGGACTCTTCCGATGAAGTGCTCCCGTGACTCGTAGTGGGCTTGTCGCCGGTTTCCATCTCCCTCTTGGTGTGATCTCCCGACATCACTTCGAGCGGTTAGGCTTTAATGAAGCACCGGGCTTTGATACCAATTGAAAATTGCCTAGAGGGGGGGGGGTGAATAGGGCGAAACTGAAATTTACAAAAATAATCACAACTACAAGCCGGGTTAGCGTTAGAAATAATAATGAGTCCGAGAGAGGGCGCAAAACAAATCGCAAGCGAGTGAAGAGTGTGACATGCGGATTTGTTTTACCGAGGTTCGGTTCTCGCAAACCTACTCCCCGTTGAGGAGGCCACAAAGGCCGGGTCTCTTTCAACCCTTACCCTCTCTCAAACGGTCCCGCGGACCGAGTGAGCTTCTCTTCTCAAATCAAACCGGGAACAAAGCTTCCCCGCAAGGACCACCACACAATTGGTGTCTCTTGCCTCGATTACAAGTGAGCTTTGATCACAAGAACAAGTGAGAAAGAAAGAAGCAATCCAAGCGCAAGAGCTCAAAAGAACACGACAAATCTCTCTCGCTAATCACTAAAGCCTTGTGTGGAATTGGAGAGGATTTGATCACTTGAGTGTGTCTAGAATTGAATGCCTAGCTCTTGTAAGTGGTTGAGAAGTGGAAAACTTGGATGACTTGAATGTGGGGTGGTTGGGGGTATTTATAGCCCCAACCACCAAACTAGCCGTTTGGTGGAAGCTGTCTGTCGTATGGCGCACCGGACAGTCCGGTGCACACCGGACATGTCCGGTGCGACAGCCACGTCACCAGGCTATTGGGGTTCCGACCGTTGGAGCTCTGATGCTGGGCCCGCCTGGATGTCTGGTGGCGCACCGGACATTAACTATAGGGTGTCCGGTGCGCCAGCATGGGCGTCCTGACCTCTGCGCGCGCTGGCGCGCATTTAATGCGCTGCAGGTAGCCGTTGGCGCCTGAAGTAGCCGTTGGTCCGCAGTTACACCAGACAGTCTGGTGTACACCGGACATGTCCGGTGAATTATAGCGGAGCAGCCGATGCGAATTCCCGAGGCTGGCAAGTTCAGAGCCGCGACCTCTTGGAGCACCGGACACTGTCCGGTGTACACCAGGCAGTCCGGTGAATTATAGCGCGCCAGCTTTGAGAATTCCCGAAGGTGAAGAGTTTGCAGTCGATCTTCCCTGGTGCACCGGACACTGTCCGGTGGTGCACCGGACAGTCCGGTGCGCCCGACCAGGGTGCCTTCGGTTGTCCCTTTGCTTCTTTGTTTGAACCCTTTTTCTTGGTCTTTTTATTGGCTTATGGTGAACCTTTTGTACCAGTAGAACTTATAAACTTGGGCAAACTAGTTAGTCCAATTATTTGTGTTGGGCAATTCAACCACCAAAATTAGTTTAGGAAATAGGTGTAAGCCTAATTCCCTTTCATGTGCCTAGGGTCGTGCGAGACGAAGCCTAGCAAGGAGGTCAGACGAACCAACACGGATCCATTCGAGTGGATCCGTGTTTGGCCATAGGAAAACTCTTGCCATTAACACCACACACGCAAGATTAACTGTGTTTGGCACCGAGTCGCGGCATGGGAAAAAGCCAGTCTGCCTCCCACTCATGACTGACAGGTCCTAAGCCCGAGCCACACTCATGACCTATGGGTCCTAGGCCCGAGCCACATTCATGACCTATGGGCCCTAGGCCTGAGCTCCACTCATGATCTATGGGTCTAGGCGTGAGCCCCACTTATGACCTATGGGCCCTATGCATGAGCCCCATGCATGACCTACATGACCTAGACCTACATAACCTAGACCTGAGTCCTTTGACATCCTACGAAGAACACAAGACGATGAAGGGAGGCCCGAGGTCAGGCTACGGAAACCAAGGGTCAACGTAGGTAGAGGTGGACAAAAGGAGTAATAATGACGTTCGTACTCCCATCGCCGGCACGCTTCACCAGAAGTCTTGAAGAGGCATGACTAGATTTATGCGGAGACGAATAATAACGCACGATAATGCTTTTACTGAGGAATAACTATTTTGTTTACCCTAGCGCAACGATCCCTTCCAAGAGAAGACATTTGTAACCGCCCCTCCTTGATCTACATAAGGAGGGTCAGAGGAAGAGAGTAAATACTCGATACATAGATCCTCTAGCAAACAACCTTTAGAGACTTGGGATCCTTCACTCTCTCATCCGGTTGTAACCCCTACTACGAGCAATCAGGTGCCGGTAGTGCGAGCCACCGAAGACTATAAGTAGGGATGTTCAATCCGAACCCGTATAAATCTTATGCCCACTGAGCACACCATTCGAACCCAAAACGCATAAACACAAACTTACTCGTTGGTGCCAGTTTAAAACACCGACACATAGTAAACAAAATATCCAAATAATATTTTTTAAAGAAATTACTTGAGAACTTTAGGTTATGTTGATTTACAGTAGTTTATTAGGGTATGTACAACCTAGAGCCTTTGGATCGATTTTCTAGGTACAAGTGACAACTAAGAGACCGTATGATACAACGTTGAGCCTCTAGATTATTAATACATTTAAGAGACAATTGTATAGAAAGTTGTGATGATACTGACTATTCCCGAAAAGCTTCACTTATCCCCATAGAAATTCCTCAAGAAACACCTCAATCAATGGGGTTATACATGCCCTTAGGTCATGTACAACCACATTAATTGAGACGTATCTTGGTAGGTCTTCAAGGCTATTTACTATGGTGGTTTCATGATGATTTAATGCACATTTAATAGTGTGCCACATCAGATTCTTTGATGACATGACATAATATTTAAGAGAATTGAGTTTCATGAGGATGAAATCATGTCAACTCGTTTATAAGGTCTTGGAAACCATGTGAAATCTCCATTAAGAATGATTTGTTTCATTTTCACATATTTTACTAACTTTTATTGGTCATTGAATTGCAATATTTAATTGGTATGTTTGTATATGAAATAGTGAAGTGAAATATTGTATTAAGAGACATTACTTCATTCATAATTTTATAGCATTTTTGATGATGTGGTAGCGTTGGAAAAAGTGATACAAAATTACTATTGAAAATAGTCTAGGGAGTTAAGTGGAAAAAATCAAAAGAGATTGTGCTTTATTTTACGACTTTTTTATAATTATGTATTTTAGCGGTATTTATGATTAAGGGCTCAAGTTTGTATCACGCTTTGTCTCTAGAAATATGTTTTCCTGAGCCGCGTACAGTTATTATATATAAGGTATTGTTCGTTTGTTTCGGATTCATCCAAGAACCATTATAGTTAACAAAAACTTATATAAATTAGACAAATAATTCAGCTAGTAACCATTCCAGTCGACTGTTGTTCCGTAAGAACCGAATGTGCCCTAAGTGTGCGTAGTTTGAGGCTGGGTGGCAGTAGAATTTATGACCAAAACGAGTGGTAATTTTTGATCTGGCTCCTATAGGGAAGGACCAGGATCGGGTTTGATCCGATCAGACGGACCCCGTGTTGGAAGGCGGAAGCATATAGGAATAGGAACGCGAGCTGGACTCGAGCGGGGCAAACGGATCCTATCGCCTGTCCCGTCCTTGTCATCGTCGTGTGGGCGGTATAAATACCCTGCAACACCCACCAGGCCACACCCAACCCCACCTTCATTGATTGATTACAGCCCGTTCATCCTTCCTTCCCCCGTCGAATCGGAGCTTGTCGCCCGCCCGTTAAGCAGCCGAGTCAGCAGCAATGGCGGCCGTGCTGAGGAGAGCCGTGGCGCAGTGCTTCGCGTCGTCGTCGTCGTCGTCGCCGGCGACGTTCGGGCTCCGGCGGTTCCTGCAGGAGCAGCCGGCGTTCCGCCCCGCCGTGCCGCCCGACCGCTTCATGCCCCTGGCCGACCGGATCCGGGACCTCGGGGTCAGCGTCGCGTTCCCGCGGATCAACCTCGACGGCCTCGTGCCGCCCGCGCCGGCGCCGGCGCCGGCCAAGCGGGAGCCGGACGCGGCGCTGCCCGCGGCGAGCCTCACGGTGGAGGAGGCGCGCAAGGTGCTGCGCGCCACGCAGATGGAGGCGGCCCGCGCGCGGATTCGGGAGTCCGGCGCCGGCGCCGTGCCGTACGCCGACTTCCTGCGCCTCTGCTGCGACGCCGCCGGCCCGGACGCGGGCCCCTCCGTCGCGCGCGCGCTCGACGAGTCCGGATCCGTCATCGTGCTCGGAAAGACCGTCTTCCTCAGGCCCGACATGGTACGATTCTCGCCCCCCGTCTCCTTATCTATATACTACTGCTCATTTCAAATCCATCCATCAGCTTAATGTTGTTTGATCCCTCTACAAATTTTCCCCTTGTCTAGCTTTTGCTTTTGTTTTTGCAGTTATGATCTCTTAAAAGAGAAAAAGACACGTTGGTTTCTTTACTTCTCTCTTGTGTGCTGATAATTTCTTTCCGGGCGACCGGGTAGAGATTTCATTTGGAAACCACAGAGATCTGATGAGACTTTCCGCGTGTTTTTTTTCTATGTTTCCCAACAGGAAAAGATTCAAAGAAAGGGCGCTGTTCTAAAACGATAATAAGAGATGTTGCCACCCAAAGTTTGGGCAATTTTACTCCGCTCCAAGATGGGAGTTTTTCTTCTCTCAAAACCAGGAGATAAAAACCTTAATTTTAACCCCCCCCCCCCCCTGTCCAAATCTTAGAGGATACAAGAATCTGAATCTGACTCCGATGAATGAACATGAGGAGAATTCACCTAACCCTCTTCTAGACACCATTAATTTCGAAATAAAGAAGTTAGTATTTCATTTGGTAAATATATATTGGCAAAGTGTAGTATTTCAATAGACAATTTACAGATGTAGCCCCATCACATGCCAGTGGTGGAGGGTCGAATTGATGAATCTGTTAACTTGTATAAACTTAGTTAAAAATAAGTTAAGTATATAAGTAAAAAAAGTTTATTGTAGAGTAAAATTGTTAATCTGAATGTTTATGCCACTTTGATTTGATTTTAACCGTAGGGGAATTTTCTGATTTTGCGGGGAGTAAACCACTAAAGGTTCATTGTTTGATTTTCCATTATATGTGGCACAGAAATATCTTCCTTTGATAAAACAACTAAGGGAGTCCTACTTTTTTGACATCAGATAAAAATACTTTTTCACCTTTCCTGTTTGTGTTACATCCTATGTTTATCAGACCATGCTGTTCTAGTTACTAACTTACTGTTGCTAATCCTTTTTTTTTCTCCTAGCTGAATGCATTATCGTCACCATCCATTTGAATAATAGGATACTGATGCAGGGCTCAAAAGTTATGGCTAACCTGCTTTCCTTTTGTTTTGGGTGACCGAAACAAAGTTTGGTGAACACTTCACATGCCATGTGACTCAGATTAGTGTCATAGCATTCTTTGGCAGCACTAGAACTCTAGAAGCACCTTTAACCTTTTTTTTTAAGAAAAACTTGTCTAGTTGTGTTTTCGGTGGCTACAGCCAGACAGTTTGGCAAATTGCCCCCATTGCGGTGGTGGTGCCGTGGTGGGCTGTTAAAAAAAAGGACATTTAAAAACTCTTTTAGGGCTAGCGTGGCAACTCCATTTTCTATTGAGAAATGAACTAATTTTCGTTGTGAAAATGGAAATTATCTTCGGTAAGCCATGGGATTGAGTTGGATTCTTAGAGAGGATTTTAGTTTTCAAACTAGCCCTCAATCCTATGGATTCTAGGAGAGGATTCGAGTTTCCAAACTAGCTCCGGTAATCCAAGGGATCTAGTCAGATTTTCGGAGAGGATTTGGGTTTGGAAACTAGCCCTCAATCCCATGGATTCTGGGAGATGATTGGAGTTAAAAATCTAGCTCTTACATGATTTATTACCTGCATTTGTTCTTTACATGCTACAGTCTAGAGTATATGGTTTTTGTAGGGCATGGTCCAGAGTAGTTGCTGGAGGTGTTTCCCATGCACGTTCCATGTTCAATTATACACAATCCTATCTTGCACAATCCATTCCCACATCAGCATGGGCATTCCGCATTATTTCCTTGTGCAAACTGCATTCTCTATTGCAGACAATGAAGCAAGAGAAGTTTCTTATTTCGAGAATATCATAATAATATCTGCATTTAGCATGAGCATAACATTAGCAATCGCTCTTTCTTTTCGATGGATCTCCTATGGAAAAAAGAAGAGCAGCCAAGTAAACCGTGGGAATGTTTTTTGTTGTTGTTGTCTTGTGTTCGATGGCAACACCCAGGTCGTGAAGGCAATCGAGAACGCGATCCCCGTGCGGCACGCCGCCGCCGCCGCGGAGATCGACCCCGCGAGGGAGGAGGAGCTGAGGGCCATGGAGGCGGAGAAGGCGGACATCGACCGGGCGGCGGCGGCGCGGGTGCGGCGGGAGCTGTGGTGCGGGCTGACGTACCTGGTGATCCAGACGGCCGGGTTCATGCGGCTCACCTTCTGGGAGCTGTCGTGGGACGTGATGGAGCCCATCTGCTTCTACGTCACGTCCATGTACTTCATGGCCGGCTACGCCTTCTTCCTCCGCACCAAGAAGGAGCCGTCGTTCGAAGGCTTCTTCGAGAGCCGGTTCGCGGCCAAGCAGAAGCGCGTGATGCGCGCCCGGGGCTTCGACCTCCGCAGGTACGAGGAGCTCCGGAGAGCCTGCGGCGTGGCGGCGGCGGCGCCGCCGCCGCCGCTCCAGGCCCGGACCCCCTGCGCGGGCGCGGGCGCAGCGCGGGAGAGCGGCCATTGCCACTCCTACTGCCATTGCCATTGATCTTGGCCTCGCTCGGTTCATTCCTTTCTTTTTTTTTCTTTGTTGTTCATGCCCATTTGGTGGGGATGATGGTTCGTGTATCCTTCTGATGCGCGCGCGGATGCAAAAAAAAAAAAGCATACTGAATTGAGGTTTAAACTTGGAACCTGGGCTTAAGCCATGTCCAACTGTTCGTCCAATTGATGCATCTGTTACGTCTGACTAGAGACCATCGTCACTCGTTCGGCCGTTCTTGTTATCACAGTAGAAGTCCTCGCATGGTGAAAGTCCGTGACCCATATAAAATCCCAAAGCCAAAGCGTGCCAGTCCATCCTTTTTGTTTTGTTTTCACCTGATGTTACCTCACCCGCACCGCACGCCTAACCGCCTAGCAGTCTCAACTTGGTCCTTCCCAACCGACAAAGGCATCGGCGGCGAGCTGCGCCGAAAACAAGGCCCGTCTTCCGTCAGCCCATGAGGCCATTCCTTTTTTCCGTAAAGGCTGGTGGCCTGGTGCTCTCGCCACCTTTCGCTCGTGACCGTGCGTGGCTTGCGTCGCTGCCCGCCGTTCGCTCGTGGAAAGGCAAGCAACACAGAAGATGCGGCGGGTCGCTTTTGACGTGCCCGCGCGGCCAGGGACGGTTCTAGCTCTAGGGGCTAAGGGCGCATGGAGGCATCAGGCATGGACCCCCCTGCCGATCCAAGGACGACGGAGCCTCGCTTAAGCACTTCTAAAATTTAAAACATACAAAACATAATTTTATTATGTACTTTTATGGTTTTACCGTTTATCGATGTTTCAATACAATACTGTTTTGATGTTTTAATAAACTACTGCGCCTTTACATGCGGATGTGCCAGTTCAGCTCCTACTCATGGCTACTACGGCCCAAAATTCACTGTCTTAATATTTTTTTTAAAAAAAAATCATAACAGTAGAAATTGTCTCAACGGTATGTTATAAATTCAAAAAAATATTCATAACAGTGAGTCATTGATCCACGTACATGTTTGATCCGCTTAAAACCCGATTCTCAATGGGGAGAAGAGAGAATCCCATCCAAACATCTTGATTAAATTCTAATCCTCACGACTGCTAGATTTCCCCCCACCGTAGAATTGAACGTAACAAGGATTCTCCCTAGACCCTGTGCTTTTCATGAAAAAAATCATTGCTCGTTCTATAAACCCTGTCTGGTGCCATGTTCAGTGGCACATTGAACCGATCGGACATGTACAAAGGCTAATTGCGCAGATACGAACCCTCTCTGTATGCCCTATCCGATGTGAGATTGGGTGCCACATCAGACATGTTTGGTACATATAAAGACCAACCGTACAGATTTACACTTCTAGGCGGTCTGTCCGGTATGACATACAGTGGCGTACCGCTGGAATGGGCATGTATCTGGGTAAAATCCGGAATGACATCGTATGTGTACTTGCACAACCTAGCAGTGTCCCCTACGATTCCCCTCTCGAGTGCCCTCTCCATGGGTCAGGCAACATAACCACGCCGAGTTAAAGAGTAAAGAAGGAGGAAAATACGGAGAATGGTGGAGAGGAAATGAAATAGAGAGAAGAATAGTTGAGAAAGAAGTATTAAAATACGAATAGAAAGGGCGAATGGAGTGATTTGAGGTGGAGAATAGTTGTTGCCGCCAGCCAACCCTTTCCCCTTGTATGGAGAGGAAATGAAATAGAGAGAAGAATAGTTGAGAAAGAAGTATTAAAATACGAATAGAAAGGGCGAATGGAGTGATTTGAGGTGGACAATAGTTGTTGCCGCCAGCCAACCCTTTCCCCTTGTATGGTGCCTGCAGGGGGCGCCCCATGTCCGCAGCGCTATCCCTGCAGGGCCCCTACGTGTCTGCCCCCTTCCCTCTTCCTCTAGATATAGCGTGTTAATGTTACCACCCTCCTTTATTTCTGTAGCAGTGGGTGCACGAGTAATTGTTAGTAGATGAAAAGTGAGTATAAGAAATGATATTTATGGTTGTAGTGGGGTATAGGGAGAAAATATAGGGGGAATCGCTGCGGGAGATAAAAATGTAAGGAATAAAATGTTGATGATATGACATAAAAAATTAATATATGGGAGAAAATTTAGAAAAAAAAACTGTGCCGATAGCCTTAGCCCACCGCCCCACAGCCACGGGATCCGTCCTCCTGAGGCAGCCTGGCCAGTAGAGACCGGCAGACCGCTGAGTCGCCGGGCAGGGTACCCATGCCGTGCGTGGCTGCGTGCACGCGGCAGGGCCAAGAGAGCGAAGAGCCGTATAGTATAGGTCCCCATCCGCGCACGCGGCGGTTGGGCGCCACGTACGTACGCCCCCGACCGGCCACATGTCCCATCGCACGCTCACGTTCACGTTCACATCCCAATATCCCATGGACGGAACGCCGCGCGCGGGAAACGTGTACTCAACCACCCCTGCTGGAGGCCGCATCTCGCCAGAATCTCCCGGGGGAGGTAGATTGGATTGGAGTGGCTCACGCTCACCACCCTTGTGAGATCCCTGCTAGGATCGCTCTCCAGCCGTGACTCAGTCTAGTAGTTGGCATGTATTGAGCGCCCGATAAAGGCAGCGACGTTTCTGAGAACACAGCGGAGCCATCCGTGACCGTGAAAAGCAGGTACAGAATCCAAAGGTCCAAGCAGCAGGCAGGCTGCGTTTAGAACCGGCAGATCCTCTAGGACCTGTTCGTTTTTCACGGATTGAAGACCTGAAATAGTTCCTGGCCGGATTGTTTCTCTAATTTATATAAGTTTTGATAGATTGGAATGAATCCTGGTCCAATACCATAGAAACGAACGGGCCCTTAATAATCTGGATCGCGCACACTACCCAAAAAAATGTTCAGCACGTTACTCAAGGTAGAGAAATCGAAACGTTTGGATGCACTCAGGGCAATCGTCGTTTGGTTAATTCCCTCTGGCATCTGTCCACCGTTCGGAAAGCTTAAAAAATTCCATCCCGTGATTATTGGGCCAGCAACCGCTCAACATACCACCTCCTATAAAACCGGCGGGCCCCGGGGCCTTACTGGAACCCATCATGAATACGGCCTTTCAAGGCCTCGTTTGTTACTCGAGCCGACCGACACATGGGCCAGCCAACACACCACCTCCTGTACGGCCAACTCCGTGTCTGCGTTCCGACCCTCGGCCTCTGCTTCCTCCATCATTTCTTCCGTTGGCAAAAAAATCTCTGTTACGCTCCATTTTTTTTAGAACAGAGCCGTTCTAATTATATGTTTGGCAAATAGAACAGAACCGCTCTATTTTTTGTTTGATTGAAAGTGGAATAAAGCGGAGCCGTTCCATTTTTTGTTTGGTTCGAGAGCCATATAAGTGTATAGGGTAGGAGAGGAGGGAGATCACTAACATCCGAGAGAGCACTCGCATCCGGTCATTTTTTAGAGCGGGAGCGTTCCAACTACTTATAGTAAATTTCTATATGAAGATCCAGAAGCCGCTCAACTTTTATTTTGTTGAAAACTAAATGTCTAAAAAATTGGAATGGAGCCATTCTATTTTCTTTCACTCCTCAACCAAACACACCCTACACCTTGCTGACAGCTATCCCATGACAATCTGATGGAACCCAAGATCAGAAGAACCACACGCACTAAGGCACACGCACAGCGTCACGGGATCCCATCCATAGCACCTTGTCAACGAGTGCTCATAACATATGGTTCAGTCTCCACCTTCATCTTCCATGTCGTTGAACTCTTGCCACATCGATTCCCTTCCTTTACGGTTAGGTTCACATTCTGCAGTAGATCAACAACACAGGTTAAGACACCAAACAACAATTGTTTGCATGGCCATAACCTGACCGGAGGAGACTCGGCAGCATCCCCCAGGAGGCAAGAGTCACAGAATCATTGAGTTTTTTTTGCATGTCACCAAACAATGTTGGGAGCACTAAATATGGACGACGTCTCCAAAGAGTTTTGCAATAAACCACTCCTAAAATATCAACAAAAAAAATGATCTCACACACAACTTCCTTCGCGACGGCGGTTCTTTTTTCATGCGAGATCACGACACGAGGGGCCCGGTTTCAATCTGAAGAGATAAACTTTAGCAGCTTTTTTTAGTTATTTTTAGTCATTTGATGATCTAAACAGGAGATCTAATGTTGGTGTGATAAAATTTAGCACATATTATCTCATAAGCTGCTCAAGGGGTGCTAAAAGTAGCTAAACGTGAACCAAGAAACCTTATTTTCTATCTATACCCTCTAACCTCATTCTCTCTCTCCGCATTAGGGGCACAGGTGTCTTTTTATTCCAATATACTAAATATTATTAGAGTAGTCCAAACACCTCAAGGAGCTAAACTTTAACACTTCAATTTATATGGCTAAAGTTTAGCAGTATGTTAAAGTTTATCTCGTGAGATTGAAACGGGGCCTAACAACTGCCTTTGATCTACGACATGTCGACATCGTCATCTCCTTCCACGCTTAGGCTAATCACAGTGAGAATTTCATGTCCCTATTTCCAAAAATGCCACATCAGCTTTATGTATGAATGAAACACCCTCTTTTAATAGAGAGTTTCATCTCACTATTTCATATGTCAACATACTTCTTAAATGCTACATATAAATAACCAATAAAATTTACTTAATTACATGAAGATGAAACAAAACACTCTCAGTGGAGGTTTCATATAGTTTCCAAGGACTTGGAAACGAGTTAACATGGTTTCATCCCCATAAAACTCCATGAAACTCTTTCTTCTTAAATAATATGACATGTCATCTAAATAGTTGATGTGGCAGGTTAATTAATACATGAAACACCTTATAAAACCTTTATTATGATTAGCCTTAGACCGCCGCATAGCATGCTCCAACCTGCCACAAAGTAGCCACCAGACAACCGCTGCTAGCTCTAGCCATGTCCATTTGGCTGCCATCCTCGCCCAACCAGACGCTAGCCACTCCCCTACCGGACGCAGACGTTCGACAACCTTGCATAGGCCGTCAATAGGCGGCCACATCTGACCACCATGCTTTATCGACTTCTCGCCAACAGCCCTATACGGCCATAGCGGGAGCCTCTCCCTACTGGCCAGAGCAAATTGCCAACAGGCACGCTAGAGGAAACGAGTGCTCAGAAATCACTTCTTCCAAAAAGAATTGTACGATTCATCAATAAACGATGATGACTATGGTGGTGTTTGTTTAAGCTTTTTTTTTTCAGCTTCTGGTGGTCCGCTTTTCGGCGTGAGAACCGCTTTGGCGAAAACCGTCTAAAATCAACGTGAACAAAGAATCGATCGAATCGTCGCGATAGTAGAAATCCGTCACTTTCTAGATCATAAACCCTATAAACTCTTTTATCTTTCTCCGCACGTAATACCTATGATACTCAAATTCTTTCCAATAGTCAGATTCTCTGTACAACCAGATTTTCAAAAAAGTTTAAGCTGAAGCAAACATACCCTATATCTTGTCAACAGCTTGAACTATGTAATCATATTAAGATATTCCAAGAAGTGTTAAAGATATATATCATGGTATCCTCAAATCATCCAATAAAGAAGACTATGCCATGTGGGTCCCTGGACATGGCGAGTAACATACGAACTCCAGCCCACATGTTCGATGAAGATCCTCCTGCGCAAGGATGTCCCTAGAATACTATGATAACAAAGATCCTATCAAATTAGGAGATAAGATGATACTTTATAAGCATGGCAAACCCAATTGATAAGGGTAGGAATCTTTTATCGATAAGCATATGATCCTTGGTAAATCAGGATAGGCTCAGTTTAGGTTAGTTGTTGTCTATATCTTGTAACCAACCTCGATTCATATTATGTAACCGATTCAAACATGTAACTGTCCTTCTCCTTAGACTATAAAATGAAGGTTGGGACGCTTCAAGAGAGCAGATCATTTGATCACATTGCATAGGCATACAGTATTGGGATTTATGGGCTTGGCCCAATTAAGAAATTCAAATAAATCCTAGGAAAATCTCAAAAGCCCATACAAGTGGATGGCTAGAGGATAGGTGGAACCAATAGCACCATATTGCTAGCTCTAGTGGAGTAGAGCTAGCTTAAATATGGAAGCCACACTCACTCACCAAGTCATGGATGAGACGAGAGAGTGTGGAGAGCCACACGCGCGCGCGCTCGCTCGCCCCGCCAGGGCGGGGCGAAGGGCGCGGGCGCACGACATGCGCGTGAATGGTCCGCCGAAATCCGGCCCCTCGCCTTGCGGGGGCGCGGCTACCTTTTGCCGTTCGATTTTTTGGTTTCTTGGCTGTTACGTCTATCCTAACCGATCGCTATAAAATCTCAACTGATTGCGAGATTTTCGTGAGCGGATAAGACCAGGGGTCGCGGACTCGGCCCTATAAAAGGAGCCCGGCAGCCAGCCTCCAAATCATCCCAGTTCGCTTTCATCTCTCTTCACAGCTGAGCCGCCTTCCAGTTCTCTTCATCCCGATCGTAGAGGTGCATCTGCGATTAGGAGAGCAGGTCTCCGGAACCCTTCGCGTTCTAGATCCTGCACCAGGAGAGGCCAAATAAGGTTTTTGGGAAGCGTCTTCACGCGACTGCTCGTGATCTTCTGACCTCGTCGACCCTGCTGATTTCGCTACTTCGACGTCGTCGACCCTGCTGATTCCGGCGTGCGCCATCTATCAGTATGTCTAATCAGTTCGCATCATCTGATTTGACTTTTTACTTCAGTGCTTGTGATTTTGTCATGATTTTTATTCGGAATTTAATCTAGAATTTGTCTAATTATTCAACAATCCAAAAACCTTATTGTAGATAATTTCCTAGTTTTTCTATGGCTGCTTTTGCCGATGCGCTGAAGCCAGAAAAGTTCAATGGTATGCACTTTAAGAGATGGCAAGTCAAGGCCACGCTCTGGCTTACTGCTATGAATGTCTTCCATGTTAGTAAAGGCAGATCTGAGGGTCCACTGACTCCTGAACAGGAGAAAGAGTACGACCATGCCAATACTATCTTTACGGGAGCCGTTCTTAGCGCCCTTGTTGACCGTCTGGTTGATGCGAATATTAAGTACACAGACGGGAAAGAGTTATGGGACGCACTTACTACCAAGTATGGTGCATCGGATGCTGGCAGTGACCTGTATATCATGGAGAGCTTTCATGATTATAACATGGTTGATAATCGCTCTATTGTAGAGCAAGCTCATGAAATACAGTGTATAGCCAAGGAGCTCGACCACCTTAAGATAGTCCTTCCTGACCGATTTGTGGCTGGGTGCATTATTGCAAAGTTGCCTTCTACATGGAGGAACTTTGCCACATCTCTGAAACATAAGAGACAAGAGATATCATTTGAAAATCTGATAGCATCTCTGGATGTTGAGGAGAAAGCTCGGGCTAAGGACACGGGATCTAAAGGAGGCGAGGGCCACTCCAGCGCCAACATGGTTCAGAGGAACCACAACAAGGGCAAAGGAAAGCCAAAATCTAACAAGCCCAACAAAACTACCAACTTCAAGAAGAAGAAGAACAAGGCTGAACTGACATGTTTCGCATGTGGCGAAACGGGTCATTTTGCCAAGGATTGTCTTGATCGAGCGGATCGCCGTGGCAAAAAGGGCAATGTCAACACAGTGATCGCTAGCAATGAGGAAGACAAAGGGTATGGTAATCTACCTTTCATCTTCTCAGTATTTCAATCACCTAGCTGATACTGGTGCTAATGTTCATGTGTGTTCTGACATTAACTTGTTCTCTTCTTATCAGGGTGCCCGGGATTCTTTCGTCCTAATGGGGAATGGGTCACATGCTTCTGTTCATGGCACTGGCACGGTGGATCTGAAGTTTACTTCGGGAAAGATCGTGCAGCTGAAGAACGTGCATCATGTCCCTTCTATACACAAGAATCTCGTTAGCGGAACCCTTCTGTGTAGAGATGGGTTCAAGGTAGTTTTGGAGTCCAATAAATTAGTTGTGTCTAAGTCTGGACAATTTATTGGTAAAGGCTATGACTGCGGAGGCTTGTTCCGCTTTTCTCTGTTAGATTTCAATAATAAGTCTGTGAACCATATTTGCGCTAATGTTGATGATCTTACGAGTATTTGGCATTCTCGTTTGTGTCATATTAATTTTGGCTCTATGTCTCGGCTTGCAACCATGAGTTTAATTCCAAATATCACATAGTCAAAGGTTCTAAGTGCCATAGTTGTGTGCAGTCGAAGCAACCTCGAAAGCCTCACAAGGCTACTGAGGAGAGACACCTGACACCTCTAGAACTCATACATTCTGATCTTTGTGAGATGAATGGTGTGTTGACAAAAGGGTGGTAAGAGATACTTCATGACATTGATTGATGATGCGTCTAGATTTTGCTATGTATACTTGCTAAAAACTAAAGATGAGGCTTTAGACTACTTTAAAATCTATAAGGCTGAAGTTGAAAACCAACTAGAGAGAAAGATCAAATGTCTTAGATCAGATCGTGGTGGTGAGTTCTTTCCCAAAGTCTTTGACGATTTCTGTGCAGAACATGGCATTATTCATGAGAGGACTCCTCCCTATTCACCCGAGTCAAACGGGATTGCTGAAAGGAAAAATCGTACGTTGACTGACCTGGTGAATGCCATGTTAGACACTTGTGGTTTATCTGAGGCATGGTGGGGGGAGGCAGTCCTGACTTCATGTCATGTTCTGAATAGAATTCCTATGGGCAAAGAAGAGAAAACCCCTTATGAGAAGTGGGTTGGGAGAAAACCATCACTTTCATACTTGCGCACTTGGGGGTGCATGGTGAAAGTCAATGTACCAATTAATAAAAAGCGCAAGCTTGGTCCAAGGACAGTGGATTGTGTCTTTCTTGGATATGCTTCGTGTAGCATAGCATATAGATTTTTAGTAGTTAAATCTGAAGTTCCTGATGTATATGTTGATACTATTATTGTCGGGGATCATAATTAGGGGTACCCCCAAGACTCCTAAATCTCAGCTGGTAACCCCCATCAGCACTAAGCTGCAAAGGCCTGATGGGTGCGATTAAGCCAAGGCTCGGTCCACTCAAGGGACACGACCTTGCCTCGCCCGAGCTCAGCCTCGGGCAAAGGCAGCCAACCCCAGAAGGATCACGTCTCGCCCGAGGCCCAGTCTTCGCCAAGAAGCAACCTTGGCCAGATCGCCACACCGACCGACCAAATCGCAGGAGCATTTAATGCAAGGATGGCCTGACATCCTATCCTGTCATGCGCCCTTCAGTCGACGGAGCCGAAAGTGACCGCAGTCACTTCGCCGCTCCACTAACCGGTCTGACAAGAAGACAGCGCCGCCTGCGTCGCTCCGACTGTTGTGCCGCTTGACAGAGTGAGGCTGACAGCAGCCATGTCCAGCCTCGGGCGCCATAGGAAACTCCGCCTCGCCCGACCCATGGCTCGGACTCGGGCTCGGCCCCGGAAGACGACGAACTCCGCCTCGCCCGACCCAGGGCTCGGACTCGGGCTCGGCCCCGGAAGACGACGAACTCCGCCTCGCCCGACCCAGGGCTCGGACTCGGGCTCAGCCCCGGAAGACGATGAACTCCGCCTCGCCCGACCCAGGGCTCGGACTCGGGCTCGGCCCCGGAAGACGACGAACTCCGCCTCGCCCGACCCAGGGCTCGGACTCGGGCTCGGCCCCGGAAGACGACGAACTCCGCCTCGCCCGACCCAGGGCTCGGACTCGGGCTCGGCCCCGGAAGACGACGAACTCCGCCTCGCCCGACCCAGGGCTCGGAAGACGACAAACTCCTCCTCGCCCGACCCAGGGCTCAGACACGACCTTGACCTCGGAAGACCGACTCGTCCCCGACCTCGGAGGAGCCTCCGCCTCGCCCGACCCAGGGCTCGGACCGACCACGTCACAGGGGGGCGGCATCATTACCCTATCCCTAGCTAGCCCAGGCTACGGGTAACAGGACCGGCGTCCCATCTGGCTGGCCCCGAAAAACAGATAATGATGGCGCCCCGCGTGCTCCATGACGACGGCGACTCTCAAACCCTTACAGAAGCAAGGAGACGTCAGCAAGGACTCGACAGCCCCGACAGCTGTCCTTCCGCAAGGCTCCAACGCTCCTCCGACGGCCACAACATCATATGAACAGGGTGCCAAAACCTCTCTGGCTGCCACGAAGGCATGTACTTAGGGCACTAGCTCCTCTCTGCTCGACACGATAGCGCATTGCTACACCCCCCATTGTACACCTGGACCCTCTCCTTACGCCTATAAAAGGAAGGTCCAGGGCTCTCTAACGAGGAGGTTGGCCGTGCGGGAGGACGGGGAGACGCGTAGAGTCCCTCGCTCTCCCCCCACGCGGACGCTTGTAACCCCCTACTGCGAGCGCACCCGACCTGGGCGCAGGACAAACACGGAGGCCGCGGGCTTTCCCCTCACTTCTACCCCCCTTCGTGCTCCGTCTCGCGCCGACCCATCTGGGCTGGGACACGCGGCGATAATTCACTCGTCGGTCCAAGGACCCCCCGGGGTCGAAACGCCGACAGTTGGCGCGCCAGGTAGGGGCCTGCTGCGTGTTGACGAACAGCTCCCCGTCAAGCTCCAGATGGGTAGTCTCCAGCAACCTTTCCAACCTGGGACGATGCTTCGTTTCGGGAGTCTTGCGTTCATGTCCCTCGACGGCAGCTACGACATGATACTCCTTTCTTCGCCGCGCGACGGCGACAATAGCGGCCTACAACCCACCCGTCGGCGGCGGAATCGACGACGTCTTCCCCACGAGGCGGAAGAACGACGTCCGAGTTTGTCCCGTCACCTCCCCTGCCGGAGGAGGAGGAGGCGGGGCAACCATGGCCAAGCAGGAGGCGGCACCTCATCGGCTGTCGAGCGAGCCGACGGCGTCGGCGCCCCGATGAGGGACACGTCGGGCGTCGACCTCGCGTCTGAGACGAAGACGAGCGCCGTTTCCCTGCGACACGCCAACTCCAAGCGGATGGACGACGCCAGCACGCTCGCGAGGGACCTGCTAGGCGTCATCCTCGTACCTGAGACGATGGTGCAGTCCGCCCCCGACGTGACAACGTCACCACCTGTCGACCAAGAGGTACCGACCGACTCCCGTCTCGTGCCTTTTGGATTCGGCCTCGACCCACCAAGCGACCCCGCTTTGGTGGAAGCCTTCATAGAGGCATGCACCAGCCCTTCGGGGTACCATATGCGGTCACCCTGGGACTGGCTGACGGCCGTATCGACCTATGGACCCTCGGGTTCCGAGGAAGATGACGAGCCCGACTTTGGTTGGGATTTCTCTGGGCTCAGTAACCTCGACGCCATGCGGGACTTTATGACCGCATGCGACTACTTTCTTTCCGATTGTTCCGACGGTAACCACAGCTTCGGCGATGGAGACAGCGGCCCAAGTCGTGAATGTTTCCACGTCGATCTAGGGGATCCCGACGAAGGCAACCATCTTGGTATACCGGAAAACGGTGATCCCCTAGGCCTGCATCTCGCGTTGACATCCTTCGGGAGCTAGCTGTGGTCCTAGTCCCTGCGGGGGGTCAGGACGTACAGCTCGAGCAAATCTGCGAGATGCAGGCCAGGCTCGACGAGGGGGCAGGAACACTTGAGCCGCTCTGCCGGAACATCGGGCAGGAATGGGTAGGCCAAGCTCCGGCCGGAGAAGCGCGTCATCTACCCCAGGGCGTCCAGCTCCACATCGCTGACGACGTCAGGACAAGGCCGCCACTGGCTTCAAGTGGGGTTGCCAGAACCTGGCTGCAGCAGCGATACTTCTCCGCGCAATGCCGGAACCATCAACCACCGAAGGGCGGCGGATCCGGGGAGAGCTCAAGAATCTCCTGGAGGATGCCGCGGTCCGACGGGCCGAGAGCTTTGCCTCCCGAAGGTAGGGATACCCCTCGGAGTACCGCGCCGCGACTTCCCGATTCGTGCGCGAAGCCTCGGTCCACACCGGGCGCACGCGCAACACAGCGCCTGCAGCCCCGGGATGCCTCGGCAACGAGCACCACCACTGCAACCATCGAGCCCGCCTCAACGAGAGGGTGCGCTGAGGCTACCACCCCAGGCGTGGGGGACGCTACGATAGCGGGGAGGATCGGAGCCCCTCGCCCGAACCGCCCGGCCCGCAGGCTTTCAGCCGAGCCATACGACGGGCGCCGTTCCCGACCCGGTTCCGAACCCCGACTACCATCACAAAGTACTCGGGGGAGACAAGACCGGAACTGTGGCTCGCGGACTACCGGCTGGCCTGCCAACTGGGTGGAACGGACGATGACAACCTCATCATCCGCAACCTCCCCCTGTTCCTCTCCGACTCCGCTTGGGCCTGGCTGGAGCATCTGCCTCCGGGGCAGATCTCCAACTGGGACGACCTGGTCCAAGCCTTCGCCGGTAATTTCCAGGGCACGTACGTGCGCCCTGGGAACTCCTGGGATCTCCGAAGCTGCCGCCAGCAGCCAGGAGAGTCTCTCCGGGACTACATCCGGCGATTCTCAAAGCAGCGCACCGAGCTGCCCAACTTCACCGACTCGGATGTCATCTGCGCGTTCCTCGCCGGCACCACCTGTCGCGACCTGGTGAGCAAGCTGGGTCGCAAGACCCCCACCAGGGCGAGCGAGCTGATGGACATCGCCACCAAGTTCGCCTTTGGCCAGGAGGCGGTTGAGGCCATCTTCCGGAAGGACAAGCAGCCCCAGGGCCGCCAGCCGGAAGATGTTCCCGAGGCGTCCGCTCAGCGCGACACCAAGAAGAAAGGCAAGAAGAAGTCGCAAGCGAAACGCGACGCAGCCGACGTAGACCTTGTCGCCACCGCTGAGTACAAGAACCCTCGGAAACCTCCCGGAGGCGCCAATCTATTCGACAAGATGCTCAAGGAGCCGTGCCCCTATCATCAGGGACCCGTCAAGCACACCCTTGAGGAATGCACCATGCTTCGGCGTCACTTTCATAGGGCCGGGCCACCTGCGGAGGGTGGCAGGGCCCCCCATGATGACAAGAAGAAGGATCACCAGGCAGAGGAGTTCCCCGAGGTCCGCAACTGCTTCATGATCTATGGTGGGCCAGTGGCGAACGCCTCGGCTCGGCACCGCAAGCAAGAGCGTCGGGAGGTCTGCTCGGTAAAGGTGGCGGCGCCGGTCTACCTAGACTGGTCCAACAAGCCCATCACCTTCGACCAGGGCGATCACCCCGACCGCGTGCCGAGCCCGGGGAAATACCCGCTCGTTGTCGACCCCGTCATTGGCAACGTCAGGCTCACCAAGGTCCTCATGGACGAAGGCAGCAGCCTCAACATCATCTGCGCCGAGACCCTCGAGCTCCTACGGATCGATCTGTCCTCGGTCCGAGCCGGTGCGGCGCCTTTTCACGGGATCATCCCCGGGAAACGCGTCCAACCCCTCGGACGACTCGATCTGCCCGTCTGCTTCGGGACTCCCTCCAACTTCAGAAGGGAACCCTCACGTTCGAGGTGGTCGAGTTCCGAGGAACCTACCACGCGGTACTGGGGAGGCCATGCTACGCCAAGTTCATGGCTATCCCCAACTACACCTACCTCAAGCTCAAGATGTCGGGCCCCAACGGGGTCATCACCGTCGGCCCCACGTACCGACACGTGTACGAATGCGACGTAGAGTGTGTGGAGTACGCCGAGGCCCTCGCCGAATCCGAGGCCCTCATCGCCGACCTGGAGAGCCTCTCCAAGGAGGCACCAGACATGAAGCGCCATGCCGGCAACTTTGAGCCAGCAGAGACGGTTAAGTCCGTCCCACTCGAATCCAGCAACGACGCCTCCAAGCAGATCCGGATCGGCTCCGAGCTCGACCCCAAATAGGAAGCAGTGCTCGTCGACTTTCTCCGCACAAACGCCGAAGTTTTCGCGTGGAGTCCCTCGGACATGCCTGGCATACCGAGGGATGTCGCCGAGCACTCGCTGGATATCCGAGCTGGAGCCTAACCCGTGAAGCAACCTCTGCGCCGATTCGACGAAGAAAAGCGCAGAGCCATAGGCGAGGAGATCCACAAGCTGATGGCCGCATGGTTCATCAAAGAGGTATTCCATCCCGAATGGCTTGCCAACCCCGTGCTTGTGAGAAAGAAAGGAGGGAAATGGCGGATGTGTGTATACTACACTGGTCTAAACAAAGCATGCCCAAAAGTTCCCTATCCTTTGCCTCGCATCGATCAAATCGTGGATTCCACTGCGGGATGCGAAACCCTGTCTTTCCTCGATGCCTACTCAGGGTATCACCAAATAAGGATGAAAGAGTCCGACCAGCTCGGTACTTCTTTCATCACACCTTTTGGCATGTACTTCTATGTTACCATGCCATTTGGTTTGAGGAATGCGGGTGCGACGTACCAAAGGTGCATGAACCATGTGTTCGGCGAACACATTGGTCGAACGGTCGAGGCTTATGTCGATGACATCATAGTCAAGACGAGGAAAGCCTCCGACCTCCTTTCCGACCTTGAAACGACATTCCGGTGTCTCAAGGCAAAGGGCGTAAAACTCAATCCTGAGAAGTGTGTCTTCGGAGTCCCCCGAGGCATGCTCTTGGGGTTCATCGTCTCCGAGCGGGGCATCGAGGCCAACCCGGAGAAAATCGCGGCCATCACCAACATGGGGCCCATCAAGGACTTGAAAGGCGTACAAAGGGTCATGGGATGCCTCGCGACCCTGAGCCGTTTCATCTCGCGCCTCGGCGAAGGAGGCCTACCTCTGTACCGCCTCTTAAGAAAGACCGAGTGCTTCACTTGGACCTCCGAGGTCGAGGAAGCCCTCGGGAACCTGAAGGCACACCTTACGAACGCGCCCATCTTGGTGCCCCCACTGCCGGAGAAGACCTCTTGATCTACGTCGCCGCTACCACTCAGGTGGTCAGCGCCGCGATCGTGGTTGAGAGACAAGAAGAAGGGCATGCATTGCTCGTCCAGAGGCCGATTTACTTCATCAGCGAGGTACTATCCGAGACCAAGATCCGCTACCCGCAAATTCAGAAGCTGCTGTACGCGGTGATCCTGACGCGACGGAAGTTGCGACACTACTTCGAGTCTCATCCGGTGACTGTGGTGTCATCCTTCCCCCTGGGGGAGATCATCCAGTGCCGAGAGGCCTCGGGTAGGATTGCAAAGTGGGCGGTGGAAATTATGGGCGAGACGATCTCGTTCGCCCCTCGGAAGGCCATCAAGTCCCAAGTCTTGGCGGACTTTGTGGCTGAATGGGTCGACACCCAGCTCCCGGCGGCTCCAATCCAGCCGGAACTCTGGACCATGTTTTTCGATGGGTCGCTGATGAAAACAGGGGCAGTCACGGGCTTGCTCTTCATCTCGCCCCTCGGGAAACACCTACGCTACGTGCTGCGCCTCCATTTCCCGGCGTCCAACAACGTGGCTGAGTACGAAGCTCTGATCAACGGGTTGCGCATCGCCATTGAGCTAGGGGACCGACGCCTCGACGCTCGCGGCGACTCGCAGCTCGTCATTGAGCAAGTCATGAAGAACTCCCACTGCCGCGACCCGAAGATGGAGGCCTACTGCGATGAGGTTCGGCGCCTGGAGGACAAGTTCTACGGGCTCGAGCACAACCACATCGCCCGATGACACAACGAGACTGCGGACGAGCTGGCTAAGATAGCCTCAGGGCGAACAACGGTCCCACCGGATGTCTTCTCTCGAGACCTACATCAACCCTCAGGCAAGACCGACGACACGCCCGAGCCCGAGAAGGCCTCGGCCCAGCCCGAGGCATCCTCGGCACAGCCCGAGGCGCCCTCGGCTCGGCCCGAGGCACCCTCGGCCCCCGAGGGTGAGGCACTGCGCGTCGAGGAAGAGCGGAGTGGGGTCCAGCCTAATCGAAACTGGCAGACCCCGTACCCGCAATATCTCCACCAAGGAGAGCTGCCCCTCGACCGAGCCGAGGCTCGGCGACTGGCGCGTGCCAAGTCGTTCGTCTTACTGGTTGACGGAAAGGAGCTCTACCACCGCAGCCCATCTGGCATCCTCCAGCGGTGCATATCCATCGCCGAAGGCCAGGAGCTCTTACGAGAAATACACTCGGGGGCTTGCGGTCATCACGCAGCGCCCCGAGCCCTTGTTGGAAACGCCTTCCGACAAGGTTTCTACTGGCCGACCGCGGTGGCCGACGCCACTAGAATTGTCCGCGCCTGCCAAGGATGTCAGTTCTACGCAAGGCAGACCCACCTGCCCGCTCAGGCTCTGCAGACAATACCCATCACCTGGCCGTTTGCTGTGTGGGGACTGGACCTCGTCGGTGGCTACACGCACCTGCTGGTCGCCATCGACAAATTCTCCAAGTGGATCGAGGTCCGACCCCTAAACAGCATCAGGTCCGAACAGGCGGTGGCATTCTTCACCAACATCATCCATCGGTTTGGGGTCCCGAACTCCATCATCACCGACAACGGCACCCAGTTCACCGGTCGAAAGTTCCTGGACTTCTGTGAGGATCACCATATCCGGGTGGACTGGGCAGCCGTGGCTCACCCCATGACGAATGGGCAAGTGGAACATGCCAACGGCATGATTCTGCAAGGACTCAAGCCAAGGATCTACAGCGACCTCCACAAGTTCGGAAGACGGTGGATAAAGGAACTCCCCTCGGTGGTCTGGAGTCTGAGGACAACGCCGAGCCGAGCCACGGGCTTCACACCGTTCTTTCTAGTCTATGGGGCCGAGACCATCTTGCCCACAGACCTAGAATATGGTTCCCCGAGGACGAGGGCGTACGACGACCAAAGAAACCAGACCGACCGAGAAGACTCACTGGACCAGCTCGAAGAGGCTCGGGACATGGCCTTACTACACTCGGCGCGGTACCAGCAGTCCCTGCGACGCTACCATGCCCGAGGGGTTCGGTCCCGAGACCTCCAAGCAGGCGACCTGGTGCTTCGGCTGCGACAAGACGCCCGAGGGCGGCACAAGCTCACGCCTCCCTGGGAAGGGCCGTTCGTCATCACCAAGGTTTTGAAGCCCGGGACATACAAGCTGGCCAATAGCCAAGGCGAGGTCTACAGCAACGATTGGAACATCCGACAGCTACGTCGCTTCTACCCTTAAGATGCTTTCAAGTCGTTCGTACACCTCGTTCACGTTCAAAGTCTAACCATCAAGGAAGGGTCGGCCTTGCCTCGGCAAAACCCAACCCTCCCTCGGGGGCTAGAAGGGGGAACCCCCTCTGCGTCAAAATTTTCCTCGAAAAAAGTCTTTCTGCCGGAGCGCCTTTCGTGCTTTTTGACTACTTCGAAAGTGGGGTCCTGAAAACGATGGAGTACACGTAAGCAGCCAAGGTCAACCGAGCCGAGGGACTCCTACGCCTCCGGGATACGGATACCTCACTCATCACCTTCTGCGATAAGTAACTCACGCTCGGATAAGTGATTCCGCTGACCGAACAAGTCCCAATGCTCAGAGACCCTTCTGCCGAAACGATTTTTTGGGCCTTCTCGACTACATCGTTAGCAGAATCCTACGGACGAGTAAGAGTACACGTAAGCGGCAAGGCCGATCGAGCCGAGGGACTCCTACGCCTCCGGGATACGGATACCTCACTCATCACCTTCCGTGAAAAGTAACTCTCGCTCGAACAAACAATTCTGTTGCCGACAAGTTCAGACCTCGATGGAGGGGGACGCACCCTTTCGACTTCGACACATCCAGCATGGAGGCCTAGGCCCACACGTCATGTAACCGGCGCGCTGGTTACTACGTACAAGAAACTGCAGCGCCACCCGCGCCAGTACCGCACCTTCTCGACTGCGGAACCTGTACCGCGACTCGAGGTGACCCTACGCATGACCCGATAGTGCCAATCAAGCACATCGGTCACGGGCCGGTCAGCTGCGGGAGAGGGCGCGACGGTCGATATGGCCAGAAATGGGCCGGCAGTAATGGCGGTGGCAGGCGGGCGGAAGCGGCAGTCGAGTCGTCAGCAAGCTCACGTCCCCTCCTGGGATAGCGAAAGGACCTTCTCCCACGGTGGAAGACGACACGTCCGTGTTTCGTCCCTCGAACGGCTCGCGCACGCGCAACGGTCGCCCCGTGAACCACTCGTCCCGTCGCATTAACTCTGCGGCAGGACAGGCGGCACCTTTAGCAGGCGAAGCAGGCGACACTTCACCTCCGCCATAATGACCGTGTCAAAAAAGGTGCGCCACGTCATTCAATTTTGTATCCTTTTCGCTTCCTCTTTCTCTCTCTTGCCTCAGGGATCAGAAAAGGGGATACTCCGAAAGGGATCCTTCTCCGCGAAGGAAGCGGGCCCCGAGCCTCCCTACTGATTAGAGGTTCAAAGGCTGGCCCCTCGGAAGGGTTCAACAGCCGCCTCAGAGCGATCGGGCTCCGCGCCCACTACTAGTCAGAGGTTCAAAGGCCGGCCCCTCGAAAGGGTTCAACGGCCGCCTCAGGCCACTCGGGCTTCGCGCCCACTACTGATCAGGGGTTCGAAGGCTAGCCCCCGAAGGGTTCGACAACTGCCTCAGACGCAGAGCGAGGGATGACCCTGGGTACGTTCGATACATAACCGAGGCTCGGGCTGCGCTCCCGAGGTACCCTAGGACATTTCCAAGACCAACGGGAACGATTTTGTAACGGAATCCCACCAGAGGGAGGCATCGAGCCCTCGGACCCCGTCAAAAGGGGACCGGGTCCGACAAGTCACCCGCAGGTACTTTTGGGGCGCGCCTCTGGGCCACTAGTCGACCCCTAACAAATGGGGCACGAGCGTCCCCTCGGATTACCCGTTAGCAACTCACTGGAGACACCATGTTCGACGTCCTCCGAGGGCAACATGACGCTTTCCCCCATCCTCCTTGCGGAAAGGCGACGTAGGGGCGTATGCAAAAAGTCGAGTCTGTCCCTGACCGTCCTCTCGCTCTGTGCGGAGGCTCAGGGGCTGCTCTTGCAAACCCGGCTCTGGCCAAACCGTTGACAGCGTCAACATACCAGCCTGAGAACTTGGGACCCGATTGTTCGCCCGGGCTACGGCCAGTTCGCATGAGGGAGCAGCTAGACCGGCCGAAACATTACGAAACGTACTAAGACCTCGAAGGAGTCAAACTACTCCTCCGAGGCCTCGGGGGCTACACCCGGCGGGTGCGCTCGTGCGCATCCACCGAAACAAAAGACAACCGAGGAAGGTCGGTCCCCTTGCAAAAAAGTGCGACAAAAGCCTCCAAGCGAGTATCGACACTCCCTTCGAGGCTCGGGGGCTACTGTCGGGGACCATAATTAGGGGTACCCCCAAGACTCCTAAATCTCAGCTGGTAACCCCCATCAACACTAAGCTTTAAAGGCCTAATGGGTGCGATTAAGCCAAGGCTCGGTCCACTCAAGGGACACGACCTCGCCTCGCCCGAGCCCAGCCTCGGGCAAAGGCAGCCAACCCCGGAAGGATCACGTCTCGCCCGAGGCCCAGTCTTCGCCAAGAAGCAACCTTGGCCAGATTGCCACACCGACCGACCAAATCGCAGGAGCATTTAATGCAAGTATGGCCTGACATCCTATCCTGTCATGCGCCCTTCAGTCGACGGAGCCGAAAGTGACCGCAGTCACTTCGCCGCTCCACTGACCGGCCTGACAAGAAGACAGCGCCGCCTGCGTCGCTCCGACTGCTGTGTCGCTCGACAGAGTGAGGCTGACAGCAGCCAAGTCCAGCCTCGGGCGCCATAGGAAACTCCGCCTCGCCCGACCCAGGGCTCGGACTCGGGCTTGGCCCAGGAAGACGACGAACTCCGCCTCGCCCGACCCAGGGCTCGAACTCGGGCTCGGCCCCGGAAGACGACGAACTCCGCCTCGCCCGATCCAGGGCTCGGAAGATGACAAACTCCTCCTCGCCCGACCCAGGGCTCGGACACGACCTTGACCTCGGAAGACCGACTCGTCCTCGACCTCGGAGGAGCCTCCGCCTCGCCCGACCCAGGGCTCGGACCGACCACGTCACAGGGGGGGGCATCATTACCCTATCCCTAGCTAGCCCAGGCTACGGGTAACAGGACCGGCGTCCCATCTGGCTGGCCCCGGAAAACAGATAATGATGGCGCCCCGCGTGCTCCATGACGACGGCGACTCTCAAACCCTTACGGAAGCAAGGAGACGTCAGCAAGGACTCGACAGCCCCGACAGCTGTCCTTCCGCAAGGCTCCAATGCTCCTCCGACGGCCACGACATCATATGAACAGGGTGCCAAAACCTCTCTGGCTGCCACGAAGGCATGTACTTAGGGCACTAGCTCCTCTCTGCTCGACACGATAGCGCATTGCTACACCCCCCATTGTACACCTGGACCCTCTCTTTACGCCTATAAAAGGAAGGTCCAGGGCTCTCTTACGAGGAGGTTGGCCGCGCGGGAGGACGGGGCTACGCGTAGAGTCCCTCGCTCTCCCCCCACGCGAACGCTTGTAACCCCCTACTGCGAGCGCACCCGACCTGGCGCAGGACAAACACGGAGGCCGCGGGCTTTCCCCTCTCTTCTACCCCCCTTCGTGCTCTGTCTCGCGTCGACCCATCTGGGCTGGGACACGCGGCGACAATTCACTCGTCGGTCCAGGGACCCCCCGGGGTCGAAAAGCTGACAATTATGGAATCACGTGATGCTACTTTCTTTGAACATATATTTCCAATGAAAGACATTCGTAGCAATTCTAGATACTCTTCTGAGATAACTCCTGAACATAGTACACCTATTGAGAGTTTTGAACAGCCACATGAAATTGTCCTAGAGGAGGATGACAATGATGCTCCTAAAAGGAGCAAGAGACAAAGGGTTAAAAAATCCTTTGGTGATGATTTCATTGTGTACCTTGTGGACGATACTCCTACTACCATTGCAGAAGCATTTGCATCTCCAGATGCAGATGATTGGAAAGAAGCAGTTCATAATGAGATGGACTCCATTCTTTCAAATGGTACGTGGGAAGTCATTGATCGACCCTATGGATGCAAACCTGTGGGTTGTAAGTGGGTGTTTAAAAAGAAGCTCAAGCCTGATGGTACAATTGAAAAGTACAAGGCTAGACTTGTGGCTAAAGGCTATACTCAGAAAGAAGGAGAAGACTTCTTTGATACTTACTCACCTGTTGCTAGAATGACCACTATTCGAGTACTACTTTCTTTGGTTGCCTCGTATGGTCTCCTTGTTCATCAGATGGATGTAAAGACAACTTTTCTTAATGGAGAGCTGGACGAGGAAATCTATATGGAACAGCCTGATGAATTTGTAGTAAAGGGTCAAGAAATCAAGGTGTGCAAGTTATTGAAATCTTTGTATGGTCTGAAGCAAGCACCAAAGCAGTGGCATGAGAAGTTTGACACGACTCTAACGTCTGCAGGCTTTGCCATTAATGAGGCAGACAAGTGTGTATATTATCGCTGTGGTGGGGGCGAAGGAGTTATATTGTGCTTATATGTTGATGATATATTGATATTTGGCACAAACATTGATGTGATCAATGAAGTCAAGTCTTTTCTATCAAAGAGTTTTGATATGAAAGATCTGGGAGAAGCTGATGTGATTCTAAACATCAAGCTGATTAAGGCAGATGGTGGGATTACTCTCTCACAATCTCACTATGTTGAAAAGGTTTTGAAGCGATTTGGCTTCTCTGAGTGCAAACCTTCTCCAGCACCTTATGATCCCAGTGTGACACTGTGAAAGAACAAGAGAATTGGTTTAGACCAATTGAGATACTCTCAGATTGTCGGTTCACTCATGTATCTTGCTGGTGCAACAAGGCCCGATATCTCGTTTGCTGTGAGCAAATTGAGCAGGTTCATGTCAAACCCCGGGACTGATCATTGGCATGCACTTGAGCGGGTTATGCGCTACCTGCAAGGTACAATGAGTTATGGAATTCACTATTCTGGTCAGCATGCAGTACTTGAAGGATATAGTGATTCGAACTGGATATCTGATGCAGACGAGCTTTATGCCACCAGTGGTTATGTCTTTACTATTGGTGGAGGTACGGTATCATGGAGGTCATGCAAGCAGACCATTTCGACGAGGTCAACCATGGAAGCCGAGCCAGCTGCACTTGACATAGCAACCGTTGAGGCAGAATGGTTGCGTGAACTCTTGATGGACTTGCCGGTGGTTGAGAAACCAATACCAGCTATCCTTATGAATTGTGATAATCAGACAGTGATTGCTAAAGTGACGAGTTCTAAGGATAATGGAAAGTCATCAAGACATGTCAAAAGACGATTGAAGTCTGTCAGAAAGTTGAGAAACTCCGGAGTTATAAGTGTGACTTATATTTCAACAGATAAAAATCTGGCAGATCCTTTTACCAAGGGACTACTGAAAGTTCCCTTTGACCCGGGAACAGGATCTGGATGTCGCCTAGAGGGGGGGGGGGTGAATAGGCGAATAAAACTTATTTCTTTGAAACTTAAATTCTTACTCTACTCGAAGACTTAGTACGCAGTGGAGTGAGAAGACCCTTCGAGTAGATTGCAGCGGAATAGAAGATCCTGTCTCAAAATGTCCTGCACTTCAAATAAAGCTTACACCACAGATAAGTGTTGAAGTGCAGATATAAAAGCGAGTAAGACAAAGAGTCAGAATACAATACAGAATAGAGCACACAGACGCAAGGATTTATCCCGAGGTTCGGCCAAGCCTGAAATGCTTGCCTAGTCCTCGTTGGAGTTAGCCACACCTGGGCTTGGAGTCTATTTCAACTCCTTCCTCCGTTTGCTCAGATCTGTCAGTATGACAGATAGAGCCTTTCACTATTGAGTTGGGTTACAACAGAACCGCGGCTGCTTACAAACTTCTTGATAGCACCTCGGCAGAGTAACGATACGCTCAAGACCTTGCTCTAGCTCTTGGTAGCACTTCTCCTCTCTCTAAGGGCTTATAGTTGTCCCTTCTACACAAACTATAGAGTTACACACAAGAGGGAGAGTGAGAATTGATTCGAGTGATGTCTACACTTGTTGGCTGCACTTGTACGTTGCTTGAGGCGCCTAGGGGTCCCTTTTATAGGCACAAGGGGCCTAGGAGCCGTTGGAAGCAATCTAGGAAGGCAATTCTTGCCTTCTGTCGGGTGGCGCACCAGACAGTCCGGTGCACCACCGGACACTGTCCGGTGCTCGATTCCCTTCCAGAAATGGAGCAGACGACCGTTGCAGTCCTGGAGCCATTGGCGCACCAGACACTGTCCGGTGCACACCGGACAGTCCGGTGCCCCCATCTGACCGTTGGCTTGGCCACGCGTCACGCGCGGATTGCGCGGTCGACCGTTGGCCCAGCCGACCGTTGGCTCACCGGACAGTCCGGTGCACCACCGGACAGTCCGGTGAATTATAGCCGTATGCCGCCGGCTTCTCCCGAGAGTGGCCTGTTCACCAGAGTTCAGCCTGGCGCACCGGACACTGTCCGGTGCACCACCGGACAGTCCGGTGTGCCAGACTGAGCTGAGTCTTGGCTGTACACAGCCAAGCATTTTGCATCTCTTTTCTTTTCTTCTTTTCACTGTTTCTAACACTTAGACAAATATGTTAGTACACAAAAACCAATGTACTAAGTCTAGAAACATACCTTCTCTTTGATTTTTACATCTATAGCATTTGACATGCTTGAGCTTTGATGTTGGACTCATAAATCATCAAGTCAGCTTGACTTGATCTAGATTGACATTTCTTAGCTCCAACATCCTGCAAAGGTCACATTGAGAGCACCTAGAGGGGGGGTGAATAGGTGATCCTGTAAAACTTGAAGAACTTAAGCCACAAAAACTTGGTTAAGCGTTAGCACAATAATCGCCAAGTGGCTAGAGAGGAGTCTCAACAAAATACAATAACCACAAAGATATCAATCACAGAGATGGCATGGTGGTTATCCCGTGGTTCGGCCAAGACCAACGCTTGCCTACTCCACGTTGTGGCATCCCAACGGACGAGGGTTGCAATCAACCCCTCTCAAGCGGTCCAAAGACCCACTTGAATACCACGGTGTTTTGCTTGCTTTTCTTAATCCCGTTTGCGAGGAATCTCCACAACTTGGAGCCTCTCGCCCTTACACTTGAAGTTCACAAAGAAGCACGGAGTAAGGGAGGGATTAGCAACTCACACAAGACACAAAGATCACAGCAAATACGCACACACAAGACCCAGACTTAAGCTCAAAAGACTAGCACACTAGAACGGAGCTCAAATCACTAGAATGTCGAACAAGTGCGCAAGAATGGAGTGTGAGTGATCAAGAGTGCTCAAGGAATGCTTGGTTATCTCCTCCATGCGCCTAGGGGTCCCTTTTATAGCCCCAAGGCAGCTAGGAGCCGTTGAGAGCAATCCTGGAAGGCAGATCTTGCCTTCTGTCGACTGGCGCACCGGACAGTCCGGTGCACCACCGGACACTGTCCGGTGCGGATATCCTTCTTTATTTGGCGAAGCCGACCGTTGGAGTCTGAGAGATGTTGGCGCACCGGACACTGTCCGGTGCACACCGGACCGTCCGGTGCACCAATGTGACCGTTGGCTCGGCCACGCGTCACGCGCGGAATCCTCGGCCGACCGTTGCCCCGGCTGACCGTTGACTCACCGGACAGTCCGGTGCACCACCGGACAGACCGGTGAATTTTAGCCGTACGCCGTTAATCATCTCCCGAGAGCGACGAGTTCGCCTGTGAACGGCTCACCGGACAGTCCGGTGCACCACCGGACAGTCCGGTGAATTATAGCCGTACACCACCGTCGAAGTCCTGAGAGCAGCCTGTTCGCCAGAGCCAGCCTAGCGCACCGGATACTGTCCGGTGCACCACCGGACAGTCCGGTGCACCCAGACTGAGCAGACTTTGGCTGAACAAAGCCATCTCATTTCCAATTCAATTTTTTCTGTTTCCAGCACTTAGACACAATACATTAGTCCATAAAACAATGTACTAAGTCTAGAAACATACCTTTTGACATGATTTGTACTTTGTCCACCACTTTGCATAGATTAACACAAAGACACTTGTGTTGGCACTCAATCACCAAAATACTTAGAAATGGCCCAAGGGCACATTTCCCTTTCAATCTCCCCCTTTTTGGTGATTTATGCCAACACAACATAAAGCAACTAGAACAAGTGCAATATCAATGCAAATGAAAACCAAAAGTTGTTTTGAATCAATTTTGACATATATGGACCACTCTTTGCCACCACTTGGTTTGTTTTTGCAACTCAAACTCAATTTCCTATCTCTAAGTCAAATCCACTTGTAGAGACATAAAGAGAGGTACTCCAAAAGAAATTGATCAAGGATTTCAAAAACTCCCCCTTTTTCCCATAATCAACACTTCTCCCCACAAGAGGCCAACTTTTGACAAAAGAGACAATAAAAGGGTTTTGACAAACCAAAAGCTCTATTCTACTATTTTCAAAATCTCTCAAGTGGTAGCTGATCCATTTATTGCTTTGGCCTTTATTTTCTCCCCCTTTGGCATCAAGCACAAAAACGAGATCAATCTTGGCCCCTGAACCCCATTGCCTCACCAAAATCTTCAATAAGAATACAAAGGCAATAAGAGTACATGAGATGAACTTGGAATAGGTTACCCTCTCATCGGAGTGCAGTGGAAGTCTTTCATGGTCCAAGTCCACCTTTTCCCTATCAAACCTCCTTTGAGACTAAAACAAGCAAACTCAAGCACACGGTTAGTCTCAAAGGGTCAAGTTGTAGCACAGCTCCCCCTGAATATGTGCATCACTTGCACATGGACTTGTGAGGTCTGGGGAGTGATTGTACAACTTGAGCACCACAGTAAGCAACAAAATGCATAAGGAACATGATCAAAGGCATAAACACATGTATGCTATAAATCAATCCAGGTTCCGCGAATCTAGGACATTTAGCTCACTACGCAGCCTGCAAAAGGTCTTTTCATCTAAAGGCTTAGTGAAGATATCGGCTAGCTGGTTCTCGGTGCTAACATGAAACACTTCGATATCTCCCTTTTGCTGGTGATCTCTCAAAAAGTGATGCCGGATGTCAATGTGCTTTGTGCGGCTGTGCTCAACAGGATTTTCCGCTATTCGGATAGCACTCTCATTGTCACATAGGAGTGGGACTTTGCTCAGATTGTAGCCAAAGTCCCGGAGGGTTTGCCTCATCCAAAGTAGTTGCGCACAACACTGTCCTGCGGCAACGTACTCGGCCTCAGCGGTGGATAGGGCAACGGAGGTTTGTTTCTTAGAGTTCCACGACACCAGGGACCTTCCTAAGAATTGGCACGTCCCCGATGCACTCTTCCTATCGACCTTACATCCAGCATAGTCGGAATCTGAATATCCAATCAAGTCAAAGTTAGACCCCTTTCGATACCAGATCCCGAAGCAAGGCGTAGCGACTAAATATCTAAGAATTCGCTTCACGGCCACTAAGTGACACTCCTTAGGATCGGATTAAAATCTAGCACACATGCATACGCTAAGCATAATATCCGGTCTACTAGCACAAAAATAAAGCAAAGAACCTATCATGGACCGGTATGCTTTTTGATCAACGGACTTACCTCCTTTGTTGAGGTCGGTGTGTCCTTCGGTTCCCATCGGTGTCTTTGCGGGCTTGGCGTCCTTCATCCCAAACCGCTTTAGCAAGTCTTGTGTGTACTTCGTTTGGGAATGAAGGTACCATCCTTGAGTTGCTTCACTTGGAACCCAAGGAAGTAGTTCAACTCGCCCATCATCGACATCTTGAATTTCTGCGTCATCACCCTGCTAAACTCTTTACAAGACTTTTGGTTAGTAGAACCAAATATTATGTCATCGACATAAATTTGGCACACAAAAAGATCACCATCACAAGTCTTAGTAAAAAGAGTTGGATCGGCTTTCCCAACCATGAAAGCATTAGCAATTAGAAAGTCTCTAAGGCATTCATACCATGCTCTTGGGGCTTGCTTAAGTCCATAGAGCGCCTTAGAGAGCTTACACACGTGGTCGGGGTACCGTTCATCCTCAAAGCCAGGGGGTTGCTCCACGTACACCTCCTCCTTGATCGGCCCGTTGAGGAAAGCGCTCTTCACATCCATTTGGTACAACCTGAAAGAGTGGTGAGCGGCGTATGCTAGCAAAATACGAATTGATTCTAGCCTAGCCATAGGAGCAAATGTTTCCTCAAAGTCCAAACCTGCGACTTGGGCATAACCTTTTGCCACAAGTCGAGCCTTGTTCCTCGTCACCACTCCGTGCTCGTCCTGTTTGTTGCAGAACACCCATTTGGTTCCCACAACATTTTGCTTGGGACAAGGCACCAGTGTCCAAACTTCATTGCGCTTGAAGTTGTTGAGTTCCTCCTGCATGGCCAACACCCAGTCCGGATCTAGCAAGGCCTCTTCTACCCTGAAAGGCTCAATAGAAGAGACAAAGGAGTAATGCTCACAAAAATTAACTAATCTTGAACGAGTAGTTACTCCCTTGCTAATATCACCCAAAATTTGGTCAACGGGATGATTCCTTTGAATCATTGCTCGAACTTGGGTTGGAGGTGCCTGAGGTGCTTTTTCCTCTTCAACTTGAACATCCTGTGCTCCCCCTTGATCATGCGCCTCCACTTGAGGTACCTATTCATCATCTTGGGTTGGGGGATGCACCATAGTTGAGGAAGATGGTTGACCTTGCTCCAATTGTTCCTGTGGTCGCACATCGCCAATCGCCATGGTGCGCATGGCGGCCGTTGGAACATCTTCTTCATCTACATCATCAAGATCAACAACTTGCTCTCTTGGAGAGCCATTAGTCTCATCAAATACAACGTCGCTAGAGACTTCAACCAAACCCGATGATTTGTTGAAGACCCTATACGCCTTTGTATTTGAGTCATAACCTAATAAAAACCCTTCTACAGCTTTGGGAGCAAATTTAGAAGTTCTACCTTTCTTCACAAGAATATAACACTTGCTCCCAAATACACGAAAATAAGACACATTGGGTTTGTTACCAGTTAGCAGCTCATATGAAGTCTTCTTGAGGAGGCGGTGAAGATAGACCCTGTTGATGGCGTGGCAAGCCGTGTTCACGGCTTCCGACCAAAAACACTCGGGGGTCTTGAATTCTCCAAGCATAGTCCTCGCCATATCGATGAGCGTCCTGTTCTTCCTCTCTACTACACCATTTTGCTGTGGTGTGTAGGGAGCGGAGAACTCGTGCTTGATCCCCTCCTCCTCAAGGTACTCCTCCACTTGAAGGTTCTTGAACTCGGACCCGTTGTCGCTCCTTATCTTCTTCACTTTGAGCTCAAACTCATTTTGAGCTCTCCTGAGGAAGCGCTTGAGGGTCCCTTGGGTTTCAGATTTATCCTGCAAAAAGAATACCCAAGTGAAGCGGGAAAAATCATCAACTATAACAAGACCATACTTACTTCCTCCTATACTTAGATAGGCGACGGGTCCGAAGAGGTCCATATGAAGCATCTCCAAGGGTCTTGATGTGGTCATCACATTTTTGGTGTGATGAGAGCCTCCCACCTGTTTCCCTGCTTGACAAGCTGCACAAGGTCTATCTTTTTCGAAATGTACATTAGTTAGACCTATCACGTGTTCTCCCTTTAGAAGCTTGTGGAGGTTCTTCATCCCCACATGTGCTAAGCGGCGATGCCACAGCCAGCCCATGCAAGTCTTAGCGATTAAGCATGCATCTAGACCGACCTCTTCTTTTGCAAAATCAACCAAATAAAGTTTGTCGTCTAGTACACCCTTAAAAGCTAGTGAACCATCACATCTTCTAAAGACAGACACATCTACATTTGTAAATAGATAATTATATCCCATATTGCATAATTGACTAACAGATAACAAATTATATCCAAGCGACTCAACTAAAAACACATTAGAAATAGAGTGCTCAGATGAAATAGCAATTTTACCTAACCCTTTTACCTTGCCTTGATTCCCATCACCGAATATTATTGAATCTTGGGGATCCTTGTTCTTGACGTAGGAAGAGAACATCCTCTTTTCCCCCATCATGTGGTTTGTGCATCCGCTGTAGATAATCCAGCTTGAACCCCCGGATGCATAAACCTGCAAGGCAAATTTAGGCTTGGGTCTTAGGTACCCAACTCTTGTTGGGTCCTACAAGGTTAGTCACAATTGTCTTAGGGACCCAAATGCAAGTTTTATCTCCCTTGCATCTTGCCCCTAGTTTCCTAGCAGTTACCTTCTTACCCTTTCTACAAATGGTAAATGAAGCATTGCAAGCATGATATATTGTAGAAGGTTCATTAACTTTCCTAGGAACATTAACAACATTTCTCCTAGGCATATTATGAACAACATTTCTCCTACCAACATTTCTATCATGCATATGGGAAGAACTAGAAGCAAACATGGCATGAGAATCAAAAGCATCATATGCATTACAACTCCTATAAGTATTTCTAGATTGTCTCCTATCATGGTACATAAAAGCATGGTTCTTTTGCACCCTACTAGCCATAGGGGCCTTCCCTTTCTCCTTGGCGGAGATGGGAGCCTTATGGCTTGTCAAGTTCTTGGCTTCTCTCTTGAAGCCAAGACCATCCTTAATTGAGGGGTGTCTACCAATCGTGTAGGCATCCCTTGCAAATTTTAATTTGTCAAATTCACTTTTGCTAGTCTTAAGTTGGGCATTAAGACTAGCTACTTCATCATTTAATTTAGAAATGCAATCTAGGTGTTCACTACAAGCATCAACATTGAAATCTTTACACCTAGTGCAAATCACAACATGTTCTACACAAGATGTTAATTTACTAGATTTTTCTAGCTTAGCATTTAAATCATCATTTATGCTCTTTAAGCTAGAGATTGTCTCATGGCAAGTAGATATTTCACAAGAAAGCATATCATTTCGTTTAACTTCTAAAGCAAGTGAATTTTGTGCACTAACAAATTTATCATGCTCTTCATACACCAAATCCTCTTGCTTTTCTAGTAACCTATTCTTGTCATTCAAGGCATCAATTAACTCATTAATTTTGCCAATTTTAACTCTATCCAAACCTTTAAATAAACTAGAATAGTCTATCTCATCGTCATCACTAGAATCATCATCACTTGAAGAAGCATAAGTGGTATCCCGAGTACATACCTTCTTCTCCTTCGCCATGAGGCATGTGTGATGCTCGTTGGGGAAGAGGGATGACTTGTTGAAGGCAGTGGCGGCGAGTCCTTCATTGTCGGAGTCGGAGGAGGAGCAATCCGAATCCCACTCCTTTCCGATATGTGCCTCGCCCTTGGCCTTCTTGTAATTCTTCTTCTTCTCCCTCTTGTTTCCCTTTTCCTGGTCACTATCATTATCGGGACAGTTAGAAATAAAATGACCAAGCTTACCACATTTGAAGCATGAGCGCTTCCCCTTTGTCTTGGTCTTGCTTGGCTGTCCCTTGCGACCCTTAAGCGCCGTCTTGAAACGCTTGATGATGAGGGCCATCTCTTCATCATTGAGCCCTGCCGCCTCAACTTGCGCCACCTTGCTGGGTAACGCCTCCTTGCTTCTCGTTGTCTTGAGAGCAACGGGTTGAGGCTCATTGATTGGACCATTCAGTGCGTCGTCCACGTACCTCGCCTCCTTGATCATCATTCGCCCGCTTACGAATTTTCCAAGAACTTCTTCGGGCGACATTTTGGTGTACCTGAGATTCTCACGAATATTATTCACCAAATGTGGATCAAGAACGGTAAAGGACCTTAGCATTAGGCGGACGACGTCGTGGTCCGTCCATCGCGTTCTTCCGTAGCTCCTTATTTTGTTGATAAGGGTCTTGAGCCGGTTGTATGTTTGGGTTGGCTCCTCACCCCTTATCATCGCAAATCTTCCGAGCTCACCTTCTACCAACTCCATCTTGGTGAGCAAGGTGACGTCATTCCCCTCATGAGAGATCTTGAGGGTGTCCCAGATTTGCTTGGCATTGTCCATGCCGCTCACCTTATGGTACTCGTCCCTGCACAAGGAGGCTAACAACACAGTAGTAGCTTGTGCATTTCTATGAATCTGTTCAGTAATAAAAATAGGACTATTCGAGCTATCAAATTTCATTCCATTCTCAACAATCTCCCATATGCTTGGATGGAGAGAGAACAGGTGACTACGCATTTTGTGGCTCCAAAATCCGTAGTCCTCCCCATCAAAGTGTGGAGGCTTGCCGAGAGGAATGGAGAGCAAATGTGAATTTGAACTATGCGGGATACGCGAATAATCGAAAGAAAAGTTTGAGTTAACCGTCTTTCGTTTGTCATAGTCGTTGTTGTCGTTGTCCTTATGGGAAGAAGTGGACTCATCACTATCGTCGTAGTAGACGATCTCCTTGATGCGTCTCGTCTTCTTCTTCTTTCCATCTTTGCGTCTGTGGCCCGAGCCCGAGTCGGTAGGCTTGTCATCCTTAGGCTCGTTGACGAAGGACTCCTTCTCTTTATCGTTGATCACGATTCCCTTCCCCTTAGGATCCATCTCTTCGGGCGATTAGTCTCTTTGTGAAGAGAATGGCTCCGATACCAATTGAGAGCACCTAGAGGGGGGTGAATAGGTGATCCTGTAAAACTTGAAGAACTTAAGCCACAAAAACTTGGTTAAGCGTTAGCACAATAATCGCCAAGTGGCTAGAGAGGAGTCTCAACAAAATACAATAACCACAAAGATATCAATCACAGAGATGGCACGGTGGTTATCCCGTGGTTCGGCCAAGACCAACGCTTGCCTACTCCACGTTGTGGCGTCCCAACGGACGAGGGTTGCAATCAACCCCTCTCAAGCGGTCCAAAGACTCACTTGAATACCACAATGTTTTGCTTGCTTTTCTTAATCCCGTTTGCGGGGAATCTCCACAACTTGGAGCCTCTCGCCCTTACACTTGAAGTTCACAAAGAAGCACGGAGTAAGGGAGGGATTAGCAACTCACACAAGACACAAAGATCATAGCAAATACGCACACACAAGACCCAGACTTAAGCTCAAAAGACTAGCACACTAGAACGGAGCTCAAATCACTAGAATGTCGAACAAGTGCGCAAGAATGGAGTGTGAGTGATCAAGAGTGCTCAAGGAATGCTTGGTTATCTCCTCCATGCGCCTAGGGGTCCCTTTTATAGCCCCAAGGCAGCTAGGAGCCGTTGAGAGCAATCCTGGAAGGTAGATCTTGCCTTCTGTCGACTGGCGCACCGGACAGTCCGGTGCACCACCGGACACTGTCCGGTGCGGATATCCTTCTTTATTTGGCGAAGCCGACCGTTGGAGTCTGAGAGCCGTTGGCGCACCGGACACTGTCCGGTGCACACCAGACCGTCCGGTGCACCAATGTGACCGTTGGCTCGGCCACGCGTCACGCGCGGAATCCTCGGCCGACCGTTGCCCCGACTGACCGTTGACTCACCGGACAGTCCGGTGCACCACCGGACAGACCGGTGAATTTTAACCGTATGCCGTTAATCATCTCCCGAGAGCGACGAGTTCGCCTGTGAACGGCTCACCGGACAGTCCGGTGCACCACCGGACAGTCCGGTGAATTATAGCCGTACACCGCCGTCGAAGTCCCGAGAGCAGCCTGTTCGCCAGAGCCAGCCTGGCGCACCGGACACTGTTCGGTGCACCACCGGACAGTCCGGTGCACCCAGACCGAGCAGACTTTGGCTGAACAAAGCCATCTCATTTCCAATTCAATTTTTCCTGTTTCCAGCACTTAGACACAATACATTAGTCCATAAAACAATGTACTAAGTCTAGAAACATACCTTTTGACATGATTTGTACTTTGTCCACCACTTTGCATAGATTAACACAAAGACACTTGTGTTGGCACTCAATCACCAAAATACTTAGAAATGGCCCAAGGGCACATTTCCCTTCCACACATAGAACATCTCCATACATAGGAACAACCCAAACTAAAAGTCAAGGTGCACTTAGCTCTTTTTGGGCTGCTTCCAGTTCTGGTTTTGACACTGCTTCTTCTTCTAGTAACCTTGATCTCCTTCTTAGAGCTTGGTCTTGAGCCTTATGACTTACACCACATAACTAGATATGTTTCCTCATTGGTTGTAAGTCACGTCCTTATGTAGTGATCCTTGATGTGCCGTAGCTGTTCTCAACTCGATCACCCTTGACTTTGCAAGCCTTCTTCTTCACCCTTGGCTTTGGGTTCCTCAGCCTCCTTGACCTTCTCCCGTGCACTTGGTACCTCGAAGCTCTACTTGCCTCCGTCTTTGGCTTGATCAGTTGTCTCCGAGCTACGCACCCGAGTCTCACTTTATGCAATGACCATCTTACTTGTGATGTCCATTATCTATCCATCATTTAGTCCTTGGACCATCACACTTGTTCACTTGTGTTAAACCCTGTTAGCTTTACCTTAAGCACCTGTTCAACACTTAGTACACTTGTTAGTCCTTTAATTGAGTTGTCCTCCAAACACCAAAACTCATAAGAGAGCTTTCAATCTCCCCCTTTTTGGTGATTGATGGCAACACAATTAAAGCTTACATAAGAATAAGATTTGAAGCACAAATTTTGAATTCTAAGTTTATAGAATGCTCCCCCTAAATATGTGCTTACATCAAAAACATAATTTTGGCCTCAGACGCCAATTTGCACATACTTAGGCAATTCGAAACATTTCTATACCTTAACACTTTTTGGGATGCATTGTGTCAAGAATCAAACCATGATGCTATAACACACAAATGCACATAATCAGAGTTAAACACCATTCAATTTAGTGGATATTTCACAGAAATATCAACCTACCACTATTCACCATTAAGATACCAATTTAAACTAAGATACCAATTTAAAACTGATACCAATTTAAAACAATCTTAAAGCACCATTAACCACATGCACCATTATCCACATGACTATCTATTTCAGAATGAACACAATAGATGCCAATTAATTCTCTTAAAGACAATTAACCATGTGACTATCTATTACACTATAGAAGCCAATTAATCATAGCAGCGGAAACACTAGTCCATATGATGCAACACATATAATACTGCAAGAAGCATATGATAAGACTTATCAATAACACACTAACAATGCTCAAACTAACACATCACCCCTTAGGATAAGCTTTCCTCTCAGGTTGAGATAAGCTTTAATGCACAAATTCTCCCCCTTTGACATCAAACACCAAAAACCATACTCAAGCAAGAACATAGGATGATGTCAAGGGACAGCAGGGTGTTTTAGGAGGAAAAACACACTATCAAAACTCCCCCTTACTTATTGAACATATGCACCACCAACATTTAAGTAAGATACATATACGCAAAAAGATTTATACTTCCTTTTGTACCTTTACCATGTTGTAGCGCACTTCCCATCTTGAAAGTATTTTAATCTCTTGAGAGCTTCTCCACACTTGTGCCTGATTCTTTATCCTAACCTTTTCTTGTTGCTAAGACATCAAACTTAGAACAAGTTATAGTATTGGGCACAAGAGGAAGCTTCTATTCTAGTGATTACCAAAAGATGTCAATTGATTGAAAGATACCAATTGCAAGATCATAGCTCCATGATACTTAAGGATAAGCATCTAGTATCACTAAATTTTATAGAGCATGAGCAATCTAAAAATATGCAATTACTCATGACTTAAGATACCAATTCCTTGACTTACAGAGGTACCCCAGTCCTGATTGCTCCATTTCTTGCTTATCTTCTCTTTTCCACCTTGAGACTGTACAAGATTGCTCAAGAAACAATTAGTCTCAAAAGACACAAGTTATGTGTGCTCCCCCTCAAGTTGTGCATCAAGTATTTGAATGACTTGCACTTTGCACATTCTAGCTTCCTCAGAACTAGAGGGGATCACAACATACCTTGGTCAAGGCATACTCTATCACTTTCATCACACAGAGATACCAATTTGAATATCAAGTGAAAGATTGACTTAATCCAACAATGCATGCCTCAAGAAGTATAACACTTTACGAGCAACCTAGACATGCTTCATACTTGACAATCATTGCACCACATATACCAATTGAAAAACAACACGATCATGGATATAAAGCGCAATGCCTAAACACATCATAATTAAGAGGGTTCCTTAGATACACCAAAAGAATCAACATTATAAAGAAGGAGCACCTAAGCCAAGATACTACCAATTCAGAGGCAAAACCATAGCTGTGATCACAATTAATGAAACTTCAAGATATTCAATGAAATTGCATAGTTCCATTCTCCATACCTTTGCCTTTTCCTTAATTGCTATGAGAGCACCAGTTGTCACTAATTGAGGGCTCCTTTTGTTCATGCACCTTATAGCTCAAAAGGGTGCATTAGAGGCACAACATGGAGTTGGTATTCACATAATACCAGACTAGAGTAATCGTGTGAGCATTAACTAAACAAAATCTCATATTTGTATCATTAAAACCATATAGCATAACTCACAAAGGAATACATGTTTATTCACGAACACGAAAAGAGTTAATCATGGTGGATATATTTAATGAAAAACTACCCATTAAGTTTTCAAGAGACAAAACCTCTAAAGCATACAATCATGATTAAGCACGCATGGTTATGATCTTGGAAATCACTAATCATTGATTGTAAGGTACTCAACACAAGCAATCAAGAGGCATAACTACTCCAAGGACAGGTAGCACAACAATCAGTTTAAAGAGCAATACTAATTATCAACAAGGTACTTAAGATACAAGGGTACCATCCTATGGAGAGCAAGTTGAAGAATCTCATCAAGGTCCTTTGTTTGATTCACCAATAATGATTAAGGACCTATTCACCTTATTTCACTTGAGATGAACATGGGATTAGTGTCTCACAATAATTCAACCTTGGGTCAATAAACACCAAAACAATTAACAGCTTAAGCATAGAGTTTTAGATAACCGTCTTAAGCTCTCCCATGGTCTCCAGTCCATCTCAAGGCATCTACATAGTCTAGTTGGCACAGTTTGGTACCCATCTCGATATGGGTCCATAATGATCATCTAAATGTGCCTTTGGTACCCAAATAGCCTTTGTGCTAGCTCTAGGTGATCTCGTTATAGATCTAGCACGGTTGTATGATTTGGGTCTCCTAAGCGAATGAGATTGAGACAAATTCACTTGCTTAGGAACCTTACCTTTATAACATACCTTGGATAGATGACCCTGCTCACCACACTTGTAGCAGAAGCGTCGCTCACCCTGACATGACGCTTGCTGTTTGTCATTTTTCTTGGTGAGAGTCATCTTGGAGACTGCACATGCTTGGTTCATCATTAGCGGACAAGAAGTGATCGTGTGACTCTTGTCATTGCATCCGAAGCATCTCCTTATCCCTTCACCCTTGTTGGTGTATGGACACGATGCAATGAGGTGTCCTGACTTGTTGCACTTAAAGCACCTCCTTTTCCCTTTTCTCTTTTTGTTCTTGGATGACATAGAGAAAAGGTCAGTGCAAACAACATGATTAATTGAATCTTTACCTTTTTCCAAGCTCATGTTGATTTCTTCATCTTTAGGAACATTCTTCTGATTGAGCTTAACACTTGCTGCAGTTTTTCCTCTCTCAAGCTTCTTCACCACGCGCCCGTGGATATCTTGAGAGATTTGAGCAATGCGTCTTCTCCTTAGCTATCTTTGCTTCTTGTTCCCACATAATTTCTTTTGTGACCCTGCAACTTTTTGTTCATTCAAACATTCGCTTCCTCTTGAGCGACATGGGTTAGCACATGACGATATATTATCCAGATGTGCACTTGTGCAAGAATGAGGTTCACATGAATTTAAGTTCGTAATTACGACCTCATGAGCAACATTAAGCATGATATGGTCATCAACTAATTTATTATAAGAATATGACAGCATATCATACTTTTCACCTAGAGCAAGTTTTTCTAAGTTTATCTTTTCAACTTGACTCCTAAGCATGAAATTTTCCGTTTTAAGTTGAGCAACATTAGATAATGCGTCATGACTATTTCTTTGCTCAATTAAAACAGATTCATACAGTTGGACCAAATCATCATGAGAGCACTTTAGCTCCTCATGTTCTTTGGTCATCTTCTCTAGGCTGTTGTTGGTTTCGATGAGGGACTCCTCTAGCCTGAGAAGCGTCTCGCCTTGTTCCTTGTTCCTTCTCAACAGCTTAACCAAAAGTGCTTTGTCCTCTTTGTTGAGATGGATGTAGAAACCGTGAATCTCTTCTTCTTCCACATCATAGGTCTCATTTTCCCTGTCATCAATGTTAGTGGAAGCAATACAGGAAAATGTACCTTGTGGTGATGAAGATTCATCTTCGCTATCATCCTCATATTCCTCCTCATCATGGCTTTCGTCTCCATCGTCATTGTTAGCAATAAAACATTTATTACTAATGGAGAACAAACCTGTTGACGAGGTGGATTCAACGTTTGGCGCCCATCGTTCTTGTTCTTCTCCCTTTGAAAGGTTAGCATCACAAGCAATATAGGGAGTAGGAGTAGTACAATTTGCCACAAAATATTTTACTTTAATTCTATTCCATAAATCATGAGCATCAACAAATAAATCATTATCACTACTCATGATGGAAAAATAGGCATCTCTAGAAAGAGAATCAACTAAGATGTTGCAAGCATGGTGATTTAGAGATAGACATCTTAGTTCATCATTAGAAGGATTTTTACTAACATTAGAGGGAAAAATACTTCTACTAAAGACCTGTCTCAAATTAGGATCAACACTCATGAAAGCCTTATAAATAGAGACAGACCAAGACTTGTAATTAGAACCATCGCCTAAAATAACTTCTACAGTTACCTCTTGTGATGACATCGTTATCTCCGGACGGCTAAGCCCACACTGGAGAGGCCTAGCTTTGATACCAATTAAAAGTTCCCTTTGACCCGGGAACAGGATCTGGATGTCGCCTAGAGGGGGGGTGAATAGGCGAATAAAACTTATTTCTTTAAAACTTAAATTCTTACTCTACTCGAAGACTTAGTACGCAGTGGAGTGAGAAGACCCTTCGAGTAGATTGCAGCGGAATAGAAGATCCTGTCTCAAAATGTCCTGCACTTCAAATAAAGCTTACACCATAGATAAGTGTTGAAGTGCAGATATAAAAGCGAGTAAGACAGAGAGTCAGATACAATACAGAACAGAGCACACAGCCGCAAGGATTTATCCCGAGGTTCGGCCAAGCCTGAAATGCTTGCCTAGTCCTCGTTGGAGTTAGCCACACCTGGGCTTGGAGTCTATTTCAACTCCTTCCTCCGTTTGCTCAGATCTGTCAGTATGACAGATAAAGCCTTTCACTATTGAGTTGGGTTACAACAGAACCGCGGCTGCTTACAAACTTCTTGATAGCACCTCGGTAGAGTAACGATACGCTCAAGACCTTGCTCTAGCTCTTGGTAGCACTTCTCCTCTCTCTAAAGGCTTATAGTTGTGCCTTCTACACAAACTATAGAGTTACACACAAGAGGGAGAGTGAGAATTGATTCGAGTGATGTCTACACTTGTTGGCTGCACTTGTACGTTGCTTGAGGCGCCTAGGGGTCCCTTTTATAGGCACAAGGGGCCTAGGAGCCGTTGGAAGCAATCCAGGAAGGCAATTCTTGCCTTCTGTCGGGTGGCGCACCGGACAGTCCGGTGCACCACCGGACACTGTCCGGTGCTCGATTCCTTTCCAGAAATGGAGTAGACGACCGTTGTAGTCCTGGAGCCATTGGCGCACCGGACACTGTCCGGTGCACACCGGACAGTCCGGTGCCCCCATCTGACCGTTGGCTTGGCCACGCGTCACGCGCGGATTGCGCGGTCGACCGTTGGCCCAGCCGACCGTTGGCTCACCGGACAGTCCGGTGCACCACCGGACAGTCCGGTGAATTATAGCCGTACGCCGCCGGCTTCTCCCGAGAGTGGCCTGTTCACCAGAGTTCAGCCTGGCGCACCGGACACTGTCCGGTGCACCACCGGACAGTCCGGTGTGCCAAACTGAGCTGAGTCTTGGCTGTACACAGCCAAGCATTTTGCATCTCTTTTCTTTTCTTCTTTTCACTGTTTCTAACACTTAGACAAATATGTTAGTACACAAAAACCAATGTACTAAGTCTAGAAACATACCTTCTCTTTGATTTTTACATCTATAGCATTTGACATGCTTGAGCTTTGATGTTGGACTCATAAATCATCAAGTCAGCTTGACTTGATCTAGATTGACATTTCTTAGCTCCAACATCCTGCAAAGGTCACATAGAACATCTCCATACATAGGAACAACCCAAACTAAAAGTCAAGGTGCACTTAGCTCTTTTTGGGCTGCTTCCAGTTCTGGTTTTGACACTGCTTCTTCTTCTAGTAACCTTGATCTCCTTCTTAGAGCTTGGTCTTGAGCCTTATGACTTACACCACATAACTAGATATGTTTCCTCATTGGTTGTAAGTCACGTCCTTATGTAGTGATCCTTGATGTGCCGTAGCTGTTCTCAACTCGATCACCCTTGACTTTGCAAGCCTTCTTCTTCACCCTTGGCTTTGGGTTCCTCAGCCTCCTTGACCTTCTCCCGTGCACTTGGTACCTCGAAGCTCTACTTGCCTCCGTCTTTGGCTTGATCAGTTGTCTCCGAGCTACGCACCCGAGTCTCACTTTATGCAATGACCATCTTACTTGTGATGTCCATTATCTATCCATCATTTAGTCCTTGGACCATCTGATAGTCGCCTAGAGGGGGGGGTGAATAGGGCGAAACTGAAATTCTCAAAAATAATCACAACTACAAGCGAGGGTTAGCGTTAGAAATATAAATGAGTCCGCGAGAGAGGACGCAAAACAAATCGCAAGCGAATAAGAGTGTGACACGAGGATTTGTTTTACCGAGGTTCGGTTCTCTCAAACCTACTCCCCGTTGAGGAGGCCACAAAGGCCGGGTCTCTTTCAACCCTTCCCTCTCTCAAACGATCCCACGGATCGAGTGAGCTTTCTCTTCTTCTCAATCAACCGGGAACAAAACTTCCCCGCAAGGGCCACCACACAATTGGTGCCTCTTGCCTTGGTTACAATTGAGTGGTGATCTCAAGAACAAGTGAGAAAGAAAAGAATGCGATCCAAGCGCAAGAGCTCGAAAGAACACAAGCAAATCACTCTCTCTTAGTCACTATGGAGTTGTGTGGAATTTGGAGAGGACTTGATCTATTTGGTGTGTCTAGAATTGAATGCAAGAGCTCTTGTAGTAGTTGAGAAGTGAAAAACTTGGATTTCAATGAATGTGGGGTGGTTGGGGTATTTATAGCCCCAACCACCAAAAGTGACCGTTGGCTGGAGGCCTCTGTTCGATGGCACACCGGACAGTCCGGTGCACACCGGACAGTCCGGTGCCCCTGCCACGTCACCATTGCCGTTGGATTCTGACCGTTGGAGCTTCTGTCTTCTGGGCCCTCCTGGGTGTCCGGTGCACACCGGACATGTACTGTTTGATGTCCGGTGCACCGGCATGGGCGTGCCTGACGTCTGCGCGCGCTGCGCGCGCATTTAATGCACCGCAGGGAGCCGTTGGCGCCGCAGAGAGCCGTTACTCCGCTGGCACACCGGACAGTCCGGTGAACACCGGACAGTCCGGTGAATTTTAGCGGAGCGGCTGCCGCGCGAACCCGAGGCTGGCGAGTTCCGGAGACGGCGATTCCTTGGAGCACCGGACATGTCCGGTGCACACCGGACAGTCCGGTGAATTATAGCGCGCCGTCTTCCGAGAATTCCCGAGAGCGAAGAGTTTGAAGTCGGAGTCCTCTGGCCGCACCGGACAGTCCGATGCACACCGGACAGTCCGGTGCCTCCAGCCAGAGGTGCCCTCGGTTGCCTTGCTGCTCCTTTGTTGAATCCAATACTTGGTCTTTTTATTGGCTAAATGTGAACCTTTTGCACCTGTATAACTTATACACTAGATCAAACTAGTTAGTCCAATATTTGTGTTGGGCAATTCAACCACCAAAATTATTTAGGAACTAGGTGTAAGCCTAATTCCCTTTCAATCTCCCCCTTTTTGGTGATTGATGCCAACACAAACCAAAGCAAATATAGAAGTGCATAATTGAACTAGTTTGCATAATGTAAGTGCAAAGGTTGCTTGGAATTGAGCCAATATATACTTATATGATGCGCATGGATTGTTTTCTTTATTTTTCACATATTGGACCACATTTGCACCAAGAGTTTTGTTTTCGCAAATTCTTTTGTAAATACTTTTCAAAGTCTTTTTGCACGATAGTCAAAGGTAAATGAATAAGATTTGCAAAGCATTTTCAAGATTTGAAATTTTCTCCCCCTGTTACAAATGCTTTTCCTTTGACTAAACAAAAAACTCCCCCTCAAATAAGGTCTCCTCTTAGTGTTCAAGAGGGTTTTTCATTAATTTTGAAAATACTACTTGCTCCCCCTTTAGAACACAAAGAGATACCAATTTAAAATTTACCATTGAAAATCATCAAATTTAAAATTTTAAGTGGTGGTGCGGTCCTTTTGCTTTGGGCTCATATTTTTCTCCCCCTTTGGCATGAATCGCCAAAAACGGAATCATTAGAGCCCATTGAAGAACTTTCTCCCCCTTTGGTCATGATATGAGTGAAGATTATACCAAAGTTGGAGAGATGATGCGGAGCGACGGCGAAGGATGAGTAGTAGAGTGGAGTGGAAGCCTTGTCTTTGCCGAAGACTCCAATTCCCTTTCAATATACCTATGACTTGGTTTGAAATACACTTGAAAACACATCAGTCATAGCATATATAAAAGAGACATGATCAAAGGTATATTAATGAGCTATGTGTGCAAGACTAGCAAAAGAAATTCCTAGAATCAAGAATATTGAGCTCATGCCTAAGTCGGGTAAAAGATTGTTCATCAAGAGGCTTGGTAAAGATATCGGCTAATTGATCTTTAGTATTAATGTAAGAAATCTCGATATCCCCCTTTTGTTGGTGATCCCTAAGAAAATGATACCGAATGGCTATGTGCTTAGTGCGGCTGTGCTCGACGGGATTGTCGGCCATTTTGATTGCACTCTCATTGTCACATAGCAAAGGGACTTTGGTTAATTTGTAACCGTAGTCCCGCAGGGTTTGCCTCATCCAAAGCAATTGCGCGCAACAATGGCCTGCGGCAATATACTTGGCTTCGGCAGTAGAAAGAGCGACCGAATTTTGCTTCTTTGAAGCCCATGACACCAAGGACCTTCCCAAGAACTGGCAAGTCCCCGATGTGCTCTTCCTGTTAATCCTACACCCCGCCCAATCGGCATCCGAATAACCAATCAAATCAAAAGTGGATCCCCGAGGGTACCAAAGCCCAAACTTAGGAGTATAAGCTAAATATCTCAAGATTCGTTTTACGGCCGTAAGGTGTGATTCCTTAGGGTCGGCTTGGAATCTTGCACACATGCATACGGAAAGCATAATGTCCGGTCGAGATGCACATAAATAAAGCAATGAACCAATCATCGATCGGTATACCTTTTGATCCACGGACTTACCTCCCGTGTCGAGGTCGAGATGCCCATTTGTTCCCATGGGTGTCTTGATGGGTTTGGCATCCTTCATTCCAAACTTGGTTAGGATATCTTGAGTATACTTCGTTTGGCTAAGGAAGGTACCCTCTTGGAGTTGCTTGACTTGAAATCCTAGAAAATACTTCAACTCCCCCATCATCGACATCTCGAATTTCTGTGTCATGATCCTACTAAATTCTTCACATGTAGATTTGTTAGTAGACCCAAATATAATATCATCAACATAAATTTGGCATACGAACAAATCATTGTCAAGAGTTTTAGTGAATAAAGTAGGATCGGCTTTGCCAACTTTGAAGCCATTAGCAATAAGGAAATCTCTAAGGCATTCATACCATGCTCTTGGGGCTTGCTTGAGCCCATAAAGCGCCTTAGAGAGCCTATAAACATGGTTAGGATACTCACTGTCTTCAAAGCCGGGAGGTTGCTCAACATAGACCTCCTCCTTGATTGGTCCATTGAGGAAGGCACTCTTCACGTCCATTTGATAAAGCTTGAAGCCATGGTAAGTAGCATAGGCTAATAATATGCGAATTGACTCAAGCCTAGCTACGGGTGCATAGGTTTCTCCAAAATCCAAACCTTCGACTTGTGAATACCCCTTGGCCACGAGTCGAGCTTTGTTCCTAGTCACCACACCATGCTCGTCTTGCTTGTTGCGGAAGACCCACTTGGTTCCTACAACATTTTGGTTAGGACGTGGAACTAAATGCCATACCTCATTCCTTGTGAAATTGTTGAGCTCCTCTTGCATCGCCATCACCCAATCCGAATCTTGAAGTGCTTCCTCTACCCTGTGTGGCTCAATAGAGGAAACAAACGAGTAATGTTCACAAAAATGAGCAACACGAGATCGAGTAGTTACCCCCTTATGAATATCGCCGAGAATGGTGTCGACGGGGTGATCTCGTTGTATTGCTTGGTGGACTCTTGGGTGTGGCGGTCTTGGTTGATCATCCTCCTTGTCTTCATCATTTGCATCTCCCCCTTGATCGTTGCCGTCATTTTGAGGTGACTCATCTTCTTGATCTTCTTGTTCAATATCTTGAGCCTCATCCTCGATTTGAGTTGGTGGAGATGCTTGCATTGAGGAGGATGGTTGATCTTGTGCATTTGAAGGCTCTTCGGATTCCTTAGGACACACATCCCCAATGGACATGTTCCTTAGTGCTATGCATGGAGCCTGTTCTTCACCTATATCATCAAGATCAACTTGCTCTACTTGAGAGCCGTTAGTCTCATCAAACACAACGTCACAAGAAACTTCAACAAGTCCTGAGGACTTATTAAAGACTCTATATGCCCTTGTGTTTGAGTCATATCCTAGTAAAAAGCCTTCTACAGTTTTAGGAGCAAATTTAGATTTTCTACCTCTTTTGACAAGAATAAAACATTTGCTACCAAAAACTCTAAAATATGAAATATTGGGCTTTTTACCGGTTAGGAGTTCATAAGATGTCTTCTTGAGGATTCGGTGAAGATATAACCGGTTGATGGCGTAGCAGGCGGTGTTGACCGCCTCAGCCCAAAACCGATCCGGTGTCTTGTACTCATCAAGCATGGTTCTTGCCATGTCCAATAGAGTTCGATTCTTCCTCTCCACTACACCATTTTGTTGTGGAGTGTAGGGAGAAGAGAACTCATGCTTGATGCCCTCCTCCTCAAGAAAGCCTTCGATTTGAGAGTTCTTGAACTCTGTTCCATTGTCGCTTCTAATTTTCTTGATCCTTAAGCCGAACTCATTTTGAGCCCGTCTCAAGAATCCCTTTAAGGTCTCTTGGGTATAAGATTTGTCCTGTAAAAAGAACACCCAAGTGAAGCGAGAATAATCATCCACAATTACAAGGCAATACTTACTACCGCCGATGCTTATGTAAGCGATCGGGCCGAATAGATCCATGTGAAGGAGCTCCAGTGGCCTGTCGGTAGTCATGATGTTTTTGTGTGGATGATGGGTGCCAACTTGCTTCCCGGCTTGGCATGCGCTACAAATCCTGTCTTTCTCAAAATGAACATCGGTTAGTCCCAAAATGTGTTCTCCCTTTAGAAGCTTGTGAAGATTCTTCATTCCAACGTGGGCTAGTCGGCGGTGCCAGAGCCAACCCAAGTTAGTCTTAGCAATCAAGCAAGTGTCGAGTTCAGCTCTATTAAAATCTACCAAGTATAGCTGACCCTCTAACACTCCCTTAAAAGCTATTGAATCATCACTTCTTCTAAAGACAGTAACACCAGTATCAGTAAAAAGACAGTTGTAGCCCATTTGACATAATTGGGATACGGAAAGCAAATTGTAATCTAAAGAATCTACAAGAAAAACATTGGAAATAGAATGGTCAGGAGATATAGCAATTTTACCCAAACCTTTGACCAAACCTTGATTTCCATCCCCGAATGTGATAGCTCGTTGGGGATCTTGGTTTTTCTCATATGAGGAGAACATCCTTTTCTCCCCTGTCATATGGTTTGTGCACCCGCTGTCGAGTATCCAACTTGAGCCCCCAGATGCATAAACCTACAAAACAAGTTTAGTTCTTTGTTTTAGGTACCCAAACGGTTTTGGGTCCTTTGGCATTAGATACAAGAACTTTGGGTACCCAAACACAAGTCTTGGAGCCCTTGTGTTTGCCCCCAACAATTTTGGCAACTACCTTGCCGGATTTGCTAGTCAAAACATAAGATGCATCAAAAGTTTTAAATGAGATGGCATGATCATTTGATGCATTTGAAATTTTCTTTCTAGGCAACTTGGCATGGGTTGGTTGCCTAGATCTAGATGTCTCACCCTTATACATAAAAGCATAATTAGGGCCAGAGTGAGACTTCCTAGAATGAATTCTCTTAATCTTACTCTCAGGATACCCGGCAGGGTACAAAATGTAACCCTCGTTATCCTGAGGCATGGGAGCCTTGCCCTTAACAAAGTTAGACAAGTTCTTAGGAGGGGCATTAATTTTGACATTGTCTCCCCTTTGGAAGCCAATGCCGTCCTTAATGCCCGGGCGTCTCCCATTATAGAGCATGCTTCTAGCAAGTTTAAATTTTTCATTTTCTAAGTCATGCTCTCTAATCTTATCATTAAGTTGTGCTATGTGATCATTTTGTTTTTTAATTAAGGCTAGGTGATCATGGATAGCATCAACATTAATATCTCTACATCTAGTACAAATGGAAACATGCTCAACATTAGATGTAGATGGTTTGCAAGATTTAAGTTCAACAACCTTAGCATGCAACATATCATTTTTAGTTCTAAGGTCGGAAATAGTAGCATTGCAAACATCAAAATCTTTAGCCTTAGCAATTAATTTCTCATTCTCATTTCTAAGGCTAGCAAGAGAAGTGTTCAATTTTTCAATCCTAGCAAGCAAATCATCATTATCATTTCTAGGAATTGAAACATTGCAAATATGAGAATCAACCTTAGCTAACAAATTTGCATTTTCATTTCTAAGGTTGTCTAAAGTCTCATGGCAAATACTTAGCTCACTAGACAATTTTTCACATTTTTCTATAGCTAGAGCATAAGCATTTTTAACCTTAACATGCTTCTTATTTTCCTTAATAAGGAAGTCCTCTTGAGAATCCAAGAGGTCATCCTTCTCATGTATAGCACTAATTAATTCATTTAATTTTTCCTTTTGTTGCATGTTGAGGTTGGCAAAAAGAGTACGCAAGTTTTCCTCCTCATTTTTATCATCCTCATCACTAGATGTTTCATATTTAGTGGAGGACCTTGATTTTACCTTCTTTTTGCCGTCCTTGGCCATGAAACACTTGTGGCCGACGTTGGGGAAGAGGAGGCCCTTGGTGACGGCGATGTTGGCGGCGTCCTCGTCGTCGGAGGAGTCACTTGAGCTTTCGTCGGAATCCCACTCCCGACAAACATGGGCATCGCCGCCCTTCTTCTTGTAGTATCTCTTCTTCTCCTTCCTCTTGCCCTTCTTGTCGTCGCCCCTGTCACTATCACTAGACATAGGACATTTTGCAATAAAATGACCGGGCTTACCACACTTGTAGCAAACCTTCTTGGAACGGGATTTGTAGTCCTTCCCCTTCCGTTGCTTGAGGATTTGCCTAAAGCTTTTAATGATTAGGGCCATCTCCTCGTTGTCGAGCTTGGAGGCGTCAATTGGTTGTCTACTTGGTGTAGACTCCTCCTTCTTCTCCTCCGTTGCCTTGAAGGCCACCGGTTGCGCCTCGGACGTGGAGGGTTCATCAAGCTCGTTGATCTTCTTGGAGCCCTTAATCATGCATTCAAAACTCACAAAATTCCCGATAACTTCCTCGGGGGTCATTAGTGGATATCTAGGATTGCCACGAATTAATTGAACTTGTGTGGGGTTAAGGAAAATAAGTGCTCTTAGAATAACCTTAACCACCTCGTGGTCATCCCATTTTGCGCTCCCGAGGTTGCGCACTTGGTTCACCAAGGTTTTGAGCCGGTTGTACATGTCTTGTGGCTCCTCCCCTTGGCGAAGACGGAAGCGACCGAGCTCCCCCTCGATCGTTTCCCGCTTGGTGATTTTGGTGAGTTCATCACCCTCGTGCGCCGTCTTGAGTAGATCCCAAATCTCCTTGGCGTTCTTCAACCCTTGTACTTTGTTGTATTCCTCCTTGCTTAGGGAGGCAAGGAGGATGGTTGTGGCTTGGGAGTTGAAGTGCTCGATTTGGGCCACTTCGTCCGTGTCATAATCCTCATCCCCTACGGATGGTACCTGTACACCAAACTCAACAACATCCCATATACTCTTGTGGAGAGAGGTTAGATGAAATCGCATTAAATTACTCCACATAGCATAATCCTCACCATTAAAAGTTGGTGGTTTACCTAATGGGACGGAAAGTAAAGGTGTATGTTTGGGAGTGCGAGGGTAGCGTAGGGGGATCTTACTATACTTCTTACGCTCTTGGCGTTTAGAAGTGACGGACGCCGCGTCGGAGCCGGAGGTAGATGTTGATGAAGTGTCGGTCTCGTAGAAAATCACCTTCCTCATCCTCTTGTGCTTATCCCCACTCCGATGCGGCTTGTGAGAAGAAGATTTTTCCTTCTTCTCCTTGTGGTGAGAGGAGGAAGATCTTTTCTCCTTCCGCTTGGAGGAGTTCTTCTTCTTCTCCCTTCTCTTGGTGCGGGACTCTTTCGATGAAGATGAAGTGCTCCCTTGGCTTGTAGTGGGCTTGTCGCCGGTCTCCATCTCCTTCTTGGCGTGATCTCCCGACATCACTTCGAGCGGTTAGGCTCTAATGAAGCACCGGGCTCCGATACCAATTGATAGTCGCCTAGAGGGGGGGTGAATAGGGCGAAACTGAAATTCTCAAAAATAATCACAACTACAAGCGAGGGTTAGCGTTAGAAATATAAATGAGTCCGCGAGAGAGGACGCAAAACAAATCGCAAGCGAATAAGAGTGTGACACGAGGATTTGTTTTACCGAGGTTCGGTTCTCTCAAACCTACTCCCCGTTGAGGAGGCCACAAAGGCCGGGTCTCTTTCAACCCTTCCCTCTCTCAAACGATCCCACGGATCGAGTGAGCTTTCTCTTCTTCTCAATCAACCGGGAACAAAACTTCCCCGCAAGGGCCACCACACAATTGGTGCCTCTTGCCTTGGTTACAATTGAGTGGTGATCTCAAGAACAAGTGAGAAAGAAAAGAATGCGATCCAAGCGCAAGAGCTCGAAAGAACACAAGCAAATCACTCTCTCTTAGTCACTATGGAGTTGTGTGGAATTTGGAGAGGACTTGATCTATTTGGTGTGTCTAGAATTGAATGCAAGAGCTCTTGTAGTAGTTGAGAAGTGAAAAACTTGGATTTCAATGAATGTGGGGTGGTTGGGGTATTTATAGCCCCAACCACCAAAAGTGACCGTTGGCTGGAGGCCTCTGTTCGATGGCACACCGGACAGTCCGGTGCACACCGGACAGTCCGGTGCCCCTGCCACGTCACCATTGCCGTTGGATTCTGACCGTTGGAGCTTCTGTCTTCTGGGCCCTCCTGGGTGTCCGGTGCACACCGGACATGTACTGTTTGATGTCCGGTGCACCGGCATGGGCGTGCCTGACGTCTGCGCGCGCTGCGCGCGCATTTAATGCACCGCAGGGAGCCGTTGGCGCCGCAGAGAGCCGTTACTCCGCTGGCACACCGGACAGTCCGGTGAACACCGGACAGTCCGGTGAATTTTAGCGGAGCGGCTGCCGCGCGAACCCGAGGCTGGCGAGTTCCGGAGACGGCGATTCCTTGGAGCACCGGACATGTCCGGTGCACACCGGACAGTCCGGTGAATTATAGCGCGCCGTCTTCCGAGAATTCCCGAGAGCGAAGAGTTTGAAGTCGGAGTCCTCTGGCCGCACCGGACAGTCCGATGCACACCGGACAGTCCGGTGCCTCCAGCCAGAGGTGCCCTCGGTTGCCTTGCTGCTCCTTTGTTGAATCCAATACTTGGTCTTTTTATTGGCTAAATGTGAACCTTTTGCACCTGTATAACTTATACACTAGATCAAACTAGTTAGTCCAATATTTGTGTTGGGCAATTCAACCACCAAAATTATTTAGGAACTAGGTGTAAGCCTAATTCCCTTTCACCATCACACTTGTTCACTTGTGTTGAACCCTGTTAGCTTTACCTTAAGCACCTGTTCAACACTTAGTACACTTGTTAGTCCTTTAATTGAGTTGTCCTCCAAACATCAAAACTCACAAGAGAGCTTTCAACTACCACGTAATGTGATAGAAATCGCATCGAGAGAGATGGGTATGAGACCCGAATAAAGTTGCCATGGTGGAAACCCAGTCTATGTGATCGGAGATCCCGTGAATTAGGTCCTGGGAAGAACAAGCCATTGGTGAACTGAGGAGAGTAACCTTTGACCCTCTCTAAGTAAAGATGCAATACTCTCAAATGCTGTAAGGCAGGTTGGCTTTGTGCCTTAATGTGTTCTGTTGGCTTGTATTAGCAAAGATGTTGTCCTGCAGAACATTCTTGAAAGAACACACCTATATGAGTTAGACTGTCTAACGTCGCAGTCTATGAGATCTGGGTGATCTCTAGTAAACTCATGAAGAGACCTTGGAGTACGACGTATATGCTCCACCCGAGAAGGGGACTACTGGTAGCCAAGTACTGGTCATGACTTCATGTGAAATCCATTCACGCAAAACTTGCAATTCAAGGCATAGTCCATTGTCCAAGTTGTGAGTTGGTGTAGCTTGGAGTTCTAGGCGGAAGTTCAACTTAACAGTCTCTGCTGAAAAACTAGTATATTAAATAGTAGTGAACAGTGGCGAAAACTGCAGATGGGCATTTGAGATCTGGTGGGGGATTGTTGGGATTTATGGGCTTGGCCCAATTAAGAAATTCAAATAAATCCCAGAAAAATCTCAAAAGCCCATACAAGTGGATGGCTAGAGGATAGGTGGAACCAATAGCACCATATTGCTAGCTCTAGTGGAGTAGAGCTAGCTTAAATATGAAAGCCACACTCACTCACCAAGTCATGGATGAGAGGAGAGAGTGTGGAGAGCCACACGCGCGCGCGCTCGCTCGCCGGGCCGGGGCGGGGCGAAGGGCGCGGGCGCACGACATGCGCGTGAATGGTCCGCCGAAATCCGGCCTTTCGCCTTGCGGGGGCGCGGCTACCTTTTGCCGTTCGATTTTTTGGTTTCTTGGCTGTTACGTCAATCCTAACCGATCGCTATAAAATCTCAACTGATTGCGAGATTTTCGTGGGCGGATAAGACCAGGGGTCGCGGACTCGGCCCTATAAAAGGAGCCCGACAGCCAGCCTCCAAATCATCCCAGTTCGCTTTTGCCTCTCTTCACAGCTGAGCCGCCTTCCAGTTCTCTTCATCCCGATCGTAGAGGTGCATCTGCGATTAGGAGAGCATGTCTCCGGAACCCTTCGCCTTCTAGATCCTGCACCAGGAGAGGCCGAATAAGGTTTTTGGGAAGCGTCTTCACGCGACTGCTCGTGACCTTCTGACCTCGTTGACCCTGCTGATTTCGCTACTTCGACGTCGTCGACCCTGCTGATTCCGGCGCGCGCCATCTATCAGTATGTCTAATCAGTTCGCATCATCTGATTTGACTTTTTACTTTAGTGCTTGTGATTTTGTCATGATTTATATTCGGAATTTAATCTGGAATTTGTCTAATTATTCAACATACAAGACGTATGGTATTATCTTACATCGAGAGCTGGAACCTTTCTCAAGTTTCGTGTCTCATATACTTTTACCTCCAGTTCTCAATCTTACGATCTACACTATAAATTCACTATCGAAAAATCCTCGACAATAGACGCGACATGTAGGGGCCGTCACATTGATCGATGGAGATATGATGGCAACCACAAGTTTCACACCAAGAGAACCTGCTATCGCCACCACCATTGCCCACGCCAGGATCTAGTCCTCGTGCGCTTTGACAACTATCCATCGTACCCGCTTGCAGATTTGAGAAGAGAAAACAAGAGGACAATAAGACAGAGCGATGAGAAAGGGAGAGGAGACAGGAGGGAACGTGGACTTGTGACGGGCAAGATCAGATGTGAAGGGTCTGTGTGATTCTCGACTAACTGTGCAAACATTTTTTTTCTGAAGTTAGTCTTGTAAATTAAAGAACTACTAACTTTAAGCAGAAAGATTTAGACAAACCAAAGAGGCTTGAAGTCTTCATTGCTTGCTCTGGTGAAGTCAATAATTTTTTGGGGTACGTGGGATTGAACCTATCACACGGATTGGTTACGTACGGTGATAAATACGCTCAAAAGACTTTCATTTCTTTGCAACCAACATGTTATGGACACGCAAAAGTTTTCATATTACGGACACGTTTTATTTTTGCTTCACTAGAACATATATACGTCCGTTATTTGCTTTGTCACATCGTGGGTGCTGGTCTCGTGCACAATACATCCTGTTTTGTACAACTTTTGCGTGTTGTTTTCTTGCATCGACAACTGTGTTTAGTGAGAGTATAAGGCTATTCACAATGGAGGTTTCATGGGGTGTTTCATGTATTAATTAGCCTGTCACATCAGCTATTTCGATGACATGTCACATCATTTAAGAAGAAAGAGTTTCATGGAGTTTCATGGGGACGAAACCATGTTAACTCGTTTCCAAGATCTTGGAAACTGTGTGAAACCTCCACTGAGAGTGTTTTGTTTTATCTTCATATAATTGAGTAAATCCTATTGGTTATTTATATGCAGCATTTAAGAAAAGTATGTTGACATATGAAATGGTGAGATGAAACTCTCTATTGAGAGATGATATTTTATTTATCCATAAATCTGATGTGACATTTTTGGAAACAGTGACATGAAATCCCCATTGTGAATAGCCTAAGACGTGCCAACTCATAGTTATCCCTGGTTCCGCCAAATCAATACAGGCTAATACGACAGTGCAATGCACGCCAATTCTCCACGTCGGATCGGTAAAAGTGATAATGGACCACACACATATGTTTCCCCCCCCCCCCCCTCCTTTTTATGTGTAGTAAATGCCACAACTGTACCGCACATTGGTTTGGTGTAGGCACATCGCATGCCACGCCATGCACGACCATATGGTAAACATATCTTTAAACGAGTTTCGCTACAAGAAAAGAGAGAGAAATACAAGAAATCAATCCAAGTCGTCAAGTTAAGTTTCAGTTCAAGTTCTCCTAACAATTCTACATAAACGATGCGTAGCTTGGAACACGCGGAATGCTGTCATATAGAGGGCTAGTTTAGGGGCCACAAAATTGGTAGAGATTAGAGGAGGTAGAATCCCCTTCGTATTTAAATTCGAATAAGAAATGGATAGTAGACTAGCACGCAGCGGGAACTTAGGGTGTGTTTGGTTTGACTTTTTGGCTTTGGCTTTTGTCCTCTAAAAGCCAAAAGCCAAACCAAAGTGTAAGATCAAGAAAACAGCTTTTTCTAAAAGCCGACTTTCTCGTAGTGCAAAAATGAAAGCACCCCTGGACCTGCTTTTAGTGACTTTTATATGGAACTGTGAAAACGTATATCGAATAACTTTTAACGATTTTTAGTGGTTTCGACCAAACGGTTTTAGCTTTTTAACAGCTCATAGCTTACAGCAGCTTTTCTAACAGCTCACAGGCCGTGGCAACTTTTTTTTCACAGTCATAGCCCAACCAAACAGACCCTTAGCCTCAGTAATTTTTTCATTGCTCTCTTTCCCCACCTTAAAAAGTAAACAATATATAATTTTTGGACATATTAATCAATCTTGTAAATGATTGGTTACTGGTTAGTCTTTCTTCCAGTATCCCTCTCCGGCCAGTTCTCCTGCTCGCATCGGCAGAGGCCACGTTCCCGTCCAGGTTGGAAACCATACCACGGTGCTGTGCCACGCCAGATCGCCGTGGGCGTCACAGGAGCGTGAGCTGGCACCGCGCGCGGCCAAAACAACCCTCGCCGAGAGCAGCGCGCAGCCGAGCCTTTATTTTTTCCCCCATGCTCCGCGACGAAATAAGCAGGCGATGAACTGGCCCGAACTGGCGCGCAAGGCACGCATTGTCTAGGAGCACGACCATTTCCCAATGTGGCACGGCCCGGGGGCTATAAATGCCGCCATTGCCTCTCCGCAAGCTAGATCGCCACGGGACGGGAGTCCGCCTTAGCCTTAGGTTGGAGGCTACGTTCGATCATAAGCAACACAACACCCTTCCGTTTGCGTCGCTCCTCCGGCCTCCCCTCCCTGGTCGGTCGATCGCGAGGATGACGCCGGCGAGCGTGGTCGCCGCGCCCAGGAGCGTCGGGGCGTTGTCGTTGGCGGCGTTCCCGGCGCCCGCGAGGGCCGGGGTGCGGAGGAACGGCCGGTCCTCGAGGCCCGCGGCGTGCAGCGGGGACGACCAGCAGCCGCCGTCCATGGCCGCGATGCCGGCGTCGCTGCGCGCCATCCAGGCCAGGAGGAAGCAGGAGGCGGCGCAGCGCGGGGTGCCGCGGGCGACGGCCACGAGCGCGGCCGGGTGCGCCGTGGCGGCCCTCGTCAAGGCCGTGGAGGCCGTCCAGGGCGCGGCGGCCGGGGGCGCCGCGGAGGCCGCGCGCGGCGCCGGGGACGCCGTGGCGTGGGTGTTCAGCAAGGTCCACCTCCAGTCGCCGGACCTCGCCGTCGGGCTGCTCGGGATGGTCGCCTGCTGCCTCGGCACGATCGTGGAGGCGGAGAGGTGCCGCGTGGAGGCGAGGAAGCCCGAGGCGGCGTCGCAGGGCAACGCGGGGGCCGACCGCCCCGACGGCAACGGGCCCCCCGCGGAGGAGATCGAGGACCACGACATGCCGCAGCTGGTGGAGGCGGACGTGGAGAAGGCGCTGTGGGCCCAGATCGGCATCTTGCATGGCGGCGGCGGCCTGTTCGGGGACAGTAGCTACGGGGCGGAGGAGGAACTCGACGAGGAAGAGGTGAAGGAGATCGACAGCGCTCGCGCGCGGCGCCGGAAGGCGGCGTACGAGATGGCCATCGCCTCAGGCGGCGCCAGCTCGCTCATCCTGTCCAACTACGCGCAGCTCCTGTACGAGTTCGACAAGGACATCGAGAGGTGGGTGTGTGTGCATGCATGCATGCATGACATGCAAACGCAACTGACAACTCTTTCATCCAGACGAGACGATCACATGATCCAAACTGACCTGTGATTAGGATGGTCTTGGGTTTCTTACGCGTCGTGACCACGGCACACGTGTGACTGACGGCTGCAGGGCGGAGATGTACTTCAAGCAGGCGGTGGCCGCCGAGCCGGCGGACGGCGAAGCGATGCGGAGGTACGGCATGTTCCTGTGGCACGCCCGCGGCGACACGGGCGGCGCGGAGGACATGTTCACCGGCGCCATTGACGCGGAGCCCGAGAGCAGCCACCACCGGAGCAGCTACGCGTGGTTCCTATGGATGACCGGCGGCGTCGAGACCTGCCTCATGGACACCGGCAGGCAGAGCGACGGCAACGACGTGGATTGAACCGCGCAGCTAGCGCCCTTGGGATCGGAGACACAATCCAAAAGCAGACAAGAAAAAGACGACGACGACCTTACCTTTACCACCGGCAAGTGCCCCGGCCCGGCCGGCCATTTAGATGGCGCGTCTAGGTATCGCCGTACGTCGTGCCGCATGCATGCATGCCCGGCGGCGCAAGATGGCTATGCAGCAAGCGTAGTATATATCATCCATGAGCAGCGCCGGCCGTACGTTGTAGATAGGTGCAAGTTTTCCAGTGTGCTAGATGAATGCGCGTCAAGGAGGCAGCCAGCCCATGTAGGGCCAGGAAGCGAACAATAATAATGTTGGCAAAGCTGCTAGCGCATGTTAGAGCGTGTGATGCATAGTACTACAGTAGTATGTGGAATAAAGCATGAGATAGTAGCAATGCTGTTATATATAACTGCGTTTGTGAACAACAACAATAATAATATATCTGTGTTTTTATATATCTAGATGTGGTGTTTGAGTTTGAAAGTGTCTATTTACATTGATGCTGACGTTTGAGATACACATAGGTCTGTACAGAGAGATAGATTAGATATGGAAAAAATCGGCATCACGGCTTTTCTGCTGGGTGCCGCGGCTTTGTCATGTGACATGTGGTGGCTCTATAGTCTATAGGCAGGCAGGCATGAACACTCAACGGACGATATCAACATAGTACTATATTAACATGAACCGCAGGCATGAACCTCTTGGTGAATCACCTACAGCCCAGCTCCAATCTTCCATCGGCCCGGCCTTCTCGAAATCGACGCGGTCTATCACTGCGTTCCTGAAGTCGGTTCCTGAAACGCATTTGAACCAGAAGAGAGAGCTCATCATCCTGACCTGTCTCAGTAAACGATCCAGCAACACTGCAGTGAGCCAGAACAGCAGAATATATGCAATATGTACATTTTTTTTTCTTAAAAAATGAAAGGGGTGCGTCGATCAGTTCTCCTATCCTATCATACTTCTTATCTCACTTTATATTTTAAACTTAACTCTAAAAACAGTATAGTCTACAATATAAAACAGTATTTTACATGCTTATATGCACGCTCCGCTGTAGATGGCCTTAGGTTATCTGCAGCTCAATAAAGCTCCTGTAACATGAATACATATAACGCTATCCAAAAAAAAAAATGTGTAGCCACGATGTGTGTAGTACTCTGCTACCACACATCGTCGGTATGGTTCCGTAGGAGTACTACTACTCTGCTATATATGGGGATAAACAAATATTTCCGCTGCCGGTACACAGTCGGTAGCGACGATGTGTGGTAGTAGAATAGAAATGGATAAAACATGTGGTAGTTGATACGGAGAGAATATACACAGGAGGGATATGAGTGCAGAAAATTCTAATATAGAGTAATGGATTTTGCTGACTAGATTTCAAATAATATTATAGAGTAAAGTAAGGATACAGAGGGAACAATGCAGTGTGAATAGCCTTACCGCCTTTGAAACTTGCACCGATAGCGTAAGCTTTGGACATGACGACGACTTCGGAGATATGTCGGCGCCGTCGAACTTTGCTTCTCGGACATCAACGCCGCGGCTAGCCCTTCAGATTGGTTCTCTCGTCCGTGTATTCGCAGAACCGGAGATCGAGGGGCTTGTCGTACACCCCGTTCGCCTGGACGATCGTGTTCCTTCCCCACGAACGCACACACGCTCGTATCGGTTTGGCTCCGTTGCGAGTGGATGCAATCTCTATCAAAAACAAAAAAAAAGGAAACAACGAACGTTGTGATGTCAGTAAAGTGAACCAGATGTAGCGAGGGAAAAAGTAGTCCTGTAGATTTGTGATGAAGCTTCTGAAAATGCTGAGCGCACGGCTGGTTGTGTAATAACTCAGGCCAGTTTACAGGACCATTCCAAAAGAAAACGAAGGCGGATAACTCTGTCTTTAAGATAGAACGTGTTCACAGTTCACGGCTCAATCTAACCAAACTGCAAAATTGGCATGGTTCATCCGGTTAATCAGATCACAAGCAAGTAGAGCAAAATGGTTACTTGTTTCTCCACAAGATATCATTTCCCTCTTCCCTGCAGCTGTACCCAGAACCCTCTCTTTTTTTTCTTTTTTTTTAACACGCGCAATGCGAATCTCAAGTCTCGTAAGACAGACTAACCAAGAGCGGAATTTCTAGCTTCAGTAGATTGAACACGCAATGATAACGGAGTTGGATTGGACAGCGTGCTGAAACTTAATCAGCTGATGTTGCAGTATCCCACACCAAATGCATGGATCCGATTCTGACAAACCTGGCTGGCGGCAATGACGCGTCGGCCCAGGCCGCCAGCACGCCGCACGCGAGGCAGCCGCCGCCTTACCAATGCGGCGTGGCTGGCTTGGCTTGGTTTGTGTGAGGTGAAGGGGAAGGGGAGGGAGAAGAGAGGGTGGCGATGAGGCAGAGTCGGAGCGAGCTCTCCCCGCTATCTTATCGGCTTTATCCGTGCCACCGTGTCCCTCTCCTCCCGAGTCCCGACTTGGCAAGGTGGGAGGACCCTCCCGTCCCGCGGGGCCCACGTGAGATTCGAGGGAGGGAGGCAGGCAGGCGTCCGTTTCTGTCCGATCCGTTTATCGTGAGAGCTACTCCTAATTTCGGGACGACCATCGCTGTCTTTTTGTCTAAAAAAAAGATCGCAACCACAGCGACCACGACGACGAGGACATCCCACCCACGCGAGAGGTCTGAAACCCAAGGCAAACCAACCGACCGATTAACCCACCACCGCCTCGCCTCGTCTCCGCTCTCTTCCTCGGACAAAGCCGGGGCCGTTCGGCGGGAGGCACGGCAGGCAGCCATGAACGGCATCAACCCCAACGGCGGGTTCCTGTCGTACGGGAACATGGAGAGCTACGCGATGTGGGTGGCGACCGGCGTGGCGTCGGCCTTCTTCGCGTCGCTGGAGCGCTGCTCCTGCATCCACCTCCACACCGCGGAGGACGACGGCGACGAGGAGGAGGAGGACCTCGAGGAGGCCCGCCGCTCCTTCTCCCGCCCGATCCCTGAGTACTACTACGACCGGTCCGGCTCCTCCGCCTCCGTCGCCAAGATGTGACCTGACCGGACCGCGCCTCCCTCCGCCCAAGAAATGCGTGGTGATACGATCCGTTTCTTGATCTATGGATGTGCTCTTGCTTGATTCGTTGGGTCTCTAGCCAAGAAGATGAAGAACAACAACAAATATATATATATATATATATATATATATATATATATATATATATATATATATATATATATATATATATATATATATATATATATGGTGCTGCGTATGCCCATTGTAACAGTTGATGAGATCTGTGACTCCCCGTGTCCCGTGAGTTGCTCCCACCCCCCCCCCCCCTTTTTTTATCTTTCCCCTTATTATGGGGTCCCAAATTGATGCGGAGATCTCGAGCGACTCTGCAAATTTCAGACGAGTGGACATTTCAATTTTCAAGATTCAATGTTCGTCTACATTTACCTCCGCGTGCCACACGATTCTGCCAGAGTGCATCTTAAGTTTTTTTTAGCTCACTAGGTAGGGATCGATGAACCCAAAGGAGCGTTCTGAACCATAGTGACGCGTAATGCAAAAAGTCCATGATGATTGTCCTCAAGGGTCTTTGGTGGATACAGTCTACCGGGCCCCAGGCCCGCATACGAATGCATCACAAACCTAGTAGTCGGTTACTCATACCAATCTCTTGTTTCATTCACGATGTGCTGGTCTTCTATCGATATAGGGACTTAGGGAGCATGCGCTGTGGAAGAAAGTTTGTAAAGGCCAGTGTTCCCAAAATACAGGTGTTCGGCTATAGACAGGAGTGCTGTCGTGGCTACAGTCAGGAGCGCTGTCGTTAGAGATGATAATGAATTACGATCTACATGTTTCTTTACTGAAAACCCTATCGGGACCGGAGCACCGAGGAACCAGCGGGCGTTCACAAACAATCATGCATCCATTCCAGTCTCAAGACTGCAGGCTAGCAGATTCAAGTGTAAAACTAATGGCACAAAGCTCTCATCACTACAAGAGCTAACAGATTGCATATTCAGTCAGAACGTATGTACGTAGTACAGATTATTGCAGTCACATCAATGCAAGCGCTCGCCTCAAGCCCGTGTAAATGTTGTTGTCGTTACTCCTCTTGCCGGCTTCCTCCCTCTACCGCATGTCGTCGTCCTCGGATCTCGCCCAGGCTGGGGCGCTGGGCGACTGCTGCTCCCGTGTTCACCTGACCATATGGGTCGCTGCGGCGAGCACGCCCTTGCCAAGTTGTAGACCAGGCCACCAGAAGTTAATTACTTCTTAGTTATGGTTGATACGATAATTACATGGTTGAAAAAGTATATTTGAAGAACTTTAGACATTCAAAAGTATATTTAGGTTCTTATTAAGCTTACAAACCTTAAAGTCACTATATGATGTTGAGATGAAAGATTGTTGCACTAAGTTTGCATAAAAGTTCTATTTGCATGATTTATCTGACGTTGAGGTAAATGACCCAATTTGTTGGTTCAGGGTTCTGAAGTTAGCTTTCCCAGGAACATGAATGATTTTTATGCATATTTTTTTTTGTATGTCAAAAAGACGGATTCTTATCATAATATATTTATTGCTTATCGGGGCTTAACGCCTGTTTGGAAATGCAGTTTTGAAATACTATAATTTTGAGATACCACAGTTTACAATTGTACATGACACAAATACTACGATATTACTTTACCACAGTAAAACCACAGTATTGCTCAAAACCGAGATCTGTTTGGTTCCATGTCTGTATTGTAGCATCGGCTGAAAGAATCTTTTCAGAATTGAAATTGTTGTTAGGGGTCTGCTTCGTCGCCGAAGGTCCTGCAAGAAGAAACATCTTCGGACGATCAACACAGAAGCAACGCCGAAGCTACCATCTAGGGAGCTTCGGCATAATAACACGCTTTAAGACGAAGGGTAGCACTGACTTAAAGGTGAAAAGACCAATCGGCCCATGATAATCTGTATCATGATTGTAACAATTTATAAAGAGCATGAATGTAAATCCACACAGGCTGCGCCCTGTGCATATAAATAGATGAACAGTACCCCCGTACTGTTCACGCGCACTTGTACTCGCTTATGCGTCACGCTTGCATCTTTGCCTTCAATCAAGCCGAAGGTACAAATATAATTTGATATTGTTTTCATTCATTCTTGATTATATAAAAGAAAGATATATTATGATGTCATGTAATTATGCATGTTGATATGTTTTATATGCTTCGTCTTTCATTGATTTATGTTGCAATGATGAAGGTACGTCCTTCATAACCTTCGTCCGAAGATCGTTATATCCTCAGGGAAATAATGCTTTGAAGGACGAAGGGCATTAGACATTAACCGATTTTTGTGTTGCTTTGTTCTTAATTCATAGCATTTGAGAATAAGTCCCCAACATTGGCGCCCACCTCCGGTGTACTCACTTCCACTTTTGAGCTGATGGCTTCGTTCAGCAACCAAGTTGTAGCATCTTCGGCTACGAAGCTGGTGCTCACGATAACAGGCGGTTCAAGCTCAGAACCAGCCAACAAGAAGTAGAAGAGAGAAGCGCAGAGAAGGGTGCAGCATGTTGGGGTGCAAGGACCCTTCATCAAGTCTAAATGATCCCACATCCCAATCACCTTCTCCCAGAAGGATCTTCAGCTCAAGGATTACCCCCACAATGATGCTATGGTCATATCTTGTGTCATCAAGGGGTTTCTGGTCCATAATGTTCTGGTTGACACAGGCAGTGCAGCGGATATCATATTTGCTAAGGCCTTCAGACAAATGCAAGAGTCAAAGGATAAGATTTATGATGCTACACACACTCTTTGTGGCTTCGGAGGAAGGCAAATTGTAGCACTTGGCAAAATCACAATGCCAGTAACCTTCGGCTTCGTTCATAACACAAGGACTGAACAAGTTGTTTTTGATATTGTTGACATGGAATACCCATACAATGTAATCATTGGTCGAGGGACACTCAATGCTTTCGAAGCTATACTTCATCCAACATACTTATGTATGAAGATACCTTCGGAGCAAGGGCCCATTGCTATCCATGGAAGTCAAGAGGCTACCAGAAAAGCTGAAGGAAATTGGATAGGTTCAAAGGCAATCCATAATATAGATGGAGCCGAAGCCTGTAAGCAGTATAAATACAAAAGAGAGAAGGCTGCTTCGGTGGATCAGCCGAAGCCTATGCTCTTATGTGAACACATAACAGAACAAAGGGTATTGTTGGGGTCTCAGCTATCTGAAGAACAAGAGAAGACTTTGCTAAGATTCTTATTCAACAATAAAGATGTCTTTGCTTGGTCCGCCAATGATCTCTGTGGTGTCAACAGAGATGTCATTGAACATTCGCTCAACATGGATCCATCCTTCAGGCCAAGAAAACAAAGGCTTCGGAAAATGTCTGAAGACAAAGCTGAAGGTGCTCGGAACGAAGTGAAGAGACTTCTTAGTGCTAGTGTTGTCAGAGAGGTGAAATACCCAGAATGGCTAGCCAACACTGTTATGGTAAAGAAGGCCAATGGCAAATGGAGAATGTGCATTGATTTTACAGATCTTAACAAGGCTTGTCCGAAGGACGAGTTCCCATTGCCAAGGATAGACTCCCTAGTGGATGCAGCAACTTCTTCAGAGCTCATGAGTTTACTGGATTGTTACTCTGGCTATCATCAAATATGGATGAAGAAGGAAGATGAGCCGAAGACTAGCTTCATAACCCCCAGTGGCACATATTGTTATCTTCGGATGCCTGAGGGGCTCAAAAATGCTGGGGGAAGCTTCAACAGAATGACAGCCAAGGTCCTTTATTCTCAAATAGGCAGAAATGTACTGACCTATGTTGATGATATCATAGTGAAAAGCACGAAGCAGGAAAATCACATCGCTGATTTGCAAGAGACATTTGCCAATTTCAGGCAAGCTGGCCTAAAATTAAATCCAGAAAAGTGTGTTTTTGGGGTGAAGAAGGGCAAGTTCCTTGGCTATTTAGTATCAACGAAGGGAATTGAAGCTAACCCAAGCAAGATCGAAGCTATTCTTCAGATGGAGCCACCTAGCACAAAGAAGGGGGCCCAACGTCTGGCAGGAAGACTTGCATCATTAAATAGATTCATATCTAGATCAGCAAAAAGAAATCTGCCATTTTTTGAAATACTAAAGTCAGCCAAAGTTTTCCAATGGGGATCGGTTCAACAAAAAGCCTTCGAAGAGCTGAAGCAATATTTGATTGATTTAACAACATTAACTCCACCTGCACCAGGGGCTCCGATGCTCTTGTATGTGGCGGCTTCGCACTCTACAGTGAGTGCGGCGCTGGTACAGGAGAAGCTAGATGGCCAAGTCAAAAAGAAAGCTCTAGTGTACTTCATCTCTAAAGTTTTAAGTCTATCAAAGAAAAATTATACAGAATTGGAGAAGGTGTTGTATGCTGTGTTAATGGCCTCAAGGAAGCTCCAGCATTATTTTCAAGCATATCACATAATTGTTCCTTCGTCACAGCCCCTGAAGGACATAATGAGGAATAGAGAAGCTACTGGAAGGATTGGAAAATGGGCTACAGAGCTTAATGAATTCACCATTGACTATGTACATAGATCCTTAATTCAGTCCCAGGCGTTAGCAGACTTCATTGCCGACTGGACGCCAGGGGCGCAGGAAGAAGAAACAAATACAGACGCTGAAGCTTGGACAGTGTTCTGTGATGGTTCTTGAGGAACCTTCGGTGCAGGAGCGGCTGCTGTCCTAGTAGAACCTTCGAAAGTCAGAACATGTTATGCAGTCAAACTTGATTTTAGTTGTACAAATAATATTGTTGAACACGAAGCACTCCTGTTGGGGCTTCAGAAGTTAAGGGCAATGGGAATAAGAAGGGCCATTCTGAAAACTGATTCTCAAGTCATTTCTGGCCATGTGGATAAAAGTAGCAAAGCAAGAGATCCGAAGCTTGAAAAATATCTGGATGCAGTCCAAAAGTTGGAGGCTTCCTTCGAAGGTTTTTCTGTCAAGAATATTCCAAGAGGCGAAAATTAGCATGCAGATCTGCTAGCTAAATCAGTGGCTCAGGGGCTCCCTATACCTTCGGAAGTATTTTTCAAAACAATAAAGGCACCTTCAGTTGAACTCATGGAGAGAGCAGTGCTTGCCATTTCTCCGGTACATAGTGAAGATTGGAGGACTGAAATCATATCCTTCCTCCAAGGTAATTGTCTTTCGGATGACGAAGCTTATAATAAGAGAATGAAAGCAAGGACGAGACCGTATGTGATAATAGAAGGGTAATTATATGTAACACCCGGATTTTAGGGGTCCAAAACCCGGGCGTAAACATAATCACCAGGTGTGCTGGGACCAAGTCTCACACATATGATGAATCATGGCACAGGATCGAATGTCACATCTTTATATATAACAGGAGTTCTATACAAAATAAATAATTACATTATAAGGAGACAACGGTCCAGCAACCCAAAGTTGACTGGGAGACGACGGCCTAGACCACTCACGAACTCATCACAGCATCCTCCATGTGCCTCATCCGGTGGTACCTGTTCTTGACCTGTGGGGTGTGTGAGACAGCAAGAGTGAGCTCACATACGTTCATCGCTCAACAAGTTGTGGGGAATAATGTGCATGAACTCGCCAAAGGTGGGAGCTCACGTGAAGTGTAAGGCTTACCAAAGAAGATGGTTAGAGCTGAGCATTGCTTTTAAAGTTGGTCAAAATTTTATTAGCAGTTACTAAGTATAAGTAAATACCAACCCAGTTAAATAGTAGAACAAAGGTAACAACTTCACCTGCGATGCAATGCATATGATAAATTGAGTTTAAGTTCCATAATTTAATCATGTGAGTGTCCGAGCTGCTCTTGACCGTGAGCACGGCTAGTATACCAGTTTTACACTCTGCAGAGGTTGCGCATCTTTACCCACAAGTCATGTTACCCATCTGCCAAGGGATCGCGACTTCCCATACACCTCTACCGAGGAGGCGAGGCAGGGTAACACTACGAGGCCTTTACAAAGTTCCACTAGCTTCAGAAAACCCGCTACAGTTTATAGGAAGTTCCAATGCAGGAATCCCTTGCAGGACCGCCATCGCAGCAAAATCCTCCCGAGGGCCTCCCTACACTGACCACTCCCCTACTGCCCTTGCCCCTTTCGGGTAAGGTAGTCTTCCACTAGCTTTCCTAATTAATCAGCCAAGGGCGTCCCATTCCACCCTTGTGGTAGCACTGTTTTCCCGGGTGGTTCTCCATGTTCCAATTAACATAATGATCTTATCATGAACAATAAATAACAACTGATAACAAGAGTATAATCATGAATAGTGTAATCTTCATACCCAAAACCACATAAAGCACTAGCAAGTACTACCCGAAGATTCAGTGGTGAACAAGGTATAAAGATAGACAAACTAGGGTAACCTATTGGGTCCCATCAAAATTAACCTATGCAGATCATTATGATTAATTAGAACATGAGTAGGTGAAAAGAAGTGATCAAGGGCACAACTTGCCTGGGCCTTGAGAATCCAGATACCAGGATGATCTTCAGAGGACTCGTGACCTCACTGCTAGTCGTAGCAATTCAAACAAACATGGTATAGGCAAAATTAACATTACACCAAACATAAGAACAAAATACACATTATTAATATACTTATTAAAATAAGATCATAGGAACAGGAATCATTAATTTTGGAGTTATAGATTTTAAGTTATGAATTTTCAAAGGTTTAATGTGATTAAAATATGATTAAATGATAAATAAATTTTCTGACAGAGTTCATGTCAAAACAGAGACACTAACTGATGAAGAATATTATTACAAAATTTTAGAAACTGGAATGGTTCCATTTGGAGCTAAAATGAATTTTCTATGAATTATCTAAGTTCTAGCAATTATTTTCATATTAAAAATCTATTTTCTATTTTATTTATTCAATTTAAACGAGTTCTGGACTGGGCCTCAATTACTGCAAAGCGTAGGGGGCTCGGGTAAAATTTTCTAAGACACAGCGCACAGTCAGACTGGACGGCGGGTTAATTATGTGAAAACCTAGGGTCTCTTTTGCAATTATCTCAAACCGAACGGGTATTAAATATTCTCAGCCGTCCGATCCGTCCCCAACGGATCAGATTAGACGGAGCCCTCCGCGAAGCGGTATGCGCTCCCGACCATCGGATCAACGGCGAGCGGCCCAGATTTAATGTAGCCCCGAACGACCCACGCCCGCACGATCAAGGATCTACGGTCAGGATCTAAACATCGAAGAGGTATGCCCCGATCTAATCCTGGACGTCCACGACCGATCCAACGGCCATGAATCACCCCAACCAAAATTCGCGCCGGCGATGAGCTTGCACCGCCGCGACGCCATTGCCGTGCATCGCCCGAGCTCGATTCCGCGCCTATGGCGATCCAAACCCAAATTCGTCGCCGCTACACAATGCGCGATGCACAACGAGGACAAGGATGGGCTTGTTACCAGTGCTCGATGCCACGGCGACCCTGGCCGCGACGAAGAGCGGACCGCGGCGAAGAAGCGAAGTGCGACGAGCGATTGATCGAGTCTTGGCGGCGTTTGACTCAAATCGATGGCACAGACTGCTTCCCCAGGTGAAGACGACACTCCACGACCCGATTTCGAGAGCCGAGACCCCCCAACGACGGCTATCCTCGGCGGCGGCGCTCCTCGGTGCTTTTCGCTCGATGCCATGGACGAGAGGAGGTGGCTGGTCTTATAGGTAGTCCTGCGAGGATCTCGGCGGGGTTGAAGCCTTGGAGGTCGGGTCGCGGACTCCGTTGCCCGGACCAGCGTGATACCCACGCGGAATCCGCCGTTGTCGCGCGGTCTGTTGCGCGAGCGCGACGGGGAAGGCCAACCTGACAGTGCGGTCCCACGTGGCGGTGTAACGGGGAGGGATGCGCGAGAGGCCAAGGTGAGGCTGACACGGTGGTCCCGCCTGTAAGTGTCTGGCGCGTGAGGGAGAGGCTGGCCAGTGGGCCCATGATGTCGGCGCGCGCCGAGCGCCCGCGAGCGTGGAGTTTGGGCCGCGCGCGGGTTGGATTGTTTAAGTGGGCCGAAATGAGTAGAGGTCGGCCCATGTGGCTTTTATTCTTTTTCTTTTTATCTTCTATTTTCTTTTCTCCATTTTCAAATCCAATTTGAGTTCAAGTTTAAATTCAATCTTTGTGAATAACTTGTCCTCAGTTTGAATGGTATAATTTAATAATATAAGTGTGAAGGATGTTTATTTCGAATTTTTATTTTATTTTATGTAGTATTTTTCTTAGTTCTTCCCTTCTCTTTTACTTTCTATTTTTCTATTCCAAATTCAAATTTATACTTCTATTTTAGTTTTCAGATTTTTCAAATGTATCAGTTGAAACCCAAAGGTGAATATAAACCATAATATTTTAATATTACTTATTTAAGTTTTATTCTCCTTGTTATTTATTTCATGGGATGTATAAATGGTTTCCTTTAAAAGAAAAATCCTTTTCTCATCATTTTCTTATTTTCCTAATTTCCAAAGCATTATGATACTTTGTTTATATTATTATTTTTTTCTACTAATTTTGGGTCTTACATTATATAAACATGGAGTTTGTTCCCCACTCCTCAAGTGTTTATCAAGAGCCAAATGTATTGAATTAATAAAGGAGATACATGCAGGTCTATGTGGATCTCATATTGGGTCTAGACCCTTGCTGGGAAAAGTGTTCAGACAAGGATTTTATTGGCCAAAGGCAGCTTCGGATGCAACAGAGCTAGTTCAAAAATGTGAAAGCTGTCAAAAATGTGCAAGAGACCAAAAACAACCTTCACCTCTTACTCAGCTAATATAGCCCACCTGGCCGTTGCAAAGATGGGGTCTGGATTTGTTAGGCCCACTTCCACCAGCGCAAGGCAATTTGAGATATGTTGTGGTGGCTGTAGAATATTTTTCTAAGTGGATTGAAGCAAAGCCTTTGGCTACAATAACTTCGGTTATAGTCTAGAAATTCTTCTGGCAAAATATTGTTTGTCGCTTTGGCTTACCGAAGGCAATAACTGTGGACAATGGAACACAGTTTGATGCCGGAACTTTTAAGGAATTTTGTGATCAGATTGGCACGAAGATTCATTTTGCATCAGTTAGGCATTCAGAGTCAAACAGACTAGTCGAAAGAGCAAATGGCATTATAATGACGGGAATAATGAAGCTAATCTTCAATCAGCCTAGAGCAAAGTGGCCAGATGAATTGATTAAAGTAGTATGGAGCCACAATACAACCATATCAAGATCAACAGGATTTACATCGTTCAAGTTATTATATGATGACTAAGCTATAACCCCAGAAGAAGCTAAAGCGGGGTCAATAAGAACAGCAGCTTCGGCAGAGGATGAAGCCGATTATCACATAGCAAAAGATACTATAGAAGGGACCAGACTTCAGGCTATGGAGAATATCAATAAATATGAAGCCGAAACAATAAAATGGCGTAACAGAAAAGTTCGGCTGAAAGATATTAAGCCAGGGCATTTGGTGCTTCGGAGAGTGGCCAATCCAGACACAGTAGGCAAACTACAGCTGAAGTGGGAAGGACCCTTTCTGGTGGTATCTTCATCAAGGCCCGGTTCTTACAGATTGAAGGATATGGACGACAACGACATTCCTAGATCTTGGAATGTGGATGAGCTTCGACGATATTATGTGTAATTTGATGTAATCTTTTTCCATTTTTTTCCTATGGCACCCTTTTCCTTTCCAAAGGGGGAGAAAGGTTTTTAATGGGGCCATGGCTTATATTTTTTCTTTTCTTATTTGGCTCTATGAGAGCAAAATCCCCCCAAAAGAATGTAAAATGTAAAATCTGAGCATGCAGCATCGAGTGCAGTAAAAAAAGCAGGGAGAAGCTCAAAAGTCGTCCCCAAGGGGATGCAGAGCATGACGAAGCTACAAAAAGTCGTTCCTAAGAGAGCGCAGAGTAAGTTTTCTGCTCAAAAGTCGTTCCTAAGGGAATGCAGAGCCAAATACCGCCGAAATATAAGGCGAAGAAGTTCAAAAGACGTTCCTAAGGGGATGCAGAATTTATACCGCCGAAATAGAAGGCGAAGAAGTTCAAAAGACGTTCCTAAGGGGATGCAGAACTTACACCAAAAAATAAGCGGTGAACACTGAAAAATAAACAGTGAAGAAGACTCAAAAGTCGTTCCTAAGGGGATGCAGAGTCTAGGTGCGCCTTCGTAAGCGTGTGTGTTGGACATTCATTTGCACATTACATCGCATTATACATTGCATTCATACACATTCATTTAGACATTCGTAGGATCATTATTATCATATTATAAGCATACAGACAGTCACTTCAGCTCTAATGACAAGGCTTCGATAAGTACAAAAGAAGCAAATTTACGCTTCGTTGTGCACGAAAAGAAGGGAAGGTGTTTTTTGCCTTTGGCTCAAACAATACAAGTTTTGTCCACATTGAAGCAGTTCATACATGGATGAAAAGGTAAAAATACATTACAAGGTATGGACAAGTTTACAAAGCAGTGTTTGATTCCTAAATTACAATATCTTTTACAAGGTTAATTCAAAATTTCTCTAGAGCTTTTTTGCAGCAGCTTCGTCAATACCCGTCAAGCTTCGAATCATTCATCTTCAGCTTTGTCATCCTGTACATAACAAAGCGGCATAAGGTAAATAGAAATATCAGCGAAAAATAAGCAACAGGTGCAAGTTTAGTACCGGCTTGAGATGACTTCGAGCTTCATCACCAGCTAAATTCCGCCCACCCTTCGTCCAAATTTGAGTTATGAATCTATTTCCAATGCTTCGGGCCAGACTAGGAATGTCAGTTAAATCCGCTGGTGACAGGCTGAAGTTTGGTCTGTTCACGATTTTCCCATGCGTGGAACCAGTCTTCATGAAAGCAACAGCTGTGCCGCGAGAAGCTAGCAGGGCACAGAAGTCGTCGTGCCCAGCTATAACTTCGTCAAGTGCATCAACTTCGCCCTCAATATGGTTGAAGGTGCCTGGCAGGTCTTCAACCAAAGGTTCAAATTTTTTAGAACTGGCTCCAACTGAGTTGAAGACCTGTTTCAGCCGTTGCACGCATCGGTTGCCAAATTCTAGACATTTATCCTTAAGTTCCTTCATTGATTTCCATAAATTCAAATTCTTTTCGACTTCATCTTTAAGCTTCACGTCGAAACTCTGCTTTTCCTGTTCGAAGCTTTTTGACTTCGTGGAGAGTTCACTATTTAATCTGGCAATTTCGGCTTGGGCTTCTGCCACATTGTTTGAAGAATAAAATCTTTCTTTTCAAGAGCAGCTTCATGATCTTTGATTTTGCTTTCCAAGCCTTCAATTATAACCTCATTTTTCTTATCTTCAAGGTCCTGTTGCATCCTCAAGGCTTTACTTAGTAGCATACTCTGTGTAAAATAATCTTCGTCAGCAATCACCTTCATCGTAAAAACAATGAAAAAAGTTGAAGGAGAAATTTTACCTTGAAATTAGAATAGAATAAGCTACCGACGATATGCTGTCGTCGGTAGCGACTGATGTCAGCTTCAAGTTTCGGGAAACCAACACTCTTTGATAGAGTGCTGATAACCTTCGCTCCAGTCCGATCTTGGATGCATCCTAAGCTCTCTTCATTAATTCCGCCGAAGAGCAACGCTCCTAGTTGGTAGCCACAGGATATAGCATACTCCTGTAGCTCCTCTCTTTCAGTCTTAGATAATTCTTGACCAATTATATTTTGAAAATTAAAACCTTTTCCCTCTGAAGTATCTTCGGCGACTGCCTTCCCCTTTTTAGGCACTGTGGCCACGATTTTTTTAGCGGCTGTAGTAGCTTCTTCCACGGCCATATCCGAGAGTATTCTATCAATATCAGATAATGTGCTCTCCAGATTCGTGGCTTCAGCGTTGTAGCTTCGACAGGTGTAGCTTCGGCAGTTGTAGCTTCGGTAGTTGCGGCAACTTCGGTAGCTGGTGTTATTTTTGATGCTGAAGCTGCTGGTGGCGTTTCTTCAATTGCTTGCATAACAGTAATAATCCTTCGCTTCTTTGGCCCAACCGCCTTCTTCGTTGCCGAAGCCTCGTCTTTCTTCTGTAAAAGCGTCGTCAGTTGCGGCCCCAGTGGACTTAGCAATTTGATAGGTAGGGGTTCGGTCATTACCTTTAAAATTTCTTCTACTTCGACAACAGAGAGTGTCGAAGGAGCTCCCTCTTCTATTTCAGCCATCTTCGGCTCTGGAGTTGCTGTTTTTCTTTTCTTTGAAGTAGCCACCTTCGGCTCGAGACTAGATTTTCTCTTTTTCGGAGCTTTTTCATCCTCCTTTACCATCCTAGCTGCTTGTCTGCTCATAACACTAACAATCCTCTTTCTCTTTGGCCCTTCGGCACCCTTGTTTAATCGTTCATAGTCAGGATATTCAAAGTTTAAAGCATCCATTACTCGATTCAGCCTACGTTTTGATCGGGTGCCGAAGGCCGTAGTCATCAGGTGATCTTCTTTCTTCGTATAATTGCCTAGAATTTCGTTGCACATAGTTTTAATCATTTCTAGCCATTCCTGGTAGGGCTCTTTGAATTGTTTCTCAAACTTGAAGCGATAGGGCAATCGAACAAGTTCACCCATCTTCTTTGATCCTTTCACCTTCGGCATGCTCCAATTACTCAATGTTGGAGATACCCTGTTCACCAGGTATTCTTGCACTAGATCTCTGGTACTGATATGCTCAGCCACCACTCTGAATTCTGCCACAGCTAGTTGGCATGGTAACCCTGGCTTCATGTTGCACAGGGGTCTGGTCATCCCGAAGCTTAGGCTTAGTGGGCTCATGACCAGCTTCTTCAACTTCTCCCTTTTCTTCTCGTTAGCCTTAACATAAAACCACTCGCTTTTCCATCCAGTTGGCCACTTGGACTGATAGCTCAGGACTAGGGCCCTTGTATCCTTGCGATACGCGAAGTTATAACAGCCAAAATTTTCATGGAGCCCGTCTTCTCTAGCCTTCGTCTGGTAATGTAGCTCATGCACTCGGCAAAAAGCTTCGGCATTCAGGTCCATCCCTGGCTTCGAAGGGCCCAGATGAAAATACTGAGCCTAACAATGGCGTTAGGGGTTAGCTGATGAAGAAATATTTCATAATTAGCTAAAATTTCTCCAATAATCTCATTCAGCGGAAACCGTAATCCTGCTCTGAAAAAACTTTTAAAAACCACCACTTCATCATCTTTCGGTGTCGGAGTAGTCTCTTCCCCAACAAAACGAATCAGCTTTTTCTCGGCTTCTCCGAAGTAGCCCAGCTTCATCATCATGGGCATATCTGCTTCAGAAACAGTAGATTTTTCAAAATCCAAGTGACTAGGTTTTGACGGGATCAAGATACTATAATCCTCTTCTTCTTTGTCAGCAATTTCTTCCTCAACGTCTTGTTCAGATTCGATAACAGGAGAACCTTCTTCAATGGCCCCCTCTGTCACAACTAGTCCCGATTGTCTCATCACTTTGGAGATCGAAGCAGTCTCAGTAGCTTCGGCCTCCTCTCCATCATGGGTCACTCTCGCAGTTGAACGTACTCTAGCCATTTGATGATTTTCTTGTAGTTCTTACAAAGTTGATTGTTTTTTCGTAGTCTTTTGACGAAGCTCCCTCTTTTGATGAAGCTAATCCAGAACAGTGGCTTGCTCGGAAATGTAGTGAAAAAGCTTCGGCTACGGTTAAAATTTTCAACAACACAACAGTGCAATAGCAATGAATGCTGTAATAACTTCACATCTACCCGTCTGTTTATATAGTGCTGCAGGTGGGAAGGTAAATCGCCAAGGTGACCACACCCGTTGAACAGTTACTCGCACCCGCTGAACGGTGGACCAACCGACGCTTGGGAGGAGAACCGCCAGACCGTGCATACCCGCTGCATGGTGGGCCATCTCTCGCGCTTGGAATATTTTAATCATTTCTCGGCAACGAGCTCAGGGAAGGTGTTTTTCGGACCTTCGGCATTCTGTAGCTTTGGAGATGTTTTCACGGATCAAGCTCATTACGAAAAACGATCTAGCACCGTGAAGGGGCTACTATTGGGGGTATGCTTCGTCGCTGAAGGTCCTGCAAGAAGAAACACCTTCGGACGATCAACACAGAAGCAACGCCGAAGCTACCATCTAAGGAGCTTCGGCATAATAACACACTTTGAGACGAAGGGTAGCACCGACTTAAAGGTGAAAAGACCGATCGGCCCATGATAATCTGTATCATGATTGTAACTATTTATAAAGGGCATGAATGTAAATCCACACAGGCTGTGCCCTGTGCCTATAAATAGATGAACAGTACCCCCGTACTATTCACGTGCACTTGTACTCGCTTATGCGTCACGCTTGCATCTTTGCCTTCAATCAAGCCGAAAGTACAAATATAATTTGATATTGTTTTCATTCATTCTTGATTATATAAAAGAAAGATATATTATGATGTCATGTAATTATGCATGTTGATATGTTTTATACGCTTCATCTTTCATTGATTTATGTTGCAATTATGAAGGTACGTCCTTCATAACCTTCGTCCAAAGATCGTTATATCCTCAGGGAAATAATGCTTCGAAGGATGAAGGGCATTAGACATTAACCTATTTTTGTGTTTCCTTGTTCTTAATTCATAGCATTTGAGAACAAGTCGCCAACAGGTGCTATTTGAGGTTTACAATTTATCAAAAACGACTGAACAATACTTTATGTATTGAGAAAAAAATTTGGAGAATGATATCAACAATATCATTGATAATTTTGCATTAAAAATGGTAGAAGAAACTTTCAAGATAATGTACGGACATTTTTTGATACGTTCTTAAAATCACGTTAGTTTTTGTTGATAAAAAACGTACATACTGTTGAACCCCAAAAATACCCTCACGGACGATCCGGCCCTGAGGTCGGACAGTCTGCGGTCTGGACAGTCCGCGGTGGTAGCACGAACGATCCGGACGTGCGCAGAGTCAGTTAGGGTTCCTAGTTTACCGCGGGATTTGTTACCTAAAACCGCGGGATTAACTCGGGAAACAGTTTGAAGCAGATCCAGACCTTCCCTTTGTATAGATGAAGGGCTACAGCCGATTGAACCCCCAACAATCGATCAAATCAAGTCTATTTCTCGTTTTACTTATGCATTTAGGAGTAGTTCTAGTCTAGTTCTAGTTTAGTCTTCCAATCCCCAAATTCTCCGCTTCTCCTCGACTCTACGTCGATTAGAGGAGTCTAGGTTGGCTTGCCGAGCCTAGACAACACTTAGGATCTCTCCTCAACGACGTGGTCCCACCCGGGAGTGAGATCTAGGCGCCGCCGGTGAATTCCGCCACCTCTATGCACGCGTGGACCGTCCGGCCTTAGGGTGCAGACCGTCCATCACGTCAGGCAGGGAACCCGAGCCCTGCGCCAGGTTGTGGACTGTCCGACCCCTGGCCGCGGACAGTCTGCGCCTGTACAGAGAGCACCGCCGCCGGTTCTCATTATAGTGTTTGGCACCCGAAAAGGTGTCAACACACTTTTTGGCAACTCCGCTGGGGACAGGTATCTAGATTTACTAAAAATCAGGCCCTCAAATGGCTGGTTCTAAAGATCATACCGATATCTCCCCAGATAATATCCTGAAGACGGCTGTTAAAAATCTAACGACCGATGAGCAACAGCAATACGAGGACTACATGCGTCAAGCGAAGGAGAAATTCTTATCACAATACATGGTGGATCGCCACCAAAAGGTTATCAAACATGGAGAGACCGACATCGCATCTCTTCTATCTTTGTTGCAAGTACCCAACGTAAGTAAACCCGACGATATTCAATCTATTAAATATTATGTGGATCAGCGGTAGGATCAAATGAAACAATAGATTGTAGGGTTAGAAGAGTCAATTAGAAAATTAACACGTATGTTGGAAAAGTCTGTTGCTCCTAGTTTTCCAACATATGAAACTAGTAATAGGGTATTTATGTCCGATGCATCGACAACAAATGGGGATTCACAGCACCAACCTTTATATGGTATGCCGATGAACTCATATTCAGGGCAAATACACCACCGCCGTCCCTGCTTGGCAGATCGGCGTCCCTAAACATGGTCAGACCATCTGAGCCTCTGCCCGGACCGTCCAGCCTATACGCGGACCGTCTGGCTTGCTCCGCCGGACAGTCCGGGGCTGCCCTAGGACCATAGCCGTCCCTGATTGGCAGAGCGGTGACCCTGGTCGCAGTCGGACCGTCCGAGCTTCTGCCCGGATCGTCCGGCCCTTACGCGGACCGTTCGGCTTCCCCTGCTAGACAGTCCGGGGCCGCACCAGGACTACCATGTTTTATCCCGATAATGGCGAACGCAACTGGTTAGTTTGGATTTACCACCGGACAAACCAGATACGCATATACAGAACCTGCTGTTGCACACCACGCACCAAATTATTACACACCATAGCAGCAGTATGTTTCGCCCTCTACATATGTAAACCATAACGCACATTACAATCACAGACCGATCAACACTATCGATCGGTCACGACAAGAAGGTCGGTATACTAATGCCCGACCAAATGAGCTCCACAGCCTAGGATCCGGTGGTTTGCCACCGAGTGCGATGGAAAAAATTAGGGAAGAGATGACTAAACTATTCTAAGATAAGTTCGGAGTTAGTGTAGCCAGAGTGGGGCAATCATACCAAAAGCCGTATAATCACCGGTTTGACGTTGTCCCATATCCACAAGGGGCAAGGATACCATAATTTTCTAAATTTTCTGGTGAGAATGGGAGAAGCACACACGAACACATAGGCCAGTTCCTAGCACACCTAGGCGAATTGGCCGATGGAGAAGCATTTCGTGTTCGGTTATTTTCTTTATCCCTTACTGGTACCGCTTTTGCATGGTACACCGCCCTGCCTCCTAATTCCATTATTTCTTGGAATGAGTTAGAAAGTAAATTTCATGAACATTTCTTTGCCAGGGAATATGAATTAGGGATAGCTAACTTAGTTTCAGTCTGCCAAGGACGTGAAGAATCGGTTAATAATTATATCCGGAGGTTCCGGGACACTAGAAACCGATGTTTTTGGATCCATCTCGCAGACAAAGAGCTAGCAGGGTTAGCTTTTAATGGGTTGCTATCCTACTTAAGAGACAAATTAGATGGGACTTAGTTCTTTTCGATAGCCTAGCTACATCAGTGGGCTTTAGCCTATGAAAGCCAATTCAAAGAGACATCAAAATCGATCGCCCGTACTATACATATAATAGAGCGTGATAGTTCAGATGATGAATCTGCAAATGTATATACCGCTAAGTTTATTTGGCCAACAAAGGCCAAATCTTCAACATGTTCTTCCTTACAGCTAGTTCAAAAGAATCGGCAAGAAGAGATTAAATTTACCTTTAATGTTCCCAAATGCGATAAGATATTTGATGAGCTACTTAAAAATGGCAACATTAAATTAACTCATACTATTCCTCCTATAGATGAATTAAAGAGATGTGCTTATTGTAAGTGGCATAATTCTTTTTCTCATGCCACCAATGACTGTAATGTTTTTCGTCGACAGGTACAATCGGCCATAAATGAGGGCCGGTTGGCTTTTTAGGAAATGTAAGTGGACACACAACCATTTCCTATTAATACAATAGATGTCGCATGCAAAAAGGTCTTAGTTTGGCCCAAAATGGCCGATAAAAGCAAAAGCAAAGACATCATCATTGACGATCCTCGCACGTCAAATATTTTGCAGAAGGAGGTTGCTCGAAAAGCTCTGGACAATAAGACTAATAAATCCAGAGGCGCCGGGGGGCAGACACAATTAAGGAGCCAGGCACAACAACCTGACCTGAGCATCACGGACGGTCCGACACCTACGTGCGGGCGGTCCGGTGCTCATAAAGATGGTCTGGCTGGATCAGCCAGACTGTCCGCCCATGGCCAGAGGCGTCAGCGTCCACACAAAGCAAGGAAAGAGATGCGAGGGCAAAGCCAACATGACGCACATGGTTGGCTAGTAAAAGCCGGCCCTACTTTCGATCAATTGTTAGCTAAAAATGCTAGCAAGAAGACTGTTCCACGTGATCGGTCAATGAAGAAACCTCGGTCACCTGCTAAAACAAAACGGCCGAACAAAACGGCCCAAAAGGCAACACAACAAGCTTCGCATGTTCACCCTATGAGACCAAGGTACTTACCACCCGTTTATTCATCGTCGATATATTATCCTGTTCAAATATGGAATGGTACGACGATGAATCCATGGCACATGTATAGTCCCTTTGTCTATCCAGACTGGGGGGCACCTCCATTATATTCCTTTTGATCCATTGATCAAATGGTCATGGTCGAGGAAGATACAATCCGAAACGACCTTTTTACATTGGTGCTTTATTGAATGATCTCTATATTGAAAAGCCGGTGACTTACATCAGGTTTAGTTCTGTCGGCGTTTCGAGACCGGGGGGTCCCCGAGCCGACGAGTGAGTGTGCCGCGTGCCCCAGCCCAGATGGGTCGAGCGCGTGGGCGAGCGCGAAGGGGGGAAGAGCGAGGTGGCCGGAGCCGGGTCGTGAGGGAGGCGAAGATCCCGCGGCCTTCATGTTCGTCCCGCGCCCAGGTCGGGTGCGCTTGCAGTAGGGGGTTACAAGCGTCCGCGCGGGTGAGGGGAGCGAGCGGCCCCAAGAGAGCGCCTGCCCCTGCCCTCGTTCCCGCGAGGCCAACCTTCTCTAAGAAGGCCCTGGTCCTTCCTTTTATAGGCGTAAGGAGAGGATCCAGGTGTACAAATGGGGGTGTAGCAAGGTGCTACGTGTCTAGCGGGGGAGAGCTAGTGCCCTAAGTACATGCCAAGGTGGCAGCCGGAGAGATCTTGGCACCCAGCTGGTGTGGCGTCGTGGCCGTCGGAGAAGCAATGGAGCCTGGCGGGGGACAGCTGTCGGAGTGGTTGGGCCCTTGCTGACGTCCCCCTGCTTCCGTAAGGGAGCTGAGAACCGCCGTCGTCATGGGTCCAGCGGGGCGCCATCATTGCCTATCTGGCGGAGCTAGCCAGATGGGACGTCGGTCCTGTTTTCTGCGGCCCGAGTCGGCTCGGGGTAGGGTGATGATGGCGCTTCCTGTCGACGTGGCGGACTCGTGCCCTAGGTCGGGCGACGTGGAGGCTCCTCCGAAGCCGAGGTCGAGTCTGTCCTGCATGGCCGAGGCCGAGCCCGAGCTCCTGGGTCGGGCGAGGTGGAGGTCGTTCGGCAGAGGCCAGGGCGGAGTCCGAGCCCTGGGTCGGGCGAAGCGGAGTTCATCGTCTTCCGGGGCCTTAGCCCGAGTCCGAGCCCTGGGTCGGGCGGAGCGGAGTTCGCCGTCTTCCGGGGCCTTAGCCCGAGTCCGAGCCCTGGGTCGGGCGGAGCGGAGTTCGCCGTCTTCCGGGGCCTTAGCCCGAGTCCGAGCCCTGGGTCGGGCGGAGCGGAGTTCGTCGTCTTCCGGGGCCTTAGCCCGAGTCCGAGCCCTGGGTCGGGCGGAGCGGAGTTCGCCGTCTTCCGGGGCCTTAGCCCGAGTCCGAGCCCTGGGTCGGGCGGAGCGGAGTTCGCCGTCTTCCGGGGCCTTAGCCCGAGTCCGAGCCCTGGGTCGGGCGGAGCTTCCTATGGCGCTTTTGGCCAAGCCTGGCCGCCCGTCAGTCTCACTCTTTACGTCAAATGCCCCAGTGACTTGGTTGGTCGGCGCGGTGATTTAGTCAGGGTTGCTTCTTAACGAAGGCAAGGCCTCGGGCGAGCCGGAGATGCGTCTGCCGTAAAAAAGGGGGCCTCGGGCGAGACGAAAACACCTCAGGGTCGGCTGCCCTTGCCCGAGGCTAGGCTCGGGCGTGGCGTGATCGAGTCGCTCGTATGGACTGATCCCTGACTTAATCAAACCCATCAGGCCTCTGCAGCTTTATGCTGATGGGGGTTACCAGCTGAGAATTAGGCGTCTTGAGGGTACCCCTAATTATGGTCCCCGACAGTAGCCCCCGAGCCTCGAAGGGAGTGTTAGCACTCGCTTGGAGGCTTTCGTCGCACTTTTTTGCAAGGGGACCAGCCTTTCTCGGTTGCACTTTGTTCCGGTGGGTGCACGCGAGCGCACCCGCCGGGTGTAGCCCCCGAGGCCTCGGAGGAGTGGTTTCACTCCTTCGAGGTCTTAATGCCTTGCGTAATGCTTCGGCTGGTCTGGCGGTTCCCTCATGCGAACAGGCCATAGCCCGGGTGCACTGTCGGGGCCCAAGTTCTCGGGCTGGTATGTTGACGCTGTCAACGGTTCGGCCGGAGCCGGGTTTGCGAGAGCAGCCCCCGAGCCTCCGCACAGGGCGAGAGGACGATCAGGGACAGACTCGGCTTTTTTACATACGCCCCTACGTCGCCTTTCCGCAAGGAGGAGGGGGGGAGAGCGCCATGTTACCCTCGATGGGCACCGAACATGGTGTCTCCGGTGAGCTGCAATCGGGTAATCCGAGTGGACGTCCATGCCCCGTTCGTTGGGGGTCGGCTAGGGGCCCGGAGGCACGCCCAAAAGTACCTGCGGGTGACCTGCCGGACCCGGTCCCCTGGCGACGGGGTCCGAGGGCTCGATGCCTCCCTCCGATGGGATTCCGTTACAGGATCGTTCCCGCTGGTCTCGGAAATGTCCTAGGGTACCTCGGGAGCGCAGCCCGAGCCTTGGTTATGTATCGAACGTACCCCTGGTCATCCCTCGCTCGGTGTCTGAGGCGACTGTGAACCCTTCGGGGGGCCAGCCTTCGAACCCCTGATTAGTAATGGGCGCGGAGCCCGAGTAGCCTGAGGCGGTCGTGGAACCTTTCGGGAGGCCAACCTTCGAACCCCTGACCAGTAGTGGGTGTCGGGCCCACGCGATCTGAGGCAGCTGTTGAACCCTTCGGGGGGCCAGCCTTCGAACCCCTGATCAGTAAGGAGGCTCGGAGCCTAATTCCTTCACGGGGAAGGATCCCTTTGGGGGTATTCCCTTTCCCGGTCCCTGTTGCAAGAGATAGAAAAAGAGAAAAAAGGGAAAAAAGGATACGAAATTGAACGACGTGGCGTACCTTTTTTGGTGTGGTCGTTTTGGCGAAGGCGAAATGTCGCCAGCTGCTTCCGCCAGAAGCGCTGCCCGTCGAGCCGCGGAGTTAATGCGCCGGGGCGAGTAGTTGGCGAGGCTGCCGTTGCGCGTGCGCGAGCCGTTCGAGGAACGGGTCACGGGCGTGTCGTCTTCACACCGTGAGAGGGGGTTCTCTCGCTGCCTCCGGACGGGACGTGAGCTTGGCTGATGGCGTGACCGCTGCTCTTGCGCGCCTGCCACCGTCATTACTGCCGGCCCACTTTTGACCGCGTTTGACCGCTGCGTCAGGCTGGCGCTGCTGGGTCGCGCGCTGGGTCGCCTCGGGTCGCGGTATTGGTTCTGCAACCGAGGAGGTGCGGTGGTGGCGCAAGTGGTACAGTTGCTTGCATGCAGCATCCGGCGCGCCGGTCGCGCGACGCGTGGGCTTGGGCCTCCGTGCTGGCAGGTCAGGAGTCGGAGAAGCGCGTCCACTTGGCACGGTTGCATGCCACCCGCATGGCTGCCCGCCCCTTTCGCCCGTTGGTCTGGGCAAAAGTGGAGGGTCACTTGTAACTGCTGGGTGGTTGCGCGCGCCGTGTGCGGCGGTTCGGCTTCTTCTGCTCGGAGCCGGTCTGCATGACATGTGGGTCCCAGCCCCCGCACCGCAGGGGAGGGCTTTGGAGGCGTGTTAGAGAAGACTCAGCCCGTGACGGCTGGGGGCGTAAGCAGGGAGTCGCCTTTAGAAGGAGGGCGACCCCTTTCGTAAGGCGACCATGTCTTCTCCCTCCCTTATGCATCGTGTCTTTCCACCTTTCAAGCCCCCGGATGGGGGAAACCGCCGTCTCCGTGCCTCATCGTCGGAGGACACTACTCCGTGGGAGTGGGTACCTTTCAGCCATCGTTCGGCTTCAAGGATTTTCATCATGCAGCCCGGCTGTACCCCTCCGCCGGCGGTCACCCAAGAGGGTGACCTCCGGCTTGATGGTGGGGGAAAGCGAGCCGGGCTGCGGCCTCTGCCCCTCCCTCAGCCTCAAGGATTTTCATCACCAGGGCTGAGGAGGGGAGTGTGTCGAGTTGGGGTCGGCCCCTGCGCGGGCGGTGGCCCGCTCCTTCCCTCAGTGATCGGGGGGAAGGGCGGGAGTCGTCCGTGGCGCTAACAGCTGCACCGTTCCCGGCTCTCTGAGCCGAGCAGTTTCGGAACTGCTCCCGGTGCCGCCTCCCACCACGGCAGCTGGAAGAGGTTCTTCCGCCGGCGCGACAGCCAAGGTTGGCCATGGACCGACCTCCAACTCTACGGCCTTCTGCCCGTCCTTGCCTCTCGAGTTTGGGCAAGGGCGGGGGCCTCCTAGCAGCAGCATCCGCCCTGAGGCCATCATTGCTGCTGTTCGCCCCCCCGGGGCAGAAGTCTTCACCGTCGCCGCTGTCGGGGCGGGCGGCGACATGCCGTTCGTCGGTCTTCTGTTGCCCCGCAGGCCCACCCCTATCGAGTGGGGTTGTTCGTACCTGCGGAGGGGGAACCAGAGTTCCGTTTGTAATGGCACTTCGAGTGCCGGGTCTTTTGTTCATTTCGGCTTTCGGGGCCTGAACATATATGTAACGTCGGCACAGAGCCGCATTTTTTCCTCATTTCCGAGCACTAAGACTCGTCTGCTGATTATCTGAACCGCTTCACCAAGCATGAGTCGCCCCGTGTCAAGGTGACGAGTGAGGTATCCGTATCCCGGAGGCGTAGGAGTCCCTCGGCTCGGTCGGCCCTGCTGTCCGAGGCTCCTCTAGCTTAGTTAAAGAGACCCCTCGGCCGCTCTTCGACGAGCCGAGGCCAGGGGTAGCGATATCAGCATGAGCAGAGGCGGAGTTGGTTCGGAAATGAAACCTGGTTGGCCGGAGCCTAGCCGAGTTGTCCGTTGGCAGGATCGACGCCGGAGTTGGTCAGCCGAGGCTTCGGACCGGGCTGGTGCCCTCGGAAGGTGGTTGGCCGAGGCCCCGGAGGTGGCCGGCCGAGCCGCCCGCTCGGGCCGGATTCCCGGAGAAGTCCCTGACAGCGATTGCCCGGGCGTGGTGATGACGTCGTCCTTCGGAGCGGAGACCCTCGGACCGCGTTGCCGTTCGAGGCTAGGTCGGGCCTCGCCGAAGGTGCCGTTGATGCCGAGGGTGTTGCCGCCCCCTTCCAGCGTCAAGGCCCGAGCCTGCAGGATCAGATTGTCTTGTAGCGTGGGCCTTGTGCGGCCGTCGAGGCCAGAACACACACCCTTGATGTGTTGTAAAGCTGCGTCTCTTTTCCTCTTGTTTCAAGCATCTGGACTTTTTGTCGGTAACAGGGATGTTAGTGCGAGCGAGAGTTGCTTCTCGCGGAAGGTGATGAGTGAGGTATCCGTATCCCGGAGGCGTGGGAGTCCCTCGGCTCGGTCGGCCTTGCCGCTTACGCGCACTTTTACTCGTCCATGGGGCCCTATCACCGACTTGGTCGAGAAAACTCGAAGAATCGCTTCGACAGAAGGGCTTCCAAACGTAGAGACTTGTTCGATCCGCGGAGTCACCTTATCCGAACGCGAGTTACTTATCGCAGAAGGTGATGAGTGAGGTATCCGTATCCTGGAGGCGTAGGAGTCCCTCGGCTCGGTCAGCCTTGACTGCTTACGTGTACCCCGTCGTTTCCAGGACCCACTTTTCGAAGTAGTCAAAAAGCACGAAAGATATTCTGGTAAAATAGATTTTCTTTTTGAGGAAAATTTTGACGCAGAGGGGGTTTCCCCCCTTTTAGCCCCCAAGGGAGGGTCGGGCTTTGCCGAGGCGAGGCCGACCCTTCCTTGTTGACTAAACTTTGCGTGGGTGCGAGGTATATGAACAACTTGGAAACATCTTAAGGGTAGAAGCGACGTAGCTGTTGGATGTTCCAAGCGTTGCCGTAGACCTCGCCTTGACTGTTGGCCAGCTTGTACGTTCCGGGCTTCAGAACTTTGGCGATGACGAATGGTCCCTCCCAGGGGGGCGTGAGCTTGTGCCTCCCTCGGGCGTCTTGCCGCAGCCGAAGCACCAGGTCGCCCACCTGGAGGTCTCGGGGTCGGACCCCTCGGGCGTGGTAGCGTCGCAGGGACTGCTGATACCGCGCCGAGTGTAGTAAGGCCCTGTCCCGAGCCTCTTCCAGCTGGTCCAGCGAGTCTTCTCGGCTAGCTTGGTTGCTTTCATCGTCGTAGGCCCTCGTCCTCGGGGAGCCGTATTCCAGGTCAGTGGGCAAGACGGCCTCGGCCCCGTAGACCAGGAAGAACGGCGTGAAACCTGTGGCTCGGCTCGGCGTCGTCCTCAGGCTCCAGACCACCGAGGGGAGTTCCTTCATCCATCGCTTGCCGAACTTGTTGAGATCGTTGTAAATCCGAGGCTTGAGCCCTTGTAGAATCATGCCGTTAGCATGTTCTACTTGCCCATTCGACATGGGATGAGCTACGGCGGCCCAGTCTACCCGGATGTTGTGATCCTCGCAAAAATCCAAGAATTTTTTGCCGGTGAACTGGGTGCCGTTGTCGGTGATGATGGAGTTCGGGACCCCGAAGCGATGGATGATGTTGGTGAAGAACGCCACCGCCTGCTCGGACCTGATGCTATTCAGGGGTCGGACCTCGATCCACTTGGAGAATTTGTCGACGGCGACCAGCAGGTGCGTGTAGCCCCCGGGCGCCTTCTGCAGAGGGCCGACGAGGTCCAGACCCCACACAGCGAAGGGCCAGGTGATGGGTATCGTCTGCAGAGCCTGAGCGGGCAGGTGGGTCTGCTTCGAATAGAATTGGCACCCTTCGCAGGCGCGGACAATTCTAGTGGCGTCAGCCACCGCCGTCGGCCAATAGAAGCCTTGCCGGAAAGCGTTCCCGACGAGGGTTCGAGGTGCTGCATGATGGCCGCAAGCCCCCGAGTGTATTTCCTGCAGGAGTTCCTGACCTTCGGCGATGGAGATGCATCGCTGGAGGATGCCCGAGGGGCTACGGTGGTAGAGCTCCTTCTCATCGCCCAGCAAGACGAACGACTTGGCGCGTCGCGCTACCCGCCGAGCCTCGGCTCGGTCGAGGGGCAGTTCTCCTTGGCAGAGATATTGTAGGTACGGGGTCTGCCAATCTTGATCTGGCGTGACCCCGCTCCGCTCCTCCTCGATGCGCAGTGCTTCGCCCTCGGGGGCCGAAGGTTCCTCGGGCTGAACCGAGGATGGCTCGGGCTGGGCCGAGGCCACCTCGGACGGGGCCGAGGGCGCCTCGGGCTCGGGCGTGTCGCCGATCTTGACGGAGGGTTGGTGCAGATCCCGGGAGAAGACGTCCGGGGGAACCGTCGTTCGCCCCGAGGCTATCTTTGCCAGCTCGTCCGCAGTCTCGTTGTAGCGCCGGGCGATGTGGTTAAGCTCAAGCCCATAGAACTTGTCTTCTAGGCGTCGAACCTCATCACAATAGGCCTCCATCTTCGGGTCGCGGCAGTGGGAGTTCTTCATGGCTTGGTCGATGACGAGCTGCGAGTCGCCGCGTGCATCGAGGCGTCGTACCCCTAGCTCGATGGCGATTCGCAATCCGTTGACCAGAGCCTCGTACTCAGCCACATTGTTGGACGCCGGGAAATGGAGGCGGAGCACGTAGCGCAGGTGTTTCCCGAGGGGCGAGACGAAGAGCAGGCCCGCGCCGGCTCCCATCTTCATCAGTGACCCGTCGAAAAACATGGTCTAGAGCTCCGGTTGGATCGGAGCCGTCGGCAACTGGGTGTCGACCCATTCGGCTACAAAGTCCGCTAGTACCTGGGACTTGATGGCCTTCCGAGGGGCGAACGAGATTGTCTCGCCCATGATTTCCACCGCCCACTTTGCGATCCGTCCCGAGGCTTCTCGGCACTGGATGATCTCCCCTAGGGGGAAGGATGACACCACAGTCACCGGATGAGACTCGAAGTAATGTCGCAGCTTTCGCCTCGTCAGGATCACTGCATACAGCAGCTTCTGGACTTGTGGGTAGCGGATCTTGGTCTCGGACAGCACCTCGCTGACGAAGTAAACTGGCCTCTGAATGGGCAGAGCATGCCCCTCTTCCTGCCTTTCGACCATGATCGCGGCGCTGACCACCTGAGTGGTAGCGGCGACGTAGACCAAGAGGGCTTCTCCATCAGCTGGGGGTACCAAGACGGGCGCCTGGGTGAGGAGCGCCTTCAGGTTCCCGAGAGCTTCCTCGGCCTCGGGAGTCCAAGTGAAGCACTCGGCCTTCCTTAAGAGACGGTACAGGGGCAGGCCTCTTTCGCCGAGGCACGAGATGAAACGGCTCAAGGCCGCGAGACATCCCATGACCCTCTGTACGCCTTTTAAGTCCTTGATGGGCCCCATGCTTGTGATGGCTGCGATCTTCTCCGGGTTGGCTTCGATGCCCCGCTCGGAGACGATGAATCCCAAGAGCATGCCTCGGGGCACCCCGAAGACGCACTTCTCGGGATTGAGCTTGACGCCCTTCGCCTTGAGACACCGGAACGTCACTTCAAGGTCGGAGAGAAGGTCGGAGGCTTTCCTCGTCTTGACTACGATGTCATCGACGTAGGCCTCGACCGTGCGACCGATGTGTTCGCCGAACACATGGTTCATGCACCACTGGTACGTTGCACCCGCGTTCCTCAAACCGAACGGCATGGTGACATAACAGTACATGCCGAAGGGCGTGATGAAAGAAGTCGCGAGCTGGTCGGACTCTTTCATCTTGATTTGATGATACCCTGAGTAGGCATCGAGGAAAGACAGGGTTTCGCACCCTGCAGTGGAGTCCATGATTTGATCGATGCGAGGTAGAGGGTAGGGGACCTTCAGACATGCTTTGTTGAGACCAGTGTAGTCTACACACATCCGCCATTTCCCCCCTTTCTTCCTCACAAGTACAGGGTTGGCAAGCCATTCGGGATGGAATACCTCTTTGATGAACCCTGCTGCCATCAGCTTGTGGATCTCCTCGCCTATCACCCTGCGCCTTTCCTCGTCGAATCGGCGCAGGGGCTGTCTGACCGGTCGGGCTCCGGCCCGAATATCCAGCGAGTGCTCGGCGACATCCCTCGGTATGCCGGGCATGTCCGAGGGACTCCACGCAAAGACGTCGGCGTTTGCGCGGAGAAAGTCGACGAGCACTGCTTCCTATTTGGGGTCGAGCCCGGAACCGATCCGGATCTGCTTGGAGGTGTCGCCACTGGGGTCGAGAGGGACGGCCTTAACCGTCTCCGCTGGCTCGAAGTTGCCGGCATGTCGCTTCACGTCCGGCACCTCTCGGGAGAGGCTTTCCAGGTCGGCGATGAGGGCCTCGGACTCGGCGAGGGCCTCGGCGTACTCCACGCACTCCACATCGCATTCGAATGCGTGTTTGTACGTGGGGCCGACGGTGATGACCCCGTTGGGGCCCGACATCTTGAGCTTCAGGTAGGTGTAGTTGGGGATGGCCATGAACTTCACGTAGCATGGCCTTCCCAACACTGCGTGGTAGGTTCCTCGGAACCCGACCACCTCGAACGTCAAAGTCTCCCTTCGGAAGTTGGAGGGTGTTCCGAAGCAGACAGGAAGGTCGAGCTGTCCGAGGGGCTGGACGCGCTTCCCAGGAATGATCCCGTGGAAGGGCGCAGCGCCTGCTCGGACGGATGACAGATCGACGCGCAGGAGCCTGAGGGTCTCGGCTTAGATGATATTGAGGCAGCTGCCCCCATCCATCAGGACCTTGGTGAGCCTGACGTCGCCGATGACGGGATCGACGACGAGCGGGTACTTCCCCGGGCTCGGCACGTGGTCGGGGTGGTCATCCTGGTCGAAGGTGATGGGCTTGTCGGACCAGTCTAGGTAGACTGGCGCCGCCACCTTCACCGAGCAGACCTCCCGACGCTCTTGCTTACGATGCCGAGCCGAGGCATTCGCCGCATGCCCTCCGTAGATCATGAAGCAGTCGCGGACCTCGGGGAACTCTCCTGCTTGGTGATCTTCCTTTTTGTCGTCGTCGCGGGCCCTGCCACCCTCTGCGGGTGGCCCGGCCCGGTGGAAGTGGCGCCGAAGCATGACGCACTCCTTGAGGGTGTGCTTGACGGGCCCCTGATGGTAGGGGCACGTCTCCTTGAGTGCCTTGTCGAAGAGGTTGGCGCCTCCGGGGGGCTTCCGAGGGTTCTTGTATTCGGCGGCGGCGACAAGGTCCGTGCTGGCGGCGTCGCGTTTCGCTTGCGACTTCCTCCTGCCTTTGTTCTTGGCGCCGAGCGGAGTAGACGCCTCGGGAGCATCTTCCGACGGGCGGCCCTGGGGCTGCTTGTCCTTTCGGAAGATGGCCTCGACCGCCTCCTGACCAGAGGCGAACTTGGTGGCGATGTCCATCAGCTCGCTCGCCCTGGTGGGGGTCTTGCGACCCAACTTGCTCACCTGGTCACGGCAGGTGGTGCCGGCAAGGAACGCGCCGATGACATCGGAGTCGGTGATGTTGGGCAGCTCGGTGCGCTGCTTCGAGAATCGCCGGATGTAGTCCCGAAGAGACTCTCCCGGCTGTTGCCGGCAGCTTCGGAGGTCCCAGGAATTCCCGGGGCGCACGTACGTGCCCTGGAAGTTGCCGGCGAAAGCTTGGACCAGATCCTCCCAGTTGGAAATCTGCCCCGGAGGCAGGTGCTCCAACCAAGCGCGAGCAGTGTCGGAGAGGAACAGGGGGAGGTTGCGGATGATGAGGTTGTCGTCGTCCGTTCCACCCAGTTGACAGGCCAGGCGGTAGTCCGCGAGCCACGATTCGGGTCTCGTTTCCCCCGAGTACTTTGTGATAGTAGTCGGGGGTCGGAATCGGGTCGGAAACGGCGCCCGTCGAATGGCCCGGCTGAAGACCTGCGGACCGGGTGGTTCGGGCGAGGGACTCCGATCCTCCCCGCTGTCGTAGCGTCCCCCACGCCTGGGGTGATAACCTCGGCGCACCCTTTCGTCGAGGCGGGCCCGACGGTCGCGATGAGGGTGCTCGTTGCCGAGGGGGCCCGGGGCCGCAGGCGCGGTGTTGCGCGTGCGCCCGGTGTAGACCGAGGCTTCCCGCATGAGTCGGGAAGTCGCGGCACGAGGTTCCGAGGGGTACCCCTGCCTTCGGGAGGCAGAGCTCTCGGCCCGCCGGGCCGCAGCGCCTTCCAGGAGATGCTTGAGCTCTCCCTGGATTCGCCGACCCTCGGTGGTTGATGACTCCGGCATCGCGCGGAGGAGCATCGCTGCGGCTGCTAGGTCCTGACCGGTTCCGCCGGATGCGGGTGGCGGTCTGTCCCTGGCATCGTTGGTGATGCGGTGCTGGAAACCCTGGGGCAGGTGACGTATTTCTCCGGCCGAGGGCTGGCCCGCCCATACCTGCCCGACGTCCCGGCGGATTGCCTCGAGCGCTCCTGCTCCCTCATCGAGCCCGGCCTGCGCCCCGCGGACTTGCTCGAGCTGTGGGTCGTGACCCCCCGCCGGAACGGGGACCACAGCTAGCTCCCGCGGGATGTCGGCGCGAGGCACTGGCCTAGGGGGATCACCATCCTCCGGCATGCCGAGACAGCTGCCTCCGGAGGGATCCCCTAGCTCGATGTGGAAACATTCGCGGCTCGGGCCGCAGTCCTTGTCGTCAAGGCTGCGGCTGCCGTCGGAACAGTCGGAGAGGCAGTAGTTGCATGCGGTCATGAAGTCCCACATGGCACTGGGGTTGCCAGATCCAGAGAAATCCCAGCAGATGCTGGGGTCGTCATCTTCCTCGGACCCAAAGGGTCCGTAGGTCGAGACGCCCGTCAATCGGTCCCAAGGCGACCGCACACGAAACCCGAAAGGGGTTGCACTCGCCTCAACGTGAGCGCCCGCCAGAGCGAGGTCACTAGGCGGGTTGAGGTTGAGCTGAAACGACAAAGGATGGGAATCAGCCGGTACCTTTTGGTCGACGAGGAGCGACGAAGTCACATCGGGGGCTGATCACGCCGTCGTCCTGGGTGCGGGGGCGACGTCCTGCAGGCCCTCCGTGAGCGCGCTGGCGTCGTCCACTTGCTCGGGGTCGGCGTGTCGCGGGGGGACGGCGCTCGCCTTCACCTCAAACGCGAGGGTGATGCCCGACGCGTCCTCCGTTGGGGCGCTGGGGATGTCGATTTGCTCGACAGCCGACTGAGCGCAGCCTCCCGCTCGGCCCTGGTTGCCCCGCCTCCATCTCCGATGGCGAGGGAGGGGATGGGGCGAGCTCGAGAGTTGTCCTTCCCCCACGCGGGAAAGACGTCGTCGATTCCGCCGCCGGCGGGCGGGCTGTCCGCCTCCATTGTCGCTGTCGCGCGGCGGTGGAAGGAGTATCATGTCGTAGCTGCCGTCGAAAGACATGAACTCGAGGCTCCCGAAACGAAGCATCGTCCCGGGTTGAAGAGGTCGTTGGAGACTGCCCATCTGGAGCTTGACGGGAATCTGCTCGTCAACACGCAGCAGGCCCCTACCTGGCGCGCCAACTGTCGGCGTTTCGAGACCGAGGGGTCCTCGAGCCGACGAGTGAGTGTGCCGCGTGCCCCAGCCCAGATGGGTCGAGCGCGTGGGCGAGCGCGAAGGGGGGAAGAGCGAGGTGGCCGGAGCCGGGTCGTGAGGGAGGCGAAGATCCCGCGGCCTTCGTGTTCGTCCCGCGCCCAGGTCGGGTGCGCTTGCAGTAGGGGGTTACAAGCGTCCGCGCGGGTGAGGGGAGCGAGCAGCCCCAAGAGAGCGCCTGCCCCTGCCCTCGTTCCCGCGAGGCCAACCTTCTCTAAGAAGGCCCTGGTCCTTCCTTTTATAGGCGTAAGGAGAGGATCTAGGTGTACAAATGGGGGTGTAGCAAGGTGCTACGTGTCTAGCGGGGGAGAGCTAGTGCCCTAAGTACATGCCAAGGTGGCAGCCGGAGAGATCTTGGCACCCAGCTGGTGTGGCGTCGTGGCCGTCGGAGAAGCAATGGAGCCTGGCGGGGGGACAACTGTCGGAGTGGTTGGGCCCTTGCTGACGTCCCCCTGCTTCCGTAAGGGAGCTGAGAACCGCCGTCGTCATGGGTCCAGCGGGGCGCCATCATTGCCTATCTGGCGGAGCTAGCCAGATGGGACGTCGGTCCTGTTTTCTGCGGCCCGAGTCAGCTCGGGGTAGGGTGATGATGGCGCTTCCTGTCGACGTGGCGGACTCGTGCCCTAGGTCGGGCGACGTGGAGGCTCCTCCGAAGCCGAGGTCGAGTCTGTCCTGCATGGCCGAGGCCGAGCCCGAGCTCCTGGGTCGGGCGAGGCGGAGGTCGTTCGGCAGAGGCCAGGGCGGAGTTCGAGCCCTGGGTCGGGCGAAGCGGAGTTCGTCGTCTTCCGGGGCCTTAGCCCGAGTCCGAGCCCTGGGTCGGGCGGAGCGGAGTTCGCCGTCTTCCGGGGCCTTAGCCCGAGTCCGAGCCCTGGGTCGGGCGGAGCGGAGTTCGCCGTCTTCCGGGGCCTTAGCCCGAGTCCGAGCCCTGGGTCGGGCGGAGCTTCCTATGGCGCTTTTGGCCAAGCCTGGCCGCCCGTCAGTCTCACTCTTTGCGTCAAATGCCCCAGTGACTTGGTCGGTCGGCGCGGTGATTTAGTCAGGGTTGCTTCTTAACGAAGGCAAGGCCTCGGGCGAGCCGGAGATGCGTCTGCCGTAAAAAAGGGGGCCTCGGGCGAGACGGAAACACCTCAGGGTCGGCTGCCCTTGCCCGAGGCTAGGCTCGGGCGTGGCGTGATCGAGTCGCTCGTATGGACTGATCCCTGACTTAATCAAACCCATCAGGCCTCTGCAGCTTTATGCTGATGGGGGTTACCAGCTGAGAATTAGGCGTCTTGAGGGTACCCCTAATTATGGTCCCCGACAAGTTCATATGCTTTTGGTTCGTCAACCTTCACCAAAAGGCAGGGGGCATATGTTGAACCCAAAAAGAGCCTCGCGAACGGTCCGTGGTGGTGGCGCGGACGGTCCACGCGTGCACAGAGTCAGTTAGGGTTCCTAGTTTATCGCGGGATTTGTTACCTAAAACCGCGGGATTAACTCGGGAAACAGTTTGAAGCGGATCCAGACCTCCCCCTTTATATAGATGAAGGGCTACGGCCGATTGAACCCCCAACAATCGATCAAATCAAGTCTATTTCTCATTTTACTTATGCATTTAGGAGTAGTTCTAGTCTAGTTCTAGTTTAGTCTTCCAATCCCTAAATTCTCCATGCCACACCCGATTTTGGAAGGTAAACCGAATGCGAACCATGTATGTGCCAGGATCAGAAATTCACGTACACGGCAATTACATAAATGACTCATCATAGCACAATGCTTCGAATAACAATAAAGAGTAAGTAATAATATGAAAGACTAGAGTCATTTATATAATATAAATCAAAGTACACAGAATAGAAACGTAGCCAACGTAAATAAACCCACCATAGGCAGTTGACTAGGGGAGGTCGCTAGCCTAATCCTCGAACTCATCAAAGTCCAGGGACTCCTGAAGATCCACCTCGACGCCTTCTTCTTTACCTGAGCATAGATTGCACCAAAGGCAACCTGGTGCTTTGTGAAAGCAAGGGTGAGTACACATCAACGTACTCAGCAAATGTCCCGTTTGGCTATAGTGGACTAGCTTTATGTGGGGTTAGGGTCAAGCAGTTGCTTTTAGTTGGTCAGGTAATTATTACTAGTAGAGAGCCAGGTTTTAACATTAACCAAGTTGTTAGCCCAAAAGTACTCCTTCCAAATGGAAAGAATACCTGAAATGATAATCATAATAGAAACCAACATTATCCTCATCATCATATGTTTCTCTAATCAAAGAGGATCCCAAGGCCGCTCATAAACGTGAGCACGGCTGATATATCAGTTTTTAATCCTCTGCAGAGGTTGCACACTTTACCCACGAGTCGTGATCCCTTTCTAGCCTGGGTTGTACAGACCCGATCTTCACTACCGAGGTGAATGGCCAGGGATACACTATGTAGCCTTTACAAAGACTCTCCTAGTGCATAGCTGCTCGTTAGGTTTCGCTAGTCGTACAAACACAGTACACCTCCCCAAGGTGGGTGACTAACAAAACCAAATCGAATGAACCTCTGCACCCCAACCTTGGCAGAGCGAGCACTACGCCCCAGCCCCTTTTGACGGCCCTCCGGCAAAGCCAACTATACCCCCAGGTTCATCTAATTAATCAGCTAAGGGCGTCTCATTCCACCCTCATGGCTGCACTGTTATCCCGGGTGGTCACTCCACGAACAGGTCCTTACGGAGAGGTACTCAGGAAAATGGCCTGAGCCCTATAGAGTATCACAATATCATCATCGGGATAACATCATCGTATCATATATATTCACAGCATGTTCATTGATTAAAGTAAAGCAATAGCATGAAGCTAACCATATTACCCAAAAGGTAATCAAGGACAAGGTAAATACAAAGCTAGTCAATCCTTAGGTTTCAATTAAGTAATGCGGGACAGTGAATTATAAGTAGATAGGACATAATGGGTCAGAGGACACTTGTCTTCACCAAACAGATGCTCAGGGTCTTCAACTTTGTAGAACCCGAAGAACCAGGTCACTTGGTCGCCAACGCTTGACCGTCGATTTCCTTGAAGCTCAGAAACGAATCACGATCTACTCGCAACGCGAAGCGAAGACGAACAGGCACAAGCAAACAAACATGTATATATATGCATAAGAACATTACACCATACAAAATAAAATGTGATAAAAATATGCAGTATAAAATAGAGAGCGCTTCTATGGTTACGCAGGGATAAGAAACGCGACGGTCAAAGCTACATTCGAGAAGTCGTAACATTTACGCTACGCAAGTAATAATCAGAACATTTAATTCGACATGATCAAATATAAATTATAACAGCTATTTAGTTTTGATTAAATCTGCTACACCATCAGCTGTCATATAAATAAGTAATATAATTAGCACGAGAGATTCTAAGCGAGGCGAATTTACGACGCACGAAACAATATGATAACATGCAGACGACGTGCGAACACACGCGACATAGCATGCCAACGACGCACGAGACAGTGCGTGTGACCAGCGCGAACGACGCGTGAACCAGCATGCAAACAATGCGCAACGACTTGCACGAACAGCACGCGCGCCACAAGAACACCACACACGAACAACGCACAGATGGTGCGACGACGCGCGACAAATGCGACTTAGCGACCAAACGATGCGTGACGGCGCGCAGACACACGCGACGTACGTACATGACATGCGACAACGCATGCGAACAGCACGTGTGACACACGCGAAATAACACGCACGACAGCGCGCAATACACATGTGTCAATGCGACTACGCGCGCGAAAAACAACAAGTAAATAATTAAATAAAGGTATTTATGCTGGTATTAATCAAGCTAAGTAACATTTACATTTACAAAAGCACAAATTAAAACTATAGACTCATTCTAATCGAATTGTTATTTTAAACATCCAACAATTAAACAATATCTGACTACTTAGCGCAAGCGACAATAACAGAAATAATTAAATAACATGCAGACAGCGCGTTAGACACACACGATTGATAGGAGACGACGCACGCTACGACATTTTTATTCTCACCAGCACTAATTCGAAAACATGTGAGCAGGCGTAGTCATATTAATATATATCTATAAAAGCACAAATAAAACTCGAAATCAGTTTTATTCAAATTGTTATTCTAATAAATAATGGATAATAAATAATTACTAGTTGATTAAAACTTATGCTGTGACAAATAAGGTTACTAATGTGAAATCACCACTTCTATGGAGTTGACGCGATTGAAACGAGTCGAAACAGGTTTGCAACGCTTAGCGTATTGGGTCATTAAAAATTCACGGCTAGATAACGACGTGGCATACGAATACCACTAGATTATGATTAAACGCTAAAAATTATATTTCTAAGTTAATTTCAGGTAATATACATTATTTGCGTAAGATGCTTTAGATAAATTGAAGTGTCAATTAGTTCACGATTATAGCGAAGTGATTAATTAATGTGCGCGGATCGCGCGCGCGGCACACGTGGAACATCGCGAATGGACGATGACACACGCGGACCGCGCACGCAAACGACAACAACGGACACGCGTGAACGGCGCGAAGGTGTGCATGTGCAGGGGGTAGACGGGGGTCATCTACGGGTAGACGAACGTCGTCGGAATCCCGACGACGTGCTGTGCGTATAGGGATGCGGATGCCTATTGCTAGGTTGTGGGTCTGGGATTTTTCGTGTACGTGCGGGTTGGTGAACGTGTCGCGCGACCACGAAACAGCGCTACATGCCGCGCCGAGGCACGAGCAGCTACGCCGGGGTGCGCACGGGCGAGCTAAACCGGCCACGCGTCGCGGGCATGCCGCGCCAGCCACGGGCAAGCCACGTAGGCTGCGCACCACGCCGGGCCGGACCAACCGCGCCTGCCGCGGGCAGCAAGTCACGCTGCCGCACGCGCGAGGGCATGGGGAGGTGGGGCTGGGCCGCGCAAGGGAGCCACCCAAGAACGGACGCCGTGCAAGCAAGCTGCACGCACCGGGAGGGAGGAAGAAGATGAAGGGCTCCTCACCTACACTCGCCGAGGACGACCAACGAGGCGGGTGCGAACGACGAGCACGCCGGGGAAGAGAACAGCGTCGACGACGACACCTTGCGTCCACCATGGCCAGCGGGTGGAGGTCTCGGTTGCGTGCAACCGGAGATTATTTCGACGACAGAGAGCGAGCGAAGAAGCAGAGAAGGTGCGAGTGTGTTCCCTATTGACAGCGCTCGGGAGAATGGCCGCTCGGTCAACACGCTACGAACCCATGGGGTGGTTTCGGCTCTGGGTTTTGGGCGTCGTGGGTGAGCTGGAGCGAGTGGCGCAGCTAGGCGGTTGCGTCGCGGGTGCTGCACGCGCGCTGCTGCTGGGACGCGAGCGGCGCGACGGCTAGGCTAGGGCGCGCATACGTGCGCAAGGCGCTGGGCCGCGACATGGGAGTCACGGCGCGCTGGCTACGCGGGTGCGCAGGGCACGACCGCTGCATGCGCGCACGAGGGGAGTGCGCGGTTGGGCGAGCACGCAGGGAGCGGCGGCTGGGCAACAAGCGCTAGGGTTCGGGCGTCGCGCGCGCTAGGCTGGGGCACGGGGGCAGCAGCTGGGGCGCGGTGGGCTGCGCGGACGCCGCGCTGGCCTGGTGGGCCACGGGAGGGGGGTGCGGAGCTGGGCCGTGGGGCGCCGGGGGGGGGGGGAGGGGAGGCCGAGGGCTATGGTAGGCTGGGCCGCATGGGGGAAAGAGGGAGGAAGAAAGCAAGCTGATTCCCTTTCTTTTATTTATTTATTTTTCCCTCCTTCTTTTGTTTATTTCTTTTTCTATTTCTAGTTATTTCCTATTTTCTTCATGATGCCAAATCGAATTCCTTATTAAACCCATACTCCACAAAATCACTCATCAAACAAAGTGAAAGTATGCTCCAGCATGATGCGACAATCAAAGCACTTAAAGGGTTCTAATTTACTAGGCTTACATGTAGATATAAAACAAAATAATTTCCCACTATTTAGTGAAAAGAAAAAGAAAAATCAAGGAAAAGAGAGGGTAACACCTGAATTTATTGGATATTAGAGAAAAAATTTATACCCCCAAATTCAGGGTGTTACACTCCGCTTCTCCTCGACTCTACGTCGATCAAAGGAGTCTAGGTCGGCTTGCCGAGCCTAGACAACACTTAGGATCTATCCTCCCCAATGGGGTCCCTTCCGGGAGCGAGATCCAGGCGCCGCCGGTGAATTCCGCCATCCCTGCGCACGCGCAGACCGTCCGGTCTCAGGACGCGGACCGTCCGGCATGTCAGGCAGGGAACTCGAGCCCTGCGCCAGGTCGCGGACCGTCTGGCTCCTAGCCGTGGACCGTCCGTGCCTGTGCAGAGAGCACCGTCGCCGGTTCTCATTATAGTGTTTGATGCTCGAAAAGGTGTCAACGTATACATTATATCAAGTAAGTAAAAGTATATATTTATATAGAAGATGTCCGTGCACATGAGCGAGTGTTGACTTTAACTGACCCTAACAAGTAACAAGTGACTTCTTACCTTACCAAGCCTTAACGATTCTAGGTTCTAACACATCACACACTTTTGTAGGTAGTGTTGGGGGCATTCGTCTTCCGAAGGTCCTCAAAAACATGATTTAATAAAGTTTCCCAAGTGCAATGTATGTACAGATACCTTCGGACTCAGAATAAAACTATACACAATATAAAAAGCTTGGTCGAGACGAAGGTTGATGCTGCTCCAAAGCTACGCGCAAAGGAGCTTCGGCTCAGCGGTAAGAAAACGAACTGACTTAAAGGGGAAAAGGCTATCTAGTCCTCGTTGAATTGTCCTTGAGTCAATAGTAAACATAAAGGATATGAATGTAATTTTACACAGGCCGCGCCCTATGCCTATAAATAGATTAACAGTACCCCCATACTGTCCACGCTGACTTGTATTCGCTCGTGCGTCACGCTTGGACTTTTACCTTCTGTCAAGCCGAAGGTATAAATGTAATTCAATATCGTTTCTGTTTATCCATAATAATATGAAGAAGAGATAGTAAATAATATCATATGATTATTCATGTTATCTCTTATGTTTGATATGCTTCTTCTTTCATTAACATATGTTGCGGTGATGAAGGTAAGTCCTTCATGACCTTCGTCTGAGGATCATTATATCCTAAGGGAGATAATGCTTCGAAGGATGAAGGGTATTAACATTTAACATTTTATGTTGCCTTGTTCTTAACTCATAGTATTTGAGAACAAGTCCCCAACATTAGCGCCCACCTCCAGTGAACTCATTCGACCACCTTCGGCAAGCTGTGACCTTCATCATGCTGTCGAAGAAAGTTTCAGGGCTAGAGGCTACACTGCAACCACTAGACGTCAACCAGGATACGCTGCGCGAAGCCCGAACTCAAAAGAGGAAGGCTACAAGTCCAACCCCCCAAGAGGAGAAGCTGGACCAGGAGATAAGGGATCTCGAAGCTATCCATAAGTATGTCGAAAGGAAGAGAGAGAATATGCTTCGTCTTTCCGATCTTCAGAAGAAGATCGATGAAGCTGCTGAAGAAATACGTCATCTTACTCAAGATGACCAAGACCGAAGACCTCCATAGAGAGAGCTTCGTCAGGACAATTCCTACAATGATGATGATTGGTATGACGATTTCCATCATGGAAATTTTTCTTTTGATGATGCTTCTCCTCTATCATCAGAACTACAGGCTACCCCATGGCCCTCATCATACAAGTCCCTCAGCTCCCCATGTATGATGGGCACTCAAATCCGAAGCAGTTCCTGATGAGCTACGAAGCAACTATATCTTCGTACGGGGGCAATACTGCAGTCATGGCGAAGTCCTTCGTCATGGCAGTTCGAAGTGTGGCCCAGATATGGTACTCCTCTCTCCGGTCAGGGACAATCACGTCATGGCACAAGCTTAAGGATATGCTGGTCACCAGTTTTCAAGGGTTTTAGACGAAGCCAGTCACTGCTCAGGCCTTGTTCTAGTGCACTCAAGACCATGAGAAGTACCTTCAGGCATATGTTCGAAGGTTCCTACGCCTGAGACCACAAGCGCCTATAGTTCCCAATGAAATCGTCATTGAAGCCATGATAAAAGGTCTTCGGCCAGGGCCTACGGCTCAATACTTCGACAGGAAGCCCCCCAGACTCTAGAGAAGCTACTTCAGAAAATGGATGAGTACATCCAGGCTGACAACGACTTCCGCCAAAGAAGGGAGGAAGCTTATAGATTCTCTGAGATGACTAGGGGCTTCGGAGGAAGAATCCAACCTAGGCATGTCAAATCAATCCACAGCTCTAGTCAGAATGATGACAAAGGAAGCCAGCTTCAGAGGCCATAGTCTTCGGGACAGCAGCAAAGCTCCTTTAGGCCACCAGCTCCAAGGGGCAGAGGTGGCAGGGGCTTCGGAGGCAGATATGGGGATCAACCTAGGAAAATTTATTGTTTATTCTGTGGTGAGAACAAAGGCCATACTACAAGAATGTGCCAAATCACCATTCTGAAGCAAAAGGAGATTGCTGAAGCAGCTCGACAGAATTAGCTGAAGCAGGTCTTACACACTGCTTCGTGCCACTCTCCTCACATACCAGAATACGTGGGCAATCAACATACAACCTCTGTCGCTTCGGCAAGCCATTCACAGGCTTCTTGGCCTCAGCTTCCACCGCCACCTCCACTACAACCTACTTATTCTCGAAGCCAGCAGCCAGAAGGGCGCCAACAACATCAATGTGACTTCAGGGAGGAGTCCGAAGGTCGTACAGTCAACAGTACTGTACCAGAGTCAAAGCACATATACTGACCAATATCCTGCTTCCTAAATACTTCTATCTTCTAGCTCATTTTTGCTTTTTTGAATAAGGAACAAGCAATGAAAACTTAGATTTAATTTCTTATAATGATTTTGTTTATATCAGAATGAAATATATCTTCTTCATAGATTTACGAAGCTACTAAGGGAACACAGAGCCAAAATTGATGAAGCTACAAAAGTTTTTCCTAAGGAAACACAGAGCCAAAATTGATGAAGCTTCAAAAGTCGTTCCTAAGGGAGCGCAGCGTAAGTTTTGTGCTCAAAAGTCGTTCCTAAGGGAATGCAGAGCTAAAATTGCCGAAGCTACAAAAGTCGTTCCTAAGGGAACGCAGCGTAAGTTTTCTGCTCAAAAGTCGTTCCAAAGGGAATGCAGAGCCAAATACCGTCGAAATATAAGGCGAAGAAGTTCAAAAGACGTTCCTAAGGGGATGCAAAAGTTACACCACCGAAATAGAAGGCGAAGAAGTTCAAAAGATGTTCCTAAGGGGATGCAGAACTTATATCACCGAAATAGAAGGTGAAGAAGCTCAAAAGACGTTCCTAAGGGGATGCAGAGCTTATGTGTTCCAGTGGGAGTGTGTGGCTGTATATCTTTGGCATCCTCATCATTTTGCATCATATCATCACATCATTTCGCATAGCATTACATCATACATCATATTGCATTACTGACACAAGAATTGAATACGAAGCCAATCTTCAGCAAATGCTTCATCAAATTGAAAATGTGCTAAGGCACAAAGTAAGCTTCGGGAAATTGAGAGCACCTAGAGGGGGGGTGAATAGGTGATCCTGTAAAATTCAACAACTAATAGCCACAAAACATGGTTAAGGTTAGAATGATAAAACCAAGTGGCTATAGAGCGAGCTCTTGTGAATCACAATAATCACACAGAAAAGCAATCACAAGAGACACGCGAGTTATCCCGTGGTTCGGCCAAGTAATACTTGCCTACTTCCACGTTGTGGTGTCCCAATGGACGAGGGTTGCACTCAACCCCTTTCAAGTGATCCAATGATCAACTTGAATACCACAGTGTTCTTCTTTCTTATACTTTCCCCCGTTTGCGAGGAATCTCCACAACTTGGAGCCTCTCACCCTTACAATTGATGATCACAAAGAAGCACGGAAGTAAGGGAGGGGAGAGCAACGCACACAAGACTCAAAACGAGAGCACAATCACGCACACAAGTCACAACTTAAGCTCTAAGTTCAACACACGAAGTTCTCAACTCAAGAGGAGCTCAAATTGCTAGCACAAAGAATCAAATGCGTGGGAGTGGAGTCTGGATGCTTAGGAATGATCAAAGAATGCTTGGGTAACTCCTCCACGTGCCTAGGGGCCCCTTTTATAGCCCTAAGGCAGCTAGGAGCCGTTGGAGGCAGCTTTGGAAGGCAAATCTTGCCTTCTGTCGGGTGGCGCACCGGACAGTCTGGTGCGCCACTGGACAGTCCCTGTAGCTGTCCGGTGCGTGATCTCCTTCCTTTTATGGCGCAGACGACCGTTGCAGATTTGCGGCAGTTGGCTCACCGGACACTGTCCGGTGCACACCAGATAGTCCAGTGCCCCCTGCCGACCGTTGGCACGCCCACGCGTCGCACGCGGATTGCGCGGCCGACCGTTGGCTCACCGGACAGTCTGGTGCCTCACTAGACAGTCCAGTGAATTTTAGTCGTACGCCGTTGAACGTTTCATGAGAGCGACGACTTCACCGCGGACGACTCACCGGACAGTCCAGAGCACCACCGGACAGTCTGGTGAATTATAGTCGTACGTCGCCATTGAGTCCCGAGAGTGGCATGTTCACCGAGACAGGTCTGGCGCACCGGACGCTGTCCGGTGCACCACCGGACAGTCCGGTGCACCCAGACCGAGTTGCAGTTGGCTATACACAACCAACTCTTTTCCAAACCAATTTCTCCTATTTCTAGCACTTAGACACAATACATTAGTACTCAAATCAATGTACAAAGTCTAGAAACATACCTTGTAATATGGTTTGCACTTCTTCACTCTTAGGCACAAATTAGCACTTAGAGAAAATGTGTTGGGCACTTAATCACCAAAACACTTTAGAAATGGCCCAAGGGCACATTTCCCTTTCAATCTCCCCCTTTTTGGTGATTTATTGCAACACATCAAAAAGCAACTAAAAGAAGTGCAACATCAATGCAATTGAGAACAAGAATTGTTTTTTATTCAAATTTGGCATATTTGGATCATTCTTCGCCACCACTTGGTTTGTTTTTGAAATCAACCTCATTTTCCTATCTCTAAGTCAAACACACTTGTTTAGGCATAAAGAGAGATATTCCAAGTGAAATTGATCAAAGATCCAAAAACTCCCCATGCTGGGGACCATAATTAGGGGTACCCCCAAGACTCCTAATCTCAGTTGGTAACCCCCATCAGCACAAAGCTGCAAAGGCCTGATGGGCGCGATTAAGGTCAAGGCTCAGTCCACTCAAGGGACACGATCTCACCTCACCTGAGCCCAGCCTCGGGCAAAGGCAGCCGATCCCGGAGGATTCACGTCTCGCCCGAGGGCCCCCTCAAGCAACGGACACACCTTCGGCTCGCCCGAGGCCCAGTCTTCGCAGAGAAGCAACCTTGGCCAGATCGCCACGCCAACCGACCGTATCACAGGAGCATTTAATGCAAGGATCGCCTGACACCTTATCCTGACGCGCGCTCTTCAGTCAACAGAGCCGAAGTGACCGCAGTCACTTCGCCGCTCCACTAACCGACCTGACAAGAAAATAGCGCCGCATGCCCCGCTCCGACTACCGTGCCACTCGCCAGAGTGAGGTCGACAGCGGCTAAGTCCAGCCTCGGGCGACATAGGAAGCTCCGCCTTGCCTGACCCCAGGGTTCGGCCCCTGTCTCGGCCTCGAAAGATGGACTTCGCCTTGCTCGACCCCAGGGCTCGGACTCAACCACGACTTAGAAGACGACGAACTCCGCCTCGCCCGACCCCAGGGCTCGGACTCAGCCTCGGCTCCGGAAGACGACGAACTCCGCCTCACCCGACCCCAGGGCTCGGACTCAACCTCAACCTCGGAGGAATCGCCACCTCGCCCAAACTCGGGTCCGGACCGGCCACGTCGCCCGGGGGGCCATCATTACCCTACCCCTAGCTAGCTCAGGCTACGGGGAACAAGACCGGCATCCCATCTGGCTCGCCCCAGCAAACAAGTAATGATGACACCCCGCACGCTCCATGACGACGGCAGCTCCCAGCCCCTTACGTCAGCAAGGAGACGTCAGCAAGGATCCGACAGCCCCGACAGCTGTACTTCCGCAGGGCTCCAGCGCTCCTCTGACGGCCACGACATCACATGAACAGGGTGCCAAAACCTCTCCGACTGCCATGATGGCATGTACTTAGGGCTCTAGCTCCTCTCTGCTAGACACGTTAGCACACTGCTACACCCCCCATTGTACACCTGGACCCTCTCCTTACGCCTATAAAAGGAAGCTCTAGGGCTCTCGTACGAGAAGGTTGGCCACGCGGGAGAATGGGCTGACACATAAGGCTCTCGCTCTCTCTCTCTCTCCCACGCGAACGCTTGTAACCCCCTACTGCAAGCGCATCCAGCCGCCCTGGGCGCAGGACAACACGAAGGCCGCGGTTTCCCCTTACTGTTCTCCCCCCTTTGTGTCCCGTCTCGCGCCGACCCATCTGGGCTGGGACACGTTGCGACAATTTACTCGTCGGTCCAGGGACCCCCAGGGTCGAAACGCCGACAGTTGGCGCGCCAGGTAGGGGCCTGCTGCGTGTTGACGAACAGCTTCTCGTCAAGCTCCAGATGGGTAGTCTCCAGCAACCTTTCCAACCCAGGATGATGCTCCGTTTCGAGAGTCTTGAGTTCATGTGCCTCAACGGCAGCTACGACATGATACTCCTTCCTCCGCCGCGCGACAGCGACAATGGCGGCCGTTAGCCCGCCCGCCGGCGGCGGAATCAACGACGTCTTCCCCACATGGCGGAAGAACAACATCCGGGTTTGTCCCGTCACCTCCCCCACCGGCGGAGGAGGAGGCGGGGCAACCATGGCCAAGCAAGAGGCGGCACCTTGTCGGCTGTCGAGCAAGCCGACGACGCCGACGCCCCAGCGGGGAACACGTCAGGCTTCGACCTTGCGTCTGAGACGAAGACGAGCGCCGCTTCCCCGCAACACGCCAACCCCAAGCAAACGAACGATGCCAGCACGCTCGTGAAGGACTTGCTGGACGTCGCCCTCGTACCTAAGACAGCGGTGCAGTCTGCCCCTGACGCGACTTCGTCACCGCCCATCGACCAGGAGGTACCGACCGATTCACATCTCGTGCCTTTTGGATTCAGCTTCGACCCACCAAGCGACCTCGCTTCGGTGGAAGCCTCCATAGAGGCATGTACCAACCCTCCAGGGTACCATATGCGGTCGCCCTGGGACAGACTGATGGCCGTCTCGACCTACGGACCCTCGGGTTCCGAGGAAGATGACGAGCCCGACTTTTGTTGGGATTTCTCTGGGCTCGGTAACCCCAGTGCCATGCGGGACTTCATGACCGCATGCGACTACTGCCTCTCCGATTGTTCCAATGGTAGCCACAGCTTCGGCGACGAGGACTGCGGCCCGAGTCGTGAATGTTTCCACGTCAATCTAGGGGGTCCCGGCGAAGGCAACCATCTTGGTATGCAGGAGAGCGGCGATCCCCCTAGGCCTGCGCCTCGCATTGACATCCTTCGGGAGCTAGCTGTGGTCCCAGTCCCTGTGGGGGGTCAAGACGCACAACTCGAGCAAATCCGCGAGATGCAGGCCAGGCTCGATGAGGGAGCAGGAACACTTGAGCAGTTCCGGCGGAACATCGGGCAGGAATGGGCAGACCAAGCTCCAGCCGGAGAAGCGTGTCATCTACCCCAGGGCATCCAGCACCGCATTGCCGACGACGTCAGGGCAAGGCCGCCACCAGCTTCTAGTGGGGTTAGCCAGAACCTAGCTGTAGCAGCAATACTACTCCGCACGATGCCGGAACCATCGACCACCGAAGGGCGGCATATCCAAGGAGAGCTCAAGAATCTCCTGAAGGATGCCGCGGTCCGACGGGCCGAAAGCTCTGCCTCCTGAAGGCAGGGGTATCCCTCGGAGCATCGTGCCGCGACTTCCCGATTCGTGCGGGAAGCCTCGGTCCACACCAGGCGCACGCGCAACACGGCGCCTACGGCCCTGGGTCGCCTCAGCAACGAGCACCACCACCGCAACCGTCGAACCCACCTCGACGAGAGGGTGCACCGAGGCTACCAACCCAGGCGTGGGGGACGCTACGACAGCGGGGAGGATCGGAGCCCCTCACCCGAACCACCTGGTCCGCAGGCTTTCAGCTGGGCCATACGACGGGCGCCGTTCCCGACCCGGTTCCGAACCCCAACTACCATCACAAAGTACTCGGGGGAGACAAGGCCGGAACTGTGGCTCGCGGACTACCGACTGGCCTGCCAGCTGGGTGGAACGGACGATGACAACCTCATCATTCGCAACCTCCCCCTGTTCCTCTCCGACACCGCTCGAGCCTGGATGGAGCATCTGCCTCCGGGGCAGATCTCCAACTGGGACGACCTGGTCCAAGCCTTCGTCGGTAACTTCCAGGGCACGTACGTGCGCACTGGGAACTCCTGGGTTCTCCGAAGCTACCGCCAGCAGCCAGGAGAGTCTCTCCGGGACTACATTCGGCGATTCTCGAAGCAGCGCACCGAGCTACCCAACGTCACCGACTCGGACGTCATCGGCGCATTCCTCGCCGGCACCACTTGCCGCGACCTGGTGAGCAAGCTGGGTCGCAAGACCCCCACCAGGGCGAGCGAGCTGATGGACATCACCACCAAGTTCGCCTCTGGCCAGGATGCGGTTGAGGCCATCTTCCGAAAGGACAAGCAGCCCCGGGGCCGCCAACCGGAAGACGCCCCCGAGGCGTCCGCTCAGCGCGGCACCAAGAAGAAGAACAAGAAGAAGTCGCAAGCGAAACACGACGCCACCGACGTGGACCTTGTCACCGCCGCTGAGTTCAAGAACCCTCGGAAACCTCCTGGAGGTGCCAATCTCTTCGATAAGATGCTCAAGGAGTTGTGCCCCTATCATCAGGGGCCCGTCAAGCACACCCTTGAGGAGTGTGTCATGCTTCGGCGCCACTTTCACAAGGCCGGGCCACCGGCGTGTGACGGAACCTTCCAAGTCATTAGGCCCACCTACGGTTGTCCTTGTCCAACAGACATCAGGCAACCCCGTAGATGTTCCTGAATCACTTGATAAGTTCGGTATCTTTCCTTACCTTTCCAGGAACGTTTCACCCGTCTTGCAGACATTACAGAACATCGGAGATATCGAAATGCGGAAGTGATTACATAAACTTACATTTATTAAAAAGTAAGATTAGGTTATTTATTACAGACCAGAAAATATAAACGAGTGCAGAGTAGTATTATTACATACCAAGGGAGGCAAAAACTCCTCCCATAAAAGTTTATACACAAAAGTTTTTATGGAGGACCATGTCCTCCCGCATCTTCATTCCTGATTTTCATCCTGGGGAACCACCTTGGTACAAAAGCAACAGAAATCTGCTGCTCCCTCACCTAAAAACAACGAGGGAATAAACCTGAGTATGGAATTACTCAGCAAGTCTTACCCGACTAAAGAAAAAGACTCTCAAGGGTATGCTGGTTATAAGGGAGTCAAGGAGTGGCTTATCAAGAATCAAAGACTCTGTTTTTGCAGAAAAGCTTACTATGAGTGGATCCTTAAAAATCCAGTTTTATTTTCAGGTTAAGTAAAGTTACCTGCATCTAAAGTTCCTTCTACCCTAGTTCAAACACTTGTCCTGAACTAGCCAGTTTCTCTTCCATTCCTTTATCTTTAGTGGATTGCTACGTATAGGGCAGTGACCAAGTCTTCATAACCGCGAAGGTACGGCGATCCGAATCGATTATACTCAGCTGAGGATCTCCAATCACACGACATATGTAGCACTTAACCCTTGCATATGTCAACCCGCCACCGGGGTTCTTAAGACCAGATCAGGTTCACGCAAACCGAGAGCACAGATACACCACCGTCCAGCCTCTTGCCACGGAGGGTACACGCTACTCTCGCCACCGCTCCACGCCCATTTCGTGTTATCTTATTCTAGCCTTAGTCTGCCCGAGGCAAGGCTTACCCATGACGAGGCATGTGACCAGTTAAAGGGTCCTCGGTCAGCAAGCCTACATCGACACGGTCCTTAATCGACACAGACGGAGACACTACACCGAGACTCTCTTCTCGTGCAAGTCACCCGCCCGGTCTCAGCTTAATCATTTACCCAAAAACTTGGTACCTGACAGAGGTACATCTTTTCCGATGTTGAACCCATCATGGCCATGATGGATCCACCATCAAGTTTTATATTCAAAAACATCCCTCCCTCTTTGTCAATCATCTTTTGTAAACAAAACCTTTTGTTTTGCTAGAGCAATACTAAGCATAGTAAAAACCTTTTATAAAGCAGGGTATCAAGGAAGGTAATCAAAAATCAAGGAAGGTAATGCAGGAATTGTTTAAGCATTCAACCCCTATCACTTAATGCATCAATCAAGTGAGAAAAATTTTAAAAACATCAAGGGAGGTGGCAAATGCACCGGGGCTTGCCTTCGTTAATAGGTGAGTCTAGCTCGGATCCACAGATATCAAAGTAAAAGCAGTTGCCTGCTTGAGAATCCGAGGGTGGTGGTGTCCCTTCTTCGGTGACTTCTGCTTCTTCTTCACGTTCTAACATAACCATACATATATATATATAAGAATGGATGCCATGGGATGCTTATGAGAATGCAAAGATAATATAAACTTATTATCTAAGTCTTGAATACAACTTTCCTTCACGGAACTCCGAGAACTTAGGGTTTTCGGAGTCGGTAAAGGAGTTCATAAGGCAGGGGGGGTGGTTTTGGGTTCTAAGTATCAAACAAAGTCCAAATCAATCCAAACCCTACCCAAGGCTTCTAAATAATATAAGGAACTCATATAAAAATTTTGAGCATTTTTGGAATTACCATTTATCTTTTAAAAATCCAGAACTACTTCTTTAAGCTCCTTAAAATGCCCTAAAATTCTTTGTTTAAACTAAAAATCATGAAACTATTTTTATTAAATTCTAGGGAAAATAAGGAATCTAGGAAAATTGGTTTCACAATTTTATCATTTTTCTACAATTTTCTAAAATTGTTTTGGCTCTGGAGTAAAAAGAAAAGGAAAAAGGAATGAATAGTGCTGGGCCAGAAGTAGCCCATACGGCCCAGCCATCAGAGGAAACGAAAGCGCCCGCGCCCGCGTCCTGGCAACTTTACAGAAAAACCCTGAGCAGACGAATAACTCGAAGCGGGGTCGTTCACTATTGCACAGAGTCATTGACAGATTGCAGTTAGGTCCCCAAGCTTCTATTCCTTCGCAGACCGAGGTCCACGACGGTGCTCCGCCCGGTAGAGCTCCGGCGAGGTTCTAGACCGGCCGATTGGGGCTACGGCTGGGTTCTCCGAGCGGCGGACATGAAATCGGGGCTAGTCTGACCATTTCCCCCAACCTAATTGCAGCTAAGACCAACCATGGAGCTCTAGCCACGGTGACCGAGAATGTCGCGGATGGATGAAGGTGTTCCCGGTGATTCATGGCAACTTAGCTCAATCAAAGGGGTCAGGGAGCTTGAGAGGAGCTGAGGGATGCTAGAACAAGCAGCAGAGGGACTAGAGCTTACCTAATTCGAGCTGGCCACGGTGAGCTTGATTCACGGCGGCGGAAAGTGAATTTGGGGGGAATTGGAAATTCTCGAGCCCTGGTGAATGACTGTGGCTGATTAACGGTGGCTGGTTGGCTGACGACCTTGCGGAGCTAGTTGCGGCCTCAATTTATAGGAAGGACGGGCGGTGGCGATCAATTTGAGTGGAGAGTGGAGACGGCCGGAGATGAGGAAGAACTCTAGGCGTGGTGAATACGTGTCTAGTAGCGTGGCAGTGATTCCGGCGATCGACGGAGAGCTGCTAAGGTTTACAGCGATGCGGTGGAAAGGCTAAGCCACGCGGCGCACGGCCGGGAGGCGGCGGTTACCGGCGAGCACATCCATTCCGGCCGCAAAGAGGAAGAGAGTCACGAGGAGTCACCGGAGTGGCCTCCAGCTCACCGCCGGTGAGGATCCTATACCGTGTGTCCTTATCTGTTCATCCCGAGCATAAGCTGGGCCATCCACGGCACGAATCACGGCGAGGTCGGTCGTCGGCGGTGGGTTTGCTGGCGAGCTGATCTTCTTCAGTTACACACTGTACCATGGTGAACACCCCATCAGACAACCTGACAGAGCAAGTTCAGAGCAGTATTTCTCCAAAATTTCTATGGCAACATCCCCAAGTCTCTGCATCAAAGTTGTAGTGCTACATACCAGCTACAAATCGACTATAGGGATTAAACTTAGTTGAGTACTGGATCATGCTCAAAATTGAGCTTGAAGTGGATGTCAGTCTTCTGTTAATCTGATTTTCAGACTGAACCAGCCTGACAGTCCAACTTTGGGCTGAATTATTTCCAAATTTCTCATAAGAACATAGCTTGCACTCTTAAGCAAAGTTGTTCACCTATAATTGGGCTACAACTTTGATGTGGTGACCTAGGGCAAATTCTCAATAATTTGGAAGATCCCATGCTCCAAAGTTGAGCTTACCAATCTGAAATTCAGACTTAGAGAAATCTCAATTGGAGGTCCTTTTTGCATTTAAGTCCAAAACTCCACATTTGGCTGTCAAGTCCACACATTTGTGAACCAAGGGACTTAAGAAACTTATTTGACTTGATTTTTGCACTTTAGCCCAAAAGTGGACTAATTTTGCACTTAGGTCCCTAGGGTTTGGTTTTAGGGTTTTCTAGGGTTCTATTTAGGGTTTTTAGTATCCCAAGGGTATAAATGTGATTCAACTTGGTTTTTGGGGATATTTTATGACTTTTTCCCAAAAGCCTTAAGGTTTTTCTCATTTGGGTTAAGTTTTACCCCTTTAATCCCTATTTAGGGTTAAGTTCCCTAACTAGGGTCCCATTTGCAAAATACCAAAAACAATACACTTGTTTGAAATTTTTACCTAGTAAATGCACTCTAGATATGTCAAACATATGCAATGCCAATGTTTATGATGTCATGCTCAAGTTTTAGTTACAGTAACACCAGGGGTGTTACATCCTTCCCCCCATAAAAGAATCTCGTCCCGAGATTTAAAGTCCTAGGGTGAGTAATGGAAAAGGAAATGTGTCACATTTTTATTTCCTTATTTCTGGTACAAGGCAGGGGTGGTGTGGGGGCTTACTCATAACTAAATTTACTTTTACAAATTATATGAGGCTAGAAAGCCTGGGAAATTCTTATTTAAAAAGTCTTGCGTTTCCCACGTAGCCTCTTCTTCAGAATGTTGGTTCCACTGTATCTTATAGAACTTGAGAGTTTTTCTCCGGGTAACCCGGTCCCTTTGATCCAAGACTCGAATAGGGTGCTCAGAATATGTCAAGTCTGGTTCAAGGACAACATCTGTCACTTCAATGGTTCGATCAGGAACCCGAAGACACTTCTTCAATTGCGATACATGGAACACATTATGTATAGCAGACAGGGTCTCGGGAAGCTACAGTTGATATGCCACTGGTCCACATTGCTTAAGTATAGGGAATGGACCAATGTACCTGGGTGCAAGTTTTCCTTTGACCCCGAAACGGGATACCCCCTTCATTGGTGAAACCTTAAGGTAGACATAGTCTCCTTCAAGAAAATACAAGGGCACTCGCCGTTTGTCTGCATAACTCTTCTGACGAGCTTGGGCCTTCTTCATATTATGGATTATTTTCTGAACCTTTTCTTCAGTTTCTTTTACCATATCAGGCCTAAAGAAATACCTTTCACCAGGTTCAGACCAATTTACCGGAGTACAACATCGTCGTCCATATAAAGCTTCAAAAGGTGCCATCTTGATACTTTCTTGATAGCTATTATTATATGAAAACTCCGCTAAGGGTAAACATTCATCCCATTTCTGTGAGAAATCCAGGACACATGCCCGCAGCATATCTTCGAGTATTTGATTAATCCTCTCAGTTTGTCCGCTGGTTTGGGGATGATATGCCGAACTGTGGAGCAGTTTAGTACCCAGGGATTTATGGAGTTCCTCCCAGAATTTGGATACAAATTGGGATCCACGATCCGACACTATGGTATTTGGAATACCATGCAAACTGAGAATGCGAGCAATGTATAATGCTGCATAAGTGGCCACAGAGTACTTTGCTTTGACAGGCAAGAAGTGGGCAACTTTTGTGAGTCGATCAACAATAACCCAGATAGAATCGTACCCTTTGGCAGTCCTGGGCAATCCCACAATGAAGTCCATACTTATGTCTTCCCATTTCCATGTTGGGATTGGCAAAGATTGTAATGGACCAGCAGTTTTCAAGTGTATGGCCTTGACACGTCTACAGGTGTCACATCTGGCCACATAGCGTGCAATCTCGATCTTCATTTTTGTCCACCAATAATATTGTTTCAAATCTTGGTACATCTTAGTGCTTCCGGGATGAATAGAGTAGCGACTAAGATGTGCTTCATCAAGAATTTGTTGGCGGATCTCTTCATTCTTCAGCACTACTATACGGTTATTGAACCATACAGTGCCTTGCTCATCTTCTTTGAAACATTTGGCTGTTCCAGCCCTTATCTTTTCTTGAATATGCTTCATACCCTCATTATCTTTTTGAGCATCAATTATCTTTTGCAAGAGAACTGACTCCAGCTTTAGCTGACTTAGGATTCCTTGTTGGACCATCCCCAGGTTTAGCTTTTCCATCTCTTGACATAAAGTATTTTCAGAGTTCTTCATCAGAAGACAGTGGCAGGAAACCTTACGGCTAAGTGCATCTGCCACAACATTGGCTTTGCCTGGGTGATAATGAATTTCCAATTCATAATCCTTAATAAGCTCAAGCCATCGTCTTTGTCTCATATTCAATTCTGACTGGGTGAAGATATACTTCAAGCTTTTATGGTCTGTATAAATGTGACAGACATTTCCCAGTAGATAATGACGCCAGATTTTTAGGGCATGAACCACAGCAGCTAGCTCCAGATCATGAGTTGGATAATGTTCCTCATGTCGGCGCAACTGCCTTGAAGCATATGCAATCACTCGGCCTTCTTGCATCAACACACAGCCGAGTCCACTGCCTGACGCATCACAATATACATCAAAAGGCTTGGTGATGTCCGGCTGAGCCAATACCGGAGCAGTGGTTAATAATGTCTTCAATTGTTCAAAGGCTTCTTTACACTTGGAAGACCAATTAAATTTACAATCATTTTTCAATAAACTTGTGATTGGTTTCACAAGCTTAGAAAAATCTGGTATAAATCTGCGATAATACCCAGCTAGTCCAAGAAAACTCCGGACTTGATGAACAGTGGTCGAAGGTTTCCATTCCAGAATATCCTTGACCTTGCTAGGATCTACCGCAATTCCCTTGGCAGATAAGATATGTCCTAGAAACTGAATTTCTTCCAGCCAAAAAACGCGCATTTGCTGAACTTGGCATATAGCTAATGTTCTCTTAGGCGCGTTAATACAATCCGCAAATGTTGAGCATGCTCCTCTTCATTTTTGGAATATATCAAGATATCGTCGATGAAGACCACCACGAACTTGTCCAACTCAGGCATAAAGACCGAGTTCATCAAATAAGTGAAATGGGCAGGAGCATTGGTCAATCCGAAAGACATTACCAGATATTCAAATAACCCATATCGCATAGTGAACGCGGTCTTTGGTATGTCCTCGGGCCGAATACGGATTTGATGATAGCCCGACCTGAGATCAATTTTGGAGAATACCCTCGCCCCGGTCAGTTGATCAAATAAGATATCAATCCTCGGAAGAGGGTACTTGTTCTTGATTGTGACCTCATTCAGGGGCCAATAATCCACGCACATTCGTAAAGTTTGATCCTTCTTTTTGACGAATATAGCTGGACAACCCCAAGGTGACGAGCTTGGCCGGATAAATCCTTTATCCAAGAGATCTTGTAATTGAATCTTCAATTCTGCCAACTCATTTGGAGGCATACGGTACGATCTTCGAGAAATTGGAGCCGTACCGGGCTTTAGCTCAATTACAAATTCCACATCCCGCTCAGGTGGCAATCCCGGCAGATCTTCGGGAAAGACATCGGGAAATTCGCACACTACCGGAATATCCTTGATTTCCGGTACTATGGCTTCATACACTCTACCAGTAGCTTGGGTTGGAATGGGGATAGGTATAAGAATTTCTTCTTGATTATAACTCAATCTGATAATTCTTTGATCAGTGTTGAGGATTGCTTTATACTTGGCCAACCAATTCATACCCAGAATAACATCTATATCCTGGCCTTTCAGAACTATCATATTAGTAAGGAAATCCCGTCCGGCCAAGGTTATGGGCACTTGATAGGCCACTTCTCTAGTAAAAATCTGTCCCCCAGGTGAGTGAATTTTAAATCCTTCTTTTGATTCATGACATGAAATGTGATGTTGCTCCACAAATTTCTTGCTAATGAAGGTATGCGAAGCACCAGAATCAAAAAGAATAATTGCAGGGTGACTGGCCACGGGAAACGTACTCATCATCACCGGCTCTCCTTCCGGTATAGTGGCCACCTGGGTGTAGTATACACGCCCTGTTTTCTTGGTATTCCTTCCCACAATATTCCCTTTGGGCTGAGTGGACTTCCCAGATCCTTGCTGAGCATTGGATTGATTTTGCTTGGGGTATGGGCAGTCTTTGATAAAATGTCCCGACTTGCCGCAGTTGAAACACCCAGTTGAAGAACTGGGCAAGGCAGGGAATCGAGTGCCTGGGGCACCCGGCTGATTTGGGGAAGTGGGGGTATTGTTGGGGCGAATAATAATGGGCTGTTTGAAAGGGAATGTTGGTGGACGAGAAAAGGTGCGGTTTTGGCTAGAAGGCTGGATGACGAACCGTTGCCTCTTCGCCTGGCCCTGATTAGGCCTCTCACCACTGAATCCCTTATTCTTCCTTGAACTTGCGTATTTTGCTTCCACAGATAAGGCTGTACTGACAGCCTTTCCATACGTGAGATCAATACACGTGGCCATCTTTCGCTGCAACCGGTCATTTAGACCCCTCATGAAACAGTTCCTTTTCTTCAAATCAGTATTCACCTGGTCGATGGCATACTGCGACAGGTGACTAAACTTGTTGAGATACTGATTGATGGTATCCCCTCCTTGTTTCAGTTTCATGAATTCCTCTTGTTTCATATGCAGCACCCCTTCAGGTATGTAGTGCTCACGGAAGGCTGCTTTAAATTCTTCCCAAGTGATTTGATAGTTGTCTGGTTGGATTGCCACAAAATTTCCCCACCAAGTGCTGGCAGGGCCACGCAGTTGCTGGGCCGCGAATAATGGCTTCTGCGTTTCAGAACAACGAAGAAGACCAAACTTTTGTTCAATGACCTGTATCCACTCGTCGGCTTCTAGCGGGTCTTCTGCCTTGGTGAATAGAGGTGGACGAGTTTCGGAGAAGTCCAGATAGGTGGTTTCACGGGGACCTTGCTGAAAACCCCTTCCAGCCTGCTGCTGGAACTGCTGTTGACCCGCCATTTCCCTAAGGAAGCGGGTATTGTCGGCGGTGGCATTTACCAAGGCGGCAATCGCCTTGGCTAGCGTGGGTGGAACCGGAGGTGGATTTGGGGTGACATCCCGACCCCCAGAAGTTCTAGCTGCGTCCTGTCCGCGAGTCCTGGTCGGCATCTGAGGCAAAAACATTCGAAATAAACATAATATGCCAAAGAGACCTTCCATTTTACATTACTATAAAAAGTAATGGTACAGACTCGATGTTACATAACAGGACACATTACCCAACATACAATACACTATCTATTGTACAATATTACAATCTACAATACTCTACTTTTACTTTTATTATTACACTGCTACATCTACTGCTGGTTACCCCTAGCAGCCTCATCATTAGGTGTGGGAGACCATTCATCGACCAACCTCATAGAAGGAGGGGGTTGAAAAAGGTCTAGCTCACCACCAAGCGCTTGTCCCATCACGTGGGAGGGTCCAGCTTCCGACTCAGCAGGATGTATGGGCTCACTGGGATGCAGTTGCGAATACAATACATGCACTTCCTCATGTAATGTATTGCAGTATGTCTGTAATTCTTCAACAGCCATGTTGAGCTCAGTTATACGAGCCTGAGCCCTTGCCTCCTTGGCCCATGCCAATGAACGAGATTGAACAACCCAATCGAGTGCCAAATTGTAACAACCACTTTGTAATTTGCTAGAAATAATACCAATAGAGAAACAATTTCTCTTTATGTGAGTTTGATCTTTACGCATCATCACATGTGAACACTATATTAAAAAAAAACAAATAAGTAATAAAAGGATATAGTATTAAATTGTGCATCATGCTGGGATTTTATTCTTGAGTGCATTTTGTGACAACATAAGATAATATGAAAATAAATATGATGAAGTCCAAAGTGGAATTTAAAACTTAAAAGAGATTCCAAAATTTAGAGAAGAGAGAAAGGAAAACCTAGATAAAAATAAAGAAATAATCATATTAAACCTCCTTTCATACTACTAAGTTTATTTTCAATATTTAATTTGAGTGTAAGTTCACATCACTGTTTAAATTCAAATTTGAATTTTTAAATAAAGGGAGAAGGAATCAGAAAAAAAAGGAAAATGAAAACAGAACCAACTGGGCTCGGTTAGCTCATTTCAGCCCACTTCCCCCTTTCCTGTGCGGCCCACTCCACTTGCGCGCAGTCACCGTCGCTGACATGGTGGGCCCACCTGTCAGCCAGACTTCGCGCGCTTGGCCTGCTGCTCCCGCGTCCTGGTCTCACTGTCTCGCGGAGCCCACTCGCCAGGCGAGATGCTCGGCCGCGCTCTCCTACTCGCAGTCCCTGCCTGGCGGGCCTGGGATGGCAGCTTCGTCTCCTCTCTGAACGGAATCCACGCGCATTCCGCCGCCGCCTCGATCGCATCGAGCTCCGAAGATCGCGTTGGCGCCATGACCACGTCCCCAACTGCGCCGCACGACCTGCCTGCCCCTATAACCAGGCGCGGGTTTGACTCAGCGTCACCATCACGAGGAACCCACACTCTCCCAACAGCCTCTCCCATAGCTGGGCGGCGCTGTTCATCCGTGGTGGGTGCTCCTGGCCTGGGGGGCTTGGCCGGCCCTCCCGGTTGCCCATGGCGTGCTCCCTCCACCGCGCCCCTACTTCCTCTCCTCACCACCTGCAGCAGACCTCGTGGGGGTACATCTGAGGCTCCCGTGCATACCATTCCCTTCCGCTAAGTGTCGCTGCCGTCGAAGTTCTTCGTCGCCGCTGTTTTGGGCTCTCGGTGTCTGGCTATTGCGGGTCACCATCTGGAGCGCTAGTGAACGAAGCATGGGTGAAGGAGGGTTTTGACGCCGCTGCTGTCAGGCTCGCCTGCACCAATGGCGCGCCGCCACTGCGTTGCCGCACCTCGCGGTCTGGGGAGCTCGTCGATCTACTACAGATGGTGAGCACTCTCAACACTCCGCCTTGCTCCTATCCTTGCGTAGCACATCTCGGGTTGGGGAATAGTGGTCAGAGGGCCGGATTCGCCGTTCGCCGGCGAGCAGACATCATGAAGAGAGAGAAAGGGGGATGGTAGAGCGCGGGGAGGAAGAAGAAAGAACCAGAGCCGTCCATCTCTGACCAAGGGTTAGGATTAGATCTTGGATTAGGCATCTCTGGGCCCTTGGATCGAAAGATAGTGGCCTAGATTTGTGCGCGCATGCCCTTTTGGGTCGGGCTCATCTCAACCGTTGATCTGGTCTCGGATGGGCAGGATTCGAGCATGGGCGTGGACGAGTCGCTGGCCATTGATCCTAGATCTAATGGTCGACGTTGTATGCCGGTTCATTAAGGGGAGGGTCTAATCTGGTTCGGTGGTTGACGATCCAACGGCTTAGATCATCCGGTACCCCTTCAGCGAGGCGGTTTTCTAAAAGAACCCTGTAGAATCCATTAATCAACCCGCCGTCCATATTAAAGGTAGTCTGAGTCTGTGGGTTTATTTGCGCCGTGGCCCCTGCCTTCTCTGGTTATCTTGTGCCCGGTCCAGAAAAATATAAAATTCAGTAAAAGTGATTAGGAAATGATTTTTAATGTGAAAATAAATGCTAGAATTTGTTTAACCCCTAGAAAATCCATATTAAGTCCGAATTAGTTCATTCCAGTTCCTATAATTTTATAATATTATTGTTTATCAAATAGTACCTCTGTTTTTATATGAAAGTCACATTAAAATTTATATCCTAATTAATCTTATATCAAAATACATAAAACACTAGGAAATTCATAACTCCTCCGTTTTAACTCCGAATTGATCCGTTCAAGTTGTGTTAGTCTCGTAGCGGCGTGTAGATCATTATTATTCAGTTTCTTCTTATGTTTGGTGTGATGTTAATTTTATCTATACCATGTTTGTTTGTATTGCTACGACTAGCGCGAGGACACGTGTCATCTGAAAAGCAAGTTGGTACCTGGAATCTCAAGTGCCAGGCAAGTTGTGCCCTTGATTCACTTTTGTTACCCAATAATGTTCTTTATAATCATTTACCATGCATAGGTTTAACTTTGATGGGACCCGATAGGTCACCCTAGATTGTTTATCTCATTACCTTGTTTACCCCTGAATCACTTGGGTAGTTTATGCTATTGCTTTACGTGGTTTTTGGGTTAATATTTCATTATATCCATGTTCCAGTTATTTTGTTATTCTATTTATGTTCATGTCAAGATCATTATGTTATTGTTAATTGGAACATGGAGCTTAACTTGAGAACCACGTGCCACCACAAGGGAGGAATGGGACCCCTTGGCTGACTAATTAGGAAAGCTAGTGGAAGACTACCTTACCCGAAAGGGGCAAGGGCAGTAGGGGAGTGGTCAGTGTAGGGAGGTCCCTGGTTGATTTTGCTGTGATGGCGGTCAGCCAGGAACCCTGCATTGGAACTTCCTATAAACTGTAGCGGGTTTTCGGAAGCTAGTGGAACTTTGTAAAGGCCTCGTAGTGGATCCCTAGCCATTCACCTTGGTAGTGTCTAAGGGCCTAGCTAACCCTGGCGACATGGGAAACACGACTTGTGGGTAAAGGGTACAACCTCTGCAGAGTGTAAAACTGGTATACTAGCCGAGCTCACGGTCATGAGCGGCTCAGGACTCTCCGATGATTAAATTATGGAACCTAAACTCAATTTGTCATTTGCATTTGCATGGGATTTGTTATTAATTGTGTTCTATTATTTTATTATGGTTTGGTATTTACTTACACTTAGTAACTGCTAATAAAAGTTTGACCAGCTACTTAAAAGCAATGCTCAGCTTTAACCTCTATTGTTGATCAGCCTTACACTTCATGAACTCCCACCTTTGGCGAGTTCATGTCACATTATTCCCCACAACTTGTTGAGCGATGAACATGTGTGAGCTCACCCTTGCTGTCTCACACCCCCCCCACAGGAGAAGAACAGGTGGTTTTAAGTGGAGTCAAGTATCGAGGAGTTTGATCCGATCTAGGTGGCGTTTCTCAGTTGACATTGGCGCCGACGATCCTTAGTTCGTTTTATATTTATAATTTATTTTGTAAGTCTTCCGCTATGTAATAAATACTCTGATGTTTTATGACATTTATCTCTATACACTCTGTTATTATATATGTTGTCTTCTTGGCGCATGTATGAGATGCACCTGGCTTTGTTCCTTAAAGCCGGGTGTGACAGAAGTGGTATCAGAGGAAATGTTGACTGTAGGACGAAACCTAGATAGAAATGGACAAAACCCTTATCTACTTACCTTACTCTGATTCTTTCTATACTTATCTTATCTTGATCCTGTCTCACCTTTTGTTGTTCTACTCTGATCATTCTTACCTTTTCTACTCTGAGACAAGATGAATTTCACACCTTGGAATCCCTACCCCTATGACATTTTTAAGAGATAGGAAGCCTAAGACAAAATTAAAACTATTTTCTCTATTAAAATTGTTGGTTGATTGTTCTGATGATAAATGTTTGATTTGCTTCTTTGGTTGATTGCAACATTATAGTTGGGCATCTTTGCATGTACCACTATAAGGTAATGTATTAGCTTTAGTGGATAACACACTAATCTACATAGCTAATAAATCCCCCGCAGTAACAATCATCGTAATTACTCGCCTTGTCTACAATTCTTCCTTTCTTACCCTGTGTTTCTAACCCAGATGGACTACCCCTATAGTGTTAGAAGAGAGCACTATAGATGTGATCCTTGGTATGTCATAGTTAAGAAAGGCAAAGGCAGTTTATACACTGTGCTAAGGGAACCGTAGAACTCACCAGTTCCAAAGGACAAAAATTTGAAGTTGAGTTGGTCATTGATTTCTCACCTGGAACCGCCCCTATTTCTAAACGGCCATATAGGATGTCCGTAGAGGAGTTGAAGGAACTTAAGAAGCAATTAACTGAGTTACAAGAAGCTAGGTATATTCGTCCGAGTTCCTCACCATGGGGAGCGCCGGTTTTGTTTGTACAGAAGAAAGATGGATCGCAAGGGATGTGTGTGGATTATAGGACCCTTAATGATGTTACTGTGAAGAACAAGTATCCATTACCTCGTACTGAGGATTTGTTTGATCAGATGAGAGGAGCAAGGGTATTCTCAAAGATTGATCGCCGACCGGGTTACCATCAAATGAAGATTAGGCCATCGGATATTCCCAAGACGGATTTCTCGACTCGATATGGATTATATGAGTTCACTGTTATGTCATTTGGACTAACTAATGCACCAGCCTATTTTATGGATCTAAAGAATAAGGTGTTCATAATCTGGACAGATTCGTCGTAGTGTTCATCGACAATATTCTTATTTATTCCAAGAGTGATAGTGATTATGAGGAACAGCTGAGATTGGTGCTACAGAAGTTACGAGATAATCAACTCTATGCCAAGTTTAGCAAATGCGAGTTTTGGATTGACGAGGTGTCATTCCTTGGACATATCATTTCTAATGGAGGAATATTAGTGGATCCTGCTAAAGTCAAGGAGATAGTGGCGTGGGGCACACCCACTACAGTTATGGAGGTCCGGAGTTTCTTGGGACTTGCAGGATATTATCGAAGATTTACTGAAGGATTTTCTAAGATTGCTAAGTCTATCACCTCACTTCTGGAGAAGGGAAGAGAGTTTAAGTGGGATGAGAAGTGCCAAGATAGCTTGGATCAATTAAAGAAAAGATTGATGTCACCACCAGTGTTGGTTATGCCAGATCTACAGAAGGGATTTGACATTTATTGTGATGCATGTGGCCAAGGCTTGGGCTGTGTGCTCATGCAAGAAGGACATGTGATCGCCTACGCGTCTCGTCAGTTGCGGAAACACGAGTTGAACTACCCCACGCATGACTTGGAACTGGCATCCGTTGTGCATGCGCTTGAGATATTGATACATTATATCATGGGAACCAAGTGTCAAGTGTACACGGATCATTAGAGTTTGAAGAACATATTCACACTGCAGGATCTCAACCTTAGGCAACGTCGTTGGAAGGAGCTTATTAAGGATTATGATTTGGAGATTCACTATCACCTGGGCAAGGCAAATTTGGTTGTAGATGCCTTGAGTCGAAAGGAGCATGTTCATTCAGCTGTTGTTGCCCAGCTACCTGATGAGATTGTTGAGGATTTCAGGAGACTTAACCTGGGGATAGTTGCTCACATGGAAGGAGTTATTATTGATGTGGAATATACCTTGGAGTAAGAAATCCGTAAAGGTCAAATTAATGATGCTAAAATAAAAGAGATTAAGGATCTGATTACTGAAGGTCGAGTTCCGAAATTTACGGAAGATGAGCAAGGCACAGTATGGTTCAAGGATCGGATATGTGTCCCTGAGATTGACAGCCTTCGTGAGACTATACTGAAGGAAGCCCATGACTTGGATTATTCTATTCGTCCTGGTAGTACGAAGATGTATCAGGATTTGAAGTATAAGTCCTGGTGGTAGAAATTGAAGAGAGATGTGGCTGCACATGTGGCTATGTGTGATGCGTGTCAAAGAGTTAAGGCTGAACACCAGAGGCCAGCTGGACTATTGCACCCACTAAAGATACCCGAGGAAGTGGGAAGAGATTGGTATGGACTTCATTACTGGGTTGCCTCGCCCCTCGAAAGGATACGATTTTATATGGGTTATTATGGATAGACTGACCAAAGTGGCTCATTTCATTCCGGTCAAGACTACTTATAAGGGATCTCAATTGGTAGAGTTATATATGACTCAGATTGTGTATTTACATGGAGCACCAAAGAAGATCGTTTTGGATAAGAGGATCACAGTTTACCTCCAGATTTTGGAAAAGTTTTCATGAGAATATGGATACAAAGTTGAATTTTAGTTTGGCCTACCATCCTCAGACTGATGGACAGACTGAAAGGACTAATTAAGTATTGGAAGATATGTTGAGAGCTTGTGCCCTTCAGCATGGTAGTAGTTGGAACAAGAGTCTACCTTATACTGAGTTCTCACATAATAATAGTTACGAGGTCAGTCCGAAGATGTCACCGTTCAAGGCTTTATATGGCAGGAAATGCAGGACTCCTCTATTTTTGGACCAGAATAGAGAAAGCTAGTTCTTTGGACCTGAACTTATTCAAGAGGCAGAAGAAGGAGTCCATATAATTCGAGAGAATTTGAGGGTAGCTCAGACCAGACAAAAAAAGCTATGCGGATAATAGAAGAAGACCACTGGAATTTGAGGAAGGAGATTATGTGTACCTCAAGGTGTCACCACTTCGTGGAATGAGGAGATTTAAAGTTAAGAGCAAATTGTTCCCTCACTTTATTGGACCATTCTGAGTTTTTAGGCAAGTTGGAAAGATGGCCTATCAACTCGAGCTACCTGATAATCTATCTGATGTGCATAATGTATTCTATGTGTCTCAACTTAAGAAGTGTCTCCGTGTCCCTGAGGAACAGTTACCAATGGGAGAGCTCAGTGTTCAGGGTGGTTTGACTTACATGGAGTATTTGATCGAGATTCTTGATACTTTAGCTAGAGTTACAAGAAATAAGGTGATAAAGATGTGTAAAGTGCAATGGAGTCACCATGGAGAAGATGAGGCAACATGGGAAAGAGAAGAAGAGCTTCGCCTAGATTTTCCCCATCTTTTCTCTAGACCTTCCTAAATCTCGAGGACGAGATTCTTTTTAAGGAGGGTAGGATTTGTAACAACCACTTTGTAATTTGCTAGAAATAATACCAATAGAGAAACAATTTCTCTTTATGTGAGTTTGATCTTTACGCATCATCACATGTGAACACTATATTAAAAAAAACAAATAAGTAATAAAAGGATATAGTATTAAATTGTGCATCATGCTGGGATTTTATTCTTGAGTGCATTTTGTGACAACATAAGATAATATGAAAATAAATATGATGAAGTCCAAAGTGGAATTTAAAACTTAAAAGAGATTCCAAAATTTAGAGAAGAGAGAAAGGAAAACCTAGATAAAAATAAAGAAATAATCATATTAAACCTCCTTTCATACTACTAAGTTTATTTTCAATATTTAATTTGAGTGTAAGTTCACATCACTGTTTAAATTCAAATTTGAATTTTTAAATAAAGGGAGAAGGAATCAGAAAAAAAAGGAAAATGAAAACAGAACCAACTGGGCTCGGTTAGCTCATTTCAGCCCACTTCCCCCTTTCCTGCGCGGCCCACTCCACTTGCGCGCAGTCACCGTCGCTGACATGGTGGGCCCACCTGTCAGCCAGACTTCGCGCGCTTGGCCTGCTGCTCCCACGTCCTGGTCTCACTGTCTCGCGGAGCCCACTCGCCAGGCGAGATGCTCGGCCGCGCTCTCCTACTCGCAGTCCCTGCCTGGCGGGCCTGGGATGGCAGCTTCGTCTCCTCTCTGAACGGAATCCACGCGCATTCCGCCGCCGCCTCGATCGCATCGAGCTCCGAAGATCGCGTTGGCGCCATGACCACGTCCCCAACTGCGCCGCACGACCTGCCTGCCCCTATAACCAGGCGCGGGTTTGACTCAGCGTCACCATCACGAGGAACCCACACTCTCCCAACAGCCTCTCCCATAGCTGGGCGGCGCCGTTCATCCGTGGTGGGTGCTCCTGGCCTGGGGAGCTTGGCCGGCCCTCCCGGTTGCCCATGGCGTGCTCCCTCCACCGCGCCCCTACTTCCTCTCCTCACCACCTGCAGCAGACCTCGTGGGGGTACATCTGAGGCTCCCGTGCATACCATTCCCTTCCGCTAAGTGTCGCTGTCGTCGAAGTTCTTCGTCGCCGCTGTTTTGGGCTCTCGGTGTCTGGCTATTGCGGGTCACCATCTAGAGCGCTAGTGAACGAAGCATGGGTGAAGGAGGGTTTTGACGCCGCTGCTGTCAGGCTCGCCTGCACCAATGGCGCGCCGCCGCTGCGTTGCCGCACCTCGCGGTCTGGGGAGCTCGTCGATCTACTGCAGATGGTGAGCACTCTCAACACTCCGCCTTGCTCCTATCCTTGCGTAGCACATCTCGGGTTGGGGAATAGTGGTCAGAGGGCCGGATTCGCCGTTCGCCGGCGAGCAGACATCATGAAGAGAGAGAAAGGGGGATGGTAGAGCGCGGGGAGGAAGAAGAAAGAACCAGAGCCGTCCATCTCTGACCAAGGGTTAGGATTAGATCTAGGATTAGGCATCTCTGGGCCCTTGGATCGAAAGATAGTGGCCTAGATTTGTGCGCGCATGCCCTTTTGGGTCGGGCTCATCTCAACCGTTGATCTGGTCTCGGATGGGCAGGATTCGAGCATGGGCGTGGACGAGTCGCTGGCCATTGATCCTAGATCTAATGGTCGACGTTGTATGCCGGTTCATTAAGGGGAGGGTCTAATCTGGTTCGGTGGTTGACGATCCAACGGCTTAGATCATCCGGTACCCCTTCAGCGAGGCGGTTTTCTAAAAGAACCCTGTAGAATCCATTAATCAACCCGCCGTCCATATTAAAGGTAGTCTGAGTCTGTGGGTTTATTTGCGCCGTGGCCCCTGCCTTCTCTGGTTATCTTGTGCCCGGTCCAGAAAAATATAAAATTCAGTAAAAGTGATTAGGAAATGATTTTTAATGTGAAAATAAATGCTAGAATTTGTTTAACCCCTAGAAAATCCATATTAAGTCCGAATTAGTTCATTCCAGTTCCTATAATTTTATAATATTATTGTTTATCAAATAGTACCTCTGTTTTTATATGAAAGTCACATTAAAATTTATATCCTAATTAATCTTATATCAAAATACATAAAACACTAGGAAATTCATAACTCCTCCGTTTTAACTCCGAATTGATCCGTTCAAGTTGTGTTAGTCTCGTAGCGGCGTGTAGATCATTATTATTCAGTTTCTTCTTATGTTTGGTGTGATGTTAATTTTATCTATACCATGTTTGTTTGTATTGCTACGACTAGCGCGAGGACACGTGTCATCTGAAAAGCAAGTTGGTACCTGGAATCTCAAGTGCCAGGCAAGTTGTGCCCTTGATTCACTTTTGTTACCCAATAATGTTCTTTATAATCATTTACCATGCATAGGTTTAACTTTGATGGGACCCGATAGGTCACCCTAGATTGTTTATCTCATTACCTTGTTTACCCCTGAATCACTTGGGTAGTTTATGCTATTGCTTTACGTGGTTTTTGGGTTAATATTTCATTATATCCATGTTCCAGTTATTTTGTTATTCTATTTATGTTCATGTCAAGATCATTATGTTATTGTTAATTGGAACATGGAGCTTAACTTGAGAACCACGTGCCACCACAAGGGAGGAATGGGACCCCTTGGCTGACTAATTAGGAAAGCTAGTGGAAGACTACCTTACCCGAAAGGGGCAAGGGCGGTAGGGGAGTGGTCAGTGTAGGGAGGTCCCTGGTTGATTTTGCTGCGATGGCGGTCAGCCAGGAACCCTGCATTGGAACTTCCTATAACTGTAGCGGGTTTTCGGAAGCTAGTGGAACTTTGTAAAGGCCTCGTAGTGGATCCCTAGCCATTCACCTTGGTAGTGTCTAAGGGCCTAGCTAACCCTGGCGACATGGGAAACACGACTTGTGGGTAAAGGGTACAACCTCTGCAGAGTGTAAAACTGGTATACTAGCCGAGCTCACAGTCATGAGCGGCTCAGGACTCTCCGATGATTAAATTATGGAACCTAAACTCAATTTGTCATTTGCATTTGCATGGGATTTGTTATTAATTGTGTTCTATTATTTTATTATGGTTTGGTATTTACTTACACTTAGTAACTGCTAATAAAAGTTTGACCAGCTACTTAAAAGCAATGCTCAGCTTTAACCTCTATTGTTGATCAGCCTTACACTTCATGAACTCCCACCTTTGGCGAGTTCATGTCACATTATTCCCCACAACTTGTTGAGCGATGAACATGTGTGAGCTCACCCTTGCTGTCTCACACCCCCCCCCCACAGGAGAAGAACAGGTGGTTTCAAGTGGAGTCAAGTATCGAGGAGTTTGATCCGATCTAGGTGGCGTTTCTCAGTTGACATTGGCGCCGACGATCCTTAGTTCGTTTTATATTTATAATTTATTTTGTAAGTCTTCCGCTATGTAATAAATACTCTGATGTTTTATGACATTTATCTCTATACACTCTGTTATTATATATGTTGTCTTCTTGGCGCATGTATGAGATGCACCTGGCTTTGTTCCTTAAAGCCGGGTGTGACACAAATCCCGATCTGCCAGCTGGTCTTGTAGATGGCGAACGTCTCTTCGTAGCTCATTTATACGGTCACCATCTCCAATCCATATGGCTGTCCTGCGGCGGAGTTCCGTTTGGAGCCTGCTTACTTCTGCTTCCAGATCCCCTATAGGATCATTGCTTCCGCTACTACTATCTACATCTCGCGGAGCAAGTTGATGTCGAGGTACTCCAATGGGTCCAGTCGACTTACGCGCAGTTTTTCTCGTGCGCGGCGGCATTTCTCTAAGGGGGAAATTTATTAGTACAATTCTTAGCATGATGCATGAATAATTACAGAATCAATCTTGATTCAACCTTCTATACATTGCACTCTTCCTACCTGGTCTTTATAGATTCTTCAGATATAAGGGATAAGAAAGGAAGAAATCTTTGTAGGTAAGTCTTTCCTTTGAAATCCTTTTGAATATGCCTTGTAATATCTGCAAAGAAGGGCTTCGCTCCGATACCAGCTGTGACGGAACCTTCCAAGTCATTAGGCCCACCTACGGTTGTCCTTGTCCAACAGACATCAGGCAACCCCGTAGATGTTCCTGAATCACTTGATAAGTTTGGTATCTTTCCTTACCTTTCCAGGAACGTTTCACCCGTCTTGCAGACATTACAGAACATCAGAGATATCGAAATGCGGAAGTGATTACATAAACTTACATTTATTAACAAGTAAGATTAGGTTATTTATTACAGACCAGAAAATATAAATGAGTGCAGAGTAGTATTATTACATACCAAGGGAGGCAAAAACTCCTCCCATAAAAGTTTATACACAAAAGTTTTTATGGAGGACCATGTCCTCCCGCATCTTCATTCCTGATTTTCATCCTGGGGAACCACCTTGGTACAAAAGCAACAGAAATCTGCTGCTCCCTCACCTAAAAACAACGAGGGAATAAACCCTGAGTATGGAATTATTCAGCAAGTCTTACCCGACTAAAGAAAAAGACTCTCAAGGGTATGCTGGTTATAAGGGAGTCAAGGAGTGGCTTATCAAGAATCAAAGACTCTGTTTTTGCAGAAAAGCTTACTATGAGTGGATCCTTAAAAATCCAGTTTTATTTTCAGGTTAAGTAAAGTTACCTGCATCTAAAGTTCCTTCTACCCTAGTTCAAACACTTGTCCTGAACTAGCCAGTTTCTCTTCCATTCCTTTATCTTTAGTGGATTGCTACGTATAGGGCAGTGACCAAGTCTTCATAACCGCGAAGGTACGGCGATCCGAATCGATTATACTCAGCTGAGGGTCTCCAATCACACGACATATGTAGCACTTAACCCTTGCATATGTCAACCCGCCACCGGGGTTCTTAAGACCAGATTAGGTTCACGCAAACCGAGAGCACAGATACACCACCGTCCAGCCTCTTGCCACGGAGGGTACACGCTACTCTCGCCACCGCTCCACGCCCATTTCGTGTTATCTTATTCTGGCCTTAGTCTGCCCGAGGCAAGGCTTACCCATGACGAGGCATGTGACCAGTTAAAGGGTCCTCGGTCAGCAAGCCTACATCGACACGGTCCTTAATCGACACAGACGGAGACACTACACCGAGACTCTCTTCTCGTGCAAGTCACCCGCCCGGTCTCAGCTTAATCATTTACCCAAAAACTTGGTACCTGACAGAGGTACATCTTTTCCGATGTTGAACCCATCATGGCCATGATGGATCCACCATCAAGTTTTATTTTCAAAAACATCCCTCCCTCTTTGTCAATCATCTTTTGTAAACAAAACCTTTTGTTTTGCTAGAGCAATACTAAGCATAGTAAAAACCTTTTATAAAGCAGGGTATCAAGGAAGGTAATCAAAAATCAAGGAAGGTAATGCAGGAATTGTTTAAGCATTCAACCCATATCACTTAATGCATCAATCAAGTGAGAAAAATTTTAAAAACATCAAGGGAGGTGGCAAATGCACCGGGGCTTGCCTTCGTTAACAGGTGAGTCTGGCTCGGATCCACAGATATCAAAGTAAAAGCAGTTGCCTACTTGAGAATCCGAGGGTGGTGGTGTCCCTTCTTCGGTGACTTCTGCTTCTTCTTCACGTTCTAACATAACCATACATATATATATATATATAAGAATGGATGCCATGGGATGCTTATGAGAATGCAAAGATAATATAAACTTATTATCTAAGTCTTGAATACAACTTTCCTTCACGGAACTCCGAGAACTTAGGGTTTTCGGAGTCGGTAAAGGAGTTCATAAGGCAGGGGGGGTGGTTTTGGGTTCTAAGTATCAAACAAAGTCCAAATCAATCCAAACCCTACCCAAGGCTTCTAAATAATATAAGGAACTCATATAAAAATTTTGAGCATTTTTGGAATTACCATTTATCTTTTAAAAATCCAGAACTACTTCTTTAAGCTCCTTAAAATGCCCTAAAATTCTTTGTTTAAACTAAAAATCATGAAACTATTTTTATTAAATTCTAGGGAAAATAAGGAATCTAGGAAAATTGGTTTCACAATTTTATCATTTTTCTACAATTTTCTAAAATTGTTTTGGCTCTGGAGTAAAAAGAAAAGGAAAAAGGAATGAATAGTGCTGGGCCAGAAGTAGCCCATATGGCCCAGCCATCAGAGGAAACGAAAGCGCCCGTGCCCGCGTCCTGGCAACTTTACAGAAAAACCCTGAGCAGACGAATAACTCGAAGCGGGGTCGTTCACTATTGCACAGAGTCACTGACAGATTGCAGTTAGGTCCCCAAGCTTCTATTCCTTCACAGACCGAGGTCCACGACGGTGCTCCGCCCGGTAGAGCTCCGGCGAGGTTCTGGACCGGCCGATTGGGGCTACGGCTGGGTTCTCCGAGCGGCGGACATGAAATCGGGGCTAGTCTGACCATTTCCCCCAACCTAATTGCAGCTAAGACCAACCATGGAGCTCTAGCCACGGTGACCGAGAATGTCGCGGATGGATGAAGGTGTTCCCGGTGATTCATGGCAACTTAGCTCAATCAAAGGGGTCAAGGAGCTTGAGAGGAGCTGAGGGATGCTAGAACAAGCAGCAGAGGGACTAGAGCTTACCTAATTCGAGCTGGCCACGGTGAGCTTGATTCACGGCGGCGGAAAGTGAATTTGGGGGGAATTGGAAATTCTCGAGCCCTGGTGAATGACTGTGGCTGATTAACGGTGGCTGGTTGGCTGACGACCTTGCGGAGCTAGTTGTGGCCTCAATTTATAGGAAGGACGGGCGGTGGCGATCAATTTGAGTGGAGAGTGGAGACGGCCGGAGATGAGGAAGAACTCTAGGCGTGGTGAATACGTGTCTAGTAGCGTGGCAGTGATTCCGGCGATCGACGGAGAGCTGCTAAGGTTTACAGCGATGCGGTGGAAAGGCTAAGCCACGCGGCGCACGGCCGGGAGGCGGAGGTTACCGGCGAGCACATCCATTCCGGCCGCAAAGAGGAAGAGAGTCACGAGGAGTCACCGGAGTGGCCTCCAGCTCACCGCCGGTGAGGATCCTATACCGTGTGTCCTTATCTGTTCATCTCGAGCATAAGCTGGGCCATCCACGGCACGAATCACGGCGAGGTCGGTCGTCGGCGGTGGGTTTGCTGGCGAGCTGATCTTCTTCAGTTACACACTGTACCATGGTGAACACCCCATCAGACAACCTGACAGAGCAAGTTCAGAGCAGTATTTCTCCAAAATTTCTATGGCAACATCCCCAAGTCTCTGCATCAAAGTTGTAGTGCTACATACCAGCTACAAATCGACTATAGGGATTAAACTTAGTTGAGTACTGGATCATGCTCAAAATTGAGCTTGAAGTGGATGTCAGTCTTCTGTTAGTCTGATTTTCAGACTGAACCAGCCTGACAGTCCAACTTTGGGCTGAATTATTTCCAAATTTCTCATAAGAACATAGCTTGCACTCTTAAGCAAAGTTGTTCACCTATAATTGGGCTACAACTTTGATGTGGTGACCTAGGGCAAATTCTCAATAATTTGGAAGATCCCATGCTCCAAAGTTGAGCTTACCAATCTGAAATTCAGACTTAGAGAAATCTCAATTGGAGGTCCTTTTTGCATTTAAGTCCAAAACTCCACATTTGGCTGTCAAGTCCACACATTTGTGAACCAAGGGACTTAAGAAACTTATTTGACTTGATTTTTGCACTTTAGACCAAAAGTGGACTAATTTTGCACTTAGGTCCCTAGGGTTTGGTTTTAGGGTTTTCCAGGGTTCTATTTAGGGTTTTTAGTATCCCAAGGGTATAAATGTGATTCAACTTGGTTTTTGGGGATATTTTATGACTTTTTCCCAAAAGCCTTAAGGTTTTTCTCATTTGGGTTAAGTTTTACCCCTTTAATCCCTATTTAGGGTTAAGTTCCCTAACCAGGGTCCCATTTGCAAAATACCAAAAACAATACACTTGTTTAAAATTTTTACCTAGTAAATGCACTCTAGATATGTCAAACATATGCAATGCCAATGTTTATGATGTCATGCTCAAGTTTTAGTTACAGTAACACCAGGGGTGTTACACGGCGGAAGGTGGCAGGGCCCACAACGACGACAAGAAGGAGGATCACAAGGCAGAGGAGTTCCCCGAGGTCCACGACTGCTTCATGATCTACGGTGGGCAAGTGGCGAACGCCTCGGCTCGGCACCGCAAGCGAGAGCGTCGGGAGGTCTGCTCGGTAAAGGTGGCGGCGCCAGTCTACCTAGACTGGTCCGACAAGCCCATCACCTTTGACCAGGGCGACCACCCCGACCGCGTGCCGAGCCCGGGGAAATATCCGCTCATTGTCGACCCCGTCATCAGCAATGTCAGGCTCACCAAGGTCCTCATGGACGGAGGTAGCAGCCTCAACATCATCTACGCCGAGACCCTCGGGCTCCTGCAGATCGATCTGTCCTCGATCTGGACAGGCGCGGCGCCTTTTCACAGGATCATCCCCGGGAAACGCGTCCAACCCCTCGGACAACTCGATCTGCCCGTCTGCTTCAGGACTCCCTCCAACTTCCGAAGGGAAACCCTCACGTTCGAGGTGTTCAGGTTCCGAGGAACCTACCACGCAGTACTGGGGAGGCCATGCTACGCCAAGTTCATGGTTGTCCCCAACTACACCTACCTCAAGCTCAAAATGTCGGGCCCCAACGGGGTCATCACCGTCGGCCCCAAGTACCGACATGCGTACGAATGCGACGTGGAGTGCGTGGAGTACGCTGAGGCCCTCGCCGAATCTGAGGCCCTCATCGCCGACATGGAGAGCCTCTCCAAAGAGGCGCTAGATGCGAAGCGCCACGCCGGCAACTTCGAGCCAGCAGAGACGGTTAAGACCGTCCCTCTCGACCCCAGCAACGACGTCTCCAAGCAAATACGGATCGGCTCCGAGCTCGACCCCAAATAGGAAGTAGTGCTCATCGACTTTCTCCGCGCAAACGCCGAAGTCTTTGCGTGGAGTTCCTCGGACATGCCTGGCATACCGAGGGATGTCGCCGAGCACTCGCTGGATATCCGAGCTGGAGCCCGACCCATGAAGCAGCCTCTGCTCCGATTCGACGAAGAAAACCGTAGAGCCATAGGCGAGGAGATCCACAAGCTAATGGCCGCAGGGTTCATCAAAGAGGTATTCCATCCCGAATGGCTTGCCAACCCTGTGCTTGTGAGAAAGAAAGGAGGGAAATGGCAGATGTGTGTAGACTACACTGGTCTAAACAAAGCATGTCCGAAGGTTCCCTACCCTCTGCCTCGCATCGATCAAATCATGGATTCCACTGCTGGGTGCGAAACTCTGTCTTTCCTCGATGCCTACTTAGGGTATCACCAAATCAGGATGAAAGAGTCCGACCAGCTCGCGACTTCTTTCATCACACCTTTTGGCATGTACTGCTACGTTACTATGCCATTTGGTTTGAGGAATGTGGGTGCGACATACCAAAGGTGCATGAACCACATGTTCGGAGAGCACATTGGTCGGACCGTCGAGGCTTACGTCGATGACATCGTAGTCAAGACGAGGAAAGCCTCCGACCACCTCTTCGACCTTGAAACGACATTCAAGTGTCTCAAGGCGAAAGGCGTAAAACTCAATCCCGAGAAGTGCGTCTTCGGGGTCCCCCGAGGCATGCTCCTGGGGTTCATCGTCTCCGAGCGGGGCATCGAGGCCAACCCGGAGAAAATCGCGGCCATCACCAACATGGGGCCCATCAAGGACTTGAAAGGCGTACAGAGGGTCATGGGATGCCTTGCGGCTCTGAGCCGCTTCATCTCGCGCCTCGGTGAAAGAGGCCTACCTCTGTACCACCTCTTAAGAAAGACCGAGTGCTTCACTTGGACCCCCGAGGCCGAGGAAGCCCTCGGGAACCTGAAGGCGCTCCTTATGAACGCACCCATTCTAGTGCCTCTCGCTGCTGGAGAAGCCCTCTTGATCTACGTCGCCGCTACCACTCAGGTGGTCAGTGCCGCGATCGTGGTCGAAAGACGAGAAGAAGGGCATGTATTGCCTGTCCAGAGGCCGGTCTACTTCATTAGTGAGGTACTGTCCGAGACCAAGATCCGCTACCCACAAATTCAGAAGCTGCTATACACGGTGATTCTGACGCGGCGGAAGTTGTGACACTACTTCGAGTCTCATCCGGTGACTGTGGTGTCATCCTTCCCCCTAAGGGAGATCATCCAGTGCCGAAAGGCCTCGGGTAGGATTGCAACGTGGGCGGTGGAAATCATAGGCGAGACAATCTCGTTCGCCCCTCAGAAGGCCATCAAGTCCCAAGTCTTGGCGGACTTTGTGGCTGAATGGGTCGACACCTAGCTCCCGGCAGCTCCGATCCAACTGGAACTCTGGACCATGTTTTTCGACGGGTCGCTGATGAAAACAGGGGCAGGCGCGGGCCTACTCTTCATCTCACCCCTCGGGAAGCACCTCCGCTACGTGCTGCGCCTCCATTTCTCGGCGTCCAACAATGTGGCCGAGTATGAGGTTCTGGTTAACGGGTTGCGCATCGCCATCGAGCTAGGGGTCCGACGCCTCGACGCTCGCGGTGACTCACAGCTTGTCATCGACCAAGTCATGAAGAACTCCCATTGCCGCGACCCGAAGATGGAAGCCTACTGCGACGAAGTCCGGCGCCTGGAGGACAAGTTCTATGGGCTCGAGGTCAACCACGTCGCTCGGCGGTACAACGAAACTGCGGACGAGCTGGCGAAGATAGCTTCAGCACGAACAACGGTTCCCCCAAACGTCTTCTCCTGGGACCTACATCAACCCTCAGTCAAGACCAACGACACGCCCGAGCCCGAGAAGGTCTCGGCCCTGCCCGAGGCGCCCTCGGCTCAGCCCGAGGCACCCTCGGCCCCCGAGGGTGAGGCGCTGCGCGTCGAGGGAGAGCAAAATGGGGTCCTGCCTGATCGAGACTGGCAGACCCCGTACCTGCAATATCTCCACCGAGGAGAGCTGCCCCTCGACCGAGCCGAAGCATGGCGACTGGCGCGGCGTGCCAAGTCATTCGTCTTGCTAGGTGACGGGAAGGAGCTCTACCACCGCAGCCCCTCCGGCATCCTCCAGCGATGCATATCCATCGCCGAAGGCTAGGAGCCTTTACAAGAAATACACTCGGGGGCTTGCGGTCACCACACAGCGCCTCGAGCCCTTGTTGGAAACGCTTTCCGACAAGGTTTCTACTGGCCGACGCCACTAGAATTGTCCGCACCTGCCAAGGGTGTCAATTCTACGCAAGGCAGACGCACCTACCCGCTCAGGCTCTGCAAACAATACCCATCACCTGGTCATTTACTGTGTGGGGTCTGGACCTCGTTGGTCCCTTGCAGAAGGCACCTGGGGGCTACACGCACCTACTAGTTGCCATTGACAAATTCTCCAAGTGGATCGAGGTCCGACCCCTAAACAGCATCACGTCCGAACAGGCGGTGGCATTCTTCACCAACATCATCCATCGCTTCGGGGTCCCGAACTCCATCATCACCGACAATGGCACCCAGTTCACCGGCAGAAAGTTCCTGGACTTCTGCAAGGATCACCACATCCGGGTGGACTAGGCCGCCATGGCACACCCCATGACGAATGGGCAGGTAGAACGTGCCAACGGCATGATTCTCCAAGGATTCAAGCCGAGGATCTACAACGACCTCCACAAGTTCGGCAGGCGATGGATGAAGGAACTCCCCTTGGTGGTCTGGAGCCTGAGGACAACGCCAAGTCGAGCCACAGGCTTCACACCATTCTTTCTAGTCTATGGGGTCGAGGCCATCTTGCCCACAGACTTAGAATACGGTTCCCCAAGGACGAGGGCCTACGACGACCGACGCAACCAGACTAACCGAGAAGACTCACTGGACCAGCTGGAAGAGGCTTGGGATGTGGCCCTACTACACTCGGCGTGGTATCAGCAGTCCCTGCGACGCTACCACGCCCGAGGGGTTTGGTCCCGAGACCTCCAGGTGGGCAACTTGGTGCTTCAACTATGACAAGACGCCCGAGGGCGGCACAAGCTCACGCCTCCCTGGGAAGGGCCATTCATCATCGCAAAGATTTTGAAGCCCGGAACATACAAGCTGGCCAACAGTCAAGGCGAGGTCTATAGCAACGCTTGGAACATCCGACAGCTACGTCATTTCTACCCTTGAAATGTTTTCAAGTCGTTCATACACCTCGTTTACATACGCCAACAAAGTCTAACCATCAAGGAAGGGTCAGCCTTGCCTCAGTAAAGCCCGACCCTCCCTCGGGGGCTAGAAGGGGGAACCCCCTCCGCGTCAAAATTTTCCTCAAAAAAAGTCTTTCTGCCAGAATATCTTTCGTGCTTTTCGACTACCTCGATAGTGGGATCATGAAAACGACGGAGTACACGTAAGCAGGCAAGGCCGACCGAGCCGAGGGACTCCTACGCCTCCGGGATACGGATACCTCACTCATCACCTTCTGTGAGAAGTAACTCTCGTTCGGATGAGCGATCCTGCTGACCGAACAAGCCTTAACGCTCAAAAGACTTTCTGCCGAAACGGTTTTTCGGGTTTTCTCGGCTACGTCGATAATAGAATCCCACGGACGAGCAAGAGTACACGTAAGCGGCAAGGCCGACCGAGCCGAGGGATTCCTACGCCTCCGGGATACGGATACCTCACTCATCACCTTCCGTGAGAAGTAACTCTAGCTCGAATAAACGATTCTGCTACCGACAAGCAAGCCCTAATACTCGAAACAAGAGGAAAAGAAACACAGCTTTACAACGCGACGACAGTATGTTTGGGCCTCGACGGCCGCAAAAAACATATGCATACTACAGGCGAACCGATCCTGCAGGCTCAGACGTCGATGGAGGGGGAGCAGCAGCACCCTCGGCGTCAACTCCACCATCGGCGAAGTCCGACCGAGCCTCGGACGGCAACACGGGCGAAGGATCTCCACCCCCAGAAGCTGGAAGAAGGAGTGGGATGCCAGCCCACGCCGAGGCAGGCCCCGGCTTGCCTCGCCCTCTGCCCCAGCAAGGATGATGAAGATCCTTGAAGCTGAGGGCGGGGCAGAGGCCGCAGCCCGGCTCGCTTCTCCCCACCATCGAACTGGTGGTCATCGTCTTGGGTGACCACAGGCGAGGGGATGCAGCCGGGCTGCCTGATGAAAATCCTTGAAGCCGAGCGATGGCTGAAAGGTACTAACTTCCACGAAGTTGCGTTCCTCCAACGATAGCAAGACGAAAGTGACGCGAGCGCTCCCCATCCGGGGGCTCGGAAGGTGGAAGGACGCGATACATGGAGTGCGAAGACATGGTTGCCGTCCAAGGGGGTCACCCTCCTTTTAAAGGCGACTCTCCCCACTTGCGTCCTCAGCCGTCGCGGGCTGAGTTTTCACCAACATGCTCCAAGGTCCTCCCCCTACGACACGGGGGCTGGGTCCCACGCGTCATGCAAGATGGCCCAGGACAGAAGAAGCCAAACTGCCGCGCGCGGAGCGCACAACAGCCCAGCGGTTACAAGCATTCCTCCACTATCGCCCTGGGCCAGCGGGTGAAAGGGCGGACCGCCATGCAGACGGCATGCAACCGCACCAAGGGGGTGCACCCCTTTCGACTTCGATGCGTCCAGCATGGAGGTCCAGGCCCACACATCATGTAACCGGCGCGCCGGTTACTACGTGCGAGAAACTGCACCGCCACTCGCGCCAGTACCGCGCCTTCTCGACTGCGGGGTCGGTGCCGCGGCTCGAGGCAACCCCGCACATGACCCAACAGTGCCAACCGAGCACATCAGTCACGGGTCAATCAGCCACGGGAGAAGGCGCGACGGTCGATATGGCCAGAAATGGGCCGGCAGTAATGGCGGCAGCAGGCTCACATCCCCTCTAGGGACAGTGAGAGAGCCCTCTCCCACGGCGTGAAGACGATGTGCCCGTGTTCCGTTCCTCGAACGGCTCGCGCACGCACAACGGCTGCCCCGGCAACCACTCGTCTCATCGCATTAACTCTGCGGCAGGGCAGGCGGCACCTTTGGCAGGCGAAGCGGGCGACGCTTCACCTCCTCCATAATGACTCTGTCAAAAAAGGTGCGCCACGTCGCTCAATTTCGTATCCTTTTCCTCTTCCCCTTTCTCTCTCTTGCTACAGGGACCGGGAAAGGGGATACTCCGAAAGGGATCCTTCTCCGAGAAGGAAGCGGGCCCCGAGCCCCCCTACTGATCAGAGGTTCGAAGGCTGGCCCCTCGGAAGGGTTCAACAGCCGCCTCAGAGCACTCGGGCTCCGCGCCCACTACTGGTCAGAGGTTCGAAGGCTGGCCCCTCGGAAGGGTTGAACGGCCGCCTCAGGCCACTCGGGCTCCACGCCCACTACTGATCAGGGGTTCGTAGGCTGGCCCCCGAAGGGTTCAACAGCCGCCTCAGGGCACGCAGAGCAAGGGTGTGGCAGAACCACCCGAATTATTCCAGCTTAAGTGCCTAAGTCACGCCTCAAGGGCCGTGACACACTTAGATCGGAATAACCCGTCAGTCCTTCAGATCTAGTCTGATAGAGCCACTTAACCAGGATCAAATTCCACAATCTCACTCGAGGGTGAGTCACAGAAGAAATACAATAAAACAGGAAACCTCAAATTAAGTACTGAATTATTACATAAATCGGAGTTCTTGAGTAGCAAATAAAGTTCATAAAGTAAAGTGCAGCGGATAATCGATGTCGTCGGTAATGAGGAAATGGGCAAGGCCTAGCCCACTACTCCTCATGCTCCTCTCCTTCCGGAGCAACATCCCACTCGACCGTCCAACCCGGTGGCAGGGTGGTAGGCCAAGTCACACCATCAACCAATTCCTACATGGTACCTGCAAAAATGGTGCCACAAGCAAGGCTGAGTATACTAATACTCAACTAGACTTAACCGGTGTGAGGAGTCTACTCCTCTACCTCTAGACTATGCAGCTGTTTGGCTGAGGGGTTTGGTTTGCCAAAAGCACTAGCTGTTTCTAAAATCAATTTTTTTAGCTTTTCAATTTCTACCATCATTAACTTAGTTAGATTTGCTCCTTCTAAGCATACATGGTAACAATCAATTAGTTCAATCAACAAGTTATCTCATGTAACCACATTTCACTTCTTACTCGATGCAGTACAAGGAATCAAGCAGTCTCATTAGCTGCGAGAAGCAGACGATTCGAATCGAGTTTTTAACCTTGCAAGGTAAACCTAAACACACGGCATGTCTGGGTACTCCGACCCCACACATGACAACCGTCCCCATCGATTCCCCGTTCGCGTCCAGGCCTCACCGCCTTGGCATACAATGCTCCACTGACCCCGGCTGCCGCCGTGCAGTGACCGCACTTGTACCCACCATAGCTAGCATGGGAGACCCAGTCTCAGGTCGCATGAGGGATAAAGTCCGCGCCCGGCTTCACTCAGGTACTAGGTTTACCGGTTACCATTTTTCCCGGCATGTGCTTAGTACGTTCAAAAGCTTGACTCAGGTATCCACACATTAATCCTTAATTCTTTTTCCCGTCTCATAGACAAGGCATCCTCCCCGGATCCAAGTCCATAGACCAACATCTATGCCGTTATCAAGATGAATACAATCAATTCCTGACCTCGCGCGAGTGCTAGAAAAATCACTCGACTTCTACCGAGATCCTGATTAGCAAGCAGCTACTCGACCTAGCATACTAGTATTCATCTCAAAAGGAATCCTAAGTTCATGCAACTAGAGGTTTCAAGCAACTCCTACACTTAAGTGCACATTGCAATCCTACAAGCATTAAGTGTAGTAAAGTAGCATATAATAACATGGTTATGCATAAGACCGGGGCTTGCCTTCAATTGCTGGGGCTGCGGGGAGATCCTCAATAGCAGCCTCTGAAGCCTGCTCCTGGTCCTCCTCTTGGATAGGTCCTTGCTCGGGGATGAGCACGTACTCTCCGTCGGCAAGATTACAATCTAATGAATGCAATGCGTAAGATATATGCATGATATGATATGTGCTTTTAGAAATCACAACTTTAAAGGTGTATGATCTTTCTTGAGTTAAACAAAGTTAACTTTACTTATGCAAGACCCTTGGGTGGTATACTTGGTAAACTGGTTCAAATTTAGCTAAGGTAAGTGGTAGGTTTAATTTTGGGGTTCCACTGAATTCTTTTTAAGTCTTAGGGATAAATGATAAGTACTCAAGTTAGACTTATTGAGGCGGGGTTTATTTCTTCTTTCCTTTTCTTTTATTCTCTTTAATGTTTTGGAGTAGGTTTGAACTACAAGTTGCTTTTATAAAATTCTAAAAATTCTGCAAAAATTGCAGTGGCTTGCTACTGGTGTGTGTTTCTCTGTCTTAAAATTTGGGGATCAGAAAGTGAATAGTTTTCTCTGTACAAAATTATTAAACTCTAGGGCAGAAGGGGTGCTTTGAACTACAACTACTATTTAACAGTGGGTAATTCTTCAGAACTTATTTTTGCTGGCTTTTAGGTGTTATAACATGACTTGATACAAATATCTAGTCATTAATACCTTTTAATTATTTTTCTATGGTTTTCTCAAGTTTCTAGCCAAATGGGTGCTTTCTACTACCACTATATTGGAAAAACATCAAACAACAGAGTTCTTATTTTTCTTGGTTATTATTTTGTGCAAGAGCAATCATTCTGAAGTTTGGCATCTTTTTGCTTAAGGGAAGGGGTGGTATGCATTATTTGAATTAAATGGCCTTTCTCTTAAATCATTAACAAATGGTATGAGTTTGCTTCTTTTTCATGGGTTTGCATTTTTCTCTGGTAGTTTACCTCATCATGGACTTAGCTAATTTTTGGTTGCCCATTATCACATTATTTGGGGTTGTTCATGATTTAGTTGGAAAATGCCTTATTATCACTTTGTATTTATTTCCCTTACTTAAAAAGTTGGGCTGAGGTGCTCTGTATTTTTGTAGTGGGGCTCTGGTGGTTATAAGTCCACTGGATTTTTGTTAAGCATTTTGGTTATAGTTTTGCCTCTTTAATAATTGATTTTCAGTCTTATTTAGGCTAAACAAATCATTTTAATTTAAAACTGGTCCAAATTAATGGTCTCTGTATTTTTCCTAAGTTCTCTGTTACATAAGTAAACTAGGAAAAATAATATTAATCACTGTTCATTAATTTCTAATGTCTTTCTGATTTTCTCTAAGTTTTGGACAAAACATCTTTAAATGAGAAACTACATCATAATTTCTAATGCTAGGGTTCCTACTATTTTTAAACAGTGTCTACAAGAGGTTTGATCATCTACTATTTTTCTTAAGTTCAGCACAGAAGAAAAACTAATTTTCCTTGATTAAATAAGGTTTAGTGGGTTTCTGTTTTTAATTTTAAACTCTAAAATTTTGAACAGAAAGTATAGGGTCTACTATTTTTAAATGATAGATTATAATATACAGGAGCTAGCAAAATTGGTTTGACATCTTTTGATTAGGAATTCATCAAGTTATGAATTTTACAAGTTCTCTGGTTATTTAAAAAGAATAACAGAATTGATTAAATGGAAATCCACTTTGCACTGGGGTCCCTGGCGGGTTTTCTAAGTTTTATTCGCGAATCAGTCCTTAAGCTACTATTCACATGAGTCTCTGACATTACAGAAAACCCCTCGGGTTCTACAAAACCTAACCCGAGGTCCTTCTTCTTCCTTAAACAGTAGCCGCGGCGGAGAAAATGGCGAAGGGGCTTACCGGCGGCGAGACTGTTCCGGTGAAGTGGTCGAGGATGAAGGGGAGGTCGCGGGGATCACAACGGTGTGCGGAACGCCGTCGGAGATGGCCGGAGTCGGTCGGTCCACGCGCGCAGGCGGGGATGCTCGTCGGCGGCGAGGAGACCGGCCTGGTCACGGCGAGATAGTTCAATCAAATGGGTCAGGGAGGACCACGGGGTGCCAGAGAAGACATGAGCGCAAGGAATTGGGCAGAGACTCACTGGATAGCTCGGTCCACGCGCGGCGGCGGAAGACCGAAGTCCGGTGAAGTCAATCTCGGGCCTCCGGTGAAGTCCGGCCGGGTCCGAGGGCTTGGCAAGCTTCACGGGCTACTGGCGGAGCTAGCCGAAGCACTGGCTTGCCCGGAGGATGGCTGGAGTGGGCTGGCCACGGTGGCCGAAGCTCTGGCGGCAATGGCAGGCGGAATTAAGCTCGCCGGAGCTGAGGGAAAGGGGCTGGCCGGTGAGGGTGAGTGCGGGGCGAAGTGGGGCGCGCCTGGGAAGGCTTTATAGGCACGGCGCGGTGCACGGGCGGTCGTGGACCGGCGAGTGCGCGCGGGCGTGCACTGGGAAGGCGCGGTGCGCGAACGGGCGTGAACCAGGGGTGTCAGCCACGATCGAACACGTGTTCCCGTTGCCTCTGCCCCTGTTCAAGCGCCGATTGGGAGCAAATCTTCGTGAATTTGGGCAAGATCACTGCAAGGGATTTGTTCACCAGACCAAGCTTTGTCTTTTGTGTATGGACGACGTGCGGTTTTAGGCTAGGGACAGGGAGTTGTAGCGTCACCAAGGTGCCAGTGTCAGAATGCCTGGTCCCGAGGTTAAGCTGCGCCAAAATCGTGTCAAATGAATTTGGTTTGAGTTCAAACTTTCCCAGAATGTGTTCAAGGTAATTTGGCACGACTTTGATATTTGGATCTTCTGGCTTTGAGTTTTGAAAAGCAGAGAACACAGATGAGCTTTGAGAAGAGGTCTGAAAATTCAGAAATTCAGAAATCTGAATTTCTCTAAGGGTTCATTGATCAAGGGCTGATTTGGGGATTTAATTGAATTGTTTTGGCTAAGCCTTCTCAATCTTTCTTGTTGCTTAATAAACATACTTTAACTTATATAATTGGCTCAACTCAAAATTTTAAACTTTTCACTCCCTTTTTCTTACTTTCTTGAATTTTGCTCATGGGGCTCATTTAGGGTTTTTAATTAGGGTTGCACAATCTTATCTTTTAAAGGACTCAATTGCTTTGATCATGACACTTTTAAGTATATACTTGGTGAATTCTTTCTCACTTAAATTGTTTTGTTGCTCATGCTTACTTTGGTTCACATAAAATGATGGTTCTTGGTTTGGCTTTTGAGAAAAACCCTAAGTGACACTGGGGTGTCACAGCCTTCCCCCCTTAAAGGAATCTCATCCCGAGATTCGGGCCAGAGTCCTCCCGGGGTAAAGCGAAGGGTGAGACTGATAGGAAAAAGGGTGATGATTGCCATTATTAGGGCAAAACTGCTCTTCGAATGTCATTCTCTTTGCAACTTCAGAAGGAAGTCCTTTTAAGTTTTACTTTATAGTTACTTCATTCTGAATTAAGATCATATTTTTGGAAATTAGATTCGAAAGGCAGGAGGAGGGGTTAGGGGTGATTACGTACCAGCTTCCTTAGGTAGGCAATCGGGGAAGTTGGATCTCAGGAATTCCTCGGTTTCCCAAGTAGCTTCCTCCTCTGAGTGATTACTCCACTGGACCTTGAACATCTTGATCGATTTAGCCCGAGTTGATCTTTCCTTGCAATCCAGAATCTTGGAGGGGTACTCTTGGTACGAGAGATCTGGCTCTATCTCCAATTCTGGCTCTGCTATGATCTCAGTCGACAATCGAACACACTTCTTTAGCTGAGATACATGGAATACACTGTGAATGGCAGACATCTTTGAAGGTAACTTCAGCTTGTATGCCACGGGTCCACATGTTTCTATGATCTCATAGGGTCCAATGTAACGAGGAGCTAGCTTGCCTTTGATCCCAAACCTCTGCACTCCCTTGGTGGGTGATACCTTGAGGTATACGAAACTTCCCACCTCGAACTGGAGAGGTTTCCTTCTTCTATCATGATAGCTCTTCTGCCTGGCCTGAGCAGCTTCTAGATTCTTCATGATTAGCTTGACCTTCCTTTCGGCTTCGGTCACTAAGTCAGGTCCAAAAACTTCTCTTTCACCAGGCTGAGACCAATTGAGTGGTGTCCTGCACCTTCTTCCATAGAGAGCTTCAAAAGGTGCCATCTTTAGGCTGGATTGATAACTATTGTTATAAGCGAACTCTGCCAAGGAGAGGTGCTTATCCCAGTTCTTGCCACAATCGATCGCACAAGCTCTCAGCATATCCTCCAGAATCTGGTTTACCCTTTCCGTCTGACCATCAGTCTGTGGGTGGTAAGCTGAACTCCTGATTAGCTTGGTTCCCAAAGACTCTTGCAATTGTTCCCAAAATCTGGCAACAAATTGGGCTCCTCGGTCAGAAACAATGGTCCGAGGTAATCCGTGCAAACACACGATCCGGTCGATATACAATTCTGCATACTTCTGAGCCTTATCAGTGGTGTGCACAGGAAGAAAATGCGCCACTTTCGTCAATCGGTCCACAATAACCCAAATTGAATCATGATGACGAGAGGTGTTGGGCAGACCCACAATGAAATCCATGCTGATGTCGTCCCACTTCCACGAAGGTACGGATAGTGGTTGCAAAGCTCCAGCTGACTTCAAGTGGCTTGCCTTTATCCTCTGACAGGTGTCACACTCTGATACATACTGGGCTATCTCCCTCTTCATTCTGGTCCACCAGTACAAAGGCTTCAAATCATGGTACATCTTGGTGCTTCCCGGATGCATAGAGAATTTGGAGAGATGAGCTTCATCCAAAATTTTCCTCTTGAGATCCTGGTCTTTAGGAATTACCAATCTGCTTTTGAACCATAACACACCCTTCTCATCCTGGCGGAAACAATTATACTTCTCAACCTTCTGATGGAGATTCTTCTTGATAATCTGCACTCCCTTGTCACTGAGCTGGGCCATGATAATCTGGTCTTGCAAAGCTGGCTCAACAGAAATGTGAGACAAAGAACCAGAAGGAATCACTTCAATTTGCATCTTGCTCAACTCATCACACAAGGTGTTAATGCGAGAATCCATCAGAATACAGTTGCACTGCAACTTCCGACTCAAGGCATCAGCTACCACATTAGCCTTCCCTGGGTGATAATGTACCTCCAGGTCATAATCCTTGATCAGCTCTAGCCATCTTCTCTGCCTCATGTTGAGATCAGCCTGAGTAAAAATGTACTTAAGGCTCTTATGATCAGTGAAGATGTTGCAGTGGGTTCCCATTAGATAGTGCCTCCACATTTTCAATGCATGAACCACTGCTGCTAACTCAAGGTCATGAGTGGGATAATTTTGCTCATGAGGCCTGAGTGCTCTTGAGGCATAAGCAATGACTCGGTTGTCTTGCATCAAGACACAACCTAGCCCGGTGCCAGAGGCATCACAATATACATCAAAAGGTTTGCTGCTGTCGGGTTGCGCCAATACTGGTGCTGTGGTCAGATGCTGCCTTAATGCATGGAAGGCATCTTCGCACTTCTGACTCCAGACAAATTTGACTTCTTTCTTCAGCAACTCAGTAATAGGCTTCGCAATTCGGGAGAAGTCCGGAATAAACCTTCGGTAGTAACCAGCTAATCCCAGAAAACTCCGAATCTGGCGAACAGTTGTTGGTGGCCTCCAATTCATCACCTCTTGCACTTTATTAGGATCAACAGCTATTCTAGCCTGAGAGATAGTGTGACCCAAGAATTTGATTTCCTTTAGCCAAAAATCACACTTGGATAACTTGGCATAAAGGTGGTGCTCTCGTAGATGTTGAAGTACTACATGCAAATGCCCGGCATGTTCTTCTTCGTTCTTTGAGTACACCAGAATATCATCGATGAAAACCACCACGAACTTGTCCAATTCCGGCATAAAAACAGAATTCATCAGATACATGAAATATGCTGGTGCATTTGTCAGCCCGAATGACATCACCAAGAATTCATATAGCCCATATCTGGTTGAGAATGCCGTCTTCGGGATATCACTTGCTCGTATTTTGATCTGATGGTAGCCAGAGCGAAGGTCTATCTTGGAAAACACCTTGGCCCCGACCAACTGGTCAAAGAGAACATCAATACGAGGCAAAGGATACTTGTTCTTGATAGTTACCGCATTAAGAGGGCGGTAATCTATACACAGCCTCAAGCTTTCATCCTTCTTCTTCACAAACAGTGCTGGACATCCCCAAGGCGAAGTGCTTGGGCGAATGAAACCCTTATCCAGCAACTCTTGCAATTGCTTCTTCAACTCTGCCAACTCAGCGGGTGGCATTCGGTAGGGCCTCTTGGAAATTGGGGTCGTTCCCGGTTGCAACTCGATGGCGAATTCAATATCCCGGTCCGGTGGCATTCCCGGCAATTCATCAGGAAAGACATCTGCATACTCACAGACCACTAGGATCTTCTTCAGGGGTATCTCCGTCATAGAGAAAGCACATGACTGAGAAGAACCCTGACTAGGCAAAATCAAAGTGAAATTCCCGCAGAAAGGAGAATTAACTTCCATGGTACGACTGGCTACATCAAGCACAACTTGGTGCAAGGTCATCCAATTTGCCCCTAGAATAATATCCACATTTTCCAATCCCAACACAAGAAGAGTGGTTTTGATAATGTGGCTTCCCAGTTGAATAGGCACACTTTGGTTTAATTGATTAGTTGAAATTTTACCCCCAGGTGTGACTATCATGAATGACCCTTTTGAGTGAGAGAATGGCAGTTTGCATTTAGCACTGAACTTTTGGCTAATGAAACTATGAGATGCACCAGAATCAAATAGAATTAAAGCAGGTTGATTATAAACTGAAAAGGTACCGGTCATGATAGGAGCTCCTTCTGGCACTTCCTCTAGAGCAGTGAAGTTGAGCTTCCCTTGCCTGACTTGCACCCTCTGCTTTCTTCCCTTGTCTTGATTTGGTGCTGGCATCTGCCTCTGCTGGTTCCTGGGACAATTCTTGGCATAGTGGCCCACATTGCCACAAGTGAAACACTTGTTCCCATTGCCCTGGCGGAACTGCTGCTGCTGCGGAGGCTGATTGTTCCTTGGGGCGGGAGCTGGGTAGCGGTTGGGTGCCGGCTGCTGCTGCTGCTGAGGTGGCCTGATCACCCATCTGCCTGCCTGCTGCTGAAAACCCCTGCTCTGATTGTGAGAAACAATCCGGAACCTCTGAGCCTGAGCGGATGGTGCTACCATTGGTGCCTTTCTCTTCTTCTCTGCCCGGAGAGCAACAATGCAATCCTCCTGAGAGATGGCCATGTTGACCAACTCATTGAAGCTATCAGCCTGGACAGTATTGAGTCGTTCCCGCAGCTTGGTATTGAGACCCCTGCGGAAGCGATCCCTCTTCTTCTCATCAGAATCAGCATGATACCCTGCATACTGGCATAAGTCGTTGAAGGCTTGCGCATACTGCAGTACCATGCGGGTTCCTTGATTGAGGGCCAGAAATTCATTCAACTTCCGATCAAGAATGCCAGCTGGAATGTGGTGTCCTCTGAAGGCAGTCTTGAATTCCTCCCAAGATACCTCACGATCAGCGGGGAGCATAGCACGGAAGTGGTCCCACCAAGTCCGAGCAGATCTGCGAAGCTGCTGCGTGGTGAAGCGGGTCTTGGTAGCATCACGGCAGTCTCCCGTGTGGAGGGGAAACTTGGACTCGACGACGCGAAGCCATACGTCGGCGTCCAATGGATCCTCTGCCTTGGTGAACAAGGGCGGCTGCGTGCTCAGAAACTCCTGGTAAGTTGCCATAGCCGGAGGTCGCTGATGCTGGCCTCCACTATGATGCTGTTGGTGGGGCTGGCGCTGCAAGAGCTGTCGCAGAATCTCATTCTGCTGGGCCATCAGTTCCTGCACTGTGGGAGCTGGGGGAGGTGGCGGGGGAGCTTGCTCGTTATGCCCGCGACGCTGCCTAGCTGCCATCTGAAAACAGAGATTGTCGCCATTGTTATCCCAACTCACAGTTTCGAACGGCAAGATATCATCTCATATGGGAGGAAAAATGCCATAATCATAATATTAGGTTCGAAATGAAGATAACATGGTGACAAAGATCCCACAGATTTCAAAAGTTTACAGGGTTACATTAATCAGGGGAAGGTACCCACAAGCCTAGTCCAAAATGTGATACTACTAAGCTCGCATAGGTTTCTATCCACCTAAAAACGTCAAAGCGACTGCTTAACCCTGAGCGGTGGAAGTGACACTGGATACGGGTGAAGGAGGCATCGCGGAGGTAGTCCCATTGGCACCAGGGGCTGGTCCTAGCTCCTCGGGAGCCTCTTCTCCCTCGCTTCCTGCTTCATTGGCCTCCATCTCCAGGTGGTGCATGTCCAAGTGGTCATTTGCTTCCTCGAGTTCCCTCTGCACATCGTGAAGCTGGTTCTCCAAGACATCAATAGTGTTGTCTCGGATCTCCACTTGCTGCTCCAAGGTAGCGATACGCTGGCTCAGCCTCTCCACCTGCAGATCCTTCTCCACCAACTCTGTGGATAGGTCGACCACAAAATCTTCCCGACTGTCGAGAGTGAGCTTGGCAGTCTGAGCGGTGTTAGCAAGAAGTGTCATAGCATCGCTCTGAAGGGCCTGAAGGCGGTACAGCGCAGTCATGCACTGAACAGTGACCCTCCCAACCAAGTCAGGATACATTGCCCACACATCCTTCACATGGCTCACGCGGTTACACCACATGGGATCATCCTTCTTCTCAGCAGGGAAGAGTCCCAAGGGGTGCATCACCATCTCCAGGGGATGGTAGCCACAGAAAGTCATCAGAGTCTTCATGGCTGCTGCCTCAACGGTGTCGTCCATCCTGAGTCCAATTGTCTCAGAGTCAAGAGAACGCCAACCCGGCTGAAGGGGATGAGCCTCCAAAGTCAGCCAGACCCGACAACGAGGTACCCGATGCTCCTCATACAACTGCACCGTGTACAAAGGGGGCGTAGGGTAACCGGCGGAGTTAAGCACTTCCCACAAGATGGAGGGAAAGCCATCGCGAGAAAGGAAGTCAGAACTGAAACGAGAGTCTCCTCCACTGGTGGGGGTGGGTGAATTCATCTACGGAAGGGAATCAGAGATAAAGATTATGGTGGAAGGAAAAAAGAAAAAGAGAGCCCGGATGGTTTTAAAGAAAAAAGGGGTTAGCTCAAATTTTAATTCCTCTTTATGTTTTATAACGCATGCATGCTAGAAGAAACGTTGCCTCTCAAAAAGAAAATAGGGTGCCTTTTTAGGGCATCCTTAAATATAAGTATTGGCCCACGGGGCCTAATTAATTAGCCACCTATTTCTCCCTCCCTCTATGTCTAAGGCCTTTCGTCCTAGGTCTAGCGGTCTAGTCCTGACGATCTATAGCAGTTTCTAAGCAAGTTTTAGATTTTGAAAATTGGTATTCATGGTTTATTGTCCTTCTCTGTGGTGGAATTTGCTCCGATACCAGCTGTGGCAGAACCACCCGAATTATTCCAGCTTAAGTGCCTAAGTCACGCCTCAAGGGACGTGACACACTTAGATCGGAATAACCCGTCAGTCCTTCAGATCTAGTCTGATAGAGCCACTTAACCAGGATCAAATTCCACAATCTCACTCGAGGGTGAGTCACAGAAGAAATACAATAAAACAGGAAACCTCAAATTAAGTACTGAATTATTACATAAATCGGAGTTCTTGAGTAGCAAATAAAGTTCATAAAGTAAAGTGCAGCGGATAATCGATGTCGTCGGTAATGAGGAAATGGGCAAGGCCTAGCCCACTACTCCTCATGCTCCTCTCCTTCCGGAGCAACATCCCACTCGACCGTCCAACCCGGTGGCAGGGTGGTAGGCCAAGTCACACCATCAACCAATTCCTGCATGGTACCTGCAAAAATGGTGCCACAAGCAAGGCTGAGTATACTAATACTCAGCTAGACTTAACCGGTGTGAGGAGTCTACTCCTCTACCTCTAGACTATGCAGCTGTTTGGCTGAGGGGTTTGGTTTGCCAAAAGCACTAGCTGTTTCTAAAATCAATTTTTTTAGCTTTTCAATTTCTACCATCATTAACTTAGCTAGATTTGCTCCTTCTAAGCATACATGGTAACAATCAATTAGTTCAATCAACAAGTTATCTCATGTAACCACATTTCACTTCTTACTCGATGCAGTACAAGGAATCAAGCAGTCTCATTAGCTGCGAGAAGCAGACGATTCGAATCGAGTTTTTAACCTTGCAAGGTAAACCTAAACACACGGCATGTCAGGGTACTCCGACCCCACACATGACAACCGTCCCCATCGATTCCCCGTTCGCGTCCAGGCCTCACCGCCTTGGCATACAATGCTCCACTGACCCCGGCTGCCGCCGTGCAGTGACCGCACTTGTACCCACCATAGCTAGCATGGGAGACCCAGTCTCAGGTCGCATGAGGGATAAAGTCCGCGCCCGGCTTCACTCAGGTACTAGGTTTACCGGTTACCATTTTTCCCGGCATGTGCTTAGTACGTTCAAAAGCTTGACTCAGGTATCCACACATTAATCCTTAATTCTTTTTCCCGTCTCATAGACAAGGCATCCTCCCCGGATCCAAGTCCATAGACCAACATCTATCCCGTTATCAAGATGAATACAATCAATTCCTGACCTCGCGCGAGTGCTAGAAAAATCACTCGACTTCTACCGAGATCCTGATTAGCAAGCAGCTACTCGACCTAGCATACTAGTATTCATCTCAAAAGGAATCCTAAGTTCATGCAACTAGAGGTTTCAAGCAACTCCTACACTTAAGTGCACATTGCAATCCTACAAGCATTAAGTGTAGTAAAGTAGCATATAATAACATGGTTATGCATAAGACCGGGGCTTGCCTTCAATTGCTGGGGCTGCGGGGAGATCCTCAATAGCAGCCTCTGAAGCCTGCTCCTGGTCCTCCTCTTGGACAGGTCCTTGCTCGGGGATGAGCACGTACTCTCCGTCGGCAAGATTACAATCTAATGAATGCAATGCGTAAGATATATGCATGATATGATATGTGCTTTTAGAAATCACAACTTTAAAGGTGTATGATCTTTCTTGAGTTAAACAAAGTTAACTTTACTTATGCAAGACCCTTGGGTGGTATACTTGGTAAACTGGTTCAAATTTAGCTAAGGTAAGTGGTAGGTTTAATTTTGGGGTTCCACTGAATTCTTTTTAAGTCTTAGGGATAAATGATAAGTACTCAAGTTAGACTTATTGAGGCGGGGTTTATTTCTTCTTTCCTTTTCTTTTATTCTCTTTAATGTTTTGGGGTAGGTTTGAACTACAAGTTGCTTTTATAAAATTCTAAAAATTCTGCAAAAATTGCAGTGGCTTGCTACTGGTGTGTGTTTCTCTGTCTTAACATTTGGGGATCAGAAAGTGAATAGTTTTCTCTGTACAAAATTATTAAACTCTAGGGCAGAAGGGGTGCTTTGAACTACAACTACTATTTAACAGTGGGTAATTCTTCAGAACTTATTTTTGCTGGCTTTTAGGTGTTATAACATGACTTGATACAAATTTCTAGTCATTAATACCTTTTAATTATTTTTCTATGGTTTTCTCAAGTTTCTAGCCAAATGGGTGCTTTCTACTACCACTATATTGGAAAAACATCAAACAACAGAGTTCTTATTTTTCTTGGTTATTATTTTGTGCAAGAGCAATCATTCTGAAGTTTGGCATCTTTTTGCTTAAGGGAAGGGGTGGTATGCATTATTTGAATTAAATGGCCTTTCTCTTAAATCATTAACAATTGGTATGAGTTTGCTTCTTTTTCATGGGTTTGCATTTTTCTCTGGTAGTTTACCTCATCATGGACTTAGCTAATTTTTGGTTGCCCATTATCACATTATTTGGGGTTGTTCATGATTTAGTTGGAAAATGCCTTATTATCACTTTGTATTTATTTCCCTTACTTAAAAAGTTGGGCTGAGGTGCTCTGTATTTTTGTAGTGGGGCTCTGGTGGTTATAAGTCCACTGAATTTTTGTTAAGCATTTTGGTTATAGTTTTGCCTCTTTAATAATTGATTTTCAGTCTTATTTAGGCTAAACAAATCATTTTAATTTAAAACTGGTCCAAATTAATGGTCTCTGTATTTTTCCTAAGTTCTCTGTTACATAAGTAAACTAGGAAAAATAATATTAATCACTGTTCATTAATTTCTAATGTCTTTCTGATTTTCTCTAAGTTTTAGACAAAACATCTTTAAATGAGAAACTACATCATAATTTCTAATGCTGGGGTTCCTACTATTTTTAAACAGTGTCTACAAGAGGTTTGATCATCTACTATTTTTCTTAAGTTCAGCACAGAAGAAAAACTAATTTTCCTTGATTAAATAAGGTTTAGTGGGTTTCTGTTTTTAATTTTAAACTCTAAAATTTTGAACAAAAAGTATAGGGTCTACTATTTTTAAATGATAGATTATAATATACAGGAGCTAGCAAAATTGGTTTGACATCTTTTGATTAGGAATTCATCAAGTTATGAATTTTACAAGTTCTCTGGTTATTTAAAAAGAATAACAGAATTGATTAAATGGAAATCCACTTTGCACTGGGGTCCCTGGCGGGTTTTCTAAGTTTTCTTCGCGAATCAGTCCTTAAGCTACTATTCACATGAGTCTCTGACATTACAGAAAACCCCTCGGGTTCTACAAAACCTAACCCGAGGTCCTTCTTCTTCCTTAAACAGTAGCCGCGGCGGAGAAAAGGGCGGAGGGGCTTACCGGCGGCGAGACTGTTCCGGTGAAGTGGTCGAGGATGAAGGGGAGGTCGCGGGGATCACAACGGTGTGCGGAACGCCGTCGGAGATGGCCGGAGTCGGTCGGTCCACGCGCGCAGGCGGGGATGCTCGTCGGCGGCGAGGAGACCAGCCTGGTCACGGCGAGATAGTTCAATCAAATGGGTCAGGGAGGACCACGGGGTGCCAGAGAAGACATGAGCGCAAGGAATTGGGCGAAGACTCACTGGATAGCTCGGTCCACGCGCGGCGGCGGAAGACCGAAGTCCGGTGAAGTCAATCTCGGGCCTCCGGTGAAGTCCGGCCGGGTCCGAGGGCTTGGCAAGCTTCACGGGCTACTGGCGGAGCTAGCCGAAGCATTGGCTTGCCCGGAGGATGGCTGGAGTGGGCTGGCCATGGTGGCCGAAGCTCTGGCGGCAATGGCGGGCGGAATTAAGCTCGCCAGAGCTGAGGGAAAGGGGCTGGCCGGTGAGGGTGAGTGCGGGGCGAAGTGGGGCGCGCCTGGGAAGGCTTTATAGGCACGGCGCGGTGCACGGGCGGTCATGGACCGGCGAGTGCACGCGGGCGTGCACTGGGAAGGCGCGGTGCGCGAACGGGCGTGAACCAGGGGTGTCAGCCACGATCGAACACGTGTTCCCGTTGCCTCTGCCCCTGTTCAAGCGCCGATTGGGAGCAAATCTTCGCGAATTTGGGCAAGATCACTGCAAGGGATTTGTTCACCAGACCAAGCTTTGTCTTTTGTGTATGGACGACGTGCGGTTTTAGGCTAGGGACAGGGAGTTGTAGCGTCACCAAGGTGCCAGTGTCAGAATGCCTGGTCCCGAGGTTAAGCTGCGCCAAAATCGTGTCAAATGAATTTGGTTTGAGTTCAAACTTTCCCAGAATGTGTTCAAGGTAATTTGGCACGACTTTGATATTTGGATCTTCTGGCTTTGAGTTTTGAAAAGCAGAGAACACAGATGAGCTTTGAGAAGAGGTCTGAAAATTCAGAAATTCAGAAATCTGAATTTCTCTAAGGGTTCATTGATCAAGGGCTGATTTGGGGATTTAATTGAATTATTTTGGCTAAGCCTTCTCAATCTTTCTTGTTGCTTAATAAACATACTTTAACTTATATAATTGGCTCAACTCAAAATTTTAAACTTTTCACTCCCTTTTTCTTACTTTCTTGAATTTTGCTCATGGGGCTCATTTAGGGTTTTTAATTAGGGTTGCACAATCTTATCTTTTAAAGGACTCAATTGCTTTGATCATGACACTTTTAAGTATATACTTGGTGAATTCTTTCTCACTTAAATTGTTTTGTTGCTCATGCTTACTTTGGTTCACATAAAATGATGGTTCTTGGTTTGGCTTTTGAGAAAAACCCTGAGTGACACTGGGGTGTCACAAAGGGATGACCCTGGGTACGTTCGATACATAACCAAGGCTCGGGCTACGCTCCCGGGGTACCCTAGGACATTTTCGAGACCAGCGGGAGCGATTTTGTAATGGAATCCCACCAGAGGGAGGCATCGAGCCCTCGGACCCCGTCAAAAGGGGACCGGGTCCGGCGAATCACCCGCGGGTACTTTTGGAGCGCGCCTCCGGGCCACTAGCCGACCCCTAACGAATGGGGCACGGGCGTCCACTCGGATCACCCGCTAGCAACTCACTGGAGACACCATGTTCGGCGTCTTCCGAGGGCAACATGGCGCTTCCCCCCCTCCTCCTTGCGGAAAGGCGACGCAGGGGCATATGAAAAAAGCCGAGTCTATCCTTGACCGTCCTCTCGCTCTATGCGGAGGCTCGGGGCTATTCTCGCAAACCCGGCTACGGCCAAACCGTTGACAGCGTCAACATACTAGCCCGAGAACTTGGGACCTGACTAAGCACCCGGGCAACGACCAGTTTGCATGAGGGAACAACCGAACCGGTCGAGCCATCACGAAAGGCACTAAGATCTCGAAGGAGTCAAAATACTCCTCCGAGGCCTCGGGGGCTACACCCGGCGGGTGCGCTCACGCGCACCCACCGGAACGAAATGCAACCGAGAAAGGCCAGTCCCCTTGCAAAAAAGTGCGACAAAAGCCTCCAAGCGAGTATCAACACTCCCTTCGAGGCTCGGGGGCTACTATCGGGGACCATAATTAGGGGTACCCCCAAGACTCCTAATCTCAGCTGGTAACCCCCATCAGCACAAAGCTGCAAAGGCCTGATGGGCGCGATTAAGGTCAAGGCTCAGTCCACTCAAGGGACACGATCTCGCCTCACTCGAGCCCAGCCTCGGGCAAAGGCAGCCGACCCTGGAGGATTCACATCTCGCCCGAGGGCCCCCTCAAGCAACGGACACACCTTCGGCTCGCCCGAGGCCCAATCTTCGCAGAGAAGCAACCTTGGCTAGATCACCACGCCAACCGACCGTATCACAGGAGCATTTAATGCAAGGATCGCCTGACACCTTATACTGACGCGCGCTCTTCAGTCGACAGAGCCAAAGTGACCGCAGTCACTTCGCCGCTCCACTGACCGACCTGACAAGAAAACAGCGCCGCCTGCCCCGCTCTGACTACCGTGCCACTCAATAGAGTGAGGTCGACAGCGGCTAAGTCCAGCCTCAGGCGACATAGGAAGCTCCGCCTCGCCCGACCCCAGGGTTCAGCCCCCGTCTCAGCCTCGGAAGATGGACTTCGCCTCGCCCGACCCTAGGGCTCGGACTCAACCACGACTTAGAAGACGACGAACTCCGCCTCGCCCGACCCCAGGGCTCGGACTCAGCCTCGACTTCGGAAGATGACGAACTCCGCCTCGCCCGACCCCAGGGCTCGGACTCAACCTCGACCTCGGAGGAATCGCCACCTCGCCCAAACTCGGGTCCGGACCGGCCACGTCGCCCGGGGGGCCATCATTACCCTACCCCTAGCTAGCTCAGGCTACGGGGAACAAGACCGGCATCCCATCTGGCACGCCCTAGCAAACAAGTAATGATGACACCCTGCACGCCCCATGACGACGGCAGCTCCCAGCCCCTTACGTCAGCAAGGAGACGTCAGCAAGGATCCGACAGCCCCGACAGTTGTACTTCCGCAAGGCTCCAGCACTGCTCCGACGGCCACGACATCACATGAACAGGGTGCCAAAACCTCTCCGACTGCCACGACGGCATGTACTTAGGGCTCTAGCTCCTCTCTGCTAGACACGTTAGCACACTGCTACACCCCCATTGTACACCTGGACCCTCTCCTTACGCCTATAAAAGGAAGGTTCAGGGCTCTCGTACGAGAAGGTTGGCCACGCGGGAGAACGGGCCAACACATAAGGCTCTCGCTCTCTCTCTCTCCCACGCGAATGCTTGTAACCCCCTACTGCAAGCGCATCCAGCCGCCCTGGGCGCAGGACAACACGAAGGCCGTGGTTTCCCCTTACTGTTCTCCCCCTTTGTGTCCCATCTCGCGCCGACCCATTTGGGCTGGGACACGCAGCGATAATTTACTCGTCGGTCCAGGGACCCCCTGGGGTCGAAACGCCGACACCCCCTTTTTCCCATAATCAAACATTCTCCCCACAAGAGACCAAATTTTGACAAAAAGAGTATCAAAAGTTCTAACTCTACTATTTTCAAAATTCTCAAGTGGTAGCTGATCCATTTGCTTTGGCCTTAATTTCTCCCCTTTAGCATTAAGCACCAAAACGGGATCATTCTTGGCCCTTTAACCCCATTACCTCAACAAAATTGTCAATTAAGATCAAAAAGGCAATAAGAGCATAGATATGAACTTGGAGTTATTATCGGAGTGCAGTGGAAGTCTTTGCATGGTTCAAGTTCACCTTTCCCTTTCAATTCATTTTTGAGACTAAAACAAGTAAACTCAAACACAAGGTTAGTCTCAAAGGGTCAAGTTGTAGCATGCCTCCCCCCTAAATAAGTGCATCACTTGCAAATGGACTTGTGAGGTCCGGAGATCATGTGTACAACTTGAGCACCACAAATGACAAAATAGATTGAAATGCATAAATTACATGACCAAAGGCATAAAACACATGTATGATATAGATCAATCCAAGTTACGTGAATCTAAGACATTTATCTCACTACGCAACCTGCAAAACCTTTTCTCATCTAAAGGCTTGGTGAAGATATCGGCTAGCTAGTTTTCGGTGTTGATATGGTACACCTCGATATCCCCCTTTTGCTGGTGGTCTCTCAGGAAGTGATGCCGGATGTCTATGCGCTTAGTGCGGCTGTGTTCAATAGGATTATCCGCCATGCGGATTGCACTCTCATTGTCACATAGGAGTGGGACTTTGCTCAGATTGTAGCCAAAGTCCTAGAGGGTTTGCCTCATACAAAGTAGTTGCGCGCAACACTGTCCTGCGGCAACATACTCGGCCTCAACGGTGGATAGGGCAACGAAAGTTTGTTTCTTTGAGCTCCAAGACACCAGGGACCTTCCTAGGAATTGGCACGTCCCTGATGTACTCTTCCTATCAACCTTGCACTCGGCATAATCGGAGTCTGAATATCCAATCAAGTCAAAGGTAGACCCCTTTGGATACCAAATCCCGAAACAAGGCGTAGCAGCTAAATATCTAAGAATCCGCTTAACAGCCACAAGGTGACATTCCCTTGGGTCGGATTGATATCTAGCACACATGCAAACGCTAAGCATAATATCCGGTCTACTAGCACATAAGTAAAGCAAAGAACCTATCATAGACCGGTATGCCTTTTGATCAACGGATTTACCTCCTTTGTTGAGGTCGACATGTCCGTCGGTTCTCATTGTTGTCTTTACGGGCTTGGCGTCCTTCATCCCAAACCGCTTGAGAAGGTCTTGCGTGTACTTCATTTGTGAGATGAAGGTTCCGTCCTTGAGTTGCTTCACTTGGAACCCAAGGAAGTAGTTCAACTAGCCCATCATTGACATCTCAAATTTCTAAGTCATCACCCTGCTAAACTCCTCACAAGACTTTTGGTTAGTAGAACCAAATATTATGTCATCGACATAAATTTGGCACACAAATAGGTCACCATCACAAGTCTTAGTAAAAAGAGTTGGATCGACTTTCCCAACCTTGAAAGCATTAGCAATTAGAAAATCTCTAAGGCATTCATACCATGCTCTTGGGGCTTGCTTAAGTCCATAGAGCGCCTTAGAGAGCTTACACACATGGTCGAAGTACCGTTCATCCTCAAAGCCAGGGGGTTGCTCCACGTACACCTCCTCCTTGATTGGCCTGTTGAGGAAAGCGCTCTTCACATCCATTTGGAACAACCTGAAAGAGTTGTGAGCGGCATAGGCTAATAGAATGCGAATAGACTCTAGCCTAGCCATAGGAGCAAAAGTCTCCTCGAAATCCAAACCTGCGACTTGGGCATAACCTTTTGCCACAAGTCGAGCCTTGTTTTGTGTCACCACCCCATGCTCGTCTTGCTTGTTGCGGAACACCCACTTGGTTCCCACAACATTTTGCTTGGGACGTGGCACCAAGGTCCAAACTTCATTTCGCTTGAAGTTGTTGAGCTCTTCCTGCATGGCTAACACCCAGTCCGGATCTTGCAAGGCCTCTTCTACCCTGAAAGGCTCAATAGAAGAGACAAACGAGTAATGCTCACAAAAATAGCTAGACGTGAGCGAGTTGTTACTCCCTTGCTTATATCACCCAAAATCTGGTCGACGGGATGATTCCTTGGAATCGTCGCTCGGACTTGAGTTGGAGAGGCCTGTGGTGCTTCTTCCTCCATAGCTGGGTCTTCTTGTGCTCCCCATTGATCACACGCCTCCTCTTGAGGAACCTGTTCATCATCTTGAGTTGGGGGATGCACCATCGTTGCGGAAGAGGGTTGATCTTGCTCTTGGTGTTCCTGTGGTCGCACATCTCCAATTGCCATGGTGCGAATTGCAGCCAATGGAACGTCATCTTCATCGGTTAGAAGTTCATACGAGGTCTTCTTGAGGAGGCGATGAAGGTAGACCTGGTTTATGGCGTGGCAAGCTATGTTCACAGCTTCCGACCAAAACCGCTCGGGCGTCTTGAATTCTCCAAGCATCGTCCTTGCCATGTCTATGAGCGTCCTGTTCTTCCACTCTACCACACCGTTTTGCTGTGGTGTGTAGGGAGCGGAGAACTCATGCTTGATTCCTTCCTCCTCAAGGTATCCTCCACTTGCAAGTTCTTGAACTCGGACCCGTTGTCGCTTCTTATCTTTTTCACCTTGAGCTCAAATTCGTTTTGAGCTCTCCTTAGAAAGCGCTTTAGGGTCCCTTGGGTTTTTGATTTATCCTGCAAAAAGAGTACCCAAGTGAAGCGGGAAAAATCATCAACAATAACAAGACCATACTTACTTCCCCCGATGCTAAGGTAGGCGACGGGTCCGAAGAGATCCATATGAAGTAGCTCCAGAGGTCTTGATGTGGTCATCACATTCTTGCTGTGATGAGCGCTTCCCACTTGTTTACCTGCTTGACAAGCTGCACAAGGTCTATCTTTTTCGAAAAATACATTGGTTAGACCTAACACATGTTCTCCCTTTAGAAGTTTATGAAGGTTCTTCATCCCAACATGTGCTAGACGGCGATGCCACAGCCAGCCCATGCTAGTCTTAGCAATTAAGCATGCATCTAGATCGGCCTCCTCTTTCGAAAAATCAACTAAGTAGAGTTTGCCATCTAGTACACCCTTAAAAGCTAATGAACCATCATTCCTTCTAAATACAGACACATCTACATTGGCAAATAAACAATTGTATCCCATATTACATAGTTGACTGACAGATTATAAATTGTATCCGAGCGATTCAACTAAAAACACATTAGATATGGAATTCTCAGATGAAATGGCTATCTTTCCTAGCCCTTTAACCTTGCCTTGATTCCCATCTCCAAAGATAATCGAATCTTGGGAATCTTTGTTCTTGATGTAGGAGGTGAACATCTTCTTCTCCCCCATCATGTGGTTTGTGCATCCGCTGTCGATAATCCAGCTTGAGCCCCCGGATGCATGAACCTGCAAGGCAAATTAGGCTTGGGTTTTAGGTACCCAACTCTTGTTGGGTCCTACAAGGTTAGTTACAATAGTCTTTGGGACCCAAATGCAAGTCTTGTCTCCCTTGCATTTGGACCCCATCTTTCTAGCAACCACTTTTCCATTTTTACATGAAAGTACATATGTAGTGTTGCAAGCATGTAGAGCCCAAAAATCTTACATTAAGAATTTATAAAAAAAATCCCTAGAGCTTTTGAATTAAAATATTCTTTAATTATATTTTCTTAACTTAAAGTTACTTCTCCTAGAAAAATTTTTCCTAACAAAATACTACTGGATGAATTAAGTTATCTTATCATGGAACTATACACATAAGAAAAATAATAAATAAATAAAGGCATGCTTTGCATTCATGTTGAAATATATTTTTGGTGTGAAAATTAGAACTTTGTTTGAATTTAAAATCTAATTAGAATCTGAAAATTAAAATAGGAAAGAGCTAGAGAAAGGTAATCATATAATTCTAAAACATTTAATCCTAGAATTACATGGTGAGAAGGAAGATAAACAAAAATAATAATAATAATAATAATAATAAAGATTAAGACTGGATTTATGTCTACAATAGAATTATGTTTGAATTCAAGTTGAATCAGGTTGAAATGGAAATAGAAATTCGAAAAGGGTGAAAGAAAGTAAAATAAAAAAAAAAGAAAAGAGGAAACCCGCGTGTGGGCCGATTCTCCTCCATTCGGCCCACTATCCCAAGCTTCTACCGGTCCAACTGAGTGGCGCGCCAACCCTCCCTTGGGTCTATGACCTGCGGGCCCGCGGGGTCCGGAACCCCCCTTCTTCCTCTGGTAGTTGGGATACGCCGACCGGTGGGGTCGCTTTGTCAGTCGTTTCTTCCCCAACAGAAAACGCCGTGATCCTCTCTGCGCCATCCGCAAAACCTGGGATCGGCCCCAGCTGCCCAGGTTCTTCTTCCGCGGGACCATGGGCTTGGCCATGGGCAGACTCACCTCGTCCGCGACCGATTGGCGGGCCCCATGTGACAGCCTCACACGCCACATCGGCACGGTCTTCCCCGTAAGCGAATCCCGCACGCGCCGGACTCCTTCCTCATCGCGCGCCGTCAAGCTCGGAACGGCCAGTGATCCACCACGCAAATCTCGCCGTTTGTTGCTCGTTATTCCTCGGGTCGGACTCTGCCACAACCTATAAAACACATACTCCATAGCCTTCGTTCATCCCATCCGCTGCACCGCCATCTTCGTCTCTCTCACCGCGACCGCGGACTGCCACCTGTAGCGCGGGTTGGGCTCCAATCGGGACACCAGCGGATCATACGGGTCTTGAGGAAGCCGTCTGTGGGCTTAATCGGATCACGGTGATCGGGACAGCGAGAATTTCTCACTGGAGCCTCAGCACCACCGCGGGTCCGCTCTTCTCCGTGGCCAGCTCCCTCCATTGCCCTCCATCTGCGGTACGTGCTCTAATCGAGTTCGCCATCCTTCCCTCTAGGATTAGCACCGGTCAATTTTGGGTTTGTGGCGTTCGGGCGTCGGATTGCGTGACTCGCCGGTGATGGATCCGCCGCGCGTGGGGGCGGCGCTGTCACGCTCTGGCGTCGGGAGAGAAGATGACGCGATCACCGTCCGATTTAGATTGAGTGGATGAGATTAGATCTGGGGAAGAGAAGGGTTGGACCGTAGATCTTGGCGTTGATGGTTAGGATTAGATGTTGTGTACCGGTTCGGATCAGCTCATCTCAGCCGTTGATCGATGGTCCAGCGGGTGGAGTTCAATCACGGTATTGTAAATCCTGACCGGAGGATCTAGATCCTGCGGCCTTCGCGCCATACCGATTCGACGGAGATTGTTTTAATCCGGTCCGTCCGTTCTTGATCGTGTGATCCACAGTCGAAGATACCCCTTCGGCCTGGCCGTCTTCCAAAAGAGCCCCTCACCTTATGCAAAATCAACCCGCCATCCTGTGCTGAGTTCTATGTGTCTGGGGATTTATTGCACCAAGGCCCCTGCCTTCTAGATAAATTGAGGCCGAGTCCAGAAATGGTTAAAAACTGAGAAATAATTATAGAAGTTAGTTTTTAATGCAAAAACAAATCTAGGAACTTGCAAAATTCATAGAAATTACATTTTTAGTCCAAATTGAGCCATTCCACTTTCTAAATTTTTGTAATATTATTGTTTACCCTTTTGTGCCACTGTTTTTGCATGAAAGACTCATTTAAATTTATCTAATACTTAATCTTGTATTAAGCACATTAAACCTTAGGAAAATCCATAACTTAAAATGTATAACTCCAAAATTAATGATTCCTGTTCCTATGATCTTATTTTAATATGTATATTATTAATGTGTATTTTGCTCTTATGTTTGGTGTAATGTTAATTTTGCCTATACCATGTTTGTTTGAATTGCTACGACTAGCAGTGAGGTCACGAGTCACCTGAAGATCATCCTGGTACCTGGAATCTCAAGTCCCAGGCAAGTTGTGCCCTTGATCACTTCTTTTTACCCACTCATGTTCTAATTAATCATAATGGTCTGCATAGGTTAATTTTGATGGGACCCAATAGGTTACCCTAGTTTGATTATCTTTATACCTTGTTCACCACTGAATCTTTGGGTAGTACTTGCTATCTCTTTATGTGGTTTTGGGTATAGAGATACACATTACTATTCATGATTATACTTTTATTGTCAGTTGTTATTTACTGTTCATGTTAAGATCATTATGTTAATTGGAACATGGAGAACCACCCGGGAAAACAGTGCTACCACAAGGGAGGAATGGGACCCCTTGGCTGATTAATTAGGAAAGCTAGTGGAAGACTACCTTACCCGAAAGGGGCAAGGGCAGTAGGGGAGTGGTCAGTGTAGGGAGGCCCTCGGGAGGATTTTGCTGCGATGGCGGTCCTGCAAGGGATTCCTGCATTGGAACTTCCTATAAACTGTAGCGGGTTTTCGGAAGCTAGTGGAACTTTGTAAAGGCCTCGTAGTGGATCCCTAGCCATTCACCTCGGTAGTGTCTAAGGGCCTTGCAAACCCTGGCGACATGGGATACACGACTTGTGGGTAAAGATGCGCAACCTCTGCAGAGTGTAAAACTGGTATACTAGCCGTGCTCACGGTCATGAGCAGCTCGGACACTCACATGATTAAATTATGGAACTTAAATTCAATTTGTCATATGCATTGCATCGCAGGTGATGTTGTTACTTTTGTTCTACTACTTAATTGGGTTGGTATTTACTTATACTTAGTAATTGCTAATAAAATTTTGACCAACTTTAAAAGCAATGCTCAGCTCTAACCATCCTCTTTGGTAAGCCTTACACTTCACATGAGCTCCCACCTTTGGCGAGTTCATGCACATTATTCCCCACAACTTGTTGAGCGATGAACGTTTGTGAGCTCACTCTTGCTGTCTCACACACCCCACAGGTCAAGAACAGGTACCACCGGATGAGGCGCTTGGAGGATGCTGTGACAAGTTCGTGAGAGGTCTAGGTCGTCGTCTCCCAGTCAACTTTGGGTTGCTGGACCGTTGTCTCCTTATAATGTAATTATTTATTTTGTATAGAACTCCTGTTATATATAAAGTTGTGACATTCGATCCTGTGCCACTATACATCATATGTGTGAGACTTGGTCCCAGCATACCTGGTGTTTATGTTCGCGCCCGGGTCTTGGTGCCCCGAAATCCGGGTGTGACAAAGCATGAAAAACAGTGGTAGGTTTATTACACACTTTCCTAGGAGCATGAGACACAAAATTTCTCCTAGGCCTACCATTAACATTAGAACTTGAAGCAACCATGGCATGTGAGTCAAAAGCACTATAACTCCTATTATAATGAAAATTTCTAGAAAATTTTCTATCATGGTACATGAAAGCATGATTCTTTTGACTACTACTAGCCATAGGGACCTTCCCTTTCTCCTTGTTGGAAATGAGAGCCCTTTGACTTGTTAAGTTCTTGGCTTCCTTTCGAAAGCCAAGTCCATCCTTAATTGAGGGATGTCTACCAACGGTGTAGGCATCCCTAGCAAATTTTAACTTATCAAAGTCATTTTTGCAAGTCTTAAGTTGAGCATTAAGACTCGCCACTTCACCATTTAATTTTGCAATAGAAGTAAGGTGTTCAACACATGCATCAACATTAAAATCCTCACATCTATTACAAATACTAACATGCTCTACATATGAACTAGACTTATTTGCTTCTTCTAATTTAGCATTTAAATCATCATTAACGCTCTTTAACTTAGACACAGTCTCATGACAAGCAGATAATTCAGAAGAAAGGATTTCATTTCTTTTAACCTCTAAAGCAAGAGATTTTTGAACACTAACAAACTTATCATGCTCTTCATACAAAATATCCTCTTACTTTTCTAAGAGTCTATTCTTTTCATTTAAAGCATCAATCAATTCATTGATCTTATCAACTTTAGTTCTATCTAAACCTTTGAATAAACTTGTGTAATCTACTTCATCATCACTAGAGTCATCATCACTTGAAGTAGTATACTTAGGGGTATCTCGAGCGCTTACCTTTTTCTCCTTTGCCATGAGGCAGGTGTGGCGCTCGTTGGGGAAGAGAGATGACTTGTTGAAGGCCGAGGCGGCGAGTCCTTCGTCGTCTGAGTCGGACGAAGAGCAATCTGAATCTCACTCTTTGCCAAGGTGCGCCTCGCCCTTCGCCTTCTTGTAGGCCTTCTTCTTCTCCCTCTTCCCTCTCTTTTCTTGTTCCTGGTCATTAGCATTATAGGGACAATTTGCTATGAAATGACCAGTCTTACCACATTTAAAACAGGAGCACTTTCCCTTTGCTTTGCTCTTGTTGGGATGCTCCTTACGTCCTTTTAGCGCCGTCTTGAAGCGCTTGATGATGAGGGCCATTTCATCTTCATTTAGCCCGGCAGCTTCAACTTGTGCCACCTTGCTAGGTAGCGCCTCCCTGCTGCTGCTTGTTGCCTTGAGTGCAACGGGTTGGGGCTCATAGATGGGCATTGGGCCATTCAATGTATCATCAACGTATCTTGCTTCCTTGACCATCATACGCCCGCTCACAAACTTTCCGAGTATCTCCTCAGGCATCATCTTTGTGTACCTAGGATTTTCACGGATGAGGTTCACAAGATGAGGGTCAATAACAGTGAAAGACCTGAGCATAAGTCGGACAACGTCGTGGTCCGTCCATCTCGTGCTTCCATAGCTCCTGATCTTGTTGACCAGGGTCTTGAGCCTGTTGTATGTTTGTGTCGGCTCCTCTCCCCTGATCATGGCAAACCTTCCTAGCTCGCCTTCCACCAACTCCATTTTGGTGATCATGGTGGCATCGTTCCCCTCATGCGATATCTTGAGGGTGTCCCATATTTGCTTGGCGTTGTCCAAGCCGCTCACCTTGTTGTATTCATCCCTGCACAATGATGCTAACAAAATAGTGGTAGCTTGTGCATTCTTATGGATTTGTTCGTTAATGAATACAGGGTTATCCGTACTATCAAATTGTATTCCATTCTCAAATATCTCCCAAATACTAGGATGGAGAGAGAAAAGATGACTACTCATTTTATGACTCCAAAAAGCGTAGTCCTCTCCATCAAAGTGTGGAGGTTTACCAAGAGGAATAGAAAGCAAATGGGCATTGGAATTATACGGAATACGAGAATAATCAAATGAAAAATTTGAATTAACCGGTTTCTTTTTCTCGTCGTAGTCGTCGTCTCTTGGGGAAGAAGAAGACTCGTCGCTGTCGTAGTAGACGATCTTCTTGATGTGCCTCTTCTTCCCGTCCTTCTTCTTATGACTCGAGCCAGAGTCAGTAGGCTTGTCGTCTCTTGGCTCGTTGAAGATGGATTCCTTCTCCTTATCATTGACCACCATCCTCTTTCCCTTAGGATCCATCTCTTCGGGCGATTAGTCCCTTTCGTGAAGAGATTGGCTCCGATACTAATTGAGAGCACCTAGAGGGGGGTGAATAGGTGATCCTGTAAAATTCAACAACTAATAGCCACAAAACTTGGTTAAGGTTAGAATGATAAAACCAAGTGGCTATAGAGCGAGCTCTTGCGAATCACAATAATCACACAGAAAAGCAATCACAAGAGACACACGAGTTATCCCGTGGTTCAGCCAAGTAATACTTGCCTACTTCCATGTTGTGGCGTCCCAATGGACGAGGGTTGCACTCAACCCCTTTCAAGTGATCCAATGATCAACTTGAATACCATAGTGTTCTTCTTTCTTATACTTTCTCGCCCTTACAATTGATGATCACAAAGAAGCACAGAAGTAAGGAAGGGGAGAGCAACGCACACAAGACTCAAAACGAGAGCACAATCACGCACACAAGTCACAACTTGAGCTCTAATTTCAACACACGGAGTTCTCAACTCAAGAGGAGCTCAAATTGCTAGCACAAAGAATCAAATGCATGGGAGTGGAGTCTGGATGCTTAGGAATGATCAAAGAATGCTTGGGTAACTCCTCCATGCGCCTAGGGGCCCCTTTTATAGCCCCAAGGCAGCTAGGAGCCGTTGGAGGCAGCTTTGGAAGGCAAATCTTGCCTTCAGTCGGTGGCGCACCGGACAGTCCGGTGTGCCACTGGACAGTCCCAGTAGCTGTCTGGTGTGTGATCTCCTTCCTTTTTATGGCACATCCGACCGTTGCAGATTTGCAGCAGTTGGCTCACCGGACACTGTCCGGTGCACACCGGACAGTCCGGTGCCCCCTGCCGACCGTTGGCGCGCCCACGCGTCGCGCGTGGATTGCGCGGCCGACCGTTGGCGCAGTCGACCGTTGGCTCACCGGACAGTCCGGTGTCTCACCGGACAATCCGGTGAATTTTAGCCGTACGCCGTTGAACGTTTCCCGAGAGCGACGACTTCGCTGCGGACGACTCACCGGACAGTCCGGTGCACCACTGGATAGTCCGGTGAATTATAGTCGTACGCCACCGTCGAGTCCCGAGAGTGGCCTGTTCACCGAGACTGGTCTGGCGCACCGAACGTTGTCCGGTGCACCCAGACCGAGCTGTAGTTGGCTGTACACAGCCAACTCTTTTCCAAACCAATTTCTCCTGTTTCTAGCACTTAGACACAATACATTAGTACTCAAATCAATGTACTAAGTCTAGAAACGTACCTTGTAATATGGTTTGCACTTCTTCACTCTTAGGCACAAATTAGCACTTAGAGAAAAAGTGTTGGGCACTTAATCACCAAAACACTTTAGAAATGGCCCAAGGGCACATTTCCCTTTCAGAAATACAGTTTCAAGAGCCTTGTCATAAGAAGGGATCTTTTTCTTTACAAAGCATGAAAAGAAGGGAAGGTGTTTTTCGCTGAAGGCTCAAAAATGGTATGTGCGTAAATTTCATGCATCACAAAGAAATAAATTACAATAATTTACATATTTGTTTCAATATTACATGCTTCAGACATTACATAGTTTTGTTACCAAAGAGACCTAGTCTTCCTTCAATTGTTTTACACATTAGGCTTCTCAAAATGAATATTACAATAAAATCTATTCCTCTTTAAGGGCTTTTTCAGCAATTTCGTTCAGTAATTTGTTGACGACTTCGTCAACGATGGATTCAGTCGTGCTTATGATATCAATTGATTTCTTCATCTCTAGATCAGCTAGGGGATCATACGGCTCCGGTGGCGGGGATAGTTCAGCTAAAATAGGTAAACACGTATGTTCGAAGCCTTAAAAAAAGTAACGAAGCTAGATAATCAAGATATAATACCTATACGCCTTTCGCGTTCTGCAGCTTCTTTAGCTCGCTTTGCTTCTGCCCGGGTGTCGTGGGTGTCTTTTTCACTCTTTTTATAATTTCATGGGCCATCTCTCGGCCACCATTCACCCAGGCATCATTGTAGAATTTTCCGCCCATCAAGGTTGCTTCAGCTGAAGGATCCTTCGTATCGTCCACGGAAAAGGCGGCTTTGGCCTGGGCTACAGATTTAATATGATCGCATCTAGCCTTCTCCAAGATGGATCAAATCCCCCGCACACCAGAAAACACGCAGACATCCCCACGATCACTCAAAATTTCTTCGAAGGTTTCCGCTTCTCCACTTAACCATTCAATAACGCCTTCAGGGTCGCCTCGCACGAAGTTTTCTTTGGCAGAGTACGCACCCACTTTGGCGAAGCTAGTCTTCAATTTCTTCACACAATCCAAGGATTTCTCGAAGCACCTTTTCTTGGATTGGCGAAGTTCTTCAACATTTTTCTTTAGATAATTTTTCCAGTACTCGCTGATCTCTCGGTTGGCCTGTGCGAGTGCACAATTCTCTTTAGCTTCGACCAGCTGTTTGCGAAGATACTCCCTCCGTCCCAGTATATAAGGCGTAACCACCTCTGGTTCAAAGACCAAGGAATGTATTTAATTGTCTCTATACCACTGCATCGATATACGTATGCATAGAGAGAGCACGCCTTATATTGTGGGACAAGAATAAAAAGTGGTTACGCCTTATATCTTGGGACGGAGGGAGTATTCAATTTCTGCTTTCTGGGCTTCGGCCTGAGCTTTATAGTTAGCTTCGTCCTCTTTTACTTTATTTACCAATGAAATCAAAATTTTATCATTTTCTAAACCTTCGTTTCTTAGTTCAATCACTTCTGAACGAAGGTTATTAAGGGCCATCATATAACCTTCGTCTTCAATATTTTTCTGCGCCCTAAGGGCATTACTAAGAATTAAGCCCTGCAAGAGGAGGAAAGAATTGAGTATGACAAATAAAATACTTCATTCTCAAATTCAAAGTTAACTTTTATACCTTTATACTATTGTATGCAAGGCTGTCAGCAAGATCATCCTTTGACAAAATTGAAAGGTCGTCTTCCAGCTTCGGGAATCCAATGCTTTTACCTATCACCCGGCAAACGGATATTTCTTTGTTGTCCGGGAGACAGTATAAGAAATCATCTTCATTATTCCTGTTAAAAACTAAGGCTCCTTTTGGATATTTTAGTTTTTGAGCATAATGCCTTGCTTTCGCGATCTCATCTTCGGACAATTTCTTCCCCGAAGTGTCGAATGATGTAGTCAACAGTTTCGATTGGAGCTTCGGGAGCAGGAATTTCAGGTGCAATATGTCCTATTGTTTTTTCCTTAGGCGCGGCAGGCTTCACTGCGACGGGCGCTGAGGGCCCAGCTTCGGCTTCAGCCTGAGCTTGCGGAGCTTGCGTTTTGGCACCTTCAACAATTTTATTTGTAGGAGCAGGGCTCAAGGCCTTTGTAGTCTCCAGCACAGCATCTAGCACATTGGGCATTCTTCTCCTCTTAGGAGTTGCGGCAGAAGCCTTTTGCACCTTCGGTAGTTTTGCCTCTGTTGGTGGGCTCAGGATTTCTGGCTTTTTTACTACTTTCTCTACCTGTGCCTCTTCGGCCTTATCATCTTTTGCTTTGGCTAGCCTGACTGTAGGCACCTTCAACACTACAGTCGGCTCTTCAATGCTCTGCATAATCGAAGCAGTCTTCCTTGCTTCGGCAGCTGAAGAGGGCCCTTCGCCAAGTTCAGGTACCTTGGCCGGTTCAATGTATCACGGCGGGTGGGTCAAAACCTTCAACTTTTTGCTCTTCGGCACGACTGTGGTGGCCAAAGTGGCAGCCTTCCTCTTCTTCTCTTGCGCTCGCAGTAGGTAGCGGTAATTAGGGTATACGAAGCTAATAGCATCGAACACCCTGTTTAATCTTTTCTTAACCCGACCTCCAAAGGTTGCTGACAGAGCATTATCTTTGGCTTTGGAGTATGCTCCAAGTAGATCATCACTGGTAGCTTCTATACACTTCAGCCATTTGTCGTTTGGTTCATCAAACTTCTCCCTAAATTTGAAGGTATACTTCAGTCAGACCAGACCACCTTCACTGGAGTCGGCGGTGGTCTCCTTTGGCATATCCCAGTTTTCCACAAGTGGTCATACCTTGAAGGCTATATGCTCTTGAATCAAATCCCTTGTGCCAATGAAGGCACAAACATTGCTAAAAGCCCTTTGGCATGCTTCAACAGCGTCATCAATTTCCACCTTTGGCCTTCGGGGGCCGAAGTGAGACCAGATGGGGCGCTGAATGATTCACTTGATGTCTTTCCTTGCCTTTAAATCATTCTTAACGTAAAACCACTCCTCCATCTAGGCCCCGAGCCACCTTTTACGGAATGTTGGCACTAGGTGGCTTGCATTAGGATGAGCAATAAATCCATAACAACCGAAGTTGTTGTGGTACTGTTCCTTACCAGTAGCCTTCGTCTCATATAAAAGCTCGTGCATACTGCAGAAGCACTTTGCGCTTAGCTTTAGCCCTTGACTCCTTACAGCCCAGACAAAAATCTCCATCCTCATTATAGCTTCGGGGGTGATTTGATGAAGGAAGATCTGGTATATCTTCAGCACTTCAACCATAAACTTGCTCAAAGGGAACCGAAGACCAGCCTTAAAAAAGCTTCGATAGATAACAACTTCATTTTCCTCAGGGGCAGGAGCAGTGTTGTCTTTGCCAGCTCTCACGATAGATATATCATGAAAGTACCTCCCTCTCATGTTGTCAAGATGACTCTGTTTAATAGTTGATTTTTCGAAGACAGTATGGCTTGGTCGCTAGGGCTGGTCTTCAGAATCTTTGTCTCCACTCTCCACATCATAACTATACTATCATCAATATCTTCAGACAAACCTTCTAGAATCTCTTTAGTAATCTACTCTGTGTTTGTTTTTGACATAGACTCAACAAACCCGGCGATAAAAGGATCTGCGGTCTTCTTTTCTTCAAACAACTTCGTTTCCTCAGTTACCTTCATTTCCGTAGTCATTTTCTTTTCCTCATCATCTTCTCCCCAAACATGGTGAAAGCACGTTCTTAAACCGAAGCTCGAAAAAGCTTGAATATCAGGCGAGAGCTGGTGAGCAAGAGCTAAAAAGTTTGAGACAATAATGCAAATGTTGGAAACAGCTTATCAAATGTTGCTGTTGTGGCTTATATTTATACGCCCATTGCATTGCAACTTGGTGGGCCCTATCTTTCATTGGCTATTGCTATTCTAGCAAAGGAAAGGTGTTTTTTTGGACCTTCGGCTTAAGGACTTCATTCATATCGCAGTCTGAATTCGTTGTTATAACAAATTAATACTGCGAAGGGCTACTGTTGGGGGCCTTCGTCTTCCAAAGGTCCTCAAAAACATGATTTAACAATGTTTCCCAAGTGCAATGTATGTATAGGTACCTTCGGACTCGGAATAAAACTGTACACAATATGAAAAGCTTGGTCGAGACGAAGGTTGATGCTGCTTCGAAGCTACGCGCAAAGGAGCTTCGGCTCAGCGGCAAGAAAAGGAACCGACTTAAAGGGAAAAAGGCTATCTAGTCCTCGTTGAATTGTCCTTGAGTCAATAGTAAACATAAAGGACATGAATGTAATTTTACACAGGCTACGTCCTGTGCTTATAAATAGATGAACAATACCCCATACTGTTCACGATGACTTGTATTCGCTCGTGCGTCACGCTTGGACTTTTACCTTCTGTCAAGCCGAAGGTATAAATGTAATTCAATATTGTTTCTGTTTATCCATAATAATATGAAGAAGAGATAGTAAATAATATCATATAATTATTCATGTTGTCTCTTATGTTTGATATGTTTTTCCTTTCATTAACATATGCTACGGTGATGAAGGTAAGTCCTTCATGATCTTCATCTGAGGATCATTATATCCTAAAGGAGATAATGGTTCGAAGGATGAAGGGTATTAACATTTAACATTTTATGTTGCCTTGTTCTTAACTCATAGCATTTGAGAACAAGTCCCCAACAGGTAGCGTACCGACTCTTTTGTCTGCTCACGCTGTCAGGCGACACTTGTGAAAAGTCTTTAGAAAAGCCCACACCACGTCACCACATATCAACACAAGATAAAAGGAAAGGCTCATAGCTTAACAACAAGCTCTGCTAGGTACATCCGTGTGACCGTGCATGTCATTTGCGCTGTTTAGTACCAAACCGCTTGCTCACAGGAGAAAACACCGGCTTAAATAGCCCGTCATACGAGCCGTAATTGCTGAGCAGTTAGCGACTGCTTTTCAATTGAGCGGGGCCAATAAGTTGGTGTGGATGTCAACTGTAGCCTCAGGACCTCGGTCAGGTGCTTCTAACCACTTTAGGCGAAAGCCACGACATCCTAGCCATAAAGCGGCGGCCCATAGAACGACGATGAAAGGGAATTAGGCTTACACCTATTTTCCAAATTGATTTTGGTGATTGAATTGCCCAACACAAATAATTGGACTAACTAGTTTGCTCTAGTGTATGAGTTCTACAGGTGCAAAAGGTTCACACTTAGCCAATAAAAAGACCAAGTATTGGGTTCAACAAAAAGAGCAAAGGGGCAACCGAAGGCACCTCGGGTCTGGCGCACCGGACTGTCCGGTGTGCCACCGGACATGTCCGGTGCACCAGAGGACTCCAACTCAAACTCGTCAACTTCGGAAATTTTCGGAGCCGGCGCGCTATAATTCACCGGACATGTCCGGTGTACACCGGACAGTGTCCGGTGCTCCAAGAGGACGCGGCTCTGGAATTTGGCAGCCTCGGGAATTCGTGGCAACTGCTCCGCTATAATTCATCGGACATGTCCGGTGTACACCGGACTGTCCGGTGTATCTGCGGGGCAACGGCTACCTGCGGACGCATTAAATGTGCGCCAGCACGCGCAGAAGTCAGGCACGCCCATGCTGGCGCACCGGACACTCTACAGTGCATGTCCGGTGCGCCACCGGACATCCAGGCGGGCCCAGAAGACAGTGCTCCAACGGTCGGAACCCAACGGCTTTGGTGACGTGGCTAGCGCACCGGACATGTCCGGTGTGCACCGGACTGTCCGGTGCACCATGCGACAGACAGCCCCATCAAACGGCTAGTTTGGTGGTTGGGGCTATAAATACCCCCAACCACCCACCATTCATTGCATCCAAGTATTCAAGTTTCCAACCACCTTACAAGAGCTAGCATTCAATTCAAAGCACACCAAAGAGATCAAATCCTCTCCCAACTCCACAAAAGGCTTTAGTGATTAGAGAGAGTGATTTGCCGTGTTCTTTTGAGCTCTTGCGCTTGGATCGCTTCTTTTCTTTCTCATTTGTTTCTTGTGATAAATTCATTCACTTGTAATCGAAGCAAGAGACACCAATTGTGTGGTGGTCCTTGCGGGGACTTTGTGTCCCAAGTGATTGAGAAGAAGAAGCTCACTCGATCGTGGATCATTTGAGAGAGGGAAAGGGTTGAAAGAGACCCGGCCTTTGTGGCCTCCTCAACGGGGAGTAGGTTTGCGAGAACCGAACCTCGGTAAAATAAATCCTTGTGTCACATTCCTTATTTGCTTGCAATTTGTCTTGCACCCTCTCTCACGGACTCTATTATAGTTCTAACGCTAACCTGGCTTGTAGTTGTGATTATTTTTGTAAATTTCAGTTTTGCCCTATTCACCCCCCCCTCTAGGCGACTTTCAATTGGTATCAGAGCATGGTGCTTCATTAGAGCTTAACCGCTCGAAGTGATGTCGGGAGATCACGCCAAGAGGGAGATGGAGACCGGCGACAAGCCCACCACAAGCCACTCATCGGAAGAGTCCCACAACAAGGGGAAGGGGAAGGAGAAGAAGTCTTCTTCCCACAAGTCGCATCGGAGTAGCGGCAAACACAAGAAGATGAGGAAGGTCGTCTACTACGAGACCAACACTTCATCCCCATCGACTTCCGGCTCCGACGCGTCGTCCGTCACTTCTAAGCGCCATGAGCGCAAGAAGTATAGTAAGATCCCCCTACGCTACTCACGAATTTCAAAACGTACTCCTTTGCTCTCCGTTCCATTAGGCAAACCACCGGTTTTTGACGGTGAAGATTATAATATGTGGAGTGACAAAATGAGGCATCATCTAACCTCACTCCACACAAGCATATGGAATGTTGTTGAGTTTGGTGTACAGGTGCCATCCGTAGGGGATGAAGACTACGACTCAGACAAGGTGGCCCAAATTCACCACTTTAACTCCCAAGCCACTACTATACTCCTCGCCTCTCTAAGTCGAGAGGAGTATAATAAAGTGCAAGGGTTAAAAAGTGCAAAGGAAATTTGGGACGTACTCAAGACCGCGCACGAAGGAGACGAGGTGACAAAGATCACCAAGTGGGAAACGATCGAGGGGGAGCTCGGTCGCTTCATGCTTCACCAAGGGGAGGATCCACAAGCCATGTACAACCGCTTGAAGACCTTGGTGAACCAAGTGCGCAACCTCGGGAGCGAAAAATGGGATGACCATGAGATGGTCAAGGTTATTCTTAGATCCCTCGTATTTCTTAACCCTACATAAGTTCAATTAATTCGAGGTGATCCTAGATATAAGCTAATGTCTCCCGAGGAAGTTATAGGAAAATTTGTGAGCTTTGAGCTAATGATTAAAGGCTCAAAGAAAATCATCGAGCAAGGCACCTCCTCCACACCCGAAGCACAACCGGTCGCATTCAAGGCGACGGAGGAGAAGAAGGAGGAGTCTACTTCAAGTAGACAACCCATCGACGCCTCCAAGCTCGACAACGAGGAAATGGCGCTCATCATCAAGAGCTTCCGCCAAATCCTCAAGCAAAGGAGAGGGAAAGACCACAAGTCTCGCTCCAAGAAGGTTTGCTACAAATGTGGTAAGCTCGGTCACTTTATTGCAAAATGTCCTATTTCTAGTGACAGTGACAGGGGCGACGACAAGAAGGGAAGAAGAAAGGAAAAGAAGAGGTACCACAAGAGAAAGGGCGGCGATGCCCATGTGTGCCATGAGTGGGACTCCGACGAGAGCTCCACCGACTCCTCCTCCGATGAGGACGCCGCCAACATCGCCGTCACCAAAGGCCTCCTCTTCCCTAACGTCGGCCACAAGTGCCTCATGGCAAAGGACGGCAAAAGAAAGAAGGTTAAATCAAAATCCTCCACTAAATATGAATCTTCTAGTGATGATAATGCTAGTGATGAGGAAGATAATTTGCGTATCCTTTTTGCCAACCTTAACATGGAACAAAAGGAAAAACTAAATGAGCTAATCAGTGCCATCCATGAAAAAGATGATCTCTTGGATTCCCAAGAGGACTTCCTAATCAAGGAAAATAAAAAGCATGTTAAGGTTAAGAATGCTTACGCTCTAGAGGTTGAAAAATGTCAAAAATTATCTAGTGAGCTAAGCACATGTCATGACTTAATTGCCAACCTTAGAAATGAAAATGTTAGTTTAAATGCTAAGGTTGATTCTCATGTTTGTAATGTTTCAATTCCCGATCTTAGAGATGATAATGTTGATTTACTTGCTAAGATTGATGAATTAAACATTTCTCTTGCTAGCCTTAGAGATAAAAATGAAAAATTACTTGCTAAGGCTAGAGATTTTGATGTTTGCAATGCTACCATTTCTAACCTTAGAAATGAAAATGATATATTACATGCTAAGGTTATAGAATTAAAATCTTGCAAACCTTCTACATCTACTGTTGAGCACACTACTATTTGTACTAGATGTAGAGATGTTGACATTAATGCTATTCATGATCATATAGCAAAATTAGATGCTAAAATTGCCGAGCATGAACTTGAAAATGAAAAATTCAAATTTGCTCGTAGTATGCTCTATAATGGGAGACGCCCTGGCATTAAGGATGACATTGGCTTCCAAAGGGGAAACAATGTCAAAATTAATGCCCCTCCTAAGAAACTATCTAACTTTGTTAAGGGCAAGGCTCCCATGCCTCAGGATAACGAGGGTTACATTTTGTACTCTGCCGGTTATCCTGAGAGCAAAATCAGGAGAATTCATTCTAGGAAGTCTCACTCTGGCCCTAACCATGCTTTTATGTATAAGAGTGAGACATCTAGCTCTAGGCAACCAACCCGTGCTAAGTTGCCTAAGAAAAAGTCTTCTAATGCATCAAATGATCATAGCATTTTATTCAAAACTTTTGATGCATCATATGTGCTTACTAACAAATCTGGCAAGGTAGTTGCCAAGTTTGTTGGGGGCAAACACAAGGGCTCCAAAACTTGTGTTTGGGTACCCAAAGTTCTTGTTTCTAATGACAAAGGACCCAAAACCGTTTGGGTACCTAAAACAAAGAACTAAACTTGTTTTGTAGGTTTATGCATCCGGGGGCACAAGTTGGATCATTGATAGCGGGTGCACGAACCACATGACAGGGGAGAAGAAAATGTTCTCCTCATACGAGAAAAACCAAGATCCCCAACGAGCGATCACATTCGGGGATGGAAACCAAGGTTTGGTCAAAGGTTTGGGTAAAATTGCTATATCTCCTGACCATTCTATTTCCAATGTTTTTCTTGTTGATTCCTTAGATTACAATTTGCTTTCCGTATCCCAATTATGTCAAATGGGCTACAACTGTCTGTTTACTGATGTAGGTGTCACTGTCTTTAGAAGAAGTGATGATTCAGTAGCTTTTAAGGGAGTATTAGAGGGTCAGCTATACTTAGTTGATTTCAATAGAGCTGAACTCGATACTTGCTTGATTGCTAAGACTAGCATGGGTTGGCTCTGGCACCGCCGACTAGCCCATGTTGGGATGAAGAATCTTCATAAGCTTCTAAAGGGAGAACACATTTTAGGATTAACCAATGTTCATTTTGAGAAAGACAGGATCTGTAGCGCGTGCCAAGCCGGGAAGCAAGTTGGAGTTCAACATCCACATAAGAACATTATGACGACTGACAGGCCACTTGAGCTCCTACACATGGATTTATTCGGCCTGATCGCTTACATAAGCATCGGCGGGAGTAAGTACTGTCTAGTTATCGTGGATGATTATTCTCGCTTCACTTGGGTATTCTTTTTGCAGGAAAAATCTCAGACCCAAGAGACATTAAAGGAATTCTTGAGACGGGCTCAAAATGAGTTCGGCTTGAGGATCAAGAAAATTAGAAGCGACAACGGGACGGAGTTCAAAAACTCTCAAATCGAAGGTTTCCTTGAGGAGGAGGGCATCAAGCATGAGTTCTCTTCTCCCTACACCCCACAACAAAATGGTGTAGTGGAGAGGAAGAATCGAACTCTATTGGACATGGCAAGAACCATGCTTGATGAGTACAAGACACCGGATCGGTTTTGGGCCGAGGCGGTTAACACCGCTTGCTACGCCATCAACCGGTTATATCTACACCGAATCCTCAAGAAGACATCATACGAACTCCTAACCGGTAAAAAGCCCAATATTTCATACTTTAGAGTCTTTGGTAGCAAATGCTTTATTCTTGTTAAAAGAGGTAGAAGATCTAAATTTGCTCCTAAGACTGTAGAAGGCTTTTTACTAGGATATGACTCAAACACAAGGGCATATAGAGTCTTTAACAAGTCCTCAGGACTTGTTGAAGTTTCTTGTGACGTTGTGTTTGATGAAGCTAATGGCTCTCAAGTAGAGCAAGTTGATCTTGATGAGATAGGTGAAGAAGAGGCTCCGTGCATCGCGCTTAGAAACATGTCCATTGGGGATGTGTGTCCTAAGGAGTCCGAAAAGCCTCCAAATGCACAAGATCAACCTTCCTCCTCCACGCAAGCATCTCCACCTACTCAAGATGTGGACGAGGCTCAAGATGATGAAGGAGAGAATCAAAATGATGAGCCACCTCAAGATGACGGCAACGATCAAGGGGGAGATGCAATTGATCACGACAAGGAGGATGAGGAAGTTCCAAGGCCGCCACACCCAAGAGTCCACCAAGCAATCCAACGAGATCACCCTGTCGACACCATCCTCGGCGATATTCATAAGGGGGTAACTACTAGATCTCGGGTTGCACATTTTTGTGAACATTACTCTTTTGTTTCCTCTATTGAGCCAACCAGGGTAGAGGAAGCACTTCAAGATTCGGATTGGGTGGTGGCGATGCAAGAGGAGCTCAACAATTTCACTAGAAATGAGGTATGGCATTTAGTTCCACGTCCTAATCAAAATGTTGTAGGAACCAAGTGGGTCTTCCGCAACAAGCAAGACGAGCATGGTGTGGTGACAAGGAACAAAGCTCGACTCGTGGCCAAGGGGTACTCACAAGTCGAAGGTTTGGATTTTGGTGAAACCTATGCACCCGTAGCTAGGCTTGAGTCAATTCGTATATTATTGGCCTATGCTACTTACCATGGCTTCAAGCTTTACCAAATGGACGTGAAGAGTGCTTTCCACAACGGACCTATCAAGGAAGAGGTCTATGTTGAGCAACCTCCCGGCTTTGAAGACAGTGAGTATCCTAATCATGTCTATAGGCTCTCTAAGGCGCTTTATGGGCTCAAACAAGCCCCGAGAGCATGGTATGAATGCCTTAGAGATTTCCTTATTGCAAATGGCTTCAAAGTCGGCAAAGCCGATCCTACTTTATTTACTAAGACTCTTGCAAATGATTTGTTCGTATGCCAAATTTATGTTGATGATATTATATTTGGGTCTACTAACGAATCTACATGTGAGGAATTTAGTAGGATCATGACACAAAAATTCGAGATGTCAATGATGGGGGAGTTGAAGTATTTCTTAGGATTCCAAGTCAAGCAACTCCAAGAGGGCACCTTCATTTGCCAAACGAAGTACACTCAAGACATTCTAAACAAGTTTGTGATGAAGGATGCCAAGCCCATCAAGACACCCATGGGAACCAATGAGCATCTCGACCTCGACACGGGAGGTAAATCCGTAGATCAAAAGGTATACCGGTCGATGATAGGTTCATTGCTTTACTTATGTGCATCTCGACCGGATATTATGCTTTCCGTATGCATTTGTGCAAGATTCCAATCTGACCCTAAGGAATCACACCTTACGGCCGTAAAACGAATCTTGAGATATTTAGCTTATACTCCTAAGTTTGGGCTTTGGTACCGTCGGGGATCCACATTTGATTTAATTGGTTATTCGAATGCCGATTGGGTGGGGTGCAAAATTAATAGAAAGAGCACATCGGGGACTTGCCAGGTCTTGGGGAGATCCTTGGTGTCTTGGGCTTCAAAGAAGCAAAATTCGGTCGCTCTTTCAACCGCCGAAGCCGAGTACATTGCCGCAGGACATTGTTGCGCGCAATTACTTTGGATGAGGCAAACCCTGCGGGACTATGGTTACAAATTAACCAAAGTTCCTCTTCTATGTGATAATGAGAGTGCAATCCGCATGACGGATAATCCCGTTGAACATAGCCGCACTAAACACATAGCCATTCGGTATCATTTTCTTAGGGATCACCAACAAAAGGGGATATCGATGTAGGAAACGGGTGACGCCTAAGAGGGGGGTGAATTAGGACTTCTAAAACTTTTACTAAACTAGGCCACAATTAAATCCCTAGAGCAAAACCTATGCAAATAATCAAAACTAGAATGTGCAAACTAGGTTTTGTCTAAGTGTTGCTATCTCTACCGCAAAAGGCTAAATTTCAATCTATACTAAATAAGTATGACTACAAGATTGAAACTTAAATGCTTAATATAAATGCGGAATGTAAAGAGCTAAGTAGAGAAGCAAACTCTCGTGGATGACGCCGGTATTTTTACCGAGGTATCCGGAACCACGCAAGGTCCCGACTAATCCTCGTTGGTGCCCCTACGCAAAGGGAAGCCCACGCGAGGGCCAAGCACCACGGTCGAGTAACTCCGTAGAGAGCCGCGGGCCTTCTCCACGCGCAAGTGGTGCTCCGCTTCCGGCTCCTCTCGGACGCTCCCCGCCGTCTCCACTATCGAGCTTCCGGCCGAAACGCCGCGGGCCTCGTTCCCTCCGGTACACGGTGGCGGCCGTGACACAAACGCGGTTGTCACGGTCTCGCAAGACTCTCGCCCCACTCGGTACAATTACAACGACTCACGCAAGAGCCGAGGGGTTGTGTGGTTTTACAAAACTCACTCAACTAACTAGGATTCACCTAGAGCAAGCGCTAAAGCGGTCTAACTAACCTAAGCACTTCGCAAAGCACCTACGCTAATCACCGAGTGATTCTATTAAGCACTTGGGTGTTTGAGCTCTTAGAAATGTGCACTATATGCCTTGGTATGTTGCTTGGGCTCTCACACTTGAGAATGGCCGGTTGGGGTGGTATTTATAGCCTCCACACCCCCAACTAGCCGTTGGACAGAAAGCAGCAGTTTTCTGTCGTCGGGTGCACCGGACAGTCCGGTGCACACCGGACACTGAACAGTAGATGTCCGGTGCACGCCACGTCAGCCGACCGTTGGCGCCTGTAGCAGTCGACCGTTGGATCCGACCGTTGGATTCGACCGTTGCCGTCTGCCCGTTGGCACACCGGACAGTCCGGTGCACACCGGACAGTCCGGTGCTACAGCCAGAGAGCGCATGTCTGCGGCCTCTCTGCGCAGACTGTCCGGTGCCTCACCGGACAGTCCGGTGCGCCACCAGGCGCTGGCTGACAGCCCTTATCTTTGGATTTCTTCGCTGATTACTTCGGGCTTCTTTGTTCTTGAGTATTGGACTCCTATGCATCTTTTTATGTCTTCTTTTGAGGTGTTGCATCCTCATTGCCTTGGTCCAATTCTCTTCGCATCCTGTGAACTACAAACACAAACACTAGAAAACTTATTAGTTCACGGATTGTGTTGTTCATCAAACACCAAAACTCAATTAGCCAAATGGCCCGGGGTCCATTTTCCTTACAATCTCCCCCTTTTTGGTGATTGATGACAACACAACCAAAGCAAGCAAATAATACAAGTATTTGAGTGAAAATATGCAATCTACTTGCTAAGATGCATGATTGTCCCCACAATGTGATATTATGGATTTAAGCCTCCCCCTAACTCCATAATTCACTTACTTCCTATTTTTGGACCAAATAACCAAAACCACTTGAAAAGCCATTTGTAGATATAAAATTTTAAATTGGTGGTGTTTGGTGTTTGATATAGTTTTCATTGCTTTGGTCCCTAAACTTCTCCCCCTTTGGCATCAACCACCGAAAAGGAAGACATTAAAAGCATGTAGGAAGTAAATAAACGCTTGCCCTCATCAAGAGTTGTATCAAACGATATCACTAGAAGGATATTAAATTAAGCCATGAATGATACCACTTGTAGGAGTTCCTCAAAAGATTACTCCCCCTAACTGAGTATTCTCCTTTAGAAAGAGTTTTTCTCCCCCTTTAGAGATGAAGAAATACTCCCCTTGACAGAGATCCTCTACTTAGGAAAAAGCATGTGAAAATTAGAGGTGCAAGACATGATTTGAAAAGACGGACTTCCCTTATGCATAGGTAACAGAATATGAGTTAACTACTTATGCATTTTTGGCAACACGGAAGCATATGATATGAAATATAGTCTAATCAAATATTGGAGAAGACATGTAAATGATACTGAATGTAGTCTCAAAAGATACCAATTGGAGATCAATGGCGAGCTTGAGAGACATGAGAGTTCTTGGAGATTTTGCAGTGGAAGATTGTTGTCTTTCTCCGGGGACTTCATTTTCCTTACAATGAGACTATCACATGAAATAGACTTGAAAAGGTGTTAGTCTCAAAGTGTTAGATTATAGAGTAACCTCCCCCTAAAGGTGTGCATACAAGTTTTGAATACTTGTAGGGGACATGCACTTTGATTTGATATCAAGAGGGGCAAATTATCCATAATCCAAACTTTGGCACATATAAGTTAAATGATACACTTTGTAGAAATCAAAATTTTCAATTGATGCATCATTTACTATGGAGTGATATAAAAACTATGTGTCGTGCTTTAACTAAACATTTTAAGCCATGTAGGTTTGCTTAAGTATATGAAGTTAAAAACTAGCAATCCTACCATATGATTTACCTAGTATGCATGATTTTGAACAAAAGTACATAACAAATGTAATACTAGGCAAGAAAGGTAAACTAGATAAAAGATAAATAGATACGCATATCTAAAAACGAGAAATACAATAAAACTAGTTACCTTAGTCATGGGTGGGAAATTTGGGTCCAAAATTTTCACTAACCCACTTGGCAATAAACTTGATCCAATATGATGTATCCCATGATATACATCCCAATTTAGCCAAGTCTCCAAATTTCCCGAAGACCTTCGGTCCACTCACTTCCCTTTCGGGATCCAAACCTTCTTGGTGGTTTTCATGGTTGAAATTATTTCCTTTGGCACCCAGATGCGTTTGGCCCCTTTTCCTTTGTTGGCTTGCTTGTTGGCCTTGATTGCTATCACCTTTCCGTTCTTTTTCTTCTTGATCAAATATGGTGTAGCATCCTTTTTGTTCACCTTTTTGATGTAGGTGTTGGAGATTTTGCTTGATGGCTTTTGCTTGAGCTTTTGCCTTTGTTTATCCCCGGTCATCGCCTTGCATTGGAAAGACTTGTGGCCTTCCTCGTGGCATAGCCTACAAATCACAGTTTCTCCCTCTACAGGCTTGTTCACTCCCGCAGTGGTGTTATCCTGTGGAGGTCGGACTTGTTTGGCTTTGCCTTTCTTGTCATACAAAGCCTTGCCAAGGCGAGCCACTTCTTGCTTTAATTGTTCATTTTCCTTTGCAACCTCATCCGAACATGTCTCTACAACAATATTCTCAACAACGACTTGGTTGCAGGGGTTAGAATCATCAATTAAATCAAAGCAGGAAGTAGAAGCATCTTTCTTAATTATTTCAGTTATTTCAACTAAAGATGCTACTGGGGTGCTACCAATGTTTTCTAGCTTAGTAGTTAGCTCATTATTGTGTATGCTAAGAATTTCCATTCTCTCTAGCAAACTTTCAATAGCTTCTTGGGAGCTAGCTAACTTAGCCTTAAGTTTTTCATTCTTTTTAATAAGGCTATCATCGGTAGCAGTGGATGGAGCACTAGATTCCAATAGCTCAATTTTAGTTGACAGCTCACTATTTAAGTTTGCAAAAGTTTCAAATTTTTCTAGCAAACCTTTGTAATCATTTTGAGAGCTAACCAACTTATTTTTCAAAGTTTTAAGTTGAGCCTTTTGCTTAGTGCAAACATCCTGGAAAAAATTAACGGCTTCCGCAAGCTCTTCTAGAGAGGCCTTTCCCTCGCCTTCATCATCACTACTACTTTCATCACTAGAGGATGGAATGCTTTTGTTACCTCTTGCCATAAGGCACTTGTGTGATGACCGTGATGATCGTGACGAGGACCGGTGGCTGCGCGTCCTTGGAGGTTCATCTTCACTTGAAGAATCATCCCAAGTTCTAACACTTGTGAGCGCCTTGCCTTTGCTCCTCTCCTTTTTGGGTTTGGCCATATTTGGACAGTTGTCCCTGAAGTGGCCCTTCTCCCCACATGCGAAGCATCCTCTCTTTCTTTGCTTTTTCCTATCAATGTTAAAGAGAAGATCCTCGACCTGCAGGGGCACACCCATTAGATTAATCTTGCGGATCATCCCCATTACCTTTCCGACGCGTCGGATTGTCTCTTCGTCCTCGGAGGATGATGTGCATGGTCGATTATCTTCATCATCATCACTTTCTTCTTCTTCCTCTTCTTCACTTGAGGAACTTGGAGTGGGAGCCCTCTTTTTGCCCTTCCTTTCATCACATGCAAAAGCATATGGTCTTGAGGGAGTTGGCTCCTCTCCCCGACTCATTTTTCGCGACATCTCAAAGGCCGCGATTTTCCCAATCACAATAGTCGGGGTCATGTTGCTCAGGTCCTCCATGTTGTGAAGGATGGTGATGATGCTCCCATATCTTTGTTGTGGTAGCAGGGAGATAATCTTCCTCACAATGTCCGCATCACCTAGCTTATTAATGCCAATAGAGTTGAGCTCATTGATGATTAGATTCAAACGAGAATACATGTCTCTAACAAGCTCATCATCTTTCATGGCAAAAGAATTATACTCATTTAACACTAGGCAATGTTTTTGCTCACGGACATTGGATGTGCCGTCATGGAGCTCATGCAATTTTAGCCAAATCTCATTAGCAGTTTTCAAGGTAAATACTTGATTAAAAATATCCATGCTAAGAGATTCATACAAGCAATTTTTGGCTCTAGCATTTAAATGAATTTCTTTTTCCTCACTCGTGGTGGGTTTTTCAGGATTCTTGAGGGGTTTCATCCCGTCACGAGTGACTCTCCAAACACCTAGATCAACGGCCTCTAGGTAACAAGCCATTCTAGCACTATAATATGGGAAGTTAGTGCCGTCAAAGTGTGGTGGCCTATGGGTATCCATCCCTTCCTCTAAAAAGCGTCGGCTCTTTTAGCGGTGAAGCTAAAGCGTTTCAAATGAGCCAAACCGGGCTCTGATACCACTTGTAGGAAACGGGTGACGCCTAAGAGGGGGGGTGAATTAGGACTTCTAAAACTTTTACTAAACTAGGCCACAATTAAATCCCTAGAGCAAAACCTATGCAAATAATCAAAACTAGAATGTGCAAACTAGGTTTTGTCTAAGTGTTGCTATCTCTACCGCAAAAGGCTAAATTTCAATCTATACTAAATAAGTATGACTACAAGATTGAAACTTAAATGCTTAATATAAATGCGGAATGTAAAGAGCTAAGTAGAGAAGCAAACTCTCGTGGATGACGCCGGTATTTTTACCGAGGTATCCGGAACCACGCAAGGTCCCGACTAATCCTCGTTGGTGCCCCTACGCAAAGGGAAGCCCACGCGAGGGCCAAGCACCACGGTCGAGTAACTCCGTAGAGAGCCGCGGGCCTTCTCCACGCGCAAGTGGTGCTCCGCTTCCGGCTCCTCTCGGACGCTCCCCGCCGTCTCCACTATCGAGCTTCCGGCCGAAACGCCGCGGGCCTCGTTCCCTCCGGTACACGGTGGCGGCCGTGACACAAACGCGGTTGTCACGGTCTCGCAAGACTCTCGCCCCACTCGGTACAATTACAACGACTCACGCAAGAGCCGAGGGGTTGTGTGGTTTTACAAAACTCACTCAACTAACTAGGATTCACCTAGAGCAAGCGCTAAAGCGGTCTAACTAACCTAAGCACTTCGCAAAGCACCTACGCTAATCACCGAGTGATTCTATTAAGCACTTGGGTGTTTGAGCTCTTAGAAATGTGCACTATATGCCTTGGTATGTTGCTTGGGCTCTCACACTTGAGAATGGCCGGTTGGGGTGGTATTTATAGCCTCCACACCCCCAACTAGCCGTTGGACAGAAAGCAGCAGTTTTCTGTCGTCGGGTGCACCGGACAGTCCGGTGCACACCGGACACTGAACAGTAGATGTCCGGTGCACGCCACGTCAGCCGACCGTTGGCGCCTGTAGCAGTCGACCGTTGGATCCGACCGTTGGATTCAACCGTTGCCGTCTGCCCGTTGGCACACCGGACAGTCCGGTGCACACCGGACAGTCCGGTGCTACAGCCAGAGAGCGCCTGTCTGCGGCCTCTCTGCGCAGACTGTCCGGTGCCTCACCGGACAGTCCGGTGCACACCGGACACCGATGTCCGGTGCGCCACCAGGCGCTGGCTGACAGCCCTTATCTTTGGATTTCTTCGCTGATTTCTTCGGGCTTCTTTGTTCTTGAGTATTGGACTCCTATGCATCTTTTTATGTCTTCTTTTGAGGTGTTGCATCCTCATTGCCTTGGTCCAATTCTCTTCGCATCCTGTGAACTACAAACACAAACACTAGAAAACTTATTAGTTCACGGATTGTGTTGTTCATCAAACACCAAAACTCAATTAGCCAAATGGCCCGGGGTCCATTTTCCTTACAATCGAGATTGCTTATATTAATACAAAAGATCAATTAGCCGATATCTTTACCAAGCCTCTTGATGAACAAACTTTTACCAAACTTAGGCATGAGTTAAATATCCTTGATTCTAGAAACTTCTTTTGTTAACTTGCACACATAGCTCATACATATACCTCTGATCATGTCTCTTTTATATATGCTATGACTAATGTGTTTTCAAGTCTATTTCAAACCAAGTCATAGGTATATTGAAAGGGAATTGGAGTCTTCGGTGAAGACAAAGGCTTCCACTCCACTCTATCACCCATCCTTCGTCGTCGCTCCAAGCCACTCCTCATCCTTAGGGGAGAAAGCATAAAGCACAAGGACTCCGGCTTTGGTATAATCTTCACTCATATTTTATTTGCCAAAGGGGAGAAAATAGCTTAAAAAGGGCTTATATTTCACTCTAAGTATCCGTTTTTGGCGATTCATGCCAAAGGGGGAGAAAGTATAGAGCCCAAAGCAAAAGGACCGCACCACCACCCTAATTTTAAAATGATTTTCAATTGGTAAATTTCAAAGTATCATGTTTTTCAATTTGATGTCTTATTGTTCAAAAAGGGGGAGAAAGTAGCACTTTTAAAATATATATCTTAAAACCCTCTTGAACACTAAGAGGAGAATTTATTGAGGGGGAGTTTTGGTTTTAGTCAAAGGAAAAGCATTTAAAATAGGGGAGAAAATTTCAAGTCTTGAAAATGCTTTGCAAAATCTTACTCCTTTACCTTTGACTAATTGCAAAAGAACTTTGAAAAGAGCTTACAAAAGAATTTGCAAAAAAACAAAACATGTGGTGCAAGCGTGGTCTAAAATATTAAATAAGAAAGAAACAATCCATGCGCATCCTAAGTATTTATATTGGCTCAATTCCAAGTAACCTTTGCACATACATTATACAAACTAGTTCAATTATGCTCTTCTTTATTTGCTTTGGTTTGTGTTGGCATCAATCACCAAAAAGAGGGAGATTGAAAGGGAATTAGGCTTACACCTATTTTCCAAATTGATTTTGGTGATTGAATTGCCCAACACAAATAATTGGACTAACTAGTTTGCTCTAGTGTATGAGTTCTACAGGTACAAAAGGTTCACACTTAGCCAATAAAAAGACCAAGTATTGGGTTCAACAAAAAGAGCAAAGGGGCAACCGAAGGCACCTCTGGTCTGGCGCACCGGACTGTCCGGTGTGCCACCGGACAGTGTCCGGTGCACCACCGGACATGTCCGGTGCACCAGAGGACTCCAACTTAAACTCGTCACCTTCGGGAATTTTCGGAGCCGGCGCGCTATAATTCACCGGACATGTCCGGTGTACACCGGACAGTGTCCGGTGCTCCAAGAGGACGCGGCTCTGGAACTTGGCAGCCTCGGGAATTCGCGGCAGCTGCTCCGCTATAATTCATCGGACATGTCCGGTGTATCTGCGGGGCAACGGCTACTTCGGCGCCAACGGCTACCTGCGGACGCATTAAATGCGCGCCAGCGCGCGCAGAATTCAGGCACGCCCATGCTGGCGCATCGGACACTCTACAGTGCATGTCCGGTGCGCCATCGGACATCCAGGCGGGCCCAGAAGACAGTGCTCCAACGGTTGGAACCCAACGGCTTTGGTGACGTGGCTAGCGCACCGGACATGTCCGGTATGCACCGGACTGTCCGGTGCACCATGCGACAGACAGCCCCACCAAACGGCTAGTTTGGTGGTTAGGGCTATAAATACCCCCAACCACCCACCATTCATTGCATCCAAGTATTCAAGTTTCCAACCACCTTACAAGAGCTAGCATTCAATTCAAAGCACACCAAAGAGATCAAATCCTCTCCCAACTCCACAAAAGGCTTTAGTGATTAGATAGAGTGATTTGTCGTGTTCTTTTGAGCTCTTGCGCTTGGATCGCTTCTTTTCTTTCTCATTTGTTTCTTGTGATAAATTCATTCACTTGTAATCGAAGCAAGAGACACCAATTGTGTGGTGGTCCTTGCGGGGACTTTGTGTCCCAAGTGATTGAGAAGAAGAAGCTCACTCGATCGTGGATCGTTTGAGAGAGGGAAAGGGTTGAAAGAGACCCGGCCTTTGTGGCCTCCTCAACGGGGAGTAGGTTTGCGAGAACCGAACCTCGGTAAAACAAATCCTCGTGTCACATTCCTTATTTGCTTGCGATTTGTCTTGCACCCTCTCTCACGGACTCTATTATAGTTCTAACGCTAACCCGGCTTGTAGTTATGATTATTTTTGTAAATTTCAGTTTCGCCCTATTCACTCCCCCTCTAGGCGACTTTCAGATGAACAATGTGTTAGGCTAGATTCATAGAGCAGTGAATACCGCCCGCTTCCAACGGTGGAAGGATAACGGGTCGCTACACTCTAATAAACCTTTCTATACCAATGCGTCCTTTCTCGTAGACCACCATCTTTTTTTTAATCTGCTCTTCCACTAAGGACGCCCGTTCCAAGCTAGGAGTTGAGCTACAGTCACTTAGATGAAAGCCATGGCGTCCCGGCCTATAGAGCGGTGAGCAATGTGTTAGGTTGAATTCATAGAGCAACGAATACCGCCCGCTTCCAACGGTGGAAGGATAATGGGTCGCTACACTCTAATAAACCTTTCTATACCAATGCGTCCTTTCTCGTAGACCACCATCTTTTTTTTTAATCTGCTCTTCCACTAAGGACGCCCGTTCCAAGCTAGGAGTTGAGCTACAGTCACTCAGATGAAAGCCATGGCGTCCCGGCCTATAGAGCGGTGAGCAATGTGTTAGGTTGAATTCACAGAGCAGCGAATACTGTCTGCTTCCAATGGTGAAAGTATAACGGACCGTTGCACTATAGGCCTTTCTAGGCCCATGTGGCCATGTGTCCTTTCTCGAAGACCACTATCTTTTTTTTTTAATCTGTTCCTCCACTAGGAACGCCCACGTGAGCAAGCAAAGATGGAGTGGACGGGGAGGATGCATGACTAAACTCGTCGTCATCTCATACGGCGTGATACCATGGCTTGTGTATACATTGATTGCTCGAGGGCAAATGGAGAGCAGTTGGGCTTGGACGGCAGGTCGGCAGCCGAATTTGGATTCAACTTCACAGAGTTGACCGAACATCCCAGTGGATGACGGCAGCTAGCTTGTAGGATCATCCGACGTGTTCTTCAACTCCAATCATGCCGGCCGCATCAAGTTTTCTTAAACTAAACCTACTTGTTTACATTGCAACGAAGCTTGTACTATTTGCTTGCATGTATATATACTTGGATCAAGTTAAAAGCACTAGTCACTTAGTCAGCATCGTAATTTCGTTTTATGTTTGTCCCCAGCTGAATAATAGAGAATGTCTTATCTTCGCTTGTGGCGTGTTCTGATGAAATATCATCGTCTCCTACTCAAAGACGAGGAGCGGAAGGGACCAAAAAAAAAAAGGAACCATCTTCTATTGTTCCTTGCTTCTTTAATCTATCGGCTGCCACCTACCTGATTAAACAACGGTACGCGTTTGGACCATATATACATGAACATGACATACAGGCATACAGCTTTGGAGTTTCAAACTGTTGCTTCATTACTTGTCACGAAGCGTTTGGGGATCAGCAAATGATGCTGAAGTTTTTTAGAGCCCTTGGAGTGTAGAGTGTACTACCGGCCGGCTAACTCACTACTCATCGTAACACTGTTCTACCATAGTCCGTAGACATCACATAGCTGACCTTCACATGGACAAGAGCACAGTGCAGTTAGCACTCTTTCACTGCAGAGAGAGAGAGAGAGAGATTACGCTGCAATTGACCACGAGGTGTAGTTCCCATCCTACGATTTCAGTGGTCACACCGTATGACAGGATCATCTGAGGAAAAATCCAATGAGAAGACTACAGCAGTTAGCTAGTTAAGCACGTAGAGAAAAAAAAACACAATGTCAGAACCACATGTCCCAGTAAAAATTCTCATCATCAAAAGGCAGTTTCAAGATAAAGGAAAATAGAATTCCAGCCTATGCAAGAGTTTTGCCCTCGACCATCCATTATTACAAAGTTTCAGTCTCTCACCGTCACCGATGAAGAGCGGCTCTCAATCAAAAGTGACTAAAGTGTGTGACCGAGAGACCGTATGAGCTAGCGGCAAACTAAGCCGTAGGCCTATAATTTACATGACCTCATCCTCATGGAAGAGGATCGGAAGACCTGCAGCTTCACTAATCACTCTGCATGGCTGCGTTACCAAAAAAAAAAAAAGCCTCTGCCTATCTCTCGATGCAAGTGCAGACCCGGAGCTGGTCAGTTGTGCAGAGGGTTTGGCCCCTGGGGCACCAGCCTCTTGGACACAATACGCATTTGCTTGCAACAATCGTCACCGAGGTGTCGCCCTGACGCTGAAGAAGATGACTGGTTGGGCAAGCAGCAGCCTTTGCCCGGCGGCGAGCCACCGCCGCTGTCGCTGACGGCTAACGCACCCAGTTCTGCAACTCTTCGGCCGTAGCCGACGATTGCCAGGTCCGCCATTAGAAGAAGACCGATGAGCACCAGCGTCGGCCTGGCTTTTAGGGGGTTCCTCACCATGCTGCGGCGCAAGACAAAAAGAAGAGAAGGCGAGGTGGTGGAGGAGGAGTTTCAAGCACAAATCTGATGCTTTGGTGCCTTATAGCGAGAGAGAGAGGATTTATGGACCTCCAACTACTACTTCTTTTTTTTCCCCCATCGGAAGAAGTCTAAGGAAGTAAATGCCATGTATGATGATGTGCACGGACTTGACTTCTCATCGGCGACGTGACGTAGTGACAGCCTGACAGATTGATCTCTTATACTAATATATTACGGCATGTCTTGAAGGGAAGAGAACAGTGCGCGTAGATTTCAGTTCGCTTTCGCAGTAGTTACGCCGGCTGAACACCTCGCTCCGTTGCTCTACCAGAGAAAGAAAATGTGCCAGGATGATGATGTGAGTGTACACACGTTGGGCTAAAAGACACGCATGTCTCCCCTTAGCATGACGCAGAAGCCTTCCCTTCCACCGGCGCAGAAGAGCACAAACTTGCACCGTCGTAGCACGCCATCCTATTCGTTGTTAGGTGAGGAGTTTTGACTCAATCAAAGGTGAGAGTACAGAGCTGGGGATCAGTGCTGGATCGGTCATAGCCACTGCTCTTTTCTTAGTATTTTGCATGGATTTCATGCCACGTGAGCGAATTTTTAGCACCGCACCGCACCGCGCTTCAATGCCAGAGAGACCAAACAAACACTTCCTCAAGATTCTCAGACAACGGCGCAGTTGAAGCATGAGTGTTCCAAGGAAGATTGGAAGCCGTTCTGCAACCATATGCATGCCTGAAGGTTTCAGTCATTAACTTCAGCCCTCGCAGACAGACAGCTGATGAGCTGGCTACAGCAGCCAACCGAACCCTGGTTTTCCTCCCCGGATCGCTCGCGGTCGTCGGAGATGTGACCGCGCGACAACGATGGATGCGATGCGCGGCGCGAGGGCCTCGCGCTCAGGCCGTGCTCCAAGCAGTCAAGAGGTTCATATCACACTGATGAACGGTGCCCCGCCCGCCCGGCAACCGTATTACGCCCGGCAGCCGGCAACCGTGTTATTCTCGTCTTGGTTTCGGGTCGGTTTGGTTCAGATTTCTCAACTAGATTTTTTTTTTGTCAAAAATCTAGGAACCGAACCAAATGAGTACAACAACAGAATAAATTCTAAAAGTCTAAGGAGTTCTCTAGTTTAATTCAAAATCATCAACTATCTCATCCAAACAAATTTCAGTTTTTCACGATCGTCAGCTCACACAGATTTCTCACAGCTATAATCAGATTATTGGAGTAGTTTTTTTTTTGGCTTCGGCTAGCTTTACTATTAGAACCGAAACTGTTTGCTTTTTTTGACCATTTGGTGAAATTACACGCAGAACCAAGCCCAAAATCGTATACCAGTCCCAACTGCTACGGCCCTAGTACGCGTACGATAGATTGATCTTGCAAGTTCAGGCCATTAGTGCAAGAACAATGCCAATTATGGCATTATATTTGTTGATTTAACATTAAATGAACAGAAGAAATTAAGTTCATATGACTCGAACCGATCCAACCGCTAAACAAAGTTAAACTCTCTGGAAAAGATAATGCTCGACAATCTGAATACAGGGATAGCGTAAAAGGTATTACAGTATCAGTAAACCTTACAAGTACAATGACAAATGAAAACGGCATCAGCTGGCACATTGATACATTCCTGTTCCGTCCGAATGAAGTATATAGCTTAAGAATGGGGGCTCTTGCCACAGCAGCTCAAGCAAAAATGAAGAAAGAAAAGCAGCTGGAGTAGAGACAATTTGCCGCTCTCTCTCAACAGATTGAGCTGCTGCCATGGCGCTAATTCACGGCACAGTCCACGTCTCAGCGAGCAGGGGAGGAGCTCAGTAAGTGAAAGGGTAAAAAAAATGGAATCAGATTGGAGGGTATAGTATGTATACACGGGGAAGAAAAACTGCTTCTTGTCCTCAGTTTTGGATCTTCTCCACCTTGGCCTTGATCTTCTGCTCGACGATAGCCTTCTCGGTGTCGAGGCCGAACATCCGATTGAGAGCGTGCATGTTCTCGAGGGTCTCGTCAAGGGTGCGGCTGTTACCACCGTCGCACCTCAGGTGCTGCAGCGGGCCGTGGAGGAGCTTGTTCACAATGCCGGTGCTTAGCTCCTCGATGGCTCTCCTCGTCTTCTTGGTGAGAGCGTCGTCCCCGATCTTCTGCAGGCACTTCTCGAGCTCCGAGGCCCGGATCCTGTCGGCGTAAGACCTCAGCTTCTTGATGGTTGGAACGGTCTCCAGCGAGTCCCGCCACGCCTCAAACCGTTTCAGCTCTTCGGCGATGATTGTCTGTGCCTCCATCGCCTTCCTGAGACGGTCTTCCTTGTTGGCTTCCACCACCTCTTTCAGGTCGTCGACATTGTATACTCGCGCGGAGCCAATTTCAGAGACGCACGCGCTGACATTCCTTGGGACAGATATGTCGACAAAAAGCCGGGCACCACCCATGGCATCGGAAATTGTGGGAAGTGCCTCTGCGTGCTCTTTTGTGAACAATGGGGTTTCAGATGCAGTGCTCGTGAATAGGACATCAGCTTCAGCAGCTGCTTCGTACATCTCTGAAAGAGGCCTGTACACAATCTCGATACCTTTCATCTCCTCGCGGATGGCATCCACCCTTTCCACTGAACGGTTGACCACAACCACCTTCTTGCATCCTTTGGCAATAAGATGTTTGATCACTAGTTTTCCCATTTTACCAGCACCAATCAAAAGCATCCTAGCTGAAAGGGCTTCAGACTTCGGAAGCTTCATAAGGGCCAATTCAACTGCCGCTGAACTGACAGAAACAGCACCAGATGATATGTTGGTCTCGGAGCGCACACGCTTTCCAGCAGTAATTGCATCCTTGAACATTCTGTCGATGTTCTTCCCCAGGCCTCCACTATTTTGCCCACTTCTCACAACCTGTTTGACTTGAGCAAGGATTTGTCCTTCACCGAGAACCAAAGAGTCCAGCCCAGCTGATACCTCGAACAGATGGCGTGTAGCATCACTGTCACGCAGCATGAATAGGTGCTCCTTAAGCTCAGAAGCAGGAATACCACTTTTCTGTGAAATCGCAAAAAAGAAACACTCATTAAGGAATCTTTCCTAATCTTTCTTTGAGCAGCCAAGAAACTGCGGCAAGAAGACTGAGCAGAAAGAGTTGATCGATTGGTTCTCACCTTTGACATCCAGTCAACTACTTCTCTGATACCTCGGTTCCATGATAGGGCTACCACATAAATTTCCATTCTATTACAAGTACTAAGAACAGCAGCCTCTTCAATATGGTTTAGACTAGTAAGTTCTTGAATAGCACGGGGCCATAGTTCCTCTGCAACCGCAAGTTTTTCACGCATCTCCACTGGTGCTGTGTGTACACTGAGACCTATCACAGCTACGCTACTCCTTTCCTTCATGTACCCTGGTAGTGAATATATAAAGTTAAAGCATTGTCAAACACTGCACAGAGCAAAGCAATTTGTTTCTGAAATAGATAATTTGGATATAATTGCACATCAACATAAAACTTTTATCAACTTATTTTTAAGACATTTATCGAATCAAATTCTAAAGGGTGAAAATAACATGCTCACACTTGATGAATATGACCGAAACAAGAAAACCCCAAAAACATTTATGCACAAAATGCATGCCCAATAGCTGATGCCAAAAGCACATGCATATAATTATTTGTCATCGTTATCATTTAATCCTAGGTTCTTACAAGATGCAATTTTGGTGGATATAGATAAAGATAGACATTAAAATTTTGACCGTCGAACATATGTACAGTTGTATACAAAGAGAAGCTCCACCAATATGTGAAGCATATAGCTCTACAATCAGCTAACAGCTAATTTCTCTTTGATGTCATCCGACCTGGCATCCTGCTACACATACTAATTAATTTTACTTGGCAAGAAGTTAGGCAGTGGACGTTTCTAAACTGCAACGAATATCACGACAATGAATATTCAAGTTATGCCTGGTCAAGGCAAAATTGCAACAGCACAAAGCGAAGTGCACGCCTACTCCTTTTTTCCTTCCCCAAAGCACCCACGCCTTTTGACCTGTACCAGAGCAAAACTAATCCCAACTGCCGCAATATCCTCGAAGCGACGCAAACGATTCGCCAGGCCGGCACAATCCCAAGGTTATCGCAGGAAAGGCAACAGCGGCGGCGGACTCGATGACAGACAGGCGAGGGGGCAAAGCACTCACGGTCTGCGGAGATCTTGAACTGCTCGAGCGCGGCGATGCTGGCGGCCTTGGCCACCGCCTGCGCCTGGGCCTCCACGCCGGCGTCGCAGCGCACCACCACGCCGGAGCGCCGCCTGCCGCCGGCAGGCACCCTTGCGCGGAGCGCCGCCGCCGCCGGTCCCCGCGGCTTGGCGGCTGCCCCGAATGCAACGGCGGCGGCGGTCGCTGACGCGGTGCTCGCCATCATGTTAGATCAGGGAGGACAGAAAAGCCGCCTCCTTTGGCAAGGGAACCAAACCAATGCGACAATAATTTTTCGAGCAGAAAGAGAGAGAGGCGAGGAGAAACTCTTATTGGACTCCTCCCTCGACCTCTCTCCCGCTCCAGGACTCGGGGCAGTTCTTGGGGAAGGGTCCTCGGTGGTGGGAGGGGGTCAGGGGGAGGAGATGTGAGATTGGTTTTGGCCTCGCGTTGGCCCGAGGGGACGAGTTGGCTGCAGAGGAGGAAGAAAGGCCTTGTGCTGCTTGGAGAGCCAAACTGCCCAAAGGTTATGAGATGGGAGGGGGGTCGTCGAGTTGCCGGTGCGGCATGGCGTGTGGGGCCCACACGTGGTGAGGTGCCTTTGGGCCTGGTCTTTAGGGGGTCGGGCCAGAATTTTCTATGCTAAAAAAAATTACGTATGGGACCTCGTCATACAGCCAATCTCTCTCTCTCTTTCCTTTTATTTTCATTTTAGCAAGAAGCAATTGCAGAGAATATCGATGCCACGGCAACTTTCCATGCTATGCTCCTGCTATTATTTTTGCATGCCTATTTTATGCGCATGTTGGATTGCTGCACGTCGTGTGGGCCAGTCGTCGGGTCGGGGATAGGGAAGGGAAGGATTTGAGCAGGAGGGAGTGTGGGTGTGGCGACATGTGATTGGTTGCTGCCCCTTATCTCTCCCATCTTTGACCCCGGACGCCGCTTGGGCACACGACATGGCAAAGCGTGTCCGCGTGGCGGCCACACTCTCTTGCTCACGTCTGTCTGTTGCACGGGCCTCTTCCCGTGGCATATTCGGCGTCTCATTTTGGGATGTGCGGAGCGCCAGCACCAATCCGTTGTGGTGTGGTCTACGTCTACTAGAGTAGACGGTTGCTGCATGGATCGTGCTGGTTATATCTTTAGCAGCAACAATTTAATTGCTAAGAGATGGTAACACATTCAAAGGTGAAAATATGGTCTATTAGCATCAGAACCCAAACATGCCCTGTCCTGGCAGTACCGTAGGAATATCGTGACGATCACTACCAGGATTCTTGGTTTGCAAACAGAATATGATGATTGTGGACTTTTAACTGAGGTCTAAACAGCTGTCCGTTAAACGGATTAACACGTGTGAATTGATGAGTGATGAGTTGTGTTAATTTGGTGTTACATTGATGTGTTTGTGAAACTATCAGTATATTTACTATTTTCTATTGTTAAATTAGATTAAAATTAACTAAAAATTGATTATTATATAGATATTATTTTTTCTGTTCTAGCTCGCAAGCTAAACGAGTCAGCTCGAGCTTGTAAACGAGCCGGACCGAGCTAACTTAGCCGAACTGAGTCAGCTCGTTAGCTTAAAGGGCCAGCTCGAACTTGGACGAGTTGAGCCGAGCTGGCTCAATATCTAACCCTAGTTGCTCAAGTATAGGTGGGTTCTCAGGCTAATCTACTATGTGGTATCTTTTCAGACGAGACCTTGTCCTGAAACCTTAACGAGCTCTCTCATACTAGTGGAACTTTTAAAGGTCTCGTAGTGAATCTTGTCACACCTCCTCGAAAAAGATGAAGGGACTATCTACCCCGAGTAAATGGGTAACATGATTTGTGGGTAAAGATGTGTAACATTCGTAGACTGTAAAGCTGATATATCAGTCGTGCTCACGGTCACGAGCGGCTCGGGTCGTCACATGATTAAATTATGGAATTAAAATAAACTGGACATGCATTTTACTATTGGTATTGCTTTTATGATTATTTATTTAATTGGTTAGGTATATACTTATACTTATAATTAGTAACTCGTAATAAAATTTTGAGCAACAAAACTAAAATACGAAATGCTCAACCATAGAATATTCTTGGTAAGACTTACACTGCACTTTTTTCCTACACACTTGTTGAGTACTAACCATAAGTGTAGTCACCCTTGTTCGTTAGCGGAATCGTCATCGACGATATCGTCATATAGTTTCTTTTTATTTAGTTATTTTTGTAAAGACATTACACTTATATAATAAAGTTTGTGACACTTGTTTGTATACACTGAGTCATCATATATGCAACATTTGATTCTAACACACATATGAGATTCATCTAGATTTATCCTTAAGTCCGAGGGTGACATTTGGTAAGTCTCTTTGTCATCCTAGCTCCAATACCTCGTATTGTAGTATCTAGTAGCATTGTTCACCATAACTCTTTTCTCTCTCCTACCAAAATGAACATAGAGCTAAGAGAAGCCATGATTTGAAATTGAGAGAAGCCATGATTTGTTGCTCCTTTGACTCTGACTTCTTCGGTACTATAACGTATTAACCTTGAGTCGGAGCTACGATCTAAGGGTGTATTTGGGCAGGTTTCATCGCGGTATTCTTTGGGACCTTGTTCGGTTATCCAATTACATGTGGATGGGAGTGCAATAAGAGGAATTGAGGTAAATTTTGACTTGATATGGATTTAAACTGACTCAGTTCCATCCAATCAATGTGGACATATTTCAAAATAAACAAGCCCTCAATGGATCTGCTAATCCTGGCTCCACCTGTGTGCTAAAAAGGGATTTAACTCCTCTATCCACGACACATATGCATCCCTCCTGCTGCCGCAGTATAGTGTGGATCTATTGTCGGAACTGATGCAGAGCTAGAACACGACCAAATACGTCCTAAGAGCAACTCCTAAAGAACACTCAAAATTTACTTTCCAAAACATTTTATTGGGGCTATTGATAAAAAAAATCATAAAAAAGCTAAACCCCATAGCAGACTAATAAGTAGTCCCTAATATTTTTGAAACACCTGATGTGGGCTCGGCAAACATTAATTGAGCCGCTTGCTGTACTTCAGTGCGTTCTTGAGTCCGTTTGATCAAATGTGTGATACTGCTATTAGAGTCCGTTCTTGGATATGCTTTAATATAGTACTTTTACCTATGGTGTTATACTGCTATTAGCGTCCATTACGAATTAAATTGCTAGTAGGTGCTAATTAAAAGTTAGCTTGCTAAAATTAGTACTATCCAAGCATGCCAGCGAGACTCGATTTAATAATAGGATTTTTTTACGGTAACTGATCTTTTAAGATACAAAGGAGCTCACGATCATCGGGTCATATACTTTTTTGAAGATACATGAAGTCAAGTTGGCGCCTAAGTTTACAACAATACCTTTTCTCAATTAGATCTTGTTCGGTTATTTCAGTTCCATGTTTATTGAAGTGTATTGAAATGGATTTGATAGATTTTATATTTATATATTTAAACCGACTCAATATCACCCAATCTACATGGATTAACGGTGAAACGAACAAGTCCTATTAATGTTTTTATCAAGTGTATTTATTTTAAGTTTATCAATGTGAACTTTGGTGTGGTAGTCGCTTTAGAAATCACCTCTTTTTCACCAGAAACTCTTTCCTTTGTTTTGTGTTGAATCCATGTTTTGACCATTTTGCACGGTGCCACTTTATCTCGAAGACACATACTCAAACATTTGCATTACAACTACCTCCTTTTTACACGCCGTTTCTGTTCATCCCTTGTTGTTCGCACATGCATTATGCCCAGTTTCTTTTGTCCCGCCGTTTCTATTGGACACGTATTTTGGAGCGAGTTCCACAGCAACACGCTTGTTTGGCCGGATTTAATTTCATTTCCCAATAGACCTTTCGGTGGCATGAAATTTGACATGCTACGAAGAGGCGATCAACATAACGTACTAAATTAATATCATTAGGTATGTTTAAGGTATTAAAACCGTAACCGAAAATCTCGTAGTTGGGACCTCGTAACTGTATCGTTTTATAAAGACAATATCGTTTTTAAAAATTACCGTATTTAAATTTTGAATTTGATATAACTATCAACATCGTATTATAGTTGTTAATGAGTAGATTAATTATGAATTGAGTAAATTTTTGACCGACTGATAATTGTTTCTTATAGATGATATTATTTTCGATCGTTTTTAGCCCTAGCTAGGTATATTATGATTATGTTGTTAGAGTGGTTTCTAGCACGGTACATGATGTACAACAACCTAGTGTTGGTTTGTATATAGGGACAGAGGTAGGCAAATTTACGGGGGTACTTTTACCACATGAGCATAGATTTTTAATGTGAGAGTGCAAATATGATAAAAAAACGATCATAAATATTAATTTTTTATTGTTGCGTGTGAGAACACTTATTACCCTCATCATAAATCTGTCCCTATTTGCATCTCTTGCTCCATCCAAAAATATAAATTTGTTCTAAATCAAACTATATAAAGTTTGTCAAATTTATGATATCTTGGCTTGGAACAAATTTAAGATATTAAACCTATTATAGAATAGTTTCATAATTTATCGTACTGAAATGATAAACGTTAACGTTTTCTAGTTAAATTTATGACAGTTTGACTTAAGCTTTAGGATCATAATAGAACGAGGAGAGAGACAGAGCGCGCGCATCATATGCGGTGAAAAATAATACTTCTTGTCGGTGTTTCGAAACCCGGGGGTCCCTGGACCGACGAGTGAATCGTCGCCGCGTGCCCCAGCCCAGATGGGTCGACGCGAGACGAAACGCGAAGGGGGGAAAGGATGCAGCCGGAGGGAGGCAGGCGTGAGAGAGTGGATCCTGCGGCCTTCGTGTTAGCCCCGCGCCTGAGTCGGGTGCGCTTGCAGTAGGGGGATACAAGCGTCCACGCGGGAGTGGGAGCGAGCGGCCTTGCGCGAGCGCCGGCCCGTCCTTCTCCGCGTGGGCCAACCAACCCCCTGTAAGAGGGCCCTGGTCCTCCCTTTTATAGGCGTAAGGAGAGGATCCAGGTGTACAATGGGGAGTGTAGCAATGTGCTAACGTGTCTAGCGGTGGAGAGCTAGCGCCCTAAGTACATGCCATCGTGGCAGCCAGAGAGGTCTTGGCACCCAGTTCGCGTGGTGTCGTGGCTGTCGGAGAAGTGCTGGAGCCTGGCGGGAGGACAGCTGTTGGGGCTATCGAGTCCTTGCTGACGTCCTCTTGCTTCCGTAAGGGGGCTGAGAGCCGCCGTCGTCACAGGGCATGCGGGGCGCCATCATTACTCGCATGGTGGAGCGAGCCGGATGGGACGCCGGTTTGGTTCCCCGTAGCCCGAGTCAGCTCAGGGTAGGGTAATGATGGCGCTTCCTGTTGACGTGGTCGGTCCGTGCCCTAGGCTAGGCGAGGTGGAGGTTCCTCCGAGGTCGAGCCCCCAGGTCGGGCGAGGCGGAGTTCGTCGTCTTTCGGGGCTGAGCCCATGTCGGAGCCCTGGGGTCGGGCGAGGCGGAGTTTGCCGTCTTCCGGGGCTGAGCCCGAGTCCAAGCTCTGGGTCGGACGGAGCGGAGTTCGCCGTCTTCCGGGGCTGAGCCCGAGTCCGAGCCCTGGGTTGGGCGGAGCAGAGTTCACCGTCTTCCGGGGCTGAGCCCGAGTCCGAGCCCTGGGTCGGGCGGAGCAGAGTTCGCCGTCTTCCGGGGCTGAGCCCGAGTCCGAGCCCTGGGTCGGGCGGAGCGGAGTTCGCCGTCTTCCGGGGCTGAGCCCGAGTCCGAGCCCTGGGTCGGGCGGAGCGGAGTTCGCCGTCTTCCGGGGCTGAGCCCGAGTCCGAGCCCTGGGTCAGGCGAGGCGGAGTTTCCTAAGACGCCCGAGGCCGGCCTTGGCTGCTGTCAGCCTCACTCTGTCGGGTGGCTCAGCAGTCGGAGCGGCGCAGGCGGCGCTGTCCTCTTGTCAGTCCGGTCAGTAGAGCGGCGAAGTGACTGCGGTCACTTCGGCGCTGTCGACTGGTGGGCGTGCGTCAGGATAAAGGTGTCAGGCCACCTTTGCATTAAATGCCCCTGCGATTTGGTCGGTCGGTGTGGCGATATGGCCAAAGTTGCTTCTCGGTGAAGACTGGGCCTCGGGCGAGCTGACAGTGTGCCTGTTGCTGGAGGGGGATCCTCGGGCGAGAAGTAGGTTCTCCGGGGTCGGCTTCCCTTGCCTGAGGCTAGGCTCGGGCGAGGCACGATCGTGTCCCTTGAATGGACCGATCCTTGATTTAATCGCACCCATCAGGCCTTTGCAGCTTTGTGCTGATGGGGGTTACCAGCTGAGATTTAGGGGTCTTGAGGGTACCCCTAATTATGGTCCCCGACAGTAGCCCCCGAGCCTCCAAGGGAGCACTAATACTCGCTTGGAGGCTTTTGCCGCACTTTTTTGCAAGGGGACCAGCCTTTTTCGGTTGCATTCTGTTCCGGTGGGTGCGCGCGAGCGCACCCGCCGGGTGTAGCCCCCGAGGCCTCGGAGGAGTAGTTTTACTCCTTCGAGGTCTTAGTGCATTTTGCAACACTTCGGCTGGTCTAGTTGTTCCCTCATGCGAGCTGGCCATAGTCCGAGTGCACGGTCGGGTCCCAAGTTCTCGGGCTGGTATGTTGACGCTGTCAATGGTTTGGCCGGAGCCGGGTTTGCGAGAGCAGCCCCCGAGCCTCTGCACAGGGCGAGAGGACGGTCAAGGACAGACTCGTCTTTTTTACATACGCCCCTGCGTCGCCTTTCCGCAAGGAGGAGGGGGGAAAGCACCATGTTGCCCTCGGAGGGCGCCGAACATGGTGTTTCCGGTGAGCTGCTGGCGGGTAATCCGAGCGGACGCCCGTGCCCCATTTGCTAGGGGTCGGCTAGAGGCCCGGAGGCGCGCTCCAAAAGTACCTGCGGGTGATCTGCCGGACCTGGTCCCCTTTGACGGGGTCCGAGGGCTCGATGCCTCCCTCTGATGGGATTCCGTTACAAGATCGCTCCCGCTGGTCTCGGAAATGTCCTAGGGTACCTCGGGAGCGTAGCCCGAGCCTTGGTTATGTATCGAACGTACCCAGGGTCATCCCTCGCTCTGTGCCTGAGGCGACTGTGAACCCTTCGAGGGCCAGCCTACGAACCCCTGATCAGTAATGGGCGCGGAGCCCGAGTGGCCTGAGGCGGCCGTTGAACCCTTCGAGGGGCCAGCCATCGAACCTCTGACCAGTAGTGGGCGCAGAACCTAATCGATCTGAGGCGGCCGTTGAACCCCCCCGAGGGGCCAGCCTTCGAACCTCTGATCAGTAGGGAGGCTCGGAGCTTGTTTCCTTCACGGAGAAGGGTCCTTTTCGGGGTATCCCCCTTTCCCGGTCCCTGTTGAAAGGGAATTAGGCTTACACCTAGTCCCTAATTAATTTTGGTGGTTGAATTGCCCAACACAAATATTTGGACTAACTAGTTTACTCTAGTGTATAAGTTATACAGGTGCCAAAGGTTCACATTTAGCCAATAAAAAGACCAAGTATTGGGTTCAACAAAAGAGCAAAGGGACAACCGAAGGCACCTCTGGTCTGGCGCACCGGACTGTCCGGTGTGCCACCGGACATGTCCGGTGCACCAGAGGACTCCAACTCCAAACTCGCTACCTTCGGGAAATTCCAGAGGTGACTCCGCTATAATTCACCGGACTGTCCGGTGTACACCGGACATGTCCGGTGCTCCCAGAAAGAGCGGCCTCCGGAACTCGCCAGCCTCGAGAATTCATTTCAACTGCTCCGCTATAATTCACCGGACTGTCCGTGTAACACCCCTGGTGTTACTGTAACTAAAACTTGAGCATGGCATCATAAGCATTGGCATTGCATATGTTTGATACACCTAGAGTGCATTCACTAGGCAAAAATTTCAAACAAGTTGTGTTGTTTTAATGTTTTGCAAACAGGACCCTGGATAGGAAGCTTTAACCCTAAATAGGGATTAAAGGGGTAAAACCTAACCCAAATTAAGAAAACCTAAATACTTTAGGGAAATAGTTATAAAATATCCCCAAAAACAAAGTTGAATCACATTTATGCCCCTAGGATACTAAAAACCCTAATTGGAACCCTGGAAAACCCTAAAACCAAACCCTAGGGGCCTATGTGCAAAATTAGTCCACTTTTGGGCTAAAGTGCAAAAACCAAGTCAAATAAGTATTTTAAGTCATTTGGTTCACAAATATGTGGACTTGAAAGCCAAACCCTAAGTTTTGGACTTAATTGCAAAATAGACCTCATTTGAGTTCTATACTAAGTCTGAAATTCAGTGTTGAAGGCTCAACTTTGGGGCCTTGTATCTTGCAAAGTCTAGGGTTTTTTCCCTAGGTCACCACATCAAAATTGTAACCTGATTATAGAAGAACAACTTTGCTTAGGGTGGTTAGCTCACTTGTTAAGAAAAATCCAGAGATAAGTAAGCCCAAAGTTGGACTGTCAGGCTGGTGGAATTCTGAAATTCAGAACTTCAGTGAAACAGAGCTAACTTTGGACTTGGATTTAAACATGATCCAGTGCAAGTTTGGGTATGATTCCCATAACAAATTTGTAGATGGTATATTACTCTACAAATTTGCTGCAGAGTGTGGATCACGTTGCCATAGAAAATCTGGAGAAAAAGAGTTCTGAAGTTGCTCTGTCAGGCATGTAGCAAGAAACTGAAACTGAACTTCTGATGGTACAGTAACCCGAGTGGATCAGGTCGCCAGCGCGACTATCCTCGCCGCCGATGACTCCCTCTGCCACGATTCGTGCCGCCACCATTTCGATTCGTGCTCGGGTTGATCGGATAAGCATAGCTCGGTAAAAATCCCCGCCGCCGGTGAGTTGGACGCCACCCCGGCCAGCCGTGGTACTCCTCCTCTGGCTCACCGCCCGCGGGTAAAGTGCTCACCGTCGTCGTGCCATCGCCGTTGGCCACCGCGTGTCCTAACCGCGCCATCGCATCACCGTGACTCCCTCTAAACTCCCCGTCGACCACCGGAGTGACTGCCACGACGGTGAACACGTGTTCATTGCACTAACATTCTTCCTCACCTCCGACCGCCGTGTGTCTCATCCAAAATTCACGACCACCGCTCGCTCCGCCTATAAATTGAGCCCCTGGCCAGCTGCGCTAGGTCATACCGAAGCCATAGCCACCACTCCCGCCTCCGATTAGCCCCCATAGCCGGAGAATCGCTCACTTCCCCCAATTCGGGTTCCGCCACCGCGAAGAAGACCTCACCGTGGCCAGCTCGATTCTGGTGAGCTCAAGTCCCTCTGCCGCTTGTTCTAGCCTCCTTAGGTACCCCACAAACCCCTCGAACCCTTTAATTGAACCGGACCGCCAGGGATCCCCGGGAACACGTACCATTGTCCTCATCGTTTGCGGTTCACGTGGACAGGGCGAAATAGCTTACCAATCGTGAAATTGAGTTAGGGGAATCGTTCGGGGAGGGTTTAATCCGGTGTACGTCGCTTGGGAGCACCGGCCGTTGCATAAAGCCGCTGGCACAACCTCACCGGAGTTCATCCTCCGCGCTGCCGTTGTCGGGGATCTCCCACTGCGAAGGAATAGAACCTCAGGGACTTTTCTGCAAACTGTCAGAGACTTGGGAAAACAGTAACAGAGCCCACTTCGAGTTATCCAAAACGCCGAGGGCCTCTGCGCAAACCTGCCCCGCGGGCGCAGGCGCGCGCACGATTCTGCGTGAATTTGGGCCGCTGGGCTGAAATCAGCCCAGTACTATTCATAAGCTTTTCTTTTTCTTTTTACTCCAGAGCCAAAATAATTTTAGAAAATGGTAGAAAAATGATAAAATTGTGAAACCAATTTTCCTAAGCTTGATATTTTCCCTAGAATTTAATAAAAATAGTTTTGTGATTTTTAGTGGAAATAAGAAATTTTAGGGTATTTAAAGTGGTTAAAAGTATTAGTGATGGATTTTTAGAAAATAAATGGTAAGTCCAAAAATGCCCAAACTTTTTATGAGAACTTAAAACAATTTTTAGAAGCCTTGGGTAGGGTTTGAGTTGATTTGAACCATGTTTGATAACTAGAACCCAAAACCACCCCCCTGCCCTATGAACTCCTTTACCGACTCCAGAAACCCTAAGTTCTTGGAGTTCCGTGAAGGAAACTTGTATTCAAGACATAGATAATAAGTTTATATTGTCTTTGCATCCTCATGAGCATCCCATGGCATCCATTCTTATACATATGTATGGTTATGATTAGAACGTGAAGAAGAAATAGAAGTCACCGAAGAAAGGACACCACCACCCTCGGATTCTCAAGCAGGCAACTGCTTCTACTTCGATATTTGTGGATCCGAGCCCGACTCACCTGTTAACGAAGGCAAGCCCCGGTGCATTTGCCACCTCCCTTGATGTTTTTAAAATCTTTCTCACTTGCTTGCTGCATTAGGTGATAGGAGTTGATTGATTAAACAATTCCTGCATTACCTTCCTTGATCTTGATTACCCTCCTTGAAACCCTGTTTTTACAAAAAGGTTTTACTATGCTTAGTATTGCTTTAGAAAAACAAAAGGATTTGTTTTACAAAAGATGTTTGGCAAAGTGGGAGGGTTGTTTTCGAAAATAAAACTTGATGGTGAATCCATCACGGCCGTGATGGACTCAACATCGGAAAAGATGTACCTCTGCCAGGTACCAAGTTTTTGGGTTAAAAGATTAAGCTGAGACCGGGCGGGTGACTTGCACGAGAAGAGAGTCTCGGTGTAGTGTCTCCGTCTGAGTCGATTAAGGACCGTCTCGATGTAGGCCTGCTGACCGAGGACCCTTTAACTGGTCACATGCCTCGTCATGGGTAAGCCTTGCCTCGGGCAGACTAAGGCCAGAATAAGATAACACGAAATGGCGTGGAGCGGTGGCGAGAGTAGCGTGTACCCTCCGTGGCAAGAGGCTGGACGGTGGTGTATCTGTGCTCTCGGTTTGCGTGAACCTGATCTGGTCTTAAGAACCCCGGTGGCGGGTTGACATATGCAAGGGTTAAGTGCTACATATGTCGTGTGATTGGAGATCCTCAGCTGAGTATAATCGATTCGGATCGCCGTACCTCCGCGGTTATGGAGACTTGGCCACTAACTTACACGTAGCATTCCACTAAAGATGATGGGTTTTTGTTAAGAAATTGGCTAGTGCAGGACCAGTGATTGAACTAGGGTAGAAAGAACTCTAGTTGCAGGTAATTTTACTTAAACTTGACAAATAAAACTGGATTTTTAAGGATCCACTTTTAGTAAGCATTTCTGCAAAACAGAGTCTTTGATTATTGAAAAGCCTTACCTTGACTCCCATATAACCAGCATACCCTTGAGAGTCTTTTCTTTAGTCGGGTAAGACTTGCTGAGTAATTCCATACTCAGGGTTTTTCCCTTTGTTGTTTTTAGGTGAGGAAGTAGCAGATTTCTGTTGCTTCTGTGCCAAGGTGGTTCCTAAAGAAGAAAAACAAGACTGAAGTGCGGGAGGACTTGGTCCTCCACATAGAAATCTGTTGCTTAGCACTTATCGGGAGGAGTTTGTGCCTCCCTTGGTTTGTATAATATTACTACTTAGCACTCGCTTTTAGTTCTGGTCTGTAATAAAACAACTTGAGCTTGCTTTTTAAATAAATGTAAGTTATGTAATCGCTTCCGCAATTCTTTATCTCCGATGTTCTGTAATGTCTGCAAGACGGGTGAATCGTTCCTGGTAAGGTAAGGAAAGATACCGAACTTGTCAAGTAGTTCAGGGGCACCTACAGGGTTGTCTGAAGTCCGTTGGACAAGGACAACTGTAGGTGGGCCTAATTACTTGGGAGGTTCCGTCGCAGCTGGTATCGGAGCGTAGCCCTTCTTTGCAGATGTTATGAGGCATCTTCAAAAGGATTTTCAAAGGTCTTACCTAAAAACTCTTTTCTCTTCTTACCTAAGTATTCTGAAGAGTCTATCTTAAAGACCAGATAGGAAGATTGCAATGTATAGAAGGTTGAATCGACTAAGGTTGATTCTATACTTACACATGCATCATGCTAAGAATTATACTAATAACATTTTCCCCCTTAGAAAGATGCCGCCACGCACAAGGCTAACGGCACGCAAGTCAACTGGACCAATCGGTGTGCCCCGGCATCAACTGGCCCCTCGACATGAAAGCAGTAGCAGTGGGAGTAATGACCCCATAGGAGATCTTGAAGCCCGAGTGAGTCGACTTCAAGCAGCGCTGCAACACAGGACCGATGCTTGGGTCGCAGACGGAGATAGGATAAATGAACTAAGAAGGGATATCCGTCACCTGCAGGATCAGCTTGCTGATCGGGACTTAGCACTTGACTGGGCAGTACAGTCCCGTTTGCTGGCATGTGCTAAGGAAGCAAGGGCTCAGGCCCGAATTAAGGAACTTAGCTCAACTGTCGATGACCTGCAGGTCTATTGCAATACGTTGCATGAGGAAGTCCATGTACTATACTCGCAACTACACCCTAGTGCACCTGCACACCCTGCTGAGGCGGAAGCCGGACCCTCTCACGTTGCGGGACGCGCGCTGGGTGGGGAGTTAGACCTTTTTGAGCCCCCTCCTTCCATGAGGTTGGTTGACGTCTGGACTCCCACACCTGACGATGAGGCCGCCAAGAGCAATGGGCAGCAGGACTAATGGTGTAATAAAAGTAGGGTAGTGTATTGTAGGTTGTACTGGTGTATAATAGGTAATGCTATTGTATACTAGGTATTGTACCCGATTGTAAGAGTCTTGAGTCTGTAACATTACTTTTGGTAATGTAAAATGGAAGGCTTCTTTGGCATTTTATATTCATTCAAATGTTCTTTGCCACAGATGCCAACCAGGACTCGAGGATAGGACGCAGCAGGAACTTCTGGGGGAAGGGATGTTACCCCAAACCCACCTCCGGTTCCTCCCACATTGGCCGAGGCGATTGCCGCCTTGGTAAATGCCACCGCAGACAATACCCGCTTTCTTAGGGAAATGGCGGGTCAACAGCAATTCCAGCAGCAGGCAGGAAGGGGTTATCAGCAAGGCCCCCGCGAAACTACTTATTTGGATTTCTCGGAAACCCGTCCACCATTATTTGTGAAAGCTGAAGATCCACTAGAAGCCGATGAGTGGATACGGGTTATTGAACAAAAGTTTGGTCTTCTCCGCTGTTCAGAAACGCAGAAGCCGTTATTTGCAGCACAACAACTACGTGGTCCTGCCAGTACTTGGTGGGGAAATTTTGTGGCTATTCAACCTGTCAACCATCAAATCACTTGGGAAGAGTTTAAAGCAGCCTTCCATGAGCACTACATACCCGAAGGTGTGCTGCATATGAAACAAGAAGAATTTATGAAGCTAAAACAAGGAGGAGATACCATCAATCAGTATCTCAACAAGTTTAATCACCTGTCGCAGTATGCCATCGACCAGGTGAATACTGATTTAAAGAAGAAGAACTGCTTTATGAGAGGACTAAATGATCGGCTGCAGAGGAAGATGGCTGCTTGTATTGACTTGACGTATGGAAAGGCTGTCAGCACAGCCTTATCTGTTGAAGCAAAATACGCAAGTTCTGGGAAGAACAAGGGATTCGGTGGTGAGAGGCCTAATCAGGGCCAGGCGAAGAGGCAACGGTTTGTGATCCGGCCTTCAAGCCAAAATCGCACTTTTTCTCGTCCGCCCTCATTCCCTTTCAAACAGCCAATCATTATTCGCCCCAACAATACCCCCACTACCCCAAATCAGCCGGGTGCCCTAGGCACTCGATTCCCTGCCTTGCCCAGCTCTTCAACTGGGTGTTTCAATTGCGGCAAGTCGGGACATTTCATCAAGGACTGCCCATATCCCAAGCAAAATCAATCTAATGCTCAGCAAGGATCTGGGAAGTCAACTCAGCCCAAGGGAAATACTGTGGGGAGGAATACAAAGAAGACGGGGCGTGTATATTACACCCAAGTGGCCACTACACCGGAAGGAGAGCCGGTGATGATGGGTACGTTTCCCGTGGCCAGTCACCCTGCAATTATTCTTTTTGATTCTGGTGCTTCGCATACGTTCATTAGCAAGAAATTTGTGGAGCAACATCACATTGCATGCCATGAATCAAAAGAGGGATTTAAAATTCATTCACCTGGGGGACACATTTTTACTAGAGAAGTGGCCTATGAAGTGCCAGTAACAATGGCCGGACGGAACTTTCCTGCTAACATGATTGTTCTGAAAGGCCAGGATATAGATGTAATTTTGGGTATGAATTGGTTAACCCAACACAAGGCAATTCTCAACACTGAACTCAGAACCGTCAGGTTGAGCTATAATCAAGAAGAGATTCTTTTGTCTCTCCCCGTAACCAATCTAGCCAAAGCTTCTGATAGAATATATGAAGCCATTGTACCGGAGATCAAGAACATTCTGGTAGTATGTGAGTTTCCAGATGTATTTCCGGAAGATTTGCCTGGACTGCCCCCTGAAAGAGATGTAGAATTCGTAATTGAGCTAAAGCCCGGTACGGCTCCCATCTCCCGAAGATCGTACCGTATGCCCCCTAATGAGTTGGCGGAATTGAAGATTCAATTACAAGATCTACTGAATAAGGGATTCATCCGGCCAAGCTCGTCTTCATGGGGTTGCCCCACCATTTTTGTTAAGAAGAAGGATAAAACCTTGCGAATGTGCGTGGATTATCGACCCCTGAATGAGGTCACCATCAAGAATAAGTACCCTCTTCCAAGGATCAACATCTTATTTGATCAACTGACTGGGGCGAGGGTATTTTCCAAAATTGATCTCAGGTCGGGCTATCACCAAATCCGTATTCGGCCCGAGGATATACCGAAGACCGCGTTTACTACGCGGTACAGATTGTTTGAATACCTGGTAATGTCTTTCGGGCTCACAAATGCTCTTGCCCACTTCACCTATTTGATGAACTCGGTGTTCATGCCCGAGTTGGATAAGTTCATGGTGGTCTTCATCGACGATATCTTGATATATTCTAAAAATGAAGAGGACCATGCTCAGCATCTACGGATTGTATTGACGCGCCTGAGGGAACATCAGCTGTATGCCAAGTTCAGCAAGTGCGCGTTCTGGCTGGAGGAAATTCAATTTTTAGGGCACGTGTTATCGGCTAAAGGAATTGCGGTAGATCCTAGCAAGGTCAAAGATATTCTGGAATGGAAACCCCCAACCACTGTTCACCAAGTCCGGAGTTTTCTTGGACTAGCTGGATATTATCGCAGATTCATACCAGATTTTTCTAAGCTTGTGAAGCCAATCACAAGTTTATTGAAGAATGACATTAAGTTCAATTGGTCTTCTAAGTGTAATGAAGCCTTTGAGCAATTGAAGACATTATTAACCACTGCTCCGGTATTAGCTCAACCGGACATCACTAAGCCTTTTGATGTATATTGTGATGCGTCAGGCAGTGGACTCGGCTGTGTATTAATGCAAGAGGGCCGAGTAATTGCGTATGCTTCAAGGCAGTTGCGCCGACATGAGGAGCATTACCCAACTCATGATCTGGAGCTAGCTGCTGTGGTTCATGCCCTGAAACTATGGCGTCACTATCTGCTGGGAAATATCTGTCACATATATACAGATCATAAAAGTTTGAAGTACATTTTCACCCAGTCTGAATTAAATATGAGGCAAAGACGATGGCTTGAGCTTATTAAGGACTATGAACTGGAGATCCATTATCACCCAGGCAAAGCCAATGTGGTGGCAGATGCACTGAGCCGTAAGGCTTCCTGCCACTGTCTTATGGTGAAGACCTCTGACAACACTTTGTGTCAAGAGATGGAAAAGCTAAACCTGGGGATAATCCAACAAGGGACTCTAAATCAGCTAAAGCTTGAGTCAATCATTTTGCAAAGGATAATTGATGCTCAAAAGGATAATCTGGGTATGAAGCACATACGAGAGAAGATAAGGGCTGGAGTAGCCAAATGTTTCAAGGAAGACGATCAAGGTGTGATATGGTTTAAAAACCGCATAGTAGTGCCAAAGAACGAAGAACTCCGCCAGCAAATTCTTGATGAAGCACATCTTAGTCGTTATTCTATTCATCCCGGAAGCACTAAGATGTACCAAGACTTAAAGCAACATTACTGGTGGACAAAGATGAAGATCGAAATTGCACGCTATGTGGCTAAGTGTGACACCTGCAGACGTGTCAAGGCCATACACATGAAAACTGCTGGTCCCTTACAAACCTTGCCAATCCCAACATGGAAATGGGAAGACATCGGTATGGACTTTTTCGTGGGATTACCCAGGACTGCAAAAGGGTATGATTCTATCTGGGTTATAATTGATCGACTTACAAAGATTGCTCACTTTCTGCCGGTCAAGACAGATTCCCCGGTTACTGTCTACGCCCAATTGTACATTGCTCGTATTCTTAGTCTGCATGGTGTTCCAAAGACCATAGTGTCGGATCGTGGACCTCAATTTGTAGCCAAGTTTTGGGAAGCGCTTCACAAATCCTTGGGTACTAAGTTGCTCCACAGTTCGGCCTATCATCCCCAAACAAGTGGACAGACTGAGAGGGTTAATCAAATACTCGAAGATATGTTGCGAGCATGCGTTCTGGACTTCTCACCGAAATGGGATGAATGTTTGCCTTTGGCGGAGTTTTCATATAATAATAGCTATCAAGAAAGTATCAAGATGGCACCCTTTGAAGCTTTATATGGACGACGGTGTCGTACTCCACTAAATTGGTCTGAACCAGGAGAAAGGTACTTCTTTAGGCCTGATATGGTGATGGAGGCCGAGGAAAAGGTTCAGAAAATTATTCATAATATGAAGAAAGCACAAGCTCGTCAGAAGGGTTATGCAGACAAACGGCGAAGGCCCTTGTATTTTCTTGAAGGGGACTACATCTACTTGAAGGTTTCACCAATGAAGGGAGTATCGCGTTTCGGGATAAAAGGGAAGCTTGCACCCAGGTACATTGGTCCATTTCCTATACTTGAAAGATATGGGCCAGTGGCATACCGACTCCAACTACCCGAAACATTGTCTGCTGTGCATAATGTGTTCCACGTGTCACAATTAAAGAAGTGTCTTCGGGTTCCCGATCGAACCATTGAAGTAACAGATGTTGTCCTTGAACCGGACTTGACATACTCTGAGCACCCTATTCGAGTCTTGGATCAAAAGGACAGGGTTACCCGGAGAAAAACTCTCAAGTTTTATAAGATACAGTGGAACCAGCATTCTGAAGATGAGGCTACATGGGAAACTCAAGACTTTTTAGATAAGAATTTCCCAGGCTTTTTAGCCTCTTGTAAACTGTAAAGCCTGTATAACTGTGTAATACAGAAGTGACCCCCACATCACCCCTGCCTTGTACCAGAAATGAGGAAATAAAAGTATTCCGCGTTTCCTTTTCCATTACCTAACCTAGGACTTTTAATCTCGGGACGAGATTCTTTTATGGGGGGAAGGATGTAACACCCCTGGTGTTACTGTAACTAAAACATGAGCATGGCATCATAAGCATTGGCATTGCATATGTTTGATACACCTAGAGTGCATTCACTAGGCAAAAATTTCAAACAAGTTGTGTTGTTTTAATGTTTTGCAAACAGGACCCTGGATAGGAAGCTTTAACCCTAAATAGGGATTAAAGGGGTAAAACCTAACCCAAATTGAGAAAACCTAAATACTTTAGGTAAATAGTTATAAAATATCCCCAAAAACAAAGTTGAATCACATTTATGCCCCTGGGATACTAAAAACCCTAATTGGAACCCTGGAAAACCCTAAAACCAAACCCTAGGGGCCTATGTGCAAAATTAGTCCACTTTTGGGCTAAAGTGCAAAAACCAAGTCAAATAAGTATTTTAAGTCATTTGGTTCACAAATATGTGGACTTGAAAGCCAAACCCTAAGTTTTGGACTTAATTGCAAAATAGACCTCATTTGAGTTCTATACTAAGTCTGAAATTCAGTGTTGAAGGCTCAACTTTGGGGCCTTGTATCTTGCAAAGTCTAGGGTTTTTGCCCTAGGACACCACATCAAAATTGTAACCTGATTATAGAAGAACAACTTTGCTTAGGGTGGTAAGCTCACTTGTTAAGAAAAATCCAGAGATAAGTAAGCCCAAAGTTGGACTGTCAGGCTGGTGGAATTCTGAAATTCAGAACTTCAGTGAAACAGAGCTAACTTTGGACTTGGATTTAAACATGATCCAATGCAAGTTTGGGTATGATTCCCATAACAAATTTGTAGATGGTATATTACTCTACAAATTTGCTGCAGAGTGTGGATCACGTTGCCATAGAAAATCTGGAGAAAAAGAGTTCTGAAGTTGCTCTGTCAGGCATGTAGCAAGAAACTGAAACTGAACTTCTGATGGTACAGTAACCCGAGTGGATCAGGTCGTCAGCGTGACTATCCTCGCCACCGATGACTCCCTCCGCCACGATTCGTGCCGCCGTCGTTTCGATTCGTGCTCGGGTTGATCGGATAAGCATAGCTCGGTAAAAATCCCCGCCGCCGATGAGTTGGACGCCACCCCGGCCAGCCGTGGTACTCCTCCCCTGGCTCACCGCCCGCGGGTAAAGTGCTCACCGTCGTTGTGCCATCGCCGTTGGCCACCGCGTGTCCTAACCGCGCCATCGCATCACCGTGACTCCCTCTAAACTCCCCGTCGACCACCGGAGTGACTGCCACGGCGGTGAACACGTGTTCACTGCACTAACATTCTTCCTCACCTCCGACCGCCGTGTGTCTCATCCAAAATTCACGACCACCGCTCGCTCCGCCTATAAATTGAGCCCCCGGCCAGCTGCGCTAGGTCATACCGAAGCCATAGCCACCACTCCCGCCTCCGATTAGCCCCCATAGCCGGAGAATCGCTCACTTCCCCCAATTCGGGTTCCGCCACCGCGAAGAAGACCTCACAGTGGCCAGCTCGATTCTGGTGAGCTCAAGTCCCTCTGCCGCTTGTTCTAGCCTCCTTAGGTACCCCACAAACCCCTCGAACCCTTTAATTGAACCGGACCGCCAGGGATCCCCGGGAACACGTACCATTGTCCTCATCGTTTGCGGTTCACGTGGACAGGGCGAAATAGCTTACCAATCGTGAAATTGAGTTAGGGGAATCGTTCGGGGAGGGTTTAATCCGGTGTACGTCGCTTGGGAGCACCGGCCGTTGCATAAAGCCGCCGGCACAACCTCACCGGAGTTCATCCTCCGCGCTGCCGTTGTCGGGGACCTCCCACTGCGAAGGAATAGAACCTCAAGGACTTCTCTGCAAACTGTCAGAGACTTGGGAAAACAGTAACAGAGCCCACTTCGAGTTATCCAAAACGCCGAGGGCCTCTGCGCAAACCTGCCCCGCGGGCGCAGGCGCGCGCGCGATTCTGCGTGAATTTGGGCCGCTGGGCTGAAATCAGCCCAGTACTATTCATAAGCTTTTCTTTTTCTTTTTACTCCAGAGCCAAAACAATTTTAGAAAATGGTAGAAAAATGATAAAATTGTGAAACCAATTTTCCTAAGCTTGATATTTTCCCTAGAATTTAATAAAAATAGTTTTGTGATTTTTAGTGGAAATAAGAAATTTTAGGGTATTTAAAGTGGTTAAAAGTATTAGTGATGGATTTTTAGAAAATAAATGGTAAGTCCAAAAATGCCCAAACTTTTTATGAGAACTTAAAACAATATTTAGAAGCCTTGGGTAGGGTATGAGTTGATTTGAACCATGTTTGATAACTAGAACCCAAAACCACCCCCTGCCCTATGAACTCCTTTACCGACTCCAGAAACCCTAAGTTCTCGGAGTTCCGTGAAGGAAAGTTGTATTCAAGACATAGATAATAAGTTTATATTGTCTTTGCATCCTCATGAGCATCCCATGGCATCCATTCTTATACATATGTATGGTTATGATTAGAACATGAAGAAGAAATAGAAGTCACCGAAGAAAGGACACCACCACCCTCGGATTCTCAAGCAGGCAACTGCTTCTACTTCGATATTTGTGGATCCGATCCCGACTCACCTGTTAACGAAGGCAAGCCCCGGTGCATTTGCCACCTCCCTTGATGTTTTTAAAATCTTTCTCACTTGCTTGCTGCATTAGGTGATAGGAGTTGATTGATTAAACAATTCCTACATTACCTTCCTTGATCTTGATTACCCTCCTTGAAACCCTGTTTTTACAAAAAGGTTTTACTATGCTTAGTATTGCTTTAGAAAAACAAAAGGATTTGTTTTACAAAAGATGTTTGGCAAAGTGGGAGGGTTGTTTTCGAAAATAAAACTTGATGGTGAATCCATCACGGCCGTGATGGACTCAACATCGGAAAAGATGTACCTCTGCCAGGTACCAAGTTTTTGGGTTAAAAGATTAAGCTGAGACCGGGCGGGTGACTTGCACGAGAAGAGAGTCTCGGTGTAGTGTCTCCGTCTGAGTCGATTAAGGACCGTCTCGATGTAGGCCTGCTGACCGAGGACCCTTTAACTGGTCACATGCCTCGTCATGGGTAAGCCTTGCCTCGGGCAGACTAAGGCCAGAATAAGATAACACGAAATGGGCGTGGAGCGGTGGCGAGAGTAGCGTGTACCCTCCGTGGCAAGAGGCTGGACGGTGGTGTATCTGTGCTCTCGGTTTGCGTGAACCTGATCTGGTCTTAAGAACCCCGGTGGCGGGTTGACATATGCAAGGGTTAAGTGCTACATATGTCGTGTGATTGGAGATCCTCAGCTGAGTATAATCGATTCGGATCACCGTACCTCCGCGGTTATGGAGACTTGGCCACTGACTTACACGTAGCATTCCACTAAAGATGATGGGTTTTTGTTAAAAAATTGGCTAGTGCAGAACCAGTGATTGAACTAAGGTAGAAAGAACTCTAGTTGCAGGTAATTTTACTTAAACTTGACAAATAAAACTGGATTTTTAAGGATCCACTTTTAGTAAGCATTTCTGCAAAATAGAGTCTTTGATTATTGAAAAGCCTTACCTTGACTCCATATAACCAGCATACCCTTGAGAGTCTTTTCTTTAGTCGGGTAAGACTTGCTGAGTAATTCCATACTCAGGGTTTATCCCTTCGTTGTTTTTAGGTGAGGAAGTAGCAAATTTCTGTTGCTTCTGTGCCAAGGTGGTTCCTAAAGAAGAAAAACAAGACTGAAGTGCGGGAGGACTTGGTCCTCCACATAGAAATCTGTTGCTTAGCACTTACCGGGAGGAGTTTGTGCCTCCCTTGGTTTGTATAATATTACTACTTAGCACTCGCTTTTAGTTCTGGTCTGTAATAAAACAACTTGAGCTTGCTTTTTAAATAAATGTAAGTTATGTAATCGCTTCCGCAATTCTTTATCTCCGATGTTCTGTAATGTCTGCAAGACGGGTGAATCGTTCCTAGTAAGGTAAGGAAAGATACCGAACTTGTCAAGTAGTTCAGGGGCACCTACAGGGTTGTCTGAAGTCCGTTGGACAAGGACAACTGTAGGTGGGCCTAATTACTTGGGAGGTTCCGTCGCAGTCCGGTGTACACCGGACTGTCTGGTGTAACAGTGGGGCAACGTCTACTTCGACGCCAACGGTCACCTGCCGCGCATTAAATGCGCGCCAGAGCGCGCAGAAGTCAGGCACGCGCGAGACGGCGCACCGGACACTCTACATTGCATGTTCGGTGCGCCACCGGACATCAAGGCGGGCCCAGAAGTCAGCGCTCCAACGGTCGGAACCCTAACAGTCGGGTGATGTGGCTGGCGCACCGGACATGTCCAGTGTGCACCGGACTGTCCGGTGCACCATGCGACAGACAGCCTTCACCAACGGCTAGTTTTTGTTTGGTGGCTATAAATACCACCCCAACCGGCCACTCCAAGGTGTGGGAGCCCAAGCAACATTCCAAGTCATCTAGTTGACATACTCAAGCCCTCCCAACCACCTATATTCATTGATCCATCCTATACACAAGATTTAGTCCACTACAACCAACACAAGTGCCACAAAAGAGAGAGCAAGCAATTGAGAGCTACTCAATTGAGTTTAGCCCTAGCGCCTTGTGAGATTCATTGAGAGATAGTGTGTGCTACATCTTTGTGTTCATTTGTGCGTGGAGTATTGACTCCCATCGAACTTCCTCCAAAGTGTTGGAGGCTTGTAAAAGCGAACAAGAGACACCAAAGAGTGTGGTGGTCCTTGTGGGATCGAGAGTGATCCTTGAGAAGAAGAAGAGCTCGCCGATCCTTGTGTGATCGGGGGAGAGAGGGAAAGGGTTGAAAAAGACCCGTCCTTAAGTGGACTCCTCAACGGGGACTAGGCCTTCGAGGGCCGAACCTCGGTAAAACAAATCACCCGTGTCCATTGTGTTTATTGCTTGTGATTTGTTTGTTTTCCCTTATTCTAAGTTTTTCTTGCACCATTATTTGCTAATATCATTTGGTGTTGCTTCAAGTTAAATTCCCATTTAGTAAAGCAACACATTGCAAGAAAGAACTTGACTTAGTGCTCTTCTCATCTAAGGCTTCTTGCTTTGTTATTCTATAACTTATTAATTGTATTGATTTATCACTCACGAATTATTTAGCGATACTCTTTTCAAGCAAGAACTTAGTTTGTATACTCCTATTTTTGTATATCTTGTTCTAACCACTAATCGAGGGATCTAGTTGGGGGATAAAGTTTTAATTTTCAGGTTTCGCCTATTCACCCCCCCTCTAGGCGACTTTCAATTGGTATCGGAGCTAGGCACTTCATCTTGAGTCTAACAACTCGAAGTGATGGCTCGTAGAAGATCCCAAAAGAACAAGAAGACCTAGGAGAACAAGGAGGTAACTCTTGAGATATTACTTTCCGATTGTTCTAATTATGATTCATGGTCTACTAGAGTGATAAATGCCTTTAGAGCGGTAGACCCACAATTAGAACAAATTTTAGACAAGAGTATTATTCCTCCTAACTATGCTAGGGAAAATGCCTCCGAAGAAGATTTAAGATGTATACGCTTAAACTATCTAGCTTATGACATCTTAAGTAAATCCCTTAGCAAAGAAGATTATCATGCCTTCATAATAAAATATGACAAACCCATTTGTGATATGCATGATATTTGGACTAGAATTAAAAGCAAATTTAATAAGTCCAAACATGATAGTTCATTTTGTGCTTCTACTTCCTTTGGTATTTGTAATACTAACCCTTGCAAGGAAGAAGAAGAAAATGAACGGTGGAGACCAAACGATGAATCCACCTCTCCAAGAGGTTTGTCTTCCCATTTCGATTCCCACATATGTTGTGTGGCTAATGAAAATGATAGCGAAAGCACAAATAAGGATGAGGAGGAAGAAAGAAGCTTTGTGCAACTCTACGCTCGCCTAAGCCAAGAAGATAAGGCGGTCATGCTCAAACTGCTAGAAAGAGCGAGAGAGCAAGGCGAAGCTCGTCAAAGGCTAGAAAGTATTCTCTCCATGAAGATGCAATGCTTTGACGAGTTGACTAAAGAACATGAGGAGCTAAAGTGCTCTCATGTTGATTTGGTCCAAAGGTATGAAACTATTTCAATTGAGCAAGATAACACTTTACATTGTATCGCTCAATTAGTAAATAAGAATACCTTGCTTAAGGACCAAGTAGAAAAGCTAAAAATTGTAAATCTAGCTTTTCAAGAAAAATATGATATGCTCCTATGCTCTCATGAAAATCTTAGAGATGATCATATCATATTAAACATTGCTCATGAGGTTGTGATAGAAAATTTAAAATCCCAACAACCTCACTCATGCACATGTATTCAAATTGATACTATATTACCATGTGCTAATGCTTGTTGTCCGTCGACAAGCAAATCTTCTTTTGAGCTAGAACTTGCAGGAACAAATGATGATACATATCAAAAGCTCAAGGAAGAAAATGAGAGGCTAAAAATGAGCTTGACACAACTAAAAGGGAAGTGCATTGCTCAACCTTCTCAAGATAACCATGATCACATGGTGAAGAAGCTTGAGACGGGAACAACCGTGGAATGCACTACATCCCTTGAAGAAAATGTCAAGGATTTGAGGATTGCCAAGAGGAAGAAACAAAAGAAGAAATTCAACACCTCCTCCAAAAGCCTCAACCACGCCTCCACAAAAGGTAACATCCAAGGTAATGATCAAGCCACACTTCACATTAAGAGGTGTAGTGAATGCCTTGAAACGGGGCACTTGATTAGGTCATGTCCCTACATTAAAAATGGCTTGATTATTAACAAGGATGATAGACTTTGTTTTAAATGCTCCAAGAAGGGACACTTGCTTAGATCTTGTCCCCATTTAAAACAAAAAGGCATAGGGTTAGAAAAGAAAGTTTTTACTAACCATGTAGCAAGCGACAAACAAGGAAAGAAGAAAACTTCAAAACTTGAAAAACGCCTATGCTACACATGCCGAAAGAAGGGACATCAATGCAAGGATTGTCCCATTGGTAACAATTCCACTCCTAGCTTGTCAATTAATTCTCATGTAACTAGGCAACCCAAAATTGCAACTTGTGCTAGAAAGGTAATGAGTTTACCTAGTGCTAACACAAAGGACTTTTGGGTTCCTAGATCTTTGTTGACTAACCGTGATGGACCCATCAAGCGATGGGTACCAAAATATGCTTGACAAGCTTTGTAGGAGAAGGAGATGATATGAAGTCTTTGGGGTGCTTGAGAGAGTTCATTCAATTCTTATCAACTCAAGCTATCAATCTTCAATGATCCATATACATGATTGACCCAAGGTTATTTTTCAAATTGCTATGTCTTAAACTCATATCATCTCGAGGAAGATATTATATGTTGTAGGAAGTGAACAGATATCATATGCGAAAAATCAAGGCCTACAACATGGAGGAAAGCTAAAGGATGGTAACACTTATCTTTTAAGTGCAAGTATTTTAGAATATCATTTCTTATGTGTCTTGTGTAGTCACATAGAAAAATTGAAGCACTTCAAATGTCTTTAAATTGATATTACCATTCTTTGAAGAATTTCCTCTCATATGGTAGATTGCACATTCATCATTTCCATACTATGGCAATCTACATGCTTTAATTTATTGCAAGTATGTCATGGCATATTCTTCCTCTAATTATCTTGTTATTGCCATGATTCTAGATATAGAGAGATATTTCATGTTCTTAAAAGAATAAGGTGTCATGTAAGGAATTCAAATCCTTAGGACACTTGTAAAAGGAAAACTCTCTCTATAACTAGAATAGTGAGACTAATGATTGTTATCTAAGTAACCCAAGTAGTCTCACTTGTAGAGAATAAGTTTCTCTTTGGAAGCGTGTAATCTAACATAAAAAGAAAAATCAATCCAATGATTTATGTTGATTTGCTTCTTGCCTATATTGGATATGATTCTTCCTCATTCATCGCTCTCCATGTTGTGAATTAGATTTATTTCCATAATCCTAAAGAACTTACTATGCTTGTTCCATTAGTTAAAACTAAGCATACTTCAAGGAATGATCTAGTTCATATTATAAAGTTTCCATACTTTAGTAATCCACTTTTCATTCCTTATCAAAAATGATTACAAAGAGGGAAACTAGTGCTTGTGTTGCTACTAACATTTCTCTTGAGTTGAAGTATGAAAATCTACAAGAGAGAAAGTGCACAAGCCTCATGGGTTGCTCTTCACCCAAAGGAAGAAAGGTAAAAGCAAAGGTACGGGAACTCATCTTCTTAAGATAGTTTCCATCTCAATGGTTATTTATTCTAAATTATCTTATTCTACCTATGTGAAAAATAGATTCTTTTTGGGACTTAATTTTTGCTCGGTGTGCATTCAATCTCATTCTCATAAATGCACTAGTCCATTAGAATCTATTTCATACCTTTGCTATACATATTCACATATTGATTTACTTCTCAGTAATGATTAATAAACTCAATATGAAGAAGTAAAATTCCTATGTTTGATCAAAATGCTTAAAGGATGCATATTGTTGTATTCTAACGTTAAGGAATTTACTTCATGTCTGTGTGACTTATGGATGATGAATTGTGCTTATTTCCTATCTAAAAAGAAATCATCCTTCATTATATACTCCCTTGTGTTACTAACATCTTTCTTGAGTATTTTCAATTAGTTTGAAAGGAAAAAGAAACAACTACAAAGGGAGGATTCTCAAATGAAAGAGGAGGACATCAAAAACAACACCACCTACTTGGATAGTAAGATCTACAAAACAATCAATGGTGTGGTTGTGAGTATTCTAAATCCTTTCATAATGAGAATGCTAGGCTTAAGTTGTTTATTGCAAAATTTTATAAGCCTTGATCAAGATGTATAATGCTTCTCCCTATTTGTCTTTAAAGTAAATACATCCATTCAATTCAAATACTCGATGCATATCTTTAGGGGGAGTCTATTCTTATATCTTGATTTTGTTGAGACTATTGCTTTATCTCAGTAATTTCATATAGTCTCTTGCATGAGAATAAGTTTCTCATGAAGTATGCTACTATTTTTAAATTCCTGTCTTTCACTCTAAAGTAGCATATTTGCTGGATTCTACGACTCTAAGCTTTATTGACAATTTATTGTGTATGTTGTTCTTTTGATCACATCTGTTATTTGTTTGATCATTGAATGACTTCCATCATCAATCATGCTTCTTAGTGCCGTATATACTATCAATAAATATCTCTCTTATGCACTAAGTTAAAAGGAGAATTCATGATACATTTATGCAACTCGTGATCCATTTGATATATGCTAACAATAACTTGAAATAGATCACTAGTTGTAGAACTCTCTCTTGTGCAAAATATTTCCATATTTTGTCATTAAGAATAGGTCTTAAGCATCTAAGACTAAGGACAAAGCACAATGAAGAGAGCGTCCCTATGTAAAGGTACAAAAAGGTAAAACTATCTCCTCTCATTTTAAACTCGTACCTAAATCTTCCTTTTCTATACTCTCTTTACATATCTTGTATAAAAGGAAGAGAAAGCATGTCCATGTATTATCCCTGCTTCATACCTAGTTTAATTTCCCAAGATTCATTCCTACTTTAATGCATCTCTGGTAAAACTAGATGAAGTGATTTAAGTGTCAAAGAGCTTAAAGCTTAACCTTGTAACGAGGATAAGCTGCCTTTGTTCCAAAGGTGGATGGTCCTTAAGCCTCTTTGAAATCCTTAAGGGAAAATGCTTGAAATGTTTACAACATGCTTTCATAAGTGCATAAACTGTCATGAGCATCACACTTATAATATGACACAATGCACTTCACATTCTGTATGATATGGATATGCTCTCATTAACCCAATTATGTGCAATTGGCATTTATGGCCATAATATGTGTTCCTCTCCATGCACATACTTAGGGGGAGCAATCTATGTTATATAGAATTATGATCATGCTTAATTTGACATATCCTTTTGATCATATCTCTTTTATGTCTATGACTAATGTATTTTCAAGTATATTCTCATGCTTAGTCATAGGATTGAAAGGGAAATGGAGTATTCGGCAAAGACGACGCTTCCACTCAACTCCATCGGTATTATCCACTCTTTGTCGGCATTCCGCATAGTTCTCCACTTTGGTATAATCTTCACTCATATCTATATTTCAATTATTCAATTGTTTGCCAAAAGGGGAGAGAAAGAAAAGGGCCTATATTTCATTCCAAGTATCCGTTTTTGGCGATTCATGCCAAAGGGGGAGAAAGTATTGGCCCAAAGCAAAAGGACCGCACCACCACCCTAATTTTTAAAAAAATTAATGATTTTCAATTGGTAAATTTCAAATTGGTATCTCTTTGTGTTCTAAAGGGGGAGCAAGTAGTATTTTCAAAACTTGATATCTCAAAACCCTCTTGAACACTAAGAGGAGAATTTATTTGAGGGGGAGTTTTGTTTAGTCAAAGGAAAAGCATTTGAAACAAGGGGAGAACATTTTAAACTTGAAAATGCTTTGCAAAAATCTTATTCATCTACCTTTGACTATTTGCAAAAGAACTTTGAAAAGGATTTACAAAAATACTTTGCAAAAACAAAACATGTGGTGCAAACGTGGTCCAATATGTTAAAAATAAAGAAACAATCCATACACATCTAGTAAGTAACATTTATTGGCTCAATTCCAAGCAACCTTTGCACTTACATTATGCAAACTAGTTCAATTATGCGCTTTTATATTTGCTTTGGTTTGTGTTGGCATCAATCACCAAAAAGGGGGAGATTGAAAGGGAATTAGGCTTACACCTAGTCCCTAATTAATTTTGGTGGTTGAATTGCCCAACACAAATATTTGGACTAACTAGTTTACTCTAGTGTATAAGTTATACAGGTGCCAAAGGTTCACACTTAGCCAATAAAAAGACCAAGTATTGGGTTCAACAAAAGAGCAAAGGGACAACCGAAGGCACCTCTGGTCTGGCGCACCGGACTGTCCGGTGTGCCACCGGACATGTCTGGTGCACCAGAGGACTCCAACTCCAAACTCGCTACCTTCGGGAAATTCCAGAGGCGACTCCGCTATAATTCACCGGACTGTCCGGTGTACACCGGACATGTCCGGTGCTCCAAGAAAGAGCGGCCTCCGGAACTCGCCAGCCTCAGGAATTCATTTCAACTACTCCGCTATAATTCACCGGACTGTCCGATGTACACCGGACTGTCGCCAACGGTCACCTGCTGCGCATTAAATGCGTGCCAGAGCGCGCAGAAGTCAGGCACGCGCAAGACGGCGCACCGGACACTCTACAGTGCATGTCCGGTGCGCCACCGGACATCAAGGCGGGCCCAGAAGTCAGCGCTCCAACGGTCGGAACCCTAACGGTCGGGTGACGTGGCTGGCGCACCGAACTGTCCGGTGCACCATGCGACAGACAGCCTTCACCAACGGCTAGTTTTTGTTTGGTGGCTATAAATACCACCCCAACCGGCCACTCCAAGGTGTGGGAGCCCAAGCAACATTCCAAGTCATCTAGTTGACATACTCAAGCCCTCCCAACCACCTATATTCATTGATCCATCCTATACACAAGATTTAGTCCACTACAACCAACACAAGTGCCACAAAAGAGAGAGCAAGCAATTGAGAGCTACTCAATTGAGTTTAGCCCTAGCGCCTTGTGAGATTCATTGAGAGATAGTGTGTGCTACATCTTTGTGTTCATTTGTGCGTGGAGTATTGACTCCCATCGAACTTCCTCCAAAGTGTTGGAGGCTTGTAAAAGCGAACAAGAGACACCAAAGAGTGTGGTGGTCCTTGTGGGATCGAGAGTGATCCTTGAGAAGAAGAAGAGCTCGCCGATCCTTGTGTGATCGGGGGAGAGAGGGAAAGGGTTGAAAAAGACCCGTCCTTAAGTGGACTCCTCAACGGGGACTAGGCCTTCGAGGGCCGAACCTCGGTAAAACAAATCACCCGTGTCCATTGTGTTTATTGCTTGTGATTTGTTTGTTTTCCCTTATTCTAAGTTTTTCTTGCACCATTATTTGCTAATATCATTTGGTGTTGCTTCAAGTTAAATTCCCATTTAGTAAAGCAACACGTTGCAAGAAAGAACTTGACTTAGTGCTCTTCTCATCTAAGGCTTCTTGCTTTGTTATTCTATAACTTATTAATTGTATTGATTTATCACTCACGAATTATTTAGCGATACTCTTTTCAAGCAAGAACTTAGTTTGTATACTCCTATTTTTGTATATCTTGTTCTAACCACTAATCGAGGGATCTAGTTGGGGGATAAAGTTTTAATTTTCAGGTTTCGCCTATTCACCCCCCCTCTAGGCGACTTTCACCTGTTGTAAGAGAGAGAAAGAGGAAAAGGAAAAGGATATGAAGTCGAATGACGTGGCATACCTCTTTCGACGCGGTCATTATGGTGAGGGAGAAGCGTCGTTTGCTTCTCCCGCCTGAGGCGCCGCATGTCCCGCCGCGGAGTTAATGCGACGGGGCGAGTGGTTTGCGAGGCGGTCGTTGCGCGTGTGCGTGCCGTTCGAGGAACGGATCACGGGCGCGCTGTCTTCACGCCGCGAGAGAGGGCTCCCTCGCTGCCCCTGGATGGGATGTGAGCTTGGCTGACGACGTGACCGCTGCTTCTGCCCGCCTGTCACCGCCATTACTGCCGGCCCATTTTTGACCGCATTTGACCGTCGCGCTTGGCTGGCACTGCAGGGTTGCCTCGAGTCGCGGTATTGACTCCGCAGTCGAGGAGGCGTGGTAGTGGCACGAGTGGCGGTGCAGTTGCTCACACGTGGCAACCGGCGCGCCGGTTGCATGACGCGTGGGCCTGGACCTCCATGCTGGGCTCGTTGGAGTCGAAGGGGCGCGCCCACTTGGCACGGTTGCATGCCGCCTGCATGGTTGTCCGCCCTTTCACCCGCTGGTCTGGGCGAAAGTGGAGGAGTGCTTGTAACCGCCGGGTGGTTGCATGCACCGCGCGCGTGTGGCGGTTTGGCTTCTTCTCCCCTGGACCGGCTTGCATGACGTGTGGGACCCAGCCCCCACACCGTGGGGGGGGGGGAGAATCTTGGAGCGTGTTGGAGAAGACTCGACCCGCAACGGTTGAGGGCGCAAGTGGGGAGAGTCGCCTTTAAAAGGGGGGCGACCCCCTTGGAGGGCAACCATGTCTTCGCGCTCCCCTCATGCATCATGTCTTCCCACCTTCCGAGCCCCCGGGCGGGGGATGCCCGGAACCCTTCCGTCTTGTCGTCGGAGGAACGCAACTTCGTGGAAGTTGGTACCTTTCAGCCATCGTTTGGCTTCAAGGATTTTCATCATGCAGCCCGGCTGCATCCCCTCGCCGGTGGTCACCCAGGACGGTGACCACCAGCTTGATGGTGGGGAGAAGCGAGCTGGGCTGCGATCTTGGTCCCACCCTCAGCTTCAAGGATGTTCATCATCCTCGCTGGGGCGGAGGCCAGGCTGAGCCGGAGCTCTACCTCCCGCGCGGGCCGGCTGGTCACCTCCTCTTCCAGCTTCTGGTGGTGGGGACGGAATCGGAGTTCCGTTTGTATTGGCACTTTGAGTGCCGGTGTCTTGTTCATTGTGGCTGTCGAGGCCTGAACATGTATGTATTTTCGGCACGGAGCCGTGTTTTTTATTCGTTTCGAGCACTAAGACTCGCCTTGTCGATTATCTGAACCGCTTCACCGAGCGTGAGTTACCTCGTGCAAAGGTGACGAGTGAGGTATCCGTATCTCGGAGGCGTAGGAGTCCCTCGGCTCGGCCGGCCTTGCTGTCCGAGGCTTCTCTTGCTTAGTTAAAGGAACCCCTCGGCCGCTCTTTGATGAGCCGAAGCCGGAGGTAGCGGTGTCAGCACGAACAGAGGCAGAGTTGGCTCGAAAAGAAGACTTGGTCGGCCGGAGCCTGACCGGGTCGTCCACTGGCGGAACCGACGCCGGGGTTGAGCTGCCGAGGCCACAAGCCGAGCTGATGTCTTTGGGGGACAGCTGGCCGAGGCCTCGGGGTGGCCGGCCGAGCCGCCTGCTCGGGCCGGATTCTCGAAGAGGACCCTGGCGGCAATGGCCCGGGCGTGGTGCTGATGCCGTCCTTCAGAGTGGGGGACCTCCGACCGCGTCGCTGTCCGAGGCTAGGTCAGACCCCGCCGAAGGTGTAGTTGATGCCGAGGGTGCTGCTGTCCCCTTCGGCTGTCGACGTCCGAGCCTGCAGGATCAGGTTGTCTTGTAGTGTGTGTATGTTTTCTGCGGCCGTCGAGGCCTAAACACACCGTCGTCGTGCTGTAAAGCTGCGTTTCTTTTCCTCTTGTTTCGAATATCCAGACTCATTTGTCGGTAACAGAATTGTTTGTGCGGGCGAGAGTTGCTTTTCACGGAAGGTGATGAGTGAGGTATCCGTATCCCGGAGGCGTAGGAATCCCTCGGCTCGGTCGGCCTTGCCGCTTACGCGCGCTCTTACTCGTCCATAGGGTTCTGTTACCGACGCAGTCGAGAAGGCCCGAAAAATCATTTCGGCAGAGGAGCTCTCGAGCATGAAGACTTGTTCGATCCGTGGAGTCACTTATCCGAGCGCGAGTTACTTATCGCAGAAAGCGATGAGTGAGGTATCCGTATCCCGGAGGCGTAGGAGTCCCTCGGCTCGGTCAGCCTTGGCTACTTACGTGTACTCCATCGTTTTCAGGATCCACTTTTGAAGTAGTCGAAGAGCACAAAAGACATTCTGGCAGAAAAGATTTTTTCTTTTTTCGAGGAAAATTTTGACGCAGAGGGGGTTGCCCCCTTCTAGCCCCCGAGGGAGGGTCGGGCTTTGCCGAGGCAAGGCTGACCCTTCCTTGACGACCAGACTTGGTGTGTGAACGAGGTATACGAGCAACTTGAAAGCATCTTAAGGGTAGAAGCGACATAGCTGTTGGATGTTCCAAGCGTTGCCGTAGACCTCACCTTGACTGTTGGCCAGCTTGTATGTTCCGGGCTTCAGAACCTTGGCGATGACGAATGGCCCTTCCCAGGGAGGCGTGAGTTTGTGCCGCCCTCGGGCATCTTGCCGCAGCCGAAGCACCAGGTCGCCCACCTGGAGGTCTCGGGACCGAACCCCTCGGGCGTGGTAGCGTCGCAGGGACTGCTGGTACCGCGCCGAGTGTAGTAAGGCCATGTCCCGAGCCTCCTCCAGCTGGTCCAGTGAGTCTTCTCGGTTGGCTCAGTTGCTTTGGTCGGTGTAGGCCCTCGCCCTCGGGGAACCGTACTCTAGGTCTGTGGGCAAGATGGCCTCGGCCCCATAGACTAGAAAGAACGGTGTGAAGCCCGTGGCTCGGCTCGGCGTTGTCCTCAGACTCCAGACCACCGAGGGGAGTTCCTTCATCCACCGCTTGCTGAACTTGTTGAGGTCGTTGTAGCTCCGAGGCTTGAGTCCTTGTAGGATCATGTCGTTAGCCCGCTCCACTTGCCCATTCGTCATGGGGTGAGCCACGGCAGCCCAGTCCACCCGGATGTGGTGATCCTCGCAGAAGTCCAGGAACTTTTTGCCGGTGAACTGGGTACCGTTGTCGGTGATGATGGAGTTCGGGACCCTAAAGCGATGGATGATGTTGGTGAAGAACGCCACCGCCTGTTCGGACCTAATGCTGTTTAGGGGTCGGACCTCGATCCACTTGGAGAATTTGTCGATGGCGACCAACAGGTGCGTGTAGCCCCCGGGTGCCTTCTGCAAGGGGCCAACGAGGTCCAGACCCCACACAGAAAACGGCCAGGTGATGGGTATGGTCTGCAGAGCCTGAGCGGGCAGGTGGGTCTGCCTCGCGTAGAACTGACACCCTTCGCAGGTGCGGACAATTCTAGTAGCGTCGGCCAGTAGAATCCTTGTTGGAAGGCGTTTCCAACGAGGGTTCGAGGTGCTGCGTGATGGCCGCAAGCCCTCGAGTGTATCTTTTGCAAGAGCTCCTGGCCTTCGGCGATGGAAATGCATCGCTGGAGGATGCCTGAGGGGCTGCGGTGGTAGAGCTCCTTCCCATCTCCCAGCAGGACGAAAGACTTGGCGCACCGCGCCAACCGCCGAGCTTCGGCTTGGTCGAGGGGCAGCTCCCCTCGGTGGAGATATTGCAGGTACGGGGTCTGCCAGCTTTGATTAGGCGTGACCTCGCTCGGTTCCCCCTCGACGCGCAGTGCCTCACCCTCGGGGGCCGAGGGTACCTCGGGCTGAGCCGAGGGTACCTCGGACCGTGCCGAGGGTACCTCGGACTGGGCCGAGGGTACCTCAAACTGAGCCGAGGATACCTCGGACTCAGTCGAAGGTGCCTCGGGCGGAGCCGAAGGTGCCTCGGGCTCGGGCGTGTCCTCGGTCTTGACGGAGGGTCGATGCAGGTCTCGGGAGAATACGTCCGGGGGAACTGTTGTTCGTCCCGAGGCTATTTTAGGCAGCTCGTCCGCAGTCTCGTTGTAGCGTCGGGCGATGTGGTTGAGCTCGAGCCCGTAGAACTTGTCTTCCAGGCGCCGAACCTCATCGCAGTAGGCTTCCATCTTCGGGTCGCGGCAGTGGGAGTTCTTCATGACTTGGTCGATGACGAGCTGCGAGTCACCGTGAGCGTCGAGGCGTCAGACCCCTAGCTCGATGGCGATTCGCAACCCGTTTACTAGAGCCTCGTACTCAGCCACGTTGTTGGACGCCGGGAAGTGGAGGCGTAGCACGTAGTGTAGGTGCTTCCCGAGGGGCAAGACGAAGAGGAGGCCTGCGCCGACCCCCATCTTCATCAGCGACCCGTCGAAAAACATGGTCCAGAGCTCCGGTTGGATCGGAGCCGTCGGGAGCTGGGTGTCGGCCCATTCAGCCACGAAGTCCGCCAAGACCTGGGACTTGATGGCCTTCCGAGGGGCGAACGAGATCGTCTCGCCCATGATCTCCACCGCCCACTTCGCAATCCTACCCGAGGCCTCTCGGGACTGGATGATCTCTCTGAGGGGGAAGGATGACACCACAGTCACCGGATGAGACTCAAAGTAGTGTCGCAACTTCCGCTGTGTCAGGATCACCGCGTACAACAACTTCTGGATTTGTGGGTAGCGGATCTTGGTCTCGGATAGTACCTCACTGATGAAGTAGACTGGCCTCTGGATGGGCAATGCATGCCCTTCTTCTCGTCTCTCAACCACGATCGCGGCGCTAACCACCTGGGTGGTTGCGGCGATGTAGATCAAGAGGGCTTCTCCGGCAGCGGGGGGCACCAAGATGGGCGCGTTCGTGAGGAGCGCCTTCAGGTTCCTGAGGGCTTCCTCGGCCTTGGGGGTCCAAGCGAAGCACTCGGCCTTCCTTAAGAGGCGGTACAGAGGCAGACCTCTTTCGCCGAGGCGCGAGATGAAGCGGCTCAGAGCCGCGAGACATCCCATGACCCTCTGTACGCCTTTCAAGTCCTTGATTGGCCCCATGCTGGTGATGGCTGCAATCTTCTCCGGGTTGGCTTCGATGCCCCGCTCGAAGACGATGAACCCCAAGAGCATGCCTCGGGGGACCCCGAAGACACGCTTTTCAGGATTAAGCTTCACACCTTTCGCCTTGAGACATCGGAATGTCGCTTCAAGGTTAGAAAGGAGGTCGGAGGCCTTCCTCGTCTTGACTACGATGTCATCAACGTAGGCCTTGACCGTTCGACCGATGTGTTCGCCAAACACATGGTTCATGCATCGCTGGTACGTTGCCCCCGCATTCCTCAAACCAAACGACATTGTAACATAGCAGTACATGCCGAAGGGTGTGATGAATGAAGTCGCGTGTTGGGGACTTGTTCTCAACTGCTACGAATTAAGAACAAGGCAACACAGAAAAAAGTTAATGGTAAATGTTCTTCGTCCTTCGAAGTGTTATTTCCCTTAGGATATAACGATCTTCAGACGAAAGTCATGAAGGACATACCTTCATCATTATAATTTATACCGATAAAAGGAGAAGCATATGAAACATGAGAGAATAACGTGAATAATCATATAACATTATTATGTGTCTTTATTATATAATAATGAAAGAATAAGAGCAATATTGAATTACATTTGTACCTTCGGCTTGGCGAAAGACAAAGATACAAGCGTGATGCAAGAGCGTGTACCAGTCAGCGTGAACAGTACGGGGGTACTGTTCATCTATTTATAGACACAGGACACAACCTGTGAAGAACTACAATTATGCCCCTCATAAAAGTTTACAACATTGACTCAGACCTTTATGGATTGAAAGGTCATTCTATCTTTAAGTCGGTTTGCAATACCGAAGCTTCATGAAGAGAAACCTTCGGTCATCTCCTGCGGACAGCTTCCGCCGAAGCTGCTTCTTTCTACGGGACCTTCGGCGTGACGGAGCATGGCCCCCAACAGTAGCCCCTTTCGCGGCGCTAGATCGTTTTTCGTAACGAGCTTGATCCGTGAAAAAAGTCTCTTAAGCTTCGGGAAGCCGAAGGTCCAAAAAACACCTTCCCTGAGCTCGTTGTCGAGAAACGATTCAGTTTCCGAGCGCGTGGCAATCCCACCTTGCAGAGTTACTGTTTGGTCTCTGCGGTCCACCGCGCAGCGAGTGCAGGCGACTGTCCGCCTGGTGTAAAAATCCTGGCGTTTCGCCTTCTTACCTGCAGCACTATATAGACAGACGAGTAGGTGTGAAGTTACCACAGCATTCATTGCTATTTGCACTGTTTTGCTGCCAAAATTTTTAACCATCGCCGAAGCTTGATTCTCGGAATCAAACGAAGCTCCAACTCGAAGCCTGCTTCGTCAGAAGGAAAAACTTCGGAAGAAAAGAGTATTTAATTTCCACAAACTCAGAATTAAATGGCTAGAGTGCGATCTACCGCCAGGGTTGAGCGTGAAGGAGGCGAAGCTGAAGGTTCGGAGACTGTTCCCATCTCCGAAGCAATGCAACGATCCGGACTGGTAACTTCGGAAAGAACCCCCACTGTTGAAGCAGAACAAGCAACTGCCGAAGCAGAAGAAGAGAACACTGAAGAAACTGATCCCGAAGATGATTATCGCATTGCCATGCCCAGTAAGCCCAGCCACTTGGACTTCGGGAAGTCGACCGTTTCGAAAGCTGATCTCTCCAAGATGGTAAAGTCAGGTTATTTCAGTGAAAGTCAGAAGAAGCTACTCTGCTTCGGGGGGGAAGAAACTACCCCGAAGCCAGAGAAGGGTGAAATAGTCATTTTCAAGAGCTTTCTAAAGGCTGGGTTGAGATTCCCCCTTCATGGGATTATTGCAGATGTATTGAAGAGGTTTGGTATATACTTTCATCAGTTGACTCCTAACGCTATCGTTAGGCTTAGTGTTTATATCTGGGCCCTCCGAAGCCAGGCGGTGGAGCCGTTTGTCGACAGCTTTTGTCGAGTTCATGAGCTGCATTACCAGACGAAGGCTAGAAAAGATGGATTACATGATAACTTTGGTTGCTACAATTTTGCCTATCGGAAAACCACAAAGTTTCCTGTAATCAGTTACCGAAGCAAATGGCCGGCAGGCTGGAAATCAGAATGGTTTTATGTGAAAGTTGACGAAGACCAAGAGAAGCTGGTACAAAGCCCTCTTGAATTGATCTTCGGAGAAACAAGACCACGATGCCAAATGTCATTAGAAGGTTCCACTTGGGCTGCACTGGCTGAGTTTAAAATTATTTCAGAGCATATCAGTACTAGGGACCTAGTTCAAGAGTTCTTGGCCTTCAGGGTTTTTCCTACTTTAAAAGAATGGGAAATGCCGAAGCTAGAGGGGGAGAAGAAAGAAGGGGAACTTGTGCGGTTACCTTACTATTACAAGTTTAAAAAATACTTTAAAAAGCCTTGCCAAGAATGGCTGGACACAGTTGAAATAATGTGCAATGAAATTCTTGGGAATTACTCCAAAAAAGAAGATCAATTGATGACTGCGGCCTTCGGCACCCGTCCGAAGCGAAGGCTGAATCGAGTGCTGGACGCCCTGGGTTTTGAATACCCTGACTACGAAAATCTGAATAAAGGTGCCGAAGGTCGGAAAAGGAAAAGGGGAGCCGAAGCTTTAAATGAAGATGAAGAAGAACCACCAAAAAAGAAGAATATTCCGAAGAAGAAAATATCATCTCCGAAGCGAAAAGTATCTGACGAAGAGGAGACTCCCGCATCACGCTCTGCCACTGTCGTGGAAGAGATTTTAAAGGTAATGACTGAATCCCTGCCTGCGAAGCTAAGTCCATTGGGGCCTCAACTGACAAAGTTTTTTCAGAAGGAAAAGGAGCCCGAAAAAACGAAGAAAACAACTAAAACAAAGAGACAAAGAATCATAGCAGTGACAGAAGTCATTGACAAGACACCACCGAGAGCTTCAGCTCAAAAGATACCAGCGGCTGAAGAAATAACAAATATTGAAATCCCACCTTCGAAGGTCGCAGCTGCCGAAGCTACCTCACCTGAAGGTTTGCACTTGGAAAGCACAATTGAACATATCGACAAAATACTGCTAGACATGGCCACAGAAGAAGCTGCCGCTGCCGCCGAAGAGGCCATGGCCGCAGTGTCTGGGAAAGGAAAGGAAACTGTTGACGAAGCTTCAGAGGACAAAGCCTTCATGTTCCAAAATTTAGTTGGAGAAGAATTATCAAAAACCGAAATAGAAGAGCTTAAAGAGTATGCCAAATCCTGCGGATATAAACCAGGAGCACTCCTCTTTGGGGGTATTGATGATGAAAAATTAGACTGCATTCGGGATCAAACTGGAGCTAAGGTCATCGGTACTCTATCAAAGAGTATCAGTTTTCCGAAGCTGGAAATGGACATTAGCCGCTACCGACGACAACATATCGTTGGTAGTTTATTTTATTCCAATTTCAAGGTGAACTACTATTCCCTTGACTTTTATTGTTTTCAATAATGTAGACCTGTCTTAACGAAGGTTGTTTACGTGCAGAGTATGCTGCTGAGCAAGACTTTGAAAATGCAGCAAGATCTGGAAGACAAAAAGCACGAGGTTATAATTGAAAATTTAGAGAGCAAAATAAAAGAGCAATTAGCTACTATTGAAAAGAAGAACTTTGAGCTTCAGGCAACTGAAGGCTTATTGGCAGAAGCCGAAGCTAAAATAGCGGAATTGAATACGAAGCTTCTCTGCCAATCTGAACAGTTTGAACAAGAAAAGCAAGAACTAAATGCGAAACTTGAAGCCGAAGTCCAAGAAAATTCAGTTTTGAAAAAATTGTTGGCAAGCCTTCAGGATAAATGTTTGGAATTTAGCAACAAATGTATTGAACGACTGAGAAAAATCTTCCACTCAGTTGGAGCTAGCAGCGAGAAATTCACCCCGTCAGCTGAAGATTTACCAAAAACCTTCGAACATATTGAAGGTGAAATTGATGAGCTTGACGAAGTTATAGCCGGGCACGGTGACTTCTGTGCCTGGGTAGCTTCTCGGGGCACTGCTGCTGCCTTCTTAAAAGCTGGCTGTGATCATGGAAAAATTGTCAATAGACCCAATTTCACTCTATCACCAACAATTTTAGATGATATTCCTGACCTCGCCCGAAGCATTTCTAACAGATTTGTAAAGATGATATGGACAAAAGGCGGGCGAGAAAAGGCTGGAGACGAAGCTCGGAGTCATCTTGGACCAGTAAGAAGTCATACCTTGTGCTTACCTTTTCCTTCAATCTTGGTTTTGACCCACAACAACTTAATTCATGTAGGATGACGAAGCTGAAGCTGATGCTTGAAGAATATGCAGCCGAAGCTGAAGCCCAGTGAAGACCAGTAGGAGTAGACTTATAATATGTTCTTACCCCTCCATCAATGTATAAAGCGCTTTGATGTGGACGAAATTAGTATTTTGAGCCGAAGGCGAAAAAAACACCTTCCCTTCTTTTCGTACACAGCGAAGCATAAAAAACAACATTGCCCTTTCTTCCGAAGCTCTCCTTTTTGTACGCGAAGAAGCTCTTCTCTTATGCCGAAGCAACCACTTATGGCATAATGATGATTATCCTATATATGCCTGGATGAATGTTTATGAATGCAAATGCTATGATGTAATGTGATGTGCGAATGGATGTCCAAACACATATCCGAAGCCGTAGCCTCAGCCATTATTTCCTTAGAAACAATCACACATCAGCTCTGCATTCCCTTAGGAACGACTTTGGAGCTTCTTCGCCTTTTACTTTCGGCGGAATCAGCGTTGACTTTTCGCTGTAAGCTCTGCATTCCCTTAGGAACGACTTTGGAGCTTCTTCGCCTTTTACTTTCGGCGGAATCAGCGTTGACTTTTCGCTGTAAGCTCTGCATTCCCTTGGGAACGACTTTGGAGCTTCTTCGCTTTTTCAGTTTTCGGCACTCAATGGTGCGTTCTCAGCTTTTACATTTACATTCCTTGGGGGATTTTGCTCTTATAGAACTAAAAAAGGAAATTACATATGATGGCCCCATTAAAAACCTTTCTCCCCCTTTAGAAAGGAAAAGGGTGCCATGAAAAAGAAAAGAAAAGACATAAAAAGTTACATCAAGTTACACAAATATCGCCGAAGCTCATCCGCATTCCAAGATCTTGGAATATCGTTGCCGTCCATGTCCTTCAATCTGTATGAACCAGGTCTTGACGAAGATGCTACTAAGAAAGGTCCCTCCCATTTCAACTGTAACTTGCCCACTGTGTCTGGGTTGGCCACTCTCCGAAGCACCAAGTGTCCCGGCTCAATATTCTTTAGCCGAACTTTTCTATCTCGCCATTTGACTGTTTCGGCTTGGTATTTATTGATATTCTCCACAGCTTGAAGCCTGATCCCTTCTAAAGCATCTTTTTCCACAAAGCAAGCATCTTCAGGACCTGATTCTGTCGAAGCTACTACTCTTATTGATCCAGTTTTAGCTTCTTCCGGAGTTATTGCTTCGTCACCGAATAATAACTTGAATGGAGTAAAGCCTGTAGACCTTGATGTTGTTGTATTGTGGCTCCACACCACTTTAGTTAACTGATCTGGCCACTTTCCCCTGGGTTGATTGAAGATTAACTTCATTATTCCTGTCATTATAATGCCGTTGGCTCTTTCAACGAGCCCATTTGACTCCGGATGCCTGACTGATGCAAAATGGATCCTCGTACCAATTTGATCACAGAAATTTCTGAAGGCTTCGGAGTCGAATTGTGTTCCATTATCTACAGTGATGGCCTTCGGTACCCCGAAACGACAAACAATATTCTGCCAGAAAAACTTTTGGACAGTGGCCGAAGTTATTGTGGCTAGTGGCTTTGCCTCAATCCATTTAGAAAAATACTCCACAGCCACTATAACATATCTTAAATTCCCTTGAGCCGGTGGTAATGGACCTAACAAGTCAAGGCCCCACCTTTGCAATGGCCAGATGGGTTGTATGAGCTGTGTTAAAGACGAAGGTTGTTTCTGATCTCTTGCACATTTCTGACAGCCTTCGCACTTTTGAACTAATTCCGCTGCATCCGAAGCTGCCTTCGGCCAATAAAACCCTTGGCGAAAAACTTTTCCAAGTAACGGCCTAGATCCAATGTGAGATCCACACAGGCCTGCATGTATTTCTTTCATCAATTCTATACCTTCGGTTCTAGATAAACACTTGAGTAGCGGAGCGCAAACTCCATGCTTGTACAACTCCCCTTCTATCATGACATATGGACGAGCTCTTGCCTCTATCCTCCTGTTATAAGCTTCGTCATCTGAAAGGAACTTACCCTGAAGGTAAGAGATGATCTCAGTTCTCCAATCTTCGCTATAAACAGGAGATATGTTGAGAACTGCTCTTTCAAGGAGTTCCACTGAAGGTGCCTTTATTGTTTCGAAAAACACATCCGAAGGTAAAGGCAGCCCCTGTGCTGCTGACTTAGCCAGCAAATCAGCATGCTCATTTTGTCCTCGAGGGATATTTTTGACAGAAAATCCTTCGAAGGAAGCTTCGATTCTTTGGACCGTGTCTAGATATTTTTCAAGCTTCGGATCTTTAGCCTTGCAACTCTTGTCGATATGACCCGAAACAACCTGGGAATCAGTTTTAAGGATCGCCCTTCTGATTCCCATGGCTTTTAATTTCCGAAGGCCCAGGAGCAGGGCTTCGTACTCAGTAATATTGTTTGTACAGCTAAAATCAAGTCTTGCCGCATAACAAGTTTTAACTTTGGATGGTGAGATCAAGACAGCGGCTGCTCCTGCTCCGAAGGTTCCCCAAGACCCATCGCAAAACACTGTCCACACTTCGGCATCTTTATTTGCTTCTTCATCCTGAGCCCCTGGCGTCCAATCGGCAATGAAATCTGCCAACGCTTGAGATTGGATCGAGGATCTATGCACATAATCAATGCAAAATTCATTGAGCTCTGCAACCCATTTTCCAATCCGTCCAGTAGCTTCTCTATTTCTCATAATATCCTTCAACGGTTGCGAAGAAGGGACAATAATATTGTATGCCTGAAAATAATGCCGAAGTTTCCTGGATGCCATCAAAACAGCATATAATACCTTCTCCAATTCTGTATAGTTTTTCTTTGACACACTAAGGACTTCAGATACAAAATACACTGGAACCTGCTTCTTGACTTGGCCATCGAGCTTCTCCTGGACAAGTGTTGCACTTACTGCTGAGTGCGAAGCTGCCACGTATAACAACAAAGGAGCCCCTGGCATTGGTGGAGTTAATGTTGTTAAATCTATCAAATATTGCTTCAGTTCTTCAAAGGCTTTTTGTTGATTTGATCCCTATTGAAAGACTTCGGCTGATTTCAGCACTTCGAAGAATGGTAAATTTCTTTCTGCTGATCTGGATATGAATCTATTGAGAGATGCCAGCCTCCCTGCCAATCTTTGGGCCCCCTTTTTTGTAGTTGGTGGCTCCATTCGAAGTATAGCTTCAATTTTACTTGGATTAGCTTCAATTCCCTTTGTTGAAACCAAGCATCCAAGAAATTTCCCCTTCTTTACTCCGAAGACACATTTTTCTGGATTCAGCTTTAAGCCAGCTTGTCTGAAACTGGCGAAGGTCTCCTGCAAATCAGCAATATGATTTTCCTGTTTCGTGCTTTTTACAATGATGTCATCAACATAAGTTAGCACATTTCTGCCTATCTGAGACTGGAGGACCTTCGCAGTCATTCTGCTGAAACTTCCTCCAGCGTTTTTGAGCCCCTCAGGCATCCGAAGATAGCAATATGTGCCACTTGGGGTTATGAAGCTAGTCTTCGGCTCATCTTCCTTCTTCATCCAGATTTGGTGATAGCCTGAGTAACAGTCTAGCAGACTCATGAGCTCTGAAGAAGCTGCTGCATCAACTAAAGAGTCTATCCTTGGTAATGGGAATTCGTCCTTCGGACAAGCCTTGTTGAGATCTGTAAAATCGATACACATTCTCCACTTGCCGTTGGCCTTCTTTACCATAACAGTGTTAGCTAGCCATTCTGGGTACTTTACTTCTCTGATAACTCCTGCACTGAGGAGTCTTTTTACTTCATTACGAGCACCTTCGGCCTTATCATCAGACATTTTCTGAAGTCTCTGCTTTCTGGGTCTGAAGGATGGGTCAACATTGAGCGAGTGTTCAATAACATCCCGATTTACTCCGCAGAGGTCATTAGCTGACCATGCAAAAACATCTTTGTTGTTGAACAAAAACCTTATCAAGGTTTTCTCCTGGTCTTCGGATAATTGAGAGCCCAACAGCACCTTCTGCTCTGCTATGTCCTCACATAAGAGCATGGGCTTCGGCTGATCTGCTGAAGCTGCTTTCTCCCTTCTGAATTTGTACTGTTCACAAGCTTCAGCTCCATCTATGTTATGGATTGCTTTGGAGTCAGTCCAGCTTCCTTCGGCCCTTCTGGCAGCTTCCTGACTTCCATGAATAGCGATGGGTCCTTGATCCGAAGGTATCTTCATGCAAAGATAGGCAGGATGAAGGATTGCTTCGAAAGCATTGAGGGTGCCACGACCAATAATTGCGTTGTAAGGGTATTCCATGTCAACAATGTCAAACACAACTTGCTCAGTTCTAGTGTTGTTGATGAACCCGAAGGTCACTGACATGGTGATCTTGCCCAGGGCTACAATCTGTCTTCCTCCGAAGCCACAGAGAGGGTGCGTAGCATCATGAATCTTATCTTCTGGCTCTTGCATTCGCCTGAAGGCCTTAGCAAATATGATATCAGCTGCACTGCCTGTATCAACCAAGACATTGTGGACCAGAAACCCTTTGATAACACAAGAGATAACCATGGCATCGTTGTGTGGGTAATCCTTGAGTTGAAGGTCCTCTTGGGAGAAGGTAATAGGAATGTGAGACCATCTCGACTTGATGAAGGGTCCTTGCACCCCAACATGCTGTACCCTTCTCTGTGCTTCCTTCTTCTACTTCTTGTTGGCTGGCTCTGAACATGAACCGCCTGTTATCGGAAGAAGCAGCTTCGGAACCGAAGCAGCTCCAGCTTGATCGTTGAACGAAGCCATCAGCTCAAAAAAGTGGAAGTGAGTTCACCGGAGGTGGGCGCCAATGTTGGGGACTTGTTCTCAACTGCTACGAATTAAGAACAAGGCAACACAGAAAAAAGTTAATGGTAAATGTTCTTCGTCCTTCGAAGTGTTATTTCCCTTAGGATATAACGATCTTCAGACGAAAGTCATGAAGGACATACCTTCATCATTATAATTTATACCGATAAAAGGAGAAGCATATGAAACATGAGAGAATAACGTGAATAATCATATAACATTATTATGTGTCTTTATTATATAATAATGAAAGAATAAGAGCAATATTGAATTACATTTGTACCTTCGGCTTAGCGAAAGACAAAGATACAAGCGTGATGCAAGAGCGTGTACCAGTCAGCGTGAACAGTACGGGGGTACTGTTCATCTATTTATAGACACAGGACACAGCCTGTGAAGAACTACAATTATGCCCCTCATAAAAGTTTACAACATTGACTCAGACCTTTATGGATTGAAAGGTCATTCTATCTTTAAGTCGGTTTGCAATACCGAAGCTTCATGAAGAGAAACCTTCGGTCATCTCCTGCGGACAGCTTCCGCCGAAGCTGCTTCTTTCTACGGGACCTTCGGCGTGACGGAGCATGGCCCCCAACATCGCGAGCTGGTCGAACTCTTTCATCCTGATCTGATGATACCTGTGACGGAACCTCCCAAGTAATTAGGCCCACCTACAGATGTCCTTGTCTAACAGACATCAGACACCCTGTAGATGTTCCTAAGTCACTTGACAAGCTCGGTATCTTTTCCGACCTTACCAGGAACGTTTCACCCGTCTTGCAGACATTACAGACCATCGGAGGTAAAGATATGCGGAAGCGAATTACATAAACTTACATTTATTTCAAAAGCAAGCTCGAGTTATTTTATTACAGACCAGTCTAAAAGTGAGTGCATAGAAGTAATAATTATACAAACCAAGGGAGACACAACCTTCTCCCGAAAGGCTATAAACAAAAGATCCTATGTGGAGGACCGAGTCCTCCCGCACTTCAGTCTTGTTTTTCTTCTTTTGGAACCACCTTGGCACAGAAGCAGCAAAAGTCTGCTACTTCCTCACCTAAAAACAACGAAGGGATAAACCCTGAGTATGGAATTACTCAGCAAGACTTACCCGTCTAAAGAAAAGACTCTCAAGGATATGCTGGCCTTTAGGGAGTCAAGGTAAGGCTTTTCAATAAGCAAAGACTCTGTTTTGCAGAAATGCTTACTACAGTAGATCCTTAAAAATCCAATTTTATTTGTCAGGTTAGGTTCAATTACCTGTAACTAGAGTTCTTTCTACCCTAGTTCAATCACTGGTCCTGCACTAGCCAGTTTCTTAACAAAAACCCATCATCTTTAGTGGAAAGCTACGTGTAGGTCAGTGACCAAGTCTTCATAACCGCGAAGGTACGGCGATCCGAATCGATTATACTCAGCTGAGGATCTCCAATCACACGACATATGTAGCACTTAACCCTTGCATATGTCAACCTGCCACCGGGGTTCTTAAGACCGGATCAGGTTCACGCAAACCGAGAGCACAGATACACCACCGTCCAGCCTCTTGCCACGGAGGGTACACGCTACTCTCGCCACCGCTCCACTCCCATTTCGTGTTATCTTATTCCGGCCTTAGTCTGCCCGAGGCAAGGCTTACCCATGACGAGGCATGTGACCAGTTAAAGGGTCCTCGATCATCAAGCCTACATCGAGACGGTCCTTAATTGACTCAGACGGAGACACTACACCGAGACTCTCTTTCTCGTGCAAGTCACCCGCCCGGTCTCAGCTTAATCTTTTTAACCCAAAAACTTGGTACCTGACAGAGGTACATCTTTTCCGATGTTGGACCCATCATGGCCATGATGGATCCACCATCAAGTTTTGTTTTCGAAAACATCCCAACCACTTTTGCCACATCATCTTTTGTCAAACAAAACCACTTTGTTTTTCTAAAGCAAGACTAAGCATCAAAAATCCTTTGTAAAACAGGTGATCAAGGAAGGTAATCAAAGTCAAGGAAGGTAATGCAGGAATTGTTTTATCAATCAACTCCTATTACCTAATGCATCAAGCAAGTGAGAAAGATTTTAAAAACATCAAGGGAGGTGGCAAATGCACCGAGGCTTGCCTTTGTTATCAGGTGAGTCCTGCTCGGATCCACAAATATCGAAATAAAAGCAGTTGCCTGCTTGAGGATCTGAGGTTGGTGGAATTCCCTCTTCAGTGACTTCTTCTTCTTCGTGTTCTAACATAACCATATATATACATAAGAATGGATGCCATGGGGTGCTCATGAGGATGCAAAGATAATATAAACTTATTATCTAAGTCTTGAGTACAACTTTCCTTCACGGTACTCCGAGAACCTAGGGTTTCCGGAGTCAGTAAAGGAGTTCATAGGGCAGGGGGGTTGGTTTTGGGTTTGGTGATCAAACAAGGTCCAAATCAATTCAAACTCTACCCAAGGCTCCTAAATATTGGTTTAAGTGCCCATAAAGAGTTTGGACATTTTTGGACTTATCATTTAATTTCTAAAAATCCATAACTAACACTTTTAACTACTTTAAATACCCTAAAATTTCTTATTTCCACTAAAAATTACAAAACTATTTTTATTAAATTCTAGGGAAATTAACAAGCCTAGGAAAATTAGTTTCACAATTTTAGCATTTTTCCACAATTTTCTATAATTATTTTGGCTCTGCTGGAAAAAGAAAAAGCAAAAGGATGAAATAGGACTGGGCCGATTCTGGCCCAACTAGCCCAGGTCCACGATAAAACACGCCCGCGCGCGCGCCCGCGCCCAGGCGGCTTTGCAGAAAGGGCCTCGCGCTTCTGGCTAACTAAGAACAGGTCATTTCACTGTTTAACCAAGTCACTGACCATTACAAAAAGGCCCCTGCGTTTCTATCAATTCACAACTAGAAGTCCTCGACGCCGTTCACGCACGGCCGCGCTCCGGCGAGCCAGCAGACCGGCCGAACGGGGCAACGGCTGAGCTTTCCGAGCAACAGAAACCGAATTGGATCGACCCTAAGTCTTTTCCCCAAACTAATTTGGCTATTAATCAACTAGGGAACTCTGGCCACGGTGGCCGTGAGCATCACGGCGAGACAGCCGTGTTCCCGGCGATGGGCGTCAGTTTAGCCCAATCAAAGGGGTCGGGGAGCTTCGCAGATGCATGAGAATGCTCAAACAAAGGAGCAGAGGGCGGGAACTGACCAGAGTTGAGCTGGCGACGGTGAACTTGGTTTCACGGTGGCGGAAATCGGATTTGGGGGAAACTTGAAATTAGAGCTCACGGTGGCAGGACTGGGGCTGATACTGGACGATGAGGTACGTGATGAAGTTACGAAGCTAACGGTGGGCTCAATTTAAAGACTCCGAGAGCGGTGGCTCTCAATTTGACCGCGATGTGTTGGCGGCCGGAGACGGGAAAGAAGCTTGGCGCGCGGTTACGTGTCCTACGGCGTGGCAAACTCCTCAACGATGATGGGATGGCTCAAAGGAATCACGGCGACACGGTAGACAAGCTAGGCCACGCGGCGGAGGACCGTCGACCGGAGTTGGGGAAGAAATGCGAGCTGAGGGTGCGCTGGCAAGCCTACGGCGGTCTCCGGTGAGGGCACGGGTTGCCGCTTAACCTAAGCGCGCCACCTCGGTAACTTTTGCCACGATACCCAGGCACTTTACCGCGGCCAACGACGACCGGTCACGCCGCGGTGGCGTTCTTATCGCCGGCGGGGGGTGTCCTGATCCACAGCGCGAGAATATCTGATGACGATGAACAGTGCCTTGGATCCAGTACAAAACTTGACTGACAGATCAACTTAGAGCCCATTTTTCTCAAATTTTCGTGTGAGACCTAAGCCAACCCTCTGTAGTAAAGTTGTAGAACTATAATCCCTCTACAACTTTTCTACAATGTGCATTCACAAAAAGTCACTGGATCAAGGTTTAATTCACCCACAAAGTCGACTCTGTTACACTGAAAAGCTGATTTTCAGAATGAACAAGTCTGACAGTCAAACTTTGATTGGGTTTTTCTCCAAATTTCTCATAACAACTAAGCTCACACTCTTTAGCAAAGTTGTTCTCCTATAATGGGTCTTCAACTTTGATGTGGTGACCTAGGGTAAAAACCCTATACTTTGTAAGTTACAAAGCCCCAAAGTTGAGCCCATTCTCTGATTTTCAGACTTAGAATAAAACTCACATGAGGTCTATTTTGCATTTAAGTCCAAAACCTTGAGTTTGGCTTTCAAGTCCACATATTTGTGAACCAAAGGACTTAAGAAACCTATTTGGCTTGGTTTTTGCACTTTAACCCAAAAGTGGGCTAATTTTGCACATAGGCCCCTAGGGTTTAGTTTTAGGGTTTCCCAGGGTTCCAATTAGGGTTTCTGGCATTCCAGGGGTATAAGTGGGATTCAACTTTATTCTTGGAGTCATTTTATGACTTTTACCCTAAAGCTTTTAGGTTTTCTCAACTTAGGTTAAGTTTTACCCCTTTAATCACTATTTAGGGTTAAGTCCTTTAACCAGGGTCCTATTTGTAAAACATTAAAACAATACAACTTGTTTGAAATTTTTGCCTAGTGAATGCACTCTAGGTGTGTCAAACATATGCAATGCCAATGCTTATGATGTCATGCTCAAGTTTTAGTTATAGTAACACCAGGGGTGTTACATCCTTCCCCCCATAAAAGAATCTCGTCCCGAGATTTTAAGTTCTAGGGTGAGTAATGGAAAAGGAAATGTGTCACATTTTTATTTCCTTATTTTTGGTACAAGGCAAGGGTGGTGTGGGGGTTCATTCCTTTACTACACAGCTATATAGACTTTACAACTTACAAGAGGCTAGAAAGCCTGGGAAATTCTTATCTAAGAAGTCTTGGGTTTCCCATGTAGCCTCATCTTCCGAATGCTGGTTCCACTGTATCTTATAAAACTTGAGAGTCTTTCTCCGGGTAACCCTGTCCTTTTGATCCAGAACTCGAATGGGATGTTCCGAGTACGTTAAATCTGGTTCCAGGACAACATCAGTCACTTCAACGGTTCGATCGGGAACCCGAAGACACTTCTTCAACTGTGACACGTGGAACACATTATGCACAGCAGACAATGTTTCGGGTAGTTGGAGTCGGTACGCCACTGGTCCACATTGTTCAAGCACCAGAAATGGACCAATGTATCTGGGTGCAAGCTTCCCTTTAACCCCGAAACGCGATACACCCTTCATTGGTGAGACCTTCAGGTAAACATAGTCTCCTTTCAGAAAATATAAGGGCATTCGCCGTGTGTCTGCATAACTCTTCTGACGAGCCTGTGCCTTCTTCAGGTTATAAATAATTTTCTGAACCTTATCCTCGGCCTCTTTCACCATATCAGGCCTAAAGAAGCATCTTTCTCCAGGTTCAGACCAATTTAGCGGAGTTCGACACCGTCGCCCATATAAAGCTTCAAAAGGTGCCATCTTGATACTTTCCTGATAACTGTTATTGTATGAAAACTCCGCTAAGGGCAAACATTCATCCCATTTTTGCGAGAAGTCCAGAACACATGCCCGCAACATATCCTCGAGTATTTGATTTACTCTCTCCGTCTGTCCACTGGTTTGAGGATGATAGGCCGAACTGTGGAGTAACTTAGTACCCAAGGATTTATGAAGTTCTTCCCAAAATTTGGATACGAACTGAGGTCCACGATCCGACACTATGGTCTTTGGAACACCATGCAAACTGAGAATACGGGCAATGTATAACTCCGCATAGGTAATGACGGGATATTTTACTTTGACAGGGAGGAAGTGGGCGATCTTTGTGAGTCGATCAATGATAACCCAAATAGAGTCATACCCTTTTGCGGTTCTGGGCAATCCCACAATAAAGTCCATGCTAATGTCTTCCCATTTCCATGTTGGGGTTGGCAAAGATTGCAATGGACCAGCAGTTTTCATGTGTATGGCTTTGACACGTCTGCAAGTGTCACACTTAGCCACATAGCGTACAATTTCAATCTTCATCTTGGTCCACCAGTAATGTTGTTTTAGATCATGATACATCTTAGTGCTTCCCGGATGAATAGAATAGCGACTAAGATGCGCTTCATCTAAGATTTGCTGGCGGGGTTCTTCATTCTTTGGCACTACTATGCGGTTGTTAAACCATAACACACCTTGATCGTCTTCCTTGAAACATTTGGCTGTTTCAGCCCTTATCTTCTCTCGTATGTGCTTCATGCCTAGATTATCCTTTTGAGCATCAATTATCCTTTGCAAAATGGTTGACTCAAGCTTTAGCTGATTCAGAGTCCCTTGTTGGATTATCCCCAGGTTTAACTTCTCCATTTCTTGACATAACGTATTCTCGGAGGTTTTTACCATAAGACAGTGGCAGGAAGTCTTACGACTCAATGCATCTGCCACCACATTGGCCTTGCCTGGGTGATAATGGATCTCCAGTTCATAGTCTTTAATGAGCTCAAGCCATCGTCTTTGCCTCATATTTAACTCTGACTGGGTAAATATATACTTCAAACTTTTATGATCTGTATATATGTGACAAATATTTCCCAGCAGATAGTGACGCCATATTTTCAGGGCATGAACCACAGCAGCTAACTCCAGATCATGAGTTGGATAGTGCTCCTCATGTCGGCGTAACTGCCTTGAAGCATACGCAATTACTCGGCCCTCTTGCATCAGCACACAGCCGAGTCCACTGCCTGATGCATCACAATATACATCAAAAGGCTTAGTGATGTCCGGTTGAGCCAAAACCGGAGCAGTGGTTAATAGTGTCTTCAATTGCTCAAAGGCTTCATTACATTTAGAAGACCAATTGAACTTAGTATCATTCTTCAATAAACTTGTGATTGGCTTCACAAGCTTAGAAAAATCAGGTATGAATCTGCGATAATATCCCGCTAGTCCAAGAAAACTCCGGACTTGGTGGACAGTTGTTGGGGGTTTCCATTCCAGAATATCTTTGACCTTGCTAGGATCTACCGCAATTCCTTTAGCTGATAACACGTGCCCCAAAAATTGAATTTCCTCCAGCCAGAACGCGCACTTGCTGAACTTGGCATACAACTGATGTTCCCTCAGGCGCGTCAATACAATCCGTAGGTGCTGAGCATGCTCCTCTTCATTTTTAGAGTATATCAAAATATCGTCGATGAAGACCACCACGAACTTGTCCAACTCAGGCATGAACACCGAGTTCATCAAATAGGTGAAGTGGGCAGGAGCATTGGTGAGCCCGAAAGACATTACCAAGTATTCAAACAATCCATACCGCGTAGTAAATGCGGTCTTCGGTATATCCTCGGGCCGAATACGGATTTGATGATAGCCCGACCTGAGATCAATTTTGGAAAATACCCTCGCCCCAGTCAGTTGATCAAATAAGATGTCGATCCTTGGAAGAGGGTACTTATTCTTGATAGTGACCTCATTTAGGGGCCGATAGTCCACGCACATGCGCAAGGTTTGATCCTTCTTCTTCACAAAGATGGCGGGACAACCCCACGGGGACGAGCTTGGCCGGATAAATCCCTTATTCAGTAGATCTTGTAATTGAATCTTCAATTCCGCCAACTCATTAGGGGGCATACGGTACGATCTTCGAGAGATGGGAGCCGTACCGGGCTTTAGCTCAATTACGAATTCTACATCTCTTTCAGGGGGTAGTCCAGGCAAATCTTCCGGAAATACATCTGGAAACTCACATACTACCGGAATGTTCTTGATCTCCGGTACAATGGCTTCAAATATTCTACCAGAAGCTTTGGCTGGATTGGTTTTGGGGAGAGATAAAAGAATTTCTTCTTGATTATAGCTCAACCTGACAGTTCTGAGTTCAGTGTTGAGTATTGCCTTGTGTTGAGTTAACCAATTCATACCTAAAATTACATCTATATCCTGGCCTCTTAGAACAATCATGTTAGCAGGAAAGTTCCGTTCGGCCATTGTTACTGGCACTTCATAGGCCACTTCTCTAGTAAAAATATATCCCCCAGGTGAATGAATTTTAAATCCCTCTTTTGATTCATGACATGCAATGTGATGTTGCTCCACAAATGTCTTGCTAATGAAGGTATGCGAAGCACCAGAATCAAAAAGAATAATTGCAGGGTGACTGGCCACAGGAAACGTACCCATCATCACCGGCTCTCCCTCCGGTGTAGTAGCCACTTGAGTGTAATATACTCGCCCCGTCTTCTTGGTATTCTTGCCCGAAGTACTTCCCTTGCCTGGAGCTGAATTCCCCGATCCTTGCTGATTATTAGCCTGATTTTGCCTAGGATAGGGGCAATCTTTAATAAAATGCCCAGATTTGCCACAGTTAAAACATCCAGTTGAAGAACTTGGCAGAGCAGGGAATCGAGTGCCTGGGGCACCCGGCTGACTTGGGGCAGTAGGGGCTTTGTTGGGACGAATAATTATGGGCTGCTTGAAAGGGAAGGATGGTGCACTTGAACGGTTCTGGTTAGAAGGCCGGAGAATAAACCGTTGCCTCTTCACCGGGCCCTGACTAGGCCTATCACCACTGAATCCCTTATTCTTTCCAGAGCTTGAGTATTTTGCCTCCACAGATAAGGCTGTACTGACAGCCTTTCCATATGTGAGATCAATACATGCAGCCATTTTTCGCTGCATCCGGTCATTTAGACCTCTCATAAAACAGTTCCTTTTCTTCAAATCAGTATTCACCTGATCAATTGCATATTGTGACAGGTGATTGAACTTGTTGAGATACTGATTAACAGTATCTCCCCCTTGTTTCAGTTTCATGAACTCTTCTTGTTTCATGTGCAGCACTCCCTCAGGAATGTAGTGCTCGCGGAAGGCTGCTTTAAATTCGTTCCATGTAATTTGATGGTTGTCAGGTTGGATAGCCACAAAGTTTCCCCACCAAGTACTGGCAGGGCCTCGGAGTTGCTGTGCCGCGAACAATGGCTTCTGTGTTTCCGAACAACGAAGAAGGCCAAACTTCTGTTCAATGACCCGTATCCATTCGTCGGCTTCGAGCGGGTCTTCTGCTTTGATGAATAGAGGCGGATGAGTTTCGGAGAAGTCCAGATAAGTAGTCTCACGGGGACCTTGCTGAAAACCTCTTCCTGCTTGTTGCTGGAACTGCTGCTGACCCGCCAGTTCCCTGAGGAAGCGGGTATTGTCGGCGGTGGCATTCACCAAGGCAGCAATTGCCTCGGCTAGCGTGGGTGGAACTGGAGGTGGATTCGGGGTGACATCCCGACCCCCAGATGTTCCGGCTGCGTCCTGTCCGCGAGTCCTGGTCGGCATCTGAGGCAAAAACATTTGAATAAACATAATGTGCCAAAGAAAACCTTCCATTTTACATTACTATAAAGAGTAATGATACAGACTCAATATTACATAACAGGATACATTACCCATTTTACAAAAGTTTAACCTATTATACAATACACCCTACAATACACTACTCTACTTTTATTACACCATTAGTCCTGCTTTCCGTTGCTTTTGGCGGCTTCATTGTCAGGTGTGGGAGTCCAGACGTCAACCAACCTCAAAGAAGGAGGGGGTTCAAAAAGATCTAACTCCCCACCCAACGCGCGTCCCGCAACGTGAGAGGGTCCGGCTTCCGTCTCAGCAGAGTGTGCAGGCTCACTAGGGTGTAGTTGTGAGTATAGCACATGGACTTCCTCATGCAACGTATTGCAGTAGACCTGCAGGTTGTCGACAGCTGAGCTAAGTTCTTTAATTCGGGCCTGAGCCCTCGCTTCCTTAGCACATGCCAACATATGAGACTGTACTGCCCAGTCAAGTGCTAAGTCCCGATCAGCCAGCTGATCCTGCAGGTGACGGATGTCCCTTCTTAGTTCATTGATTCTATCTCCGTCTGCGATCCAAGTATTGGTCCGGTGTCGCAGCGTTGCTTGAAGTCGACTCACTTCGGCTTCCAGGTCTCCTATAGGGTCATTACTTCCGCTGCTACTGCTTTCGTGTCGAGGGGCTAGTTGATGCCGGGGTACTCCAATTGGTCCCGTTGACTTACGTGCTGTTAGCCTTGTGCGTGGCGGCATCTTTCTAAGGGGGAAAAATTTTTTAGCATAATTCTTACCATGATGCAAGAATAAGTACAGAATCAACCTTGGTCGATTCAACCTTCTATACATTGCACTCTTCCTATCTGGTCTTTAAGATAAACTCTTCAGAATACTTAGGTAAGAAGAGAAAAGAATCTTTAGGTAAGACTTTTGAAAATCTTTTTGAAGATGCCTCATAATATCTACAAAGAAGGGCTACGCTCCGATACCAGCTGTGACGGAACCTCCCAAGTAATTAGGCCCACCTACAGATGTCCTTGTCTAACAGACATCAGACACCCTGTAGATGTTCCTAAGTCACTTGACAAGCTCGGTATCTTTTCCGACCTTACCAGGAACGTTTCACCCGTCTTGCAGACATTACAGACCATCGGAGGTAAAGATATGCGGAAGCGAATTACATAAACTTACATTTATTTCAAAAGCAAGCTCGAGTTATTTTATTACAGACCAGTCTAAAAGTGAGTGCATAGAAGTAATAATTATACAAACCAAGGGAGACACAACCTTCTCCCGAAAGGCTATAAACAAAAGATCCTATGTGGAGGACCGAGTCCTCCCGCACTTCAGTCTTGTTTTTCTTCTTTTGGAACCACCTTGGCACAGAAGCAGCAAAAGTCTGCTACTTCCTCATCTAAAAACAACGAAGGGATAAACCCTGAGTATGGAATTACTCAGCAAGACTTACCCGTCTAAAGAAAAGACTCTCAAGGATATGCTGGCCTTTAGGGAGTCAAGGTAAGGCTTTTCAATAAGCAAAGACTCTGTTTTGCAGAAATGCTTACTACAGTAGATCCTTAAAAATCCAATTTTATTTGTCAGGTTAGGTTCAATTACCTGTAACTAGAGTTCTTTCTACCCTAGTTCAATCACTGGTCCTGCACTAGCCAGTTTCTTAACAAAAACCCATCATCTTTAGTGGAAAGCTACGTGTAGGTCAGTGACCAAGTCTTCATAACCGCGAAGGTACGGCGATCCAAATCGATTATACTCAGCTGAGGATCTCCAATCACACGACATATGTAGCACTTAACCCTTGCATATGTCAACCCGCCACCGGGGTTCTTAAGACCGGATCAGGTTCACGCAAACCGAGAGCACAGATACACCACCGTCCAGCCTCTTGCCACGGAGGGTACACGCTACTCTCGCCACCGCTCCACTCCCATTTCGTGTTATCTTATTCCGGCCTTAGTCTGCCCGAGGCAAGGCTTACCCATGACGAGGCATGTGACCAGTTAAAGGGTCCTCGATCATCAAGCCTACATCGAGACGGTCCTTAATTGACTCAGACGGAGACACTACACCGAGACTCTCTTTCTCGTGCAAGTCACCCGCCCGGTCTCAGCTTAATCTTTTTAACCCAAAAACTTGGTACCTGACAGAGGTACATCTTTTCCGATGTTGGACCCATCATGGCCATGATGGATCCACCATCAAGTTTTGTTTTCGAAAACATCCCAACCACTTTTGCCACATCATCTTTTGTCAAACAAAACCACTTTGTTTTTCTAAAGCAAGACTAAGCATCAAAAATCCTTTGTAAAACAGGTGATCAAGGAAGGTAATCAAAGTCAAGGAAGGTAATGCAGGAATTGTTTTATCAATCAACTCCTATTACCTAATGCATCAAGCAAGTGAGAAAGATTTTAAAAACATCAAGGGAGGTGGCAAATGCACCGGGGCTTGCCTTTGTTATCAGGTGAGTCCTGCTCGGATCCACAAATATCGAAATAAAAGCAGTTGCCTGCTTGAGGATCTGAGGTTGGTGGAATTCCCTCTTCAGTGACTTCTTCTTCTTCTTCGTGTTCTAACATAACCATATATATACATAAGAATGGATGCCATGGGGTGCTCATGAGGATGCAAAGATAATATAAACTTATTATCTAAGTCTTGAGTACAACTTTCCTTCACGGTACTCCGAGAACCTAGGGTTTCCGGAGTCAGTAAAGGAGTTCATAGGGCAGGGGGGTTGGTTTTGGGTTTGGTGATCAAACAAGGTCCAAATCAATTCAAACTCTACCCAAGGCTCCTAAATATTGGTTTAAGTGCCCATAAAGAGTTTGGACATTTTTGGACTTATCATTTAATTTCTAAAAATCCATAACTAACACTTTTAACTACTTTAAATACCCTAAAATTTCTTATTTCCACTAAAAATTACAAAACTATTTTTATTAAATTCTAGGGAAATTAACAAGCCTAGGAAAATTAGTTTCACAATTTTAGCATTTTTCCACAATTTTCTATAATTATTTTGGCTCTGCTGGAAAAAGAAAAAGCAAAAGGATGAAATAGGACTGGGCCGATTCTGGCCCAACTAGCCCAGGTCCACGATAAAACACGCCCGCGCGCGCGCCCGCGCCCAGGCGGCTTTGCAGAAAGGGCCTCGCGCTTCTGGCTAACTAAGAACAGGTCATTTCACTGTTTAACCAAGTCACTGACCATTACAAAAAGGCCCCTGCGTTTCTATCAATTCACAACTAGAAGTCCTCGACGCCGTTCACGCACGGCCGCGCTCCGGCGAGCCAGCAGACCGGCCGAACGGGGCAACGGCTGAGCTTTCCGAGCAATAGAAACCGAATTGGATCGACCCTAAGTCTTTTCCCCAAACTAATTTGGCTATTAATCAACTAGGGAACTCTGGCCACGGTGGCCGTGAGCATCACGGCGAGACAGCCGTGTTCCCGGCGATGGGCGTCAGTTTAGCCCAATCAAAGGGGTCGGGGAGCTTCGCAGATGCATGAGAATGCTCAAACAAAGGAGCAGAGGGCGGGAACTGACCAGAGTTGAGCTGGCGACGGTGAACTTGGTTTCACGGTGGCGGAAATCGGATTTGGGGGAAACTTGAAATTAGAGCTCACGGTGGCAGGACTGGGGCTGATACTGGACGATGAGGTACGTGATGAAGTTACGAAGCTAACGGTGGGCTCAATTTAAAGACTCCGAGAGCGGTGGCTCTCAATTTGACCGCGATGTGTTGGCGGCCGGAGACGGGAAAGAAGCTTGGCGCGCGGTTACGTGTCCTACGGCGTGGCAAACTCCTCAACGATGATGGGATGGCTCAAAGGAATCACGGCGACACGGTAGACAAGCTAGGCCACGCGGCGGAGGACCGTCGACCGGAGTTGGGGAAGAAATGCGAGCTGAGGGTGCGCTGGCAAGCCTACGGCGGTCTCCGGTGAGGGCACGGGTTGCCGCTTAACCTAAGCGCGCCACCTCGGTAACTTTTGCCACGATACCCAGGCACTTTACCGCGGCCAACGACGACCGGTCACGCCGCGGTGGCGTTCTTATCGCCGGCGGGGGGTGTCCTGATCCACAGCGCGAGAATATCTGATGACGATGAACAGTGCCTTGGATCCAGTACAAAACTTGACTGACAGATCAACTTAGAGCCCATTTTTCTCAAATTTTCGTGTGAGACCTAAGCCAACCCTCTGTAGTAAAGTTGTAGAACTATAATCCCTCTACAACTTTTCTACAATGTGCATTCACAAAAAGTCACTGGATCAAGGTTTAATTCACCCACAAAGTCGACTCTGTTACACTGAAAAGCTGATTTTCAGAATGAACAAGTCTGACAGTCAAACTTTGATTGGGTTTTTCTCCAAATTTCTCATAACAACTAAGCTCACACTCTTTAGCAAAGTTGTTCTCCTATAATGGGTCTTCAACTTTGATGTGGTGACCTAGGGTAAAAACCCTATACTTTGTAAGTTACAAAGCCCCAAAGTTGAGCCCATTCTCTGATTTTCAGACTTAGAATAAAACTCACATGAGGTCTATTTTGCATTTAAGTCCAAAACCTTGAGTTTGGCTTTCAAGTCCACATATTTGTGAACCAAAGGACTTAAGAAACCTATTTGGCTTGGTTTTTGCACTTTAACCCAAAAGTGGGCTAATTTTGCACATAGGCCCCTAGGGTTTAGTTTTAGGGTTTCCCAGGGTTCCAATTAGGGTTTCTGGCATTCCAGGGGTATAAGTGGGATTCAACTTTATTCTTGGAGTCATTTTATGACTTTTACCCTAAAGCTTTTAGGTTTTCTCAACTTAGGTTAAGTTTTACCCCTTTAATCACTATTTAGGGTTAAGTCCTTTAACCAGGGTCCTATTTGTAAAACATTAAAACAATACAACTTGTTTGAAATTTTTGCCTAGTGAATGCACTCTAGGTGTGTCAAACATATGCAATGCCAATGCTTATGATGTCATGCTCAAGTTTTAGTTATAGTAACACCAGGGGTGTTACAATACCCTGAGTAGGCATCGAGGAAAGATAGGGTTTCGCACCCAGCAGTGGAATCCACGATCTGATCGATGCGAGGCAGAGGGTAGGGAACCTTCGGACATGCTTTGTTTAGACCAGTGTAGTCTACACACATCCGCCATTTCCCCCCTTTCTTTCTCACAAGCACAGGGTTGGCAAGCCATTCGGGATGGAATACCTCTTTGATGAACCCTGCCGCTAGTAGCTTGTGGATCTCCTCGCCTATGGCTCTGCGCTTTTCTTCGTCGAATCGGCGTAGAGGTTGCTTCACGGGTCGGGCCCCAGCTCGAATATCCAGAGAGTGCTCGGCGACTTCCCTCGGTATGCCGGGCATGTCCGAGGGACTCCACGCGAAAACGTCGGTGTTCGCGCGGAGAAAGTCGACGAGCACTGCTTCCTATTTGGGGTCGACCTCGGAACCGATCCGGATCTGCTTGGAGGCGTCGTTGCAGGGGTCGAGAGGGACGGACTTGACCGTCTCCACTGGTTCGAAGTTGCTGGCGTGGCGCTTCACGTCGGGCGCCTCCCTAGAGAGGCTCTCCAGGTCAGCGATGAGGGCCTCGGATTCGGCGAGGGCCTCGGCGTACTCCACGCACTCCACATCGCATTCGTACGCGTGTCGGTACGTGGGCCTGACGGTGATGACCCCGTTGGGGCCCGGCATCTTGAGCTTGAGGTAGGTGTAGTTGGGGACGACCATGAACTTGGCGTAGCATGGCCTCCCCAGCACTGCGTGGTAGGTTCCTCGAAACCCGACCACTTCGAACGTGAGGGTCTCCTTTCGAAAGTTGGAGGGCGTCCCGAAGCAGATGGGTAGGTCGAGTTGTCCGAGGGGTTGAACGCGCTTCCCGGGGACGATCCTATGGAAAGGCGCAGCGCCCGTCCGAACCGAGGACAGATCGATCCGCAGGAGCCCGAGGGTCTCGGCGTAGATGATGTTGAGGCCGCTGCCTCCGTCCATGAGGACCTTGGTGAGCCTGACGTTGCCGATGATGGGGTCGACAACGAGTGGGTATCTCCCCGGCCTTGGCACGTAGTCTGGATGGTCGGCCTGGTCGAAGGTGATGGGCTTGTCGGACCAGTCTAGGTAGACTGGCGCCGCTACCTTTACCGAGCAGACCTCCCGACGCTCTTGCTTGCGGTGCCGAGCCGAGGCGTTCGCCACTTGCCCGCCATAGATCATGAAGCAGTCGCGGACCTCGGGGAACCCTCCTGCCTTGTGATCTTCCTCCTTTGCGTCCTCGAGGGCCTTGCCACCCTCCGCGGGTGGCCCGGCCTTGTGGAAGTGTCGTCGAAGCATGGCACACTCCTCGAGGGTGTGCTTGACGGGCCCCTGATGATAGGGGCACGGCTCCTTGAGCATCTTGTCGAAGAGGTTGGCACCTCCGGGAGGTTTCCGAGGGTTCTTGTACTCGACGGCGGCGATAAGGTCCGCGTCGGCGGTGTCGCGTTTCGCTTGCGACTTCTTCTTGCCCTTCTTCTTGGCGCCGCGCTGAGTTGACGCCTCGGGAGCATCTTCCGGTGGGCGGCCCTGGGGCTGCTTGTCCTTCCGGAAAATGGCCTCAACCGCCTCCTGGCCAGAGGCGAACTTGGTGGCGATGTCCATCAGCTCGCTCGCCCTGGTGGGGTTCTTGCGACCCAGCTTGCTCACCAGGTCGCGGCAGGTGGTGCCGGCGAGGAACACGTCGATGACATCTGAATCGGTGACGTTGGGCAGCTCTGTGCGCTGCTTCGAGAATCGCCGGATGTAGTCCCGGAGAGACTCTCCTGGCTGCTAGCGGCAGCTTCGGAGATCCCAGGAGTTTCCAGGGTGCACGTACGTGCCCTGGAAATTGCCGGTGAAGGCTTGGACCAGGTCGTCCCAGTTGGAGATCTGCCCCGGGGGCAGGTGCTCCAGCCAGGCTCGAGCGGTGTCGGAGAGGAACAGGGGGAGGTTGCGGATGATGAGGTTATTGTCGTCCGTTCCACCCAGTTGGCAGGCCAGTCGATAGTGGTTGCCTCGGTGCGCCCTATCGTCGAGGTGGGCCCGACGGCTGTGATGATGACGCTCGTTGCCGAGGCGAACCGGGACTGCAGGCGCTATGTTGCGCGTGCGCCCGGAGTGGACCGAGGCTTCCCGCATGAATCGGGAAGTCACGGCGCGATGTTCCGAGGGGAACCCCTGCCTTCGGGAGGCAGAGCTTTCGGCCCGTCGGACCGCGGCGTCCTCCAGGAGATTCTTGAGCTCTCCCTGGATACGTCGCCCCTCGGTGGTTGATGGCTCTGGCATCGCGCGAAGGAGTATTGCCGCTGCAGCCAGGTTCTAGCCGACTCCGCTGGAACCCGGCGGCGGCCTCACCCTGACGTCGTCGGCGATGCGGTGCTGGATGTCCTGGGGGAGATGACGCGTTTCTCCGGCCGGGGGTTGGACCGCCCATTCCTGCCCGATGTCCTGCCGGATCGGCACAAGCGTTCCTACTCACTCGTCGACCCTGGCCTGCCTCTCGCGGATTTGCTCGAGCTGTGGGTCAGGACCCCCCACCGGGACGAGGACCACAGCTAGCTCCCGAAGGATGTCAACGCGAGGCACGGGCCTAGGGGGATCACCGTTTTTCGGCATACCAAGATGGTTGCCTTCGTCGGGACCCCCTAGATCGACGTGGAAACATTCACGACTTGGGCCGCGGTCCTCGTTGTCGAGGCCGCGGCTACCGTTGGAACAGTCGGAAAGGCAGTAGTCACATGCGGTCATGAAGTCCCGCACGACACTGGGGTTACCAATTCCGGAGAAATCCCAACAGAGGTCGGGCTCGCCATCTTCCTCGGACCCCGAGGGCTCATAGGTCGAGTCGGTCGTCAGTCGGTCCCAGGGTGACCGCACACGATACCCCAGAGGGTTTGGACTCATCTCTATGAGAGTGCTCACCGAAGCGGGGTCGCTTGGTGGGTCGAGGCCGAATCCAAAAGACGCGAGATGGGAATCGGTCGGTACCTTTTGGTCGACAGGCGGTGACGAGGTCGCGTCTGGGACTGACTGCACCGTTGTCTCAGGTACGAGGGTGACGCCCAGCAAGTCCTTCGCGAGCGTGCTGGCGTCGTGCGTTTGCTTGAGATTGGCGTGTTGCGGAGAGGCGGCGCTCGTCTTCGTCTCAGACGCGAGATCGATGCCCGACGCGCCCTCCGTTGGGGCGCCGGCGCCGTCGACTCGCTTGACAACCAACGAGGTGCCGCTTCCCGCTTGGCCTTGGTTGCCCCGCCTCCTCCTCCGTCGACGGGGAAGGGGACGGGACAAGCCCGAATGTCGTCCTTCCACCACGTGGGGAAGGCGTCATCGATTTCCCCACCGGCGAGCGGGTTGTCGACCGCCATTGTCGCTGTCGCGCGGCGGGAGAAGGAGTATCATGTCGCAGCTGCCGTCGAGGGACATGAACTCAAGATTCCCGAAACAGAGCACCGTCCCGGACCAGAAAGGTTGCTGGAGACTGCCCATCTGGAGCTTGACGGGAAGCTGTTCGTCAACACGCAGCAGGCCCCTACCTGGTGCGCCAACTGTCGGTGTTTCGAAACCCGGGGGGTCCCTGGACCGACGAGTGAATCGTCGCCGCGTGCCCCAGCCCAGATGGGTCGACGCGAGGCGGAACGTGAAGGGGGGAAAGGATGCAGCCGGAGGGAGGCAGGCGTGAGAGAGTGGATCCCGCGGCCTTCGTGTTAGCCCCGCGCCTTAGTCGGGTGCGCTTGCAGTAGGGGGATACAAGCGTCCACGCGGGAGTGGGAGTGAGCGGCCTTGCGCGAGCGCCGTCCCGTCCTTCTCCGCGCGGGCCAACCAACCCCCTGTAAGAGGGCCCTGGTCCTCCCTTTTATAGGCGTAAGGAGAGGATCCAGGTGTACAATGGGGAGTGTAGCAATGTGCTAACGTGTCTAGCGGTGGAGAGCTAGTGCCCTAAGTACATGCCATCGTGGCAGCCGGAGAGGTCTTGGCACCCAGTTCGCGTGGTGTCGTGGCTGTCGGAGGAGTGCTGGAGCCTGGCGGGAGGATAGTTGTTGGGGCTGTCGAGTCCTTGCTGACGTCCTCTTGCTTCCGTAAGGGGGCTGAGAGCCGCCGTCGTCACAGGGCATGCGGGGCGCCATCATTACTCGCATGGTGGAGCGAGCCGGATGGGACGCCGGTCTGGTTCCCCGTAGCCCGAGTCAGCTCGGGGTAGGGTAATGATGGCGCTTCCTGTTGACGTGGTCGGTCTGTGTCGGCGTTTCGAGACCGGGGGGTCCCTAAGCCGACGAGTGAGTGTGCCGCGTGCCCCAGCCCAGATGGGTCGAGCGCGTGGGTGAGCGTGAAGGGGGGAAAAGCGAGGTGGCCGGAGACGAGTCGTGAGAGAGGTGGGAATCCCGCGACCTTCGTGTTCGACCCGCGCCCAGGTCGGGTGCGCTTGCAGTAGGGGGTTACAAGCGTCCACGCGGTTGAGGGAAGCGAGCGGCCCTAACAGAGCGCCTGCCCCGTCCTCGTCCCCGCGCGGCCAACCTTCTCTAAGAAGGCCCTGGTCCTTCCTTTTATAGGCGTAAGGAGAGGATCCAGGTGTATAATGGGGGTGTAGCAAGGTGCTACGTGTCTAGCGGGGGTGAGCTAGCGCCCTAAGTACATGCCTGTGTGGCAGCCGGAGAGATCATGGCACCCAGCTGGTGTGGTGTCGTGGCTGTCGGAGGAGCAACGGAGCCTGGCGGAGGGACAGCTGTTGGAGCGGTTGGGCCCTTGCTGACGTCCCCCTGCTTCCGTAAGGGAGCTGAGAGCCGCCGTCGTCATGGGTCTAGCGGGGCGCCATCATTGCCTATCTGGCGGAGCTAGCCAGATGGGACGCCGGTCTTGTTCCCTGCGGCCCGAGTCGGCTCGGGGTAGGGTGATGATGGCACTTCCTGTCGACGTGGCGGACTTGTGTCCTAGGTCGGGCGACGTGGAGGCTCCTCCGAAGCCGAGGTCGAGTCTGTCCTGCATGGCCGAGGCCGAGCCCGAGCTTCTGGGTCGGGCGAGGCAGAGGTCGTTCGGCAGAGGCCAGGGCGGAGTCCGACCCCTGGGGTCGGGCGGAGCGGAGTTCGTCGTCTTCCGGGGCCTAGCCCGAGTCCGAGCCCTGGGTCGGGCGGAGCGGAGTTCGCCGTCTTCCGGGGCCTTAGCCCGAGTCCGAGCCCTGGGTCGGGCGGAGCGGAGTTCGCCGTCTTCCGGGGCCTTAGCCCGAGTCCGAGCCCTGGGTCGGGCGGAGCGGAGTTCGCCGTCTTCCGGGGCCTTAGCCCGAGTCCGAGCCCTGGGTCAGGCGGAGCGGAGTTCGCCGTCTTCTGGGGCCTTAGCCCGAGTCCGAGCCCTGGGTCGGGCGGAGCGGAGTTCGCCGTCTTCCGGGGCCTTAGCCCGAGTCCGAGCCCTGGGTCGGGCGGAGCGGAGTTCGCCGTCTTCCGGGACCTTAGCCCGAGTCTGAGCCCTGGGTCGGGCGGAGCTTCCTATGGCGCCTTTGGCAAGGCCTGACTGCCTGTCAGTCTCACTCTATCAAGTGGCACTACAGTCGGAATGGCGCAGGCGGAGCTGTCCTTCTGTCAGACCGGTCAGTGGAGCGGCGAAGTGACGGCGGTCACTTCGGCTCTGCCGGGGGGCGCGCGTCAGGATAAAGGTGTCAGGCTACCTTTGCGTTAAATGCCCCTGCGACTCGGTCGGTCGGCGCGGCGATTTAGTCAGGGTTGCTTCTTAGCGAAGGCAAAGCCTCGGGCGAGCCGGAGATGCGTCTGCCGTTAAAAGGGGGCCTCGGGCGAGACGGAAACATCTCGGGGTCGGCTGTCCTTGCCCGAGGCTAGGCTCGGGCGAGGCGTAATCGAGTCGCTCGTATGGACTGATCCCTGACTCATTCGCACCCATCAGGCCTCTGCAGCTTTATGCTGATGGGGGTTACCAGCTGAGAATTAGGCGTCTTGAGGGTACCCCTAATTATGGTCCTCGACAGTAGCCCCCGAGCCTCGAAGGGAGTGTTAGCACTCGCTTGGAGGCTTTCGTCGCACTTTTTTGCAAGGGGACCAGCCTTTCTCGGTTGCATTTTGTTCCGGTGGGTGCGTGCGAGCGCACCCGCCGGGTGTAGCCCCCGAGGCCTCGGAGGAGTGGTTTCACTCCTTCGAGGTCTTAACGCCTTGCGTAATGCTTCGGCTGGTCTGGTGGTTCCCTCATGCGAACTGGCCGTAGCCCGGGTGCACGGTCGGGGCCCAAGTTCTCGGGCTGGTATGTTGACGCTGTCAACGGTTTGGCCGGAGCCGGGTTTGCGAGAGCAGCCCCCGAGCCTCCGCACAGGGCGAGAGGGCGATCAGGGACAGACTCGGCTTTTTTACATACGCCCCTACGTCGCCTTTCCGCAAGGAGGAGGGGGGAGAGCGCCATGTTACCCTCGATGGGCACCGAACATGGTGTCTCCGGTGAGCTGCAAGCGGGTAATCCGAGTGGACGTCCGTGCCCCGTTCGTTGGGGGTCGGCTAGGGGCCCATAGGCATGCCCAAAAGTACCTGCGGGTGATCTGCTGGACCCGGTCCCCTGGCGACGGGGTCCGAGGGCTCGATGCCTCCCTCCGATGGGATTCCGTTACAAAATCGCTCCCGCTGGTCTCGGAAATGTCCTAGGGTACCTCGGGAGCGCAGCCCGAGCCTCGGTTATGTATCGAACGTATCCCTGGTCATCCCTCGCTCGGTGTCTGAGGCGACTGTGAACCTTTCGGGGGCCAGCCTTTGAACCCCTGATCAGTAATGGGCGCGGAGCCCGAGTAGCCTGAGGCGGCCGTGGAACCCTTCGGGGGGCCGGCCTTCGAACCTCTGACCAGTAGTGGGTGTAGGGCCCACGCGATCTGAGGTGGCTGTTGAACCCTCCGGGGGGCCAGCCTTCGAACCCCTGATCAGTAAGGAGGCTCGGAGCCTAGTTCCTTCACGGGGAAGGATCCCTTTCGGGGTATCCCCCTTTCCCGGTCCCTGTCGCAAGAGATAGAGAAAGAGGAAAAAAGGAAAAAGGATACGAAACCGAGCGACGCGGCGTACCTTTTTTGGCGCGGTTGTTTCGGTGAAGGCGAAGCGTCGCCCGCTGCTCCTGCCAGAAGCGCTGCCTGTCCAGCCGCGGAGTTGATGCGATGGGGCGAGTAGTTGGCAGGGCTGCCGTTGCGCGTGCGCGAGCCGTTCGAGGAACGGATCACGGGCGCGTTGTCTTTACGCCGTGAGAGGGGGTTCTCTCGCGGCCTCCGGATGGGACGTGAGCTTGGCTGACGACGTGACCGCTGTTCCCGCGCGCCTGCCACCGTCATTACTGCCGGCCCACCTTTGGCCGCGTTGGCCGCTGCGTCAGGCTGGCGCTGCTGGGTCGCGCGCTGGGTTGCCTCGAGTCGCGGTATTGGTTCCGCGATCGAGGAGGCGCGGTGGTGGCACAGGCGATACAGTCGCTTGCATGCGGCATCCGGCGCGCCGGTCGCGCGACGCGTGGGCCTGGGCCTCCATGCTCGCGTGTCGGGAGTTGGAGAAGCGCGTCCACTTGGCGCGGCTGCATGCCGCCTGCATGGCTGCCCGCCCCTTTCGCCCGTTGGTCTGGGCAAAAGTGGAGGGTCACTTGTAACCGCTGGGCGGTTGCGTGTACCACGCGCGGCGTTTTGGCTTCTTCGGCTCGGAGCCGGTCTGCATGACATGCGGGACCCAGCCCCCGTGCCGCAGGGGAGGGCTTTGGAGCGTGTTGGAGAAGACTCAGCCCGTGACTGTTGGGGGCGCAAGCAGGGAGAGTCGCCTTTAAAAGGAGGGCGACCCCTTTCGCAAGGCGACCATGCCTTCTTCCTCCCTTATGCATCGTGTCTTTCCATCTTTCAAGCCCCCGGATGGGGGAACCGCCGTCTTTTCGCCCCATCGTTGGAGGAACGCAACTCCGTGGGAGTTGGTACCTTTCAGCCATCGTTCGGCTTCAAGGATTTTCATCATGCGGCCCGGCTGCACCCCTCCACCGGCGGTCACCCAAGATGGTGACCTCCGGCTTGATGGTGGGGGAAAGCGAGCCGGGCTGTGGCCTCTGCCCCTCCCTCAGCCTCAAGGATTTTCATCACCAGGGCTGAGGAGGGGAGTGTGCCGAGTTGAGGTCGGCCCCCGCGTGGGCGGCGGCCCGCTCCTTCACTCAGTGATCGGAGGGAGGAGCGGTTGTCGTCCATGGCGCTGGCATCTGCAGCGTGCCTGGCCTTCGGACGCGAGTGGCTTCGGAGCCGCTCGCGGCGCCGGCGTTTGCCACGGCAGCTGGAAGAGGTTCTTCCGCCGGCGCGACAGCCAAGGCTGGCCACGGACCGACCTCCAACTCTACAGCCTTCTGCCCGTCCTTGCCTCTCGAGTTTGGGCATGGGCGGGGGCCTCCTGGCAGCAGCATCCGCCCTGAGGTCATCACTGCTGCTGTTCGGCCCCCCGGGGCAGAAGTCTTCATCGTCGCCGCTGCTGGGGCGGGCGATGACAAGCCGTTCGTCGGTCTTCTGTTGCTCCGCAGGCCCACCCGTATCGAGTGGGGTTGTTCGTACCTGCGGAGGGGGAACCGGAGTTCCGTTTGTAATGGCACTTCGAATGCCAGGGTTTTTTGTTCATTTCGGCTTTCGGGGCCTGAACATGTATGTAACTTCGGCACGGAGCCGTGTTTTTTCCTCATTTTTGAGCACTAAGACTCGCCTGTTGACTATCTGAACCGCTTCACCAAGCATGAGTCGCCCCGTGTCAAGGTGACGAGTGAGGTATCCGTATCCCGGAGGCGTAGGAGTCCCTCGGCTCGATCGGCCTTGCTGTCCGAGGTTCCTCTAGATTAGTTAAAGAGACCCCTCGGCCGCTCTTCGACGAGCCGAGGCCAGGGGTAGCGATATCAGTATGAACAGAGGCGGAGTTGGCTCGAAAATGAAACCTGGTTGGCCGGAGCCTAGCCGGGTTGTCCGTTGGCAGGATCGACGTCGGAGTTGATCTACCGAGGCTTCGGACCGGGCTGGCACCCTCGGAAGATGGTTGGCCGAGGCCCCAGGGGTGACCGGCCGAGCCGCCTGCTCGGGCCGGATTCCCGGAGAGGTCCCTGGGAGCGATTGCCCAGGCGTGGTGATGACGTCGTCCTTCGGAGCGGAGACCCTCGGACCGCGTCGCCGTCCGAGGCTAGGTCGGGCCTCGCCGAAGGTGCCGTCGATGCCGAGGGTGTTGCTGCCCTCTTCCAACGTCGAGACCCGAGCCTGCAGGATCAGATTGTCTTGTACCGTGCGCCTGGTGCGGCCGTCGAGGCCAGAACACACACCCTCGCTGCGTTGTAAAGCTGCGTCTCTTTACCTCTTGTTTCGAGTATCTGGACTTTTTGTCGGTAACAAGGATGTTTGTGCGAGCGAGAGTTGCTTCTCGCGGAAGGTGATGGGTGAGGTATCTGTATCCCGGAGGCGTGGGAGTCCCTCGGCTCGGTCAGCCTTGCCGCTTACGCGTACTTTCACCCGTCCATGAGGCCCTGTCACCGACTCGGTCGAGAAGGCTCGAAGGATCGCTTCGGCAGAAGGGCTTCCGAACGTAAAGACCTGTTCGATCCACGGAGTCGCTTTATCCGAACGCGAGTTACTTATCGCAGAAGGTGATGAGTGAGGTATCCGTATCCCGGAGGCGTAGGAGTCCCTCGGCTCGGTCAGCCTTGGCTGCTTACGTGTACTCCGTCGTTTCCAGGACCCACTTTTCGAAGTAGTCAAAAAGCACGAAAGATATTCTGGTAGAAGAGATTTTTTTTTCGAGGAAAATTTTGACGCAGAGGGGGTTTCCCCCCTTTTAGCCCCCGAGGGAGGGTCGGGCTTTGCCGAGGCGAGGCCGACCCTTCCTTGTTGACTAAACTTTGCGTGGGTGCGGGGTATATGAACAACTTGGAAACATCTTAAGGGTAGAAGCGACGTAGCTGTTGGATGTTCCAAGCGTTGCCGTAGACCTCGCCTTGACTGTTGGCCGGCTTGTACGTTCCGGGCTTCAGAACTTTGGCGATGACGAATGGCCCCTCCCAGGGGGGCGTGAGCTTGTGCCTCCCTCGGGCGTCTTGCCGCAGTCGAAGCACCAGGTCGCCCACCTGGAGGTCTCGGGGTCGGACCCCTCGGGCGTGGTAGCGTCGCAGGGACTGCTGATACCGCGCCGAGTGTAGTAAGGCCCTGTCCCGAGCCTCTTCCAGCTGGTCCAGCGAGTCTTCTCGGCTAGCGTGGTTGCTTTGATTGTCGTAGGCCCTCGTCCTTAGGGAGCCGTATTCCAGGTCAGTGGGCAAGACAGCCTCGGCCCCGTAGACCAGAAAGAACGGCGTGAAACCCGTGGCTCGGCTCGGCGTTGTCCTCAGGCTCCAGACCACCGAGGGGAGTTCCTTCATCCATCGTTTGCCGAACTTGTTGAGGTCGTTGTAAATCCGAGGCTTGAGCCCTTGTAGAATCATGCCGTTGGCACGCTCTACTTGCCCATTCGACATGGGATGAGCTACAGCAGCCCAGTCCACCCGTATGTGGTGATCCTCGCAAAAATCCAAGAATTTTCTGCCGGTGAACTGGGTGCCGTTGTCGGTGATGATGGAGTTTGGGACCCCGAAGCGATGGATGATGTTGGTGAAGAACGCCACCGCCTGCTTGGACCTGATGCTGTTCAGGGGTCGGACCTCGATCCACTTGGAGAATTTGTCGACGGCGACCAGCAGGTGCGTGTAGCCCCCGAGTGCCTTCTGCAGAGGACCGACGAGGTCCAGACCCCACACGGCGAAGGGCCAGGTGATGGGTATCGTCTGCAGAGCCTGAGTGGGCAGGTGGGTCTGCTTCGAGAATCGCCGGATGTAGTCCCGAAGAGACTCTCCCGGCTGTTGCTGGCAGCTTCGGAGGTCCCAGGAATTCCCGGGGCGCATGTACGTGCCCTGGAAATTGCCGGCGAAGGCTTGGACCAAATCCTCCCAGTTGGAGATCTGCCCCGGAGGCAGGTGCTCCAACCAGGCGCGAGCAGTGTCGGAGAGGAACAGGGGGAGGTTGCGGATGATGAGGTTATCGTCGCCCGTTCCACCCAGTTGGCAGGCCAGGCGGTAGTCTGCGAGCCACAATTCCGGTCTTGTCTCCCCCGAGTACTTTGTGATAGTAGTCGGAGGTCGGAAACGGGCCGGAAACGGCGCCCGCCGGATGGCTCGGCTGAAGGCCTGCGGACCGGGTGGTTCGGGCGAGGGACTCCGATCCTCCCCACTGTCATAGCGTCCCCCACGCCTGGGGTGGTAGCCTCGGCGCACCCTTTCGTCGAGGCGGGCCCGATGGTCGCGACGATGGTGCTCGTTGCCGAGGTGGCCCGGGGCCGCAGGCGCGGTGTTGCGCGTGCGCCCGGTGTAGACCGAGGCTTCCCGCATGAATCGGAAAGTCGCGGCATGAGGTCCTGAGGGGTACCCCTGCCTTCGGGAGGCAGAGCTCTCGGCCCGCCGGGCCGCAGCGCCTTCCAGGAGATTCTTGAGCTCTCCCTGGATTCGCCGACCCTCGGTGGTTGATGGCTCCGGCATCGCGCGGAGGAGCATCGCTGCGGCTGCCAGGTTCTGACCGACCCCGCTGGATGCGGGTGGCGGCCTGTCCCTGACATCGTTGGCGACGCGGTGCTAGAAACCCTGGGGCAGATGACGTGTTTCTCCGGCCGGGGGTTGGCCCGCCCATACCTGCCCGACGTCCCGGCGGATCGACTCGAGCGCTCCTGCTCCCTCGTCGAGCCTGGCCTGCGCCCCGCGGACTTGCTCGAGCTGTGGGTCGTGACCCCCCGCCGGAACGGGGACCACAGCTAGCTCCCGCGGGATGTCGGCGCGAGGCACCGGCCTAGGGAGATCACCGTCCTCCGGCATGCCGAGATGGTTGCCTTCGGAGGGATCCCCTAGCTCGACGTGGAAACATTCGCGGCTCGGGCCGCAGTCCTTGTCGTCAAGGCTGCGGCTGCCGTCGGAACAGTCGGAGAGGCAGTAGTCACATGCGGTCATAAAGTCCCGCATGGCACTGGGGTTGCCAAATCCAGAGAAATCCCAGCAGATGCTGGGATCGTCATCTTCCTCGGACCCAGAGGGCCCGTAGGTCGAGACGTCCATCAATCGGTCCCAAGGCGACCGCACACGAAACCCCAGTGGGGTTGCACTCGCCTCAACGTGAGCGCCCGCCAAAGCGAGGTCGCTAGGCGGGTTGAGGCCGAGTCGAAATGACGTAGGATGGGAATCAGTCGGTACCTTTTGGTCGACGAGGAGCGACACAGTCACGTCGGGGACTGATTGCGCCATCGTCCTGGGTACGAGGGCGACGTCCTGCAGGCCCTCCGCGAGCGTGCTGGCGTCGTCCACTTGCTCGGGATTGACGTGTCGCGGGGGGACGGCGCTCGCCTTCATTTCAAACGCGAGGTTGACGCCCGACGCGCCCTCCGTTGGGGCGCTGGGGACGTCGGTTCGCTCGACAGCCGACGGAGCGCGGCCTCCCGCTTGGCCCTGGTTGCCCCGCCTCCTCCTCCGATGGCGGGGGAGAGGACGGGGCGAGCTCGAATGTTGTTCTTCCACCACGCGGGGAAGACGTCGTCGATTCCGCCGCCGGTGGGCGGGCTGTCGGCCGCCATTGTCGTCGTCGCGCGGCGGTGGAAGGAGTATCATGTCGTAGCTGCCGTCGAGAGACATGAACTCGAGACTCCCGAAACGGAGCACCGTCCCGGGTTGGAGAGGTCGTTGAAGACTGCCCATCTGGAGCTTGACGGGAAGCCGCTCGTCAACACGCAGCAGGCCCCTACCTGGCGCGCCAACTGTAGGCGTTTCGAGACCGGGGGGTCCCTAAGCCGACGAGTGAGTGTGCCGCGTGCCCCAGCCCAGATGGGTCGAGCGCGTGGGCGAGCGCGAAGGGGGGAAAAGCGAGGTGGCCGGAGACGAGTCGTGAGAGAGGTGGGAATCCCGCGGCCTTCGTGTTCGACCCGCGCCCAGGTCGGGTGCGCTTGCAGTAGGGGGTTACAAGCGTCCACGCGGGTGAGGGAAGCGAGCGGCCCCAAGAGAGCGCCTGCCCCGTCCTCGTCCCCGCGCGGCCAACCTTCTCTAAGAAGGCCGTGGTCCTTCCTTTTATAGGCGTAAGGAGAGGATCCAGGTGTACAATGGGGGTGTAGCAAGGTGCTACGTGTCTAGCGGGGGTGAGCTAGCGCCCTAAGTACATGCCTGTGTGGCAGCCGGAGAGATCTTGGCACCTAGCTGGTGTGGTGTCGTGGCTGTCGGAGGAGCAACGGAGCCTGGCGGAGGGACAGCTGTCGGAGCGGTTGGGCCCTTGCTGACGTCCCCCTGCTTCCGTAAGGGAGCTGAGAGCCGCCGTCGTCATGGGTCTAGCGGGGCGCCATCATTGCCTATCTGGCGGAGCTAGCCAGATGGGACGCCGGTCTTGTTCCTTGCGGCCCGAGTCGGCTCGGGGTAGGGTGATGATGGCGCTTCGTGTCGACGTGGCGGACTTGTGTCCTAGGTCGGGCGACGTGGAGGCTCCTTCGAAGCCGAGGTCGAGTCTGTCCTGCATGGCCGAGGCCGAGCCCGAGCTTCTAGGTCGGGCGAGGCGGAGGTCGTTCGGCAGAGGCCAGGGCGGAGTCCGACCCCTGGGGTCGGGCGGAGCGGAGTTCGTCGTCTTCCGGGGCCTAGCCCGAGTCCGAGCCCTGGGTCGGGCGGAGCGGAGTTCGCCGTGTCCGGGACCTTAGCCCGAGTCCGAGCCCTAGGTCGGGCGGAGCGGAGTTCGCCGTCTTCCGGGGCCTTAGCCCGAGTCCGAGCCCTGGGTCGGGCGGAGCGGAGTTCGCCGTCTTCCGGGGCCTTAGCCCGAGTCCGAGCCCTGGGTCGGGCGGAGCGGAGTTCGTCGTCTTCCGGGGCCTTAGCCCGAGTCTGAGCCCTGGGTCGGACGGAGCGGAGTTCGCCGTCTTCCGGGGCCTTAGCCCGAGTCCGAGCCCTGGGTCGGGCGGAGCGGAGTTCGCCGTCTAAAGGGACCTTAGCCCGAGTCCGAGCCCTGGGTCGGGCGGAGCTTCCTATGGCGCCTTTGGCAAGGCCTGACTGCCTGTCAGTCTCACTCTGTCAAGTGGCACTGCAGTCGGAATGGCGCAGGCGGCGCTGTCCTTCTGTCAGACCGGTCAGTGGAGCGGCGAAGTGACGGCGGTCACTTCGGCTCTGCCGGGGGGCGCGCGTCAGGATAAAGATGTCAGGCTACCTTTGCGTTAAATGCCCCTACGACTCGGTCGGTCGGCACGGCGATTTAGTCAGGGTTGCTTCTTAGCGAAGGCAAAGCCTCGGGCGAGCCGGAGATGCGTCTGCCGTTAAAAGGGGGCCTCGGGCGAGACGGAAACATCTCGGGGTCGGCTGCCCTTGCCCGAGGCTAGGCTCGGGCGAGGCGTAATCGAGTCGCTCGTATGGACTGATCCCTGACTTATTCGCACCCATCAGGCCTCTGCAGCTTTATGCTGATGGGGGTTACCAGCTGAGAATTAGGCGTCTTGAGGGTACCCCTAATTATGGTCCCCGACAGTCTGTGCCCTAGGCTGGGCGAGGTGGAGGTTCCTCCGAGGTCGAGGTCGAGGTCGAGCCCCCAGGTCGGGCGAGGCGGAGTTCGTCGTCTTCCGGGGCTGAGCCCATGTCCGAGCCCTGGGGTCGGGCGAGGCGGAGTTTACCGTCATCCGGGGCTGAGCCCGAGTCCGAGCCCTGGGTCGGGCGGAGCGGAGTTCGCCGTCTTCCGGGGCTGAGCTCGAGTCCGAGCCCTGGGTCGGGCGGAGCGGAGTTCGCCGTCTTCCGGGGCTGAGCCCGAGTCCGAGCCCTGGGTCGGGCGGAGCGGAGTTCGCCGTCTTACGGGGCTGAGCCCGAGTCCGAGCCCTGGGTCAGGCGGAGCGGAGTTCGCCGTCTTACGGGGCTGAGCCCGAGTCCGAGCCCTGGGTCGGGCGGAGCGGAGTTCGCCGTCTTCCGGGGCTGAGCCCGAGTCCGAGCCCTGGGTCGGGCGAGGCGGAGTTTCCTAAGACGCCCGAGGCCGGCCTTGGCTGCTGTCAGCCTCACTCTGTCGGGTGGCTCAGCAGTCAGAGCGACGCAGGCGGCGCTGTCCTCTTGTCAGTCCGGTCAGAAGAGCAGCGAAGTGACTGCGGTCACTTCGGCGCTGTCGACTGGTGGGCGTGCGTCAGGATAAAGGTGTCAGGCCACCTTTGCATTAAATGCCCCTGCGATTTGGTCGGTCGGCGTGGCGATATGGCCAAGGTTGCTTCTCGGTGAAGACTGGGCCTCGGGCGAGCTGACAGTGTGCCCGTTGCTGGAGGGGGTCCTCGGGCGAGACGTAGGTTCTCCGGGGTCGGCTTCCCTTGTCTGAGGCTAGGCTCGGGCGAGGCACGATCGTGTCCTTTGAATGGACCGATCCTTGATTTAATCGCACCCATCAGGCCTTTGCAGCTTTGTGCTGATGGGGGTTACCAGCTGAGATTTAGAGGTCTTGAGGGTACCCCTAATTATGGTCCCCGACACTTCTACATCTTAAATTAGTATTCGCTTTAGCTCTTAGGTTTTATGTCTATATTCACACGGTTGATGATGAATGTAGACACATGTATAAAATACATACAATAATTATTGTATTAAAAATGTAAAAATATAGAATATTTTAAACTGTCAAAGTTTAAAAATGAAAGGAATGATTCCGTTGACACCTTTGCTGTGCTGGTGCCGTGGTGCGCACATGTACAGCATTTCTGCACGTTTTAGTACGACGCTCAGTTTGTCAAAGCTGGATCTTCTACACACAACGACTTTTATTCCTTTTCGCGAGAAGATACCTCCGATGTCCGATCCGGCGATCCCAGAACAGGATGCTGTAATGAATATATATCAGGTCAGCAGACGTAAGAGGTCCAGCCACAGAGGATCCCTACTGGTTAGTTTGACCAGAACCTTTTCCTCGTCGTTCTTGGTTCCTGTTTGATACATCCGCTGGCTGCTACTCCTATTCCTAGCGCCTTCCACACTGGACGGCAAACCATGTGGTTCGTTCTTTGACAAGTCTTCTGGGACAAATCTTTTTTTAGAAACAGCGAAGGAAACAACTGTATTTTTTTCTGTTGATGTTTTTCCGTGTATTCTCCTTCACTCTTTGTCCAAAAAGAGCACTGAAAATAGATTTTGTTACTTCCACAAACACGATAAACCCACAGCATCCACCACATGAGACATTAGTTAAATCATGTTTTTAATACAAGCAATCGAATATTGATGCTACAAACTCATAAATCCAGCCACCAGTTAAATCCAGAATTTCAGCCAAGGCCAACCAAATACTCTTAGCCACACAACAACATTAAAATAAAAAAAAAGATGATGGATAGTTTCTGTTTCAGAACAGAACACACAGTCATATCTGACACCTCTCGCCTTCCATTCAAAAGCCCATGGCCCTCTATCAGCAGCAGGCGGCCCATATAGCTGGCGTTCCACTCTCCTTGATATTGTAGACGACGATAGGTTCATCTAATTCTTCAAGTGTACAGAAAACCATAGCAGCAAACATGTCAAACCTTCCAGTAGCCTGGGAAAAGAGACTGAACCATGATTCGAACCCCTGAGTAGCAGTAACTTGGAGTTCTTGTCAGCTCGACCCTTGCATCGGCCACATAACAGCACCAGCATGAGTAAACTGCAGTAGCACAGGTGGCGGCCAAGGGTGCTTGAAAAGCATATCATTAGAGTAATCTCCATCGCTGGAACCAAGCAGCTGGTGCTTCTTTTTCAAGGGCCAGATACTGCTCAACAGGAGGAAACATCCGGGGGAACCTGCACAAGATGCCACCCCAAATAACAGGGACATCCGAAAGCAGCATGTCGGCCAAGTGTTCGAAGATTAACAAAAGGATCACCGTAGAGCAAATAGGTCTCATCTCTGCTAAAAGTTCCCAACAACTGATGCCAAACTCATGAAACAAAGATGTTTAGTTTCTAGGGACTAATTTTTAGTCTCCCTATTTTATTCTATTCTAGTCTATAAATTGTTAAATACTGAAATTAAAAAGTAATAAAATGGAGAGACTAAAAATTAGTCCCTAGAAAATAAACACCCCCTTAGAATCTAGCTGTGGGGAGAATCTGGCTGTGTAGAGAATCTGAGTATCATTAGGATTACGTTCGGAGGAAGATAAAGTTGTCCATGGGACTCAGGATCTATAAAGTGACGGATTACTACTATTGCGATGACTCAACTGATTATATGTTTATGTTGATTTTGAATGGTTTTTACCCAAACGAATTTTATAGAAGCTGACTGAAAAGCTGAGTGTTTGGCAGTCTGCAGCAGCTTTTGGTGGCCAGAAGCTGCGAAAAGCCGAAACAAACAGGGGCAAAGTATCCTGCAGAGCACAACATCACGTTGTATTAGCATGCGTATTGCTAATCGCAGAATTTACCTATTTCAGTGAAAGGAGGCTGGCTAATCGTCGATGGAGAAAATAAGAGACCGATGTCCCTAATGGAGGAGCATATGTACCAAATGGCAACAACACGTGGAATGTATCGAACGTCCGGAGGACCAGTGCCTAGAGGCTCAAATCACCTACATAATCGAGTGACGACGATGGTTTCGCTGGACGCTGCTGGTTGGACAAATGGGCTACAGTGGCAAACGAGTAACGACTGGGTACAAGAAAAAAACAAAAATGGTGGTCTGCCAGAAAGAGCGCTTGGGCCTTAGGTGGGCCTAGAATGCGGTGGCCCGTTATCCTTCCACTGTTGGAAGCGGACGGTATTCGCTGCTCTGTGAAACCAGCCTCACGCATTGCCCGTCGCTCTAGAGGCTGGGACGCCATGGCCTTCGCCAAAGCGACCACAAGCTAAACTACCAACTTGGAACGGGCAGGCCGCAGATTGCAGACCTAGGCCCAGGTCCGAGCGCTACAATTGGCATCCGCACCACCTTGTTGCCCCCGCTCGGGTTACAAGCAGTCGCTATCTGCTCGGCGATTGCAGCATAGAGGATGAGACTTTTAAGATGGTGTCGTCTCCTGTTAGCAGGCGGTGTGGTGCTAAACAACACAAATGTCATGCAAGGCAGAGCTTGTTGTTGATATGTGGGCCGGAGAGAGTGGGTCCTTTCATTTTAATCCTGTGTTGCGTGACAGCGTGAACTGCTAAAAGGCAGCACACAACAGCGAAAGAGCCGGTACATCCTAATTTGACTCTCTGAAAATTCAATTCACTCTATAAGCGAATTTATCATGATTTAACGGTTTTTATGCTTATAGTGATAAACGATACTTTTATCGATAGTGAGACGTCTATAATAACTTTATTAATTCCATCTTAAAAAGTTATCGACCTAGTTTTCAAAGATGTTGACTCTGCATGTGCATGTTCATAGAAGTTTACTAGGTGAGTGCCCGTGCGTTGCAATGGAACCGTATAATAACACGATAACTTATGTACATATGTGTATTATATTATATATTATTATAGATATGTGCCCGTGTGTTGCGACGGAAGTAAAAAAATTGTATAAAACATTGATACGGAACGACAAACATCACTATAATATGCAAAATTCATGTGGAAAACATTATCAATATCGCACAAATTATTTCTAAAAAGTTAATTTAGAATTTTTAATTACAGACAAATGTGTCGACAACCGTACACTAATGAGCTAATCCTTTTTAGTGATATCGATAAGTCTCTATTGTATGTTTGCAAGGATGGCATATCAGCACGAATTGTCCTCATAACTTAATAGATAAATCATAAAGTTGCTTCGAAGAATCTTTGCATCCTACAGACAAAGACATAAGAGAACAAAACGTCAATTTGTATTATATGACCGGAATGTATGTTTTGAACATGAAACGAACGTACTACACTCACCTTAAGTGGGGAAATCAACCAGAATTGTGTGCTCCAATCTGTAATCGATAACATAGACATTATCGCCACTTTTTGAGACTGATAGAACACTCGAACATGCATGAAAATATGACCAAGAAACTGACAGAACACCCGAACGTGTGCTTGCAGTATATATAATAGTTTCTAAAGGTGATAAAATGCTACCAAAAAGAAGCATCTGGAAGTATTGCTGTTTACGAAACACATATTGCTCGTATTTGTATATGAACTAAATCATAGATTTGACCATATGATGTTCCTCGAGTGAGTTAGTATCATTGACTAATTACTTTGACCACACCAGAAGTAAAGACTTGTGGTAAACTTACATCTGGTGATTACTCATTTGAGGCACCAAACACCTAACAAGTCCATATTAGAAGAGTCTAAGATAATAGACAAAAAGTATTATACACCAGATCTGTTTTATTTGCTGAAAAGAGCTGAGTCGATGGAAACCTGTCCCGGGATCTTTGACGGAAGGTTATTGCAGTGTCGATTTGGGTCGATTGAATGGTGCCAGGTCGGACCTTCCATGGAACCACGCGGACGTTCCATGGATAGCCCGGTCGGGGTCTGCGCGGACCGCGCCCTTCCATGGAGAGCAGAGTGGATCCGCGTGGTGGCCGGTGTCGGGTTGTCGTGGTGGAGCGAGTAGAGTGGATACACTTGTTGGCCGGTGCGGGGACGCGCGCAAACCGCGAGTAGACAACAGAGAGGAGAGCGGGGGTGAGAGATACGGCCAAACGCGCGCAAATAGCGGGTAGGGATGGCGGCTGGTGTGGGCGAGCGCGAGATCCGGAGGCAGAACCGTGCACCACACCTGTGGACGCCTACACTACTGTTTTAAGGAATAGTAGAGATTTATCGTTTTAACATTAGTAGCACTACATATTTCTAATATGCAGGTACATGTTTGACTTTTTGATGTTCTACATTACTAATATGTACATTCTGGGCAAAGTATCTGTTTCAGAAGGTACATATTAGTAAATGAAATATGTTTGCGAGTCTTACAACATTTTGGCATTCATTATTTCGTTTTTAACGCTTTCCATGGAATGTTAGGTTCCCATACTTGCATCTGAACATTGTTCAAATAAATTGGTACCAACTAATTTAGAAAATTTCATGAAATATTATATCATTGTAATGTACAACATCAAAATGTCCCATCAAACTCTCAACAAAAATAACCAAAAGTAAAACTTGTAAAGCCAAACCCAGTCCCTTGTTTTCATTTTGAATCAGAATCAATACATGAATTAGGTTGGCACAACAAAAAAGGCACCCTTTTAGTCAGGAATATTTGGTCATATTGAGTATACCTCATACCAAAAGAATGATAAGTAAACCACAACAAAAAATGGAAAATCAAGTCCATTAGGTGGGGAAGAACTTATCATGTTGCATGAACAAACCTCATGGCTCCACTATATATCCGTGGTTTTGAAAAACCTCACCATGTTGCTTGTTAAAGCACATCCAACATAGCTAGTGTCCTTTGATGGATCATGTAAAAAAACTCATCTGTAGGGGAAACAAACAGACAGATAAACATGTTACAATAGGTGGAAGAACCACACTATTCCGGTAGCATATACAAAGAAACCAAGATAGCTCAAAATTAAAAATATAGATCAATGCCAAATTATTCTCACAATAGTTTCTACATATTTAATATTATATTACCTCAAAGGGAAGGAGTCTAGTGTCACCTAGATCAAGTGTATGCTTGAGCCCACCACCAGGCCAGTCGAACACATGCAGGTGTCTTCCATAAAATTCAAAACATATCTAGATCCTTGATAGAATTACTATATCCTGTGAAAGAGAACGGGAGAAATTTCATGGTTATCCTCATAATCTAATCGTTTTTTCTATCTACCAAGTATCAGCGAAGGATACACAGCTCTTCTATGGGTTTGAGAGAAAAATTCGTGACAGTTTTTTTTATGCTTGCTTAGTGCATATTATCATCTTTGGGGAATGTACTTTTTGGATCAGATGGCTCTAAATAAGATGAGGATGGATGGAGACGTGGAATTTGAGATGAACATATGAAACCAGCTTTATTGTGGCTTTGCCAACGTGTCACCACTCACCACCCTTTCCTATCACGTTATAACTGATTCCAGAATCAATCATAAGGATCAATGTTAATCAACTGTAAGGCACAATCGCAGTCGCAGCGTCAAATTTGGAAGCACTTATAGCAAACATTTCCTTTTCAACAACAGAAAGGAGAGGATTATGAAAGTACCTGGATGAAGAATTTATCTGTCATCTCTCTGACTTCTGGTTCAATAAGCGCCAAGACAGTCACAGGAAAGCATCAGATAGTTGTGGTGTCCATGTCCTCGAATCACAACTTGGATCAATTATAAATGTGCACATTATCTGAAGAAGCCAATAATGTTATTGCATGAAATATTGATACATATGTTCTTATCTAGATTTATATTCCTTCCAAAACTTTTTTTGTATCATACCAGGATCTGTAAACTCCAGATTTCAAATAATAGCCTCCAAACTTCCCTTCAGTAGTATTTTCACATCAGTACAGTAGTACAGGCATGTATTGTTGCTAATTCATACAGAAGTTAACCATGTTTGCAAATTTTGCATCCTTCTTCTGATGTATAAAATCCAATTTTGCAGCCTCCCATAACTACCAAAGCATGTAAGTTGCATTTTGTAGCTCAACAGCAGACAATCTAGATAAGAACTCACCAATCCAATACTAATGAGAAATCAGAGTGGAAGACTTGTTAAGCCTACAAAGTAGACCACATGTCTTAAAAATACTCCATATCCTAGCTGGCGGACCAACAAGTTACAAGCAGGTCCGCTTAACATAAAAGAGAAGTTACAAATAATGCTTATAAAGCATATAGTAAGTAGGTAAGTTCTTTAGGACAGTTTTCCTATTGATATCAGAATTCTATCATATTCGTGCACGAACGAGAGATAACAAATCCAGTTACAATCTATAGTTAGACCTAAGAAAGGACCTCATTCTTCAATCTATATATGGCTGGTGACAGATGCCATTGTGTCTGAACATGCTCAACAGTAAAAGGTTGATTACTCGAATCTTCTACAAGAAATTTGATAATTGCTCGTAGCAAGTCACTCATTACCACAATGTTGCGTCCCCATGGTTTATTCCTTTTGCCATCCATTGAAATTTTTATCTTGATTGTTTGGCTAGCCACGTGTATCATAAATACATATGGCACTTGAATTCCTTAGAATTGGATAGTGAAGAAAGATTGTACCATTTGATTTTGAATTGCCTAACAAAATCAACTTAGGTTTAATTGCTAAACAGCAACAGATGAAATGAACTTTAGTTGTACGTCACCAACATATTTATTTTGGTTTACCATTGCTCAAATTAGTAGACACAATCACACAATGCTTCCAATAAGAAAACTGACTCTTAATGAGGTTAGCAGAAGTAGCACAAACATGGTTTTCTTTACGTCTTAAACCCATGAGAAAATTATCAGGCTTGATGTCACGATGTAGAAACCCCTTTGTGTGCATGTATTCTACTCTACTGGTCTGTATCCCACACCAAGGCATGTTATTTTTGTTGCAAAGACCAAGGAAATGCAAAGTGAAGAATTTATTGACACTACATCAGTATGTGGTTTCAACAGGCCCAAAACAAATACAAGAAAAATGTAGAACCGTAGGATAGACTCACCATGTGATCAGCAAGCATTAGTACTGTTTTAAGTGAGAACTTTCTGCTGCAGTAGTTAAATAAGTCCTTCAGACTTGGACCAAGCAGATCAATCACCATGACATTGTACTGCCCCTCCACCCCGAACCACTTAAGATGTGGAATCCCAGCTGCAAATCAGGGCAGAAAAGAAACAAATTAGTAAAATACCAGTGTAATTGGATAAAAAGAGATAATCAAACTTGACCACGCCACTCACAACACAAGCTCGGATTTCCCAAGCCCTGGTAGAATAGGGCAAATCCTAACTAATTTATTCCATGCAATGAACCTTGCCACTTTAAATTTGTCACAGCAGGTCTCGAGACCAGAAGCAGTGATAGAGCTCGAGACACAGGTCCTTGGTGTTCAGAAGACCCTCTGATTTCTTCAATGACCGTCTTCTTCCTTGCAGAATTTCGAGTACTTGTCACCATCCATGAGCGAACTGAGCTCGCCTGAATCGCTGAGCTTGACCTTGATAATCCACCCCTTCTCGTACGGGCTTGCATTCACCTAACCAGAAACAAGAATCACTGACTAACCTACCCATGGAAGTTTATTTTTCAGATGAGTTCTGGCTTGTGTGAGTTGCAGCACTTACCAATCCAGGCTCCTCGCTTAGCTTCCCGTTCACCTCAACCACCTCTCCAGACACTGGCGAATTGATATCGCTGGTCGCCTTCACGCTCTCGACAGCACCGAAGTTCTTCCCCTGGGATACACTGACGCCAACTTCTGGCAGCTCCACGTAGACAGCATCACCCGAATGATCCTGGAAGCCAGAAGCAGTATATATAAACAATTCGACAGAGCTCGCTTGCTTCCCCTACCTGGCACGCTGGCACCACCAGCTCCCAGCCGAGCACATCAAAAAGCTCCCCCTACCTGGCATGCTGGCACCATCAGATCCCAGCCGAGCACAACAGGAGTGTGTGGGGGGTTTGTTGTGCGGGGAGCTCGCGGCTGGCATGGTGCGTGGTGGCATGGCTTGGGACAGCAGGCGATGAACACGCGCATAGAGCCTGGAGGCCGAGGGCGAGGGGCCATCGACCGGATCCAGGGGCAGCTAGTCTGAGGGATTTCTAGCATACCTGGGCAGTGGATTCCTCCTGTTCGCCGCCTCCTCTGGCGTTTTTGCAGGAATTGATCTTCAGCAGCAGGCGAGGAAGGGAATCATAGGGACGGAGAATGGAGTCCATGCCCGCGAAAGAGAAGACGGACGCCGTCGTGGCAGCGCCGGCGCACGCACACACAGGGAACCCGCACAGGCAGCCGCCGTTGCGCTGGTCGTCTCCGCCACGCTCCTCTCTCTCCCGCTGCATCCCCGTCCACCCTCCCCTGAAGTCGTCATCGTCGCCACTATCCTGCAGAGGAACCCAAAGGCGAAGGGCGGAGATGATCCAACAGCGACCACACGGCTTAGGATGTCGACAAACCTAGACGCCTCGCATTCGGCAAATCAGATCCACCACACGCCAATCGAGAAGAAACAAACCTAGATGCCGATGTGGTGTCGGAACCGTGCACATGGTAGGTGGAGGGCGCTGATGGCGGCGGGCGACCGGGGGACAGGGGTGTGCGCGGCATGGTGGTGGTGGGAATCGGCCGCGGCGGGCGAGGAGGTGGAGGAGGATGCACGGCGATTCCATCGAGGAGATTTCGGGCGAGGTGGAGAGCGCTGATGGCGGCGAGCGACCGGAGCAGAGTGAAAGGGCAGGCGAGGGTAGGGCGGAGGCTAGCGTGAGATCCGCGAGGGGCGAGATGCGGGGCGGCGGGGAAGGGTGCCTGCTTCCATGCGCGTGGCGTGCGAGAGATCGGCAGAACCGTGCGCCAAGGGTGTGTGGACGTCTACACTACTAACATAATAGTAGTAGAGATACAGGTGAGTATGCGTGCGTTGAAGCATATGAGAATAAGCATTTAACTGGAATAACTCCTAACATCCAAAGGGGTCAAGGCTGCCTTGCCTACAAGCGTGTGCCTGGTTCGAGGTCACCTGACATCCAAATGCGTATTGCTAATCGCAGAATTTTGAGCCCGAAGAAGTGCTTCGAAATCTGACAAGCAAAAACCCTTGCAGAGAAATCACAGGTTGCGTAGTTCATCAGCTCGTGGGTCTCTATCAGCAGCAGGCGGCCCATATAGCTAGCGTTCCTCTCTCCTTGATATTGTAGACGACGATAGCTTCATCAGATTCTTCAAGTGTGCAGAAAACCATAGCAGCAAACATGTCAAACCTTCCAGTAGCCTGGGAAAAGAGACTGAACCATGATTCGAACCCCTGAGTAGCACTAACTTGGACTTCTTGTCAGCTCGACCCTTGCATCAGCCACATAGCAGCACCAGCATGAGTAAAATGCAGTAGCACAGGTGGCGGCCAAGGGTGCTTGAAAAAGCATATCATTAGAGTAATCTCCATCGCTGGAACCAAGCAGCTGGTGCTTCTCTTTCAAAGGCCAGATACTGCTCAACAGGAGGAAACATCTAGGGGAACCTGCACCGATCTAAGATACCACCCCAAATAACAGGGACATCCAAAAGCAGCATGTCGGCCAAGTGTTCAAAGATTAACAAAAGGATCATCGTAGAGCAAATAGGTCTCATCTCTGCTAAAAGTTCCCAACAACTGATGCCAAACTCATGAAACAGAGATGTTTAGTTTCTAGATACTAATTTTTAGTCCTCCATTTTAATCTATTTTAGTCTATAAATTGTTAAATACTGAAAATAAAATGTAATAAAATGGAGAGACTAAAAATTAGTTCACAAAAAAAAAAACAAACACCCCTTGGAATAAAACTATGTGAGCTCACCACGCTTCAGGTGTGTAGAGTTTGGTGGGATCACCGTTGCGGGTAACTGCCAAATGATCTCGAACTAGGCACATGCTCTGTTTGGTTCCAACGGATTTTCGGACATGTGAGATGGTGCAGAGGTGGCACTATCCAAAGCAAAATCCCATAATCTCTTTCATCCTTTGATAATAGGAGATATTGGAGAGTTGGCACATTATCCAATGCAAAAATGACTATAGATTCAAACGCTAAGGATAGTACAAATCTCTTGAGAATATCTGGATTACTAGAATTTGGGTGAAACCAAATGCTGCCATAGATAGTCTCTGCAGTTGTAATACAGGTCGTTATCATATGACAAGCAAAAGTATCTTCTCTGCAGTTGCAATACAGGCAGCTATCATAGATGAGAAGCCAAAGTATCCGGCAGAGCACAACATCACGTTGTATTAGCATGCGTATTGCTAATCGTAGAATTTACCTATTTCAGTGAAAGGAGGCTGGCTAATCGTCGATGGAGAAAACAAGAGACCGATGTCCCTAATGGAGGAGCATATGTACCAAATGGCAATAACATGTGGAATGTATCGAACGTCTGGAGGACCAGTGCCTAGAGGCTCAAATCACCTACATAATCGATTGACGACGGTGGTTTCGCTGGACGCTGCTGGTTGGACAAATGGGCTGAAGTGGCAAACGAGTAACGACTGGGTACAGGAAAAAAACAAAAATGGTGGTCTGCCGGAAAGAGACCGGTCTCCCTAATGGAGGAGCATATGTACCAAATGGCAACAACACGTGGAATGTATCGAACGTCTGGAGGACCAGTGCCTAGAGGCTCAAATCACGTACATAATCGATTGAAGATGGTGGTTTCGCTGGACGCTACTGGTTGGACAAATGGGCTGTAGTGGCAAACGAGTAACGACTGGGTACAAGCAAAAAAACAAAATTGGTGGTCTGCCGGAAAGAGACAAGAGACTGGTGTCCCTAATGGAGGAGCATATGTACCAAATGGTAACAACACGTGGAATGTATCGAATGTCCGGAGGACTAGTGCCTAGAGACTCAAATCACCTACATAATGATTGACGACGGTGGTTTCACCGGATGCTGCTGGTTGGACAAATGGGCTGCAGTGGCAAATGAGTAACGACTGGGTACAAGAAAAAAATGGTGGTCTGCCGGAAAGAGACAAGATACCGGTGTCCCTAATGGAGGAGCATATGTACCAAATGACAACAACACGTGGAATGTATCGAACGTCTGGAGGACCACTGTCTAGAGGCTCAAATCACCTACATAATCGATTGACGACAGTGGTTTCGCCGGATGCTGCTGGTTGGACAAATGGGCTGCAGTGGCAAACGAGTAACGACTGGGTATAGGCAAAAAAAAACAAAAATGGTGGTCTGCCGGAAAGAGACTGGTGTCCCTAATGGAGGAGCATATGTACCAAATGGCAACAACACGTGTAATGTATCGAACGTCCGGAGGACCAGTGCCTAGAGGCTCAAATCACCTACATAATCGATTGACGACGGTGGTTTCACCGGACGCTGCTGGTTCGACAAATGGGCTGCAGTGGCAAACGAGTAACGACTGGGTATAGGCAAAAAACAAAAATGGTGGTCTGCAAGAAAGAGACAAGTGACTGGTGTCCCTAATGGAGGAGCATATGTACCAAATGGCAACAACACGTGGAATGTATCGAACGTCCAGAGGACCAGTGCCTATAGGCTCAAATCACCTACATAATCGATTGACGATGATGGTTTCGTTGGACGCTGCTGGTTGGACAAATGGGTTGCAGTGGCAAACAAGTAACAACTGGGTACAAGAAAAAAACAAAAATGGTGGTTTGCTAGAAAGAGCGCTTGGGCCTTAGGTGGGACTAGTGTGCGATGGCCCGTTATCCTTCCACTGTTGGAAGCGGACGGTATTCGCTGCTCTATGAAACCAGCCTCACGCATTGCTCGTCGCTCTAGAGGCTGGGACGCCATGGCCTTCGCCAAAGCGGCCACAAGCCAAACTACCAACTTGGAACGGGCAGGCCGCAGATTGCAGACCTAGGCCCAGGTCCGAGCGCTACAATTGGCATCCGCACCACCTTGTTGCCCCCGCTCGGGTTACAAGCAGTCGCTACCTGCTCGGCGATTGTAGCACAGAGGACGAGACTTTTAAGCTGGTGTCGTCTCCTTTTAGCAGGCGGTTTGGTGCTAAACAACACAAATGTCATGCAGGGCAGAGCTTGTTGTTGATGTGTGGGCCGAAGAGAGTGGGTCATTTCATTTTAATCCTATGTTGCATGACAGCGTGAACCGCTAAAAGTGGCAGCACACAACAGTGAAAGAGTCGGTACATCCTAATTTGACTCTCCGAAAATTCAATTCACTCTATAAGCGAATTTATCATGATTTAACGGTTTTTATGCTTATAGTGATAAACGATACTTTTATCGATAGTGAGACGTCTATAATAACTTTATTAATTCCATCTTAAAAAGTTATCGACCTAGTTTTCAAAGATGTTGACTCTGCATGTGCATGTTCATAGAAGTTTATACAGGTGAGTATGCGTTCGTTGAAGCATCTGAGAATAAGCATTTAACTGGAATAACTCCTAACATCCAAAGGGGTCAAGGCTGCCTTGCCTACAAGCCTGTGCCTGGTTCGAGGTCACCTGACATCCAAATGCGTATTGCTAATCGCAGAATTTTGAGCCCGAAGAAGTGCTTCGAAATCTAACAAGCAAAAATCCTTGCAGAGAAATCCCAGATTGCGTAGTTCATCAGCTCGTGGCTCTCTATCAGCAGTAGGCAGCCCATATAGCTGGTGTTCCTCTCTCCTTGATATTGTAGACGACGATTCATCAGATTCTTCAAGTGTACAGAAAACCATAGCAGCAAACATGTCAAACCTTCCAGTAGCCTGGGAAAAGAGATTGAACTATGATTCGAACCCCTGAGTAGCAGTAACTTGGACTTCTTGTCAGCTCGACCCTTGCATCGGCCACATAACAGCACCAGCATGAGTAAAATGCAGTAGCACAGGTGGTGGCCAAGGGTGCTTGAAAAAGCATATCATTAGAGTAATCTCCATCGCTGGAACCAAGCAGCTGGTGCTTCTCTTTCAAAGGCCATATACTGCTCAACAGGAGGAAACATCCAGGGGAACCTGCACCGATCTAAGATGCCACCCCAAATAACAGGGACATCCGAAAGCAGCATGTCAGCCAAGTGTTCAAAGATTAACAAAAGGATCACCGTAGAGCAAATAGGTCTCATCTCTGCTAAAAGTTCCCAACAACTGATGCCAAACTCATGAAACAGAGATGTTTAGTTTCTAGGTACTAATTTTTAGTCCCTCCATTTTATTATATTTTAGTCTATAAATTGTTAAATACTGAAACTAAAACATAATAAAATGGAGAGACTAAAAATTAGTTCATAGAAAAAACAAACACCCCTTGGAATAAAACTATGTGAGCTCACCACGCTTCAGGTGTGCAGAGTTTGGTGGGATCACCAATGCGGGTAACTGCCAAATGATCTCGAACTAGGCACATGCTCTGTTTGGTTTCAACGGATTTTCAGACATGTGAGATGGTGCAGAGGTGGCACTATCCAAAGCAAAATCCCATAATCTCTTTCATCCTTTGATAATAGGAGATATTGGAGAGTTGGCACATTATCCAATGCAAAAATGACTATAGATTCAAACGCTAAGGATAGTTGAAAGTTTCCTATGCCCGGGAACAGGATCTGGATGTCGCCTAGAGGGGGTGAATAGGCAAATAATAGTTATCACTTTAAAACTTAAGTTCTTACTCTACTCGAAGACTAGGTCACAGTGGAATGAAGGATCCTTCGAGTAGGTACAGCGGAATAGAAGTTCCTATCTTGAAAATACCCTGCACTTCAAATATCGCTTGTACCACAAATAAGTATTGAAGTGCAGATATAAAGAGTGAGTAAGACAGAGTCAGCACACAATACAGAGTGAAGCACACAGACACAGGGATTTATCCCGAGGTTCGGCCAAGCCTGAAATGCTTGCCTAGTCCTCGTTGGAGTTAGCCACACCTGGGCTTGGAGTCTATTTCAACTCCTTCCTCCGTTTGCTCAGATCTGTCAGTATGACAGATAGAGCCTTCCACTATGTTGATATTGGTTACAACAAAGCCTCAACTGCTTACAGTCTTATTGACTGCACTCCGACAGAGTAACAATGCGCTCAAGACTTTGCTCTAGCTCTTAGCAGCACTTCTCCACTCTCTCAAGGCTTATAGCTTTGCCTTCACACAAACTAGAGAGATACACACGAGAGGGAGAGAGAGAATTGATCTAAATGATGTATACAATTGTTGGCTGCACTTGTACACTGTTGGAGGCGCCTAGGGGTCCCTTTTATAGACCCAAGGGGCCTAGGAGCCGTTGGAATTCATTTTGGAAGGCAATATTTGCTTTCTGTCGGGTGGCGCACCGGACAGTCCGGTGCACCACCGGACAGGTCCTGTAGCTTGTCCGATGCGCGATCTCCTTCCATATTGGGCTCAGCTGACCGTTGGAGCAACGGACGTCTTGGCTCACCGGACACTGTCCGGTGCACACCGGACAGTCCGGTGCGCCAACTAACCATTGGCTCAGGTCACGCGTCGCCCACTGATTGCGCTGTCGACCGTTGGCGCAGTCGACCGTTGGCTCACCGGACAGTCCAGTGTACCACCGGACAGTCCGGTGAATTATAGCCGCACGCCGCCAGACTTTTCCCGAGAGTGGCCTGTTCACCAGAGTTTAGCCTGGCGCACCGGACAGTGCACCGGACACTGTCCGGTGCACCATTGGATAGTCTGATGTGCCAGACTGAGCAGAGGTTTGGCTGCACCGAGCCAAGACTTTTTGCAATTCTTCTCTCGCTGTTTCTAGCACTTAGACAGAATATGTTAGTACTCAAAAACCATTCACTAAGTCTAGAAACACACCTTGTTCTTGTTTTGCACTTCTTTAGCATTTGGCATGATTGGGATTGATGTTGGACTCATAAACCATCAAGTCAACCTGACTTGATCTAGATTGACATTTCTGAGCTCCAACATCCTGCAAAGGTCACAAAGAATATCTCCAAATATAGGAACAACCCAAACTAAAGATCAAAGTGCACTTAGCTCTTTTGGGTTGCTTCCAGTTCTGGTTTTGACACTGGTTCTCCTTCCAGTGACCTTGTTCACTTCTTGAGCTTGATCTTGAGCCTTATGACTTACACCACATAATTGTAGATGTTACTTCATTGGTTGTAAGTCATGTCCTTATGTAGTGTTCCTTGATACACCATAACTCTTCTTAACTCGATCAACCTTGACTTTGCAAGTCTTCTTCTTCACCCCTGGCTTTTGGGTTGCTGGTCTCCTTGACCTTCTCCCGTGCCCTCCGTGCCTCGAAGCTCTTCTTGCCTCCATCCTTGGCTTGATCGGTTGTCTCTGAGTTACGCATATCGAGTCTCACTTAAGCAATGTCCATCTTACTTGTGATGTCCATTATCTATAGATAATCCATTCTTTGGACCATCACACTTGCTCACTTGTGTTGAACCCTGTTAGCTTTGCATTAAGCACCTGTTCAACACTTAGCACACTTGTTAGTCCTTTAATTGGGTTGTCATCTAAACACCAAAACCCACAAGAGAGCTTTCAATCTCCCCCTTTTTGGTGATTGATGGCAACACAATTAAAGCTTACACAAGAGTAAGATTTAAAGCACAAATTTTAAATTCTAAGTTTATAGAATGCCCCCCTAAATATGTGCTTACATTAAAATCTTAACTTTGGCCTTATATGCCAAAATGCACATATTTAGGCTAATTTGAAGCATTACTACACCTTAGCACCTGTGGGATGCATTGTGTCAATAATTAAACCGTGCATATAACACACAAATGCACAGAATCAGAGTTAAACACCAATTGAATGGATATATCACAGGAATATCAACCTAGCACTATTCACCATTAAGATACCAATTTAAAGCACTTTAAGGCACCAGAACCACATGAATATCTAATACAGGATAAACACAGTAGATACTAATTGATTCATATCAACGGAAACACTAATTTTGCATTATCACCATATAATACAACAAGAAGACTTATCATAAATTACCACATTCATTTGAGCACCAGAACCACATGAATATCTAATACAGGATAAACACAGTAGATACTAATTGATTCATATCAACGGAAACACTAATTTTGCATTATCACCATATAATACAACAAGAAGACTTATCATAAATTACCACATTCATTTGCACTCCAGAGGATAAAACTAACACAAATTACCACATTCTTTAGCACTCAAGAAAACCAAGAAAAACCCCTTTAAGATAAGCTTTAATGCACAAATTCTCCCCCTTTGACATCAAACACCAAAACCATATTCAAGCAAGAACATAGGATGATGTCAAGGGACAGCAGGGTATTGAGCAGGTAACAATACACTAACATTACTCCCCCTTACACATTAAACATATGCACCACAAGCATTGGAGGAAAATTAAGATACAAATATGCAAAAGGTCAATACCTCCTTTTGTACCTTTACCATGTTGTGGTGTACTTTCCATTTAAGTAGGCGGAGTTCCTTTTTCAATTAATTTGAGATTTCCATTTTGAAAGTTAAACTCTAGAGAGCTCCTTCACACTTGTGCCTGATCCTTTATCCTGACCTTTTCTTGATGCTAAGACACCAAACTTAGAACAAGTTATAGTATTGTGGTACAAGATGAAGCTTTTATTCTAGTAATTACCAAAAGATATCAATCGAAGCACACTACCAAGGCTACCAATTGAAAAATTATTACTGTCATAGCTCCATGATATTTAAAGATAAGCATCTAGTATCACCAACTATTATAGAGCATGAGCAATCATAAATATGCAATTACTCACAACTTTAGATACCAAATACTTGACTTATGGAGGTACACAAGTCCTGATTGCTCCATTTCTTGCTCATCTTCCCTTTTCCACCTTGAGACTATACAAGATCACTCAAGAAACAATTAGTCTCAAAAGACACAAGTTATGTGTGCTCCCCCTAAAGTTGTGCATCAAGTATTTGAATGACTTGCACTTTGCACATTCTAGCATCCTCAGAACTAGAGGGGATCACAACATACCTTGGTCTAGGCATAATATATAACTTGCATCACAAAAAGATACCAATTGAATAGATGTCATAATACAACTTGACTAGTGGAAACAATGCATGCCCCAAGATATATAACATTAAAAACAACCTAGGCACGCTTCACGCATGATGATCTTGCAACACATATACCAAATGAAAAATGACAAGATCATGCATATAAAGCATAGTGTCTATGCACACCCTGATTAAGAAGAGTTTTCTTAGGTACACCAAGAGAAACAATATTTTAAAGCATAAGGCACCTAAGCCAAGATACTACCAATTGAAAGACACGAACATAGCTATGATCACAATCAACAAAACTTTAGGATGTTCAATGAAATTACATAGTTCCATTCTCCAAACCTTTGCCTTTTCCTGAATTGCCATGAGAGCACCTGTTGTCACCAATTTAGGGCTCCTTTTGCTCATGCACCTTATAGCTCAAGAGGGTGCATTAGAGGCACAACACGGATTTCTTGTTTTGTTATACACAGAGTTCCAATACAAAGAAATCATGTGAACGTGGACTAAACAAAACTGTTATGCTTGCACATAGGTTAATCATTAAAAACCATATAGCATGACTTACAAAAAGATACAGGTTTATCCACGAACACAAAAAGAGTTAATCATGGTGAATATATCAAATGAAAAGCTACCAATTGAATGATTCAAGAGATATAACATATAGAACACACAATCATGATTAGCAAGCATCATTATGATCTTGGAAATCATGAACCATTGATTGAAAGGTACTCAACACAGGCAATCTCAAAAGCATAACTACTCCAAGGATAGGTAGCACAACAATCCAACTTAAGAGCAATACTGATTGGCAAGAATGTACTTAAGATACACGGGTACCGTCCTTTGGAGAGCAAGTTGTAGATTCTCATCAAGGTCCTTTGCTTGAATCACCAATAATGATTAAAGACCTCTACAACTTATTTAACTTGAGATGAACATGGGATTAATATTGCACAATAATTCAACCTTGGGTCAATAAATAGACAATAAAAATTAACAGCTTAAGCATAGAGTTTGAATTAACCATCTTAAGCTCTCCCATGGTCTCCAGTCCATCTCGAGGCACCTGCATGGTCTAGTTGGCATAGTTTGGTACCCATCTCGAGATGGGTCCATAACGTTCATCTAAAAGAGCCTTTGGTACCCAAATAGCAGTTGTGCTATATAACACCCGGATTTTAGGGGTCCAAAACCCGGGGTTAACATAAACACCAGGTATGCTGGGACCAAGTCTCATACATATGATGTATAGTGGCACAGGATCGAATGTCACATCTTTATATATAACAGGAGTTCTATACAAAATAAATAGTTACATTATAAGGAGACAACGGTCCAGCAACCCAAAGTTGACTGGGAGACGACGACCTAGACCTCTCACGAACTCATCGCAGCATCCCCCATGAGCATCATCCTGCAGTACCTGGTCTTGACCTGTGGTGTATGTGAGACAGCAAGAGTGAGCTCACATACGTTCATCGCTCAACAAGTTGTGGGGAATAATGTGCATGAACTCGCCAAAGGTGGGAGCTCACGTGAAGTGTAAGGCTTACCAAAGAAGATGGTTAGAGCTGAGCATTGCTTTTAAGTTGGTCAAAATTTTATTAGCAATTACTAAGTGTAAGTAAATACCAGACCCAATTAAGTAATAGAACAAAAGTAATAACAACTTCACCCGCGATGCAATGCATATGACAAATTGAATTTAGTTCCATAATTTAATCATGTGAGGGTCCGAGCTGCTCTTGACCGTGAGCACGGCTAGTATACCAGTTTTACACTCTGCAGAGGTTGCGCATCTTTACCCACAAGTCGTGTATCCCATGCCGCCAGGGTTTGCAAAGCCCTTAGACACTTCCGAGGTGAATGGCTAGGGATCCACTACGAGGCCTTTACAAAGTTCCACTAGTTTCCGAAAACCCGCTACAGTTTATAGGAAGATCCAGTGCAGGAATCCCTTGCAGGACCGCCATCGCAGCAAAATCCTCCCGAGGGCCTCCCTACACTGACCTCTCCCCTACTGCCCTTGCCCCTTTCGGGTAAGGTAGTCTTCCACTAGCTTTCCTAATTAATCAGCCAAGGGCATCCCATACTACCCTTGTGGTAGCACTGTTTTCCCGGGTGGTCGCTCCATGTTCCAATTAACATAATGATCTTAACATGAACATTAAATAACAACTGATAACAAAAAGTGTAATCATGAATAATGTATCTCCATACCCAAAACCACATATAGCACTAGCAAGTACTACCCAGAAAGATCAGTGGTAAACAAGGTATAAAGATAGACAAACTAGGGTAACCTATTGGGTCCCATCAAAATTAACCTATGCAGATCATTATGATTAATTAGAACATGAGTGGGTAAAAAGAAGTGATCAAGGGCACAACTTGCCTGGGCCTTGAGAATCCAGGTACCAGGATGATCTTCAGGTGACACGTGACCTCACTGCTAGTCGTAGCAATTCAAACAAACATGGTATAGGCAAAAATTAACATTACACCAAACATATATGCCAAAATACATATTAATAATCTACATATTAAAATAAGATCACAGGAAAAAAGAATTATTAATTTTGGAGTTGTAGAATTCAAGTTATGATTTTCCTAAGGTTTTAAGGTGATTATAATATGATTAAATGATAAATAAATTTTCTGACAGAGTTCATGTCAAAACAGTGATTCTAAATGATAGAGAATATTATTACAAGATTTTAGGAATTGGAATGACTCAATTTGGAGCTAAAATGAATTAGTTATGAATTAATTAAGTTCTAGTAATTATTTTCATATTAAAAATCTATTTTCTATTCTATTTATTCAATTTAACTGAGTGCTGGACTGGGCCTCAATTACAAGAAACTGCAGGGGGCTCGGGGTAAGTTTCCCTAAGACTCAGACTACACCCGCGGTGGACGGCGGGTTGATTACTAAATACTTCAGGGGCTCTTTAGCAAAACGTCCACGGCGAAGGGGTATCTTCTAATCTCAGCCGCACGATCACCACTGGACGCCACAGATTAGATCACGAGGGTTTGAATCGGTACGCGCCACTTGACATCGGATCAAGATCCAACGGCCGAAACACCATCAACCCCCAGATCCACACGATTCCCTACCGATGGCTTGGATTAAAATGACGAAGGGGTATCCATCGATATGATCTCCGCCGTTCGCTGGCCATCCAACGGCCAGAAGCTTTCCCCCAAAACAACCCCGACGGCGGCGGCGCTGCACGGCAATGCGGCGGCGCCATGGCCGGCCACGGAAGTTCTCGTGCCCCACTGGGCCAAACTGAACGAGTCTAGTCCTACGCGATGTCCAGGAAAAGGCGAAACCGGTCGTGGGTTGCTTACCAGGAATGGGGGGGCCGGTGAAGCTGTCCACGGCGCGGCGCGGTATGCGGCGGACTGCAAGTCGACGGCGAGAAATTCCAAGGTGCTGGGCCCCGGTTCGCCCCAGAAACGTCGCTGGCAACCTTCACCGCGACCAGGCGAATCCAATTGCACTCCCGTCTAAAGCTTCGGTTGGTCACGACCCGAGATTCTACGGCGGCGGCGCACCACGGCGCTGTGGCGGAGGTCGTACTTCGGTGAGAAATTCGCCCGCGCAACAGTCCGAAGCCCGCCCGAAGATGGTCCTCGCGCCTTCCCCGATCGACGGCGATGCTTCACAGCCCGATTTCAAGAGCCGAGACCCCCAACGACGGTAATCTCCGGCGGCGGCCCACGCTTCTCTCTCCTCCGCGCACTGCTTTCTCTGCTTCGTTCGTCACCCTGCACGAGCTGGCGTTTTGCGGCGGCCTGCGCTTATATAGCCCAGAGCACCACGTACGGGGCCGAGTCCGCAGTTCACGGCGACGGGCGAGGATTCCGTGGAGGGATTTCCGGAGTCCGCGCCACGGGCAGTGTCTGTTCCGAGCACAGCGCGAGATGGGAGGAAGAGCTGACATGCGGACCCCGCCAATCAGTGGAACAACGAAGTTACTGGCGCGCCGTGGCTCTCGACGGTGGGACCCACATGTAAGCCGCGCGGGGAAGCGAAGAAGGGAGTGCGCCGACTGACGTGCGGGCCCCATATGTCGGCGCCGGTCACCAGGCAGGGCAGCGGGCTGAAAACAGTTGTGGGCCGAATTTGGTGTTCTCGGCCCACATAGGGTTTTATCCTTTTTCTTTTATCTTTTCTATTTTCTTTTCTCCATTTTCAAATCCAAATTGAATTTCAAGTTTGAGTTCAAACTTTGTGTGGATCTTCATTTATAAACTCATCTTTTTGAAATTAAAAATGCTAAACCTGAAGATATTTGGTTATTCATTTTATGTATATTTTCATATCTCTTCTCTTTTCTCCCTTTCCCATTTATTTTCTATTTTCTATTTTTCCCTTTCCATTTGAATTTCAAATCAACACAAGTTTAAAGTTCAAACACTTAATTTGGATACACATATAGAACTTTAGCATAATGCACAAAAACTTATTTTATGTATTTCTTTATTTATTTTAGTTCTTTTAGACAAGCTTTTAATCATATAGTAGAATAATCCCTACCTTATTAGTTCTAGGGAAATCAAACTTATATTGTGGACTTATATATATTAAGAAATAGTTTAGTCATAATTCTACATATTCATGAGTGGAAACTTCTAAATTATGATTATTTTTAAGGAAAGGTGTTTTGATTTAAAATCTTTGAGAATTTTTCCTTGTCTTCACAAAATTGAACTTTAGGGTGTTACAAATCCTACCCCCCTTAAAAATAATCTCGTCCTCGAGATTTGAAGAAAAGGGAATACAAAAGGATTGGTTTGCAATTTAGCTTTTAATTTCTAAATCAAGGGTCTCTTTTTTTTTATTAGTAAGTGATAGGAGAGCATGGGTATTATATGTATGTCCACTTTATTATGTAGGATAGAAGATGTCTTTAGGGCATATATAGGTTTGGGTAAGAAGGAGTAGGATAAGAAAAGACTTCATCCTAGATTGTGGATCTTGACTCATCTTGGTGACCTCACTTGATCCTTGAAGACTTGAGTTGGTGCTCATCCTTTCTTGATGAAGTTGATCATCTTCTCTGGTCTTGTCTCATTGATTCGGGGTCGGTGTATATCATCAGAGTTTGGGAGAATATGGCTAAGATAGTTATGGATGAAATAGGCTACATGATGTAAGTCAAAATTTGGTTTGATGTCAGGTGGTGGTTGATAGATTTTTGCAATCCATTAAGACTCTATTGATTGGGTAAGTTATGTAACTTGTTATATAGGTCGAGTTGTTATGTATGGTCAAGTTGATATAAGTCTCCAAATTAGGCTTAAGTGATTTAGGAGTATGGCCTTATCCTTTCTACCAGCATTAAGTAACTCAATCTAGCTTAGATCATATTGGTTTAGATAGAATCCAGATTAGGTGGGTATGACTAGATTAAACTAGTTAAGATTAGCTAGATCTACCAGGGTGGGATAAATATTATTAGGATACGTTAGAATCTTTTAAGATAGGATGGATTATATGATATAGGTTGGATGTAACTAGATTAGACTAGATAATATCTAATTACCTTGGATTAGATTATGGTTGTTACTCTAGAGTGGGGTCATTATGCTAATTGGGGCAAGATGAATCCATAAGGATAAGGTAGAATCTTTTTGAGACCAGTTAGATTTATTAGGATGAGATACAATCTTTTCAAGATAGAATAAATCTATTAAGATAAGAGCGAATCTTATTAAGATAAGATGGATCTATTAAGTCAGATATATTTTAATTAGGATAAGTTGAGGTCTTTTGAGATGAGATGGATCTATGAGTGTAGGATAGAATCTTTTAAGATGAGATGAATCTATTAAGCTAGATACATTTTTTTTTAATGAGGGATAATCCAATTTGTCTTGTTACTTTGATGAGCATTTTTTTTTATATGTATATGCAGATGTAATTGTGGATATTACTCCACAACTCATCATACTCAAACAAAGATCCAAATCAGACAGATATCATAAGAACAAGCATTCAAGTGCATAGATAACCATAAAAATAGTTTTGTTTTTGTTCCTAAGAGTAGGTCTCCTATTCCTAAAGTCACTTTAGGCACAGGATTTCAAAGTGTGAAATCCATATTTGTCTTTAGAAATGAAAGGTAAGAATAATCAGAGTAAGCGGAAATAGATGAGAAAAGATTAAGATAAGTCTAGAAAGAATCAGAGTAGCAAAGGTAAGTAGGTAATGGTTGTCCAGTTCTATCTAGGTTTCGTCCTACAGTCAACATTCCTCTGATACCACTTCTATAACACCCGGATTTTAGGGGTCCAAAACCCGGGGTTAACATAAACACCAGGTATGCTGGGACCAAGTCTCATACATATGATGTATAGTGGCACAGGATCGAATGTCACATCTTTATATATAACAGGAGTTCTATACAAAATAAATAGTTACATTATAAGGAGACAACGGTCCAGCAACCCAAAGTTGACTGGGAGACGACGACCTAGACCTCTCACGAACTCATCGCAGCATCCCCCATGAGCATCATCCTGCAGTACCTGGTCTTGACCTGTGGTGTATGTGAGACAGCAAGAGTGAGCTCACATACGTTCATCGCTCAACAAGTTGTGGGGAATAATGTGCATGAACTCGCCAAAGGTGGGAGCTCACGTGAAGTGTAAGGCTTACCAAAGAAGATGGTTAGAGCTGAGCATTGCTTTTAAGTTGGTCAAAATTTTATTAGCAATTACTAAGTGTAAGTAAATACCAGACCCAATTAAGTAATAGAACAAAAGTAATAACAACTTCACCCGCGATGCAATGCATATGACAAATTGAATTTAGTTCCATAATTTAATCATGTGAGGGTCCGAGCTGCTCTTGACCGTGAGCACGGCTAGTATACCAGTTTTACACTCTGCAGAGGTTGCGCATCTTTACCCACAAGTCGTGTATCCCATGCCGCCAGGGTTTGCAAAGCCCTTAGACACTTCCGAGGTGAATGGCTAGGGATCCACTACGAGGCCTTTACAAAGTTCCACTAGTTTCCGAAAACCCGCTACAGTTTATAGGAAGATCCAGTGCAGGAATCCCTTGCAGGACCGCCATCGCAGCAAAATCCTCCCGAGGGCCTCCCTACACTGACCTCTCCCCTACTGCCCTTGCCCCTTTCGGGTAAGGTAGTCTTCCACTAGCTTTCCTAATTAATCAGCCAAGGGCATCCCATACTACCCTTGTGGTAGCACTGTTTTCCCGGGTGGTCGCTCCATGTTCCAATTAACATAATGATCTTAACATGAACATTAAATAACAACTGATAACAAAAAGTGTAATCATGAATAATGTATCTCCATACCCAAAACCACATATAGCACTAGCAAGTACTACCCAGAAAGATCAGTGGTAAACAAGGTATAAAGATAGACAAACTAGGGTAACCTATTGGGTCCCATCAAAATTAACCTATGCAGATCATTATGATTAATTAGAACATGAGTGGGTAAAAAGAAGTGATCAAGGGCACAACTTGCCTGGGCCTTGAGAATCCAGGTACCAGGATGATCTTCAGGTGACACGTGACCTCACTGCTAGTCGTAGCAATTCAAACAAACATGGTATAGGCAAAAATTAACATTACACCAAACATATATGCCAAAATACATATTAATAATCTACATATTAAAATAAGATCACAGGAAAAAGAATTATTAATTTTGGAGTTGTAGAATTCAAGTTATGATTTTCCTAAGGTTTTAAGGTGATTATAATATGATTAAATGATAAATAAATTTTCTGACAGAGTTCATGTCAAAACAGTGATTCTAAATGATAGAGAATATTATTACAAGATTTTAGGAATTGGAATGACTCAATTTGGAGCTAAAATGAATTAGTTATGAATTAATTAAGTTCTAGTAATTATTTTCATATTAAAAATCTATTTTCTATTCTATTTATTCAATTTAACTGAGTGCTGGACTGGGCCTCAATTACAAGAAACTGCAGGGGGCTCGGGGTAAGTTTCCCTAAGACTCAGACTACACCCGCGGTGGACGGCGGGTTGATTACTAAATACTTCAGGGGCTCTTTAGCAAAACGTCCACGGCGAAGGGGTATCTTCTAATCTCAGCCGCACGATCACCACTGGACGCCACAGATTAGATCACGAGGGTTTGAATCGGTACGCGCCACCTGACATCGGATCAAGATCCAACGGCCGAAACACCATCAACCCCCAGATCCACACGATTCCCTACCGATGGCTTGGATTAAAATGACGAAGGGGTATCCATCGATATGATCTCCGCCGTTCGCTGGCCATCCAACGGCCAGAAGCTTTCCCCCAAAACAACCCCGACGGCGGCGACGCTGCACGGCAATGCGGCGGCGCCATGGCCGGCCACGGAAGTTCTCGTGCCCCACTGGGCCAAACTGAACGAGTCTAGTCCTACGCGATGTCCAGGAAAAGGCGAAACCGGTCGTGGGTTGCTTACCAGGAATGGGGGGGCCGGTGAAGCTGTCCACGGCGCGGCGCGGTATGCGGCGGACTGCAAGTCGACGGCGAGAAATTCCAAGGTGCTGGGCCCCGGTTCGCCCCAGAAACGTCGCTGGCAACCTTCACCGCGACCAGGCGAATCCAATTGCACTCCCGTCTAAAGCTTCGGTTGGTCACGACCCGAGATTCTACGGCGGCGGCGCACCACGGCGCTGCGGCGGAGGTCGTACTTCGGTGAGAAATTCGCCCGCGCAACAGTCCGAAGCCCGCCCGAAGATGGTCCTCGCGCCTTCCCCGATCGACGGCGATGCTTCACAGCCCGATTTCAAGAGCCGAGACCCCCAACGACGGTAATCTCCGGCGGCGGCCCACGCTTCTCTCTCCTCCGCGCACTGCTTTCTCTGCTTCGTTCGTCACCCTGCACGAGCTGGCGTTTTGCGGCGGCCTGCGCTTATATAGCCCAGAGCACCACGTACGGGGCCGAGTCCGCAGTTCACGGCGACGGGCGAGGATTCCGTGGAGGGATTTCCGGAGTCCGCGCCACGGGCAGTGTCTGTTCCGAGCACAGCGCGAGATGGGAGGAAGAGCTGACATGCGGACCCCGCCAATCAGTGGAACAACGAAGTTACTGGCGCGCCGTGGCTCTCGACGGTGGGACCCACATGTAAGCCGCGCGGGGAAGCGAAGAAGGGAGTGCGCCGACTGACGTGCGGGCCCCATATGTCGGCGCCGGTCACCAGGCAGGGCAGCGGGCTGAAAACAGTTGTGGGCCGAATTTGGTGTTCTCGGCCCACATAGGGTTTTATCCTTTTTCTTTTATCTTTTCTATTTTCTTTTCTCCATTTTCAAATCCAAATTGAATTTCAAGTTTGAGTTCAAACTTTGTGTGGATCTTCATTTATAAACTCATCTTTTTGAAATTAAAAATGCTAAACCTGAAGATATTTGGTTATTCATTTTATGTATATTTTCATATCTCTTCTCTTTTCTCCCTTTCCCATTTATTTTCTATTTTCTATTTTTCCCTTTCCATTTGAATTTCAAATCAACACAAGTTTAAAGTTCAAACACTTAATTTGGATACACATATAGAACTTTAGCATAATGCACAAAAACTTATTTTATGTATTTCTTTATTTATTTTAGTTCTTTTAGACAAGCTTTTAATCATATAGTAGAATAATCCCTACCTTATTAGTTCTAGGGAAATCAAACTTATATTGTGGACTTATATATATTAAGAAATAGTTTAGTCATAATTCTACATATTCATGAGTGGAAACTTCTAAATTATGATTATTTTTAAGGAAAGGTGTTTTGATTTAAAATCTTTGAGAATTTTTCCTTGTCTTCACAAAATTGAACTTTAGGGTGTTACATGCTAGTTCTAGGTGATCTCATTACTAATCTAGCACAAGTGTATGGTTTGGGTCTCCTAAGCAAATAAGATTGAGATAAATTTACTTGCTTAGGAACCTTACCCTTTTTACATACCTTGGATAGATGACCATGCTCACCACACATGTAGCAGAAGCGTCGCTTGACCTAACATGATGCTTGCTGTTTGTCTTTTTTCTTAGTGAGGGTCATCTTGGAGGGTGTACGTCTTTGATTTTTCATGAGCGGACATGAAGTGATCATATGGTCCTTATCGTTGCATCCAAAACATCTCCTCATCCCTTCATCTTTGTATGGACAAGAAGCAATGAGGTGGCTTGACTCATTGCACTTGAAGCACCTCCTTTTTCCTCTTCTCTTTTTGCTCTTGGATAACATAGAGAGATGATCAGTGCAAACAACATGACTAATTGAATTTTTACCTTTTTCCTTGTTCATGTTGATTTCTTTAGTTATTGCTTTAGGAACATCCTTCTTATGGAGTTTAACACTTGCTGCGTTTTCTCCCATCTCAAGCTTCTTCACCACGCGTCCGTGGATATCTTGAGGAGGTTGAGTGTTGGAACTTGCTCTCAGTTGCAAGGGGATCCAACGAGGGTGAACAGTGACGTCAACAGGGTTCTCGCGCTAGATGGCAATAGCTCTGTTAATCTGGCCTCTCACGGGCACTATGCAGGGGTATTTATAGGTACCTGAGCGCGCAGCGCCTTGAGCTAAGGACACATGTGCCCTCAGCTACCTAGATTATCCCTAGAATATTCCCATAAAGCGGGGTTACAGACCGTAATTATAGGGATGCCTTTACAGATTAGGCCCGTAACGCACGGCGGCCACGAGGGGCCCGTTACGATGGGCCGGATCGCACGTGGGCCTCTGAGCTGGACGAGGCCGCACTGTGGGATGCCCTTCGTCGCCGGTCTTTGTCTGGTGCCGACCAAGCGAAGGGTGTCCCTGCCTGTTTTGTTTCTGTTAGCTCAGCTGCTGCAGCGAAGGCTTCGAGCGAAGGGTGGCGTCTTTGCCTTCCCCCAACATTTGCCCTCCGAGGGACCGGTTCGACAAAGTCACCTGGTGCCGAAGACGTCGCTAGATGGCGTAGACGCTGCCCTCGCTCGAAGTGGTTCCGCGGGGGTTTTTGATATGACCGTTGATTGACGGCGTACTGTTGGATTGCGGGTTTCCCGAAGCGCCGCGCCCTGCCTATAAAAGGGGGCGGGGGTCAGCGCTTTTTGAACTTCACTTTCCGCGCTCCGCGAAAACCCTAGCCGCCCTTTCCGCCGTCTTGCTGCTCGTCTGCCTGCCCTGCTCTTGTTCGCTGGAGATCTGGCTCGAGTGAAGCAGACCGCCCGCCGCCGCCGACGGTACGTAGCGATGCCGTCCTCGTCTTCTTCCGCTGCCGCTACGCCGCCGGCCGATCCCTCGCCGCCGGCCGCCGCCTCGTCTGAGGAGACGCTGAGTAGTTTGATGGCGGAGGAGTTGCGCGCTGGCGATTCTGTTGATTTTGGCGTGTCGCGGATGTCGTCGGTCCGCGTGCAAGATATGCAGCGGTTGGGTTACTTCGGCGACGGAGTTGCTCGAGTCCCAGGGACGGAGGAAGTCCCCGAGCCGGAGGGCGAGTTGGTTGTTTTCGAGGCGTTCTTCGCCGCCGGACTCCGCTTGCCTGCGCATCGATTTGTTGGCGAAGTCCTGCGCAGGTTCAACGTTCAAATACATCAGCTGACACCGAATGCCATAGTGGCTCTGTCGAAGTATGTCTGGGCGACGACTTCGTACGGCGGACAGCCATCGGTTGAAGTTTTTGCGAAGTATTATTGTTTGCACTGGCAGAAGAGGATGATTGGAGACGAAGTTGCTCAGTTTGGGTCCTGCACATTCACGCCGAAGACCGGCAAGACCACGATGCAGGTAGTCGAGTTGGTTCCTTGCGCCCGCAACAAGTGGGGCAACTGGAATGAATTTTGGTTTTACGTTGCTGAGGGTACCGTCGAAGGCCATGAGGGACTCCCCGTGTCCGAGATGTGTTCTCATTTTTACTCAGCATACCCGCCCTTTGAAGTGGCGGAGGAGGATGTGAACGAAGGGGCCCTTCGGTGCGCCGCCGGCCTGAGCAGTGGGCGCGATTTGGTTGAAGAGTTTGTGGCGTACGGGGTATGGCCCTTGGCGCATGGCTGGGTGTTGGGCGAAGTGTGCCCTCGCCAGATGCCTTCCCATGGTGGGAAGATGGTGCGAAGTCCTGCCTTCGTACTGAATCTGCAAAACCGCGACCCGGCCGCCTTTGTGCGTGAGGCGGAGGATGGGGCGGTGCGGCTCGTTGGACGTTACGTGCCGAGGACAGAGGGCCAGCGCAGCTGGGATATCCACGGGTCGAATGATCGTTTGAACAGGGTTTTGAATTAAATCAATTGCCATATGACGGCTACCCTGGTCAAGACGATGTGGACCGCCGTGGGAAGAAGCCGGCGGTGGAGACTGGAGACGACCCTGCGCCGGCGGCCGCCCCATCCTCTAAAAAGAGAAAATTAGGTACTGTTACAGGAGGTCTTGGGGTTTCTGATGGTTTTGCTAGAGAGCTGATGAGGACGTGCGCGGCCCCCGGGGGAAGGATGTCTTCGCCCGAGCTCCGGGAGTCTTCGGCTCGGATGCTGAGGGTTACCGGGGGTTGTTGGCCTAGGAGTGTTCCTATCCCCCGCGCGGCTGGCGAGGATTTTTTTTACATCTCGCATGGTTCGTGAATGGGGAGTTTTTCCTTACGGGCGGAATATTGCTGCTGTTGTGTCGGCAGTGATGGACAAGGATCGCCAGGGAGCTGCACAAAAGCGCCAGGCGGCTGTCAGGCTCGTTGAAGCCAGGCCGAAGAGGCAGCGGGGGGCTGCGAAGGCTGCGGCCCCCGGCGGAGGCAAGCCGCCGCTGGTGGCGAAGTCGGGCGCCCCTGCATCTAGCAAGGCGCCGGAGGCAACGGCAGGCGCCGGAGGCTCCAAATCGACGAAGGTGGTGCCGCCGGTCGGCGGAGTGGCGGAGGTCGCGAAGGCGGCCCGAGCATTGCCGTTGTCAGGCAAACGCGTCGCCGACTTTGCCACCGATATTAGTGTGGACGACTATCTTGGCGGTAAGTCGTTGGCTCTATATATATATATTTTTAATTTATTCGTTGGTACGTCGCAGGGTCGGGCGAAGGCCAACTTGCTATGGTTGCGCCTGCCGCGGCGACCACGACGGCTGCCGCAGTGCCGAAGGCGAAGGGCGGGGCTCTTAGCGCCGGAGGCGAGGTGTCGGCCCTCGCGGTTGTCAGGGATGAGGCGGGCGCTGCGTCCCGCCGGCTGAAGGAGGTGACGGAGGCGCTAAATCAGGTCCGCTGAGCTGGACTTCGTTTTTTTTATCGGCTTGTTGGGGCCGCGGTCTTACGATTGCTCTGCAGGTGGCTGACTTCGCCAGCCGCACAGCGTCGGGGGCCCTCACGGCAGCTGTGGCTGCCGAAGTCGAGAGACTTCGGACACAACATGCTGACGCCGTCCGTGAAAAATCGGCCGCCGACAGCAAGTGTCGCAAGCTAGCGGATAAGGTGGCCACGCTGGAGGGAGAGAAGGCTGACCTCCGGCGCCAGTTGGCGGGGGAGAGGAGGGAGACTAACGAGGCCCTTGTCAAGGCGCAGGCTGCGCAGGCTGCGCAGGCGGAGGCTAACCTAGCACGGGCGGAGGGCAATCTTGCCAGGGAGCGCGCCGAGCAGTTGCAGGAGCGGCTCACCGCCCTGGAGAGCCGCGTGGAGAGGGCCGAGGCCGTGTCGCGCGTGGAGGCAGAGCGGACGCGCCAGCTGCTTATAGATACATATCATGGGCTAGGCGCGGGGACCGGTGATTTCGAAGTGCCGGACCGAGAGCCCGGACTTCGCTGCCTGGAGTGGGTGCAGGAGGAGTTGCAGGCACTCCCCACTGTCGTGGAGGGGTTTATGGCGTATGCCTCCCTGGTCACTTGCGAGGGGGCGATGAACGCGCTCTCCCGCGAAGGGTGCCGGCACTTCGAGGTCTTCGACCAAGCCGATGAAGATTTTGAGCGAGATATCTTTAAGGTTGAGGACCCCGTAGTGAAGGAATCCGCCGGAGCCATCTACGACCGGATGTGGGGTCCGCACGGTCGCGAGGTGGTCAGGGAGCGGGCCGAGTCAGCGAGGGCTCAGGTAACGTTTTCGTTTGTTTGGTGTTTGTTGGATGTAGGCTGTGTGTGTGTTTGATGAATTTTGTGTGTTTTGTCTTAGGCGGCGCGTGGCGAGAGGGTCGACGACTTCGGGGCGTTGAACAGCATGCTGTCTGACCCGGAGCCGACCCCGGCGGAGGCCGTGTCTGGGGTCGCCCTGGAGCCGACCCCAGAGACTGCGGGAGACGCGTCGGGTGCCCCCGCATCCGCTGCGGCCGGCGAAGACCTGCCCCCAGAGGTCGCCGAAGGCACGCCTGATGCCTCCGCAGCTGCTGCGCCGAGTGCTGAAGATCCCACAGCGGTGGTGGCGGAGACAACAGCGGAAGCAGCGGCGGAGCCAACGGCGGAGGCTCCCGCAACGTCAGGGCCTTCGCAGGTGGCGTAGTGGGTGTAGAGGGTTGGGGAAATTTGTATATGTTGCTGAATTTTGGTTGCTGCGCAGGTTCAAGATTTTGGGCCTGCGCACGCAACCGCTACTACTAAATTTTTGGCGGCTTCGACCGCGGAAGATGGTAATGAATGTGGTGGATCTGCATCTGAGCTTTTTGATTGTGCTGACTCTGGGAGCTCGGTTGAGTGGACTGAGGAGTCGTCGGAGGAGGACTTGGACTACTTTGCGGCCTTGGATGTGGCTGCGGCGGAGGCTTTGCCGCACGTCGCGGACGCAGGAGATGTGCCAGGTCCTAGCACCGGGTGACGACGACGAAGGGCGGTTGCGAAACGTAGAGTTAGTGGGGCGGAGGGGGCTCGGCTTCGTGTGAGTGGGGCTGGCCGGCAGGAACTGTTGTCTTTGCCGGCCGCCGTGAATACAGGTGAAGGGGAACTGTGAAGTCTTTTTGCGGGTGAGGAGCTTAGGATAATGTTATTTAATTATAGGGAGATGGGAATTATTCCTAAGGTTGAGCCGATGTATAGTGTGGTGCCCTCGCTTGTATATGTGTAGAGGCTTGTATGATGAAGTTGTGTGCCCTCGCTTGTCTATGCCAGCGAAGGCGTTGTGTACTTTGTCTGGTTTGTTTTGTTGTGCTGTGCTGGTGCGATTATAGTTGGTCTTGGCGCGGACGGTTTGATGTTGTCGTTTCTGCCTTTGTTGTGCTAGTCCGGTTGCACCCTTAGGTGTCTTCTGCACGGACAGTCTTTGCGGTAGGCTTCGGTTTTTTCGCACTTGTTGTGCTAGTCCGGCTGCACCCTTAGGCGACTTCTGCGCGGATGGTCTTCGCGGTAGACTTTGGTTTTTTCGCACTTGTTGTGCTAGTCCGGCTGCACCCTTAGGCAACTTCTGCGCGGATAGTCTTCGCGGTAGACCTCGATTTTTTTGCACTTGTTGTGCTAGTCCGGCTGCACCCTTAGGCGACTTCTGCACGGATTTGTCGCACGCGAGGGTGGCTAGCGCTTAGCCTCGCGGTGACCTTGTATTGGTCGAATGTCGAAGGCCGTCGTCGCGGTCTTTTTTCGACGCATGTTTTTGCGGGGGATTTTCACACATATATTACATGGCTCCGCCTCGTTAAAAACCTCACCCCCGGGAGGAAAAGAGTGCGGGCCGGTACAAGATTGTTTTTGCGAATTACAAGGGCGAAATCAGCCCTGAGGGTTCAAACAAAAAATTTGCGGAGGTTGTCGATGTTCCAGGAGTGCTCCAGGTCCTCGCCGTTTGGCGTTGTGAGCCTGTAAGCGCTGGGGGAAGCTTTTGTCTTGACTATAAAGGGGCCCTCCCACTTGGGCTCCAGCTTGCCCTTGGACTCCGTCCGAGCTGTTCGGACGAGTACGAGGTCCCCCTCGCTGAACTCCCTCGGGATGATTGTGTGGTCGCGCCATGCTTTGGTCTGGGCTTGGTATTTGTTTAGGGCCTATAGGGCGAAGACTCGATCTCCGTCAATGAGATCCTTTGATGTTGGCTCGTCCACGTCGGGGACGGCTGACGGAACTGTTCGCGGGGACCCGTGCTTTATTTCTTGCGGGGTCATGGCCTCTGATCCGTATAGAAGGCGGAAGGGAGTAAACCCGGTCGCCCTGCACTCAGTCGTGTTTAGTGCCCAGACTGCCTCAGGTAACAAATCGGTCCATCTGCCCTTTTTTTGATCAAGGAGCATTTTCTTGACAGCTGTGAAGATTTTCCCGTTGGCGCGTTCCACGACCCCGTTGGACTACGGATGATAGACTGAGGCGAAGGCAAGCTTGGTGCCAATGGAGAAACAAAAATCCTTGAAGTCTTGGTTGTCAAACTGCTTGCCGTTGTCAACTGTTAGTTCGGACGGTACTCCGAAGCGGCAAACAATGTTCTGCCAGAAGAATTTTTGGGCAGTCTTTGATGTTATTGTAGAAACAGCCCGCGCCTCGATCCATTTGGTGAAGTACTCGACAGCGACGAAGGCGAACTTAAGGTTCCCCTGAGCGGTGGGCAGGGGCCCGACAATGTCCAGGCCCCAGCGCTGGAGAGGCCATGTATGGGCGATCAGCTTTGTATACTGCGAGGGGCTGCCTGACCGAGGAGAAAACTTCTGGCAGGCTTCGCAGGACCGTGTGACCCGATTTGCGGCGCAGATCATTGCGGGCCAGTAAAAGCCCTGGCGGATCACCTTAGCAGCTAGGGCCCTTGGCCCTGCGTGTGAGCCGCACGTGCCACTGTGGACTTCACGTAGGATCTGCATGCCTTCGGCTTCGGTGACGCACTTAAGCATTGGCTGACTGACCCCTTTTTTGTAGAGTTGGCCTTCAATCAGTGCGAAGTCTCGACTTCGATGTCTGAGGCGCTTGGCCTCACTGATGTCGGCTGGATGATAATACCCCTGTAGGAACAGGGTTATTGGTGCCCGCCAGTCTTCGGTCATGATAAGGTTGACTATGCGGTGGCCCTCGCTGTCATTGGTTATTTGGAGCCCTTCGGGGCTCCGGACGGCTGGCGTGCCGATGACATGAAAGAACACGTCGGAGGGCAGAGTTTCGCCCCTGGCGGCAGCCTTGGCCAATGCGTCGGCCTCTTCATTCTTAGCCCGATCCACATGCTGCAAGGTGAACCCCTTGAATTGCCTCTCGAGACTTCGGATGGCCGCGAGGTACTGCATGAGCGCGGGGTCCTTTGCTGCATAGTCTTTCTCGACTTGGCCGGCAACTACCTTGGAGTCTGTTTTGATGATGCAGGTGGTGACTCCGAGGGCCCTTAGCTTGCGGAGGCCGAGGATGACTGCTTCGTATTCTGCTATATTATTTGTGCATCTGTCGGATTCCAGATTGAAGCTGAGGCGTGCTGCATATCTGTGCTTGACCCCGACTGGTGAGGTGATGACTGCAGCGACGCCTGCCCCCGCATGGCACCATGCGCCGTCACAGTGGATCGTCCAGTCCAGTCGACGATGAAGTCTGCCAGGACTTGAGACTTGATGGATGTCCTGGGCTCGAAGCAGATGTGGTAGCCAGAGAGTTCGGCCGCCCACTTGGCAATCCTCACCGATGCCTCCGGGTTTCTGAATAATTCGCCGAGTCCCCTGTTTGAGGTGACTCGGACCTTGAATGCTTCGAAGTAATGGCGCAGTTTGCGCGACGACATGACGACTGCGTAGGCAATCTTCTCCAGCTCTGTCATGTTGCACTTGGACGGTGTCAGCACTTCGGAGACATAGTACACGGGGCACTGCCGGACCACGCCCTCGACAGTCTGCTCCTGCACTAGTGCCGCGCTGACCGCATGTGGCGAAGCCGCGACGTAGAGCAGCAGGGGGAGCGAGGGGTCGGGGCTGGTAAGGACGGCCAACTCTGTCAGGTACTGTTTTAATGAGGCGAAGGCCGCTGCCTGCTCTGGTCCCCAGGCGAAGTCTTTTGCACCACGGAGTGTCTTGAGGAAGGGGAGACTTCGCTCGGCAGACCTGGAGATGAATCTGTTGAGAGCGGCCAATCTGCCTGTCAGGCGCTGGACGTCCCTGACGGACTGCGGAGGCGTCATGTCTAAGATGGCCTGAATCTTGGTTGGGTTGGCCTCGATGCCGCGGTGTGATACCAGGTAACCCAATATTTTGCCTTGGCGAACGCCGAAGACGCACTTTTCCGGGTTTAGGCGGAGTTGTGCGTCTCGCATGTTCGCGAATGTTTCGGTGAGGTCGGCGAGGTGGTCCTCCTTGCTCTTGCTGGCGACGACAATGTCGTCCACATATGTGAATATGTTTCTGCCAACTTGCCCTTCGAGCACTGTTTTGGTAAGCCTGGAGAAGGTGGACCCGGCGTTCTTGAGTCCCTCCGGCATTCTGATGAAGCAATATGTACCGAAGGGTGTTATAAAGCTGGTGCTAGCCTTGTCTTCTTCCTTCATGTATATCTGGTGGTAACTGGAGAAGCAATCAAGGAGGGACATGACTTCGCATCCGGCCGCGCTATCGACTATTTTGTCGATCCGCGGCAACGGGAAATTGTCCTTTGGGCAGGCTTTATTGAGACTGGTGAAGTCGATGCACATTCGCCACTTCCCGCTCTTTTTCTGCACCATCACGACATTGGAGAGCCAAGCCACCAGCTCGATGAATTTGGCTTCCAGGAGGCGGTGCACTTCTGCCTTGGCGGCCTCCGTCTTCTCGTCGGACATCTTGCGAAGCTGCTGCTTTTTCGGCCGTACCGAAGGGTCGATTCCCAGACTGTGCTCAATTATTGAATGGCTAACCCCGACCAGATCGAGGGCCGACCAGGCGAAGACATCTTTGTTCTTGGACAGGCAGCAGAGGAGCTTCTCTTCTTCATACGAAGTAAGGTCTTCGCTGATAATGACTGTCTGCCTGGGCGTGGCCTGGTCGAGGGGGACAGTCTTGGTCCCATCGTTGCTCTGCAGCTGTGCCTTGTCGTGCTGCTTATTGGTTGGGCTGGCAGGCGCGGGGACCTCGCGTTGGGCCGTGAGGTAGTGCACGTTTCTTTGACCGGGCACGAAGTCCCGCTCTATGTTGCGCGCAGTCTGTTGATTGCCGAAGACTGTGATGACGCCTAACGGACCTGGTATCTTCATACATAGGTACAATCCGTGAATGGCTGCTTCGAACTTATTGATGGAGCCCCGGCCCATGATGGCATTGTAAGGATATACCATGTCCACAATGTCAAAGGTTATTTGCTCGCTTCAGGCATTGGGTGCTACACCGAAGGAGAGAGGCAGCTCTATTTTGCCGACGGGGAAGGTGCCCTTGCCGCCGAAGCCATACAACGGGTTGTCCGAAGGCTTAAGCAGGCTGTGGCTTATGCCCATGCGATAGAAGGCGTGGAGGAAGATGATGTCCGCCTGACTGCCGTTGTCAACTAGGACTTTGTGCAGGTCCCAGCCTACCACGCTGCAATTGATAACCATGACGTCGCAGTGGGGGGCACTGCGCAGGTCGACGTCTCGTGCGTCGAAGGTTAGCGGTATGTGGATGCTGCAGGCCGAGGTGGCCTTCGCGCGTGTCTTCGAGTTGTGCGCGCTGCTGGAGGGGTGGCTCGTGCTGCAGGCCAAGGTGCCCTTCGTGCTGCATCAGCGCAATCTCCCGCTCGAGTTCCTGGGCCTTCTGCTCTTCGTCGCGTATCATTTGCCGCACTTTGGCTAGTGCGGACACGCGCTGGCGCTTGGCCTCCAGTATCTCCTTCTGCCTCTGGAGATTGCGGTTCTTGAGGCGCAGGGCACGCAGCTGTAGCTGTTCTTCTGCTGAGACGCCGAGGACTTCGCCGTCCTCGGTGAGGTCCGCGCCCTCCAGTGGTGCGAAGCCTGTGGGTGGCTGCGGTTGTCCTTCAGGGCCGCAGGTGCGGAGAATGTCGTCTTCGCAGGTGCGGGGAACATCGTCTTCAGTGGCCTCTTGGTGGGTGGATTGGGTGAGGGCGAGGGCCTTGCCCTTTCTTGCGGCGAGCAGGGCTGCCTTCGCAGCCTCGTCAGCCTTCGGGTTAGCTCTCTTGGGTGCCATCGCGGGTGGTTTTCTCGTAGCACGAACGGTGGGCGCCAAATGTTGGAACTTGCTCTCAGTTGCAAGGGGATCCAACGAGGGTGAACAGTGACGTCAACAGGGTTCTCGCGCTAGATGGCAATAGCTCTGTTAATCTGGCCTCTCACGGGCACTGTGCAGGGGTATTTATAGGTACCTGAGCGCGCAGCGCCTTGAGCTAAGGACGCATGTGCCCTCAGCTACCTAGATTATCCCCAGAATATTCCCATAAAGCGGGGTTACAGACCGTAATTACAGGGATGCCTTTACAGATTAGGCCCGTAACGCACGGCGGACACGAGGGGCCCGTTACGATGGGCCGGATCGCACGTGGGCCTCTGAGCTGGACGAGGCCGCACTGTGGGATGCCCTTCGTCGCCGGTCTTCGTCTGGTGCCGACCAAGCGAAGGGTGTCCCTGCCTGTTTTGTTTCTGTTAGCTCAGCTGCTGCAGCGAAGGCTTCGAGCGAAGGGTGGCGTCTTTGCCTTCGCCCCAACATTGAGCAATGCGTCTTCTCCTTAGTTGCTTTGCTTTCTTGTTCCTTTCTTTATTGATGAGCAACTTTTCTTTTGATCCTGCAGCTTGATGCTTATTCAAAAATTGGCTTTCTTTTGAGCAACAGGGGTTAGCACATGGTGATATATTATCTAAATGCGCACATGTGCAAGAATGAGGTTCACATGACTTTAAGTTCGCAATTACAACCTCATGAGCAACATCAAGCATGATATGTCTATCCAAAAGATTATCATGATAATAAGACAATATATCATATTTTTCAGTAAGAGCAAGTTTATCATGACCTAGCAATTCTACTTGCCTCTCAAGCATGGCATTTTCCATTTTAAGTTGAGCAACACAAGATAAAGCATCATCACTATTTCTTTGCTCAATTAAAACTGAATCATACCGTTGGACCAAATCATCATGAGAGCACTTTAGCTTCTCATGTTCTTTGGTCATCTTCTCTAGGCTGTCGTTGGTTTTGATGAGAGTTTCCTCTAGCCTGAGAAGCGTCTCGCCTTGTTCCTTGTTCCTTCTCAATAGCTTAACCAAGAGCACTTTGTCTTCTTTGTTGAGATGGGTGTAGAAATGGCGAATCTCATCTTCTTCCACATCGTTGGTCTCATTTTCCCTGTCATTATTATCAGTGGAAGCAAAATAGGAAAATGTACCTTATTGTGATGAAGACTCATCCTCGCTATCATCCTCATATTCCTCCTCCTCATCACTTTCATCTCCACTCTCATTGTTAGCAACGAGACATGTATAACTAGTGGGAGATGAACCTGTCGGTGAGGTGGATCCATCGCTTGGTGTCCATCGTTCTTGTTCTTCTCCCTTGGACAAGTTAGTACCACCAGCAATAGAGGGAGCAGAAGCAGTGCATATGGATTTATAAATTTTTAACTTAATTTTAGTCCATAGATCATGAGCATCAACAAATAAATCACTATCACTACTCATGATGGCAAAATAGGCACCTCTAGAAAGAGAGTCAACTAAGATGTTGCAAGCATGGTGATTGAGAGATAGACATCTTAGTTCATCACTAGAAGGGTTTTGACTAATATTGGAGGGAAAAATACTTCTACTAAAGATATGTCTCAAATCAAGATCAATATGCATGAAAGCATTATAAATAGAGACAGACCAAGATTTATAATTAGAACCATCGCCTAGAAGAAGTTCTACAATTACCTCTTGTGACGACATCGTCATCTCCGGACGGCTAAGCCCACACTGGAGAGGCCTAGCTCCGATGCCAATTGAAAGTTCCCTATGCCCGGGAACAGGATCTGGATGTCGCCTAGAGGGGGTGAATAGGCAAATAATAGTTATCACTTTAAAACTAAAGTTCTTACTATACTCGAAGACTGGGTCGTAGTGGAATGAAGGATCCTTCGAGTAGGTTGCAGCGGAATAGAAGTTCCTGTCTTGAAAATACCCTGCACTTCAAATATCGCTTGTACCACAAATAAGTATTGAAGTGCAGATATAAAGAGTGAGTAAGATAGAGAGTCAGCACACAATACAGAGCGAAGCACATAGACACAGGGATTTATCCCGAGGTTCGGCCAAGCCTAAAATGCTTGCCTAGTCCTCGTCGGAGTTAGCCACACCTGGGCTTGGAGTCTATTTCAACTCCTTCCTTCGTTTTCTTAGATCTATCAGTATGACAGATAGAGCCTTCCACTATGTTGATATTGGTTACAACAAAGCCGCGGCTGCTTACAGTCTTCTTGACAACACTTCGGCAGAGTAACAATGCGCTCAAGACTTTGCTCTAGCTCTTAGCAGCACTTCTCCACTCTCTCAAGGCATATAGCTTTGCCTTCACACAAACTAGAGAGATACACACGAGAGGGAGAGAGAGAGAATTGATCTAAATGATGTATACAATTGTTGGCTGCACTTGTACACTGTTGGAGGCGCCTAGGGGTCCCTTTTATAGACCCAAGGGGCCTAGGAGCCGTTGGAATTTATTTTGGAAGGCAATATTTGCTTTCTGTCGGGTGGCGCACCGGACAGTCCGGTGCACCACCGGACAGGTCCTGTAGCTTGTCCGATGCGCGATCTCCTTCCATATTGGGCTCCGCTGACCATTGGAGCAACGGTCATCTTGGCTCACCAGACACTGTCTGGTGCACACCGGACAGTCCGGTACGCCAACTAACCGTTGGCTCAGGCCACGCGTCGCTCGCTGATTGCGCTGCCGACCGTTGGCGCAGTCGACCGTTGGCTCACCGGACAGTCCGGTGAATTATAGCCGCACGCCGCCAGACTTTTCCCGAGAGTGGCCTATTCATCGGAGTTCAGCCTGGCGCACCGGACACTGTCCGGTGCACCACCGGACAGTCCGGTGTGCCAGACTGAGCAGAGTTTTGGCTGCACCGAGCCAAGACTTTTTGCAATTCTTCTCTCGCTGTTTCTAGCACTTAGACAGAATATGTTAGTACTCAAAAACCATTCACTAAGTCTAGAAACACACCTTGTTCTTGTTTTGCACTTCTTTAGCATTTGGCATGATTGGGATTGATGTTGGACTCATAAACCATCAAGTCAACCTGACTTGATCTAGATTGACATTTCTGAGCTCCAACATCCTGCAAAGGTCACATAGAATATCTCCAAATATAGGAACAACCCAAACTAAAGATCAAAGTGCACTTAGCTCTTTTGGGTTGCTTCCAGTTCTGGTTTTGACACTGGTCCTCATTCCAGTGACCTTGTTCACTTCTTGAGCTTGATCTTGAGCCTTATGACTTACACCACATAATTGTAGATGTTACTTCATTGGTTGTAAGTCATGTCCTTATGTAGTGTTCCTTGATACACCATAACTCTTCTTAACTCGATCAACCTTAACTTTGCAAGTCTTCTTCTTCACCCCTGGATTTTGGGTTGCTGGTCTCCTTGACCTTCTCCAGTGCCCTCGGTTCCTCGAAGCTCTTCTTGCCTCCATCCTTGGCTTGATCGGTTGTCTCTGAGTTACGCATATCGAGTCTCACTTAAGCAATGTCCATCTTACTTGTGATGTCCATTATCTATAGATAATCCATTCTTTGGACCATCACACTTGTTCACTTGTGTTGAACCCTGTTAGCTTTGCATTAAGCACCTGTTCAACACTTAGCACACTTGTTAGTCCTTTAATTAGGTTGTCATCTAAACACCAAAACCCACAAGAGAGCTTTCAATAGTACAAATCTCTTGAGAATATCTGGATTACTAGAATTTGGTTGAAACCAAACGCTGCCATAGATAGTCTCTGCAGTTGTAATACAGGCCGCTATCATATGACAAGCAAAAGTATCCTCTCCACAGTTGCAATACAGGCAGCTATCATAGATGACAAGCCAAAGTATCCTACAGAGCACAACATCACGTTGTATTAGCATGCGTATTTGAAAGTCGCCTAGAGGGGGGTGAATAGGGCGAAACTGAAATCCTCAAAAATAATCACAACTACAAGTCGGGTTAGCGTTAGAAATATAATAGAGTCCGCGAGAGAGGGCGCAAAACAAATCGCAAGCGAATAATGAAGTGAGACACGCGGATTTGTTTTACCGAGGTTCGGTTCTCTCAAACCTACTCCCCGTTGAGGAGGCCACAAAGGCCGGGTCTCTTTCAACCCTTACCCTCTCTCAAACGGTCCCTCGGACCGAGTGAGCTTTCTCTTCTCAATCACTTGGAACACAAAGTTCCCGCAAGGACCACCACACGATTGGTGTCTCTTGCCTCAATTACAAGTGAGTGTTTGATCACAAGAAAGAATCAAGAAAGAAGAAAGCAATCCAAGCGCAAGAGCTCAAAAGAACACAAGCAAATCACTCTCTGTAATCACTAGGGCGTTGTGTGGAATTTGGAGAGGATTTGATCTCTTTGGTGTGTCTAGAATTGAATGCTAGAGCTCTTGTAAGTAGTTGGGAAGTGGAAAACTTGGATGACTTGAATGTGGGGTGGTTGGGGTTATTTATAGCCCCAACCACCAAACTAGCCGTTTGGTGAGGCTGTCTGTTCGATGGCGCACCGGACAGTCCGGTGCACACCGGACATGTCCGGTGCGACAGCCACGTCACCAAAGCCGTTGGGATTCGATCGTTGGAGCTCTGTCTCTGGGCCTGCCTTGATGTCCGGTGGCGCACCGGACATGAACTGTAGAGTGTCCGGTGCGCCAGCATGGGCGTGCCTGACCTCTGCGCGCGCAGCGCGCGCATTTAATGCGTCGCAGGTAGCCGTTGGCGCCGAAATAGCCGTTGCCCCGCTGTTACACCGGACAGTCCGGTGTACACCAGACAGTCCGGTGAATTATAGCGGAGCAGCTTCAATGAATTCCCGAGGCTGACGAGTTCCGGAGGCCGCTCTTCCTTGGAGCACCGGACATGTCCGGTGTACACCGGACAGTCCGGTGAATTATAGCGGAGTTGCCTCTGGAAATTCCCGAAGGTGATGAGTTCGAAGTTTGAGTCCTCTGGTGCACCGGACATGTCCGGTGACACACCGGACAGTCCGGTGCGCCAGACGAGAGGTGCCTTCGGTTGTCCCTTGCTCCTTTGTTTGAACCCAATACTTGGTCTTTTTATTGGCTAAGTGTGAACCTTTTGCACCTGTATAACTTATACACTAGAGCAAACTAGTTAGTCCAATATTTGTGTTGGGCAATTCAACCACCAAAATTAATTAGGGTCTAGGTGTAAGCCTAATTCCCTTTCAATCTCCCCCTTTTTGGTGATTGATGCCAACACAAACCAAAGCAAAATATAAATGAACTAGTTTGCATAATGTAAGTGCAAAGGTTGCTTGGAATTGAGCCAATATGAATACTTACATGACGTGCATGGATTGTTTCTTTGTTTTTAACATATTGGACCACATTTGCACCACATGTTTTGTTTTTGCAAATTCTTTTGTAAATTCTTTTCAAAGTCCTTTTGCAAGATAGTCAAAGGTAAATGAATAAGATTTTTGCAAAGCATTTTCAAGTTTTGAAATTTTCTTCCTTTGTTCCAAATGCTTTTCCTTTGACTAAACAAAACTCCCCTCAAATAAATTCTCCTCTTAGTGTTCAAGAGGGTTTTAAGATATCAAGTTTTGAAAATACTACTTGCTCCCCCTTTAGAACATAAAGAGATACCAATTTTGAAATTTTCCATCCAATTGAAAACCTCCAATTTTTTTTAAAATTAGGTGGTGGTGCGGTCCTTTTGCTTTGGGCTCATACTTTCTCCCCCTTTGGCATGAATCGCCAAAAACGGAATCATTAGAGCCCATCGAAGTACTTTCTCCTCCTTTGGTCATAAAATAAATGAGTGAAGATTATACCAAAGTTGGAGAGTGATGCGGAGCGACGGCGAAGGATGAGTAGTAGAGTGGAGTGGAAGCCTTTGTCTTCGCCGAAGACTCCAATTCCCTTTCAATATATCTATGACTTGGTTTGAAATACACTTGAAAACACATTAGTCATAGCATATAAAAGAGACATGATCAAAGGTATACTTGTGTGCTATGTGTGCAAATTAGCAAAAGAAATTCCTAGAATCAAGAATATTAAGCTCATGCCTAAGTCTGGTAAAAGATTGTTCATCAAGTGGCTTGGTAAAAATATCGGCTAATTGATCTTTAGTGTTGATGTATGAAATCTTGATATCCTCCTTTTGTTGGTGATCCCTAAGAAAATGATACCGAATGGCTATGTGTTTAGTGCGGCTATGCTCAACGGGATTATCCGCCATGCGGATTGCACTCTCAATATCACATAGAAGAGGAACTTTGGTTAGTTTGTAACCGTAGTCCCGTAGGGTTTGCCTCATCCAAAGCAATTGCGCGCAACAATGGCCTGCGGCAATATACTCGGCTTCGGCGGTAGAAAGAGCAACCGAATTTTGCTTCTTTGAAGCCCAAGACACCAAGGATCTTCCCAAGAACTGGCAAGTCCCCGATGTGCTCCTCCTATTAATCTTACACCCCGCCCAATCGACATCCGAATAACCAATCAAATCAAATGTGGATCCCCGAGGGTACCAAAGCCCAAACTTAGGAGTATAAGCCAAATATCTCAAGATTCGTTTTACGGCCGTAAGGTGTGATTCCTTAGGGTCGGCTTGGAATCTTGCACACATGCAAACGGAAAGCATAATGTCCGGTCGAGATGCACATAAATAAAGCAATGAACCAATCATCGACCGGTATACCTTTTGATCGACGGATTTACCTCCCGTGTCGAGGTCGAGATGCCCATTGGTTCCCATGGGTGTCTTGATGGGCTTGGCATCCTTCATTCCAAACTTGGTTAGAATGTCTTGAGTGTACTTCGTTTGGCAAATGAAGGTGCCCTCTTGGAGTTGCTTCACTTGAAATCCTAAGAAATACTTCAACTCCCCCATCATAGACATCTCGAATTTTTGTGTCATGATCCTACTAAATTCTTCACATGTAGATTCATTAGTAGACCCAAATATAATATCATCAACATAAATTTGGCATACGAACAAATCATTGTCAAGAGTTTTAGTGAATAAAGTAGGATCGGCCTTGCCGACTTTGAAGCCATTTGCAATAAGGAAATCTCTAAGGCATTCATACCACGCTCTTGGGGCTTGCTTGAGCCCATAAAGCGCCTTAGAGAGCCTATAAACATGGTTAGGGTACTCACTATCTTCAAAGCCGGGAGGTTGCTCAACATAGACCTCCTCCTTGATCGGTCCGTTGAGGAAAGCACTCTTCACGTCCATTTGGTAGAGCTTGAAGCCATGGTAAGTAGCATAGGCCAATAATATACGAATTGACTCAAGCCTAGCTACGGGTGCATAGGTTTCACCAAAATCCAAACCTTTGACTTGTGAATACCCCTTGGCCACGAGTCGAGCTTTGTTCCTTGTCACCACACCATGCTCGTCTTGCTTGTTGCGGAAGACCCACTTGGTTCCTACAACATTTTGATTAGGACGTGGAACTAAATGCCATACCTCGTTCCTCGTGAAGTTGTTGAGCTCCTCTTGCATCGCCATCACCCAATCCGAATCTTGTAGTGCTTCCTCTACCTTGTGTGGCTCAATAGAGGAAACAAAAGAGTAATGCTCACAAAAATGTGCAACACGAGATCGAGTGGTTACCCCCTTATGAATGTCGCCGAGGATGGTGTCGACGGGGTGATCTCGTTGGATTGCTTGGTGGACTCTTGGGTGTGGCGGCCTTGGTTGTTCATCCTCCTTGTCTACATCATTTGTGTCTCCCCCTTGATCATTGCCGTCGTCTTGAGGTGGCTCATCATTGTGTTCTTCATCTTTATCAACTTGAGCCTCGTCCTCATTTTGGGTTGGTGGAGATGCTTGCATAGAGGAGGATGACTGATCTTGTGCATGTGAAGGCTCTTCGGATTCCTTAGGACACACATCCCCAATGGACATGTTCCTTAGCGCGATGCATGGAGCCTGTTCTTCACCTATCTCATCAAGATCAACTTGCTCTACTTGAGAGCCGTTAGTCTCATCAAACACAACGTCACAAGAAACTTCAACAAGTCCTGAGGACTTGTTAAAGACTCTATATGCCCTTGTGTTTGAATCATATCCTAGTAAAAAGCCTTCTACAGTTTTAGGAGCAAATTTAGATTTTCTACCTCTCTTAACAAGAATAAAGCATTTGCTACCAAAAACTCTAAAATATGAAATGTTGGGCTTTTTACCGGTTAGGAGTTCATAGGATGTCTTCTTGAGGATCTGGTGTAGATATAACCGGTTGATGGCGTAGCAAGCGATGTTAACCGCCTCGGCCCAAAACCGATCAGGTGTCTTGTACTCATCAAGCATGGTTCTTGCCATGTCCAATAGAGTTCGATTCTTCCTCTCCACTACACCATTTTGTTGTGGAGTGTAGGGAGAGGAGAACTCATGCTTGATGCCCTCCTCCTCAAGGAAGCCTTCTATTTGTGAGTTCTTGAACTCCGTCCCGTTGTCGCTTCTTATTTTCTTGATCCTTAAGCCGAACTCATTTTGAGCCCGTCTTAAGAATCCCTTTAAGGTCTCTTGGGTATGAGATTTTTCCTGCAAAAAGAATACCCAAGTGAAGCGAGAATAATCATCCACAATAACTAGACAGTACTTACTCCCGCCGATGCTTATGTAGGCGATCGGGCCGAATAGGTCCATGTGTAGGAGCTCCAGTGGCCTGTCACTAGTCATGATGTTCTTGTGTGGATGATGAGTGCCAACTTGCTTCCCGGCTTGGCATGCGCTACAAATCCTGTCTTTCTCAAAATGAACATTTGTTAGTCCTAAAATGTGCTCTCCCTTTAGAAGCTTATGAAGATTCTTCATTCCAACATGGGCTAGTCGGCGGTGCCAGAGCCAACCCAAGTTAGTCTTAGCAACCAAGCAAGTGTCGAGTTCAGCTCTATCAAAGTCTACCAAGTATAGCTGACCCTCTAACACTCCCTTAAATGCTATTGAATCATCACTTCTTCTAAAGACAGTAACACCTACATCAGTAAATAGACAGTTGTAGCCCATTTGACATAATTGGGATACGGAAAGCAAATTGTAATCTAAAGAATCTACAAGAAAAACATTGGAAATAGTATGGTCAGGTGATATAGCAATTTTACCCAATCCTTTGACCAAACCTTGATTTCCATCCCCGAATGTGATAGCTCGTTGGGGATCTTGGTTTTTCTCATATGAGGAGAACATCTTCTTCTCCCCTGTCATGTGGTTTGTGCACCCGCTGTCGAGTATCCAACTTGAGCCCCCAGATGCATAAACCTACAAAACAATTTTAGTTCTTGACTTTAGGTACCCAAACGGTTTTGGGTCCTTTGGCATTAGAAACAAGAACTTTGGGTACCCAAACACAAGTCTTGGAGCCCTTGTGTTTGCCCCCAACAAACTTGGCAACTACCTTGCCGGATTTGTTAGTAAGCACATAAGATGCATCAAAAGTCTTAAATGGAATGTCATGCTCATTTGATGCATTAGGAGTTTTCCTTTTAGGCAACTTAGCACGGGTTGGTTTCCTAGACCTAGATGTCTCACCTTTATACATAAAAGCATGATTAGGGCCAGAGTGAGACTTCCTAGAATGAATTTTCCTAATTTTGCTCTCAGGATAACCGGCAGGGTATAAAATGTAACCCTCGTTATCTTGAGGCATGGGAGCCTTGCCCTTAACAAAGTTAGATAAATTCTTTGGAGGGGCATTAAGTTTGACATTGTCTCCCCTTTGGAAGCCAATGCCATCCTTGATGTCAGGGCGTCTCCCATTGTAGAGCATACTTCTAGCAAATTTAAACTTTTCATTTTCTAAGTTATGCTCGGCAATTTTAGCATCTAATATTGCTATATGATCATTTTGTTGTTTAATTAAAGCCATGTGATCATGAATAGCATTGATATCAACATCTCTACATCTAGTACAAATAGAAGTGTGCTCAACGGTAGATGTAGAGGGTTTGCAAGATTTTAATTCTACAACCTTAGCATGCAACATATCATTCTTAGTTCTAAGGTCGGAAATTGTAACATTGCAAACATCTAATTCTTTAGCCTTAGCAATTAATTTCTCATTCTCATTTCTAAGGCTAGCAATAGAAACATTCAACTCATCAATCCTAGCAAGTAAATCAACATTATCATTTTTAGGATTGGAAGTTGAATCAATACAAACATGAGAATCAACCTTAGCAATTAATTTAGTATTTTCATTCCTAAGGTTGTTAATGGTCTCATGGCAAGTGCTTAGCTCACTAGACAATTTTTCACATTTTTCTACCTCTAGAGCATAAGCATTTTTAACCTTAACATGCTTTTTGTTTTCCTTAATAAGGAAGTCCTCTTGTGAGTCCAAGAGATCATCCTTCTCATGAATAGCACTAATCAATTCATTTAATTTTTCCTTTTGTTGCATGTTAAGATCGGCAAAAAGGGTACGCAAATTATTCTCCTCATCACTAGCATTATCATCACTAGAGGATTCATATTTAGTGGAGGATTTAGATTTAACCTTCTTCCTTTTGCCGTCCTTTGCCATGAGGCACTTGTGGCCGACGTTGGGGAAGAGAAGTCCCTTGGTGACGGCGATGTTGGCGGCATCCTCGTCGTCGTCGGAGGAGTCGGTGGAGCTCTCGTCGGAGTTCCACTCGCGGCACACGTGGGCATCGCCGCCCTTCTTCTTGTGGTACCTCTTCTTTTCTCTCCTCTTGCCCTTCTTGTCGTTATCCCTGTCACTGTCACTTGATAATGGACATTTAGCAATAAAGTGACCGGGCTTACCACACTTGTAGCAAACCTTCTTGGAACAGGATTTGTAATCCTTCCCCTTCCGTTGCTTGAGGATTTGCTGAAAGCTTTTGATGATTAAGGCCATCTCCTCATTGTCGAGCTTGGAAGCGTCAATTGGTTGTCTATTCGGTGTAGACTCCTCCTTCTTCTCCTCCGTCGCCTTAAATGCCACCGGTTGGGCCTCAGACGTGGAGGGCTCATCAAGCTCGTTGATCTTCTTTGAGCCTTTAATCATACATTCAAAGCTCACAAAATTCCCGATTACTTCCTTGGGAGTCATTAGTGTGTATCTAGGATTACCACGAATTAATTGAACTTGAGTGGGGTTAAGGAAAATAAGTGATCTCAAAATAACCTTAACCACCTCGTGGTCATCCCACTTCTTGCTCCCGAGGTTGCGCACTTGGTTCACCAAGGTTTTGAGCCGGTTGTACATATCTTGTGGCTCCTCCCCTTGGCAAAGACGGAAGCGACCGAGCTCCCCCTCGATCGTTTCCCGCTTGGTGATCTTGGTGAGTTCATCACCTTCGTGCGCGGTCTTGAGTAGGTCCCAAATCTCCTTTGCATTCTTCAACCCTTGCACCTTGTTGTATTCCTCCTTGCTTAGAGAGGCGAGGAGTATGGTTGTAGCTTGCGAGTTGAAGTGCTCGATTTGGGCCACTTCGTCCGTATCATAGTCTTCATCCCCTACGGATGGTACCTGTGCTCCAAACTCAACAACATTCCATATACTTTTGTGGAGTGAGGTTAGATGAAATTTCATTAAATCACTCCACCTAGCATAATCTTCGCCATCAAAAGTTGGCGGTTTGCCTAATGGAACGGAAAGTAATGGAGTATGTCTAGGTGTACGAGGATAGTGTAAGGGAATCTTACTAAACTTCTTGCGCTCTTGGCGCTTAGAAGTTACGGACGACACATCGGAGTCGGAGGTTGATGTTGATAAAGTGTCGGTCTCATAGTAGACCACCTTCCTCATCCTCTTGTGCTTGTCGCCTTTCCGATGCGACTTGTGGGAAGAAGATTTTTCCTTCTTCTCTTTGTGGTGTGAGGAAGAAGATCTTTTCTCCTTCCGTTTGGAGGAGTCCTTCTTCTTCTCCTTCCTCTTGGTGCGAGACTCTTCCGATGAAGTGCTCCCTTGGCTCGTAGTGGGCTTATCGCCGGTCTCCATCTCCCTCTTGGTGTGATCTCCCGACATCACTTCGAGCGGTTAGGATCTAATGAAGCACCGGTCTTTGATACCAATTGAAAGTCGCCTAGAGGGGGGGTGAATAGGGCGAAACTGAAATTCTCAAAAATAATCACAACTACAAGCCGGGTTAGCGTTAGAAATATAATAGAGTCCGCGAGAGAGGGCGCAAAACAAATCGCAAGCGAATAATGAAGTGAGACACGCGGATTTGTTTTACCGAGGTTCGGTTCTCTCAAACCTACTCCCCGTTGAGGAGGCCACAAAGGCCGGGTCTCTTTCAACCCTTACCCTCTCTCAAACGGTCCCTCGGACCGAGTGAGCTTTCTCTTCTCAATCACTTGGAACACAAAGTTCCCGCAAGGACCACCACACGATTGGTGTCTCTTGCCTCAATTACAAGTGAGTGTTTGATCACAAGAAAGAATCAAGAAAGAAGAAAGCAATCCAAGCGCAAGAGCTCAAAAGAACACAAGCAAATCACTCTCTCTAATCACTAGGGCGTTGTGTGGAATTTGGAGAGGATTTGATCTCTTTGGTGTGTCTAGAATTGAATGCTAGAGCTCTTGTAAGTAGTTGGGAAGTGGAAAACTTGGATGACTTGAATGTGGGGTGGTTGGGGTTATTTATAGCCCCAACCACCAAACTAGCCGTTTGGTGAGGCTGTCTGTTCGATGGCGCATCAGACAGTCCGGTGCACACCGGACATGTCCGGTGCGACAGCCACGTCACCAAAGCCGTTAGGATTCGACCGTTGGAGCTCTGTCTCTGGGCCCGCCTTGATGTCCGGTGGCGCACCGGACATGAACTGTAGAGTGTCCGGTGCGCCAGCATGGGCGTGCCTGACCTCTGCGCGCGCAGCGCGCGCATTTAATGCGTCGCAGGTAGTCGTTGGCGCCGAAATAGCCGTTGCCCCGCTGTTACACCGGACAGTCCGGTGTACACCGGACAGTCTGGTGAATTATAGCGGAGCAGCTTCAATGAATTCCCGAGGCTGACGAGTTCTGGAGGCCGCTCTTCCTTGGAGCACCGGACATGTCCGGTGTACACCGGACAGTCCGGTGAATTATAGCGGAGTTGCCTCTGGAAATTCCCGATGGTGACGAGTTCGAAGTTTGAGTCCTCTGGTGCACCGGACATGTCCGGTGACACACCGAACAGTCCGGTGCGCCAGACGAGAGGTGCCTTCGGTTGTCCCTTGCTCCTTCGTTTGAACCCAATACTTGGTCTTTTTATTGGCTAAGTGTGAACCTTTTGCACCTGTATAACTTATACACTAGAGCAAACTAGTTAGTCCAATATTTGTGTTGGGCAATTCAACCACCAAAATTAATTAGGGTCTAGGTGTAAGCCTAATTCCCTTTCAGTATTGCTAACCGCAGAATTTACCTGTTTCAGTGAAAGGAGGCTGGCTAATCGTCGATGGAGAAAACAAGAGACCGATGTCCCTAATGGAGGAGCATATGTACCAAATGGCAACAACACGTGGAACGTATCGAATGTCTGGAGGACCAGTGCCTAGAGGCTCAAATCACCAACATAATCGATTGACGATGGTGGTTTCGCTGGATGCTGCTGGTTGGACAAATGGGCTGAAGTGGCAAATGAGTAACGACTGGGTATAAGAAAAAAAAACAAAAATGGTGGTCTGCCGGAAAGAGACCGGTGCCCCTAATGGAGGAGCATATGTACCAAATGGCAATAACACGTGGAATGTATCGAACATCCGGAGGACCAGTGCCTAGAGGCTCAAATCACCTACATAATTGATTGACGACGGTGGTTTCGCTGGACGCTGCTGGTTGGACAAATGGGTTGCAGTGGCAAACAAGTAACGACTGGGTACAAGCAAAAAACAAAATTGGTGGTCTGTCGAAAAGAGACAAGAGACCGGTGTCCCTAATGGAGGAGCATATGTACCAAATGGCAACAACACGTGGAATGTATCGAACGTCCGGAGGACTAGTGCCTAGAGACTCAAATCACCTACATAATCGATTGACGACGGTGGTTTCGCTGGACGCTGCTAGTTGGACAAATAGGCTACAGTGGCAAACGAGTAACGACTGGGTACAATAAAAAAATGGTGGTCTGCCGGAAAGAGACAAGATATCGGTGTCCCTAATGGAGGAGCATATGTACCAAATGGCAACAACACGTGGAATGTATCGAACGTCCGGAGGACCAGTGCCTAGAGGCTCAAATCACCTACATAATCGATCGACGATGGTGGTTTTGCCGGACGCTGCTGGTTGGACAAATGGGCTGTAGTGGCAAACGAGTAACGACTGGGTACAGGCAAAAAAACAAAAATGGTGGTCTGCCGGAAAGAGACAAGAGACCGGTGTCCCTAATGGAGGAGCATATGTACCAAATGGCAACAACACGTGGAATGTATCGAACGTCCGAAGGACCAGTGCCTAGAGGCTCAAATCACCTACATAATAGATTGACGACGATGGTTTCGCTGGACGTTGCTGGTTGGACAAATGGGCTGCAGTGGCAAACGAGTAATGACTGGGTACAAGCAAAAAAAAAACTAAAATGGTGGTCTGCCAGAAAGAGCACTTGGGCCATAGGTGGGCCTAGAGTGCGGTGGCCCATTATCCTTCCACTGTTGGAAGCGGACGGTATTCGCTGCCATGGATAGTCTCTGTAGTTGTAATACAGGCCGCTATCATATGACAAGCAAAAGTATCCTCTCCGCAGTTGCAATACAGGCAACTATCATAGATGACAAGCCAAAGTATCCTACAGAGCACAACATCACGTTGTATTAGCATGCATATTGCTAATCGCAGAATTTACCTGTTTTAGTGAAAGGAGGCTGGCTAATCGTCGATGGAGAAAACAAGAGACCGATGTCCCTAATGGAGGAGCATATGTACCAAATGGCAACAACACGTGGAACATATCGAATGTCTAGAGGACCAGTGCCTAGAGGCTCAAATCACCTACATAATCGATTGACGACGGTGGTTTCGATGGACGCTGCTGGTTGGACAAATGGGCTGAAGTGGCAAACGAGTAACGACTGGGTACAAGAAAAAAACAAAAATGGTGGTCTGCCGGAAAGAGACCGGTGTCCCTAATGGAGGAGCATATGTACCGAATGGCAACAACACGTGGAATGTATCGAACGTCCGGAGGACCAGTGCCTAGAGGCTCAAATCACCTACATAATCGATTGACGACGGTGGTTTCGCTGGACGCTGCTGGTTGGACAAATGGGCTGAAGTGGCAAACGAGTAACGACTGGGTATAAGAAAAAAAACAAAAATGATGGTCTGCCGGAAAGAGACCGGTGTCCCTAATGGAGGAGCATATGTACCAAATGGCAATAACACGTGGAATGTATCGAACGTCTGGAGGACCAGTGCCTAGAGGCTCAAATCACCTACATAATCGATTGACGATGGTGGTTTCGCTGGACACTGCTGGTTGGACAAATGGGTTGCAGTGGCAAACAAGTAACGACTTGGTACAAGCAAAAAACAAAATTGGTGGTCTGTCGGAAAGAGACAAGAGACCGGTGTCCCTAATGGAGGAGCATATGTACCAAATGGCAACAACACGTGGAATGTATCGAACATCCGGAGGACTAGTGCCTAGAGACTCAAATCACCTACATAATCAATTGACGACGGTGGTTTCGCTGGACGCTGCTGCTTGGACAAATGGGCTGCAGCGGCAAACGAGTAACGACTGGGTACGAGAAAAAAATGGTGGTCTGCCGGAAAGAGACAAGATATCGGTGTCCCTAATGGAGGAGCATATGTACCAAATGGCAACAACACGTGGAATGTATCGAACGTCCGGAGGACCAGTGCCTAGAGGCTCAAATCACCTACATAATCGATTGACGATGGTGGTTTTGCCGGACGCTGCTGGTTGGACAAATGGGCTGCAGTGGCAAACGAGTAACGACTGGGTACAGGAAAAAAACAAAAATGGTGGTCTGCCGGAAAGAGACAAGAGACCGGTGTCCCTAATGGAGGAGCATATGTACCAAATGGCAACAACACGTGGAATGTATCGAACGTCCGGAGGACCAGTGCCTAGAGGCTCAAATCACCTACATAATCGATTGACGACGATGATTTCGTTGGACGCTGCTGGTTGGACAAATGGGCTGCAGTGGCAAACGAGTAACGACTGGGTACAAGAAAAAAAAAACTAAAATGGTGGTCTGCTAGAAAGAGCGCTTGGGCCTTAGGTGGGCCTAGAGTGCGGTGGCCTGTTATCCTTCCACTATTGGAAGTGGACGGTATTCGCTGCTCTGTGAAACCAGCCTCACGCATTGCCCGTCGCTCTAGAGGCTGGGACGCCATGGCCTTCACCAAAGCGGCCACAAGCCAAACTACCAACTTGGAACGGGCAGGCCGTAGATTGCAGACCTAGGCCCAGGTCCGAGCGCTACAATTGGCATCCGCACCACCTTGTTGCCCCCGCTCGGGTTACAAGCAGTCGCTACCTGCTCGGCGATTGCAGCACAGATGACGAGAATTTTACGCTGGTGTCGTCTCCTTTTAGCAGGCGGTGTGGTGCTAAACAACACAAATGTCAAGCAGTGCAGAGCTTGTTATTGATATGTGGGCCGGAGAGAGTGGGTCCTTCCATTTTAATCCTGTGTTGGGTGACAGCGTGAACCGCTAAAAGTGGCAGCACACAACAGCGAAAGAGCCGGTACATCCTAATTTGACTCTCCGAAAATTCAATTCACTCTATAAGCGAATTTATCATGATTTAACGGTTTTTGTGCTTATAGTGATAAACGATACATTTATCGCTAGTGAGACGTCTATAATAACTTTATTAGTTCCATCTTAAAAAGTTATCGACCTAGTTTTCAAAGATGTTGACTCTGCATGTACATGTCCATAGAAGTTTATATAGGTGAGTATGCGTGCGTTGAAGCGTCTAAGAATAAGCATTTAACTGGAATAACTCCTAACATCCAAAGGGGTCAAGGCTGCCTTGCCTACAAGCCTGTGCCTGGTTCGAGGTCACCTGACATCCAAATGCGTATTGCTAATCGCAGAATTTTGAGCCCGAAGAAGTGCTTTGAAATCTGACAAGCAAAAATCTTGTCAGCTCGACCCTTGCATCGGCCACATAACAGCACCAACATGAGTAAAATGCAGTAGCACAGGTGGCGGCCAAGGGTGCTTGAAAAAGCATATCATTAGAGTAATCTCCATCGCTGGAACCAAGCAGCTGGTGCTTCTCTTTCAAAGGCCAGATACTGCTCAACAGGAGGAAACATCTAGGGGAACCTGCATCGATCTAAGATGCCACCCCAAATAACAGGGACACCCGAAAGCAGCATGTCGGCCAAGTGTTCAAAGATTAACAAAAGGATCACCGTAGAGCAAATAGGTCTCATCTCTGCTAAAAGCTCCCAACAACTGATGCCAAACTCATGAAACAGAGATGTTTAGTTTCTAGATACTAATTTTTAGTCCTCTATTTTATTCTATTTTAGCCTATAAATTGTTAAATACTGAAAAAAACGTAATAAAATGGAGAGACTAAAAATTAGTTCACAGAAAAAACAAACACCCCTTGGAATAAAACTATATGAGCTCACCACGCTTCAGGTGTGTAGAGTTTGGTGGGATCACCAATGCGGGTAACTGCCAAATGATCTCGATCTAGGCACATGCTATGTTTGGTTCCAACGGATTTTCGGACATGTGAGATGGTGCAGAGGTGGCACTATCCAAAGCAAAAATCCCATAATCTCTTTCATCCTTTGATAATATGAGATATTGGAGAGTTGGCACATTATCCAATGCAAAAATGACTATAGATTCAAACGCTAAGGATAGTACAAATCTCTTGAGAATATCTAGATTACTAGAATTTGGGTGAAACCAAACGCTGCCATAGATAGTCTCTGCAGTTGTAATACAGGCCGCTATCATATGACAAGCAAAAGTATCCTCTCTGCAGTTGCAATATAGGCAGCTATCATAGATGACAAGCCAAAGTATCCTGCAGAGCACAACATCACGTTGTATTAGCATGTGTATTGCTAATCACAGAATTTACCTGTTTCAGTGAAAGGAGGCTGGCTAATCGTCGATGGAGAAAACAAGAGACCGATGTCTCTAATGGAGGAGCATATGTACCAAATGGCAACAACACGTGGAATGTGTCGAACGTCTGGAGGACCAGTGCCTAGAGGCTCAAATCACCTACATAATCGATTGACGACGGTGGTTTCGCTGGACGCTGCTGGTTGGACAAATGGGCTGAAGTGGCAAACGAGTAACGACTGGGTACAAGAAAAAAACAAAAATGGTGGTCTGCCGGAAAGAGACCGGTGTCCCTAATGGAGGAGCATATGTACCGAATGGCAACAACACGTGGAATGTATCGAACGTCCGGAGGACCAGTGCCTAGAGGCTCAAATCACCTACATAATCGATTGACGACGGTGGTTTCGCTGGACGCTGCTGGTTGGACAAATGGGATGCAGTGGCAAACGAGTAACAACTGGGTACAAGCAAAAAAACGAAATTGGTGGTCTGCCGGAAAGAGACAAGAGACCGGTGTCCCTAATGGAGGAGCATATGTACCAAATGGTAACAACACGTGGAATGTATCGAACGTCCGGAGGACTAGTGCCTAGAGACTCAAATCACCTACATAATCGATTGACGACGGTGGTTTCGCTGGACGCTACTGGTTGGACAAATGGGCTGCAATGGCAAACGAGTAACGACTGGGTACAAGAAAAAAATGGTGGTCTGTCGGAATGAGACAAGATACTGGTGTCCCTAATGGAGGAGCATATGTACCAAATGGCAACAACACGTGGAATGTATCGAACGTCCGGAGGACCAGTGCCTAGAGGCTCAAATCACCTACATAATCGATTGACGACGGTGGTTTCGCCGGACGCTGCTGGTTGGTCAAATGGGCTGCAATGGCAAACGAGTAACGACTGGGTACAGGCAAAAAAAAACAAAAATGGTGGTCTGCCGGAAAGAGACAAGAGACCGGTGTCCCTAATGAAGGAGCATATGTACCAAATGGCAACAACATGTGGAATTTATCGAACGTCCGGATGACTAGTGCCTAGAGGCTCAAATCACCTACATAATCGATTGATGACGATGGTTTCGCTGGACGCTGCTGGTTGGACAAATGGGCTGCAGTGGCAAACGAGTAACGACTGGGTACAAGAAAAAAAACTAAAATGGTGGTCTGCCAGAAAGAGCGCTTGGGCCTTAGGTGGGCCTAGAGTGCGGTGGCCCGTTATCCTTCCACTGTTGGAAGCGGACGGTATTCGCTGCTCTGTGAAACCAGCCTCACGCATGGCCCATCGCTCTAGAGGCTGGGACGCCATGGCCTTCGCCAAAGCGGCCACAAGCCAAACTACCAACTTGGAACGGGCAGGCCACAGATTGCAGACCTAGGCCCAGGTTCGAGCGCTACAATTGGCATCCGCACCACCTTGTTGCCACCGCTCGGGTTACAAGCAGTCGCTACCTGCTCGGCGATTGCAGCACAGAGGACAAGACTTTTAAGCCGGTGTTGTCTCCTGTTAGCAGGTGGTGTGGTGCTAAACAACACAAATGTCATGCAGGGCAGAGCTTGTTGTTGATATGTGGGCCGGAGAGAGTGGGTCCTTTCATTTTAATCCTGTGTTGTGTGACAGCGTGAACCGCTAAAAGTGGCAGCACACAACAGCGAAAGAGCCGGTGCATCCTAATTTGACTCTCCGAAAATTCAATTCACTCTATAAACGAATTTATCATGATTTAACGGTTTTTATGCTTAGAGTGATAAACGATACTTTTATCGACAGTGAGACGTCTATAATAACTTTATTAATTCGATCTTAAAAAGTTATCAACCTAGTTTTCAAAGATGTTGACTCTGCATGTGCATGTTCATAGAAGTTTATACAAGTGAGTATGCGTGCGTTGAAACATCTGAGAATAAGCATTTAACTGGAATAACTCCTAACATCCAAAGGGGTCAAGGCTGCCTTGCCTACAAGCCTGTGCCTGGTTCGAGGTCACTTGACATCCAAATGCGTATTGCTAATCGCAGAATTTTGAGCCCGAAGAAGTGCTTCGAAATCTGACAAGCAAAAATCCTTGCATAGAAATCCCAGATTGCATAGTTCATCAGCTCGTGGCTCTAGCTAAGCAGAAATCGCGGCGCCTGAGCGATAGATTTATTTGTTACTTGGTGATGCAGAACCTTTCAGAGGCCAGCTTTGTAATAGTAAAATTTCCATGCAATCTCTTTTTATTGTTCCAAAATAATTATTCAGGATCTATTAAACATATAATTAGGTGTGTTACTCCTGCTCTGATCGAAAGCAAGGAGCGAGCATATGGTGTCAGGCTGTCAGCCAAAGTATTTAGTATGCAAAGTGTTCTTGCACATTTGCAGAGTAAAGAGATCAGGAAGTGACACGTTTCACGAAAATAGAAGAATGACATGTACATATCCAACAATTCAATCCTACTACAGAGTACACATCTACTATTGGTTTAAATTTAGACACTATTCTTTCTGAATATCCACGCAACAAGTACGAGGCTTTCCATTATTTATAAATTCTGACTACCTCTGGAACATTATAAGCAGTGTGCCGCCCTCCATTTCATCTTCCTACCTGAACTGATGTCTTTGTGTTTTTCCTATTCATGGTGCATCGTCATCATGCGGCTCGGGCTCAGGCTCAGGCTCAAGCTCAGGTTCAACCACAGGTTCACTAACTTCTTCCTTCATTTCAGGTGAAATGCTGCCATAAACCACTTCGACGGGCGCTGCTCTTCTTATGGTTCCTACCTTCGCATACTTGGTGGCGAACTTGTACTCCCAGTCATTCAAGGCACCGAGCTCCATTGGCGTTAGACCAGATATATCACCATTCAGATCCTGTGATTCAAACGACATCTTAGCCAATGCCCTACTGGCATCTTTACCAGCAAACAGAGCATAAGCTGCGCCAGGTCCATAGAACATCCTGCACAGGGAAAGCCGATTAAAAAATGGAAAAGAATAGCATGCCATAAGTGCTAACCACAATATTCTATGCATGGTAAATTGCCACTGGCATCATCAAGACAAATATTTTGACAGGCCCATGGCATTTGAACTGCAAATGGTTCATGATCTAGTTATTTTCATCGGAGGAAACAAAAGCCTTGTTTAAAACAAATTTATGCCTCAAACTAGATTTGTTCACAATGCAACTATGTCTAAATGGAATTGTTGCTCTCCAAAAGCTTTCAATAGCACCACATGGAAGTCATTATTCCATCAAAATAGGAGATTCAGTTAGACGTCAACAAAATCTGAAACTGGTACATTTATCACTACAGCTTATAACTCATAGCACAACTAGATTTGTTCACACACAAAATAAAGATTTAGGGTTGGTGGTTGTTGAGCACATGTTCAGAAGAAATTAAGCACAATGTGCAGGAGTTTTCTAGCACATTCCTACATTTCTTAATTGTCGCACAAATCTTTCATCCATTTTCTTCTCAAAGGGTTCATGGTTGTACTATCCATGAGGGGAAATCAGAAACCTTCAGATTGTAGAGAAAACAAAATAAGGGCATGGCCGTGTTCTTGCGGATACAACCAAAAAAGCATGGGCAAGAGAAAGAATACGAAGAGACATAAGTATGCCCTTGGCTTATTGCTTATACTGCTTTGGCATATCATATGCTAGTCCTAAGTCAATCGATATTCGATACCAAGGAGTGTTAATACCATATATGTGCTGGTGAGGATAGGCAGCTAGACACTACGCTAAAATTTGTTCAATCACTAAATACCATGTTATACACTTAATAACTAAACGTACAGGCCAAGCATCAGAAGCTCCATCGCAAAGACAGCTGGGCACCCCTTTGACTGACAGGCAACTAGGCAAGCATACCCAAAATCCACTAGTCAGTCTCGATCCATCTGGTTGGTCACAACCTTCAATTCTTTGGCATCCCACATTCAGAACGGTTCGTTTAAGTAGCACAACAGAACTCCGCCTTGTTTTGGAGAGCATCGGTTGTACAAGTGAAGAGAAGAAGAAAAAGCTACTGGTTCACCACGACTGACTAGTGACTACTACAACAGAGCACAGCAGCTCTGCGAGTTGTGATTGGGACGAAATGGATGAATAATTAAAGGTTAGGACTGAAGCAATCAAGGATTCAAAGGAAGCAACCTGCTCTCTGAGACGTCATAGATCTGCCCCTTGATGGCCATCAGCAGCGGTTTCTCGGGGTCGGACCCGTCGTACTGCCGTAGTTCCTCCTCCGTTATCTCGCCCACCTGCACCGGCTCCGGGACTGGAGGCGGCGGGGCCGTCTGGGCCTCCAGCCGACGGGGCGGGGGATGGCGCGGCGCAAGGAGACTGGACCCGACCTTGTATATCGCCACCGCCGCCGCCACACCCGCGAGCACGGCCAGGGGAGGCGCGCTCTTCGCCGCCGACCACAGCTCCGCCACTGCGGCATCCACCAATAAAACAGGTCAGATTCCGACGCGAACTCTACACGAGAGGTTACGGATTCAGTGCGGGCGAGAGCTTACGCTTCGCAGGGACCTTGACCCCGCCCTGCCCGGCCCCGGCGCTACACCGCACGCGGCAGGACGTGACCCTGCCGCGGCGAACACCCTGAAGACATACGGCCGTACTCGCCCGCCGCCGGCTAGGCGGCGCCGAGACGGAGAGCGATGGTGCGGCGCGGACAGAGGAGCAAGAAGCCATTCAGAACACTTGCTGGATGCAGTGGGGTGGAGGATGTCTCCTTCACCCTAATAACTAATTCGATACAAACGGAAGAAAATACATAAATCTTGCTCACACACTTTGTGCCAGACTGCCAGTTAAACAACTTTGATTGGAATTACTTGGGGTGTGCCAGTCCCGGGCAACAGTGCTGCAGCCTGCAGTGCAAGAAACTTCAAGGCCCTTTAACGTAGGATTTTCCCCCCTTTTTCCTCGTTTTTTAAATGAACTGATTCAAATGCTATGCATAGATGCTGGTGAGGGTGGTACACTATGTTTTGATGTGTGTGGTTGTTCAAATTTATTTTGAATTCAAAATCTTTTGAATTTGGTTTGGAAATAGAAAATGGAAGAGAGAGAAAGGGAAAACCTCGTCTTGTGCAGTCGACCTGCTTCGGCCGTGCCCTAGCCCGCTTCCCTCGTTGGCCCAGTATTGCGAGCTCCACTGGCCTGCTGCGGCCCAGGGCCCTGCACGTGTGCCCTGGCCCAGCATCTGCCGCAATCCAGCCGTGTCATCGGCCATCGCCCTCGCTCACTGCCGTAGCGGGCCCGTCGGTCAGGTCACCCTTTTGTGTCCCTTCCCCAAGTACAGGTGCAAAATCGGGAAAGCACATGTGCAAATCCTGTAGGAAACATGAGCTTTTTGGTTAGCAAACAGAATGAACATAGCTGTCGGCGTTTCGAGACCGGGGGTCCCTCAGGCCGACGAGTGAGTGTCGCCGCGTGCCCCAGCCCAGATGGGTCGAGCGCGGGGGCGAGCGCGAAGGGGGGAAAGGAGCGAGGCGGCCGGAGACCAGCGTGAGAGAGGTGAGAATCCCGCGGCCTTCGTGTTCGTCCCGCGCCCAGGTCGGGTGCGCTTGCAGTAGGGGGTTACAAGCGTCCACGCGGGAGAGGGAAGCGAGCGGCCCCAAGAGAGTGCCTGTCCCGTCCTCGTCCCCGCGCGGCCAACCTTCTCTAAGAGGGCCCTGGTCCTTCCTTTTATAGGCGTAAGGAGAGGATTCAGGTGTACAATGGGGGTGTAGCAGAGTGCTACGTGTCTAGCGGGGGAGAGCTAGCGCCCTAAGTACATGCCGATGTGGCAGCCGGAGAGATTTTGGCACCCAGCTGGTGTGATGTCGTGGCCGTCGGAGGAGCGACGGAGCCTGGCGGAGGGACAGCTGTCGGAGCGGTTGAGTCCTTGCTGACGTCCTCCTGCTTCCGTAAGAGAACTGAGAGCCGTCGTCGTCACAGAGCATGCGGGGCGCCATCATTGCCTATCTGGCGGAGCTAGCCAGATGGGACACCGGTCTTGTTCTCTGCGGCCCGAGTCAGCTCGGGGTAGGGTGATGATGGCGCTTCCTGTTGACGTGGCTGGCCTGCGCCCTAGGTTGGGCGACGTGGAGGCTCCTCCGAAGCCGAGGTCGAGTCTGTCTTCCATGGCCGAGGCCGAGTCCGAGCCCCTGGGTCGGGCGAGGCGGAGGTCGTTCGGCAGAGGCCAGGGCGGAGTCCGAGCCCTGGGGTCGGGCGAAGCGGAGTTCGTCGTCTTCTGGGGCTGAGCCCGAGTCCGAGCCCTGGGGTCGGGCGAAGCGGAGTTCGTCGTCTTCCGGGGCTGAGCCCGAGTCCGAGCCCTGGGGTCGGGCGAAGCGGAGTTCGTCGTCTTCCGGGACTTAGCCCGAGTCCGAGCCCTGGGTCGGGCGGAGCGGAGTTCGCCGTCTTCCAGGACTTAGCCCGAGTCCGAGCCCTGGGTCGGGCGGAGCTTCCTATGGTGCCTTTGGCAGGGCCTGACTGCCTGTCAGTCTCACTCTGTCAAGTGGCACTGCGGTCGGAGTGGCGCAGGCGGCGCTGTCCTTCTGTCAAGCCGGTCAGTGGAGCGGTGAAGTGACGGCGGTCACTTCGGCTCTGCCGGGGGACGCGCGTCAGGACAAAGGTGTCAGGTCACCTTTGCATTAAATGCTCCTGCGACTTGGTCGGTCGGTGCGGCGATTTAGTCAGGGTTGCTTCTTAGCGAAGGCAGGGCCTCGAGCGAGCCGGAAATATGTCCGCCGTTGGAGGGGGGCCTCGGGCGAGACGGAAATCCTCCGGGGTCGGCTGCCCTTGTCCGAGACTAGGCTCGGGCGAGGCGTGATCGAGTCGTTCGAATGGACTGATCCATGACTTAATCGCACCCATCAGGCCTTAGCAGCTTTATGCTGATGGGGGTTACCAGCTGAGAATTAGGAGTCTTGAGGGTACCCCTAATTATGGTCCCCGACAATAGCAATCCCATCTTCTCCGTTCTCTGCCAAAAGCTTTGTTGTTACCCTTTAAAACCGGTCTTTCCTCTGCTAAAGCTTTGTTGTTACCCTTTAAAACTGGTCTTTCTTAACAAGAACTTGTATCAGAGTTGGGAATTTCGGTACGAGCTCTATGTATAAAGAGAGAATGGTCCATCGTGTGTCATGGTAGCGCTGGACATTTGTCTTATTACACAACAGTAAAAAGGCATCAACCTAACCATAGAAATTCACAAGAGCTGACCTGGAAGAACACAGCTAGTGGAATACCTGAGGAAGATCCCTATCAATTTTCAAAACGGTTGCAGCTGTTTTCAAAACGATGACAGGACTCCACAAGCACAATTGGACTTTTCCCGTGCCATTCAACCCCGCAGAACACATGATTCTGGTTCAATGCCACGCACGTTGACAGGAACCACACGACACTTTCATGGCATATCCCCACGCGCGCGAAACATTACAAGGAACATAAAGGTAAAGACTACGTATGGTAATCTTAGGGTACTACTGCAAAGAAAATTACTCATTTTAAAAGAGCACCGATTATCCGATCGAACACACAAGGCCACAAGGGACTAATAACATCAATTATAGAGCACCAGCGCCTCAAGGGCCACGGCGCTGGCACAGATGGACGTATCCAATCACACGGGCCATTGCTGCTGATATACGACACGGGACACGAGAGGATAGCAGGGCCCTGACACGACCCGAATGGGACCATGTCGAATTATTGGCGCATGCACAGAAAAGCTCTAGTTTTCCTGGGCACCTTCATTAGCCGCGGCTTCCTTCTCAACCACCGCCCCGCTTGGCTTCTCTTCGGTTGTCGGTGCCTTCTCAGCCTCAGTGGTGCTCGCGGTGCTGCCGCCTTCCACAGGGACGCTCTTCTTGACCGTGCCGACCTTCACGTACTTGCTCATGAACTTGTACTCCCAGTCCTGCAGGGCGTCGAGCTCAAACGGGCCTAGGCCCGAGACGTCGCCGGTGAGGTCCTGTGGCTCGAACGACATCTTCGCTAGAGCTCTGCTGGCATCTTTGCCGGCGAACAGGGCGTAAGGTCCGCCAGGTCCATAGAACATTCTGCGTAGGGTCATTTTAACAAACTGTTACATGCACAGAACTCGATATGCAAAGTAAGAAAATGGCCGGGGGTGCTCGCCAAATCAGCACAACTGTCCTTGAATAATAAAATACTACATAAAGCATGCATAATATAAAAGTGACCCTTCCACCTTGCATGTGTCTCGCATGGACAGCCGCGCAATGTGCAAATATCGAAGGTAGAGATGTGCATGTAATAATATAACAGATCTAAGATGTTTTAGAAACACAGCAGCCACCAGCAACTGCATCTTGCATACCAAAGAGATAGCTAAGAGGTATCACATATCTTATTCCATTGCCAGACCTAATCACAAAAGTTCTAGAAAAAAAGAATAAAGCAACAGAAAAGAAAACCCATCAAAGCAGCTTTCACTAATTCTTCCTGGCAACCAGTGCACAAACAAAAGCATATGCAGAAGTAGCACTCGTCTCCAATGAATCAGAACACTTTACAAGCAAAAAGATCACAACCTTTTTTTTTGGTTTAGGAGACCTATCTATATTTACCACATCTCTTCACTAGCAAGTATGGGAACAGTGCAGTGTACAAATTACAGAAGCAACAACAAAACTCAGCTTATGCACAGACGAAAGGAACCAAGGGCCATGCTGAAATTCCCTGTGCATGTATGTCGTGTGGTGTGCATGAGATATTTGTGTACTTGTGCATTCTTTTATTTCCTTTTCTCTTTTTTTTTTCCTTTTTTTTTTTGGCATGAGTCATGTTTGTTCATAAAATCCCAAGGGTAAACCATGTTATTCTCATCAAAACCTCAGTATCGTGGGTTTGGATCTATTGTGTAGCCAAACAGTTCTATAGTAGATCCTACATCCATAGTGGCATTGATTCATGGTGAATTTGAGATCCAGATTCACTTTTTCGGTGGTGGAGCTCTGCCAAATAGACCCATACTCTTCATTATCAACTCTAATGTCACCATCTCAGCTGGCATACAGTCAATTGGTGCTAAAACGATTCTAAACAAATAGAAATTGGTTAGATATATTGCTTAATAGATCATCCAAACAACAAAAGGAAAATTCAGCGAAAGCAATCCCAACAAACATTAGGGAATCAATGTCAAGGCCCCAAAATTTTCTTGTGAACCTGCTTCCTGGGATTCACACCTTAAATTCACCAACCGCTAACCATAGTGGCAGCTCATACTGCTAACCATAGAGGTAGTTCATATTGCACAACTACTAATCAACCAAACCAAGTTGCTGTGACCAGTAAACTCAATAGATCATGAATTTATTACCTCAACGAGCTAAACTACAGACAGTTACAAATGCTGCAACCTGCAACACGTCCTGATAACAAACAACAAAGCAATTGATTGATAGTTTCCATATCTGCCAGTGCCACCCAGGCAACTGATGCCCCTAACACGCCAAGACATTAAACGAGAAATTCCACCAGATTCATAACCTCGTAAATTCAAGCAATATTATCTCCTGGATACTCCAATCATCAGAAAAAACAAATCTATAGTTACATCTGAAAACTTGGAGAAGTAGCTAGCTATCAGTGAACAACTCAATCATTACGCGCTAAAAAATCAGCAAGCAGCACTCGGTCAGGTCACCCAAATAGTACAGCAGAGCCGGACAATTATGCAACTCCATCAACAATCATACAGCAATAACAAGTAGGGACGACATTTCTTCTACATATAGGACATAATAATATATATTATATGGCTCGCGAATCGAGAACGATAGAATCGGGCCACCGAAACAAAATCTGATCACTAGGACAACCATCAATCCATGAAAACAGGTGGTAAGTTTGGTTTTGGTGCAAGGAACAGACCTGCTCTGGGTGACGTCGTAGATCTGGCCCTTGATGGCCATGAGGAGCGGCTTCTTAGGGTCGGAGCCGTCGTACTGGCGGAGGTCCTCCTCGGAGACCTCCCCCATCTGCACGGGAGGAGGGAGCGGCTCCGTCTCGGGCTCCTCCCGTGGGCGCGGCGGCGGCGGGGGCGGGGCCGCGAAGAGCCCCGACACAACGTGGTACAGAGCGGCCGCCACCGCCACAGCCGTGAAGAAGGCTGCCGGAGACAGGCCCGTGTACGCAACGATCGCCTGCTTCAGCGTCTCCCACAGCTCCACCACCGCCATCGCTGCCTTCCTCACTGGTGATCTGGCTCGCCGGCGAGCGGTGCGATGACGCTGCTCTATCCCTAGCCTCCACTCCCCCTCTGACTTCGGGGGAACAGGGTAGTCTGGTCTTTTCGGACAACTTGGAAAGTGAATAAGGAGGCGGAGAAAAATATCTGCAGCATTTTTATGAAGAGGGGTGATCTCGGACTAGAAATGAGAAAGGATCCGATCCCTGATTTTTCGTGGGAAAATCTTCCATTGAAAATTGTGAATGTAGAAGTTTCCTTAAAAAATTCTACGACGAGTAAATGGAGATGAAAACGGCAAAATAGTCCCTGTCCTCCTTCGTTTAAACTTGTATGTGACGATGTTTTCATATAATATTAATAATAAAAATAAATAATTATCTTATTAAGGGATCACTAATTATATAAATGCGTTTATTTTGATGTACACATAACGCTTTTTTACATCTAACAATATGTATAAATAAATGTTTTGTATTAATAACAACTGATGTACATTTTAATTATAATTTAAGCATGAACGGGGATTCTCATTAGATATTTATCCCCGCAAGGAACGAGTATGAGAAAGAAATGTCCTCGTAAGCGTTCGTGGGATCATCACGGTTAAACATTTTCGTCAAGATAGAGAGCTATTCCTGACGGAGAATTCTATGTTGTCATTCTATCTATTGTCATTCGATCTCGGACGCGACAGAACAAACACAACGTTTTCTCCCGCAGTTCATTGGCATCAGAATAATTCTCACCACCTAGTAGAAACAATTACTATATACTAGCAAAGTGTCAGTACATTATTACATTTTCATTTATGCTTAATACTTATTATAAAATACAAACATAAGCATATGTAAGTTTTGTTGGCTAGATTGGTATGAATTTGAGTTTGAAAACAACAACCATGATTTGAATATCCGTTTGCGTATAATTTTAGTTTTTACCATTTGAATAATCTTAATGTCGTTAAGGAAGTGAAAGAATTTTTTTCTAAACTTTGAAATGAAAGATTTGGAAGTGGTTGATGTTATTCTTAACATAAAGCTATTGAGAGGAGGAGGAAATAGTGGGGTTACTCTTGTGCAGTCCTATTATATGGAAAAGTTGTTAAGTCGCTTTAGACATAGAGATTGCACATATGCTCCAACACCTTATAACACAAGTGTGTTATTAAGAAAAAAATAACAGAATAACATGGGATCAATTGAGATACTCTCAAATTATTGGCTCTCTCATGTATTTGGCTAGTGCAACAAGGCCTAACATCTTGTTTGTTGTGAGCAAAGTTAGCCAATTTGTTTATAATCTAGAAGATGATCATTGGCATACCCTTGATGGGAGTTGTGCTATCTACAAGGAAACATGAGTTACAACGTCCACTATACCCGATACCCAAGGACAACTGGAGAATTATTGTGATGCAAATGGATATCTAATGATGATAAGCTTTACACCACAAGTGTATATGTGTTCTCATTTGGAGGTGGCACTATTTTATGGAAGTTTTGCAATCATATCATCTTAACAAGATCAACAATGAAAGTAGAACTCACAACATTAGATACCGTTGTAGTTGCATGCATATAAATTTAGGATAGCAAGAATGTGTGTTGAAAGGAAATGGATTAGGATACATAGAAAAAAAATCTGATTTAAATGCTTTATTTCGTCCATAAAATAGGATTTCTACAACAACCATGCAGCTAGGCTCGTTGGAACCAGTTTATGACATATACTGATACTAATTATGCTTCACCGTATAGATATTTATGCAATGTGGTACACAGCATAAAAAATCTATTTTTTGCTACATGCGCATAAATTTAGAATGGCAAGAATGCACGTTGAAATAAAATGAATTGGTATACGTGAGATTTATGGAATCGTGACAAATGACCTCATGTCTTAGAGCGATTACCTTTTTCTAAATTTCTATTTTGTTGCGTAAATGTATGTGTCGTAAATATCTCATACATATGGCATAAATGGTAGGAACCTAATACGCACTGGATTAAGTAACGAGATAATAAAAAATCATTTGTGTAAAATGTGAATAGAAATATCATAAACAGACAACAGATAGAAGCGGAGCCATAAACTAGAATATATGTCGTAAAAACCTATTGACGTTGGCATAAATATGTATACAAAATATCATAAAAATAGGGCCATTGCTTGCGTCTAGGGGAGCCGTCAATGCCATGCGCGCCTCTGGGATCCACTGTCACTCGCGGATGTTGTCGAACGCGAAGCGGAGCAACACGTCCCTGCAGGTCCACCACCGCCGCGCCCCCTAGCCCTCGCTCACTCAGCGCATTTGTCGGGTGCCGTAATTAGGGGTACCCCCAACACTCCTAAACACGGCTGGAAAACGTCTTCAGAACAAACCGTAAAGATTGATAAGCACGGTTCAAGTCAAGGCCTCGTCTGCCAAGGGACGCGATCTCGTCTCGCCCGAGCCCGGCCTCGGGCGGGAACAGTAGTCCCGGACGGATTCACGCGTCGCCCGAGGGCCCCCTCTGGCAGCGGACGCACCACCGGCTCGTCCGTGGCTAAGCTCGGGCAAACTTTGTCGTATAGCAACCTCGGCCAAATCGCCTTGCCGCCGACCGTATCGCATGCGCATTTAATGTGGGGATCGCCTGACACCTTATCCTGACACGTGCGCCTCAGTCGGCAAGGTCGAAATGACCGCAGTCACTTCACCCTTTCACTGACCGTTCTGACAGGAAAACAGCACTGTTCGCCCCGTTCCGGCTACTGTGCCAACCACTAGGGTAAGACTAACAACAGTAAGTCACGGCCTCTCCCGAGTTCAGCCTCGGGCGTAACAGGGAGCTCTGCCTCGCCCGACCCCAGGTCTCGACCTCAGCCTCGGCCTCGGGAGGAGGTCTCCGCCTCGCCCGACCCTAGGTCTCGATCGACGCCTCCGCCTTGGGAAGAGGTCTCCGCCTCACCCGACCTCGGCATCGGCCTTGGGAGGAGTCACCGCCTCGCCCGACCTTGGCCTCGGACCGACTACGCTACAGGGGATACATCATTACCCTACCTCTAGCTAGCCGCCTCAGGCTATGAAGGAACAAGACCGGAGTCACATCTAGAATACTCCGGCAACAGGTAATGATGGTTCCCCGCATGCGTCCATGACGTCAATAGTCCACAAGCTCTCTACGAAAGCAAAGAAACGTCAGTAGGACCCAGGGCCGCCCCGCCAGCTACGCTTCATACAGGGCTCAAGCACCTCTTCGCCGGACACGTTAGCACATTGCTACACCCCCATATGTACAGCTGGACCATCTCCTTGTGTCTATAAAAGGGGATGCCCAGGGCCTTCAAAGAAGAGGAAGGGGGCAACACGGGCAGCAAGAGCAACGGAGACGGACTCACCCAAACATCGAGCTCCACTCCGCAACACTAGACTCCCCAGGAGGCCTAGGGCCCGTTTTCTCTCTTGCGAAGCTTGTAACCCCTACTGCAAGCACCCCCGGTGCAAGATAATATAAGCCTCATCCCCCCTTTTGTTCCATCTTGCATCAACCCATCTGGACTGGGGCACGTGGCATAAAATTCACTAGTCGGTCCAGTTGAGGGTCCCCCGGGTCTGAAACACCGACAGTTGGCGCGCCAGGTAGGGGCTCGCTGCATGTTGACAATACTTTCCCATTGAGTTCCAGATGGACAATCTTCAGCAGCCTCTTCAGCCCGGGACGGTGCTCCGTTTCGGAAGTCTCGAGTTCATGTCCCCCGACGGCGGCTACAACATGGTACTGCTCCCTCCGCAGCGAGACAACAACGACGGTCAACGGCTCGCCCGGCAGAGGCGAACTCGGCGATGGCATCTCCCCGTGGCGGAAGAACACTTGGGTCAACCCTGCCACCCTCCTCGCTGGAGGAGATGAAGACGGGGCAAACATGGCCAGGCGGGAGGCAGCACCTCGACTGCTGTCGGACCAGAGCGAGTCGACGACGCCGACACCTCTGCGGGGGACATGTCGGGTGTTATCCTCGCACCTGAGACAACGACGGATGTCGCTTCCCAGCAAAACGCCAGCCCCAAGCGGACTGATGACGTCGGCACCCTTGCGAGGGACTTGTCGGGCATTAGTCTTGCACCTAAGATAACGACACATTCCACCTCTGATGCAACTTCACCGCTGTCTACCAACCAATAGGTACCTTCAGTTTTCCCTCCCGTTCCCTTTAGATTCAGCTTCGACCCACCAAGTGACCCCGCTTCGGTGAGCGCTTTCGTGAGGGCATATCCTGACCTTCCGGGGTACCATATGTGGTCAACTTGGGACCGACTGACGGCCGTCTCAACCTCTGGACCCGCGGGTTCCGAGGAAGAGGATGACCCCGACGTCAGTTGGGATTTCTTCGGACTCCGTGATCCCAGTGCCATGCGTGACTTCATGTCCGCATGTGACCACTGCCTCTCCGGCTGCTCTGATGATGGTCACAGCCTTGACGACGAGGGTTGCGATCCAACTCGCGAGTGCTTCCACATCGATCAGGAAGATCACGACGGAGACCACCACCCCGGCATGCCAGGAGGCGACGGCGCCCTTGCACCTGCATCTCGCGTTGAGATCCCACGGGAGCTAGTTGTGGCCCAGGTCCCATGGGCCACGGGGGACCAGGGCTCACGGCTCGAGCAACTCCGCGAGATGTAGGCCAAACTCTACGAAGAAATGGGGCGACTTGTGCAGCTCCAACAAAACCTCGAGCAAGAATGGGCAGGCCGAGCGCTCGCCGAAGGAGCACGTCATCGGGCCCGGGACGTCCAGCGCCGCATTATTAACGATGCCAGGGCGATGCCGCCCCCGGCCTTCAACGGGGCCAGCCAGAACCTAGCTGCAGCAGCAATGTTGCTTCGGACGATGCCGGAGCCACCCACCACCGAGGGGCGGCGTATCCAGGGTGAACTCAAGGACCTTCTGGAAAATGCCGCAGCCCGACGAGCCGAGAGTTCTGCCTCCCAAAGGCGAGGGTGCCCCTCGAAGCATCACGCAGCGTCCTCCCGACACATGCGCGAGGTCTTGATCCACACCGAGCTTACAAGAGACGAGACACCTACAGCTAGGGATCGCCTTGGCGACGATCAGCGCCGCCACGACCGTCGAGCCTGCCTCGAGGAAAAGGTGCACCGAGGCTACCACCCCAGGCGCGGGGGATGCTACGACAGTGAGGAGGATCGAAGCCCCTCACCCGAACCACCAGGCCCGCGGGTCTTCAGCCGAGCCATACGACGTGCGTCGTTCCCGGCTCGGTTCCGGGCCCCGACTACCATCACCAAGTACTCGTGGGAGACGAGGCCAGAGTTGTGGCTCACGGATTCTCAACTGGCGTGCCAGTTGGGAGGGACGGACGATGACAACCTAATCATCCGCAACCTCCCCCTTTTCCTCTCTGACGCTGCTCGGGCCTGGCTGGAGCATCTGCCCCCTGCGCAGATCTTTGGCTGGGACGACCTAGTCAAGGCCTTCGTTGGAAATTTCCAAGGTACGTACGTGCGCCCTGGGAACTCATGGGACCTTCGGAGCTGCCACCAGCATCCAAGGGAATCCCTGCGGGAGTACATCCGGCGGTTTTCAAAGCAGTGCACCGAGTTGCCTAACATCACCGACTCGAATGTCATCGGAGCATTCCTCGCCGGCACCACTTGCCGAGACCTGGTAAGCAAACTGGGGCGCAAGACACCCACCAAGGCAAGCGAATTGATGGACATAGCCACCAAGTTTGCCTCTGGTCAGGAGGCGGTCGAAGCCATCTTCCGGAAGGACAAGCAGCCTCAGGGAAGGCAGAAGGAAGACCACCTCGAGGCGTCTGTCCAGCATGGCACGAAGAAGAAGACCAGGAAGAAGGCGCAAGCGAAGCGCAACGCCGTCGACGCGGACCTCGTCACCGCTGCCGAGCACAGGAATCCTCAGAAGCCTCCCGGAGGGGCCAACGTGTTCGACAAGATGCTCAAGGAGTCGTGCCCCTATCACAGGGGTCCCGTCAAGCACACCCTTGAAGAGTGTGACATGCTCCGGCGTTACTTCAATAAGACTGGACCCTCAGCGGAGGACGGCAAGGACCACGACAACAACAAGAAAGGAGGTGACTGGGAAGAAGAGTTCCCAGAGGTCCACAACTGCTTCATGATCTACGGTGGGCAAGTGGTGAATGCCTCGGCTCGACACCGCAAGCAAGAACGCCGGGAGGTCTGCTCGGTGAAGGTAGCGACGCCAGTCTACCTAGACTGGTCCGACAAGCCCATCACCTTCGACCAAGGTGACCACCCCGACTACGTGCCGAGCCCAGGAAGGTACCCGCTCGTCGTCGACCCAATCATCGACAACGTTAGGCCCTCCAAGGTCCTCATGGACGGAGGCAACAGCCTCAACATCATCTATGCCGAGACCCTAGAGCTCTTGGGGGTTGATCGTTCCGAGATCCGGGCTGGTGCAGCACCCTTTCACGGGATTGCACCCGGAAAGTGTATCCTGCCCCTCGGACAGATTGACTTGCCCGTCTGCTTTGGAACTCCCTCCAACTTCTGAAAGGAAACCCTCACCTTCGAGGTAGTTGGGTTCCGAGGGACCTATCACGCGGTGCGGGGAAGACCGTGCTACGCCAAGTTCATGGCCATCTGAAAGGAAAATGTGCCCTTGGGCCATTTCTAAGTATTTTGGTGATTGAGTGCCAACACAAGTGCTTAAGTGAAAATATATGTCAAATGTTGGACAAAGTGCAAATCAAGAGTAAAGGTATGTTTCTAAGACTTAGTACATTATTTTGAAGACTAATGCTCTGTGTCTAAGTGCTGGAAACAGGAAAAATCAAATTGGAAAAGAGATGGCTTTATACAGCCAAAGTCTGCTCGGTCTGGGTGCACCGGACTGTCCGGTGGTGCATCGGACAGTGTCCGGTGTGCCAGGCTAGCTCTGGTGAACTTGCTGTTCTCGGGACTTCGACGGCGGTGTATGGCTATAAATCACCGGACTGTCCGGTGGTGCACCGGACTGTCCGGTGAGCCATTCACCAGCGAACTCGTCGCTCTCGGGAGATGATTAACGGTGTACGGCTATAATTCACCGGACTGTCCGGTGGTGCACCGGACTGTCCGGTGAGCCAACGGTCGGCCGGGCCAATGGTCGGCCGCGCGATCTACGCGGGACACGTGGCCAAGCCAACGGCTAGAAGGGGGCACCGGACTGTCCGGTGCACCAACGGCTCTGAATCTTCAACGGTCGGCTTCGCCAAATAAGGAAAGAAATCCGCACCGGACAGTGTCCGGTGGTGCACTGGACTGTCCGGTGCGCCAGGCGACAGAAGGCAAGATCTGCCTTCCTGGAATGCTCTCAACGGCTCCTAGCTGCCTTGGGGCTATAAAAGGGGCCCCTAGGCGCATGGAGGAGAACACCAAGCATCCTTAGAGCATTGTTGATCACTCACACTTCATTCTTGCGCACTTGTTCGACATTCTTAGTGATTTGAGCTCCGTTCTAGTGAGAACCTCGTGATAGTCTTTTAAGCTCAAGTCTGGGTCTTGTGTGTGCATATTTGCTGTGAGTTTTGTGTCTTGTGTGAGTTGCTCATCCCTCCCTTACTCCGTGCTTATTTGTGAACATCAAAGTGTAAGGACGAGAGGCTCCAAGTTATGGAGATTCCTCGCAATCGGGATATAGTAAAGCAAAGCAAAACACCGTGGTATTCAAGTGGGTCCTTGGACCGCTTGAGAGGGGTTGATTGCAACCCTCGTCCGTTGGGATGCCACAACGTGGAGTAGGCAAGCGTTGGTCTTGGCCGAACCACGGGATAAACCACTGTGCCATCTCTGTGTTGATCTCTTGTGGTTATTGTGTTTTGTTAAGACTCCTCTCTAGCCACTTGGCATTATTGTGCTAACACTTAAACAAGTTTTTGTGGCTTTAAGTTTAAGTTTTTACAGGATCACCTATTCACCCCCCCCCCCCTCTAGGTGCTCTCAATTGGTATCAGAGCCGTTCTCTTCAAGAAAGGGACTAATCGCCCGAAGAGATGGATCCTAAGTGGAAGGGAATTGTGATCAATGATAAAGAGAAGGAGTCCTTTGTCAACGAGCCAAAAGACGACAATCCTACCGATTCGGGCTCGGGTCACAAACGAAAAGATGGGAAGAAGAAGAAGACGAGGCGCATTATGGAGATTGTCTACTACGACGACAGCGACGAGTCCTCTTCTTCCCAAAAGGACGACTACGACTACGAGAAAAAGAAAACGGTCAATTCAAACTTTTCTTTCGATTACTCTCGTATTCCGCAAAGTACAAATTCTCATTTGCTCTCCATTCCACTTGGTAAACCTCCTCACTTTGATGGAGAGGACTACGGATTTTGGAGCCACAAAATGCGTTGTCACTTGTTCTCTCTTCATCCTAGCATATGGGAGATAGTAGAGAGTGGAATGAAATTTGATAGCTCAGATAGTCCTATGTTTATCAATGAACAGATTCATAGAAACGCACAAGCTACTACTGTGTTGTTAGCCTCTTTGTGCAGGGACGAGTATCATAAGGTGAGCGGCTTGGACAATGCCTAGCAGATCTGGGACACCCTCAAGATCTCTCATGAGGGGAACGACGTCACCATGCTCACCAAGATGGAGTTGGTGGAGGGCGAACTCGGGAGATTCGCGATGATAAGGGGCGAGGAGCCAACCCAAACGTACAACCGGCTCAAGACCCTCGTCAACAAAATAAGGAGCTACGGAAGCACGCGATGGACAGACCACGATGTTGTCCGCCTAATGCTAAGGTCCTTTACTGTTCTTGATCCACATCTTATGAACAATATTCGTGAAAATCCTAGGTACACCAAGATGTCGCCCGAAGAAATTCTTGGGAAATTTGTAAGCGGGTGGATGATGATCAAGGAGGCAAGATACGTCGACGATGCACTAAATGGACCAATCCAAGAGCCTCAAACTATTGCTCTCAAGGCAACGAGGAGCAAGGAGGCGCTACCTAGCAAGGTGGCGCAAGTTGAGGCGGCGGGGCTTAATGATGAAGAGATGGCCCTCATCATCAAGCGCTTCAAGACGGCGCTAAAGGGCCACAAGGAGCATCCCAAGAAGAACAAGACGAAGGGAAAGCACTCCTGCTTCAAGTGCGGTAAGATTGGTCACTTTATCGCTAATTGTCCCGATAATGATAGTGACCAGGAACATGAGAAGAAAGGGGAAAAGAAGAAGTGCAAGAAGGCTAAGGGCGAGGCACATCTTGGCAAGGAGTGGGACTCGGATTGCTCTTCATCCGACGATGAAGGACTTGCCGCCACCGCCTTCAACAAATCGGCCCTCTTCCCCAACGAGCGTCACACATGCCTCATGGCGAAGGAGAAGAAGGTATGTACTCGAAATACTACTTATGCTTCTTCAAGTGAGGACGAGTCTAGTGATGATGATGAAATAGATTATTCATGTTTATTCAAAGGCCTAGATAGAACCAAGGTTGATAAAATTAATGAATTAATTGATGCCTTGAATGATAAGAATAGATTATTAGAAAAGCAAGAGGATTTGTTGTATGAAGAACATGACAAATTTGTAGAGGCACAAAAATCTCATGCTTTAGAAGTTAAAAGAAATGAAATGCTTTCTTGTGAACTATCTACTTGCCATGAGACAATTTCTAGCTTAAGGAGCATAAATGATGATTTGAATGCTAAGTTAGAAATAGCTAGTAAATCAACATCTGGTGTAGAAAATGTTGTAATTTGCAATAGGTGTAAAGATTTTAATATTGATGCATGTAGCAAACACCTAGCTTCAATTTCTAGATTGAATGATGAAGTGGCTAGTCTTAATGCCCAACTTAAGACTAGCAAAAGTGAATCCGATAAGCTAAAATTTGCAAGGGATGCCTACACGATTGGTAGACACCCCTCAATTAAGGATGGACTTGGCTTCAAGAGGGAAGCCAAGAACTCGACATGTCATAAGGCTCCCATCTCCATCAAGGAGAAAGGGAAGGCCCCTATGGCAAATAGTATTCAAAAGAACCATGCTTTCTTATACCATGATAGGAAATATTCTAGGAATGTTAATCATGATAGAAATTGCAATAATGTTGTTTCACATGCTTATGATTCATATGCTATGACTGCTTCTAGTTCCCATGTTGTGCATGGTAGAGATATGCCTAGGAAAAATATTCATCATGTGCCTAGAAAGAATATTGTTCATGTTCCTAGGAAAGTAATTAATGAACCTTCTACAATTTATTATGCTTGCAATACATCCTTTGCTATTTGTAGAAAGGATAAGAAGGTAATTGCTAGAAAGTTAGGGGCAAGATGCAAGGGAGATAAAACTTGCATTTGGGTCCCTAAGACCATTGTGACTAACCTTGTAGGACCCAACAAGAGTTGGGTACCTAAGACCCAAGCCTAAATTTGCCTTGCAGGTTTATGCATCCGGGGGCTCAAGCTGGATTATCGACAGCGGATGCACAAACCACATGACAGGGGAAAAGAGGATGTTCTCTTCCTACGTCAAGAACAAGGATCCCAAAGATTCAATAATATTCGGTGATGGGAACCAAGGCAAGGTAAAAGGGTTAGGAAAGATTGCTATTTCATCCGAGAACTCTATTTCTAATGTGTTTTTAGTTGAGTCGCTTGGATATAACTTGTTGTCTGTGAGTCAACTTTGCAATATGGGATATAATTGTTTATTCACAAATGTAGGTGTGTCTGTCTTTAGAAGAAGTGATGGTTCATTAGCTTTTAAGGGTGTACTAGACGGCAAACTTTATTTAGTTGATTTTGCAAAAGAGGAGGCCGGTCTAGATGCATGTTTAATTGCTAAGACTAGCATGGGCTGGCTGTGGCATCGCCGCTTAGCACATGTGGGGATGAAGAACCTTCACAAGCTTCTAAAGGGAGAACACGTGATAGGTCTAACTAATGTGCATTTCGAAAAAGATAGACCTTGTGCAGCTTGTCAAGCAGGTAAACAAGTGGGAAGCTCTCATCATGCCAAAAATGTGATGACAACATCAAGACCCCTGGAGTTACTTCATATGGACCTCTTCGGACCCGTCGCCTATCTAAGCATAGGAGGAAGTAAGTATGGTCTTGTTATAGTTGATGATTTTTCCCGCTTCACTTGGGTATTCTTTTTGCAGGATAAAACTGAAACCCAAGAAACCCTCAAGCGCTTCCTAAGGAGAGCTCAAAATGAATTTGAGCTCAAGGTGAAGAAGATAAGGAGCGACAACGGGTCTGAGTTCAAGAACCTTCAAGTGGAGGAGTACCTTGAGGAGGAAGGGATCAAGCACAAGTTCTCCGCTCCCTACACACCACAACAAAATAGTGTGGTAGAGAGGAAGAATAGGACGCTCATCGATATGGCGAGGACGATGCTTGGAGAGTTCAAGACCCCCGAGCGCTTTTGGTCGGAAGCCGTGAACACGGCTTGCCACGCCATCAACCGGGTCTACCTTCACCGCCTCCTCAAGAAGACTTCATATGAGCTTCTTACCAGTAACAAACCCAATGTGTCTTACTTTCCTGTATTTGGGAGCAAATGCTATATTCTAGTGAAGAAAGGTAGAAATTCTAAGTTTGCTCCCAAAGCTGTAGAAGGGTTTTTGTTAGGTTATGACTCAAATACAAAGGCGCATAGGGTCTTCAACAAATCATCGGGTTTGGTTGAAGTCTCTAGCGACGTTGTATTTGATGAGACTAATGGCTCTCCAATAGAGCAAGTTGTTGATCTTAATGATGTAGATGAAGAAGACATTCCAATGGCCGCGATTCGCACCATGGCGATTGGAGATGTGCGACCACATGAACAAAAGGAGCAAGATCAACCTTCTTCCTCAACAATGGTGCATCCCCCAACTCAAGACGATGAACAGGTTCATCAAAAGGAGGCGTGTGATCAAGGGGGAGCACAAGATGATCATGTGATGGAGGAAGAAGCACAACCGGCACCTCCAACCCAAGTTCGAGCGACGATTCAAAGGAATCATCCCGTCGACCAAATATTGGGTGATATTAGCAAGGGAGTAACTACTTGTTCTAGATTAGTTAATTTTTGTGAGCATTACTCCTTTGTCTCTTCTATTGAGCCTTTCAGGGTAGAAGAGGCCTTGCTAGATCCGGACTGGGTGTTGGCCACGCAGGAGGAGCTCAACAACTTCAAGCGTAATGAAGTTTGGACACTGGTGCCTCGTCCTAAGCAAAATGTTGTGGGAACCAAGTGGGTGTTCCACAACAAACAAGACGAGCACGGGGTAGTGACAAGGAACAAGGCTCGACTTGTGGCAAAAGGTTATGCCCAAGTCGCAGGTTTGTACTTTGAGGAGACTTTTGCTCCTGTGGCTAGGCTAGAGTCCATTCGTATTTTGCTAGCATATGCCGCTCACCATTCTTTCAGGTTGTTCCAAATGGATGTGAAGAGCGCTTTCCTCAACGGGCCAATCAAGAAGGAGGTGTACGTAGAGCAACCCCCTGGCTTCGAGGATGAATGGTACCCTGACCACGCGTGTAAGCTCTCTAAGGCGCTCTATGGACTTAAGCAATCCCTAAGAGCATGGTATGAATGCCTTAGAGACTTTTTAATTGCTAATGCTTTCAAGGTTGGGAAAGCCGATCCAACTCTTTTCACTAAGACTTGCGATGGTGATCTTTTTGTGTGCCAAATTTATGTCGATGACATAATATTTGGTTCTACTAACCAAAAGTCTTGTGAAGAGTTTAGCAGGGTAATGACTCAAAAGTTTGAGATGTCGATGATGGGCGAGTTGAACTACTTCCTTGGGTTCCAAGTGAAGCAACTCAAGGACGACACATTCATCTCCCAAACGAAGTACACGCAAGACTTGCTAAAGCGGTTTGGGATGAAGCCCGCCAAGCCCGCCAAGACTCCAATGGGAACCGACGGACACACCGACCTCAACAAAGGAGGTAAGTCCGTTGATCAAAAGGCATACCGGTCAATGATAGGGTCTTTACTTTATTTATGTGCTAGTAGACCGGATATTATGCTTAGCGTATGCATGTGTGCTAGATTTGAATCCGATCCAAGGGAGTGTCACTTAGTGGCAGTGAAGCGAATTCTTAGATACTTAGTCGCTACGCCTTGCTTCGGGATCTGGTATCCAAAGGGGTCTACCTTTGACTTGATTGGATATTCAGATTCCGACTATGCTGGATGTAAGGTCGATAGGAAGAGTACATCGGGGACGTGCCAATTCTTAGGAAGGTCCCTGGTGTCATGGAATTCTAAGAAACAAACTTCCGTTGCCCTATCCACCGCTGAGGCCGAGTATGTCGCCGCAGGACAATGTTGCACGCAACTACTCTGGATGAGGCAAACCCTTCGGGACTTTGGCTACAATCTGAGCAAAGTCCCACTCCTATGTGACAATGAGAGTGCTATCCGCATAGCGGAAAATCCTGTTGAGCACAGCCGCACAAAGCACATTGACATCTGACATCACTTTTTGAGAGACCACCAGCAAAAGGGAGATATCGAAGTGTTTTATGTTAGCACCGAGAACCAGCTAGCCGATATCTTTACCAAGCCTCTAGATGAGAAGACCTTTTGCAGGCTGCATAGTGAGCTAAATGTCTTAGATTCGCGGAACTTGGATTGATTTATAACATACATGTGTTTATGCCTTTGATCATGTTCCTTATGCATTTTGTTGTTTACTTGTGGTGCTCAAGTTGTACAAACACTCCCCAGGACCTCACAAGTCCTTTTGCAAGTGATGCACATATTTAGGGGGAGTTGTGCTACAACTTGACCCTTTGAGACTAACCGTGTGCTTGAGTTTGCTTGATTTAGTCTCAAAGGAGGTTTGAAAGGGAAAAGGTGGACTTGGACCATGAAAGACTTCCACTGCACTCCGATGAGAGGGTAACTTATTCCAAGTTCATCTCATGTACTCCTATTGCCTTTGTATTCTTATTTGAAGATTTTGGTGAGGCAATGGGGTTAAAGGGCCAAAATTGATCCCGTTTTGGTGCTTGATGCCAAAGGGGGAGAAAATAAGGCCAAAGCAATAAATGGATCAGCTACCACTTGAGAAATTTTGAAAATAGTAGAATAGAGCTTTTGGTTTGTCAAAACTCTCTTATTGTCTCTCTTGTCAAAAGTTGGCCTCTTGTGGGGAGAAATGTTGATTATGGGAAAAAGGGGGAGTTTTTGAAATCTTTGATCAATTTCTCGTGGAATACCTCTCTTTATGTCTCTACAAGTGAATTTGACTTAGAGATAGGAAATTGAGTTTGATTTGCAAAAACAAACCAAGTGGTGGCAAAGAGTGATCCATATATGCCAAATTTGAATCAAAACAACTTTGAGTTCTCATTTGTATTGATGTTGCACTTCTATTAGTTGCTTTTTGTTGTGTTGGCATAAATCACCAAAAAGGGCGAGATTGAAAGGGAAATGTGCCATTGGGCCATTTCTAAGTATTTTGGTGATTGAGTGCCAACACAAGTGCTTAAGTGAAAATATATGCCAAATGTTGGACAAAGTGCAAATCAAGACTAAAGGTATGTTTCTAAGACTTAGTACATTGTTTTGAAGACTAATGCTCTGTGTCTAAGTGCTGGAAACAGGAAAAATCGAATTGGAAAAGAGATGGCTTTGTACAGCCAAAGTCTGCTCGGTCTGGGTGCACCGGACAGTGTCCGGTGCGCCAGGCTAGCTCTGGTGAACTTGCCGTTCTCGGGACTTCGACGACGGTGTACGACTATAAATCACCGGACTGTCCGGTGAGCCATTCACCGGCGAACTCGTCGCTCTCGGGAGATGATTAACGGCGTACGGCTATAATTCACCGGACTGTCCGGTGGTGCACCGGCCTGTCCGGTGAGCCAACGGTCGGCCGGGCCAACGGTCGGCCGCGCGATCTACGCGGGACACGTGGCCAAGCCAACAGCTAGAAGGGGCCACCGGACTGTCTGGTGTGCACCGGACAGTGTCCGGTGCGCCAACGGCTCTGAATCTTCAACGGTCGGCTTCGCCAAATAAGGAAAGAAATCCGCACCGGACATTGTCCGGTGGTGCACCGGACTGTCCGGTGCGCCAGGCGACAGAAGGCAAGATCTGCCTTCCTGGAATGCTCTCAACGGCTCCTAGCTGCCTTGGGGCTATAAAAGGGGCCCCTAGGCACATGGAGGAGAACACCAAGCATCCTTAGAGCATTGTTGATCACTCACACTTCATTCTTGCGCACTTGTTCGACATTCTTAGTGATTTGAGCTCCGTTCTAGTGAGAACCTCGTGATAGTCTTTTGAGCTCAAGTCTGGGTCTTGTGTGTGCGTATTTGCTGTGAGTTTTGTGTCTTGTGTGAGTTGCTCATCCCTCCCTTACTCCGTGCTTCTTTGTGAACATCAAAGTGTAAGGGCGAGAGGCTCCAAGTTGTGGAGATTCCTCGCGATCGGGATATAGTAAAGCAAAGCAAAACACCATGGTATTCAAGTGGGTCCTTGGACCGCTTGAGAGGGGTTGATTGCAACCCTCATCCGTTGGGACGCCACAACGTGGAGTAGGCAAGTGTTGGTCTTGGCCGAACCACGGGATAAACCACTGTGCCATCTCTGTGTTGATCTCTTGTGGTTATTGTGTTTTGTTAAGACTCCTCTCTAGCCACTTGGCATTATTGTGCTAACACTTAAACAAGTTTTTGTGGCTTTAAGTTTAAGTTTTTACAGGATCACCTATTCACCCCCCTCTAGGTGCTCTCACCATCCCCAACTACACTTACCTCAAGCTCAAGATGCCTGGCCCCAAGGGAGTCATCACCGTCGGACCCACGTACCGCCACGCGTACGAGTGCGACGTGGAATGCGTGGAGTACGCCGAAGCCCTCGCCAAGTCCGAAGCCCTCATCGCCGACCTGGATTGCCTCTCCAAAGAGGCGCCCGACGCGAAGCGGCACGCTGGTAACTTCGAGCCGGCCAAGGCAGTCAAGTCTATCTCTCTCGACCCCAGCAACGACATCAGCAAGAAAGATAAGATCGGCTCCGAGCTCGACCCTAAATAGGAAGTAGTGCTCGTCGACTTTCTCCGCGCAAACGCCGAAATTTTTGCGTGAAGTCTCTCGGACATGCTGGGCATACTGAGGGATGTCGCCGAGCACTCACTGGACATCCGAGCCAGAGCCCGACCCGTGAAGCAGCACCTGCGCCGTTTTGATGAAGAAAAGCGCAGAGCCATAGGCGAGGAGGTCCACAAGCTAATGGCTGCAGGGTTCATCAAAGAGGTATTTCACCCAGAATGGTTAGCTAACCCTGTACTTGTAAAGAAAAAAGGTGGGAAGTGGAGGATGTGTGTGGACTACACTGGGCTAAATAAAGCATGCCCCAAGGTTCCCTACCCTCTGCCTCGCATCGATCAAATTGTGGACTCCACCGCTGGGTGCGAAACCCTGTCTTTCCTCGATGCCTATTCAGGCTATCACCAAATCAAGATGAAAGAATCCGACCAGCTCGTGACTTCTTTTATCACACCTTTTGGCATGTATTGTTATACTACTATGCCATTTGGCTTGAGGAATGCAGGCGCAACATACCAGAGGTGCATGAACCACGTGTTCAGAGAGCACATCGGCAGAATGGTCGAGGCTTACGTCGATGACATCGTTGTCAAAACAAGGAAAGCCTCCGACCTCCTCACTGACCTTGAGGTAACATTCAGGTGCCTAAAAGCGAAGAGCGTAAAACTCAATCCTGAGAAGTGTGTCTTCGGAGTCCCCCGAGGCATGCTCCTAGGGTTCATCGTCTCCGAACGAGGCCAACCCGGAGAAAATTGTGTCCATCACCAACATGGGACCCATCAAAGATTTAAAAGGAGTACAAAGGGTCATGGGATGCCTTGCGGCTCTGAGCCGCTTCATCTCGCGCCTCGGTGAGAAAGGATTGCCCTTGTACCGCCACTTAAGGAAGGCCGAGTGCTTCACTTGGACTCCCGAGGCCGAAGAAGCCCTCGAAAACTTAAAGGCACTCCTTACTAATGCACCCATCTTGGTGCCCCCCGCTATGGGAGAAGCTCTCTTGATTTACGTCGCCGCAACCACTCAGGTGGTCAGCGCCGCGGTCGTAGTCGAGAGACGAGAAGAAGGGCATACACTGCTCATTCAGAGGCCAGTCTACTTCATCAGCGAAGTGCTATCCGAGACCAAAATCTGCTACCCGCAAATCCAGAAGTTGCTGTACGCAGTGATTCTGACACGACGGAAGTTGCGACACTACTTCGAGTCTCATCCGGTTACTGTGGTATCATCTTTCCCCGTGGGAGAGATCATCCAGTGCCGTGAGGCCTCGGGTAGGATAGCAAAATGGGTAGTGGAACTCATGGGCGAAACACTTTCATTTGCCCCTCGGAAGGCCATAAAATCCCAAATCTTGGCCGACTTCCTGACTGAATGGACTGACACCCAGTTGCCAACGGCCCCAATCCAGGCCGAACTATGGACCATGTACTTCGATGGGTCATTGATGAAAACCGGAGTAGGCGTGGGCTTGCTCTTCATCTCACCCCTCGGAGAACATGTGTGTTACGTAATACGCCTCCATTTTCCGGCGTCAAACAACGTAGCCGAATACGAGGCCTTGGTTAATGGACTGCACATCGCCATTGAGCTAGGGGTTCGGCGCCTTGACGCTCGTGGTGACTCATAGCTCGTTATTGACCAAGTCATGAAGAACTCTCACTGCCGCGATCGGAAAATGGAGGCCTACTGCGATGAAGTTCAGCGCTTGGAAGATAAGTTCTATGTGCTGGAGCTCAACCATGTTGATCGACGGTACAATGAGACCGCGGATGAGCTGGCGAAAATAGCCTCGGGGCGAACGACGGTTCCCCCGAATGTCTTCTCCAGGGATATATATCTGCCATCCATCAAACTCAACGACGCGCCCGAACTCGAGGAGACCTCGGCCCAGCCCGAGGTACCCTCGGCCGCCGAAGGTGAGGCCCTGCGTGTCGAGGTGGAGTGGAATGGGGTCACACTAGTCCTAAACTGGCAGACCCCGTACCTGGAATATCTCCTCCGGGGAGAGCTGCCCCTCGACAAGGCCGAAGCTCGGCGACTGGCTCGACGTGCCAAGTCGTTCGTTTTGCTGGGTGATGAAAAGGAGTTGTACCACCACAGCCCCTCAAGCATTCTCCAATGATGCATATCCGTCGCCCAAGGACAGGAGCTATTGCAAGAAATACACTCGGGGGCTTGCGGTCACCATGCGGCGCCTCGAGCCCTCGTGGGAAACGCCTTCCGACAAGGTTTCTACTGGCCAACTGCAGTGGCCGACGCCACTAGGATTGTACGCTCCTGCCGAGGGTGTCAATTCTACGCGAGACAAACACACCTGCCTGCTCAGGCTCTACAAACAATACCTATCACTTGGCCGTTTACTGTGTGGGGTCTGGACCTCATCGGTCCCTTGCAGAAGGCACCCGGGGGCTTCACGCACCTGCTGGTCGCCATCGACAAATTCTCCAAGTGGATCAAAGTCCGACCCTTGACCAGCATCAGGTCTGAGCAGGCGATGGCGTTCTTTACAAATATCATCCACTGCTTTGGGATCCTAAACTCTATCATCACCGACAACGACAGCAGTTCACTGGGAAAAAGTTCCTAAACTTTTGCGAAGACCACCACATCCGTGTGGACTGGGCCGCCGTAGCTCACCCAATGACAAATGGGCAAGTGGAGCGCGCCAATGGCATGATTTTGTAGGGGCTAAAACCAAGGATCTACAACAACCTGAACAAGTTTGATCTGAGGATGACACCGAGCCGGGCCACGGGCTTCTCGCCGTTTTTCCTAGTCTTTGGGGCCGAGGCCATCTTACCCACGGACTTGGAATACGGTTCCCTGAGGACAAAGGCTTACGATGACCGAAGCAACCAGGCCAGCCGAGAAGATTCATTGGACCAGCTAGAAGAGGCTCGGGACGTAGCCTTGCTACACTAAGCGCGGTATCAGCAGTCCCTGCGACGCTACCACGCCCGAAGGATTCGACCCCGAGGTTTCCAGGTGGGAGATCTGGTGCTTCGGCTACGACAAGACACCCGAGGGTGCCACAAGCTTACTCCTCCCTAGGAAGGGCCGTTCATCATCGCCAAAATTTTGAAGCCCGGGACATACAAGCTGGCCAATGATCTAGGCGAGGTCTACAACAACGCTTGGAACATTGAACAGCTACGTCGCTTTTACCCTTAAAATTTTTCAAGTCGTTTATGTACCTCGGTCCCTTTGCATGTACAAATAGAAAGTCTAGCTGTCAAGGGAGGATCGGCCTTGCCTCAGCAAAAACCGACCCTCCCTCGGGGGCTAGAAGGGGAACCCCCTCTACGTCAAAATTTTCCTCGAAAAAGTTTTCTACCAAAACGTCTTTCGTGCCTTTCGACTATGTCGATAGCGGAATCCCAAAAACGAGCGAGTGAGACCTTGAACGGCAAGGCCGACCAAGCCGAGGGACTCCTACGCCTCCGAGATACGGATACCTCACTCATCACCTTCCGCGAAAGGCAGCTCACGCTCGGATAGGTGATTCTGCTACCGAACAAGTCCTAACGCTCGGGTAGAAAATGACTTTCGTACCATTTCGGCTATATCGATAACAGAATCCTAAAAACGAGCAAGAGTGACCTTGAACGGCAAGGCCGACCGAGCCGAGGGACTCCTATGCCTGCGGGATACGGACACCTCACTCGTCACCTTCCACGAAGGGTAGCTCACGCTCGGATAAGTGACTCTGCTACCGAACAAGTCCTAATGCTCAAAACAAGAGGAAAGGAAACACAACTTTAAACTCCAACATTGAAAATGTTTAGGCCTCAGCGGCCGCGAGAAACATACGCATACTTAAAACAAACTGTTCCTACAGGCTCAGGTATCGGCAGGGGGAGGAGCAGCACCCTCGGTGTCGTTTCCGCCCTCGGCAGAATCTGGCCCGGCCTCAGACGGCGACACGGGTGGAAGGACCTCCACCTCGAAGGAGGAAGCCAGCACCGCGCTTGGGCCCTCGACAGCCGCGTCAAGCCTCTGGACTTCGGCTAAGGCAGCCTCCTCTTCGTCGAGTAAGCAGTACCCCTCGCTGACCCGCTCTAGATCCACGTTGTAGTGGAGGCGAGGACGGCGAAGGCCCGCCTAACACCGTGGTGCAGCGCCCCGCGGAGTCTGCTGTGCATGTGGCCGCCCAAGGCCCGCATGCAACTCTGGGGAGAGCTGCCCGAGGGGACGTCATCGAGGCCAAAGGTCCGGCAGAAGTCCGAGATGGCCTCCGACATGGCCATGCGGTCGACCTCTTTCCGCTCGGCCACCTGGGCAAGCTCCTTGCAGTTCTTGACGGACTCGTCAAGAGCCGCCTTGAACCCTGAAGACAGCCGAACGATGTTCTTCAGATACGAGGAAAAGGATGAAGCTAAACCAAAGTCACAAAGAAGGCAAAACATACCCTCGGCCTGGGCATGCTGCTGCAATACCATGGCTTGGGCAGACCGGCCAAACCCGATGGCCACGACCAGGCCCTCCGCAAGGGTCCTGGCCCGAGCGGTCGCCTCGAGGTCTAGAAAGGGGAAACCCCCTCTGCGCCGAAACTTTCCTCGAAAAAGTTTTTTTTACCAAAACGACTTTCGTGCCTTTCGACTGCATCGATGGCAGAATCCTAAAAACGACAAGAGAGACCTTGAACGGCAAGGCCGACCGATCCAAGGGACTCCTACGCCTCCGGGATACGGATACCTTACTCATCACCTTCCGCGAAAGGTAACTCACACTCGGATAAGTGATTCTGCTACCGACGAACAAGTCTTAATGCTCGAAATAAGAGGAAAGAAACACAGCTTTACACACAAATACCCAAACGTTTAGGCCTCACAAGCCACAGAAAACAAACACACGTACTTGGGATAACTACGCTACGTAGATGTCGGCAGCACCCTCGGCGGCTTTCCCGACCTGCAGCAGATATCTCGGTACTTGGAGCAATTACATTTTGCTCTTACATTCCCTTACAAACGAGACCTAGCTCCATTCCCGCAGGAATGAACTACCTCCACACCGGAGGGGCTACAAGATAACGAGCTCCAAGCGGCTCGCCGGCAACCACTGCACCAACAGCGACAACAACCTCCACCTCGGGCGGCTAGACAGCAGCAACGATTGCCCAGGGCAAACGCTACTGTGAAAAGGCCCTCGCCCCCGTCCGGGGGGCGAGGACAAGCCATTAAAGCCAAAAGGCCGGAGGTCCGGGTCCAGGTGGCACTGATGGTCTCGTCGGGAGAGGCGACCACCTCGGCGGTGGGAAGCCTCACCTATGGCGGCCACCACCACCTCAACACCGATGACAACGGCCACCTGCGCTCCAACACGGCACCGGCGAATGGTGGCCGCCCCAGCGCGCACAAGGAGGTCCTCGCTCCCATCGTCGCTACGGGAGTGAGGCCAAGGCCATCCAGGGACACGGACGCTGCCCCCGCGGCGTACGACGTCTTGTACGACCCCCCGGTGTGGTCGGCGGCGCGAGACGGGCCTAAGACACGGCCGACCTGCGCACGACGCGACCGTCGCCCGTGCGGTAGACGGACTGCCACACCCTGACCAGGTAGCAGGTGGCAGTTCACCTCCTCCGCTAGGCTGGTGAACACCCTTCTCCCCTGAATGCTGAAGGACGAAGCGGGTCGCCAGCCCATGCGGAAGGCAGGGTCCTAGCTCGGCGCACCCTCCTCCCCAGCATGGATAATGAACATCCTTGAAGTTGAGGGCGACAGGGAGGCCACAGCCCGGCTCGCCCTTCCCCGCCACGAGGCTGGTGATCATCCTTCTAGATGACCATTGGTGGGGGAATGCAGCCGGGCTGCATGATGAAAATCCTTGAAGCCGAGCGATGACTAATGAGCGCCAACCCCCACGAGGTCGTGCTCCTCCAACAGCATCAAGAAGAAGGCAAGACCACCGGCATTGCCACGGGCGCAAGCTCTCCGGCGGTGAGGTCGCCAGAAAACACCAGCACACCTCATCTGGAGGCACGGAAGGCGGAGGGGCGCGATGAAGACGAGAGGAGCAAGGCATGGTTAGTGTCCGAGAGATCGGTCCCTTTTTATAGGCAGATCTCCCCACTTACGCCCTGAAACGTCGCGGGCAAAGTCTCCCCCGACGTGCTCTAGGATTCTCGCCCTGCGACACGGGGGCTAGGTCCCACATTGTCGGGGACCATAATTAGGGGTACCCTCAAGACGCCTAATTCTCAGCTGGTAACCCCCATCAGCATAAAGCTGCAGAGGCCTGATGGGTTTGATTAAGTCAGGGATCAGTCCATACGAGTGACTTGACCACGCCACGCCCGAGCCTAGCCTCGGGCGAGGGCAGCCGACCCTAAGATGACTCCGTCTCGCCTGAGGCCTCCTCTTTCACGGCAGACGCATCTCCGGCTCGCCCTAGGCCCCGCCTTCGATAAGAAGAAACCCTGACTAAATCACCACGCCAACCGACCGAGTCACCGGGGCGTTTAACGCAAAAGGTAAGACCGACGGGCGACCAGACTTCGCCAGAGGTGCCATAGGAGGCTCCGCCCGACCCAGGGCTCAGACTCGGGCTAAGGCCCCGGAAGACGGCGAACTCCGCTCCGCCCGACCCCAGGGCTCGGACTCGGGCTAAGGCCCCGGAAGACGGCGAACTCCGCTCCGCCCAAGGGCTCGGACTCGGGCTAAGGCCCCGGAAGACGGCGAACTCCGCTCCGCCCGACCCCAGGGCTCGGACTCGGGCTAAGGCCCCGGAAGACGGCGAACTCCGCTCCGCCCGACCCCAGGGCTCGGACTCGGGCTAAGGCCCCGGAAGACGAAGAGCTCCGCCTCGCCCGACCCAGGGCTCGGACTCCGCCTCGGCCTCTGCCGAACGACCTCCGCCTCGCCCGACCCAGGGCTCGGACTCTGCCTCTGTCTTGCAGGACGGACTCGACCTCGGCTTCGGAGGAGCCTCCACGACGCCCGACCTAGGACACGAGACCGCCACGTCAACAGGAAGCGTCATCATCACCCTGCCCTGAGCCGACTTGGGTCGCAGAGAACAAGACCGGCGTCCCATCTGACCAGCTACGCCAGATAGGCAATGATGGTGCCCCGCTAGATCATGACGACGGCGGCTCTCAGCTCCCTTACGAAAGCAGGAGAACGTCAGCAAGGGCCCAGCCACTTCGACAGCTGTCCCCCCGTCCGGCTCCGTTACTCCTCCAACAGCCACGACGCCACACCAACAGGGTGCCAAGATCTCTCCGGCTGCCACCTTGGCATGTACATAGGGCGCTAGCTCTCCCTCGCTAGACACGTAGCACCTTGCTACACCCCCATCTTGTACACCTGGATCCTCTCCTTACGACTATAAAAGGAAGGACCAGGGCCTTCTTAGAGAAGGTTGGCCTCGCGGGGACGAAGGGCAGGGGCAGGCGCTCTCTCGGGGCCGCTCACTCCCCTCACCTCGCGCGGACGCTTGTAACCCCCTACTGCAAGCGCACCCGACCTGGGCGCGGGACGAACACGAAGGCCGCGGGAATTCTCCGACTCCCTCACGACCCGGCTCCAGCCACCGACCTCTCTCTCTGTTCCCCCCTTCGCGCTCGCCCACGCGCTCGACCCATCTGGGCTGGGGCACGCGGCACTCTCACTCGTCGGCTCGGGGACCCCTCGGTCTCGGAACGCCGACAGTTGGCGCGCCAGGTAGGGGCCTGCTGCGTGTTGACGTTCGATTTCCCGTCAAGCTCCAGATGGGCAGTCTCCAACAACCTCTTCAACCCGGGACGGTGCTCCGTTTCGGGAACCTCGAGTTCATGTCTCTCGACGGCAACTACGACATGGTACTCCTTCCACCGCCGCGCGGCAGCGACAATGGTGGCGGACAGCCCGCCCGCCGGCAGCGGAATCGACGACGTCTTTCCCGCGTGGGGGAAGGACAACTTTCGAGCTCGCCCCATCCTCTCCCTCGCCATCGGAGGAGGAGGAGGCGGGGCAACCGGGGCCGAGCGGGAGGCCGCGCTCCGACGGCTGTCGAGCAAATCGACATCCCCGGCGCCCCAACGGAGGACACGCCAAGCGTCGCCCTCGCGTTCGAGGCAAACGCGAGCGCCATCCCCCCGCAACACGTCGACCCCGAGCAAGTGGACGACGCCAGCACGCTCACGGAGGGCCTGCAGGACGTCGCCCTCGTACCCAAGACGACGGCGCGGTCAGCCCCCGACTTGACTTCATCGCCCCTCGTCGACAAAAAGGTACCGACTGCTACCCATCTTTCGTCACTTCGACTCGGCCTCAGCCCGCCTGGCGACCTCGCTTTGGCGGGCGCTCACATTGAGGCGAGTGCAACCTCTCTGGGGTTTCGTGTGCGGTCGCCTTGGGACCGATTGACGGGTGTCTCGACCTACGGACCCTCTGGGTCCAAGGAAGATGACGACCCCAGCATCTGCTGGGATTTCTCCGGATCTGGCAACCCTAGTGCCATGCGGGACTTCATGACCGCATGTGACTACTGCCTCTCCGACTGTTCCGACGGCAGCCGCAGCCTTGGCGACAAGGACTACGGCCCGAGTCGCGAATGTTTCCACATCGAGTTAGGGGATCCCTCCGGAGGCGGCTGTCTCGGCATGCCGGAGGATGGTGATCCCCCTAGGCCAGCGCCTCGCGCCGACATCCCGCGGGAGCTAGCTGTGGTCCCCGTTCCGACGGGGGGTCATGACCCACAGCTCGAGCAAGTCCGCGGGGCGCAGGCCGGGCTCGATGAGGGAGCAGGAGCGCTCGAGGCGATCCGCCAGAACATCGGGCAGGTGTGGGCGAGCCAACCCCCGGCCGGAGGAATACGTCACCTGCCCCAAGGTCTCCAGCACCGCATCGCCAACGATGCCAGGGACAGACCGCCACCCGCATCCGGCGGGACTGGTCAGGACCTGGCCGCCGCAGCGATGCTCCTCCGCACGATGCCGGAGTCATCAACCACCGAGGGTCGGCGAATCCAGGGAGAACTCAAGCATCTCCTGGAAGGTGCTGCGGCCCGGCGGGCCGAGAGCTCTGCCTCCCGAAGGCAGGGATACCCCTCGGAACCTCGTGCCGCGGCTTCCCGACTCACGCGGGAAGCCTCGGTCTTCACCGGGCGCACGCGCAACACCGCGCCTGCGGCCCCGGGCCACCTCGGCGACGAGCACACTCATCGTGACCGTCGGGCACGCCTCGACGAAAGGGTGCGCCGAGGCTACCACCCCAGGCGTGGGGGACGCTACGACAGCGGGGAGGATCGGAGTCCCTCGCCCGAACCACCCGGTCCGCAGGTCTTTAGCCGAGCCATTCGGCGGGCGCCGTTTCCGCCCCGATTCCGACCCCCGACTACTATCACGAAGTACTCGGGGGAGACGAGACCGGAATTGTGGCTTGCGGACTACCGCCTGGCCTGTCAACTGGGTGGGACGGACGATGACAACCTCATCATCCGAAACCTCCCCCTGTTTCTCTCCGACACCGCTCGTGCCTGGTTGGAGCACCTGCCTCCGGGGCAGATTTCCAACTGGGAAGATTTGGTCCAGGCTTTCGCCGGGAACTTCCAGGGCACGTACGTGCGCCCCGGAAATTCCTGGGACCTCCGAAGCTATCGGGGAAATTCCCGGAAATCGCCTGGGATCTCCGAGACTACATCCGGCGGTTCTCGAAGCAGCGCACTGAGCTGCCCAACATCACCGACTCCGATGTCATCGGCGCGTTCCTCGCCGGCACCACCTGCCGCGACCTGGTGAGCAAGCTGGGTCGCAAGACCCCCACCAGGGCTAGCGAGCTGATGGACATCGCCACCAAGTTCGCCTCCGGCCAGGAGGCGGTAGAGGCCATCTTCCGAAAGGACAAGCAGCCCCAGGGCCGCCCGTCGGAAGATGCTCCCGAGGTGTCTACTCCGCGCGGCGCCAAGAAGAAAGGCAGGAGGAAGTCGCAAGCGAAACGCGACGTTCCCGATGCAGACCTTGTCGCCGCCACCGAGCACAAGAACCCTCGGAAGCCCCCCGGAGGTGCTAACCTCTTCGACAAAGCACTCAAGGAGACGTGCCCCTACCATCAGGGGCCCGTCAAGCATACCCTCGAAGAGTGCGTTATGCTTCGGCGCCACTTCCACAGGGCCGGGCCACCCGCAGAGGGTGGCAGGGCTCACGACGACGACAAAAGGGAGGATCGCCAAGCAGGAGAGTTCCCGGAGGTCCGCGATTGCTTCATGATCTACGGAGGGCATGCGGCAAACGCCTCGGCTCGGCATCGTAAGCAAGAGCGTCGGGAGGTCTGCTCGGTGAAGGTGGCGGCGCCAGTCTACCTAGACTGGTCCGACAAGCCCATCACCTTCGACCGGGACGACCACCCCGACCACGTGCCGAGCCCGGGGAAGTACCCGCTCGTCGTCGACCCCGTCATCGGCGACATCAGGCTCACCAAGGTCCTGATGGATGGAGGCAGCTGCCTCAACATCATCTACGCCGAGACCCTCAGGCTTCTGCGCGTCGACTTGTCGTCCGTCCGAGCAGGCGCTGCGCCCTTCCACGGGATCATTCCCGGGAAGCGCGTCCAGCCCCTCGGACAGCTCGACCTCCCTGTCTGCTTCGGAACACCCTCCAACTTCCGAAGGGAGACCTTGACGTTCGAGGTGGTCGGGTTCCGAGGAACCTACCACGCAGTGTTGGGAAGGCCATGCTACGCGAAGTTCATGGCCATCCCCAACTACACTTACCTGAAGCTCAAGATGTCGGGCCCCAACGGGGTCATCACCGTCGGCCCCACGTATAAACACGCATTCGAATGCGATGTGGAGTGCGTGGAGTACGCCGAGGCCCTCGCCGAGTCCGAGGCCCTCATTGCCGACCTGGAAAGCCTCTCCCGAGAGGTGCCGGACGTAAAGCGGCATGCCGGCAACTTCGAGCCAGCGGAGACGGTTAAGGCCGTCCCTCTCGACCCCAGTGGCGACACCTCCAAGCAGGTCCGGATTGGTTCCGGGCTCGACCCCAAATAGGAAGCAGTGCTCGTCGACTTTCTCCGCGCAAACGCCAACGTTTTTGCGTGGAGTCCCTCGGACATGCCCGGCATACCGAGGGATGTCGCCGAGCACTCGCTGGATATTCGGGCCGGAGCCCGGCCGGTCAGACAGCCTCTGCGCCGATTCGATGAGGAAAGGCGCAGGGTGATAGGCGAGGAGGTCCACAAGCTGATGGCAGCAGGGTTCATTAAAGAGGTATTCCATCCTGAATGGCTTGCCAACCCTGTACTTGTGAGGAAAAAAGGGGGGAAGTGGCGGATGTGTGTAGACTACACTGGTCTCAACAAAGCATGTCCGAAGGTCCCCTACCCTCTACCTCGCATCGACCAAATTGTGGACTCCACTGCAGGGTGCGAAACCCTGTCTTTCCTTGATGCCTACTCAGGGTATCATCAAATCAAGATGAAAAAGTCCGACCAGCTCGCGACTTCTTTCATCACGCCCTTCGGCATGTACTGTTATGTCACAATGCCTTTCGGTTTGAGGAACGCGGGTGCAACGTACCAGCGGTGCATGAACCATGTGTTCGGCGAACACATTGGTTGCACGGTCGAGGCCTACGTCGATGACATCGTAGTCAAGACGAGGAAAGCCTCTGACCTTCTCTCCGACCTCGAACTGACATTCCGGTGTCTCAAGGCGAAGGACGTCAAGCTCAATCCCGAGAAGTGCGTCTTCGGGGTGCCCCGAGGCATGCTCTTGGGGTTCATCATCTCCGAGCGGGGCATCGAAGCCAACCCGGAGAAGATCGCAGCGATCACAAACATGGGGCCCATCAAGGACTTAAAAGGCGTACAGAGGGTCATGGGATGCCTCGCGGCCTTGAGCCGTTTCATCTCGCGCCTCGGCGAAAGAGGCCTGCCCCTGTACCGCCTCTTAAGGAAGGCCGAGGGCTTCACTTGGACTCCCGAGGCCGAGGAAGCCCTCGGGAACCTGAAGGCGCTCCTCACCCAGGCGCCCATCTTGGTATCCCCAGCTGATGGAGAAACCCTCCTGGTCTACGTCGCCGCAACCACTCAGGTGGTCAGCGCCGCGATCGTAGTCGAAAGGCAGGAAGAGGGGCATGCTTTGCCCATTCAGAGGCCAGTCTACTTCGTCAGTGAAGTGCTGTCCGAAACCAAGATCCGCTACCCACAAGTCCAGAAGCTGCTATATGCAGTGATCCCGACGAGGCGAAAGCTGCGACATTACTTCGAGTCCCATCCGGTGACTGTGGTGTCATCCTTCCCCCTGGGGGAGATCATCCAGTGCCGAGAAGCCTCCGGACGGATCGCGAAGTGGGCGGTGGAAATCATGGGCGAGGCAATCTCGTTTGCCCCTCGGAAGGCCATCAAGTCCCAGGTACTGGCGGATTTCGTAGCCGAATGGGTCGATACCCAGTTACCAACGGCTCCGATCCAACCAGAGCTCTGGACCATGTTTTTCGACGGGTCGCTGATGAAGACGGGAGCTGGCGCGGGCCTGCTTTTCATCTCGCCCCTCGAGAAACACCTACGCTACGTGCTTCGCCTCCATTTCCCGGCGTCCAACAATGTGGCTGAGTACGAGGCTCTGATCAACGGATTGCGAATCGCCATCGAGCTAGGGGTCCGACGCCTCGACGCACGCGGCGACTCGCAGCTCGTCATCGACCAAGTCATGAAGAACTCCCTCTGCCGCGACCCGAAGATGGAGGCCTACTGTGAGGAGGTTCGACGCCTGGAAGACAAGTTCTACGGGCTCGAGCTTAACCACATCGCCCGGCGCTACAACGAGACTGCGGACGAGCTGGCGAAGATAGCCTCGGGGCGAACGACGGTTCCCCCGGACGTCTTCTCCCGGGATCTGCACCAACCCTCCGTCAAGATAGGCGACGCGCCCGAGCCCGAAGCACCCTCGGCCTCGTCCGAGGTGACCTCGGCCCAGCCCGAGCCATCCTCGGCTCACCCCGAGGAACCCTCGGAGCCCGAGGGCGAAGCGCTGCGCATCGAGGAGGAGCAGAACGGGGTCGTGCCAGATCAAGATTGGCAAACCCCGTACCTGCAATATCTCCGCCAAGGAGAACTGCCCCTCGACCGAGCCGAGGCTCGGCGGGTAGCGCGACGCGCCAAATCGTTCGTCTTGCTGGGCGATGAGAAGGAACTCTACCACCGAAGCCCCTCGGGCATCCTCCAGCGATGCATCTCCATCGCCGAAGGTCAGGAACTCCTGCAGGAAATACACTCGGGGGCTTGCGGTCATCATGCAGCACCCCGAACCCTCGTCGGGAATGCTTTCCGCCAAGGCTTCTACTGGCCAACGGCGGTGGCTGACGCCACTAGAATTGTCCGCGCCTGCGAAGGGTGCCAATTCTATGCGAAGCAGACCCACCTGCCCGCTCAGGCTCTACAGACGATACCCATCACCTGGTCCTTCGCTGTGTGGGGTCTGGACCTCGTCGGCCCTCTGCAGAAGGCGCCCGGGGGCTACACGCACCTGCTGGTCGCCATCGACAAATTCTCCAAGTGGATCGAGGTCCGACCCCTGAACAGCATCAGGTCCGAGCAGGCGGTGGCGTTCTTCACCAATATCATCCATCGCTTCGGGGTCCCGAACTCCATCATCACCGACAATGGCACCCAGTTCACCGGCAAAAAATTCTTGGATTTTTGCGATGATCACAACATCCGGGTAGACTGGGCCGCCGTAGCTCACCCCATGACGAATGGGCAAGTGGAACGTGCCAACGACATGATCCTACAAGGGCTCAAGCCTCGGATTTACAACAGTTTCAACAAGTTCGGCAAGCGATGGATGAAGGAACTCCCCTCGGTGGTCTGGAGCCTGAGGACGACGCCAAGCCGAGCCACAGGTTTCACGCCGTTCTTCCTGGTCTACGGGGCCGAGGCCGTCTTGCCCACGGACCTGGAATACGGCTCCCTGAGGACGAGGGCCTACAACGGAGAAAGCAACCAAGCTAGCCGAGAAGACTCGCTGGACCAGCCGGACGAGGCTCGGGACAGGGCCTTGCTACACTCGGCGCGGTATCAGCAGTCCCTGCGACGCTACCACGCCCGAGGGGTCCGACCCCGAGATCTCCAGGTGGGCGATCTGGTGCTTCGGCTGCGGCAAGACGCCCGAGGGAGGCACAAGCTCACGCCCCCCTGGGAGGGGCCGTTCATCATCGCCAAAGTACTGAAGCCCGGAACGTACAAGCTGGCCAACAGTCAAGGCGAGGTCTACGGCAACGCTTGGAACATCCAACAGCTACGTCGCTTCTACCCTTAAGATGTTTCCAAGTTGTTTATATACCTCGCACCCACGCAAAGTTTAGTCAACAAGGAAGGGTCGGCCTCGCCTCGGCAAAGCCCGACCCTCCCTCGGGGGCTAAAAGGGGGGAAACCCCCTCTGCGTCAAAATTTTCCTCGAACAAAAAATCTCTTTTACCAGAACATCTTTCGTGCTTTTTGATTACTTCGAAAAGTGGGTCCTGGAAACGACGGAGTACACGTAAGCAGTCAAGGCTGACCGAGCCGAGGGACTCCTTCGCCTCCGGGATACGGATACCTCACTCATCACCTTCTGCGATAAGTAACTCGCGCTCGGATAAGGCGAATCCGCGGATCGAACGAGTCTTTACGTACGGGAGCTCTTCTGTCGAAGCGATTCTTCGAGCCTTCTCGACCGAGTCGGTGACAGGGCTTCATGGGCGGGTAAAAGTACACGTAAGCGGCAAGGCCGACCGAGCCGAGGGACTCCCACGCCTCCGGGATACGGATACCTCACTCATCACCTTCCGCGAGAAGCAACTCTTGCTCGCACTAACATCCCTGCTACCGACAAAAAGTCCAGATACTCGAAACGAGAGGAAAAGAGACGCAGCTTTATAACGCAACAAGGGTATGTGTTCTGGCCTCAACGGCCGCGCAAGGCCCACGCTACAAGACGATTTGACCCTGCAGGCTCGGATCTTGACGCTGGAAGAGGGCGATGACACCCTTGGCATCAACAGCACCTTTGGCAAGGCCCGACCTAGCCTCGGACGGCGACGCGGTCCGAGGGCCTCCGCTCCGAAGGACGACGTCATCACCACGCTCGAGCAATCTCTGCCAGGGACTTCTCCGAGAACCCGGCCCAAGCGGACGGCTCGGCCGGCCACCTCCGGGGCCTCGGCCGACCGCCTTCCGAGGGCGCCAGCTCGATCCAAAGCCTCGGCTGAGCAACTCCGACGACGATCCTGCCAACAGACAACCCGGCTAGGCCCCGGCCAACCAGGTTTCATTTCCGAGCCAACAATGCCTCTGCTCATGCTGATATCGCTACCCCTGGCCTCGGCTCGTCGAAGAGCGGCTGAGGGGTCTCTTTAACTAAGCTAGAGAAGCCTCGGACAACAGGTCCGACCGAGCCGAGGGATTCCTACGCCTCCGGGATACGGATACCTCACTCGTCACCTTGACACGGGGCAACTCGCGCTTGGTGAAGCGGTTCAGACAATCAGCGGACGAGCCTTAGCGCTCGGGAATGAGGAAAAAACACGGCTCTGTGCCGGAGTTACATACATGTTCAGGCCCCGAAAGCCAAAATGAACAAAAAACCCGGCACTCGAAGTACCATTACAAACGGAACTCCGGTTCCCCCCCGCAGGTACGATCAACCCCACTCGACGGGGGAGGGCCTGCGGGGCAGCAGAAGACCGACGAACGGCACGTCGCCGCCCCGCCCCGGCAGCGGCGACGATGAAGACGTCTGTCCCGGGGGGCCCAACAGCAGCAGTGATGGCCTCAGGGTGGATACTGCTGCTGGGAGGCCCCCGCCCTTGCCCAAACTCGAGAGGCAAGGACGGACAGAAGGCCGTAGAGTCGGAGGTCGGACCGTGTCCAACCTCGGCTGTCGCGCCGGCGGAAGAACCTCTTCCAGCTGCCGTGGCAGGAGGCGGCACTGGGGGCGGCTCCGAGAGTGCTCGGCTCAGAGAGCCGGGCACGCTGCAGCTGTTGGCGCCACGGGCGACTCCCGCCCTTCCCCCCGATCACTGAGGGAAGGAGCGGGTCACCACCCGCGCAGGGACCAACCCCGACCCGGCACACGCCCTTCCTCAGCCCTGGTGATGAAAATCCTTGAGGCTGAGGAAGGGGCGGATGCCGCAGCCCGGCTCGCTTTCCCCCACCATCAAGCCGGAGGTCGCCCTCTTGGGTGACCGCCGGTGGAGGGGTGTAGCCGGGCTGTATGATGAAAATCCTTGAAGCCGAACGATGGCTGAAAGGTACCAACTCCCACGGAGTTGCGTTCCTCCAGCGATGGAGCGAAAAGACGGCGGTTTCCCCCCATCCGGGGGCTCGGAAGATGGAGAGACACAATGCATTGGGGAGGAAGGAGACATGGTTACCTCACGAAGGGGGTCGCCCTCCTTTTAAAGGCAACTCCCCTGCTTGCGCCCTCAACCGTCACGGGCTGAGTCTTCTCCAACACGCCTCCAAAGCCCTTCCCTGCGGCGCGGGGGCTGGGGCCCGCCTGTCATGCAGACCGGCTCTAAGCAGAAGAAGCCGAACCGCCGCGCACGACGCACGCAACCACCCAGCGGTTACAAGTAACCCTCCACTTTTGCCCGGACCAGCGGGCGAAAGGGGCAGGCGGCCATGCAGGCGGCATGCAACCGCGCCAAGTGGACGCGCCTCTCCGATTCCTGACAGGCCAGCGCGACGGCTCAAGCCCACGCGTCGTGCAACTGGCGCGCCGGGCGCTGCATGCGAACCGCTATGCCACTCGCTCCACCACCGCACCTCCTCGATTGCGGAACCGATACCGCGATTCGAGGCGACCCAGCCCTCGACCCGGCAGCGCCAGCCTGGCGCAGCGGTCAAAAGCTGTCAAAAATGGGCCGGCAGTGATGACGGTGGCAGGCGCGCGAGAGCCGCGGTCACGCCATCTGCCAAGCTCATGTCCCATCCGGAGGCAACAAGAGAACCCCCTCTCACGGCGTGAAGACGACGCGCCCGTGACCCGTACCTCGAACGGCCCGCGCACGCAACGGCAGCTTCGCCGACCGCTTACCCCGGCGCATTAACTCCGCGGCGAAGCAAGTGACGTTTCTGGCAGGGGCAGCTGGCGACGCTTCGCCTCCGCCAAAACGACCACGCCGAAAAAGGTACGCCACGACGTTCAATTTCGAATCCTTTTTCCCTTTTCCTTCTTTCTCTATCTCTTGCAACAGGGACCGAGAAGGGGGATAACCCCAAAGGGATCCTTCCCCGTGAAGGAACTAGGCTCCGAGCCTCCCTACTGATCAGGGGTTCGAAGGCTGGCCCCCCGAGGGGTTCAACAGCCGCCTCAGATCACGTGGGCCCGACACCCACTACTGGTCAGGGGTTCGAAGGTCGGCCTCCCGAAAGGTTCCATGACCGCCTCAGGCTACTAGGGCTCCGTGCCCCCTACTGATCAGGGGTTCGAAGGCTGGCCTGTCGAAGGGTTCACAGTCGCCTCAGACGCCGAGCGAGGGATGACCAGGGGTACGTTCGATACATAACCAAGGCTCGGGCTGCGCTCCCGAGGTACCCTAGGACATTTCCGAGACCAGCGGGAACGACTCTGTAACGGAATCCCATCGGAGGGAGGCAACGAGCCCTCGGACCCCGTCGCTAGGGGACCGGGTCCGGCAGATCACCCGTAGGTACTTTTGGGCGTGCCTCCGGGCCCCTAGCCGACCCCCAACGAACGGGGCACGGACGTCCACTCGGATTACCCGATTGCAGCTCACCGAAGACACCATGTTCGGTGCCCATCGAGGGTAACATGGCGCACTCCCCCCCTCCTCCTTGCGGAAAGGCGACGTAGGGGCGTATATAAAAAGTCGAGTCTGTCCCTGATCGTCCTCTCGCTCCGTGCGAAGGCTCGGGGGCTGCTCTCGCAAACCCGGCTCCGGCCGAACCGTTGACAGCGTCAACATACCAGCCCGAGAACTTGGGCCCCAACAGTGCACCTGGGTTACGCCCTGCTCGCATGAGGGAACCGCCAGACCAGCCGAGGCATTACGCAAGGCATTAAGACCTCGAAGGAGTGAAACCACTCCTCCGAGGCCTCGGGGGCTACACCCGGCGGGTGCGCTCGCGCGCACCCACCGGAACAAAGTACCACCGAGAAAGGCTGGTCCCCTTGCAAAAAAGTGCGACGCAAGCCTCCAAGCGAGTGTTAACACTCTCTTCGAGGCTCGGGGGCTACTGTCGGGGACCATAATTAGGGGTACCCTCAAGACGCCTAATTCTCAGCTGGTAACCCCCATCAGCATAAAGCTGCAGAGGCCTGATGGGTTTGATTAAGTCAGGGATCAGTCCATACGAGTGACTTGACCACGCCACGCCCGAGCCTAGCCTCGGGCGAGGGCAGCCGACCCTAAGATGACTCCGTCTCGCCTGAGGCCTCCTCTTTCACGGCAGACGCATCTCCGGCTCGCCCTAGGCCCCGCCTTCGATAAGAAGAAACCCTGACTAAATCACCACGCCAACCGACCGAGTCACCGGGGCGTTTAACGCAAAAGGTAAGACCGACGGGCGACCAGACTTCGCCAGAGGTGCCATAGGAGGCTCCGCCCGACCCAGGGCTCAGACTCGGGCTAAGGCCCCGGAAGACGGCGAACTCCGCTCCGCCCGACCCCAGGGCTCGGACTCGGGCTAAGGCCCCGGAAGACGGCGAACTCCGCTCCGCCCAAGGGCTCGGACTCGGGCTAAGGCCCCGGAAGACGGCGAACTCCGCTCCGCCCGACCCCAGGGCTCGGACTCGGGCTAAGGCCCCGGAAGACGGCGAACTCCGCTCCGCCCGACCCCAGGGCTCGGACTCGGGCTAAGGCCCCGGAAGACGACGAGCTCCGCCTCGCCCGACCCAGGGCTCGGACTCCGCCTCGGCCTCTGCCGAACGACCTCCGCCTCGCCCGACCCAGGGCTCGGACTCTGCCTCTGTCTTGCAGGACGGACTCGACCTCGGCTTCGGAGGAGCCTCCACGACGCCCGACCTAGGACACGAGACCGCCACGTCAACAGGAAGCGTCATCATCACCCTGCCCTGAGCCGACTTGGGTCGCAGAGAACAAGACCGGCGTCCCATCTGACCAGCTACGCCAGATAGGCAATGATGGCGCCCCGCTAGATCATGACGACGGCGGCTCTCAGCTCCCTTACGAAAGCAGGAGAACGTCAGCAAGGGCCCAGCCACTTCGACAGCTGTCCCCCCGTCCGGCTCCGTTACTCCTCCAACAGCCACGACGCCACACCAACAGGGTGCCAAGATCTCTCCGGCTGCCACCTTGGCATGTACATAGGGCGCTAGCTCTCCCTCGCTAGACACGTAGCACCTTGCTACACCCCCATCTTGTACACCTGGATCCTCTCCTTACGACTATAAAAGGAAGGACTAGGGCCTTCTTAGAGAAGGTTGGCCTCGCGGGGACGAAGGGCAGGGGCAGGCGCTCTCTCGGGGCCGCTCACTCCCCTCACCTCGCGCGGACGCTTGTAACCCCCTACTGCAAGCGCACCCGACCTGGGCGCGGGACGAACACGAAGGCCGCGGGAATTCTCCGACTCCCTCACGACCCGGCTCCGGCCACCGACCTCTCTCTCTGTTCCCCCCTTCGCGCTCGCCCACGCGCTCGACCCATCTGGGCTGGGGCACGCGGCACTCTCACTCGTCGGCTCGGGGACCCCCCGGTCTCGGAACGCCGACACACATGTCATACAAACTTACCCGCAACGCGAAGATGGCGAACCGCTGCACACGAAGCATGCAACCGCCCCGCGGGTAAGCGCTCCCTCATTTTCGCTGAATCCAGCGGTCGAAAGGGCGGGCCACCACGCCAGAAGCTTGCAACCGCACCACGGTTGTACACCCTTTCAGCTTTGTCGCAACTGGCGGTCCAGCATGGAGGCTCGGGCCCGCATGTCATGTAACCGGTGCACCGGTTACCATGCGCAAAGAAACCGCACCGCCACTTGCGCCAATGTCGCGTCTTCTCGGGACTACAGAACCAGTGCAGCGACTCGAGGCAGCCCCGTGCATGACCCAACAGTGCCGATTAAGGGCGACGGTCATGGGTCAGTCAGCCGTGGGGTTAGACACGCCGGCTGGTATGACCACAGGCAGACCAGCGGTAATTGCAGCAACAGGTGGAGGCAGCGGTCCAACCTCCAACTAGGCCCTGGTCCCACCTATAGGCTCGCATCCTCCCTTGAAGCGGCAGGTGATCCCTCTCCTGCAGCATAAAGACGACGCACCCGTGCTCCATTCCTCGAACGGCACGCGCACGCGCAACAGGTACCCCGTGAGTCGCCAGCCCCGTCGCATTAACTCCCTGGCAGGACACACGTCTCCTCGGGCAGGCAGACGGGCACCGTTTCGTCTCCGTCATGATGGCTGCCTCGAAAAAGGTGAGCCTCACTGCTTTGAAATATCTCCTTTCTTCCTTTTCTCTCTCTTTCTCTCTCTCCGCAGGGATCGGGAAAAGGGACATTTCAAAGGAGTCCTTCGCAGCGAAGGAAACGGGTCCCGAGCCCTCCTATTGATCAGGGGTTCGAAGGTTGCGCCCTGCGGGGTTCGGCAACCGCCCCAGAGCACTCGGGCTCCGAGCCCTTTACTGATCAGGGGTTCGAAGGCTGGCCCCTCGAAAGGGTTCGACAGCCACCCCAGAGCACGCAGAGTCAGGGATGACCCTGGGTATGTCTGTTACATGGCCGAGGCTCGGGCTACGCTCCCGAGGTACCCTAGGACATTTCCGAGACCAACGGGAACGATTTTGTAATGGAATCCCACCGGAGGGAGGCACCGAGCCCTCAGACCCTATCAAATGGGCCCGGGTCCAGCAAATCACCTGCAGGTACTTTTGGAGCGCGCCTCTGGGCCACTAGCCGACCCTTATCGAACGGGGCTCGGGCGTCCACTCGGATTACCCGTTAGCAACTCAATGGAAACACCATGTTCAGCGCCCACCGAGGGTAACATGGCGCGTTCTCCCCCTCCTCCTTGCGGAAAGGGGACGAAGGGGCATATAATAAACACTGAGACGGTCCTCGATCGTCCTCTCGCTCCATGTAGAGGCTCGGGGGCTGCTCTCGCACCAGGCTACGACCAAATTATCGACCATGTTGACAAAACAGCTTGGAAACTCGGAGCCTGACCATGCACCCGGGCTGCGGCCAGGCCGCATGAGGAAACAACAAGGCCGACCAAGGCATCACAAAAAGAATTAAGACCTCAGAGGAGTCAAACCACTCCTCCGAGGCCTCAGGGGCTACACCCGACGGGTGCGCTCGTGCACACCCATCGGAACACAAACCAAGAAGGACTAGTCTCCTTACAAAAAATCCGGCGGAACCTCCAAGCGAGTGCCTACACTCCCTTCGAGGCTCGAGGGCTACTATCGGGTACCATAATTAGGGGTACCCCCAACACTCCTAAACAGGGCTAGAAAACGTCTTCAGAACAAACCCTAAAGATTGATAAGCACGGTTCAAGTCAAGGCCTCGTCTGCCAAGGGACGCGATCTCGCCTTGCCCGAGCCTGGCCTCGGGCAGGAACAGTAGTCCTGGACAGATTCACGCCTCGCCAATTGAGAATACACACAATCCAATTACCTTATTTACCATTATCATGCCTTAGGAGTAGACATAGTTAGAGATGGCAATGGGTACCCGCTACCTGAAACCCGGTGGGTTTTTGCTTTATTAGGGTATGGGTTTGGGTTAATTTCTCTACCCATGAGTTTGTTAATGGGTTCAAATGGAAACCCAATGGGTACGTGGGCATGGGTTTGTTCTTCCACTACCCATACCCGCAAACCCATGGGTTTTTAAAACCCGCCTTAAAATCATCATTCGTTATAAATATGTCTCATAGTATTATTAATTGAATATGTTCTAATTGAAATAAACTTCATGTAACAAATTTTAAGCTAAAATTATTTATCACTTGTTCCTTTTATCCTAGCTTATTAATGTATTGATTGTTATTTACATGATGATTTATTTACATGATGAATATGTTGATGTTAGTGGGTATGGGAAACCCGTTGGGTACCCGAAACCCGCATGGGCATGGATTTGGGCAAATTTTTATGCCCGTCATGGGTTTGGGTTTTTAGCGGGCTTATATTTTCTTCACAGTTATGGGTTTGGGCAAATAATACCCAGCGGGGTTTTACCCATTACCATCTCTAGACATAGTGTAGCCCTCATTGTAGTTTCCCAATCTTTACCGCTCTTTGACTCTATATCATCTAGAGGTGTCTTGGGTGGCATGTCGATCCCAGACAACCCTAGGATCTTTCCCATTGATGGGGCACTTCCCAGGGGCGAGATCCATGTCCTACAGGAGCTCATCGCTATCTCTGCGCACATGGCGGACGGTCCAGAGACCTACCACAGACCGTCCAGCGACCAACCGTTGACCGTCCACTGTCTCTGTCGGCGTTTCGAGACCGGGGGATCCCTGAGCCGACGAGTGAAGTGTCGCCGCGTGCCCCAGCCCAGATGGGTCGACGCGAGGCCGAGCGCGAAGGGGGGAAAGCGAGGAGGCCGGAGATGGGCGTGAGAGAGGTGGGAATCCCGCGGCCTTCGTGTTCGTCCCGCGCCCAGGTCGGGTGCGCTTGCAGTAGGGGGTTACAAGCATCCACACGGGGGAAGGAGCGAGCGGCCTTACGCGAGCGCCCGTCTCGTCCTCGTCCCCGCGCGGCCAACCCTCTCTAAGAGGGCCCTGGTCCTTCCTTTTATAGGCGCAAGGAGAGGATCCAGGTGTACAATGCGGGGTGTAGCAGAGTGCTACGTGTCTAGCAGAGGAGAGCTAGCGCCCTAAGTACACGCCATCGTGGCGGCCGGAGAGATTTTGGCGCCCGGTTTGTGTGATGTCGTGGCCGTCGGAGGAGCGCTGGAGCCTGGCGGAGGGACAGCTGTCGGGGCCGTCGAGTCCTTGCTGACGTCCTCTTGCTTCCGTAAGGGGGCCGAGAGCCGCCATCGTCAGGGAGCATGCGGGGCGCCATCATCGCCTATCTGGCGGAGCGAGCCAGATGGGACGCCGGTCTTGTTCCCCGTAGCCTGAGTCAGCCTAGAGTAGGGTAATGATGGCGTCTTCTGTTGACGTGGCCGGTCCGTGCCCTAGGTTGGGCGATGTGTAGGCTCCTCCGAGGTCGAGGTCGAGTCCGTCTTCCGTGGCCGAGGCCGAGGCTGAGGCCGAGTCCGAGACCCTAGGTCGGGCGAGGCGGAGGCCGTTGGCTGAGGCCAGGGCGGAATTTGAGTCCTGGGACCGGGCGAAGCGGAGTTCGTCGTCTTCTGGAGCTGAGCCCAAGTCCAAGCCCTGGGTCGGGCGGAGCGGAGTTCACCGTCTTCCGAGGCTTAGCCCGAGTCCGAGCCCTGGATCGGGCGGAGAGGAGTTCGCCGTCTTCTGGTCGGGAGGAGCGGAGTTTGCCGTCTTCCGGGGCTTAGCCCGAGTCCGAGCCCTGGGTCGGGCGGAGCAGAGTTCACCGTCTTCCGGGGCTGAGCCCAAGTCCGAGCCCTGGGTCGGGCGGAGCGGAGTTTCCTATGGTGCGTGCGGCCGGGCCTGACTGCCTATCAGCCTCACTCTGTCAAGTGGCACCGCAGTCGGAGCGGCGCAGGCGGCGCTGTCTTTCTGTCAGACCGGTCAGTGGAGCGGCGAAGTGACGGCGGTCACTTCGGCTCTGTTAGCTGAGGGGCGCGCGTCAGGATAAAGGTGTCAGGCCACCTTTGCATTAAATGCTCCTGCGATTTGGTCGGGGTTGCTTCTTGGCGAAGACAGGGCCTCGGGCGAGCCGGGAACGTGTTCGCCGCTGGAGGGGGGGCCTCGGACGAGGCGGAGATCCTCCGGGGTCGGCTGCCCTTGTCCGAGGCTAGGCTCGGGCAAGGCGTGATCGAGTCCCTCGAATGGACTGATCCCTGACTTGATTGCACCCATCAGGCCTTTGCAGCTTTGTGCTGATGGGGGTTACCAGCTGAGAATTAGGAGCCTTGAGGGTACCCCTAATTATGGTCCCCGACAGTAGCCCCCGAGCCTCGAAGGGAGTGTTAGCACTCGCTTGGAGGCTTTCGTCGCACTTTTTTGCAAGGGGACCAGCCTTTCTCGGTTGCGTTTTGTTCCGGTGGGTGCGCGCGAGCGCACCCGCCGGGTGTAGCCCCCGAGGCCTCGGAGGAGTGGTTTGACTCCTCCGAGGTCTTAACGCCTCGCGCAATGCTTCGGCTGGTCTAGTCGTTCCCTCATGCGAGCTGGCCGTAGCCCGGGTGTACGGTCGGTTCCCAAGTTCTCGGGCTGGTATGTTGACGCTGTCAATGGTTTGGCCGGAGTCGGGTTTGCGAGAGCAGCCCCCGAACCTCTGCACAGGGTGAGAGGGCGATCAGGGACAGACTCGACTTTTTTACATACGCCCCTGCGTCGCCTTTCCGCAAGGAGGAGGGGGGGAGAGCGCCATGTTGCCCTCGGTGGGCGCCGAACATGGTGTCTCCGGTGAGCTGCAGGCGGGTGATCCGAGCGGACGTCCGTGCCCCATTCGTTAGGGGTCGGCTAGGGGCCCAGAGGCGCGCCCAAAAGTACCTGCGGGTGATCTGCCGGACCCGGTCCCCTGGCGACGGGGTCCGAGGGCTCGATGCCTCCCTCTGATGGGATTCCGTTACAAGATCGTTCCCGCTGGTCTCGGAAATGTCCTAGGGTACCTCGGGGGCGCAGCCCGAGCCTTGGTTATGTATCGAACGTACCCATGGTCATCCCTCGCTCTGTGTCTGAGGCGGCTGTGAACCCTTCGGGGGCCAGCCTTCAAACCCCTGATCAGTAGTGGGCGCGGAGCCCGAGTAGCATGAGGCGGCCGTTGAACCCTTCCGAGGGGCCAGCCTTTGAACCTCTGACCAGTAGTGGGTGTGGAGCCCACGTGCTCTGAGGCGGCTGTTGAACCCTTCCGAGGGGCCAGCCTTCGAACCTCTGATCAGTAGGGAGGCTCGGAGCCTGGTTCCTTCACAGGGAAGGATCCTTTCCAGGGTATCCCCCTTTCCCGGTCCCTGTTGCAAGAGAGAGAAAGAGGAAAAAAAGGAAAAGGATACGAAATCGAACGACGCGGCGTACCTTTTTTGATGCGGTCATTATAGCGAAGGCGAAGCGTCGCTCGCTTCTCCTGCCAGAGGCGCCGCCTGTCCCGCCGTGGAGTTAATGCGACGGGGCGAGTGGTTCGCGGGGCAGCCGTTGCGCGTGCGCGAGCCGTTCGAGGAACGGAACACGGGCGCGTTGTCTTCATGCCGTGAGAGAGGGTTCTCTCGCTGCCCCCGGATGGGACATAAGCTCGGCTGACGACGTGACCGCCGCTCCTGCCCGCCTGCCACCGCCATTACTGCCGGCCCGTCTTCGGTCGCATTGACCGTCGCGTCAGGCTGGAGCCGCTGGGTCATGCGCTGGGTCGCCTCGAGTCGCGGTATTAGTTCCGCAGTCGAGGAGGCGCGGTGGTGGCACAGGTGGCGGTGCAGTTGCAGGCACGAAGCATTTGGCGCGCCGGTTGCATGACGCGTGGGTCTAGACCTCCATGCTGGGCGTGTTGGGAGTCGGAGAAGCGCGCCCACTTGGCGCGGTTGCATGCCGCCTGCATGGCTGCCCGCCCTTTCACCCGCTGGTCTGGGCAAAAGTGGAGAGCCGCTTGTAACCACTGGGCGGTTGCGCGCACCACGCGCGGCGGTTTGGCTTCTTCTGCTCTGGGCCGGCTTGCATGACGTGTGGGACCCAGCCCCCACGCCGTAGGGGGAGGACCTTGGAGCGTGTTGGAGAAGACTCAGCCCATGACGGCTGGGGACGCAAGTAGGGAGAGTCGCCTTTAAAAGGAGGGTGATCCTCTTGGAAGGCGACCGTGTCTTCGCGCTCCCTTATGCATCGTGTCTTTCCATCTTCCAAGTCCCCGGATGGGGGATATCCGCCGTCTTTCCGCTTCGTCGTTGGAGGAACGCAACTCTGCGGGAGTTGGTACCTTTCAGCCGTCGTTCGGCTTCAAGGATTTTCATCATGCAGCCCGGCTGCACCCCTCCGCCGGCGGTCACCCAAGACGGTGACCTCCAGCCCCTGGATGGGGAGAGGCAGGTCGAGCTGCGATCTTGGTCCCACCCTCAGCTTCGAGGATGTTCATCATCCCCGCTGGGGTGGAGGCTGGGTTGAGCCGGAGCTCTACCTCCCGCGCGGGTTCGTGGGTCGGCCTCTCCTTCAGCGTTCGAGGGAGAGAGCGCTCACTGGCCCTGCGGGCGGGTCGGACTTCGACAACGCGGGGCTGGTCGATGGCGAGCATCGTCAGCCTCAGCGCGTCGGGCTCATCGGCTTAGCTCCTGGTGCCCCCTCCTGCCAGAAGGCGGCTGCCACGCCGTGTGCACGGGAGGACCGCCCAAGATATCGCGCGCTGTCGGGGCGACGTTCGTGTTCTGGGGCGGTTCTACCTTTGCACCGGTATGGCGCCTCCACGTGGAGGTCGGTGCCTCACTCGCCCAGGAGGATCTGAGTGGGGATCTGCCGGAGGGCTGACGGCCCCTGTCGTCAGTGCCAAGGTGGAGGCGGCTCGAGAAGTCCCCGTTGCCGACGGGATCACCGCCACCATCCGTGCTTCGGGCCTCCGGCTCTTTGTACTTGTCCTCGCCCCTCGAGCGTCGGCGTGGGCGAGGGCAAGATTGCAGCAGCATCCGCCCTGAGGCCCTCGCTGCTGCAGTTCGGCCACCCGGAGCGGGGGTCGTTGTCGCTGCTGCCGGGATGGGCAACGGCGAGCCACCCGTCGGCCTTCTGTTTCTCCGCAGGCCCCCCAATCGCGTGGAGTCGCTCGTACCTGCGGAGGTGGAACCGGAGCTCCGTTTGTAATGGCACTTCGAATGCCAGTGTTTTTGTTCATTGTGGTTGTCGAGGCCTAAACATGTATGTAAATTCGGCACGGAGCCGTGTTTTTCCCCATTTTCGAGCACTAAGACTTGCCTGTTGGTTGTCTGAACCGCTTCACCAAGCGTGAGTCACCCCGTGTAAAGGTGACGAGTGAGGTATCTGTATCCCGGAGGCGTAGGAGTCCCTCGGCTCGGTCAGCCTTGGCTGCTTACGTGTACTCCGTCGTTTTCAGGATCCACTTTCGAAGTAGTCGAAAAGCACGAAAGACATTCCGGCGGAAAAGATCTTTTTTCGAGGAAAATTTTGACGCAGAGGGGGTTCCCCCCTTTTAGCCCCTGAGGGAGGGTCGGGCTTTGCCGAGGCAAGGCTGACCCTTCCTTGATGACTAAACTTTGCGTGAGAGCGAGGTATATGAACAACTTGAAAACATCTTAAGGGTAGAAGCGACGTAGCTGTTGGATGTTCCAAGCGTTGCTATAGACCTCACCTTGACTGTTGGCCAGCTTGTATGTTCCGGGTTTTAGAAGTTTGGCGATGACGAACGGCCCCTCCCAGGGGGGCGTGAGCTTGTGTCGACCTCGGGCGTCTTGTCGTAGCCGAAGCACCAGGTCGCCCACCTGGAGGTCTCGGGACCGGACCCCTCGGGCGTGGTAGCGTCGCATGGACTGCTGGTACCGCGCCGAGTGTAGTAAGGCCTTGTCCCGAGCCTCTTCCAGCTGGTCCAGCGAGTCTTCTCGACTAGCTTGGTTGCTTTGGTCGGCATAGGCCCTCGTCCTCAGGGAACCGTATTCCAGGTCTGTGGGCAAGATGGCCTCGACCCCATAGACTAGGAAGAACGGCGTGAAGCCCGTGGCTCGGCTCGGTGTCGTTCTCAGGCTCCAGACCACCGAGGGGAGTTCCTTCATCCATCGCTTGCCGAACTTGTTGAGGTCGTTGTAAATCCGAGGCTTGAGTCCTTGTAGAATCATGCCATTGGCACGCTCTACTTGCCCATTCGTCATGGGATGAGCCACGGCGGCCCAGTCCACCCGGATATGGTGATCCTCGCAGAAGTCCAGGAACTTTCTGCCGGTGAACTGGGTGCCGTTGTCGGTGATGATGGAGTTCGGGACCCCGAAAAGATGGATGATGTTGGTGAAGAACGCCACCGCCTGCTCGGACCTGATGCTGTTCAGGGGTCGGACCTCGATCCACTTGGAAAATTTGTCGATGGCGACCAACAGGTGCGTGTAGCCCCCGGGTGCCTTCTGCAAGGGGCCGACGAGGTCCAGACTCCACACAGCAAAAGGCCATGTGATGGGTATCGTCTGCAGAGCCTGAGCGGGCAGGTGGGTCTGCCTTGCATAGAACTGACACCCTTTGCAGGCGCGGACGATTCTAGTGGCGTCGGCCACCGCCGTTGGCCAGTAGAAACCTTGTCGGAAAGCATTTCCGACAAGGGCTCGAGGTGCTGCGTGGTGGCCGCAAGCCCCCGAGTGTATTTCTCGGAGGAGTTCCTGACCTTCGGTGGTGGAGATGCATCGCTGGAGGATGCCTGAAGGGCTGTGGTGGTAGAGCTCCTTCCCTTCTCCCAGCAAGACGAACGACTTGGCGCGCCGCGCCAATTGCCGAGCTTCGGCTCGGTCAAGGGGTAGCTCTCCTCGGTGGAGATATTGCAGGTACGGGGTCTGCCAGTTTTGATCAGGCGTGACCCCGCTTTGCTCCCCCTCGACGCGCAGCGTCTCGCCCTCGGGGGTCGAGGGTACCTCGGGCCGAACCGAGGGTGCCTCGGACTGTGCCGAGGGTACCTCGGGCTGGGCCGAGGGCGCCTCAGGCTCGGGCGCGCCGTCGATCTTGACGGAGGGTTGATGTAGATCTCGGGAGAAGACGTCCGGGGGAACCGTTGTTCGCCCCGAGGCTATTTTGGCCAGCTCGTCCGCAGTCTCGTTGTAGCGCCGAGCGATGTGGTTGAGCTCGAGCCCGTAGAACTTGTCTTCCAAGCGCCGAACCTCATCGCAGTAGGCCTCCATCTTCGGGTCATGGCAGTGGGAGTTCTTCATGACTTGGTCGATGACGAGCTGCGAGTCACCGCGAGCGTCGAGGCGTCAGACCCCTAGCTCGACGGCAATCCGCAACCCGTTGACCAGAGCCTCGTACTCAGCTACATTGTTGGACGCCGGGAAGTGGAGGCGTAGCACGTAGCGTAGGTGCTTCCCGAGGGGCGAGATGAAGAGTAGGCCTGCGCCGGCTCCTGTCTTCATCAGCGACCCATCGAAGAACATGGTCCAGAGCTCCGGTTGGATCGGAGCTGTTGGTAGCTGGGTGTCGACCCATTCAGCCACGAAGTCCGCCAAGACCTGGGATTTGATGGCCTTCCGAGGGGCGAATGAGATTGTTTCGCCCATGATTTCCACCGCCCACTTTGCAATCCTACCCGAGGCCTCTCGGCAATGGATGATCTCCCCCAGGGGGAAGGATGACACCACAGTCACCGGATGAGACTCGAAGTAGTGTCGCAACTTCCGCCGTGTCAGGATCACCGCGTACAGCAGCTTCTGAACTTGTGGGTAGCGGATGTTGGTTTCGGACAGTACCTCGCTGACGAAGTAGACTGGCCTCTGAACGGGCAATGCATGCCCCTCTTCTTGCCTCTCGACCACAATCGCGGCGCTAACCACATGAGTGGTCGCGGCGACGTAGACCAAGAGGGCTTCTCCGGCAGCTGGGGGCACCAAGATAGGCGCCTTCGTGAGGAGCGCCTTCAGGTTCCCGAGGGCTTCCTCGGCCTCAGGGGTCCAAGTGAAGCGCTCGGCCTTCCTTAAGAGGCGGTACAGGGGTAGACCTCTTTCGCCGAGGCGTGAGATGAAGCGGCTCAGAGCCGCGAGACATCCCATGACCCTCTATACGCCTTTCAAGTCCTGGATGGGCCCCATGCTGGTGATGGCTGCGATCTTCTCTGGGTTGGCTTCGATGCCCCGCTCGGAGACGATGAACCCCAAGAGCATGCCTCGGGGCACCCCGAAGACACACTTTTCGGGATTGAGCTTGACACCTTTCGCCTTGGGACATCGGAATGTCACTTCAAGGTCGGAAAGGAGGTCGGAGGCTTTCCTCGTCTTGACTACGATGTCATCGATGTAGGCCTCGACCGTGCGGCCAATGTGCTTGCCGAACACATGGTTCATGCACCGCTGGTACGTCGCGCCCGCATTCCTCAAGTCGAACGGCATGGTGACATAGCAGTACATGCCGAAGGGTGTGATGAAAGAAGTCGCGAGCTGGTCGGACTCTTTCATCCTCATTTGGTGATACCCTGAGTAGGCATCGAGGAAAGACAGGGTTTCGCACCCAGCAGTGGAATCCATGATCTGATCGATGCGAGGCAGAGGGTAGGGAACCTTCGGACATGCTTTGTTCAGACCAGTGTAGTCCACACACATCCGCCATTTCCCCCCTTTCTTTCTCACAAGTACAGGGTTGGCAAGCCATTCGGGATGGAATACCTCTTTGATGAACCCTGCCGCCATTAGCTTGTGGATCTCCTCGCCTATGGCTCTGCGCTTCTCCTCGTCGAATCGGCGCAGAGGCTGCTTGACGGGTCGGGCTCCGGCTCGGATGTCCAGCAAGTGCTCGGCGACATCCCTCGGTATGCCGGGCATGTCCGAGGGACTCCACGCGAAGACGTCGGCGTTCGCACGGAGAAAGTCGACGAGCACTGCTTCCTGTTTGGGATCGAGCCCGGAGCCGATCCGGACTTGCTTGGAGGCGTCGCTGCTGGGGTCGAGGGGGACGGACTTAACCGTCTCCGTTGGCTCGAAGTTGTTGGCATGACGCTTCACGTCTGGCACCTCCTTAGAGAGGCTCTCCAGGTCGGCGATGAGGGCCTCGGACTCGGCGAGGGCCTCGGCGTACTCCACGCACTCCACGTCGCATTCGAACGCGTGTTTGTACGTGGGGCCGACGGTGATGACCCCGTTGGCGCCCGACATCTTGAGCTTGAGGTAGGTGTAGTTGGGGACGGCCATGAACTTCACGTAGCAGGGCCTCCCCAATACCGCGTGGTAGGTGCCTCGGAACCCGACCACCTCGAACGTCAGGGTCTCCCTTCGGAAGTTGGAGGGTGTTCCGAAGCAGACGGGAAGATCGAGTTGTCCGAGGGGCTGGACGCGCTTCCCAGGGATGATCCCATGGAAAGGCGCAGCGCCCGCCCGGACTAAGGACAGATTGATACGCAGAAGCCCGAGGGTCTCGGCGTAGATGATGTTGAGGTTGCTGCCTCCGTCCATGAGGACCTTGGTGAGCCTGACGTCACCGATGATGGGGTCGACGACGAGCGGGTATTTCCCTGGGCTCGGCACATGGTCGGGGTGGTCGGCTTGGTTGAAGGTGATGGGCTTGTCGGACCAGTCTAGGTAGACTGGCGCCGCCACCTTCACCGAACAGACCTCTCGGCGCTCTTGCTTGCGGTGCCGAGCCGAGGCGTTTGCCGCTTGCCCGCCGTAGATCATGAAGCAGTCGCGGACCTCGGGGAACTCTCCTGCCTGGTGATCTTCCTTCTTGTCGTCGTCGCGGGCCCTGCCACCCTCCACGGGTGGCTCGGCCCTGTGAAAGTGGCGCCGAAGCATGACGCACTCCTCAAGGGTGTGCTTGACGGGCCCCTGGTGATAGGGGCACGGCTCCTTGAGCATCTTGTCGAAAAGGTTGGGACCTCCGGGGGGTTTCTGAGGGTTCTTGTACTCGACGGCGGCGACAAGGTCCGCGTCGGCGGCGTCGCGTTTCGCTTGCGACTTCTTCTTGCCCTTCTTCTTGGCGCCGCGCTGAGTCGACGCCTCGGGGGCATCTTCCGACGGGCGGCCCTGGGGCTGCTTGTCCTTCCGGAAGATAGCCTCGACCGCCTCCTGGCCGGAGGCGAACTTGGTGGCGATGTCCATCAGCTCGCTCGCCCTGGTGGGGGTCTTGCGACCCAGCTTGCTAACCAGGTCGCGGCAGGTGGTGCCGGCGAGGAACGCGCCGATGACATCCGAGTCGGTGATGTTGGGCAGCTCGGTGCGCTGCTTCGAGAATCGCCGAATGTAGTCCCGGAGAGACTCTCCTGGCTGCTGTCGGCAGCTTCGGAGATCCCAGGAATTCCCAGGGCGCACGTACGTGCCCTGGAAATTGCCGGCGAAAGCTTGGACTAGGTCGTCCCAGTTGGAGATCTGCCCCGGAGGCAGGTGCTCCAACTAGGCGCGAGCGGTGTCGGAGAGGAACAGGGGGAGGTTGTGGACGATGAGGTTGTCATCGTCCGTTCCACCCAGTTGGCAGGCCAGACGCTAGTCCGTGAGCCATAGTTCCAGTCTCGTCTCCCCCGAGTACTTTGTGATAGTAGTCGGGGGTCGGAACCGGGTCGGGAACGGCACCCGTCGTATGGCCCGGCTGAAGGCCTGCGGACCGGGTGGTTCGGGCGAGGGACTCCGATCCTCCCCACTGTCGTAGCGTCCCCCACGCCTGGGGTGGTAGCCTCGGCGCGCCCTCTCGTCGAGGTGGGCTCGACGATCGTGGTGATGGTGCTCGTTGCCGAGGCGACCCGGGGCCCCAGGCGCTGTGTTGCGCGTGCGCCCGGTGCAAACCGAGGCTTCCCGCATGAATTGGGAAGTCGCGACATGATGTTCCGAGGGGTACCCCTGCCTTCGGGAGGCGGAGCTCTCGGCCCGCCGGACCGCGGCGCCTTCCAGGAGATCCTTGAGCTCTCCCTGGATTCGCCGCCCCTCGGTGGTTGATGGCTCCGGCATCGCACGGAGGAGCATTGCTGCTGTAGCCAGGTTTTGGCCGACCCCACTGGATGCGGGTGGCGGCCTAACCCTGACATCGTCGGTGATGCGGTGCTGGAAGCCCTGGGGTAGATGACGCATTTCTCCGGCTGGAGGTTGGCCCGCCCATGCCTGCCCGATGTCCCGGCAGATTGGTTCGAGCGCTCCTGCTCCCTCGTCGAGCCTGGCCTACACCCCGCGGATTTGCTCGAGTTGTGGGTCGTGACCCCCCGCTGGAACAGGGACCACAGCTAGCTCCCGCGGGATGTCAACACGAGGCACCGGCCTAGGGAGATCGCCGTCCTCCGGCATGCCGAGATGGTTGCCTTCGGAGGGACCCCCTAGATCGACGTGGAAACATTCGCGGCTCGGGCCGCAGTCCTCGTCGCCGAGGCTACGGCTACCGTCGGAACAGTCGGAAAAGGCAGCAGTCGCTTGCGGTCATGAAGCCCCGCATGGCACTGGGGTTGCCAAGTCCGGAGAAATCCCAACAGACGCTGGGCTCGTCATCTTCCTCGGACCCAGAGGGCCCGTAGGTCGAGACGTCCGTCAGCCGGTCCCAAGGTGACCGCATACGAAACCCCAGAGGGTTCGAATTCGCCTCTACGAGAGCGTCCGCCAAAGCGGAGCCGCTAGGCGGGTCGAGGCTAAATCCGAAAGGCGTGGGATGGGAATCGGTCGGTACCTCTTGGTCAACGGGCGGTGATGAGGTCACGTCAGGGGCTGACTGCACCGTCGTCTCAGGTACGAGGGCGACACCCAGCAAGCCTTTCGCGAGCGTGCTGGCGCCATCCGTTTGCTCGGGATTGACGTGTCGCGGGGAGACAGCGCTCGTCTTCGTCTCAAGCGCGAGGCCGATGCCCGGCGCGCCCCCCGTTGGAGTGCTGGTGTTGTCGACTCGCTCGACGGCCGACGAGGCGCCGCCTCCTGCTTGGCCTTGGTTGCCCCGCCTCCTCCTCCTCCGTCGACAGGGAAGAAGACGGGGCGAGCTCGAAGGTTGTTCTTCCACCACGCGGGGAAGACGTCATCGATTCCGCCGCCGGCGGGCGGACTGTCGGCCGCCACTGTCGCTGTCGCCCGGCGGTGGAAAGAGTATCATGTCGTAGCTGCCGTCGAGGGACATAAACTCAAGGCTCCCGAAACAGAGCACCGTCCCAGGCTGGAGAGGTTGCTGGAGACTACCCATCTGGAGCTTGACGGGAAGCTGTTCGTCAACACGCAGCAGGCCCCTACCTGGCGCGCCAACTGTCGGCGTTTCGAGACGGGGGGGGGCCCTGAGCCGACGAGTGAAGTGTCACCGCGTGCCCCAGCCCAGATGGGTCGACGCGAGGCCGAGCGCGAAGGGGGGAAAGCGAGGAGGCCGGAGATGGGCGTGAGAGAGGTGGGAATCTCGCGGCCTTCGTGTTCGTCCCGCGCCCAGGTCAGGTGCACTTGCAGTAGGGGGTTACAAGCGTCCACACGGGGGAAGGAGCGAGCGGCCTTACGCGAGCGCCCGTCTCGTCCTCGTCCCCGCGCGGCCAACCCTCTCTAAGAGGGCCCTGGTCCTTCCTTTTATAGGCGCAAGGAGAGGATCCAGGTGTACAATGGGTGGTGTAGCAGAGTGCTACGTGTCTAGCGAAGGAGAGCTAGCGCCCTAAGTACACGCCATCGTGGCGGCCGGAGAGATTTTGGCGCCCGGTTTGTGTGATGTCGTGGCCGTCGGAGGAGCGCTAGAGCCTGGCGGAGGGACAGCTGTCGGGGCCGTCGAGTCCTTGCTGACGTCCTCTTGCTTCCGTAAGGGGGCCGAGAGCCGCCATCGTCAGGGAGCGTGCGGGGCGCCATCATCTCCTATCTGGCGGAGCGAGCTAGATGGGACGCCGGTCTTGTTCCCCGTAGCCTGAGTCAGCCTGGAGTAGGGTAATGATGGCGCCTTCTGTTGACGTGGCCGGTCCGCGCCCTAGGTTGGGCGATGTGGAGGCTCCTCCGAGGTCGAGGTCGAGTCCATCTTCCGTGGCCGAGGCCGAGGCCGAGTCCGAGCCCCTAGGTCGGGCGAGGCGGAGGCCGTTGGCTGAGGCCAGGGCGGAATTTGAGTCCTGGGACCGGGCGAAGCGGAGTTCGTCGTCTTCTGGAGCTGAGCCCAAGTTCGAGCCCTGGGTCGGGCGGAGCGGAGTTCGCCGTCTTCAGGGGCTTAGCCTGAGTCCGAGCCCTGGGTCGGGCGAAGCGGAGTTCGCCGTCTTCCGGGGCTTAGCCCGAGTCCGAGCCCTAGGTCGGGCGGAGCGGAGTTCGCCGTCTTCCGGGGCTTAGCCCGAGTCCGAGCCCTGGGTCGGGCGGAGCGGAGTTCGCCGTCTTCCGGGGCTTAGCCCGAGTCCGAGCCCTGGGTCGGGCGGAGCAGAGTTCGCCATCTTTCGGGGCTGAGCCCAAGTCCGAGCCCTGGGTCGGGCGGAGCGGAGTTTCCTATGGTGCGTGTGGCCGGGCCTGACTGCCTGTCAGCCTCACTCTGTCAAGTGGCACCGCAGTCGGAGCGGTGCAGGCGGCGCTGTCTTTCTGTCAGACCGGTCAGTGGAGCGGCGAAGTGACGGCGGTCACTTCGGCTCTGTCAGCTGAGAGGCGCGCGTCAGGATAAAGGTGTCAGGCCACCTTTGCATTAAATGCTCCTGCGATTTGGTCGGGGTTGCTTCTTGGCGAAGACATGGCCTTGGGCGAGCCGGTAATGTGTTCGCCGCTGGAGGGGGGCCTCGGGCGAGGCGGAGATCCTCCGGGGTCGGCTGCCCTTGTCCGAGGCTAGGCTCGGGCGAGGCGTGATCGAGTCCCTCGAATGGACTAATCCCTGACTTGATCGCACCCATCAGTCCTTTGCAGCTTTGTGCTGATGGGGGTTACCAGCTAAGAATTAGGAGCCTTGAGGGTACCCCTAATTATGGTCACCGACAGTCTCGTAGAGAGGTTCCCCAAGGTCTCGTTCCCTACGGATGAGATCTATGGGACAATAAGTTCTTGGCCCAAAAAGGCGCCAACAACGTGTCATGCATGCGCGCGCGCCGCCGCTGAGCCAAGCCGAGTTGAGGCACGGTCGCGATCATGGTCACAATGAAGTTTCAAAATGTAACTCTGGAAGTTACATGTTTGATGCCAAGGAGTTACTTGTCTTCTAATCTCCTATTGTTTGATCACCTATGTTGTTGTTCAGCTGGTAGCAAGCACTCTATTATAGTACTTGAGCACACGAGTTTTGGAAGAGCGTACCTTCAAAACAAGTGATGTCTAAGTGTTCACATGCTCGGGTGAAGGACAACAATCATGCTTTTTGGAAGTGTCGGTGGAACGACTCCTTGCTTCCTTTACTTCCTGGTGTTGTGCTCCGTCATTTCCTGGTCGGCTCGATGTTTCGTTGCTTAACGTCACAACTACAAACTTGCACTGCAACAAGTGGAGCGACTACATCGACTACCAATATATCTGCCAATGGATATGGAGAAAAGTATGATTTTTTTCTCCATCAAGTGGAAGCAAAAAACTAAATAGATCCTTAGAACTTGTTTGAATGCATGTGGATTGAAGGACATGTAAACCCTGCTAATAAAAAAATAACTAGCCAGAGATTGTGTACACCTCAACCTCAATCCCTATGCATCCAAATAAAGGACTCTAAGAGTCAAAATAGGGCGATGGTATGTACTATTGATCGTCAATATAATCCTGCTATAGAGCTGTTTTAGATTACAAGAATTTTAGAGAAATTATACATAAATTGATCTATTTTATAGAAAAACACAGAAAACTCCTTTGGATTGTATGCACATTTCAAAGGAGACCATATCCTCCTCCTGCGCTTGGTTCGCGGGGCAGCCCAAAACGCCTCTAGAACTTTTTTGCTGATGGAAGAGATGACGATGGCCATAGCCCTTCTGGATAGGGTAGACATAAAAAACTTTTTAAAGTGCTCAGTTGTACTAGCACCAGTGCGGCGCCCATCTGTGATTATATTTTTCCCTATCCTTTTGTTTTTAAAAAGAAGAATAAACGGTGATGTTCCAACGAGCTACTAGATCCATCTGCGACTGTCCCTTTGTTTTGTTGAGTACTGTACCTGTACTACTCCGTAATGGCCGTTGGCCAACGCCCATCATGCTCACTGCTCAGAGATCACAAGGGAGGCGTGGCACTGGACAAGGAGATATAGGCATTACCACAGCGTGTCTCTCCCAACTTTTTTGCAAATTGGCCCTTTTCGGGTTTTTTTCCACAATTATGCCCCTGGCAGTTTCATTTCAAAAAATAGACCCTATGCTCGGCGCCATCATCATTGGCGCCGAGCCTGTGTGTGCCGGCGCCAATAATATTGGCGCCTGTCTGCCTGCCGTGGATGCCTGGCTGGCCGTGACGTGTCAAGGGGTCGGCGCCATAGATCTTGGCGCCGACCCCCCTGGCGGCGGCAGTACACGTGTCAGGAGGTCGGCGCCATAGATCTTGACGCCGACCTCCTATATTCAACGCGGATCAAATTCTAACCCTAATTTTGACCCGCGCCCATGCCCTGTTCGCCAGCCGCCGCGCGCGCCCTGTTCGCCTGCGCCGCCCGCCCGCATCGCCGGAGCCTGCGTCGCCCTCCCACCGCGCCACCGGAGCCCCGCCCGCGCCGCCCGCCCCCAGCCGGCCCCGCCCGGGCCGCGCTCCCACCGCGACGCCCCTCCCACCGCACCGCCGGAGCCCGCGACGCCCCGCCCCCGGCCGACCCCGCCCGCGCCGCCCTGCAAGCGCCGCCGCTTCGTCCCGCAAGCTCCGCCGCGCCGCCCCACAAGCGCCGCTGTTGGGGGCCTTCGGCTTTCAAAGGTCCTCAAAAACAAGATTTGACAATGTTTCTAGAGTATAATACATGAACAGGTATCTTCGGACATGAACCCTTCGGACAAGTTAAAATTGCTGTATGAAGAAACACAAAGAGAACGAAGGATGGAACAGAGCCGAAGCTATGCGCAAGGAAGCTTCGGCATGATGGCAGAAAAGAGGAAACCGACTTAAAGAGGAAAAGACTATCTAGACCTCGATGGATTATTATAGAGTTATTATCAAAAGCAAAGAACCTGGATGTAATTTTACATGGGCTGCGACCCGTGCCTATAAATAGGTGAACAGTACTCCCGTACTGTTCACGCTGACTGGGCATTCACTTTTGCGTCACGCTTGTACTTTTGCTTTCCTTCAAGCCGAAGGTACATCTGTAATTTGTTGTTATCTTTATAATAATAAAAATAGAAATGAGCTTATAATGATATTTAAGTATTTATGTCATTTCTCATACTTTATGTGAACCCCCTTTTTCATTATTTGTTATACTGTTGAAGGTATATCCTTCATAACCTTCATCCAAAACTCATTATATCCTAAGGGAAATAATGCTTCGAAGGACGAAGGACTTTAATGTTTAACGATTTCCGTGTTGCCTTGTTCTTAATTCATAGCATTTAAGGACAAGTCCCCAACATTGGCGCCCACCTCCAGTGAACCCTTTTTGACCACCTTCGGCAAGCATCGACCTTCGTCATGCCGCCAAAGAAAGCTTCAACAACGGGGGCTGCTGCTCTGCAGCCGCTGGACCCGAACCAGGAGACTCTTTCCCTTTGGGAAGCCCGAAGTCAGAAGAGGAAGGCCACCAGTCCAACACCTCAGGAGGACGATTTGGACCAAGAAATCAGGAATATGGAGATGCTGCATCAACAGGTGCAAAGGAAGAAAGAAAAGATGGCCCGGTTAGCTGACCTACAAAGGCAGATAGACGAAGCCTCTGAAGAGGTTCGTCATCTCACGCAAGGTGAACAGAACCAGAGGCCCCAGTACAGAGAGCTTCACCAAGAGGGCTTCGTCAATGAGGATGACTGGTATGATGATTTCCATCGTGGAAATTTTGCTTTTGATGATGCTTCTCCTCTGTCAGCTGAACTGCAGGCTACACCTTGGCCCCCATCTTACAAACCACCCTAGGTCCCAATGTATGACAGACACTCAGACCCGAAGCAATTTCTGATGAGCTACGAAGCAACCATATCTTCATATGGTGGCAACACTGCAGTCATGGCGAAATCCTTCGTCATGGCAGTAAAAAATGTTGCCCAGACCTGGTACTCTTCTCTTCGGCCAGGAACAATCACATCGTGGCAAAAGCTGAAGGATATGCTTATTACCAGCTTCCAAGGGTTTCAGACAAAACCGGTCACTGCTCAAGCTTTGTTCCAGTGCACTCAGGATCATGAAGAATACCTTCAGGCGTATGTCCGAAGGTTTTTACGACTGAGGACACAGGCACCAACGGTGCCTAATGAGATTGTTATTGAGGTCATGATTAAGGGGCTTCAGCCAGGACCTACAGCCCAATACTTTGCCAGGAAACCCCCTCAGACCCTGGAGAAGCTGCTTCAGAAGATGGACGAATATATCAGAGCAGATAATGACTTTCGGCAAAGGAGGGAGGAAGCTTATAGGTTCTCCGAAATGACCAGGGGCTTCGGAGGGAGAATCCACCCTAGGCACGTCAGGTCTATCCATTCCACTCAGAATGACGATAGGGGAAGCCAGCAACAAAGGCCGCAATATTCTTCTCAGGCTTCGGGGCAGCAACAGAGCTATCCTCGGCCCCTAGCTCCAAGGGGCAGAGGCGCTAGGGGCTTCGGAGGAAGGTTTGGGGATCAGCCCAGGAAAATTTACTGCCTATTCTGTGGAGAGGACAAGGGCCATACCACCAGGATGTGCCATGTCACCATTCAAAAACAGAAGGAGATAGCAGAAGCTGCAGCCCAACAGAGTCAGCCGAAGCAGGTTATGCATACTGCTTCGTACCACTCACCATACATTCCGGAATATGTGGGCAACCATCCTGCAGCTTCTGTTGCTTCGGCAAGCCAACCTCAGGCATCTTGGCAACAGCCCCACCTCCACCACCAATGCAACCTGCCTATCCCCAAGGCCAGCAGCCAGAAGGGAGCCAGCACAGTCACCAGCAGAGAGACTTCAGAGAGCAGTCCGAAGCTCGCACAGTCAATAGTACTGTGCCAGAATCAAAGCACATCTACTAAGATATATCCTACCTCAGGAACAGCCTTTACATTTGCCATCATTCACCTTTTCAATAAAGAACAAGCATTGAAAATTCAGTTCTTTTGTTGTTTTCAATTTCCTGTAATAGCTTTGTCATTATCATGATGAATATATCTTCTTCAAACATTGACGAAGTTCTAAAGGTTTTCACGAAGGAATGCATTGCAAGTTATTGTCGCAGCAACAAAAGTCGTTCTTAAGGGAACGCAGCGTAAGTTTTCTACTCAAAAGTCGTTCCAAAGGGAATGCAGAGCTTACAACAAAAAATAAAGGCTGATACCGCCGAAATAGAAGGCGAAGAAGCTCCTAAGGGAGGCTTACAGCGAAAAATAAACGCTGATACCGCCGAAATAGAAGGCGGAGAAGCTCCTAAGGGAGGCTTACAGCGAAAAATAAACGCTGATACCGCCGAAATAAAAGGCGAAGAAGCTCCTAAGGGAGGCTTGCAGCGAAAAGTCAGCGCTGATGAACCAAAAAATGACCAAAAGATTGTGTGCTCCACTGGGGAATGTGTGTAGGCCTTCGGCGTGAATATCATTTTGCATATCATTACATCATCACATCATGCGCATAGCATAGCATCATACATCATATTGCATCAATGGCACAAGAAGGGGGTACAATATGGATCTTCGGAAAGGTACACAATGTTGACCCACATTATTGAGCTTCGGAGATCGTTTCGAAGTGCCAAGGCACAAAATAGGTTTTCAAGAAATACACCTTCGTCACTTTGATATGAAAAGGAGATCCATTGTTCACAAAGCATAGATGTTTTTTCGGAAACTGTAATATTTTTATGGAATATGGATGTTCTTTACGAAGCATGAAAAGAAGGGAAGGTGTTTTTTCGCCGGAGGCTCAAAAACGGTATGTACGTAAAGTTTCATGCATCATAAAGAGTTGAATCATAAATAGTTCATATATTACATTCAAAATTACAAAATATTATGCATATTGTCCACCAAATATTACATTCCAAATAGCTTTACAATAACAGCTAATCTTCTCTTAAAACTACTTCTGCAGCTTCGTTTAGTAGTTGATCAACAACTTTATCCATAACAGCTTCGACCATTTTTCTAATTTTGTCATCCCCCTTAGCTTTGGGGTCCGCCAATGGCTCGGCAGGCTCTGGGGGAGGAGATTGTACGACTGTGTTGCAAAGTGTAAATAAGTCCAAAGTCATAAAATTACAACATAAAGTCAAAAGTTAGTAGTCAATACCTATTCGCCTCTCGAGATCCGCACTTTTCTCAGCGCCCTCTGCCACTTTTTTAGCATCGTGAATACCTTTTTCACTTCTCCTTATGATTTCTTGAGCCATCTCCCGACCGCTATTTTCCCAGATGTCGGTGAAAAATTTTCCACCAACCAAGCTCGCTTCGGCCAAGGGGTCTTTTATATCTTCAGTAGATAAGGTGGCCTCGGTTTGCGTCAAGGATTTCACATGATCGCAGCCTCTTCTCTCCAAAATAGTGGCCATCCCCCTAGCACCCGAGAAGGCGCATATGTCCCCGCGGCCACTCAAAATTTCTTCAAAAGCTTCGGCCTCGCCGTTGATCCAGTCGATTGGACCTTCGGGATCTCCCAGTACGAAGTTGCTTTCATTCAAAAATGTGTCGACGCTGGTGAAACTAGTCTTAATTGTTTCCACACATTTCATGGATTTTTCGTAACATTTTTATTTTGAAGACCGAAGCTCTGCAGTTGCTTTCTCCCAATGATTCTTCCAGTAGTCGCTGGCTTCAAGCTCAGCTTCGGCAGTTGCACACTTTAAGTTCGCCTCAGCCAGCTGTTTCTGAAGATTTTCAATTTTGCACTTCTGGGCTTCAGCTTGGGCCTTGGAAGTAGCTTCGTCCTCTTTTATTTTGTTAAGCAATGAATGTAAAATTTTATCTTTCTCAAGACCTTCGTTCCTCAGCTCAATCACTTCGGAACGAAGGTTATTCAATGCCATGATACATCCTTCGTCTTCAGCACTTTTCTGCGCTTTGAGGGCATTGCTGAGAATAAGGCCCTGCAAAAGGAATGTAATATCAAGAAATAAACACACGAATTTTTAACCACGCAAAAAGTATATTTTCTCACCTTTAAGCTGTTATATGCTAAGTTGTCAGCTATTTCATCTTTTGACAAAACTGAAAGCCCATCTTCTAGAGTTGGGAATCCGAAGCTTCTTGCCATCTCCCGACAGACAGAGATCTCCTTGTTGTCTGGGAGACAATACAAGAAGTCTTCTTCTCCGCTGCCATTGAATATCAACGCCCCTTTCGGATATTTTAATTTCTGGGCATAATGATGAGCTTCTCGTTTTTCTTCTTCAGATAGCATTTTGCCCGAAGCATGTCGCACAATATAATCAGGCAATTTGAAAGATGATTCGGGAGTGGAAGAAAGAGTTTTTTTAGACAGAATCTGCTTTAAAGTTTCCTTTTTATTTTCTCCTTCGGTTTCCAAGGATTTTTCTTTGGCAGACTCTGAAGGTCCAGTTTTGATTTCAGTCTGGTGCTTTGTAGTTTCGCCTCCAGAGGCTGTTGTTTCAATTTGTGCTTTTTGAGCTTCGGCAACTTTTTTGGGCGTAGAGCTTGAAGACTTTATTGTCTCCAGTACATCCAAAACATTAACCATCCTTTTCCTTTTGGGGGTCACAGCTGGACCCTTCTGAGCTTGTGGCACTCCAACTTCCGCCGAAGGACTTATTGCTTCCAATATTCTCGTTTTCCCAACCTTCATCTCTTCAATGTTAATAGCCTTCGGCTCATCCGATTTGGCTGATGATGCCTTCGGCGTTGCAGCCGGTTCACTTTTTTGCGAAATCGCAGGGTTTTTGCCTTCGGGCGCCGAAGAGCTCTCACCGCCAAAATCAGGCACTACGGCCGGTTCAATATAGCGTGGTCGATGAGTAAGGACTTTCACTCTTTTCCTCTTCGACGCAGGCTCACTCGGAGCAGCTGAAGCATCATCTCTCTCGGAATCTTCACTTTTCCTTTTTTGTCCCCGGGGCGGGTAACGGTAGTCGGGATACATGAACCCGATGGCATCAAAAACTCTGTTCAATCTCTTCTTTTTACGGTTCCCAAAGGCCGCAGATAATGCGTTGTCTTCTGCTCTGGAATACAGCCCAAGCAGATCATCGCTTGTAGCTTCGACGCTTTTCAGCCAGTCGTCGTCTGGCTCGATAAACTGGTCTCTGAATCTGAAGGTATATTTTAGCCGAACCAGACCACCTTCGTGGGGATTGCTGATGGACTCTTTTGGCATCTCCCAGTCGGCTAGCAGCGGCCATATCCTATAGGCCACGTGCTCTTGAACTAAATCCCTTGTCCCAATGAAAGAGCAGACTAAGCCGAAAGCCTTGCGGCATTCTTCGGCCGCTTCGTCAATTTCTACCTTCGGTTTACGGGGCCTGAAGCGTTGCCAGATAGGGCGCATGATTATATCTTTGATGTCTTCTCGTTCTTTTAAATTATTCTTTACATAAAACCACTCTTTTGTCCAGTCTCCGGGCCATCTCTTCCGAGAAGTCGGTACTGGCGAGCTTGAGCCAGAACGAGCAATGAAGCTATAGCAACCGAAATTATTATGATACTGTTCCTTACCCCAGGGCTTCGTCTCGTATAACAATTCATGCATGCTGCAGAAACTTTTTGCATTTGGTTCCAAGCCTTGACTCCTTAAAGCCCACACGAAGATTCCCATTCTTATAATAGCTTCGGGGGTAATCTGGTGAAAGTAGATCTGAAATATCTTCAAAACCTCGACTACGAAGCTACTAAGAGGAAGCTGAAGCCCAGCCTTCAAAAAGCTCCAAAAGATCACGACTTCATTCTCCTCTAGGGTAGGACAAGTTTTTTCTCCATCGTCAGCCCTCACAACAGACACATCCCGAAACTATTTCCCCCTCATGTTGTCAAGATGGCTTTGTTTAATAATTGATTTTCCAAAAACCGCATGGCTTGGTCTCCAGGGTCGATCTTCGGAGTCTTCCCCGCCGCTCTCCACATCATAGCTGTCACTGTCACTGGTATCTTCAAACAAACCCTCCAGAGTTTCCCTAGCAATCTTCTCCGCATTTGTCCTTGCTATTGATTCAATAAAGCCAAGATTCATCTCCTCAGAAAGGCTCAGCTTCATTTCAGCGGTAGCCTTCTTATCCTCAGACATCTTCGAAAGAGCTAAGAAAAGTGCTCTCAAAGCCGAAGCTTTAAAATTTAAAAAATCTGGTCAAGTGTGTGTAAGCAAAGAGCTGTTTTGAGCAGGCAAGGCAGATGGCAAGAAAGCGTGCCAAATGAGCTAGTGGTGCGCTCTTATTTATACGCCTGGTGTATTGTGTGCTGGAGGGCCCGCTTGTCAGTGGCTGTTGCTATTCTAGCAAAGGGAAGGTGTTTTTTCGGACCTTCGGCTTAGGGCCTTCGTCCATATCGCAATTTGAATTTATTATCTTAACAAATTAATATTGCGAGGGGCTACTGTTGGGGGCCTTCGGCTTTCGAAGGTCCTCAAAAACAAGATTTGACAATGTTTCTGGAGTATAATACATGAACAGGTATCTTCGGACATGAACCCTTCGAACAAGTCAAAATTGCTATATGAAGAAACACAAAGAGAACGAAGGATGGAACAGAGCCGAAGCTGTGCGCAAGGAAGCTTCGGCATGATGGCAGAAAAGAGGAAACCGACTTAAAGAGGAAAAGATTATCTAGACCTCGATGGATTATTATAGAGTTGTTATCAAAAGCAAAGAACCTGGATGTAATTTTACATGGGCTGCGACCCGTGCCTATAAATAGGTGAACAGTACTCCCGTACTGTTCACGCTGACTGGGCATTCACTTTTGCGTCACGCTTGTACTTTTGCTTTCCTTCAAGCCAAAGGTACATCTGTAATTTGTTGTTATCTTTATAATAATAAAAATAGAAATGAGCTTATAATGATATTTAAGTATTTATGTCATTTCTCATACTTTATGTGAACCCCCTTTTTCATTATTTGTTATACTGTTGAAGGTATATCCTTCATAACCTTCGTCCAAAACTCATTATATCCTAAGGGAAATAATGCTTCGAAGGACGAAGGACTTTAACGTTTAACGATTTTCGTGTTGCCTTGTTCTTAATTCATAGCATTTAAGGACAAGTCCCCAACAGCCACCGCCCAGTCCCGGCTGCGCCCCGTTCCGGCCAACCCCTCCAAGCCCCGTCCCCTCTCGGCGCCAGCGGCCCGCCACCGGCCGTCGACACGCCGCCCCGCCCCGCCCCGGCGCCCGCTCCTCGCCCACGTCGTCATCGTCCATCCCCGACCCCGACCCCGACCGTTTAGGTAAATTTTATATTATTTTTGTTATTGTGTAAGCATTTTGTGTTAAATATGTTAGATTGTTTTGCTATAATTTGTTGTTTTTTGAATGTGATGAATGTTAGTTATTGTGATAAATGCTAATTTGATTGAATATTATGAAAGTGAGTCAAATGTGCATGTTTTTTATCCTCCCCGTGCAGGGGAGGTGCTGTCAAAATTTTCAATTATTATATAGGAGTAATTTATAAGGTGGTTAGTATATTAGTGGGTTGTGGTTATATTTATAGTTATGTAGCTAGTAATTTGTGGTTTGTGGTTAGGTAATAACCATCCACAGTTTATATTGAATGTTTAATTGGTGTTTCAAATAGATGGACAATTTTTTGAGCTTATATCATGGAGGCAATGTGGAACAAGATCCGTATGGAAATGCCAAGTTCATTGACATGCGACACGTGCTGGTACTATTCGATGGTAGACCCTCCTTGAGTGATGTGTTTACAAAGGCTAAACAAAAGCTAGGTTACCATGAAGATGATGCCATTGCGGTTGACGGAGTGCTTAATATTGGTCATCCACCAAATGTCATAAGACGAGTCATCCCAATTGATTGTCAACTGGATTGGGATAATTATATTACTTCGGCTATGAAGACCCATTTGCAACTCATGGAGGTTGTGGTGCGTCCGGTTGTAGTAGACCGTCCCCCTGAAGACTTTGATCGTGCTATCGATGACGTGCCAACTGTTCCTGATGCTCAATCTGGCCCCAATTTGATCCCATTAAGTCAGCCAGGAGATGGTCTGCAGACAGATTTAGCTGCGTGTATCCCTTTGGCACAAACCAATTGCAGTAAGTCTTATTGGCATTACATCTTCATTTTGGACCATGAGCACTTTGCTCATTCCATTTGATGTGGGACTGATCATCTAGTACATGTTGCAGGAGTGACCCCTACTCTTGTGGTTGATCCTCAGACCGAGGCACGTGGCTGCTTCGGTGATGGTTTTATTGCCTCCAACAGTCCTGAGTTTAGGAATGAAGAGGAGCCATGTGCCTTTGCTATGGCTGCCGATTCAGATGATGATCGCCCGGTTGGTGAACTCACAGAGAGTGACATTGAGATGTTGCAACGTGTTTTTCCAGACGGTCGGGATCCTAGAGTGCATGAGTTCAGCGATCTTAGTCTTTCTCATCAGGCAAATGCAGAAGGAAGGGATGATGAGCTGCTAGACGCTCCTGAGGCCGGTCCTAGCATGATGATTGAAAAGGGTAGGGTCTTCAAGGACCTAACTGCCTTGAAGATGTGGTTGCAGCATTACACAGTCTTACGTAAGAGGCCGTATAGAGTACTTCATTCGTACGAGAAACGTCGTTACACGGTTGTATGCGACAAGGATAACTGTTCATGGAGGGTTTGTGCTAGGATACAAAAGATCACCGCAAAGTGGAAGATAACAAAAGTAGTGGGGCCACACACATGTGCTGAACATGAGTTAACGATGAAACATCGCCAATTGACATCAACCCTCATTGGGAAGCGACTTATGGGAATACTGCAGTTGGAACCAAATATGAAGGTTAGGACAATCATGAGGATCGTGGAGAATGTGTTTGATGGGTACAAGATAACATATGGTAAAGCTTGGAGGGCTAAGCAGTGTGCGTGAAAGATGATATATGGGGACTGGGAGTCTGGGTACGAGCAGCTACCTGTTCTTTTAAATGCAATGAAGGCGGTCAATCCATGCATGCATTTGAGTACATCCCTAAACCAAATGCATGGATTGATGGGAGACAGATATTCTTCCGTGCGTTCTGGTGCTTTCCCCAGTGTGTGGATGCCTTCTGACATTGTCGTTCTGTCTTTTCAATTGACGACACGTTTCTTCTCGGCAAGTACCAGGGCACTCTTCTAATTGCCATATCCGTTGATGCAAACAACAAGCTAGTTCCCCTAGCATTTGCTCTGGTTGAGAAAGAGAACAAAGACAGTTGCGGGTGGTTCCTGCGACTGGTCCGGATACATGTGGTTGGCCCAGGACGGGAAGTTGGTGTAATATCAGATCGGCACCAGGGATTACTCAACGCGGTCCGTGAGCAGATCGATGGGTACCCTCCTTTGCATCACAGGTGGTGTACTCGACACCTTGCTGAGAATCTTCTGCGTAAGGATGGTGTCAAGGATAACTTTGAGCTTTTCCAGGAGACATGTCGCCAGCTTGAAGACAAGTTCTTTAGAGAAAAGTTAGAAAAGCTCAAAGTCACAACAAATGCCGAAGGCAGAGATTGGTTGAATGGATTGATGCCGGATTTGGAGAAGTGGACGAGAGCTCACGACTTAGGTGGATATATAGCCTTTTCAGGACTGCATATATAGCCTTTTCAGAATCAACAATATCCTACATTATCGTAGGACATGTAGTCTTTTTAGAACCAGAACATAGCCTTTTTAGAGTTTTTTACATATCTGTTATCATAATCCATTACACTACCTATCCTTTCGCCTATATATACACGATCCTTTGTACATTTGCTTCATTGTGCAATACAATGGCTTCAGGGTCTTCTAGGGGCAAGGGTGCAGGAAATGAGAGACGAAAGGATGGAGGGAAGTTAACTCCAATGTGTTTCGATGGCCCTCTTGGTCCAGATTTTTTTGAAGAGGCGGTTTTTAACTTTCCAGTTCAAAGTAAAAAATATTTCAACAAAGAGGTTAGACTTAGGTCCTACAATAATAGGAGAGAAGATTGGCTGAAGTGCATGCATGGTGAGGATTGCTTCGTGCAGATGTTCGTTGAGGGTGGAATTGATGGAGGCCGGCGTTTCTTTAGATGTCCTTATGCATATGTAAAAATTAATTTCTAATCCTTTGTTCTAAATACTTTTGTTGTTCAGTGAAACTAACTATAAACATTTATGCAGCATTCATTGGTCAAGGAGAATTGTGGGTTCACTCGTTGGGTAGATCCTCGTCCGATTTTTCCTCATGCGGAATACATATCCTACCTACAGAATAGGATATTTGATCTAGAGAGGGAAGTAAGCAACAGAAATGATGAGGAAGAAAGAGACAACAACAATGGTGGTGCTTCACAGGTGCAAGTATGCCCAGATCCATATTGTTGCTGTCCTTGTCACAACAAGAATGTTGGTCCTCCGACGTCTCCACAGCTCCCACAGCAGACAACAATAATGGGAGGATACTATGGAGAAGGGTCCACACAATTTGGAATGTCGGAGCACTACTAGAAAACTCTTCTGTATCAATTGCTTTCAGCGTGTTGATTATCTTTATCAATTGCTTGAAGTCGCCTTCAACAATTGCTTTAAATGTAGTTTTCATCAATTGCGTATTTATGTCGTTTTCATCAATTTGAAGGTAATTCATTACCAAATATCATTGTTCGACAATACATAATACCGAATAATAAGTTCATTATTACATAACTTCAAATAAAAAACCTAGACTACTGAGTGCAACGGGGCCATTTGCCCTTGCGAAATGCATCAGGGTTCTCCTCCATTGCTTCCTTTGCACGACGTGCACGCTCAAGCTTCTTCTCCTTCTCTTCCCTGCATTCAGCAACACACCTCATTTTTTGCTCGTCTTCACATTGTTGCTCGGCAGCAAGCTCCTCTCGTCTTTTCTCCATCCTCTCTTTGTCCTCTGCATCCCACTTTTTAAGATTATCCAACCACTTCTTGTCTTTCTCTAACATTTCTGTGTCAATCCACTGCTCAAAATCACATAGCGGTGGAGGAGTCTACAAAACAGGCAATTATTAGTATGCAAAAAAACATTCACCACTCCGAGTCTTCAAATTGTTAACATATTACAAGACTATTCTCACCATTAAATTCATCCGACGTTGAACAATAGTTGGCTCAAATGCAAAGTTAGCACACATCCAATACCTCTGTCGATAGGTGTCATGATCCTCAGACTTATCAACCTTACAAGGATCACCACAAAAACACATAGGCACTAGAACACCACTTGGCAAAGGCAGCGGGTCGAAGGCAGTTCCGGTCAAAGGACCCTTCCTAAATTTCCATAAGCTCTATAACAATCACAAATATAATATACTCACAAAATAAGAGGCGGATCCAACACTTACCTTTGTTTAGCAGATTTACCACGCCTAGACATCCTATAAATCAGGCTGAATCTATAGTTTCGAAGAATAGGAATGAGCACACAAACCAGGCATACGTAGGGTTCTATTTATAGGCACATACCTCGGCGCCATAGATCTTGGTGCCGAGGTAGGCGTCGTTGACCGGAGGCGCCTACCTCGGCGCCAAGATCTATGGCGCCGAGGTATGTGCCACGTAGATTTCGAGTCATCCCTCCATCTGACGTCTGCACGCCAATATTATTGGCGCCGGCACACACAGGCTCGGCGCCAATGATGATGGCGCCGAACATAGGGTCCATTTTTTAAAATGAAACTGCCAGGGGCATAATTGTGGAAAAAAACCCGAAAAGGGCCAATTTGCAAAACACAGAAAACTCCTTTGGATTGTATGCACATTTCAAAGGAGACCATATCCTCCTCCTGCGCTTGGTTCGCGGGGCAGCCCAAAACGCCTCTAGAACTTTTCTGCTGATGGAAAAGATGACGATGGCCATAGCCCTTCTGGACAGGGTAGACATAAAAAACTTTTTAAAGTGCTCAGTTGTACTAGCACTAGTGCGGCGCCCATCTGTGATTATATTTTTTCCCTATCCTTTTGTTTTTAAAAAGAAGAATAAACAGTGATGTTCCAACGAGCTACCAGATCCATCTGCGACTGTCCCTTTGTTTTGTTGAGTACTGTACCTATACTACTCCGTAATGGCCGTTGGCCAATGCCCATCATGCTCACTGCTCAGAGATCACAAGGGAGGCGTGGCACTGGACAAGGAGATACGGGCATTACCACAGCGTGTCTCTCCGGCCAAAGGTTGTTCGTTTCTAATTAAAGTTAAATATTTGAACTGTTATATCTGTAATTTTTAGAGACAAAACATTATAGAAATTGTAGAAAGCCGATACGAATTAAAGCAAAACGAATAGACTGTAAATGATTCGGCTAAAAATTATAGAGAACTATTAAAGGTATTCTCAATAGGGCCATGGATGTTATTAAGTCCATCCCCAACGGCACGCGAAACCGGCCGCTGATGCATATTCAAGATGGCGTTCAACTGTCCACACTTCGAGCAGATTGCAGACGAAGACAAGCAAAATGAGCGTGCCGGCCGTCCGGTTACTAATTTCCACGATATTCTCTCTCCTTTGTGAGTTAGAGTGGCAGAGTGCGCATTCGTGTCCATGAGTTGCTGTTAGGCGTGGTATAACTGTTTACGGTTGCGCATACAATCCACAGATCCCACGAAATGCACATGCTGTGGGGAGCCGCACACGGGCCCACATTTCGCACTCCACCTGCGTAGTTCGCCTCGCTATTAGGGCTGGATATCGAGCCAGCTCGGCTCGGCTCGTTCGAGCTCGAGCTGGCTCGTTAAGCTAACGAGCTGGCTCTACTCGGCTCGTTAAGGTAGCGAGCCACAGAATCAGCTCGGCTCGACTCGTTTACGAGCTCGAGCTGGCTCGTTTAGCTCGCGAGCCAGAGCAGAAAAAAATAATATGTGTATAATAATCAATTTCTAGTTAATTTCAAACTAATTTAAAACAGAAAATAGTAATTATACTCATAGTTTCACAAACCATATCAATATAACACCAAATTAACACAACTCATCACTCATCAATTCACTATTCACACACATATTCAGCAGTTTAACCCACACTTATATTCGTATAGACCAATTTCATACATAGACATAATTCATCAATCATTAGTTTAACTTATAGGTTATAGACACCACACATACATATAACATATTCATCAATTGTTATGTAAATGATATGTATATAGTTTTGTTTTGCTGAAATGTGATAGCTCGTTTAGCTCACGAGCTGGCTCGTTAACAAACCGAGCTGGCTCGTTAACGAACCGAGCTAGGATGTCAGCTCAGCTCGCGAAAAAATTCAAACGAGCCGATTCGAGCCGAGCCGAGCTGGCCACGAACCGAGCGAGCCGACGAGCTACGAGCATTTTGTCCAGCCCTACTCGCTATTGACAACCAAGGTCTCGTTCTGATCTCCGAATCTTTTGCGATGGTGGGGTGATTGCGTGCTTTGTATAAGACACTAGTTTACACTACTTTACACTATAAACTGTATTATTTATATAATAAAGTTTAAGATAAGAGATGAGATAGCTAAATTAGCAGGGCGAGTCCTGACATTTCGGGGACCTAAACAAAAATTTATATAGAGGCCACATATAACTATATATGTATATATCATTTACACATCTACTAAACATATATCAGTAAAGAAACTGTATATAACTTACTGTAATATAGAATATTACACATTATTGTTTATAAAATAACATTGGCTGAAATAATAAAAAGTTACTTGTCACTTCTCATCTTATAAAATCACTTCTAACATTTTTTGATACAAAATCATCGATTATACTATTGATATCGATATCATTTATTACCTTCTTCTCGATGCATAAAGACGCCAAACCACTCAACCTTTCTTGACTCATTGCTGATCTTAAATAATTCTTCAGTAACTTCAATTTTGAGAAGCTTCTTTCAGCAGATGCAACAATAACATGCACAATAAATAATATTCTATAAGCAATAGATGCATTAGGATAACAATCCATATCTATGATATGCTCAAAAATCTCTATAGCAGACAAAGTGTCGTTAGGCAAAGTAAACTTTAGAATATTCAATTTAGAAATCAAATCATTTAACTCAACATTACATGAACCCTTCAAGTTCTCTATCGTTTAGTGACCTTAGCGTGCTTGAGCTCAATAAAAACCCAGATATACCTTTAAACATGAAGAGTTCTTCAAATCTGGTCCTCGAAGAAGTGCTCGCCATGTCAATTAATACCAAAAAATAGTTGACTTCAAAACCTCACTCATTTTCTAGAATTTCTTCATGGCACCTACTTTCATCCAATTGTTTCTTTCTCACCGCTTTACGCTTTGCTGGAAATGATGCATTTACACCAATACCATTTGCAATATCTTTAGCAATGGTTACCAACGGGCAACGGCTAGGGATTTTGGGAATAGAATACATGTATATCGTACATATATATAAGAGTATATATCTATTTGGGCTAGACTGGGGGACCTACTGACTTTGGGGGCCCTGAGCGGTGGCATACCCTGCCTATCCTCGGGGCCGGGCCTGTAAATTGGTTAGATGATCTGAGTAGCACTCCTCAGGTCCTGAGTTAGAATTCTAGTGAAAACAAATTTTAAATTGAGATTAAAAAAAGTCACTCACTGATTTCTCCTAGTTGTGTTTACATAAAATAGACTGACTTACGAGAGATGAATACTCGTGTAAAGAGTAGGAAGACCCTCGTGCTGCACTAGGGCTACCTTTTGCAATACAATACGGTGGATGATCTTTTCTCTATCGTATGAGATACCGTGGTTGATCTTTTGCAATACAATACTAGGCTCAAAGCTTTCAAGAGCGGTTGCCCGTTGCTTGAAGCGTTTCTTTTTCCCTCGTCAACGGTTAGGCGTACCGCGTACGTAGCCCAGACCACGGCAACCCAACTGCTCCCAATACAAGATTCTGCAGGCTGCATTCCCTCCGAAAGAAAACCTCATCAAACAGTCAGACAAGCTCACAAGCACTATGGCTGACAGCAACTGATCGGCTATCCAAACAGAACAATGTGTGCTGGGACTTTGTTTTTTGTGGCTTGGAGAATGAGACGATGTGTCGTTGTCTCACGTGGTAATAAGCTGGGATTTTTCTTCGTGCAGGCGAAATTATATATACTTTTTCCAAACAGAACAATGTGTGCCCCCGCTGCGCCCAACCCTTTTAATACCCGTATATACGTGTGGGCTGTCGTCCGATTTTTTTCCCACACGTTTGGACTCATTTAGAAACTAAAAAAATACTATATTTGTATCCACTAGCACAAAATTATCCATACATATACCCACCACGGATAATACGTACCTATCGAATACTCGTACCCACCAACATTTCATTAAGCATAATCATTTTAATTGCAAAAGAACCAAATACAAAATATACAAAATATTGAAGCAACATATTCCATCAGTAATAAAGATACTGAAATAGAATATTATCTTTGTGTCTAGTATGACAAATTTTATTGAACCCAATATAATTTTATTATATGTTCAACAACATTCAATATTAAATGGTAGTATATCATGTTATTAGATCATACAAAATATAACACTCATATCCTAAAAGAGAGTTCTCAACGACATCACACAATATTAGGATAGTTATATAATTACTCAGTACATAATTCTTAATATTTAAGTATTTAAGGTGTGTAAGCTGCTGGAGCTTAAGGGGCAACCTTCATTCCTTCTCTTTCGATTTTATATGGAATATTTCTAGTTAGCGAGTTTCCTATTAGGTAGCGGGTGTGGAACAAGAGAGAACATACCCTTACCCACCATACCCGATGGGTATACTAAAGTACCTAATAAAATGCCTAAGGATATCAAAATTTACCATACTCGTGCCCTAATTAGGTATTTAAGGATTGGTATCAGGTACCTATTGCATCCCTACGGGTAATATGAAGAGAAGGAATGGTGGCCTACTGGATATCTTAGCCACTACCATCCCTAGTCGAGATTACATATCTCGACGCCATAATCCATGACATCGATATCATGTAGCACACCGTCGTGGGCAGTGACGTGGCGGCAACTCAACTACATATATCTTGGCATTAAGATCCCATATACTACTCATTCTTCTCGTCTTTCTTGTGTCTCTCTCCTATTCCTCCGATCCTAACCACCATAGCGCCCCTTCACCGGCCACTGTGCCACACCCCTGTCTCTCGAAGCTCGCCCGTCAGGTACATGGTCGTTGTCATTTCCCCTATTGTTGTATGTTGCATGGCTCGTTTCGACTGCTATTTGTTGTGTCCATTGTTGGACCCATGCCCATTGTCGACCATCGGCCCCAAATCCACCTTAGGCCTCGACCCCACCCAGTGTTGCCTCGACCTCACTCAGTGTTGGCCTCAGTCCTGACCTCGCCTAGCGCCACTAAAAGCATCTAGGTCTTTAGTGGGTTTTAGTGATTAAAGACAACATAAAATTATTGTGACTAGCACGTGTTTTGCAGAGCATATGGTAAGTTAGGTCATAAATGTAGGGAATTGCGCTCCAACAGGTGAAATCAATCCCTCAGATAAAACTTGAAGCGACGGCTGAAAAAGGCGAATCAAAAGATGAAGGTCTACATACCCTAAGTGTCGAAGGAGTTGTGGGACACTTAGTATAGGGTTAGGCCTTTTATTTTTACTTTGGCTGTACTATAAAGAGGGGTTGTGGATGAGCAATTTGACCAACAGATGACTAGTGTAGTGTCGGTGTATGTACACTTAAAAACTAGTGCTAGGTATCACTCAAGATCTCACACAAAAATTGGAGTCGAAAATGATTTAGAAAAATACTAAGTATAAAAAGGTGTAGCACCGGACTGTTGACCCAGAGAGCATGTTTTTATGTCACAGCCCGGTAGCAGCACCGGACTGTCCGTGTGCACTGGACAGGTCCTATCCAGTGTCTGGTGTGTCTATGCACAACGGATAGTTGTTAGAACTAGCCGTTGGAAGCGCACTAGTGACGCACCAAACTGTCCGGTGCGACCACACACATAATTTGACAGTAACGGCTAGTTTGTGTTGGTTGAGCTATTTATACCCCTTCCAACAATCACATTCATTGTCTTGCTGCCTCAACCACCTAAAATTTAGTGAGGTGATTAACAAAATCATAATCGCGCGTTAGTGAAAGGGAAATATGCCCTTAGGCCATTTCTATAAATATTTGGTGATTAGATGCCCAACACATATTATTTTGGTTCATATGTGCTAAGTACTAAGGGAGATGCAAATCAAGAAACAAGGTATGACTCTGGCCTTAGTGAATTGTTTTTGGTACTAATATATTCCTCTAAGTGCTAGGAACCTTGATAAATGAACTAAGATTGGATTGAAGATGGTTGGCCAAAATCAGCCAAGATGCACAAGCCTGCGGTACACTGGACTGTTCGGTGCCTAGGCTGGCCTAGCAACGAACTCGTCGATCTCGGGAAAAAAGCCGAGGGCGTTGCGGCTAAAATTCACCGGACTGTCTAGTGAGCCAACAGCTCCCGCGCCAATGGTCGGTAGCACGATCAGCGAACGACACGTGGCCAGGGTCAACGGTCACTTGGTCGCACTGGAATGTCTAGTGTGCACCGGACAGTGTCCGGTGTGCCAAGTGGACCGAGGGCTCAACGGTCGGCTCCGCCAGAAAAGGAAGGAGATCGGGCACTGTTCATATCCGGTGGTGCACTGGACTGTCTGGTGCGCCAACCGACAGAAGGCAAGAATTGCCTACCAAATGGAGTTCCAACGGCTCCTAGCTGCCTTGGGGCTATAAAAGGGACCCCTAGGCGCATGGAGCAACACACCAAGCCTCCATTGAACATCCTAAGATGCCTAGACTCCGAAAGCACGCATCCGGATCTTCGTGTTAGAGATTTGAGCACTTCTCGAGTGGTAAACTCCCTGCGCTGTGTTTTTGTGCGCTCACGTCTTGACTTGTGTGCGTGTGATTGCTGCGACTCTTATGTGCTCTCAATTGGTATCAGAGCCATACTCTTCGTTAAGGGACTAACCGCTCGAAGAGATGGATCCTAAAGGCAAGGGGATGGTGATCAACGACAAGGAAAAGGAGACCCTCTATGAGCCAAAAGATGACAAGCCCACTGACTAAGGCTCGAGTCATAAGAAGAGGGATGGAAAGAAGAAGAGGCGCATTAAGAAGATCATCTACTACGACAGTGACGCCTCCTCTTCTTCACCAAGGGATGACGACGACGAAGATTCTTCGTCGAAAAAGAAAACGGTTAATCAAAACTATTCTTTTGATTATTCTCGCATCCCATATAACTTGAATGCTCATTTACTATCTATTCCACTTGGAAAACCCCCACACTTTGATGGAGAGGATTATTCATTTTGGGGTCATAAAATGCGTAGTCATTTATTTTCCCTCCATCCTAGTATTTGGGAAATTGTTGAAAATGGAATGCATTTTGATAGTACTGATAATCCTGTATTAATCAATAAGCAAATACATAAAAATGCCCAAGCCACTACTGTTTTGCTAGCATCTCTATGCAGGGATGAATATAACAAAGTCAACGGCTTGGACAATACCAAGCAAATATGGGATACCCTCAAGATCTCTCACGAGGGTAATGACGCGACCATGATCACCAAGATAGAACTGGTGGAAGGCGAGCTGGGGATGTTCGCCATGATAAGGGGAGATGAGCCAACACAAACGTACAACAGGCTCAAGACCCTTATCAACAAAATTCGAAGCTATGGAAGCACAAGATGGATAGATCATGACGTCGTCCGACTCATGTTAAGGTCACTTACCATTATTGATCCTCATCTTGTAAACCTTATTCGTGAGAACCCAAGGTACACCAAGATGACGCCCGAGTAAATCCTCGAAAAATTCGTGAGCGGTCTCATGATGGTGAAAGAAGCAAGGTATGTGGACGATGCCTTAAACAAACCACTTCCGTTCTTGTCGGCGTTTCGACCCCGGGGGATCCCTAGACCGATGAGTAAATTATCGTTGCGTGTCCTAGCCCAGATGGGTCGGCGCGAGACGGAGCACAAGGGGGGAAAACCAGTGAGGGGAAACCACGGCCTCATGTTGTCCTGTGCCCAGGGCGGATGCGCTTGCAGTAGGGGGTTACAAGCGTTCGCGAGGGAGAGAGAGAGAGGGCGTGAGACTGCGTGTTAGCCCGTTTTCCCGCGTGGCCACCTTTTTTGTACGAGGGCCCTGGACCTTCCTTTTATAGACGTAAGGAGAGGGTCCAGGTGTACAACGGGGGGGGGGGGGGGGGTGTAGCTGTGTGCTAACGTGTCTAGCAAAGGGGAGCCAGAGCCCTATGTACATGCCGACGTGGCAGTCGGAGAGGTGTTGGAGCCCTATTCATGTGGTGTCGTGGCCGTCGGAGGAGCGCTTGAGCCCTATAGAAGCACAGCTGTCGGGCCTGTTGGATCCTTGCTGACGTCTCCTTGCTTCTATAGGGGGCTGAGAACCGCCGTCGTCATGGAGCACGCGGGGTGCCATCATTACTTGTTTTACCGGGGCGAGCCAGATGGGACGCCGGTCTTGTTCCCCGTAGCCTGAGCTAGCTAGGGGTAGGGTAATGATGTACCCCCCTGCGACATGGTCGGTTCGAGCCCGAGGTCGGGCGAGGCGGTGGCTCCTCCGAAGTCGAGGCTGAGTCCGAACCCGGGGGTCGGGCGAGGCGGAGACCATCGTCCGAGGCGAGGTCGAGTCCGAGCCCTGGGGTCGGGCGAGGCGGAGATCGTTGTTCGAGGCAAGGTCGAGTCCGAGCCCTAAAGTCGGGCGAGGCGGAGACCGTCGTCCGAGGCAAGGTCGAGTCCGAGCCCTAGGGTCGGGCGAGGCGGAGACCGTCGTCTGAGGTCGAGGTTGAGTCCGAGCCCTGGGGTCGGGCGAGGCGGAGATTGTCTTCCAGAGTCGAGGTTGAGTCTGAGCCCTAGGGTCAGGCGAGGCGGAGATTCCTATGGCGCCCGAGGCTGGACTTGGCTGCTGTCAGCCTCACCCTGGCGAGTGGCACAGCAGTCGGAGCGGCGCAGGCGGCGCTGTTTTCCTGTCAGGTCAGTCAGTGGAAAGGCGAAGTGACTGCAGTCACTTCGGCCTTGTCGACTGGAAAGCGTGCGTCAGGATAAGGTGTTAGGCGATCCTTGCATTGAATGCTCCTGTGATACGGTCGGTTGGCGTGGCGATCTGGCCAAGGTTGCTTCTCCGTGAAGCCTTCCCGAGCTGAGCCTCGGGCGAGTCGAAGGTGTGCCCGTTGCTTAAGGAGACCCTCGGGCGAGGCGTGAATCTGCCTTGGTCTACCGTTCCTGCCCGAGGCTGGGCTCGGGTGAGGCAAGATCGTGTCCCTTGAGTGGACGGATCCTTAACCTGAATTGCGCCCATCAGGCCTTTGCAGCTTTGTGCTGATGGGGGTTACCAGCTGAGATTAGGAGTCTTGGGGGTACCCCTAATTACGGTCCCCGACAGTAGCCCCCGAGCCTCAAAGGGAGTGTGGGTACTCGCTTGGAGGCTTTGTCGCACTTTTTTGCAAGGGGACCAGCCTTTCTCGGTTGCATTTCGTTCCGGTGGGTGCGCGCGAGCGCACCCGCCGGGTGTAGCCCCCGAGGCCTCGGAGGAGTGGTTTGACTCCTTCGAGGTCTTAATGCCTTTCGTGATGCCTCGGCCGGTCTGGTCGTTCCCTCATGCGAATTGGTCATTGCCCGGGTGCATAGTCAGGTTCCGAGTTCTCGGGCTGGTATGTTGACGCTGTCAATGGGTTGGCCGAAGCCGGTTTTGCGAGAGCAGCCCCCGAGCCTCTGCACAGGGCGAGAGGACGGTCAAGGACTGACTCGGCTTTTTTCATACGCCCCTTCGTCACCTTTCCGCAAGGAGGAGGGGGGAAGCGCCATGTTGCCCTTGGAGGGTGCCGAACATGGTGTCTCCAGTGAGTTGCTAGCGGGTGATCCGAGTGGACGCCCGTGCCCCGTTCGATAAGGGTCGGCTAGTGGCCCAGAGGCGCGTTCCAAAAGTACCTGCAGGTGATTTGCCGGACCCGGTCCCGTTCGATAGGGTCCGAGGGCTCGATGCCTCCCTCTGATGGGATTCTGTTATAGAATCGTTCCTGCTGGTCTCGGAAATGTCCTAGGGTACCTCGGGAGCGTAGCCCGAGCCTTGGTTATGTACCGAACGTACCTAGAGTCATCCCTCACTCTGCGTGCTCTGGGGCGACTGTCGAACCCGTCGGGGGCCAGCCTACGAACCCCTGATCAGTAGTGGGCGCGGAGCCCGTGTGGCTAGAGGCGGCTGTCGAACCCTACTGAGGGGCCAGCCTTCGAACCTCTGACCAGTAGTGGACGTGGAGCCTGAGTGCTCTGAAGCGGCTGTCGAACCCTTCCGGGGGGCCAGCCTTCGAACCTCTGATCAGTAGGAGGGCTCGAGGCCCGCTTCCTTCGCGGAGAAGGATCCCTTTCGGAGTATCCCCCTTTCCTGGTCCCTGTTGCAAGAGAGAGAAAGGGGAAGAAGAAAAGGATACGAAATTGAACGACGTGGCGTACCTTTTTTTGACGCGGTCATTATGGTGGAGGTGAAGCGTCGCCCGCTTCTCCTGCCAAAGGTGTCGCCTGCCCTGCCGTATAGTTAATGCGACGGGACGAGTGGTTCGTGGGGCAGTCGTTGTGCATGCGTGAGCCGTTTGAGGAACAGGACACGGGCGCGTCGTCTTCACGCCGTGGGAGAGGGCTCTCTCACTGTTCCAGGAGGGGACGTGAGCCTGCAAACGATTTGACTGCTGCTTCCGCCCGTCTGCCGCCGCCATTACTGTCGGCCCACTTCTGGCCATATTGACTGTCGCGCCTTCTCCCGCGGCTGACTGACCCATGACCGGTGTGCCTGGTTGGCACTGTTGGGCCACGTGCGGGGTTGCCTCGAATTGCGGTACCGGTTCCGCAGTCGAGAAGGCGCGGCGCTGGCACAAGTGGCGCTGCAGTTTTTTGCACGTAGTAACCGGCGCGCCGGTTACATGACGTGTGGGCCTGGGCCTCCATGCTGGATGCGTCGAAGTTGAAAGGGTGCGCCCCCTTGGTGTAGTTGCATGCCGCATGCATGGTGGTCCGCCCTTTCACCCGCTGGTCTAGGCAAAAGTGGAGGAGTGCTTGTAACCGCTGGGCAGTTGCGCGCTCCGTGTGCGGTGGTTTGGCTTCTTCTGTCCTGGGCCAGCTCGCATGACGCGTGGGACCTAGGCCCCGTGTCGTAGGGGGGAGGACCTTAGAGCGTGTTGGTGAAGACTTAGTCCGCGACGGCTAAGGTCGCAAGTGGGGAGAGTCGTCTTTAAAAAGGGATCGACCTCCTGGGTGGTAGCCATGCCTTCGTACTTTCCTCATGCGTCGCGTCCTTCCGCCTTCCGAGCCCCCGGATGGGGAGCGCCCGCGTTGTCTTCGTCTCGTTGTGGAAGGAGCGCAACCTTTTGGAGGTTTGCACCTTTCGGCCATTGCTCGACTTCAAGGATTTTCGTCGTGCAGCCCGGCTGCATCCCCTTGCCTATGGTCACCCAAGACGGTGACCACCAGTTTGATGGTGGGGAGAAGCAAGCCGGGCTGCGGCCTCTGCCCCGCCCTCAGCTGGGGAGAAGGGCGAGCTGAGCCGGAGCCTACCTTCGCGTGGGCTGGCGTCCCGCTTCCTCCTCCAGCTCTGCGGAGGAGGAGGCGTCCAACCATGCCGGGGAAGGCGGACTGCTGCTGCCCAGCCAGGGTGCAGCATTCCGTCCTCTGTCCGGGCGACGGTGGCCAGCCGCACCGGGGGGTCCCACAACACGTCGTACGCCGTGAGTGCGGTACTCGTGTTCTGGGACGGTCCCATTCTCGTTCTCGTGACGAGGATGAGAGTGAGGACCTGCCGGTGCGCTTCGGGGCGCCCGGCGCCCGCTGGTGCAGTGTTGGCGGACAGGTGGACGCCGCCGTCGGTGCTGTGGTGGCGGCAGCCGGTTAAGGTTTCTCTACCGACGAGATCGCCAACTCTGCCTGCACCCCTGGACCTCCGTCTCCCTGGCTTGAATGGCTGGTTCTCGTCCTTTGTGGGCGAGAGCTTTTCCGCCGCAGCGTTTGCCCTGAAGCCGTTGCTGCAGCTGTCTTGCCGCCTGGGACTGAGGTCGTTGTCGCTGCTGCAGGAGTGGGCGGCGGTGAGCCGCTTGGAGTTCATCGTCCCGCGGGCCTCCGGGTATGGAGGTTGTTCATGCTCGCGGGAACGGAACCGAAGTCCCGTTTGTAATGGCATCTTGAGTGTTGGCGTATGTTCATTGCGGCTGTCGGGGCCTGAACATTTTGGCATAAAGCCGTGTTTCTTCCCCATTTCGAGCACCAGGACTTGCCTGTCGGCTAGCTGGACCGCTTAACCAAGTGTGAGTTGCCCTGTGCGGAAGGTGACGAGTGAGGTATCCGTATCCCGGAGGCGTAGGAGTCCCTCGGCTCGGTCGGCCTTGCCGCTCAAGGCTTCTCTTGCTTAGTGAAGGAACCCTCGGCTGCTCTGCGATGAGCCGAAGCCGGAGGCAGCGGTGTCAGCATGGACAGAGGCGGAGTCGGCTGGAGAAGAAACTTTGTCGACCCAGGAGTAGGGGACTTCCCAGGCCGTGGAGGCGTAGCAATGGCAGCTGGGACCTAGCCAGGTCGTCCACTTGGCGGGACCAACCCTGGAGTCGGGCTGCCGAGGCCATGAGCCGGGCTGGTGTCCTCGGGGGACAGCTGGCTGAGGCTACGGAGCGGCCGGTCCGGCCGTCTGCTTGGGCCGGGTTCCTGGAGGAGACCATGGTGGCGATGGCCCAGGCGCGGTGCTGACATCTTCCTTCGAGGTGGAGATCCTTCGACCATGTCGCCGAATCCGAGGCCGGGTCGAATTCCGAGACCGTGAGGTATCCGTATCCCGGAGGCGTAGGAGTCCCTCGGCTCGATCGGCCTTGCCGCTTACGTGTACTCCGTCGTTTTCAGGATTCCACTATCGAAGTAGTCGAAGAGCACGAAAGATGTTCTGGCCGAAAGACTTTTTCCGAGGAAAATTTTGACGCAGAGGGGGTTCCCCCCTTCTAGCCCCCGAGGGAGGGTCGGGCTTTGCCGAGGCAAGGCTGACCCTTCCTTGATGGTTAGACTTTGTTTGTGTATGTGAACAAGGTATATGAACGACTTGAAAACATCTTAAGGGTAGAAGCGACGTAGCTGTCGGATGTTCCAAGCGTTGCTGTAGACCTCGCCTTGACTATTGGCTAACTTGTATGTCCCGGGCTTCAGAATCTTGGCGATGATGAATGGCCCTTCCTAGGGAGGCGTGAGCTTATGGCGCCCTCGGGTGTCTTGTCGTAGTCGAAGCACCAAGTCGCCTGCCTGGAGGTCTCGGGACCAAACCCCTCGGGCGTGGTAGCGTCGCAGGGACTGCTGATACTGCGCCGAGTGTAGTAAGGCCATGTCCCGAGCCTCTTCCAGCTGGTCTAGTGAGTCTTCTCGGTTTGTCTGGTTGCTTCGGGCGTCGTATGCCCTTGTCCTCGGGGAGCCGTATTCTAAGTCTGTGGGTAAGATAGCCTCGGCCCCATAGACTAGAAAAAACGGCATGAAGCCTGTGGCTCGGCTTGGCGTCGTCCTCAGACTCCAGACCACCGAGGGGAGTTCCTTCATCCACCGCCTGCCGAACTTGTTGAGGTCGTTGTAGATCCTCGGCTTGAGTCCCTGTAGAATCATGCCGTTGGCACGCTCTACCTGCCCATTCGTCATGGGGTAAGCTACGGCAGCCCAGTCCACCCGGATGTGGTGGTCCTCGCAGAAGTCCAGGAACTTCCTGCCGGTGAACTGGGTGCCGTTGTCGGTGATGATGGAGTTCGGGACCCCGAAGCGATGGACGATGTTGGTGAAGAACGCCACCGCCTGTTCGGACCTGATGCTGTTTAGGGGTCGGACCTCGATCCACTTGGAGAATTTGTTGATGGCGACCAGCAGGTGCGTGAAGCCCTCGGGTGCCTTCTACAAGGGACCGACGAGGTCCAGACCCCACACAGCAAACGGCCAGGTGATGTGTATTGTTTGCAAGGCCTGAGCGGGCAGGTGCGTCTGCCTTGCGTAGAATTGACACCCTTGGCAGGTGCGTACAATCCTAGTGGCGTCGGCCACCGTGGTTGGCCAGTAGAAACCCTGTCGGAAGGCATTTCCCACGAGGGCTCGAGGTGCTGCGTGGTGATCGCAAGCCCCCGAGTGTATTTCTTGCAATAACTCCTGACCTTCGGCGATGGATATGCATTGCTGGAGGATGCCTGAGGGGCTGCGGTGGTAGAGCTCCTTTTCGTCACCTAGCAAGACGAATGACTTGGCGCGCCGCGCCAGTCGCCGAGCTTCGGCTCTGTCGAGGGGTAGCTCTCCTCGATGGAGATATTGCAGGTATGGGGTCTGCCAGTTTCGATTAGGCGTGACCCCATTCCGCTCTTCCTCGACGCGCAGTGCCTCACCCTCAGGGGTCGAGGGTGCCTCGGGCGGGGCCGAGGCTGCCTCGGGCTGAGCTGAGGGTGCCTCGGGCTAAGCCGAGGCCGTCTCGGGCTCGGGCGTGTCGTCGGTCTTGACGGAGGGTTGATTTAGGTCTCGGGAGAAGACGTCCGGAGGAACTGTTGCTCGCCCCGAGGCTATCTTAGCCAGCTCGTCTGCAGTCTTGTTGTATCGTCGAGCGATGCGGTTGAGCTCGAGCCCGTAGAACTTGTCCTCCAGGCGCCGAACCTCGTTGCAGTAGGCTTCCATCTTCGGGTCGCGATAGTGGGAGTTCTTCATGACTTGGTCGATGACAAGCTGCGAGTCGCCACGAGCGTCGAGACGCCGAACCCCTAGCTCGATGGCGATGCGCAACCCGTTAACTAGAGCCTCATACTCAGCCACATTGTTGGACGCCGGGAAATGGAGGCGCAGCACGTAGCGAAGGTGCTTCCCGAGGGGTGAGATGAAGAGCAGGCCCGCGCCCACTCCTGTTTTCATCAGCGACCCGTCGAAAAACATGGTCTAGAGTTCCGGTTGGATCGGAGCTGTTGGAAGCTGGGTGTCGACCCATTCAGCCACAAAGTCCACCAAGACTTGGGACTTGATGGCCTTCTGAGGGGCAAACGAGATTGTCTCACCCATGATCTCCACCGCCCACTTTGCAATCCTACCCGAGGCCTCTCGGCACTCATTGATGAAGTAGACCGGCCTCTGGACGGGCAAAGCGTGCCCTTCTTCTCGTCTCTCGACCACGATCGCGGCGCTGACCACCTGAGTGGTAGCGGCAACGTAGATCAAGAGGGCTTCTCCGGCAGCGGGGGGCACCAGGATGGGCGCGCTTGTAAGGAGCGCCTTCAAGTTCCCGAGGGCTTCCTCGGCCTCGAGGGTCCAAGTGAAGCGCTCGGTCTTCCTTAAGAGGCGATACAGGGGCAGGCCTCTTTCGCCGAGGCGCAAGATGAAGCGGCTCAGAGCCGCAAGGCATCCCATGACCCTCTGTACTCCTTTCAAGTCCTTGATAGGCGCCATGTTGGTGAAGGCCACGATTTTCTCCGGGTTGGCCTCGATGCCCCGCTCGGAGACGATGAACCCTAGGAGCATGCCTCGGGGGACTCCAAAGACACACTTCTCAGGATTGAGTTTTACGCCTTTCGCTTTGAGACACTTGAATGTCGTTTCAAGGTCGGAGAGGAGGTCGTCGGCTTTCCTCGTCTTGACTACGATGTCATCGACGTAAGCCTCGACCGTTCGACCAATGTGTTGTCCGAACACGTGGTTCATGCACCTTTGGTATGTCGCGCCCGCATTCCTCAAACCGAATGGCATAGTAATGTAGCAGTACATGCCAAAAGGTGTGATGAAAGAAGTCGCGAGCTGGTCGGACTCTTTCATCCTGATTTGGTGATACCCTGAGTAGGCATCAAGGAATGACAGGGTTTCGCACCCAGCAGTGGAATCCACGATTTGATCGATGCGAGGCAGAGGGTAGGGAACCTTCGGACATGCTTTGTTTAGACCAGTGTAGTCTACACACATACACCATTTCCCACCTTTCTTTCTCACAAGCACAGGGTTGGCTAGCCATTCAGGATGGAATACCTCTTTGATGAACCCTGCAGCCATCAGCTTGTGGATCTCCTCGCCTATGGCTCTGCGCTTTTCTTCGTCGAATCGACGCAGAGGCTGCTTCACGGGTCGGGCTCCAGCTCGGATATCCAGCGAGTGCTCGGCGACTTCCCTCGGTATGCCAGGCATGTCCGAGGGACTCCACGCAAAAACCTCGGCGTTTGTGCGGAGAAAGTCGACGAGTACTGCTTCCTATTTGGGGTCGAGCTCGGAGCCGATCCGGATCTGCTTGGAGGTGTCGTTGCTAGGATCGAGAGGGACGGACTTAACCGCCTCTACTGGTTCGAAGTTGCCGGCGTGGCGCTTCGCATCTGGACCTCCTTAGGGAGGCTCTCCAGGTCGGCGATGAGGGCCTCGGATTCGGCGAGGGCCTCGGCGTACTCCACGCACTCCACGTCGCATTCGTACGCGTGTCAGTATGTGGGGCCGACGGTGATGACCCCGTTGGGGCCCGGCATCTTGAGCTTGAGGTAGGTGTAGTTGGGGACGGCCATGAATTTGGCATAGCATGGTCTCCCCAGCACTGCGTGGTAGGTTCCTCGGAACTCGACCACCTCGAATGTGAGGGTTTCCTTTCGGAAGTTGGAGGGAGTCCCGAAGCAGACAGGCAGATCGAGTTGTCCACGGGGCTGGACGTGCTTCCCAGGAATGATCCCGTGAAAGGGCGCCGCGCCGGCCCGGATCGTGGACAGATCGATCTGCAGGAGCCCGAGGGTGTCGGCGTAGATGATGTTGAGGCTGCTGTCTCCGTCCATGAGGACCTTGGTAAGCCTGACGTTGCCGATGACGGGATCAACAACGAGCGGGTACTTCCCCAGGCTCAGCACGCGGTCGGGGTGGTCGCCTTGGTCGAAGGTGATGGGCTTGTCAGACCAGTCTAGGTAGACTGGCGCCGCCACCTTCACCGAGCAGACCTCCCGGCGCTCTTGCTTGTGGTGCCGAGCCGAGGCGTTCGCCACCCGCCCATCATAGATCATGAAGTAGTCATGGACCTCGGGGAACTCCTCTACTTTGTGGGCTTCCTTCTTGTCATTGTTGGGGGCTCTGCCACCTTCCGCTGGTGGCCCGGCCTTGTGGAAGTAGCGCCGAAGCATGATGCACTCCTCAAGGGTGTGCTTGACGGGACCCTGATGATAGGGGCACGACTCCTTGAGCATCCTGTCGAACAAGTTGGCGCCTCCGGGAGGCTTCCGAGGGTTCTTGTGCTCGGCGGCGGCAACAAGGTCTGCGTCGGTGGCGTCGTGTTTCGCTTGCGACTTCTTCTTGCCCTTCTTCTTTGCGCCGCGTTGAGCGGACGCCTCAGGTACGTCATCCGGCTAGCGCCCTTGAGGCTGCTTGTCCTTCCGGAAGATGGCCTCGACCGCCTCCTGGCCAGAGGCGAACTTGGTGGCGATGTCCATCAGCTCGCTCGCCCTGGTGGGAGTCTTGCGACCTAGCTTGCTCACTAGGTCGTGGCAAGTGGTGCCGGCGAGGAACGCGCCGAAGACATCTGAGTCGGTGATGTTGGGCAGCTCGGTGCGCTGCTTCGAGAATCACCAGATGTAATCCCGCAGGGATTCTCCCGGCTGCTGGCGGCAGCTTCGGAGATCCCAGGAGTTCCCAGGGCGCACGTATGTGCCCTGGAAGTTGCCGACGAAGGCTTTGACCAGATCGTCCCAGTTGGAGATCTGCGCAGGGGGCAAATGCTCTAGCTAGGCTCGGGCGGCGTCGAAGAGGAACAGGGGGAGGTTGCGGATGATGAGGTTGTCATCGTCCGTTCCACCCAGCTGGCAGGCCAGCCGATAGTCCACGAGCCATAGTTCCGGCCTCGTCTCCCCCGAGTACTTGGTGATGGTAGTCGGGGCCCGGAACCAGGTCGGGAACGGCACCCGTCGTATGGCCCGGCTGAAAGCTTGCAGACCGGGTGGTTCGGGCGAAGGGCTCCGATCCTCCTCGCTGTCGTAGCGTCCCCACGCCTGGGGTGGTAGCCTCGGCGCACCCTCTCGTCGAGGTGGGCTCGACGGTCGCGGCGATGGTGCTCGTTGCCGAGGCGGCCCGGGGCCGTAGGCACTGTGTCCTGCGTGCGCCCGGTGTGGACTGAGGCTTCCCGCATGAGTCGGGAAGTCGCGGCGTAATGCTCCGGGGGGTACCCCTGCCTTCGGGAGGCAGAGCTTTCGGCCCGTCGGATCGCGGCATCCTCCAGGAGATTCTTGAGTTCTCCCTGGATACACCGTCCCTCGGTGGCGGATGGTTCCGACATCGCTCGGAGTAGTATTGCTGCTGCAGCCAGGTTCTGGCCGACCCCACTGGAAGCCGGGGGCAGCCTTGCCCTGGCATTGTCGGTGATGCGGTGCTGGACGTCCTGGGGCAGATGACGCGCTTCTCCGGCCGGTGCTCGGCCTGCCCGCTCCTGCCCGATGTTCTGCCAGAGCTGCACAAGTTGTCCTGCTTCCTCGTTGAGCCTAGCCTGCATCTCGCGGATTTGCTCGAGCTGTGTGTCCTGACCCCCCACAGGGACTGGGACCACAGCTAGCTCCCGAAGGATGTCAACGCGAGGCGCAGGCCTAGGGGGATCGCCGTCCTCCGGCATACCAAGGTGGTTGCCTTCGTCGAGACCCCCTAGATCGACGTGGAAACATTCGCGACTTGGGCCACAGTCCTCGTCGCCGAGGCTGTGGCTACCATCGGAGCAATCAGAGAGGCAGTAGTCGCATGCGGTCATGAAGTCTCGCATGGCACTGGGGTTATCGAGCCCGGAGAAATCCCAACCAGAGTCGGGCTCGTCGTCTTCCTCGGAACCCGGGGGCCCGTAGGTCGAGACGGCCGTCAATCTGTCCCAGGTTGACCACATATGGTACCCTGGAAGGTTCGGATATGCCTTTATGAAAGCGTCCACCAAAGCGGGGTCGCTTGGTGGGTCGAAGCTGAATCTAAAAGGCACAGGATGAGAAACGGACGGTACCTCTTGATCGACGGATGGTGACGAAGTCGCGTTGGGGACGGACTGCACCGTTATCTCAGGTACGAGGCTAACGCCCAGCAAGTCCTTCGCGAGCGTGCTGGCGTCGTCTGTCTGCTTGGGGTTGGCGTGTTGCGGGGAAACAATGCTCGTCTTTGTCTCAGACACGAGGTCAACGCCCAATGTGTCACCCGCTGGGGCGCCGGCGTCGTCGACTCGCTCGACAGCCGACGAGGTGCCGCCTCCTGCTTGGCCATGATTGCCTCGCCTCCTTCCCCGTCGTCGAGGAAGGTGACGGAACAGACTCGGATGCTGTTCTTCCGCCACGTGGGGAAGACGTCGTTGATTCCGCCGCCGGCGGGCGGGCTGACGGCCGCCATTGTCGTTGTCGCGCGGTGGAGGAAGGAGTATCATGTCGTAGCTGCCGTCGAGGGACATGAACTCGAGACTCTCGAAACGGAGCTTCGTCCCGGGTTGGAGAGGTCGCTGGAGACTCCCCATCTGGAGCTTGACAGGAAGCTGTTCGTCAACACGCAGCAGGCCCGTACCTGGCGCGCCAACTGTCGGCGTTTCGACCCCGGGGGGTCCCTGGACCGATGAGTAAATTGTCGCTGTGTGTCCCAGCCCAGATGGATCGGCGTGAGACGGAGCACAAGGGGGGAAAACCAGTAAGGGGAAACCGCGACCTCGTGTTGTCCTGCGCCCAGGGCGAATGCGCTTGCAGTAGGGGGTTACAAGCGTTCGCGAGGGAGAGAGAGAGAGGGCGTGATACTGCGCGTCAGCCCGTTCTCCCGCGCGGCCACCTTTTTTGTACGAGGGCCCTAGACCTTCCTTTTATAGACGTAAGGAGAGGGTCTAGGTGTACAACGGGGGGGGGGGGGTGTAGCAGTGTGCTAACGTGTCTAGCAGAGGGGAGCCAAAGCCCTATGTACATGCCGACGTGGCAGTCGGAGAGGTGTTGGAGCCCTGTTCATGTGGCGTCGTGGCCGTCGGAGGAGCGCTTGAGCCCTGTAGAAGCACAGCTGTCGGGGCTGTTGGATCCTTGCTGACGTCTCCTTGCTTCCGTAGGGGGCTGAGAACCGTCGTCGTCATGGAGCATGCGGGGTGCCATCATTACTTGTTTTACCGGGGCGAGCCAGATGGGACGCCGGTCTTGTTCCCCATAGCCTGAGCTAGCTAGGGGTAGGGTAATGATGTACCCCCCTGCGACGTGGTCGGTCCGAGCCCGAGGTCGGGCGAGGCGGTGGCTCCTCCGAGGTCGAGGCTGAGTCCAAACTCGGGGGTCGAGCGAGGCGGAGACCGTCGTCCAAGGCGAGGTCGAGTCCGAGCCCTAGGGTCAGGTGAGGCAGAGATCGTTGTCCGTGGCGAGGTCGGGTCCGAGCCCTGGGGTCGGGCGAGGCGGAGACCATCGTCCGAGGTCGAGGTTGAGTCCGAGCCCTGGGGTCGAGTGAGGCGGAGATTGTCTTCCGGAGTCGAGGTTGACTCCGAGCCCTAGGGTCGGGCGAGGCGGAGATTCCTATGGCACCCGAGGCTAGACTTGGCTGCTGTCAGCCTCACCCTGGCAGGTGGCACAACAGTCGGAGCGGCGCAGGCGGCGCTATTTTCCTGTCAGGTCAGTCAGTGGAGGGGCGAAGTGACGGCGGTCACTTTGGCCTTGTCGACTGGAAAGCGCGCGTCAGGATAAGGTGTCAGGCGATCCTTGCATTGAATGCTCCTGCGATACGGTCGGTTGGCGTGGCGATCTGGCCAAGGTTGCTTCTCCGCGAAGCCTTCCCGAGCTAGGCCTCGGGCGAGTCGAAGGTGTGCCTGTTGCTTGAGGAGACCCTCGGGCGAGGCGTGAATCTGCCTTGGTCTACCGTTCCTGCCCGAGGCTGGGCTCAGGTGAGGCGAGATCGTGTCTCTTGAGTGGACGGAGCCTTGACCTGAATTGCGCCCATCAGGCCTTTGCAGCTTTGTGCTGATGGGGGTTACCAGCTGAGATTAGGAGTCTTGGGGGTACCCCTAATTACGGTCCCCGACAGTTCTACGAGCCACAGTCTGTTGCTCTCAAAGCAACCAGCAGCAAGGAGGCACTACCTAGCAAGGTAGCACAAGTGGAGGCTGTCGTACTCAACGAGGACGAAATGACACTCATCATCAAGCGCTTCAAGACTGTCTTGAAGGGACGTAAGGAGTATCCAACAAGAACAAATCAAGGGGAAAGCGCTCCTGCTTCAAGTGCAGTAAGTCTGGTCATTTTATAGCATAATGTTCTGATAATAACAATGATCACGCATAAGAGAATAAAGGAAAGAAGGAAAGAAAGAAGAACTACAGGAAGGCAAAGGGTGAGGCGCACATTGGAAAGAAATGGGACTTCGACTGCTCTTCATCCGACTCCGATGACGAAGGACTAGCTGCCTCGGCCTTCGACAAGTCCTCCCTCTTCCCCAACGAACGCCACACGTGCCTTATGGCTAAGGAGAAAAAGGTACGTATTTGAGATACCCCTAAGTATTCTTCTTCTAGCGATGAGGAATCTTCTGATGATGAAATAAATTATAATGATTTATTTAAAGGATTAGATAGATATAAGGTAGACAAAATAAATGAATTGATTGATGCACTTAATGAAAAAGACAAGCTACTAGAAAACAAGAAGATATTCTCTATGAGGAACATGATAAGTTTATTAGTGTTCAAAAATCTCTTGCACTAGAAGTTAAGAAAAATGAACTATTATCTTCTAAGTTGTCTACCTGTCATGATTTTATTTTTAGTCTAAAAAATTTGAATGCTGATGTTGGGGACTTGTTCTCAAATGCTATGAATTAAGAACAAGGCAACATAAAATGTTAAATGTTAACGTCCTTCGTCCACGAAGCATTATTCCCTTGAGGATAATGAACCTTGGACGAAGGTTAATGAGAATATGATTACAAAGGTTAAGTCTTCGTAATCAAATTTTAATAGATTGTACAAGATAATATAAAATAAAGGGTATCAAAGGTAAATGAATCATAAACGAATCATATTATAATATATTAAATCATTGAATACAGCTATACCTCTGGCTTGACAAAGAATGGTTCCCGAACGATGCGATTACAATTACTGGAATCCATGAACAGTAAAGGAATACTGTTCACTATTTATAGACACAGGACACAGCCTGTGAAGAATTACAATTATGCCCCTCATAAAAGTTTACAACATTGACTCAGACCTTTATGGACTAAAAGGTCATTCTATCTTTAAGTCGGTTTGTAATACCGAAGCTTCATGAAGAGGAACCTTCGGCCAACTCATACAAACAGCTTCAGCTGAAAACCGCTTATTCCTACAAGACCTTCGGCGACGAAGCATAGTCCCAACAGTAGCCCCTTTCGCGGTGCTAGATCGTTTTTCGTAACGAGCTTGATCCGTGAAAAAAGTCTCTTAAGCTTCGGGGAGCCGAAGGTCCGAAAAACACCTTCCCCGAGCTCGTTGTCGAGAAACGATTCAGTTTCCCAGCGCGTATCGGTCCCACCTTGCAGAGTTACTGTTTATCTCTGCGGTCCACCACGCAGCGAGTGCAAGCGGGTGTCCGCCTGGTGTAAAAATCTTGGCGGTTCGCCTTCTTACCTGCAGTACTATATAAACAGACGAGTAGGTGTGAAGTTACCACAGCATTCATTGCTATTTGCACTGTTTTGCTGCCAAAATTTTTAACCATCGCTGAAGCTTGACTCTCGGAATCGAACGAAGCTCCAACTTGAAGCCTGCTTCGTCAGAAGGAAAAACTTCGGAAGAAAAAAGTATTTAATTTCCACAAACTCAGAATTAAATGGCCAGAGTGCGATCTACCGCTAGGGTTGAGCGTGAGGGGGGCGAAGTTAAAGGTTCAGAGACTGTTCCCATCTCCGAAGCGATGCAAAGGTCCGGACTGGTAACTTCGGAAAAGATCCCCAGTGATGATGCAGAACAGGCAGAACAAGCAATTGCCGAAGCAGAAGAAGAAGATATTGAGGAAACTGATCCCGAAGACGATTATCGTATTGCCATGCCAAGCAAGCCCAGCCACTTGGACTTCAGAAAGTCTACAGTTTCGAAGGCTGATCTCTCCAAAATGGTAAAGTCGGGCTTTTTCAATGAGAATCAGAAGAAGCTATTACGCTTCGGGGGAGAAGAGACTACCCCAAAGCCGGAGAAGGATGAAATTGTCATTTTCAAGAGCTTTCTAAAGGCTGGATTAAGATTCCCCCTACATGAGATTATTGCAGAGGTACTGAAGAGGTTTGGTATCTACTTTCATCAGTTAACTCCTAACGCTATCGTTAGGCTTAGCGTTTATATCTGGGCCCTCCGAAGCCAAGCGGTGGAGCCGTTTGCAGACAGCTTTTGTCGAGTTCACGAACTGCACTATCAGACGAAGGCTAGAAAAGATGGATTGCATGACAATTTTGGTTGCTATAATTTTGCTTAACGGAAAACCACAAAGTTTCCTGTAATCAGCTACCGGAGCAAATGGGCAGCAGGCTGGAAGTCGGAGTGGTTCTATGTCAAGGTTGATGACGACAAGGAGAAGCTTGTGCAAAGTCCACTCGAACTAATCTTCGGAGAAACCCGACCTCGCTGCAACATGACACCAGAAGGTCCAACACAACAGGCATTGAATGAATTCAGAATTATTGCAGAGCATATCAGTACAAGAGACCTGGTTCAGGAGTTTTTGGCTTTCAAGGTTTTTCCTAGTTTAAAAGAATGGGAAATGCCGAAGCTAAAGGAGGAGAAGAAAGAAGGTGAACTTGTGCGTTTACCTTACTATTTCAAGTTTAAGAAATACTTTAAAACACCTTGTCAAGAGTGGCTGGATACAATTGAAGTAATGTGCAATGAAATACTTGGCAATTACTCCAAAAAAGAAGATCAATTGATGACTGCGGCCTTCGGCACCCGTCCGAAGCGAAGACTGAATCGAGTGCTGGACGCCCTGGGTTTTGAATACCCTGACTATGAAAATCTGAACAAAGGTGTCGGGGGCCAGAAAAGGAAAAGGACAACTGAAGCCTTAAATGAAGATGAGAAAGAACCATCAAAGAAGAGAATTCCGAAGAAGAGGAAAGCGTCTTCTCCGAAGCAAAAAATATCTGACGAAGAAGAAACCCCCGCATCACCCTCTGCCACTGACGTGGAGGAAATTTTGAAGGTAATGACTGAATCCCTGCCTGCGAAGCTAAGTCCATTGGGGCCTCAACTGACAAAGTTTTTTCAGAAGGAAAAGGAGCCCGAAAAAACGAAGAAGACGACTAAAGCAAAGAGACAAAGAATTATCACTGTGACAGAGGTCATTGACAAGACACCACCAAGAGCTTCGGCTCAGAAGACACCAGCGGCTGAGGAAAGAACAGATATTGAAATCACACCTTCGGAGGTCACGGCTGCCGAAGCTGCCTCAATTGAAGATGTGAACCTGGAAAGCACAATCGAACACATCGACAAAATACTGCTAGACATGGCCACAGAAGAAGCTACCACTGCCGCCGAAGAGGCCGCGGCCGCAGCGTCGGGGAAAGGAAAGGAAATTGCTGACGAAGCTTCAGAGAACGAAGCCTTCATGTTTCAAAATTTAGTTGGAGAAAAATTGTCAAAACCCGAAATAGAAGAGCTTAAAGAGTATGCCAAATCTTGCGGGTACAAACCAGGAGCACTCCTCTTCGGAGGTATTGATGATGAAAAATTAGATTGTATCCGAAACCAAACTGGAGCCAAAGTTATCAGTACTCTGTCAAAGAATATCGGTTTTCCGAAGCTAGAAACGGACATTAGCCGCTACCGACGACAACATATCGTTGGTAGTTTATTTTATTCCAATTTCAAGGTGAACTACTTTTCCCTTAACTTATATTGTTTTTAATAATGAAAACATGTCTAACGAAGGTTGTTTTCGTGCAGAGTATGCTGTTGAGCAAAGCCTTGAAAATGCAGCAAGATTTTGAAGACAAGAAACACGAAGTTATAATTGAAAATTTAGAAAACAAAATAAAGGAGCAATCAGCTGCTATTGAGAAGAAAAACTTTGAGCTCCAGGCAACTGAAGGTTTATTGGCGGAAGCCGAAGCAAAAATAATAGAACTGAACACGAAGCTTCTCTGCCAATCTGAGCAGTTTGAACAAGAAATGCAAGAACTTAAGGCAAAACTTGAAGCCGAAGCTCAACAAAATTCAAATTTGAAAAAACTATTGGCGGACCTTCAAGAAAAATGTTTGGAATTTAGCAACAAATGCATTCAACGACTAAGAAAATTTTTTCACTCAGTTGGAGCCAGCAGTGAGAAATTCACCCCCTCAGCTGAAGATTTACCGAAGACCTTCGAACATATTGAGGGTGAAATTGACGAGCTCGACGAAGTTATAGCTGGGCACGGTGACTTCTGTGCCTGGGTAGCTTCTCGGGGCACTGCTGCAGCTTTCCTAAAAGCTGGCTGCGACCATGGAAAGATTGTCAATAGGCCCAATTTCACTTTATCACCATCAATCCTAGATAACATCCCTGATCTCGCCCGAAGTATTTCCAATAGATTTATAAAAATGATATGGACAAAAGGCGGGCGAGAAAAGGCTGGAGATGAAGCTCGGAGTCATCTTGAACCAGTAAGAAATCATACCTTGTGCTTACCTCTTCCTTCAAGCTCGATTTTGATTTACAACAACTTAATTCATGTAGGATGACGAAGCCGAAGTCGATGATTAAAAAGAGTGACGCCGAAGCTAAAATCCCTCGAAGATTAAGTAGGAGTAGACTGTATACAGACTCAGGAAACTTTTGAGATAACTTGTGTAAATGTAACTAAACTTGTCTTTAATGAGTTCTGTTCATACCTTGTATTATGCTCTTACCCTTCTATTAATGTATGTGAAGTGCTTTGTTGTGGACGAAATTATCTTTTTTGAGCCGAAGGCGAAAAAACACCTTCCCTTCTTTTCGTACACAGCGAAGCATAGAAAACAACATTTCCCTTTCTTCCGAAGCTCTCCTTTTTGTACGCGAAGAAGCTCTTCTCTTATGCCGAAGCAACCACTTATGCCATGATGATGATTATCCTACATATGCCTGAATGAATGTTTATGAATGCAAATGCTATGATGTAATGTGATGTGCGAATGAATGTCCAAACACATATCCGAAGCCATACCCTCAGCCATTATTTCCTTAGAAACAATCACACATCAGCTCTGCATTCCCTTAGGAACGACTTTGGACCTTCTTCGCCTTTTACTTTCGGCGTAATCAGCGTTGACTTTTCGCTGTAAGCTCTGCATTCCCTTAGGAACGACTTTGGAGCTTCTTCGCCTTTTACTTTTGGCGGAATCAGCGTTGACTTTTCGCTGTAAGCTCTGCATTCCCTTAGGAACGACTTTGGAGCTTCTTCGCCTTTTACTTTTGGCGGAATCAGCGTTGACTTTTCGCTGTAAGCTCTGCATTCCCTTAGGAACGACTTTGGAGCTTCTTCGCTTTTTACTTTTCGGCACTCAATGGTGCGTTCTCAGCTTTTACATTTACATTCCTTGGGGGATTTTGCTCTTATAGAACTAAAAAAGGAAATTACATATGATGGCCCCATTAAAAACCTTTCTCCCCCTTTAGAAAGGAAAAGGGTGCCATGAAAAAGAAAAGACATAAAAAGTTACATCAAGTTACACATAATATCGCCGAAGCTCATCCGCATTCCAAGATCTAGGAATGTCGTTGCTGTCCATATCCTTCAATCTGTATGAACCGGGTCTTGACGAAGATGCTACTAAGAAAGGTCCCTCCCATTTCAACTGTAACTTGCCCACTGTGTCTGGGTTGGCCACTCTCCGAAGCACCAAATGTCCTGACTCAATATTCTTTAGCCGAACTTTTCTATCTCGCCATTTGACTGTTTCGGCTTGGTATTTATTGATATTCTCCACAGCTTGAAGCCTGATCCCTTCTAAAGCATCTTTTTCCACAGAATAAGCATCTTCAGAACCTGATTCTGCCGAAGCTACTACTCTTATTGATCCAGTTTTAGCTTCTTCCGGAGTTATTGCTTCGTCACCGAATAATAACTTGAATGGAGTAAAGCCTGTAGACCTTGATGTTGTTGTATTGTGGCTCCACACCACTTTGGTTAACTGATCTGGCCACTTTCCCCTGGGTTGATTGAAGATTAACTTCATTATTCCTGTCATTATAATGCCATTGGCTCTTTCAACGAGCCCATTTGACTCCGGATGCCTGACTGATGCAAAATGGATCTTCGTACCAATTTGATCACAGAAATCTCTGAAAGCTTCGGAGTCGAATTGTGTTCCATTATCTACAGTGATGGCCTTTGGTACCCCGAAACAACAAACAATATTCTGCCAGAAAAACTTTTGGACAGTGGCCGAAGTTATTGTGGCTAAAGGCTTTGCCTCAATCCATTTAGAAAAATATTCCACAGCCACTACAACATATCTTAAGTTCCCTTGGGCCGGTGGTAATGGACCTAACAAGTCAAGGCCCCACCTTTGCAATGGCCAGATGGGTTGTATGAGCTGTGTTAAGGACGAAGGTTGTTTTTGATCTCTTGCACATTTCTGACAGCCTTCGCACTTTTGAACTAATTCCGCTGCATCCGAAGCTGCCTTCGGCCAATAAAACCCTTGGCGGAAAACTTTTCCAAGTAACGGCCTAGATCCAATGTGAGATCCACACAGGCCTGCATGTATTTCTTTCATCAACTCTATACCTTCGGTTCTAGATAAACACTTGAGTAGCGGAGCGCAAACTCCATGCTTGTACAACTCCCCTTCTATCATGACATATGGACGAGCTCTTGCCTCTATCCTCCTGTTATAAGCTTCGTCATCTGAAAGGAATTTACCCTGAAGGTAAGAGATGATCTCAGTTCTCCAATCTTCGCTATAAACAGGAGATATATTGAGGACTGCTCTTTCAAGGAGTTCCACTGAAGGTGCCTTTATTGTTTCGAAGAACACATCCGAAGGTAAAGGCAGCCCCTGTGCTGCTGACTTAGCTAGCAAATCAGCATGCTCATTTTGTCCTCGAGGGATATTTTTGACAGAAAATCCTTCGAAAGAAGCTTCGACTCTTCGAACCATGTCTAGATATCTTTCAAGCTTCGGATCTTTAGCCTTGCAACTCTTGTCGATATGACCCGAAACAACTTGGGAATCAGTTTTAAGAATGGCCCTTCTGATTCCCATTGCTTTTAGCTTCCGAAGACCCAAAAGCAAGGCTTCGTACTCAGTAATATTGTTTGTACAACTGAAATCGAGTCTTGCCGCATAACAAGTTTTAACTTTGGATGGCGAGACCAACACAGCAGTTGCTCCTGCCCCGAAGGTTCCCCAAGACCCATCGCAAAACACTGTCCAAACTTCGGCATCTTTATTTGTTTCTTCATCCTGAGCCCCTGGCGTCCAGTCAGCAATGAAGTCTGCTAACGTCTGGGACTGGATCGAGGATCTATGCACATAATCAATGCAAAATTCATTGAGCTCTGCAGCCCATTTTCCAATTCGCCCAGTAGCTTCTCTATTTCTCATAATATCCTTCAACGGCTGCGAAGAAGGAACAACAATATTGTATGCTTGAAAGTAGTGCCGAAGCTTCCTGGATGCCATCAAAACAGCATATAACACCTTCTCTAATTCTGTATAGTTTTTCTTTGATATACTAAGAACTTCAGATACAAAATACACTGGGACCTGCTTCTTGACTTGGCCATCAAGCTTCTCTTGGACAAGTGCTGCACTTACCGCTGAGTGCGAAGCTGCCACATATAATAACAAAGGAGCCCCTGGCGTTGGTGGAGTTAATGTTGTTAAATCTATCAGATATTGCTTCAGTTCCTCGAAGGCTTTTTGTTGGCTTGGTCCCCATTGAAAGACTTCGGCTGATTTCAGCACTTCGAAGAATGGTAAATTTCTTTCTGCTGATCTGGATATAAATCTATTAAGAGATGCCAACCTCCCTGTTAATCTTTGGGCCCCCTTTTTTGTAGTTGGTGGCTCCATTCGAAGTATAGCTTCAATTTTACTTGGATTAGCTTCAATTCCCTTTGTTGAAACCAAGCATCCAAGAAATTTCCCCTTCTTTACTCCAAAGACACATTTTTCTGGATTCAACTTTAAGCCAGCTTGTCTGAAACTGGCGAAGGTCTCCTGCAAATCAGCAATATGATTTTCTTGTTTCGTGCTTTTTACAATGATGTCATCAACATAAGTTAGCACATTTCTGCCTATCTGAGACTGGAGAACCTTCGCAGTCATTCTGCTGAAACTTCCTCCAGCGTTTTTGAGCCCCTCAGGCATCCGAAGATAGCAATATGTGCCACTTAGGGTTATGAAGCTAGTCTTCGGCTCATCTTCCTTCTTCATCCAAATTTGGTGATAGCCTGAGTAACAGTCTAGCAGACTCATGAGCTCTGAAGAAGCTGCTGCATCAACTAAAGAGTCTATCCTTGGCAATGGGAATTCGTCTTTCGGACAAGCCTTGTTGAGATCTGTAAAATCGATACACATTCGCCACTTGCCATTGGCCTTTTTTACCATAACAGTGTTAGCTAGCCATTCTGGGTACTTTACTTCTCTGATAACTCCTGCACTGAGGAGTCTTTTGACTTCATTACGAGCACCTTCGGCCTTATCATCAGACATTTTCCGAAGCCTCTGCTTTCTGGGTCTGAAGGATGGGTCAACATTGAGCGAGTGTTCAATAACATCCCTATTTACTCCGCAGAGGTCATTGGCTGACCATGCAAAAACATCTTTGTTGTTGAACAAAAACCTTATCAAGGTTTTCTCCTGCTCTTCGGATAATTGAGAACCCAACAGCACCTTCTGCTCTGCTATGTCCTCACATAAGAGCATGGGCTTCGGCTGATCTGCTGAAGCTGCTTTCTCCCTTCTGAATTTGTACTGTTCACAAGCTTCAGCTCCATCTATGTTATGGATTGCTTTTGAGTCAGTCCAGTTTCCTTCGGCCCTTCTGGCAGCTTCCTGACTTCCATGAATAGCGATGGGTCCTTGATCCGAAGGTATCTTCATGCAAAGATAGGCAGGATAAAGAATTGCTTCGAAAGCATTGAGGGTGCCACGACCAATAATTGCATTGTAAGGGTATTCCATGTCAACAATGTCAAACACAACTTGCTCAGTTCTAGTGTTGTTGATGAACCCGAAGGTCACTGACATGGTGATCTTGCCCAGTGCTACAATCTGTCTTCCTCCAAAGCCACAGAGAGGGTGCGTAGCATCATGAATCTTATCTTCTGGCTCTTGCATTTGCCTGAAGGCCTTAGCAAATATGATATCAGCTGCACTGCCTGTATCAACCAAGACATTGTGGACCAGAAATCCTTTGATAACACAAGAGATAACCATGGCATCGTTGTGTGGGTAATCTTGAGTTGAAGGTCCTCTTGGGAGAAGGTAATAGGAATGTGAGACCATCTCGACTTGATGAAGGGTCCTTGCACCCCAACATGTTGTACCCTTCTCTGTGCTTCCTTCTTCTGCTTCTTGTTGGCTGGCTCTGAACATGAACCGCCTGTTATCGGGAGTAGCAGCTTCGGAGCCGGAGCAGGTCCAGCTTGATCGTTGAACGAAGCCATCAGCTCAAAAAAAGTGGAAGTGAGTTCACCGGAGGTGGGCGCCAATGTTGGGGACTTGTTCTCAAATGCTATGAATTAAGAACAAGGCAACATAAACTGTTAAATGTTAACGTCCTTCGTCCATGAAGCATTATTCCCTTGAGGATAATGAACCTTGGACGAAGGTTAATGAGAATATGATTACGAAGGTTAAGTCTTCGTAATCAAATTTTAATAGATTGTACAAGATAATATAAAATAAAGGGTATCAAAGGTAAATGAATCATAAACGAATCATATTATAATATATTAAATCATTGAATACAGCTATACCTCTGCCTTGACAAAGAATGGTTCCCGAACGATGCGATTACAATTACTGGAATCCGTGAACAGTAAAGGAATACTGTTCACTATTTATAGACACAGGACACACCCTGTGAAGAATTACAATTATGCCCCTCATAAAAGTTTACAACATTGACTCAGACCTTTATGGACTAAAAGGTCATTCTATCTTTAAGTCGGTTTGTAATACCGAAGCTTCATAAAGAGGAACCTTCGGCCAACTCATACAAACAGCTTCAGCTGAAAACCGCTTATTCCTACAAGACCTTCGGCGACGAAGCATAGTCCCAACAGCTGATTTAAATACTAAGCTAGAAAAAGTTAATGTGGCTAGTTCATGTGTAGACCATGTTGTTATCTGCAATAGGTGTAAAGATTTTAATATTGATGCTTGTAATGAACATGCCTCTACTATTCTTAAATTAAACAATGATGTTGCAAGTCTTAATGCTCAACTTAAGACTTGCAAGGATAACAATGAAAAACTAAAATTTGCTAGGGATGCCTACACCATTGGTAGACACCCCTCAATTAAGGATGGACTTGGTTTTCAAAAGGGAACCAAGAACTTGACAAGCCATAGGACTTCCAATCTCAACAAGGAGAAAGGGAAGGCTCCTATGGCTAGTAGTTCTCAAAAGAACCATGCTTATCTTTATAAGAAAGTTACTAAGGTTACTCATCATGATAAGTATCATAATCATTCTGTTTTTCCTGTATATCATGATGATGTATTTAGTTCTCATGCCATGTTTGCAACTAGCTCTTCTTATGCTCATGGTAGAAATAGGCCTAGGCGTAATCATGTTGTTTCTCATGTGCCTAGAAAAGTATCCACTGGTCTAACTATTGTTTATCAAACATGTAATGCTTCATTTGTACTGTCATGTAAAAATGCTAGAGTAGTTGCTAGAAAGTTGGGATCTAAATGCAAGAGAGACAAAACTTGCATTTGGGTTCCAAAATTTGTTGTAACTAACCTTGTAGGACCCAACAAGAGTTGGGTACCTAAAACCCAAGCTTAATTACCTTGCAGGTTTATGCATCCGAGGGCTCAAGCTGTATTATTGATAGCGGATGCACAAACCACATGACGGGGGAGAAGAAAATGTTTACCTCCTACGTCAAGAACATGGATTCCCAAGACACCATCATCTTTGGAGATGGGAACCAAGGCAAGGTTAAAGGCTTAGGCAAGATAGCCATCACAACCGAGCATTCGATCTCTAATGTGTTTCTAGTAGAATCGCCAGGATACAATTTGTTGTCTGTAAGTCAATTATGTCATATGGGCTATAATTGTTTATTTACAAATATTGATGTATCTATCTTTAGGAGAAGTGATGGTTCATTAGCTTTTAAAGGTGTATTAGACGACAAGCTCTACTTAGTTATTTCTCAAAAGAGAATGCCGATCTAGATGCATGCTTAATAGCTAAGACTAATATGGCTGGCTCTGACACCGCCGTCTAGCTCATGTTGGAATGAAGAACCTTCATAAACTTCTAAAGGGAGAACATGTGTTTAGGACTAACCGATGTCTGATTTGAGAAAGATAGACCTTGTGCAGCGTGCCAAGCATGGAAGCAGGTGGGAAGTACTCATCAAAGCAAGAACGTGATGATAACATCAAGACCACTGGAATTCCTACACATGGATCTATTTGGGCCCATTGCCTATCTCAGCATGGAGGAAGTAAGTATGGTCTTGTTATAGTTGATTATTTTTCCTGCTTCACTTGGGTGTTCTTTTTGTAGGATAAGTCTAAAACCCAAGGAACCCTAAAGCGCTTCTTAAGGAGAGCCAACAACGCCCGTGCCAACGGTTGGCGGCGCGATCAGCGGACGACACGTGTCCAGGGTCAATGGTCACTAGGTCGCACCGGACTGTCCGGTGTGCATCGGACAGTGTCCGGTGTGCCAAGTGGACCGAGGGCTCAACGGTCGGCTTCGCTAGAAAAGGAAGGAGATCGGGCACTGTTCATGTCCGGTGGTGCACCGAACTGTCAGGTGCGCCAACCGGCAGAAGGCAATAGTTGCCTACCAAATGGAGTTCCAACGGCTCCTAGCCGCCTTGGGACTATAAAAGGGACCCCTAGGCGCATGGAGCAACACACCAAGCATCCATTGAACATCCTAAGACGCCTAGACTCCTCGGGCACATATCCGGATCTTCGTGTTTGAGATTTGAGCACTTCTCGAGTTGTAAACTCCCTACGTTGTGTTTTTGTGTGCTCACGTCTTGACATGTGTGCATGTGATTGCTACGACTCTTGTGTGCTCTCAGTTAGGACCACATTAGTGCACATTAGAGCCACCTAGAGCACACATAGCGTGCATTAGGTTCCTCTTGGTCAAGTGAAAGTCTATGGTTTATTACTCTTGGTGATCGGCATCACCTAGACAGCTCGGTGATCTCTCCGGAGGCTATGTTGGTGAATCGACTCGGTGATTGTATGCGGTTGTCAGGGATCCACTACGTCAGAGAGGCATATAATCACCTCATAGTGAGCACTTGGTCCTTGCGAAGACTAAGGGGGAGCGATACCCTTGTGCGGGTGCTACAATGAGGACTAGTGTAGACTGTCGACTCTCCGATACCTCGGGGAAAATTTGGAGGAGTTTTCTTACCCTCTCTATACATTCTGCATTTACTTTTGAGCAATTTACTTTGTGTATTTGCATTCCTAGTATTTGCCATGATGACTTAGGTTTTGCTTACTATTTGCTAGCTTTTGTAATTTAGCTAAGTAGTTGGGTGAAGAGGGGCTCTTGTTTAGGGTTTAATATTGTGCAAGAAAATTAGAAAAGCCCAATTCATCCCCCTCTTGGGCATCATGATCCTTTCACACTCCTTCCCCGGTGTCATGTTGCCCATCACTCGAGCCTCAATGTTGTCCCTCACCCACCGCTTTGGCCCCTACACCATCCACATTCGATGAAGGTGTTAATAACTTAGGTATGAACTCAATTAGTAGCATACTTATGTTAGTAGCTACATAACTAGAAGGGAAATGTGCTATATGCCATTTCTAGCTTAGTTTTGGTGATTAATAACCAACACAACCTCGAGAGCTAACTAATTTGCTAAGTGTGTACTTGCAAGTTCATAATTGCCAAATTGTGGAAATCAACTCAATATATAGCTCAATCATAGGCTACATAGAGCAAATCTTGGATAAGGAGCTATGGCTAGTTCGCAAGCTTGGATAAGTTTAGATTGTTTGGAACGAGAAATTTTTAGAAAAAGTGCAATTGGAGCCCAATTTGAGCCTATACCATGATTCTAAGTTGGAGATGAGAAAAAGGTAAGAATCCATGACTTAGATTAGTTGGATATACTCTAAATAAGTTTGTCTAAGTCATAGGGAAGCTCTCAAGTTCAATCAAATTGGTTGGAAAAAGATATGCAAAAAAGTGTCAAGTTTCAGCTGTTTTAGGCCGCACCGGACCAACCTGATGGCGCGCCAAACCCTTCTCCTAGAGAGCCAGCAAAAAGACTTTGATGGCCTAGCACACCGGACCAGTTCGGTGGTGCGCCAAACCACTTTACGAGAGATCTCTACAGAAGTGTTGTTGTGGCCTAGCGCACCGGTGGCACGCTGGACCAATTTACTAGAGAGGTCTATAGAAGGAACCCTAAGCACTTCAACACGCCAAACCGCTTCAGTGTGCACCGAACTGGTTGGATCCAATAGAAACTTTAACTTTCAATTGTCGGCTTCAATGGCTAACTGACGTCGTAGGACACGTGGCGGGGTCCGGTGGTGCATCGGACTGGTCCGACCTGACCAGGAGAAGGCAAGTTAGAGCAGATCATGTTGATTGAGGTTATTGTTGGAGGTCCGGTGGTGCACTATACCGATCCGGTACCCCCAAGGAAAGTGCAGATTTTGTAGATCTCAAGCAACAACTTTTTTTGCAGATCTCAAGCAACAACTCCCTCAACCAGCCTTCTCGAGACACCAATCACCACTAGAGCTGAGCATCATTCCCATACACTTGTACAACACATTGAAGTCATTCCAAGAGATCCAAGCACCCACACCTAAGCCATGATAGTCATTCTAGAGAGTGTGCTTGAGCAATCCACATTCTTGGTGTTGTTGCTATTTTATTGCTCTTGTTGTTGCTGATACTTCTTGTAAAGGCTAGCATGAGGCTCTGAATTTTGTGGAGTGCCCGATGGAGACTTTGCCTCTCATTTTAGTGGATCTGAGGGATCAAGTTTGATCGTTGGGGTCATTTGAAAGGGTTGAGAGAGACCCCGTCCTTTGGGATACCTCAACGAGGACGTAGGTTCTTTAGAACCGAACCTCAAGTAAAACAAATCATGTGTCTTCTTGTGTTCTTTACTTTCTATCGCGGTTTGTTCTTACTTCTCTCCCTCTCTCTAAGTTCTCTCACTTGGACTTTGATTTGAATCTCTTGAGTTGCTCCTTAAGTTAAATTCATATTCAAAAGAGCAACAAGTCCAAGAGAACTCTCTCCCTTCCACTACATCTTGTTAATTATCTATTGCTCTAACCTCTAATTTAGGATTTAGTTTGTTTTAATTGTTGTTTTTCATGTGTTTCCTATTCATCCCACTCTAGGAAACTATCAATAACTAGTTAGTGGCATTTTATTGACCAAGTTAGTAGTATGTGAAAGGAAAATAGGGTTAACCTTTTCCTACAATTGATTTTGGTGGTTGAATATCCAACACAAACATATGGACTAACTACTTTGCTCTAGAATTCATGTATTACAGGTGCATAAGGTTCAACACAAACCAAAAAATATTCAAGTTAGGGACCCAATTCAAAAGGAGCAAAAAGAACTTGAGTGTGCTATGGTCTGGCGCACCGGACTGTCCGGTGTGCCACCGGACAGTGTCCGGTGCCCCAGGACCGTACAACATCAAACCAGCCACTCTCGGAAAAATGAAGGCGCACTCCGCTATAATTCACCGGACTATCCGGTGTGCCACTAGATTGTCCGGTGAGCTAGCTGGCAACGGCTATCCAGCGCGCAACGGTCAACTCTGTAAAGTGCTACAGTGCAGCTACAGTGAACAGAAGAAGTCAGAGCAGCAAAGTCAGAGGGCACCGGACTGTCCGGTGTCGCAAGAGGACAAAGCTCCAACGGTCGATCGAGCTTCGAACCCTAACATTTGGGTGACGTGGCGACGCACCGGACAAGGAACAGTGCCTGTCCGGTGCGCCCATCGCCAGCAGCCTCCCCAATGGCTACCTTGGTGGTTGAGGGCAATAAATACTGGCAACCACCACAACTTCAAGCATCCAAGTTTTCTGCACATCTCATTCAATACAAGAGCTCTAGCATTCACTCCTAGATACAATACAAAAGATCAAATCCTCTCCGAGTTCCAAATTCACTCCAAACACTTAGTGGCTTGTGAGAGAAAGATTTTTGTGTTCATTTGAGTTCTTGTTGCTTGGATCGCTTTCTTCCTTCCTCATTCTTGTTCCCAAGTGACTTGTAATCAAAGCAAGAGACACCTAAGTGTGTGGTGGTCCTTGCGGGGTCTAAGTGACCCGTTTGATTAAGGAGAAGGCTCACTCGGTCTAATTGACCGTTTGAGAGAGGGAAAGGGTAGAAATAGACCCGGTCTTTGTGACCTCCTCAATGGGGACTAGGTTCTTTAGAACCAAACCTCGGTAAAACAAATCATTATGTCTCTCGCCATTATTTCTTGGTTGATTTGTTTTCCCTCTCTTTTAGACTTGACTTTAATTCTAACGCTAACCCTAGTTTGTAGTGTGTGTTTAAAGTTATAAATTTCAGGTTTCGCCTATTCACCCCCCCTCTAGGCAACTTTCAGTTGGTATCAGAGCCCGGTGCTTCATTAGAGTCTAACAACTCGAAGTGATGTTGGGAGATCATGCCAAGAGGGAGATCATGACCGGCGACAAGCCCGAATGCTCGGGAGGACTCTTTCAAGAGAGTCCGGCAACAAGCATAAGGAGGAATCCTCTTCCTCCATCAAGTCCCTTTGGAGAGGCGATAAGAAGAAGATGAAGAAAGTGGTCTACTACGAGACCGACTCATCGTCGCCCTCCACATCAAGCTCTGAGTCATCCATCGCTTCTAAGCGCCATGAGCGCAAGAAGTATAGTAAGATGCCCCTTCGCTATCCTCGTATTTCAAAGCGCACTCCTCTACTTTCTGTTCCCTTAGGCAAGCCACCATATTTTGATGGTGAAGATTATTCTATGTGGAGTGATAAAATGAGGTATCATCTAATCTCACTCCACGAAAGCATATGGAACATTGTTGAATTTGGAGCGCAGGTATCAAAAGTGGGGGACGAGGACTATGACTCGGACGAGGTCGCCCAAATTAGGCACTTTAACTCCCAAGCCACAACTATACTCCTCGCCTCCTTGTGTCGATAGGAGTATAACAAGGTGCAAGTGTTAAAGAGTGCCAAAGAAATTTGGGACGTCCTCAAAACGGCGCACGAAGGGGACGAGGTGACCAAGATCACCAAGCATGAAACGATCGAGGGAGAACTTGATCGATTCATCCTCAACAAAGGAGAAGAGCCACAAGCAATGTACAATCGGCTCAAGACCTTGGTGAACCAAGTGCGCAACCTCGGGAGCACCAAGTGGGATGACCATGAAATGGTCAAGGTTATTCTAAGATCCCTTGTTTTTCGCAATCCTACTCAAGTACAATTAATTTATGGGGATCCTAGATATAAACTAATGTCTCCCGAGGAAGTAATTGGTAAGTTTCTGAGCTTTGAGCTAATGATCAAAGACTCCAAACACATCGTCAACTTGGAGCAAGGCGCCACCTCCACACCCAAGGTGCAACCCGTCGCATTCAAAGCGATGGAAGAAGAGAAGAGGGAGTCTACACCAAGTAGGCTTCCAATCGACGCCTCTGTTGGGGCGAAGGCAAAGGCGCCACCCTTCGCTCGAAGCCTTCGCTGCAGCAGCTGAGCTAACAGAAACAAAACAGGCAGGGACACCCTTCGCTTCTTCCGCACCAGACGAAGACCGGCGACGAAGGGCATCCCACAGTGCGGCCTCGTCCAGCTCAGAGGCCCACGTGCGATCCGGCCCATCGTAACGGGCCCCGCGTGGCCGCCGTGCGTTACGGGCCTAATTTGTAAAGGCATCCCTATAATTACGGGTTGTAACCCCGCTTTATGGGAATATTCTTGGGATAACCTAGGTAGCTGAGGGCACATGCGTCCTTAGCTCAAGGCGCTGCGCGCTCGGGTACCTATAAATACCCCTGCACAGTGCCCGTGAGAGGCCGGATTAACAGAGCTTTTGCCATCTAGCGCGAGTGCCCTGTTGACGTCACTGTTCACCCTTGTTGGATCCCCTTGCAACTGAGAGCAAGTTCCAACATTTGGCGCCCACCGTTCGTGCTACGAGAAAACCACCCGCGATGGCACCCAAGAGAGCTAACCCGAAGGCTGATGAGGCTGCGAAGGCAGCACTGCTCGCCGCAAGAAAGGGCAAGGCCCTCGCCCTCACCCAATCCACCCACCAAGAGGCCACTGAAGACGATGTTCCTCGCGCCTGCGAAGACGACACCCTCCGCACCTGCGACCCTGAGGGACAACCGCAGCCACCCTCAGGCTTCGCACCACCGGAGGGCGTGGACCTCACCGAGGACGGTGAAGTCCTCGGCGTCTCAGCAGAAGAACAGCTACAGCTGCACGCCCTGCGCCTCAAGAACCGCAATCTCCAGAGGCAGAAGGAGATACTGGAGGCCAAGCGCCAGCGTGTGTCCGCACTAGCCAAAGTGCGGCAAATGATACGCGACGAAGAGCAGAAGGCCCAGGAACTCGAGCGGGAGATTGCGCTGATGTAGCGCGAAGGCCACCTCGACCTGCAGCACGAGTCACCCCTCCAGCAGCGCGCACAACTCGAAGACACGCGCGAAGGCCACCTCGGCCTGCAGCATGGGCCACCCCTGCAACACCACGCGCAACCGGAGGACCCACGTTTCCCCCAACGCGACCACACCTTCCCGCACCCCGCGCCATTCCAAGGGGTCAACTATCTCGATGAGCGAAGTCCCCTGGCGCCACACCTGCAAGTGACGCCTTGGCCAGCTAACTTCCGGGCAGGGACCTATCCCAAGTACAACGGCAGCACCGACCCGGCTCAATACATAATGAGTTATCAGGTCGCCGTTGCATCTTTCGGAGGGGACGACGCCACAATGGCGAAGTCTTTCATCATCGCCCTCGAGGGCCCAGCACTCACCTGGTTCACCAAGTTCCTGCTCAACTTCCAAGGGTACCGCCCAGACACCGACGCCCTGGCCGAACTCTCGCTCTGCAAGCAGCTGGAAAAGGAGACTCTAAGGGAGTATTACCGCAAATTTTTAACACTCAAATCACAGCTGCCCTCAGTCGATGACCAGATTGCCATCCACTATGCTATCAGTGGCCTTCGCGCCGGCGTCCTTTACAGCCACTGCATCAGAGATCCACCAAAGAACCTCCAGGAGTTATATCAGCTGTTTGAAAAGTACGCCAGATCCGAAGAGCTCCACCAGCGCAAGATTGAGTCCCAAAGGAAGCCAAAAGATGCTCCACAGTCCAGCCGCACGTGGACAAGGACTCCGCAGCCAGACTCCGGTCAAGACGGCCGCAATCAGCAGCAAGTGCACAACATCGCCAACCAGCATCCCGCTGCTGACCCCCCTCGTCGCCAGGAATATCCCCCCCAGGGCCGCGGAAACGGCACTCGTGGTAGGGGCCGAGGGCGTGCACAGCCGCCGCGCCGATTCTACTGCCTCTTCCATGGCGAAGATTGCGCCCACCAAACCAAAGACTGCCCCGAAACGAAGGCTACCAGAGACAGAATGGCACGGGCGCAGCCAGCCGACAACCCCAGAATTGTCGCGCACAATTACCAGCAACCCCCTCCACCATATATCCACGCTCCCGCCCCGCATCCACCGCACCACGCTTACCAACACCATCAGGAAGTACAAATCGTACCTCCTCCACCCCCACCACCACACCAGCAACATCAAAACATCCCCCATGCCCCAAAGCAGGAAGACTTCGCCGATCAACCATATCGCGGAGTCATCCACATGATAACTGGGGGGTCCAGCACTGACTTCGACACCAAGTGGTAGAAGCGGGACCACTACCGCAGCATCAACCATGTCACCGTCACGGGCCTAGTCGTGCAGACAAAGTGGTCCCACATACCGCTAACCTTCGACGCACGGGACGTCGACCTGCACAGCGCCCCCCACTGCGACGCCATGGTTATCAATTGCAGCGTGGCAGGCTGGGACCTGCACAAAGTCCTAGTTGACAACGGCAGTCAGGCGGACATCATCTTCCTCCACGCCTTCGATCGCATGGGCGTAAGCCACAGCCTGCTTAAGCCTTCGGACAACCCGTTGTATGGCTTCGGCGGCAAGGGCACCTTCCCCGTCGGCAAAATAGAGCTGCCTCTCTCCTTCGGTGTAGCACCCAATGCCCGAAGCGAGCAAATAACCTTTGACATTATGGACATGGTATATCCTTACAATGCCATCATGGGCCGGGGCTCCATCAATAAGTTCGAAGCAGCCATTCACGGACTGTACCTATGTATGAAGATACCAGGTCCGTTAGGCGTCATCACAGTCTTCGGCAATCAACAGACTGCGCGCAACATAGAGCGGGACTTCGTGCCCGGTCAAAGAAACGTGCACTGCCTCACGACCCAACGCAAGGTCCCCGCGCCTGCCAGCCCAACCAATAAGCAGCACGACAAGGCACAGCTGCAGAGCAACGACGGGACCAAGACTGTCCCCCTCGACCAGGCCACGCCCAGGCAGACAGTCATTATCAGCGAAGACCTCACTTCGCATGAAGAAGAGAAGGTCCTCTGCTGCCTGTCCAAGAACAAAGATGTCTTCGCCTGGTCGGCCCTCGATCTGGTCGGGGTTAGCCATTCAATAATTGAGCACAGTCTAGGAATCGACCCTTCGGTACGGCCGAAAAAGCAGCGGCTTCGCAAGATGTCCAACGAGAAGACGGAGGCCGCCAAGGCAGAAGTGCACCGCCTCCTGGAAGCCAAATTCATCGAGCCGGTGGCTTACCCCACATGGCTCTCCAATGTCGTGATGGTGTAGAAAAAGAGCGGGAAGTGGCGAATGTGCATCGACTTCACCAGTCTCAATAAAGCCTGCCCAAAGGACAATTTCCCGTTGCCGCGGATCGACAAAATAGTCGATAGCGCGGCCGGATGCGAGGTCATGTCCCTCCTCGATTGCTTCTCCGGTTACCACCAGATATACATGAAGGAAGAAGACAAGGCTAGCACCAGCTTTATAACACCCTTCGGCACATATTGCTTCATCAGAATGCCGGAGGGACTCAAGAACGCCGGGTCCACCTTCTCCAGGCTTACCAACACAGTGCTCGAAGGGCAAGATGGCAGAAACATATTCACATATGTAGACGACATTGTCGTCGCCAGCAAGAGCAAGGAGGACCACCTCGCCGACCTCGCCGAAACATTCGCGAACATGCGAGACGCACAACTCCGCCTAAACCCGGAAAAGTGCGTCTTCGGCGTTCGCCAAGGCAAAATATTGGGCTACCTGGTATCACACCGCGGCATCGAGGCCAACCCAACCAAGATTCAGGCCATCTTAGACATGACACCTCCGCAGTCCGTCAGGGACGTCCAGCGCCTGACAGGCAGATTGGCTGCTCTCAACAGATTCATCTCCAGGTCCGCCGAGCGAAGTCTCCCCTTCCTCAAGACACTCCGTGGTGCAAAAGACTTCGCCTGGGGACCAGAGCAGGCGGCGGCCTTCGCCTCATTAAAATAGTACCTGACAGAGTTGGCCGTCCTTACCAGCCCCGACCCCTCGCTCCCCCTGCTGCTCTACGTCACGGCTTCGCCACATGCGGTCAGCGCGGCACTAGTGCAGGAGCAGACTGTCGAGGGCGTGGTCCGGCAGTGCCCCGTGTACTATGTCTCCGAAGTGCTGACACCGTCCAAGTGCAACATGACAGAGCTGGAGAAGATTGCCTACGCAGTCGTCATGTCATCGCGCAAACTGCGCCATTACTTCGAAGCATTCAAGGTCCGAGTCACCTCAAACAGGGGACTCGGCGAATTATTCAGAAACCCGGAGGCATCGGTGAGGATTGCCAAGTGGGCGGCCGAACTCTCCGGCTACCACATCTGCTTCGAGCCCAGGACAGCTATCAAGTCTCAAGTCCTGGCAGACTTCGTCGTCGACTGGACTGGGCCAACAACACAGCCAGACCCGTCCGCAGAGAAGATTTGGACGATCCATTGCGACGGCGCATGGTGCCATGCGAGGGCAGGCGTCGCTGCAGTCATCACTTCACCAGTCGGGGTCAAGCACAGATATGCAGCACGACTCAGCTTCAATCTGGAATCCGACAGATGCACAAATAATATAGCAGAATACGAAGCAGTCATCCTCGGCCTCCGCAAGCTAAGGGCCCTCGGAGTCACCACCTGCATCATCAAAACAGACTCCAAGGTAGTTGCCGGCCAAGTCGAGAAAGACTATGCAGCAAAGGACCCCGCGCTCATGCAGTACCTCGCGGCCATCCGAAGTCTCGAGAGGCAATTCAAGGGGTTCACCTTGCAGCATGTGGATCGGGCCAAGAATGAAGAGGCCGACGCATTGGCCAAGGCTGCCGCCAGGGGCGAAACTCTGCCCTCCGACGTGTTCTTTCATGTCATCGGCACGCCAGCCGTCCGGAGCCTCGAAGGGCTCCAAATAACCAATGACAGCGAGGGCCACCGCATAGTCAACCTTATCATGACCGAAGACTGGCGGGCACCAATAACCCTGTTCCTACAGGGGTATTATCATCCAGCCGACATTAGTGAGGCCAAGCGCCTCAGACATCGAAGCCGAGACTTCGCACTGATTGAAGGCAAACTCTACAAAAAAGGGGTCAGTCAGCCAATGCTTAAGTGCGTCATCGAAGCCGAAGGCATGCAGATCCTATGTGAAGTCCACAGTGGCACGTGCGGCTCACACGCAGGGCCAAGGGCCCTAGCTGCTAAGGTGATCCGCTAGGGCTTTTACTGGCCCGCAATGATCTGCGCCGCAAATCGATTCACACGGTCCTACGAAGCCTGCCAGAAGTTTTCTCCTCGGTCAGGCAGCCCCTCGCAGTATACAAAGCTGATCGCCCATACATGGCCTCTCCAGCGCTGGGGCCTGGACATTGTCGGGCCCCTGCCCACCGCTCAGGGGAACCTTAAGTTCGCCTTCGTCGCTGTCGAGTACTTCACCAAATGGATCGAGGCGCGGGCTGTTTCTACAATAACATCAAAGACTGCCCAAAAATTCTTCTGGCAGAACATTGTTTGCCGCTTCGGAGTACCGTCCGAACTAACAGTTGACAACGGCAAGCAGTTTGACAACCAAGACTTCAAGGATTTTTGTTTCTCCATTGGCACCAAGCTTGCCTTCGCCTCAGTCTATCATCCGCAGTCCAACGGGGTCGTGGAACGCGCCAACGGGAAAATCTTCACAGCTGTCAAGAAAATGCTCCTTGATGAAAAAAAGGGCAGATGGACCGATTTGTTACCTGAGGCAGTCTGGGCACTAAACACGACTGAGTGCAGGGCGACCGGGTTTACTCCCTTCCGCCTTCTATACGGATCGGAGGCTATGACCCCGCAAGAAATAAAGCATGGGTCCCCACGAACAGTTCCGTCAGCCGTCCCCGACGTGGACGAGCCAACTTCAAAGGATCTCATTGACGGAGACCGAGTCTTCGCCCTACAGGCCCTAAACAAATACCAAGCCCAGACCAAAGCATGGCGCGACCACTCAGTCATCCCGAGGGAGTTCAGCGAGGGGGACCTCGTACTCGTCCGAACAGCTCGGACGGAGTCCAAGGGCAAGCTGGAGCCCAGGTGGGAGGGCCCCTTTATAGTCAAGACAAAAGCTTCCCCCAGCGCTTACAGGCTCACAACGCCAAACGGAGAGAACCTGGAGCACTCCTGGAACATCGACAACCTCCGCAAATTTTTTGTTTGACTCCTCAGGGCTGATTTCGCCCTTGTAATTCGCAAAAACAATCTTGTACCGGCCCGCACTCTTTTCCTCCCGGGGGGGGTGAGGTTTTTAACGAGGCGGAGCCATGTAATATATGTGTGAAAAATCCCCCGCAAAAACATGCGTCGAAAAAAGACCGCGACGACGGTCTTCGACATTCGACCAACACGAGGTCACCGCGAGGCTAAGCGCTAGCCACCCTCGCGTGCGACAAATCCGCGCAGAAGTCGCCTAAGGGTGCAGCCGGACCAGCACAACAAGTGCGAAAAAATCAAAGTCTATCGCGAAGACTATCCGCGCAGAAGTCGCCTAAGGGTGCAGCCGGACCAGCACAACAAGTGCGAAAAAATCAAAGTCTATCGCGAAGACTATCCGCGCAGAAGTCGCCTAAGGGTGCAGCCGGACTAGCACAACAAGTGCGAAAAAATCGAAGTCTATCGCGAAGACTATCCGCGCAAAAGTCGCCTAAGGGTGCAGCCGGACCAGCACAACAAGTGCGAAAAAATCGAAGTCTATCGCGAAGACTATCCGCGCAGAAGTCGCCTAAGGGTGCAGCCGGACTAGCACAACAAGTGCGAAAAAACCAAAGTCTACCGCGAAGACTATCCGCGCAGAAGACGCCTAAGGGTGCAGCCGGACTAGCACAACAAGTGCGAAAAAACCGAAGCCTACCGCAAAGACTGTCCGTGCAGAAGACACCTAAGGGTGCAACCGGACTAGCACAACAAAGGCAGAAACGACAACATCAAACCGTCCGCGCCAAGACCAACTATAATCACACCAGCACAACACAACAAAACAAACCAGACAAAGTACACAACGCCTTCGCACACATATACAAGCGAGGGCACACAACTTCATCATACAAGCCTCTACATATACAAGCGAGGGCACCACACTCTACATCGGCTCAACCTTAGGAATAATTCCCATCTCCCTATAATTAAATAACATTATCCTAAGCTCCTCACCCGCAAAAAGACTTTGCAGTTCCCCTTCACCTGTATTCACGGCGGCCGGCAAAGACAACAGTTCCTGCCGGCCAGCCCCACTCACACGAAGCCGAGCCCCCTCCGCCCCACTAACTCTACGTTTCACAACCGCCCTTCGTCGTCGTCGCCCGGTGCTAGGACCTGGCACATCTCCTGCGTCCGCGACGTGCGGCGAAGCCTCCGCCGTAGCCACATCCAAGGCCGCAAAGTAGTCCATGTCCTCCTCCGACGACTCCTCAGTCCACTCAACCAAGCTCCCAGAGCCAGCACAATCAAAAAACTCAGATGCAGATCCACCACATTCATTACCATCTTCCGCGGTCGAAGCCGCCAAAAATTTAGTAGTAGCGGTTGTGTGCGCAGGCCCAAAATCTTGAACCTGCGCAGCAACCAAAATTCAGCAACATATACAAATTTCCCCAACCCTCTACACCCACTACGCCACCTGCGACGGCCCTGACGTTGCGGGAGCCTCCGCCGTTGGCTCCGCCGTTGCTTCCACTGTTGTCTCCGCCGCCACCGCTGCGGGATCTTCAGCACTCGGCGCAGCAGCTGCGGAGGCATCAGGCGCGCCTTCGGCGACCTCTGGGGGCAGGTCTTCACCGGCCGCAGCGGATGCGGGGGCACCCGATGCGTCTCCCGCAGTCTCCGGGGTCGGCTCCAGGGCGACCCCAGACACGGCCTCCGCCGGGGTCGGCTCCGGGTCAGACAGCATGCTGTTCAACGCCCCGAAGTCGTTGACCCTCTCGCCGCGCGCCGCCTAAGACAAAACACACAAAATTCATCAAACACACACATAGCCTACATCCAACAAACACCAAACAAACGAAAACGTTACCTGAGCCCTCGCTGTCTCGGCCCGCTCCCTGACCACCTCGCGACCGTGCGGACCCCACATCCGGTCGTAGATAGCTCCGGCGGATTCCTTCACTATGGGGTCCTCAACCTTAAAGATATCTTGCTCAAAATCTTCATCGACTTGGTCGAAGACCTCGAAGTGCCGGCACCCTTCGCGGGAGAGCGCGTTCATCGCCCCCTCGCAGGTGACCAGGGAGGCATACGCCATAAACCCCTCCACGACAGTGGGGAGTGCCTGCAACTCCTCCTGCACCCACTCCAGGCAGCGAAGTCCGGGCTCTCGGTCCGGCACTTCAAAATCACCGGTCCCCGCGCCCAGCCCACGGTATGTATCTATAAGCAGTTGGCGCGTCCGCTCTGCCTCCGCGCGTGACGCGGCCTCGGCCCTCTCCACGCGGCTCTCCAGGGCGATGAGCCGCTCCTGCAGCTGCTCGGCGCGCTCCCTGGCAAGATTGCCCTCCGCCCGTGCCAGGTTGGCCTCCGCCTGCGCAGCCTGCGCCTTGACAAGGGCCTCGTTGGTCTCCCTCCTTTCCCCCGCCAGCTGGCGCCGGAGGGCAGCCTTCTCTCCCTCCAGTGTGGCCACCTTGTCCGCCAGCTTGCGACACTTGCTGTCGGCGGCCGATTTTTCACGGACGGCGTCAGCATGTTGTGTCCGAAGTCTCTCGACTTCGGCAGCCACAGCTGCCATGAGGGCCCCCGACGCAGTGCGGCTGGCGAAGTCAGCCACCTGCAGAGCAATCGTAAGGCCGCGGCCCCAGCAAGCCGATATATAAAAAAAAGGACGAAGTCCAGCTCAGCGGACCTGACTTAGCGCCTCCGTCACCTCCTTCAGCCGGCGGGACGCAGCGCCCACCTCATCCATGACAACCGCGAGGGCTGACACCTCGCCTCCGGCGCTAAGAGCCCCGCCCTTCGCCTTCGGCACTGCGGCAGCCGTCGTGGTCGCCGCGGCAGGCGCAACCATAGCAAGTTGGCCTGCGCCCGACCCTGCGACGTACCAACGAATAAAAAAATAAATAAATAGAGCCAACGACTTACCACCGAGATAGTCGTCCACACTAATATCGGTGGCGAAGTCGGCGACACGTTTGCCCGACAACGGCAACGCTCGGGCCGCCTTCGCGACCTCCACCACTCCGCTGGACGGTGGCACCGCCTTCGCCGATTTTGAGCCTCTGGCGCCTGCCGTTGCCTCCGGCGCCTTGCTAGATGCAGGGACGCCCGACTTCGCCGCCAGCGGCGGCCGGCCTCCGCCGGGGGCCGCAGCCTTCGCAGCCCCCCGCTGCCTCTTCGGCCTGGCTTCAACGAGCCTGACAGCCGTCTGGCGCTTCTGTGCAGCTCCCTGGCGATCCTTGTCCATCACTGCTGACACAACAGCAGCAATATTCCGCCCGTAAGGAAAAACCCTCCATTCACGAACCATGCGAGATGTAAAAAAGTCCTCGCCAGCCGCGCGGGGGATAGGAACATTCCTAGGCCAACAACCCCCGGTAACCCTCAGCATCCGAGCCGAAGACTCCCGGAGCTCGGGCGAAGACATCCTTTCCCCCGGGGCCGCGCACGTCCTCATCAACTCTCTAGCAAAACCATCAGAAACCCCAAGTCCTCCCATAGCAGTACCTAATTTTCTCTTTTTAGAGGATGGGGCGGCCGCCGGCGCAGGGTCGTCTCCAGTCTCCACCGCCGGCTTTTTCCCACGGCGGTCCACATCGTCTTGACCAGAGTAGCCGTCATATGGCAATTGATTTAATTCAAAAACCCTGTTCAAACGGTCATTCGACCCGCGGATATCCCAGCTGCGCTGGCCTCTGTCCTTGGCACGTAACGTCCAACGAGCCGCACCGCCCCATCCTCCGCCTCACGCACAAAGGCGGCCGAATCGCGGTTTTGCAGATTAAGGGCGAAGGCGGGACTCCGCACCACCCTTCCGCCATGGAAAGGCATCTGGCGAGGGCACACTTCGCCCAACGCCCAGCCATGCGCCAAGGGCCATACCCCGTACGCCCAGCCATGCGCCAAGGGCCACACTTCGCCCACTGCTCAGGCCGGCGGCGCACCGAAGGGCCCCTTCGTCCACATCCTCCTCCGCCACTTCAAAGGGCGGGTACGCTGAGTAAAAATGAGAACACATCTCGGACACGGGGAGTCCCTCATGGCCTTCGACGGTACCCTCAGCAACGTAAAACCAAAATTCATTCCAGTTGCCCCACTTGTTGCGGGCGCAAGGAACCAACTCGACTACCTGCATCGTGGTTTTGCCGGTCTTCGGCGTGAATGTGCAGGACCCAAACTGAGCAACTTCGTCTCCAATCATCCTCTTCTGCCAGTGCAAACAATAATACTTCGCAAAAACTTCGACCGATGGCTGTCCGCCGTACGAAGTCGTCGCCCAGACATACTTCGACAGAGCCACTATGGCATTCGGTGTCAGCTGATGTATTTGAACGTTGAACCTGCGCAGGACTTCGCCAACAAATCGGTGCGCAGGCAAGCGGAGTCCGGCGGCGAAGAACGCCTCGAAAACAACCAACTCGCCCTCCGGCTCGGGGACTTCCTCCGTCCCCGAGACTCGAGCAACTCCGCCGCCGAAGTAACCCAACCGCTGCATATCTTGCACGCGGACCGACGACATCTGTGATACGCCAAAATCAACAGAATCGCCGGCGCGCAACTCCTCCGCCATTAAACTACTCAGCGTCTCCTCAGACGAGGCGGCGGCCGGCGGCGAGGGAACGGCTGGCGGTGTAGCGGCAGCGAAAGAAGACGAGGACGGCATCGCTACGTACCGTCGGCGGCGGCGGGCAGTCTGCTTCACTCGAGCCAGATCTCCGGCGAACAAGAGCACGGCGGGCAGACGAGCAGCAAGACGGCGGAAAGGGCGGCTAGGGTTTTCGCGAAGCGCGGAAGGTGAAGTTCAAAAAGCGCCGACCCCCGCCCCCTTTTATAGGCAGGGCGCGGCTCTTCGGGAAACCCGCAATCCAACAGGGCGTGGCGCTTCGGGAAACCCGCAATCCAACAGTACGCCGTCAATCAACGGTCATATCAAAAACCCCCACGGAACCACTTCGAGCGAGGGCAGCGTCTCCGCCATCTAGCGACGTCTTCGGCACCAGGTGACTTTGTCGAACTGGTCCCTCGGAGGGCAAATGTTGGGGCGAAGGTAAAGGCGCCACCCTTCGCTCGAAGCCTTCGCTGCAGCAGCTGAGCTAACAGAAACAAAACAGGCAGGGACACCCTTCACTTCTTCCGCACCAGACGAAGACCAGCGACGAAGGGCATCCCACAGTGCGGCCTCGTCCAGCTCAGAGGCCCACGTGCGATCCGGCCCATCGTAACGGGCCCCACGTGGCCGCCGTGCGTTACGGGCCTAATTTGTAAAGGCATCCCTGTAATTACGGTCTGTAACCCCGCTTTATGGGAATATTCTGGGGATAACCTAGGTAGCTGAGGGCACATGCGTCCTTAGCTCAAGGCGCTGCGCGCTCGGGTACCTATAAATACCCCTGCACAGTGCCCGTGAGAGGCCGGATTAACAGAGCTTTTGCCATCTAGCGCGAGTGCCCTGTTGACGTCACTGTTCACCCTTGTTGGATCCCCTTGCAACTGAGAGCAAGTTCCAACAGCCTCCAAGCTCGACAACGAGGAGATGACGCTCATCATCAAGAGCTTCCACCAAATCCTCAAGCAAAGGAGGGGGAAGGACTACAAACCCCGCTCCAAGAGGGTGTGCTACAAATGTGGTAAGCCCGGTCATTTTATTGCTAAATGTCCAATGTCAAGTGAAAGTGATATGGACGATGACAAAAGGGGAAGAAGAAGGAGAAGAAGAGGTACTACAAGAAGGGCGGCGATGCCCACGTGTGTCGGAATGGGACTCCAACGAGAGCTCCACCGACTCCTCCTTCGACGAGGACGCCACCAACATCGTCGTCAACAAGGGCCTCCTCTTCCCCAACTTCGGCCACAAATATTTCATGGCTAAGGACGACAAAAAGAAGAAGGTACATTCTAGAGATACACCCAAATATACTACATCTAGTGATGAAAGTAGCTCTAGTGATGATGAAGATGATTTAATGTCTCTTTTCGCCAACCTTAACAAGGAACAAAAGAAAAAAAAATAAATGAACTAATTGAAACCATTAATGAGAAGGATGATCTCTTGGATAGCCAAGAGGACTTCCTTATTAAAGAAAACAAAAAACATGTTAAATTGAAAAATGCTTATGCTCATGAAGTAGAAAAATGTGAAAACTTAACTAAGGAGCTTAGCATTTGTCATGATTCAATTTCTAGTCTTAGAAATAAAAATGCTAGTTTAGTTTCTAAGATTAAAGAATTAAATGTTTGCAATAATTCTATTTCCTGTCTTAGAGATGAGAATGCTAGATTAAACTCTAAGATAGAAGAATTAAATGCATGCAAACAATCTATATCTATTGTTGATCATGTTACCATTTGTACTAGATGTAAAGATGTTAATGTAGAAGCTATGGATGATCACATTGCAATGATTAAACAACAAAATGATCACATAGCTACATTAAATGTTAAAATTGTCAAGCATGAACTTGAGAATGAAAAATTTAAATTTGCTAGAAGCATGCTCTATAATGGGAGACGCCCTGGCATTAAGGATGGCATTGGTTTCCAACAGGGAAGCAATGTCAAGCTTAATGCCCCTAAAAGATTGTCTAATTTTGTTAAGGGCAAGGCTCCCATGGTTCAGGATAATGAAGGCTACATTTTATATCCTGCTAACTATCTTGAGCACAAAATTAGGAGAATTCATGCTAGAAAACCTCACACTGTTTCTCATCATGCATTCATGTATAAGAATGGGGCATCTAGCCCTAGGCATTTCAACCATGTTAAAATACCTAAAAAGAAAACTGTTGCTGCATCAAATGAGCATAATATTTCATTTAAGACTTTTGATGCATCATATGTTTTAACTAACAAATCAGGCAAAGTAGTTGCCAAATATGTAGGGGGCAAACACAAGAGCTCCAAGACTTATGTTTGGGTACCCAAGGTGCTTGTTTCTAACGTGAAAGGACCAAAGACTGTTTGGGTACCTAAGAACAAGGCCTAAATTGTTTTGCAGGTTTATGCATCCGGGGGTTCAAGTTGGATAATCGATAGCGGATGCACAAATCACATGACGGAGGAGAAGAGAATGTTCTCCTCCTACAAGAAAAACGAAGATCCCCAAAGAGCTATCACATTCGGGGATGGAAATCAAGGTTTGGTCAAAGGTTTGAGTAAAATTGCTATATCACCTGACCATTCTATTTCCAATGTTTTTCTTGTAGATTCTTTAGATTGTAACTTGCTTTCCGTTTCTCAATTATGTAAAATAGGCTACAACTGTCTATTTACTGATATAGGTGTTACTGTCTTTAGAACAAGTGATGATTCAATAGCATTTATGGGAGTGTTAGAGGGTCAACTATATTTAGTTGATTTTAATTATAACAAAGCTGAACTTGACACTTACTTAATTGCTAAGACTAATATGGGTTGGATCTAGCATCGTCGACTTGCCCATGTTGGAATGAAGAATCTTCACAAGCTTCTAAAGGGAGAGCATATTTAGGACTAACCAATGTTCATTTTGAGAAAGACAGGATTTCTAGCGCATGCCAAGCAGGAAAGCAAGTGGGCGCTCATCATCCACACAAAAACATAATGACGATAGACAGGCCACTTGAGCTACTCCACATGGATCTATTCGGCCCAATAGCTTACATAAGCATCGACGGGAGTAAGTACTGTCTAGTAATTGTGGATGATTATTCTCGCTTCACTTGGGTGTTCTTTTTACAGGAAAAATCTCAGACCCAAGATACATTAAAAGGATTCTTGAGACGGGCTCAAAATGAGTTTGGCTTAAGGATAAAAAAGATAAGAAGCGACAATGGGACGGAGTTCAAGAATTCTCATTTCTTGAGGATGAGGGCATCAAGCATGGGTTCTCTTCTCCCTACACACCTCAATAAAATGGTGTAGTGGAGAGGGAGAATAGAACTCTACTGGACAAGGCAAGGACCATGCTTGATGAGTACAAGACACCGGACCGGATTTGGGCCGAGGTGATTAACACCGCCTGCTACTCCATCAACAGGTTATACCTTCACCGAATCCTCAAGAAAACATCGTATGAACTCCTCACTGGTAAAAAGCTCAATGTTTCATATTTTAGAGTCTTTGGAAGCAAATGCTTTATTCTTGTTAAAAGAGGTAGAAAATCTAAATTTGCTCCTAAAGCTGTAGAAGGTTTTTTTACTTGGTTATGACTCAAACACAAGGGCATATAGAGTCTTCAACAAATCCACTGGATTAGTTGAAGTTTCTTGTGACATTGTGTTTGATGAGACTAATGGCTCCCAAGTGGAGCAAGTTGATCTTGATGAGCTAGATGATGAAGAGGCTCCATGCGTCGTGCTAAGGAACATGTCCATTGGGGATGTGTGTCCTAAGGAATCCGAAGAGTCTACACAAGCACAAGATCAACCATCATCTTCCAACCAAGCATCTCCACCAACCCAAGATGAGGATCAAGCTCAAGATAATGAAGATGAAGATCAAGAGGATGAGCCACCTCAAGAGGAGGACAATGATCAAGGGGGAGATGAAGAAAATGAAAACAAGGAAGATGATCAAGAGATTCAGGGTCAAAGACCGCCACACCCAAGAGTCCACCAAGCAATTCAACGAGATCACCCTGTCAACTCCATCCTTGGTGACATTCATAAGGGGGTAACCACTAGATCTCGAGTTGCTCATTTCTGTGAACATTACTCTTTTGTCTCCTCTATTGAGCCATACAGGGTAGAGGATGCGTTAAGAGATCCGGATTGGGTGATGGCAATGCAAGAGGAGCTCAACAAATTTACGAGGAATGAGGTATGGCAATTAGTTTCACGTCCTAATCAAAATGTTGTAGGTACCAAATGGGTATTCCGCAACAAGCAAGATGAGCATGGTGTGGTGACAAGAAACAAAGCCCGACTTGTGGCCAAGGGTTATTCACAAGTCGAAGAGTGCCTTCCTCAATGGACCCATCAAGGAAGAGGTCTATGTTGAGCAATGTCGGGGACCATAATTAGGGGTACCCTCAAGACCCCTAAATCTCAGCTGGTAACCCCCATCAGCACAAAGCTGCAAAGGCCTGATGGGTGCGATTAAGTCAAGGATCGGTCCATTCAAGGGACATGATCGTGCCTCGCCCGAGCCTAGCCTCGGGCAAGGGAAGCCGACCCCGGAGAACCTACGTCTCGCCCGAGGACCCCCCCCTCCAGCAACGGGCACACTATCGGCTCGCCCGAGGCCCAGTCTTCACCGAGAAGCAACCTTGGCCACATCGCCACGCCGACCAACCAAATCGCAGGGGCATTTAATGCAAAGGTGGCCTAACACCTTTATCCTGACGCACGCCCTCTAGTCGACAGAGCCGAAGTGACCACAGTCACTTCGCCGCTCTACTGACCGGTCTGACAAGAGGACAGCGCCGCCTGCGCCGCTCCGACTGCTGAGCCACCCGACAGAGTGAAGCTGACAGCAGCCAAGGCCGGCCTCGGGCATCATAGGAAACTCCGCCTCGCCCGACCCCAGGGCTCGGACTCGGGCTCAGCCCCGGAAGACGTCGAACTCCGCTCCGCCCGACCTAGGGCTCGGACTCGGGCTCAGCCCCGGAAGACGGCGAACTCCGCTCCGCCCGACCCAGGGCTCGGACTCGGGCTCAACCCCGGAAGACGGCGAACTCCGCTCCGCCCGACCCAGGGCTCGGACTCGGGCTCAGCCCCGAAAGACGGCGAACTCCGCTCCGCCCGACCCAGGGCTCGGACATGGGCTCAACCCCGGAAGACGGTGAACTCCGCTCCGCCCGACCTAGGGCTCAGACATGGGCTCAGCCCCAGAAGACGACGAACTCCGCTCCGCCCGACCCAGGGCTCGGACTTGGGCTCAGCCCCAGGAGACAACGGACTCCGCTTCACCCGACCCCAGGGCTCTGACTCAGCCCTGGCCTCAGCCGACGGTCTTCGCCTTGCCCGACCCAGGGGCTCGGACTCGACCACGGCCACGGAAGACAGACTCGACCTCGACCTCGGAGGAGCCTCCACATCGCCCAACCTAGGGCGCGGACCGACCACGTCAACAGGAGGCGCCATCATTACCCTACCCCGAGCTGACTCAGGCTACGGGGAACAAGACCGGCGTCCCATCTGGCTCGCTCCGCCAGATAGGCAATGATGGCGCCCCGCACGCTCTGTGACGACGGCGGCTCTCGGCCCCCTTACGGAAGCAAGAGGACGTCAGCAAGGACTCGACAGCCCCGACAGCTGTCCTTCCGCCAGGCTCCAGCGCTCCTCCGACGGCCACGACACCACACGAACCGGGTGCCAAAACCTCTCCGGCTGTCACGACGGCATGTACTTAGGGCGCTAGCTCTCCTCCGCTAGACACGTAGCACTCTGCTACACCCCCCATTGTACACCTGGATCCTCTTCTTACGCCTATAAAAGGAAGGACCAGGGCCCTCTTCCGGGAGGGTTGGCCCGCGCGGAGAAGGACAGGACGGCGCTCGCGCAAGGCCGCTCGCTCCCACTCCCGCGTGGACGCTTGTATCCCCCTACTGCAAGCGCACCCGACTCAGGCGCGGGGCTAACACGAAGGCCGCGGGATCCACTCTCTCATGCCTGCCTCCCTCCGGCTGCTTCCTTTCCCCCCTTCGCGTTCCGCCTCGTGTCGACCCATCTGGGCTGGGGCACACGGCGACAATTCACTCGTTGGTCCAGGGACCCCCCGGGTTTCGAAACACCGACAGTTGGCGTGCCAGGTAGGGGCCTGCTGCGTGTTGACGAACAGCTTCTCGTCAAGCTCCAGATGGGTAGTCTCCAGCAACCTTTCCAGCCCAGGACGGTGCTCCGTTTCGGGAATCTTGAGTTCATGTCCCTCGAAGGCAGCTACGACATGATACTCCTTCCCCCACCGTGCGACAGTGACAATGGCGGTCGACAACCCACTCGCCGGCGGGGAAATCGACGACGCCTTCCCCACAAGGTGGAGGGACGACATTCGGGCTTGTCCCGTCCCCTCCCCCGCCGACGGAGGAGGAGGCGGGGCAACCAAGGCCAAGCGGGAAGCGGCACCTCGTTGGCTGTCGAGCGAGTCGACGGCGCCGGCGCCCCAACGGAGGGCGCGTCAGGCATCGATCTCGCGTCTGAGACGAAGACGAGCGCCGCCTCCCCGCAACACGCCAATCTCAAGCAAACGCACGACGCTAACATGCTCGCGAAGGACTTGCTGGGCGTCACCCTCGTTCCTGAGACAACGGTGCAGTCAGTCCCAGACACGACCTCGTCACCGACCGACGACCGAAAGGTACCGACCGATTCTCATCTCGTGTCTTTTGGATTCGGCCTCGACCCACCAAGCGACTCCGCTTCGGTGAGCACTCTCTTAGAGGCGAGTCCAAACCCTCTGGGGTATCGTGTGCGGTCACCCTGGGACCAACTGACGGCCGACTCGACCTACGAGCCCTCGGGGTACGAGGAAGATGGTGAGCCCGACCTCTGTTGGGATTTCTCCAGACTTGGTAACCCCAGTGTCGTGCGGGACTTCATGACCGCATGTGACTACTGCCTTTCCGACTGTTCCGACGGCAGCCGCGGCCTCGGCAATGAGGACCGCGGCCCAAGTCGTGAATGTTTCCACGTCGATCTAGGGGGTCCCGGTGAAGGCAACCATCTTGGTATGCCGGAAAACGGTGATCCCCCTAGGCCCGCGCCTCGTGTTGACATCCTTCAGGAGCTAGTTGTGGTCCCCGTCCCGGTGGGGGGTCCTGACCCACAGCTCGAGCAAATCCGCGAGAGGCAGGCCAGGCTCGACGAGGGAGCAGGAACGCTTGTGCCGATCCACCGGGACATCGGGCAGGAATGGGCGGTCCAACCCCTGGCCGGAGAAGCGCGTCATCTCCCCCAGGACATCCAGCACCGCATCGCCGACGACATCAGGGTGAGGCCACCGCCGGATTCCAGCGGAGTCGGCCAGAACCTGGCTGCAGCGGTAATACTCCTCCGCGCGATGCCGGAGCCATCAACCACCGAGGGGCGGCGTATCCAGGGAGAGCTCAAGAATCTCCTGGAGGACGCCGCGGTCCGACGGGCCAAAAGCTCTGCCTCCCGAAGGCAGGGGTTCCCCTCAGAACATCGCGCCGCGACTTCCCGATTTATGCGGGAAGCCTCGGTCCACTCCGGGCGCACGCGCAACACAGCGCCTGCGGCCCCGGGTTGCCTCGGCAACGAGCGCCATCATCACAGCCGTCGGGCCCACCTCGACGACAGGGCGTGCCGAGGCTACCACCCCAAGCGTGGGGGACGCTACGACAGCGGGGAGGATCGGAGTCCTTCGCCCGAACCACCCGGTCCGCAGGCTTTCAGCCGCGCCATACGACGGGCACCGTTCCCGACCTGGTTCCGAACCCTGACTACTATCACAAAGTACTCGGGGGAGACGAGACCGGAATTGTGGCTCGCGGACTATTGGCTGGCCTGCCAACTGGGTGGAACGGACGATGACAACCTCATCATCCGCAACCTCCCCCTGTTCCTCTCCGACACCGCTCGAGCCTGGCTGGAGCACCTGCCCCCGGGGCAGATCTCCAACTGGGACGACCTGGTCCAAGCCTTCGCCGGCAATTTCCAGGGCACGTACGTGCGCCCTAGGAACTCCTGGGATCTCCGAAGCTGCCGCCAGCAGCCGGGAGAGTCTCTTCGGGACTACATCCGGTGATTCTCGAAGCAGCGCACAGAGCTGCCCAACGTCACCGATTCAGATGTCATCGGCGCGTTCCTCGCCGGCACCACCTGCCACGACCTGGTGAGCAAGCTGGGTCGCAAGACCCCCACCAGGGCGAGCGAGCTGATGGACATCGCCACCAAGTTTGCCTCTGGCCAGGAGGCGGTTGAGGCCATTTTCCGGAAGGACAAGCAGCCCCAGGGCCGCCCACTGGAAGATGCTCCCGAGGCGTCAACTCAGCGCGGCGCCAAGAAGAAGGGCAAGAAGAAGTTGCAAGCGAAACGCGACGCCGCCGACGTGGACCTTGTCGCCGCCGCCGAGCACAAGAACCCTCGGAAACCTCCCGGAGGTGCCAACCTCTTGGACAAGATGCTCAAGGAGCTGTGCCCCTATCATCAGGGGCCCGTCAAGCACACCCTTGAGGAGTGTGCCATGCTTCGACGACACTTCCACAAGGCCGGGCCACCCGCAGAGGGTGGCAAGGCCCTCAACGACGCAAAGGAGGAAGATCATAAGGCAGGAGGGTTCCCCGAGGTCCGCGACTGCTTCATGATCTATGGCGGGCAAGTGGCGAACGCCTCGGCTCGGCACCGCAAGCAAGAGCGTCAGGAGGTCTGCTCGGTAAAGGTGGTGGCGCCAGTCTACCTAGACTGGTCCGACAAGCCCATCACCTTCGACCGGGCCGACCATCCAGACTACATGCCGAGCCCGGGGAGATACCCACTCGTTGTCGACCCCATCATCGGTGACGTCAGGCTCACCAAGGTTCTCATGGACGGAGGCAGCGGCCTCAACATCATCTACGCCGAGACCCTCGGACTTCTGCGGATCGATCTGTCCTCGGTCCGGACGGGCGCTGCGCCTTTCCACGGGATCGTCCCCGGGAAGCGCGTTCAACCCCTCGGACAACTCGACCTACCCGTTTGCTTCAGGACGCCCTCCAACTTCCGAAAGGAGACCCTCACGTTCGAAGTGGTTGGGTTTCGATGAACCTACCACACAGTGCTGGGGAGGCCATGCTACGCCAAGTTCATGGCTGTCCCCAACTACACCTACCTCAAACTCAAGATGTCGGGCCCCAACGGGGTCATCACCGTCGGGCCCACGTACCGACACGCGTACGAATGCGATGTGGAGTGCGTGGAGTACGCCGAGGCCCTCGCCGAATCCGAGGCCCTCATCGCTAACCTGGAGAGCCTCTCTAGGGAGGCGCCCGACGTGAAGCACCACGCCGGCAACTTCGAACCAGCGGAGACGGTCAAGTCCGTCCCTCTCGACCCCTGCAACGACGCCTCCAAGCAGATCCGGATTGGTTCCGAGCTCGACCCCAAATAGGAAGCAGTGCTCATCGACTTTCTCCGCGCGAACACCGACGTTTTCGCGTGGAGTCCCTCGGACATGCCCGGCATACCGAGGGAAGTCGCCGAGCACTCTCTGGATATTCGAGCTGGGACCCGACCCGTGAAGCAACCTCTGCGCCGATTCGACGAAGAAAAGTGCAGAGCCATAGGCGAGGAGATCCACAAGCTACTGGCAGTAGGGTTCATCAAAGAGGTATTCCATCCCGAATGGCTTGCCAACCCTGTGCTTGTGAGAAAGAAAGGGGGGAAATGGTGGATGTGTGTAGACTACACTGGTCTAAACAAAGCATGTCCGAAGGTTCCCTACCCTCTGCCTCGCATCGATCAGATCGTGGATTCCACTGCTGGGTGTGAAACCCTGTCTTTCCTCGATGCCTACTCAGGGTATCACCAGATCAGGATGAAGGAGTCCGACCAGCTCGTGACTTCATTCATCACACCCTTCGGCATGTACTGCTATGTTACAATGCCGTTTGGATTGAGGAATGCGGGGGCAACGTACCAGCGATGCATGAACCATGTGTTTGGTGAACACATCGGCCGAACGGTCAAGGCCTACGTCGATGACATCGTAGTCAAGACGAGGAAGGCCTCCGACCTCCTTTCCGACCTTGAAGCGACGTTCCGATGTCTCAAGGCGAAAGGCGTGAAGCTTAATCCCGAAAAGTGTGTCTTCGGGGTCCCCCGAGGCATGCTCTTGGGGTTCATCGTCTTCGAGCGGGGCATCGAAGCCAACCCGGAGAAGATCGCAGCCATCACCAGCATGGGGCTAATCAAGGACTTGAAAGGCGTACAGAGGGTCATGGGATGTCTCGCGGCTCTGAGCCGCTTCATCTCCCGCCTCGGCAAAAGAGGTATGCCTCTGTACCGCCTCTTAAGGAAAGCTGAGTGCTTCGCTTGGACTCCCGAGGCCGAGGAAGCCCTCGGGAACCTGAAGGCGCTCCTCACGAACGCGCCCATCTTGGTGCCCCCCGCTGCCGGAGAAGCCCTCTTGATCTACGTCGCCGCAACCACCCAGGTGGTTAGCACCGCGATCGTGGTTGAGAGACGAGAAGAAGGGCATGCATTGCCCGTCCAGAGGCCAGTCTACTTCATCAGTGAGGTACTGTCCGAGACCAAGATCCGCTACCCACAAATCCAGAAGCTGCTATACGCGGTGATCCTGACACGGCGGAAGTTGTGACACTACTTCGAGTCTCATCCGGTGACTGTGGTGTCATCCTTCCCCCTGGGAGAGATCATCCAGTCCCAAGAGGCCTCGGGTAGAATTGCAAAGTGGGCGGTGGAGATCATGGGTGAGACGATCTCGTTCGCCCCTCGGAAGGCCATCAAGTCCCAGGTCTTGGCGGACTTCGTGGCTGAATGGGCCGACACCCAGCTCCCGACGGCTCCGATCCAACCGGAGCTCTGGACCATGTTTTTCGATGGGTCGCTGATGAAGACGGGGGCCGGCGCAGGCCTCCTCTTCGTCTCGCCCCTCGGGAAGCACCTACGCTACGTGCTACGCCTCCACTTCCCGGCGTCCAACAACGTGGCTGAGTACGAGGCTCTGGTAAACGGGTTGCGAATCGCCATCGAGCTAGGGGTCCGACGCCTCGACGCTCGCGGTGACTCGCAGCTCGTCATCGACCAAGTCATGAAGAACTCCCACTGTCGCGAACCGAAGATGGAAGCCTACTGCGATGAGGTTCGGCGCCTGGAAGACAAGTTCTACGGGCTCGAGCTCAACCACATCGCCCGACGCTACAACGAGACTATGGATGAGCTGGCTAAAATAGCCTCGGGACGAACAACAGTTCCCCCGGACGTATTCTCCAGAGACCTGCATCAACCCTCCGTCAAGACCGAGGACACGCCCGAGCCCGAGGCACCTTCGGCTCCGCCCGAGGCACCTTCGGCTGAGTCCGAGGTATCCTCGGCTTAGTCCGAGATACCCTCGGCCCAGTCCGAGGTACCCTCGGCTCAGCCCGAGGTACCCTCGGCCCCCGAGGGTGAGGCACTGCGCGTCGAGGGGGAACAGAGCGAGGTCACGCCTAATCAAAGCTGGCAGACCCCGTACCTGCAATATATCCACCGAGGGTAGCTGCCCCTCGACCAAGCCGAAGCTCGGCAGTTGGCGCGGCGCTCCAAGTCTTTCGTCTTGCTGGGAGATGGGAAGGAGCTCTACCACCGCAGCCCCTCAGGCATCCTCCAGCGATGCATTTCCATCGCCGAAGGCCAGGAGCTCTTGCAAGAGATACACTCGGGGGCTTGCGGCCATCACGCAGCACCTCGAACCCTCGTCGGAAACGCCTTCCGACAAGGATTCTACTGGCCGACGGCGGTGGCCGACGCTACTAGAATTGTTCGCACCTGCGAAGGGTGTCAGTTCTACGCGAGGCAGACCCACCTGCCCGCTCAGGCTCTGCAGACCATACCCATCACCTGGTCGTTTGCTGTGTGGGGTCTGGACCTCGTTGGCCCCTTGCAGAAGGCACCCGGGGGCTACACGCACCTGTTGGTCGCCATCGACAAATTCTCCAAGTGGATCGAGGTCCGACCCCTAAACAGCATTAGGTCCGAACAGGCGGTGGCGTTCTTCACCAACATCATCCATCGCTTTGGGGTCCCGAACTCCATCATCACCGACAACGGTACCCAGTTCACCGGCAGAAAGTTCCTGGACTTCTGTGAGGATCACCACATCCGGGTGGACTGGGTTGCCGTGGCTCACCCCATGACGAATGGGCAAGTGGAGCGAGCTAACGGTATGATCCTGCAAGGACTCAAGCCTCGGATCTACAACGACCTCAACAAGTTCAGCAAGCGGTGGATGAAGGAACTCCCCTCGGTGGTCTGGAGTCTGAGGACAACACCGAGCCGAGCCACGGGCTTCACACCGTTCTTTCTAGTCTATGGGGCCGAGGCCATCTTGCCCACAGACTTGGAATATGGTTCCCCGAGGGCGAGGGCCTACACCGACCAAAGCAACCGAGCCAACCGAGAAGACTCACTGGACCAGCTGGAGGAGGCTCGGGACGTGGCCTTACTACACTCGGCGCGGTACCAGCAGTCCCTGCGACGCTACCACGCCCAAGGGGTTAGGTCTCGAGACCTCCAGGTGGGCGACCTGGTGCTTCGGCTGTGACAAGACACCCGAGGGCGGCACAAACTCACGCCTCCCTAGGAAGGGTCGTCCGTCATCGCCAAGGTCCTGAATCCCGAAACGTACAAGCTGGCCAACAGCCAAGGCGAGGTCTACAGCAACGCTTGGAACATCCAACAGCTACGTCGCTTCTACCCTTAAGATGCTTTCAAGTTGCTCGTATACCTCGTTCACACACCAAGTCTGGTCGTCAAGGAAGGGTCAGCCTTGCCTCGGCAAAGCCTGACCCTCCCTCGGGGGCTAGAAGGGGGCAACCCCCTCTGCGTCGAAATTTTCCTCGAAAAAAGAAAAAAAATCTTTTCTGCCAGAATGCCTTTCGTGCTCTTCGACTACTTCAAAAGTGGATCCTAAAAATGACGGAGTACATGTAAGCAGCCAAGGCTGACCGAGCCGAGGGACTCCTACGCCTCCGGGATACGGATACCTCACTCATCACCTTCTGCGATAAGTAACTCGCGCTCGGATAAGTGACTCCACGGACCGAACAAGTCTTCATGCTCGAGAGCTCCTCTGCCGAAATGATTTTTCGGGCCTTCTCGACTGCGTCGGTAACAGAACCCTATGGACGAGTAAGAGCGCGCGTAAGCGGCAAGGCCGACCGAGCCGAGGGATTCCTATGCCTCCGGGATACGGATACCTCACTCATCACCTTCCATGAAAAGCAACTCTCGCCCGCACAAACAATTCTGTTACCGACAAATGAGTCTGGATACTCGAAACAAGAGGAAAAGAAACGCAGCTTTACAACACGACGACGGTGTGTTCAGGCCTCGGCGGCCGCAAAAAGCATACACACACTACAAGACAACCTGATCCTGCAGGCTCGGACGTCGACAGCCGAAGGGGGCAGCAGCACCCTCGGCATCAACTACACCTTCGGCGGGGTCTGACCTAGCCTCAGACGGCGACGCGGTCGGAGGGCCCCCACTCCGAAGGACGACATCGGCACCACACCCGGGCCATCGCCGCCAGGGTCTTCTTCGAGAATCCGGCCCGAGCAGGCGGCTCGGCCGGCCACCCCGAGGCCTCGGCCAGCTGTCCCCTAAAGACATCAGCTCGGCTTGTGGCCTCGGCAGCTCAACCCCGGCGTCGGTTCCGCCAGTGGACGACCCGGCCAGGCTCTGGCCAACCACACCTCCTTTTCGAAGACAACTCTGCCTCCGTCCATGCTGACACCGCTACCTCCGGCTTCGGCTCATCGAAGGGCGGCCGAGGGGTTCCTTTAACTAAGCAAGAGGGGCCTCGGACAACAAAGCCGACCGAGCCGAGGGACTCCTACTCCTCCGGGATACGGATACCTCACTCGTCACCTTTGCACGAGGCAACTCACGCTCGGTGAAGCAGTTCAGATAATCGACAAGGCGAGTCTCAGTGCTCGAAATGAAGAAAAAACGCGGCTCCGTGCCGAAAATACATACACGTTCAGGCCTCGACAGCCGCATTGAACAAAACACCGGTGCTCAAGGTGCCATTTACAAACGGAACTCCGGTTCCACCTCCGCAGGTACGAACAACCCCACGCGACTGGTGGGGGCCTGCGGAGCAACAGAAGACCGACGAACGGCTCGTCGTCGCCCGCCCCGGCAGCGGCAACGACGACGACTTCTGCCCCGGAGGGCCGAACAGCAGCAGCGATGACCTCAGGGTGGATGCTGCTGCCATGAGGCCCTCGCCCATGCCCCCAACTCGAGAGGCAAGGACGGGCAGAAGGCCGAAGGGTTGGAGGTCAGTCCGTGGGTGGCGCCAGCTAGCTCGTCGGCGGTAGAACCTCTTCCAGCTGCCGTGGCGGAAGGCGGCACCGGGAGCGACTCCGAAGCCGCTCGGCTCAGAGGGCCGGGCACACGGCAGCTGCCCATGCCATGAACGGCGGACGCCCTTCCCCCCGATCACTGAGGGAAGGAGCGGGCCGCCGCCCGCACAGGGACCGACCCCAACTCGGCACACTCCCCTCCCCAGCACTGATGATGAACATCCTTGAAGCTGAGGGAGGGGCAGAGGCCGCAGCCCGGCTCGCTTCTCCCCGCCATCAAGCTGGAGGTCACCGTCTTGGGTGACCGCCGGCGAGGGGATGCAGCCGGGCTGCACGATGAAAATCCTTGAAGCCGAACGATGGCTGAGAGGTACCAACTTCCACGAAGTTGCGTTCCTCCGACGATAAGGCGGAAGGACTGCGGGCGTCCCCCATCCAGGGGGCTCGAAAGATGGAAAGGCACGATGCATGAGGGGAGCGCGAAGACATGGTTGCCCTCCAAAGGGGTCGCCCCCCTTTTAAAGGCGACTCTCCCCACTTGCGCCCTCAACCGTTGCGGGTTGAGTCTTCTCCAACACGCTCCAAGATTCTCCCCCCCCCCCCCACGGCGCGGGGGTTGGGTCCCACACGTCATGCAAGCCGGTCTAGGGGAGAAGAAGCCAAACCGCCACGCGCGCGCGGTGCATGCAACCACCCGGCGGTTACAAGCACTCCTCCACTTTTGCCCAGACCAGCGGGTGAAAGGGCGGACAGCCATGCAGGCGGCATGCAACCGTGCCAAGTAGGCGCGCCCCTTCGACTCCAACAAGCCCAGCATGGAGGTCCAGGCCCACGCGTCATGCAACCGGCGCGCTGGTTGCCACGTGTGAGCAACTGCACCGCCACTCGCGCCGCTACCGCGCCTCCTCGACTGTGGAGTCAATACCGCGACTCGAGGCAACCCTGCAGTGCCAGCCAAGCGCGATGGTCAAATGCGGTCAAAATTGGGCCGGCAGTAATGGCGGTGACAGGCGGGGAGGAGCAGCGGTCACGTCATTGAGAGCACCTAGAGGGGGGGTGAATAGGTGATCCTGGGAAACTTGAAAACTTAAGCCACAAAAACTTGGTTAAGTGTTAGCACAGTAAATGCCAAGTGGCTACAGAGGAGTCAAAACACAATAACCACAAGAAAACAATCACAGAGATGGCACGGTGGTTATCCCGTGGTTCGGCCAAGACCAACGCTTGCCTACTCCACGTTGTGGCGTCCCAACGGACGAGGGTTGCAATCAACCCCTCTCAAGCGGTCCAAAGACCCACTTGAATACCACGGTGTTTTGCTTGCTTTACTCAATCCCGTTTGCGAGGAATCTCCACAACTTGGAGCCTCTCGCCCTTACACTTGAAATTCACAACAAAGCACAGAGCAAGGGAGGGATTAGCAACGCACTCAAGACAAGAAATCACAGCAATACCACGCACACAAGTCACAACGAGAGCTCACAACACAACTCAATGAGTTTACCACTCAACTAGAGCTCTAATTGCTATTGCAAAGAATCAAGGGCACGGAATCGATGTCTTGGTGCTTAGGAATGTTGTAGGAATGCTTGGTGTACTCCTCCATGCGCCTAGGGGTCCCTTTTATAGCCCCAAGGCAGCTAGGAGCCGTTGAGAGCAATCTAGGAAGGCTGATCTTGCCTTCTGTCGACTGGCGCATCGGACAGTCTGGTGCACACCGGACACTATCCGGTGCCCGATTTCCATCCAAAAGTGGCACAGTCGACCGTTGGCAGCCTGAGAGCCGTTGGCGCACCGGACATGTCCGGTGCACACCGGACAGACCGGTGCCCCCTTCTAGCCATTGGCTCGGCCACGTGTCCCGCGCAGATCGCGCGGCCGACCGTTGGCCCTGCCGACCGTTGGCTCACCGGACAGTCCGGTGCACACCGGACAGTCCGGTGAATTATAGTCGTACGTCGACGATGAATTCCCGAGAGCGACGAGTTCGCCTGTGAACGGCCCACCGGACAGTCCGGTGCACCACCGGATAGTCCGGTGAATTATAGCCGTACACCGTCGTCGAAGTCCCGAGAGCAGCCTTTTCCCTCGAGCCAGCCTGGCGCACTGGACACTGTCCGGTGCACCACCGGACAGTCCGGTGCACCCAGACTGAGCAGACTTTGGCTGCTCGAGCCATCTCTTCTCCAACTCGATTTTTTCTGTTTCCAGCACTTAGACACAATACATTAGTCCATAAAACAATGTACTAAGTCTGAGAAACATACCTTTATCATTGATTTGTACTTTGTCCACCTTTTTATAATTAGGCACTTGTGTTGGACACTAAATCACCAAAATACTTAGAAATGGCCCAAGGGCACATTTCCCTTTCAATCTCCCCCTTTTTGGTGATTTATGCCAACACAACATAAAGCAAGTAGAACAAGTACAAAATCAATTCAAATAAGAACTCAAATTGTTTTGATTCAATTTTGACATATATGGATCACTCTTTGCCACCACTTGGTTTGTTTTTGCAAATCAAATTCAAATTTCTATCTCTAAGTCAAACACACATGTTAAGACATAAAGGGAGTCATTCCAAGAGAAATTGATTCAAGATTTCAAAAACTCCCCTTTTTTCCATAATCAATACTTCTCCCCACAAGAAGCCAACTTTTGACAAGAGAGACAATAAAAGAGTTTTGACAAACCAAAAGCTCTATTCTACTATTTTCAAAATCTCTCAAGTGGTAGCTGATCCATTTATCGCTTTGGCCTTTATTTTCTCCCCCTTTGGCATCAAGCACCAAAACGGGATCAATCTTGGCCCCTTAACCCCATTGCCTCACCAAAATCTTCAATTAAGAACACATAGGCAATAAGAGTATAAAGATGAACTTGGAAAAGTTACTCGTATCATCGGAGTGCAGTGGAAGTCTTGCATGGTCCAAGTCCACCTTTTCCCTTTCAATCCTCCTTTGAGACTAAAACAACCAAACTCAAGTACATGGTTAGTCTCAAAGGGTCAAGTTGTAGCACAGCTCCCCCTAAATATGTGCATCACTTGCAAAAAGGACTTGTGAGGTCCAGGGAGTGTTTGTACAACTTGAGCACCACAATAAGCACAAAATGCAGAATGAACATGATCAAAGGCATAAACACATGTATGCTATAATTCAATCCAAGTTCCACGAATCTAAGATATTGAGCTCACTACGCAGCCTGCAAAAGGTCTTCTCATCTAGAGGCTTGGTAAAGATATCGGCTAGCTGGTTCTCGGTGCTAACATGAAACACTTCGATATCCCCCTTTTGCTGGTGGTCTCTCAAAAAGTGATGCCGGATGTCAATGTGCTTTGTGCGGCTGTGCTCAACAGGATTTTCCGCTATTCGGATAGCACTCTCATTATCACATAGGAGTGGGACTTTGCTCAGATTGTAGCCAAAGTCCCGGAGGGTTTGCCTTATCCAAAGTAGTTGCGCGCAACACTGTCCTGCGGCAACGTACTCGGCCTCAGCGGTGGATAGGGCAACGGAGGTTTGTTTCTTAGAATTCCATGACACCAGGGACCTTCCTAAGAATTGGCACGTCCCTGATGTACTCTTCCTATCGACCTTACATCCAGCATAGTCGGAATCTGAGTACCCAATCAAGTCAAAGTTAGACCCCTTTGGATACCAGAAACCGAAGCAAGGCGTAGCGACTAAATATCGAAGAATTCTCTTCACAGCCACTAAGTGACACTCCTTAGGATCGGATTGAAATCTAGCACACATGCATACGCTAAGCATAATATCCGGTCTACTAGCACATAAATAAAGCAAAGAACCTATCATGGACCGGTATGCTTTTTGATCAACGGACTTACCACCTTTGTTGAGGTCGGTGTGTCCGTCGGTTCCCATCGGCGTCTTGGCGGGCTTGGCGTCCTTCATCCCAAACCGCTTTAGCAAATCTTGTGTGTACTTCGTTTGGGAGATGAAGGTGCCGTCCTTGAGTTGCTTCACTAGGAACCCAAGGAAGTAGTTCAACTCGCCCATCATCGACATCTCGAATTTCTGCGTCATAACCCTGCTAAACTCTTCACAAGACTTTTGATTAGTAGAACCAAATATTATGTCATCAACATAAATTTGGCACACAAAAAGATCACCATCGCAAGTCTTAGTAAAAAGAGTTGGATCGGCTTTCCCGACCTTGAAAGCATTAGCAATTAAAAAGTCTCTAAGGCATTCATATCATGCTCTTGGGGCTTGCTTAAGTCCATAGAGCGCCTTAGATAGCTTACACACGTGGTCGGGGTACCGTTCATCCTCGAAGCCAGGGGGTTGCTCCACGTACACCTCCTCTTTGATCGGCCCGTTGAGGAAAGCGCTCTTCACATCCATTTGGTACAACCTGAAAGAATGGTGAGCGGCATATGCTAGCAAGATACGAATTGATTCTAGCCTAGCCACAGGAGCAAAAGTCTCCTCAAAGTCCAAACCTGCGACTTGGGCATAACCTTTTGCCACAAGTCGAGCCTTGTTCCTTGTCACCACCCCGTGCTCGTCCTGTTTGTTGCGGAACACCCACTTGGTTCCCACAACATTTTGCTTAGGACGAGGCACCAGTGTCCAAACTTCATTGCGCTTGAAGTTGTTGAGTTCCTCCTGCATGGCCAACACCCAGTCCGGATCTAGCAAGGCCTCTTCTACCCTGAAAGGCTCAATAGAAGAGACAAAAGAGTAATGCTCACAAAAATTAACTAATCTTGAACGAGTAGTTACTCCCTTGCTAATATCACCCAGTATTTGGTCGACAGGATGATCCCTTTGGATCGTCGCTCGAACTTGGGTTGGAGGTGTCTGAGATGCTTCTTCCTCTTCAACTTGAACATCCTGTGCTCCCCCTTGATCATGCGCCTCCACTTGAGGTACCTGTTCATCATCCTGGGTTGGGGGATGCACCATAGTTGAGGAAGACGGTTGATCTTGCTCCAATTGTTCCTGAGGCCGTACATCTCCAATCGCCATGGTGCGTATCGCGGCCGTTGGAACGTCTTCTTCATCTACATCATCAAGATCAACAACTTGCTCTCTTGGAGAGCCATTAGTCTCATCAAATACAACGTCGCTAGAGACTTCAACCAAACCCGATGATTTGTTGAAGACCCTATACGCCTTTGTATTTGAATCATAACCTAATAAAAACCCTTCTACAGCTTTGGGAGCAAATTTAGAGATTCTACCTTTCTTCACAAGAATATAACACTTGCTCCCAAATACACGAAAATAAGACACATTGGGTTTGTTACCAGTCAGCAGCTCATATGAAGTCTTCTTGAGGAGGCGGTGAAGGTAGACCCTGTTGATGGCGTGGCAAGCCGTGTTCATGGCTTCCGACCAAAAACGCTCGGGGGTCTTGAACTCTCCAAGCATAGTCCTCGCCATATCAATGAGCGTCCTGTTCTTCCTCTCTACCACACCATTTTGCTGAGGTGTGTAGGGAGCGGAGAACTCGTGCTTGATCCCCTCCTCCTCAAGGAACTCCTCCACTTGAAGATTCTTGAATTCGGACCCGTTGTCACTCCTTATCTTCTTCACTTCGAGCTCAAACTCATTTTGAGCTCTCCTGAGGAAGCGCTTGAGGGTCCCTTGGGTTTCAGACTTATCCTGCAAAAAGAACACCCAAGTGAAGCGGGAAAAGTCATCAACAATAACTAGACCATACTTACTTCCTCTTATGCTCAGATAGGCGACGGGTCCGAAGAGGTCCATATGCAGCAGCTCCAGAGGTCTTGAAGTGGTCATCACATTCTTGCTATGATGTGCTCCTCCCACCTGTTTCCCTGCTTGACAAGCTACACAAGGTCTATCTTTTTCGAAATGAACATTGGTTAGACCTATCACGTGTTCTCCCTTTAGAAGCTTGTGGAGGTTCTTCATCCCCACATGTGCTAAGCGGCGATGCCACAACCAGCCCATGCAAGTCTTAGCAATTAAGCATGCATCTAGACCGGCCTCCTCTTTTGCAAAATCAACCAAATAAAGTTTGCCGTCTAGTATACCCTTAAAAGCTAGTGAACCATCACATCTTCTAAAGACAGACACATCTACATTTGTAAATAGACAATTATATCCCATATTACATAATTGACTAACAGATAGTAAATTATAACCAAGAGACTCAACTAAAAACACATTAGAGATAGAGTGCTCATTAGATATTGCAATCTTGCCTAAACCTTTCACCTTGCCTTGGTTCCCATCACCGAATATGATTGAATCTTGGGAATCCTTATTCTTGACGTAGGAGGTGAACATCTTCTTCTCCCCCGTCATATGGTTTGTGCATCCGCTGTCGATAATCCAGCTTGAACCCCCAGATGCATAAACCTGCAAGGCAAATTTAGGCTTGGGTCTTAGGTACCCAACTCTTGTTGGGTCCTACAAGGTTAGTCACAATTTCCTTAGGGACCCAAATGCAAGTTTTATCACCCTTGCATTTTGCCCCTAATTTCCTAGCAACTATCTTCCTATCCTTTCTACAAATAGCAAAGGAAGCATTTAAAGCATGATAAATTGTAGAGGGACCATTCATAACTTTTCTAGGAACATGAACAATATTCTTCCTAGGCACATGATGAATATTTTTCCTAGGCATATCTCTACCATGCATATAGGAAGAACTGGAAGCATACATAGCATAAGAGTCATAGGCATGTGAATCAAAAGCATTACAACTCCTATGAGACTGTCTTCTATCATTGTACATAAAAGCATGGTTCTTTTTAGTACTACTTGCCATAGGGGCCTTCCCTTTCTCCTTGGCGGAGATGGGAGCCTTATGGCTTGTTAAGTTCTTGGCTTCCCTCTTGAAGCCAAGCCCATCCTTAATTGAGGGGTGTCTACCAATCGTGTAGGCATCCCTAGCAAATTTTAGTTTATCAAAATCACTTTTGCTAGCCTTAAGTTGGGCATTAAGACTAGCCATTTCATCATTTAACTTTGCAATAGAACCTATGTGTTCACTACAAGCATCAATATCAAAATCTTTACATCTATTGCAAATAACAACATTTTCTACACAAGTTGTTGATTTACTAGCTATTTCTAACTTAGCATTCAAATCATCATTAATGCTTCTTAAGTTAGAAATTGTCTCATGGCAAGAAGATAATTCACAAGAAAGCATTTCATTTCTCTTAACTTCTAAGGCATGAGATTTTTGAGCTTCTACAAATTTGTCATGTTCTTCATACAACAAGTCCTCTTGTTTTTCTAGAAGCCTATTCTTATCATTCAAGGCATCAATCAATTCATTAATTTTGTCTACCTTGGTTCTATCTAGGCCCTTAAATAGACATGAATAATCTATTTCATCCTCATCACTAGATTCGTCCTCACTTGAAGAAGCATAAGTAGAGTCTCGAGTACATACCTTCTTCTCCCTTGCCATAAGGCATGTGTGACGCTCGTTGGGGAAGAGGGATGACTTGTTGAAGGCGGTGGCGGCGAGTCCTTCATTGTCGGAGTCGGACGAGGAGCAATCCGAATCCCACTCCTTGCCAAGATGAGCCTCGCCCTTTGCCTTTTTATAGTTCTTCTTCTTCTCCCTCTTGTTCCCTTGATCCTGATCACTATCATTGTCGGGACAGTTAGCAATAAAATGACCAAGCTTACCGCATTTGAAGCATGAGCGCTTCCCCTTGGCTTTGGTCTTGCTTGGCTGTCCCTTGCGACCTTTAAGCGCCGTCTTGAATCTCTTGATGATGAGGGCCATCTCTTCATCATTAAGTCCGGTCGCCTCAATTTGTGCCACCTTGCTAGGTAGCGCCTCCTTGCTTCTTGTTGCCTTGAGAGCAAGGGGTTGAGGCTCGTTGATTGGACCATTCAATGTGTCGTCCACGTACCTCGCCTCCTTGATCATCATTCGCCCGCTAACGAATTTTCCAAGGACTTCTTCGGGCGACATTTTGGTGTACCTGGGATTTTCACGAATATTATTCACCAAATGAGGATCAAGAACGGTAAAGGACCTTAGCATCAGTCGGACGACGTCGTGGTCCGTCCATCGCGTGCTTCCGTAGCTCCTTATTTTGTTGATAAGGGTCTTGAGCCGGTTGTATGTTTGAGTTGGCTCCTCGCCCCTTATCATCGCGAACCGTCCAAGCTCGCCCTCCACCAACTCCATTTTGGTGAGCAAGGTGACGTCGTTCCCCTCATGAGAAATCTTGAGGGTGTCCTAGATCTGCTTGGCGTTATCCAAGCCGCTCACTTTGTGATATTCATCCCTGCACAATGAAGCTAGAAGAACAGTAGTAGCTTGTGCATTCTTATGAATTTGCTCATTAATGAACATGGGACTATCCGAACTATCAAAGTGCATTCCACTCTCTACAATCTCCCATATACTAGGATGGAGAGAGAATAGGTGACTACGCATTTTGTGGCTCCAAAATCCGTAGTCCTCCCCATCAAAGTGTGGAGGCTTGCCGAGTGGAATGGAGAGCAAATGTGAATTTGAACTTTGCGGAATACGAGAGTAATCAAAAGAAAAGTTCGAATTAACCGGTTTCCTTCTCTCGTAGTCATTGTGGTCGTCGTCCTTTTGGGAAGAAGTAGACTCATCGCTGTCGTCGTAGTAGACGATTTCCTTGATGCGCCTTGTCTTCTTCTTCTTCCCTTCCTTCCGTCTATGGCCCGAGCCGGAGTCGGTAGGCTTGTCGTCCTTCGGCTCGTTGACGAAGAATTCCTTCTCTTTATCGTTGATCACGATACCCTTCCCCTTAGGATCCATCTCTTCGGGCGGTTAGTCCCTTTGTGAAGAGAACGGCTCTAATACCAATTGAGAGCACCTAGAGGGGGGGTGAATAGGTGATCCTGGGAAACTTGAAAACTTAAGCCACAAAAACTTGGTTAAGTGTTAGCACAGTAAATGCCAAGTGGCTAGAGAGGAGTCAAAACACAATAACCACAAGAAAACAATCACAGAGATGGCACGGTGGTTATCCCGTGGTTCGGCCAAGACCAACGCTTGCCTACTCCACGTTGTGGCGTCCCAACGGACGAGGGTTGCAATCAACCCCTCTCAAGCGGTCCAAAGACCCACTTGAATACCACGGTGTTTTGCTTGCTTTACTCAATCCCGTTTGCGAGGAATCTCCACAACATGGAGCCCCTCGCCCTTACACTTGAAATTCACAACGAAGCACAGAGCAAGGGAGGGATTAGCAACGCACTCAAGACAAGAAATCACAGCAATACCACGCACACAAGTCACAACGAGAGCTCACAACACAACTCAATGAGTTTACCACTCAACTAGAGCTCTAATTGCTATCGCAAAGAATCAAGGGCGCGGAATCGATGTCTTGGTGCTTAGGGATGTTGTAGGAATGCTTGGTGTACTCCTCCATGCGCCTAGGGGTCCCTTTTATAGCCCCAAGGCAGCTAGGAGCCGTTGAGAGCAATCTAGGAAGGCTGATCTTGCCTTCTGTCGACTGGCGCACCGGACAGTCTGGTGCACACCGGACACTGTCCGGTGCCCGATTTCCTTCCAAAAGTGGCACAGTCGACCGTTGGCAGCCTGAGAGCCGTTGGCACACCGGACATGTCTGGTGCACACCGGACAGACCGGTGCCCCCTTCTAGTCGTTGGCTCGGCCACGTGTCCCGCGCAGATCGCGCGGCCGACCGTTGGCCCTGCCGACCGTTGGCTCACCGGACAGTCCGGTGAATTATAGCCGTACGTCGACGATGAATTCCCGAGAGCGACGAGTTCGCCTGTGAACGGCCCACCGGACAGTCCGGTGCACCACCGAACAGTCCAGTGAATTATAGTCGTACACCGCCGTCGAAGTCCCGAGAGCAGCCTTTTCCCTCGAGCCAGCCTGGCGCACCGGACACTGTCCGGTGCACCACCGGACAGTCCGGTGCACCCAGACTGAGCAGACTTTGGCTGTTCGAGCCATCTCTTCTCCAACTCGATTTTTTCTGTTTCCAGCACTTAGACACAATACATTAGTCCATAAAACAATGTACTAAGTCTGAGAAACATACTTTTATCATTGATTTGTACTTTGTCCACCTTTTTATAATTAGGCACTTGTATTGGACACTAAATCACCAAAATACTTAGAAATGGCCCAAGGGCACATTTCCCTTTCAGTCGTCAGCCAAGCTCACGTCCCATCCAGGGGCAGCGAGGGAGCCCTCTCCCACGGCGTGAAGACGGTGCGCCCGTGATCCGTTCCTCGAACGGCTCGCACACGCGCAACGACCGCCCCGCGAACCGCTCGCCCCGTCGCATTAACTCGACGGCGGGACAGGCGGCGTCTCTGGCAGGGGAAGCGAGCGACGCTTCGCCTTCGCCATAATGACCGTGTCAAAAAAGGTACGCCGTGTCATTCGATTTTGTGTCCTTTTCCTTTTCCTCTTTCTCTCTCTTACAACAGGGACCGAGAAAGGGGGATACCCCAAAAAGGACCCTTCTCCGTGAAGGAAACAGGCTCCGAGCCTCCCTACTGATCAGAGATTCAAAGGTCGGCCCCTCGGAGGGGTTCAACGGCCGCCTCAGATCGATTGGGTTCTGCGCCCACTACTGGTCAGAGGTTCGATGGCCAGCCCCTCGAAGGGTTCAACGGCCACCTCAGGCCACTCGGGCTCCGCGCCCACTACTGATCAGGGGTTCGTAGGCTGGCCCTCAAAGGGTTCACAGTCGCCTCAGACACAGAGCGAGGGATGACCCTGGGTACGTTCGATACATAACCAAGGCTCGGGCTACGCTCCCGAGGTACCCTAGGACATTTCCGAGACCAGCGGGAGCGATCTTGTAACGGAATCCCATCAGAGGGAGGCATCAAGCCCTCGGACCCTGTCAAAGGGGACCAGGTCCGGCAGATCACCCGCGGGTACTTTTGGAGCGCGCCTCCGGGCCTCTAGCCGACCCCTAGCAAATGGGGCACAGGCGTCCGCTCGGATTACCCGCCAGCAGCTCACCGGAAACACCATGTTCGGCGCCCTCCGAGGACAACATGGCGCTTTCCCCCCCTCCTCCTTGCGGAAAGGCGACACAGGGGCGTATGTAAAAAAGACGAGTCTATCCTTGACCGTCCTCTCACCCTGTGCAGAGGCTCGAGGGCTGCTCTCGCAAACCCGGCTCCGGCCAAACCGTTGACAGTGTCAACATACCAGCCCAAGAACTTGGGACCCGACTGTGCACTCGGGCTACGGCCAGCTCGCATGAGGGAACAACTAGACCAGCCGAAGTGTTGCGAAACGCACTAAGACCTCGAAGGAGTAAAACTACTCCTCCGAGGCCTCGGGGGCTACACCCGGCGGGTGCGCTCGCGCACCCACCGGAACAGAATGCAACCGAAAAAGGCTGGTCCCCTTGCAAAAAAGTGCGGCAAAAGCCTCCAAGCGAGTATTAGTACTCCCTTGGAGGCTCGGGGGCTACTGTCGGGGACCATAATTAGGGGTACCCTCAAGACCCCTAAATCTCAGCTGGTAACCCCCATCAGCACAAAGCTGCAAAGGCCTGATGGGTGCGATTAAGTCAAGGATCGGTCCATTCAAGGGACATGATCGTGCCTCGCCCGAGCCTAGCCTCGGGCAAGGGAAGCTGACCCCGGAGAACCTACGTCTCGCCCGAGGACCCTCCTCCAGCAACGGGCACACTATCGGCTCGCCCGAGGCCCAGTCTTCACCGAGAAGCAACCTTGGCCACATCGCCACGCCGACCAACCAAATCGCAGGGGCATTTAATGCAAAGGTGGCCTGACACCTTTATCCTGACGCACGCCCTCCAGTCGACAGAGCCGAAGTGACCGCAGTCACTTCGCCGCTCTACTGACCGGTCTGACAAGAGGACAGCGCCGCCTACGCCGCTCCGACTGCTGAGCCACCCGACAGAGTGAAGCTGACAGCAGCCAAGGCCGGCCTCGGGCGTCATAGGAAACTCCGCCTCGCCCGACCCCAGGGCTCGGACTCGGGCTCAGCCCCGGAAGACGGCGAACTCCGCTCCGCCCGACCCAGGGCTCGGACTCGGGCTCAGCCTCGGAAGACGGCGGACTCCGCTCCGCCCGACCCAGGGCTCGGACTCGGGCTCAGCCCCGGAAGACGGCGAACTCCGCTCCGCCCGACCCAGGGCTCGGACTCGGGCTCAGCCCCGGAAGACGGCGAACTCTGCTCCGCCCGACCCAGGGCTCGGACTCGGGCTCAGCCCCGGAAGACAGTGAACTCCGCTCCGCCCGACCCAGGGCTCGAACATGGGCTCAGCCCCAGAAGACGACGAACTCCGCTCCACCCGACCCAGGGCTCGGACTTGGGCTCAGCCCCAGGAGATGACCGACTCCGCTTCGCCCGACCCCAGGGTCGGACTCAGCCCTGGCCTCAGCCGACGGTCTCCGCCTCGCCCGACCCAGGGGCTCGGACTCGACCACGGCCACGGAAGACAGACTCGACCTCGACCTCGGAGGAGCCTCCACATCACCCAACCTAGGGCACGGACCGACCACGTCGACAGGAGGCGCCATCATTACCCTACCCCGAGCTGACTCAGGCTACAGGGAACAAGACCGGCGTCCCATCTGGCTCGCTCCGCCAGATAGGCAATGATGGCGCCTCACACGCTCTGTGACGACGGCGGCTCTCGGCCCCCTTACGGAAGCAAGAGGACGTCAACAAGGACTCGACAGCCCCGACAGCTGTCCTTCCGCTAGGCTCCAGCGCTCCTCCGACGGCCACGACACCACACGAACCGGGTGCCAAAACCTCTCCGGCTGCCACGACGGCATGTACTTAGGGCGCTAGCTCTCCTCCGCTAGACATATAGCACTCTGCTACACCCCCCATTGTACACCTGGATCCTCTCCTTACGCCTATAAAAGGAAGGACCAGGGCCCTCTTACGGGAGGGTTGGCCCGCGCGGAGAAGGACGGGACGGCGCTCGCGCAAGGCCGCTCGCTCCCACTCCCGCGTGGACGCTTGTATCCCCCTACTGCAAGCGCACCCGACTCAGGCGCGGGGCTAACACGAAGGCCGCGGGATCCACTCTCTCACGCCTGCCTCCCTCCGGCTGCTTCCTTTCCCCCCTTCGCGTTCCGCCTCGTGTCGACCCATCTGGGCTAGGGCACGCGGCGACAATTCACTCGTCGGTCCAGGGACCCCCCGGGTTTCGAAACACTGACAAGCAACCTCTCGGCTTTGAAGATAGTGAGTATCCTAACCATGTGTATAAACTCTCAAAGGCGCTTTATGGGCTCAAGCAAGCCCCAAGAGCATGGTATGAATGCCTACAAGATTTTCTTATCACTAATGGCTTCAAAGTCGGTAAAGCCGATCCTACCCTCTTCACTAAAACTGTTGAAAAAGACTTGTTTATATGCCAAAGTTATGTTGATGATATCATATTTGGGTCTACCAACAAGTCTACTTGTGATGTCTATGATGGGGGAGTTGAGATATTTCCTAGGATTTCAAATCAAGCAACTACAGGATGGCACCTTCATCAGCCAAACTAAGTATATTCAAGACATACTTAAGAAGTTTGGAATGAAGGATGACAAACCCATCAAGACACCCATGGGAACCAATGGGCATCTCGACCTCGACACGGGAGGTAAATCCGTAGATCAAAAGGTATACCGGTCGATGATAGGATCTATACTCTATTTATGTGCATCTCGACCGGATATTATGCTTTCTGTATGCATGTGTGCAAGATTTCAGGCAAATCCTAAGGAAGTTCACCTTAGGGCCGTGAAGAGAATCATGAGATACTTAGTCTACACTCCTAAGTTTGGGCTTTGGTACCCCAAGGGATCCACTTTTGATTTAATAGGATATTCTGATGTCGATTGGGCAGGGTGTAAAATTGATAGGAAGAGCACATCAGGGACTTATCAGTTTCTGGGGAGATCCCTGGTGTCTTGGGCTTCAAAGAAACAAAACTTTGTAGCTCTTTCTACCGCCGAAGCCAAGTACATTGTCACAGGCCATTGTTGTACGCAATTACTTTGGATGAGGCAAACCCTCAGGGACTATGGCTTCAAATTGAGCAAAATCCCTATCCTATGTGATAATGAGAGTGCAATCCACATGGCGGATAATCCCATTGAACACAGCCGCACTAAGCACATTGACATTTGGTATCACTTTCTCAGAGATCACCAATAAAAGGGGATATCGAAATAGCTTATGTTAACACCAAAGTTCAATTAGCCGATACCTTTACCAAGCCACTAGATGAGAAAACCTTTAGCGAACTTAGGAATGGGCTAAATATTCTTGATTCTTGGAATTTTGACTGAAAAGTTGCACACATAGCTCATTTTATATACCTTTGATCATATCTCTTTCATTTGGTGCAATTGCATATATCTTATTCTTCTTGTGCCAAGGCTAAGACTAATGTGTTTCCATGAGTATCTCTTGTATTAGTCTTAGATTGAAAGGGAAATGGAGTACTTGGCAAAGACAACGCTTCCACTCAACTCCATCGGTATTATTTATCCTTTGCCGGTATTCCGCCATCTCTCCAATTGGTATAACCTTTCACTCATATTTCTTTTATCAATGGGGAGAAAATATTCAAGGGCTCCAACGTACTCTGTTTTTAGCGATTAATGCCAAAGGGGGAGAAAATATTAAGCCCAAAGCAAAAGGACCGCACCACCACCATTTCAAAATTTTCGAAATGAATTTTTCAATTGATATCAATTGGTATCTATGTTTATGAAAATAAGATTTCAAAATTAGTATCCATTTAAACCCTCTTGAAAGCTAAGAGGAGAATTTCATTCAGGGGAGTTCTATTTAGTCAAAGGAAAAGCATTTGAAACGAGGGGAGAAATTTCAAATCTTAAAAATGCTTCTTGCAATCTTATTCATATACCTTTGACTATTTGCAAAAAGACTTTGAAAAGATTTTCAAAAAGGATTTGCAAAAACAAAACAAGTGGTGCAAAAGTGGTCCAAATTGTTAATCAAAAGAAAGCAATCCATTCACTCTTATTCTTAGTAAGACTTTCATATTGGTTTAATTCTAAGTAACCTATGCACTGTCATCTCTATATGCAAACTAGTTCATTTCTGCACTTTATATTTGCTTTGGTTTGTGTTGGCATCAATCACCAAAAAGGGGGAGATTGAAAGGGAAATAGGGTTAACTTTTTCCTACAATTGATTTTGGTGGTTGAATATGCAACACAAACATATGGACTAACTAGTTTGCTCTAGAATTCATGTATTACAGGTGCATAAGGTTCAACACAAACCAATAAATATTCAAGTTAGGGACCCAATTCAAAAGGAGCAAAAAGAACTTGAGTGTGCTGTGGTCTGGCGCACCGGACTGTCTGATGTGCCACCAGACAGTGTCCGGTGCACCAGGACCGTACAACATCAAACCAGCCACTCTCGGAAAAACGGAGGCACGCTCCGCTATAATTGACCGGACTGTCCGGTGAGCCAGCGGGCAACGGCTATCCAGTGCGCAACGGTCGACTCTGCAAAGTGCTACAGTGCAACTACAGTGAACAGTAGAAGTCAGAGCAGCAAAGTCAGAGGGCACCGGACTGTCCGGTGTGGCACCAGACTGTCCGGTGCCACAAGAGGACAAAGCTCCAACGGTCGACCGAGCTCCGAACCCTAACGGTTGGGCGATGTGGCGGCGCACCGGACAAGGAACAGTGTCTGTCCGGTGGCGCACCAGACTGTCCGGTGCGCCCATCGCTAGCAACCTCTCCAACGGCTACCTTGGTGGTTGAGGGCTATAAATACCCCCCAACCACCACAACTTCAAGCATCCAAGTTTTCTGCACATCTCATTCAATACAAGAGGTCTAGCATTCACTCCTAGACACAATACAAAAGATCAAATCCTCTCCGAGTTCCAAATTCACTCCAAACACTTAGTGGCTTGTGAGAGAGAGATTTTTGTGTTCATTTGAGTTCTTGTTGCTTGGATCGCTTTCTTCCTTCCTTATTCTTGTTCCCAAGTGACTTGTAATCAAAGCAAGAGACACCTAAGTGTGTGGTGGTCCTTGCAGGGTCTAAGTGACCCGTTTGATTAAGGAGAAGGCTCACTCGGTCTAAGTGACCGTTTGAGAGAGGGAAAGGGTTGAAATAGAGTCGGTCTTTGTGACCTCCTTAACAGGGACTAGGTTCTTTGGAACCGAACCTCGGTAAAATAAATCATCGTGTCTCTCGCCATTATTTTTTGGTTGATTTGTTTTCCCTCTCTTTTGGACTTGACTTTAATTCTAACGCTAACCTTGGCTTGTAGTGTGTGTTTAAAGTTATAAATTTCAGGTTTCGCCTATTCACCCCTCTAGACAACTTTCAGTATGTATTAATAGTTAGTTAGTTACACACGTAGGCACTTAGTTAGGTAAGTATTTTACAATTAGTTAATTAGGTAAAATTTAATTACTTGCTATTTATTTTTACTATTTAGTTAGTGAGTAGTTCTAAAGTTTTTGTTTTTGTTTAGGGTGTGTTTGGTTTAGCTTTTTGAATAGGATTCGCTGCCAAAATATAGGATCCTAACCAAACAGGTACAACAGCTGAATAGATTCTTGAAAATCTACAGATTCCTTTAGTTCAATTTAGAGTCAGTTTCTACCCAGATTTTCTAGATTTATGTCATCCATTTTTCCACGCTATCATGCTCTTACAAAATCCATGATTGATCGTTGTTTCAATCAAACATATTTTGGCTTTTTCACAACCGTCGGTTTATAGAAGCTTCTCGCAACTCATAGCTAGAATAAGATTTTTAGGAATCTGCAACTGAACCAAACAAACCCTTAGTTGCTGTTGGGGACTTGTTCTCAAATGCTATGAATTAAGAACAAGGCAACACAGAAAGGTTATATGTTAATGCCCTTCGTCCTACGGAGCATTATTTCCCTTAGGATATAATGATCTTTGGACGAAGGTCATGAAGGACATACCTTCATGATTACAGTATACATTAAAGAAAGAAGAAGCATATGAAACGTAAAAAACAACATGAACAATTATATAACATTATTAATACATTTTTTATCATATTATCATGAGTGAATGTTAATAGCTTAAAATTACAAATCGTACCTTCGTCTCAACAGAAAGTGAAAACGCAAGGGTGACGCAAGAACGAGTGCAAGTCAGCGTGAACAGTACGGGGGTACTGTTCATCTATTTATAGGCATAGGACGCAGCCTGTGCAAAATTATATTCATGTCCTTTACAACCAATAACAATCATGACACAGATTATTATGGACCAATCGGTCTTTCTATCTTTAAGTCGGTGTGACCCTTCGTTTCGAAGTATGTCGTTATGCCGAAGCTCCTTGGATGGTACCTTCGGCACTGCTTCTGTGTTAGTTCTTTCGAAGGTATTTTCTTCTTACAGGGCCTTCGGCGACGAAGCATGCCCCCAACAATTACTTTTATCAAAATATGTTTTAATATATTAAGTTTGGTTCTCTCTATGAAATAATTGAACAATCTTACCATGGAGATAGTATGAACAAAAATGATAATGGAAGTGTTTCATTTGTCGAAATGCAAAGCGAGTATGTGCTATTCTATGACCGACCGTCCTTTATTGAGTTTATTGTTAGAGTGTAAGGAACAACTATACCTGAGGTGTTGAATTAGATAATCTAATTTTTTTATGAACTAAGGGCTCTAATTTTACCTAGTCAAAATCCAAGCATTAAAGGTTGAATCAATAAATTAGCTAAGTTTGAAAGGACTCGGAAGAAGGCTATGAGACAAAAGATGAGAAACAAATGAAGGCCGATCGAGTGAGAGATGGTGGACGGTGGAAAGAAGAAGTTCGGTTGGGTGGAGGACCTCGGCGTCATAAATCATAATTTTGACCTGGGCACCACATATCATTGGCGGGTGCCACCATATCACTACCTACGGTAGCACCTAGTGTGATATCTCGACGTCATGCCTATAACGTTGAGGTGTAATCTCGGTGTCATGGGCCATGCGCCAACCTAGAAGTCCAAAAATAGTATTAAAGATCTAAACATGATTTTCTTATGAAAAAAAAGATTAAAATAAGAAAAATAGCGCATTGTCGCCAAGTACCAAAGGCAACGTTTTATGTCAAAATAAGTGTTGTTTGTGCCGTTGGTGACGTGCAAGTGCACTTGCGTACTGATATGTGATAGTGACTTTGCGACGACACAATTCTACTCATGATGTTGCTAATGGCGATTGGCCGCTTAAAAAGGCGTGTGATGCTGTCTCATTAATCTGTTTCTTTTTTAGCCAGATGCAACCTTACCAGAGAGCAAAGGGGAATCAATCAGCTACCAGCCAATAATTTTAAAGGGGAACTAATCATGAATCAGCCAATAATTTTAATGACGTGACTGGATCATTACGATTCTCTCTTTGGAAGAACCTCTCACATAACGACTATGACTCTCTTTGGCTAGTCTTTTGAATCTGCTTTTGCTTTTGCAAAAGATAAAAGTCAACCAAAAATATAATGTTATGTTTAGATGTTGATATTGGAGAGCATGGAATTGAATTGAGTTCAATTACAAATCAGCCATAGTATTGAAATAAGATGTAATTCTAATTTTATTGTTTGGATATAACTGAATTGGAGTATGGAATTATTTAGTCCAATTCCACTCAATACATAGGAGTGATGCTCTGTATTGGGAGATGGAGTTTCTAGTTATAGTCCAATTCCATAGAATTGAGTCTCTAATTCCAAATCACAATTCTATGTGCAACCAAACATTGAATTCTGGAAAAATGATTTCAATTTCTAATTTTGTGCTCTAATATATACAAACCGACTATAAATAATATTAGCTGTTTTGGGCTAAAATTTATTTTTAATTTAGTAAAAATTGAAAGTAGCCCCCTTCTTTTACCTACTATGAAAATAGACAACTTAAAAAAAATATCTAGTGGTCACTGCTTGTGAAAAAATCGATTTGTTTTTCTTCTGTCTTTCCATACAGAGGCTGATCGGCGTGATCTGCTTGTCACTAAGAGAAGTTGACAACATTTTTTTCCCAAAGGGAACTATCATGTGCACAATACTACCTCCGTGCACGTATGCACAAAATCAATCTAGACGTTTCATTTAACAACCTTTGGCTAGACATATAGATTTTTTTTGTAAATATGTAGCTAGGCACAAAAAGTTAATCGTGGAAGGTGTTTTTTTGTAAAACATGTCAGTCGAAGATTATTTGAGGAAAGATCCATATTAATTCTGTGTATATATGCACAAAGGTGGTCTTGTGCACGGGAAAAACGATAACTGTTTGATCAAATGGTTTTTAGCTTTCGCATATCCATAACCCATAGATGTTTTGCATATCACAAACCCAGTTATTTTTCCACGACCCACAAGTCACAACCACTTAAAAGCTACGGCTCAAACAAACACACCATATAGAGTTAAATGAAGCCTTGTCAACTTAGGGCTTGTTCGGTTAGCTCTCAATCCATATGAATTGGGTGGGATTGGATGGGTTTAAATCCCAAGCAATTCAAACTTCTTCTTATTTTTTTCCAATCTCATCCAATCCATAGGTAACGGGATTAACCGAACAGGGTCTTAAGGATCTAAATGCAAGACCATGCTCAGGATCGTGCAGAGTAGACTTTAAAATAAGAGGTGGAATAATAAGTCTGCTATAGATAGCCTAAGGTGACACCACAACAAGCTAGGATCATGACACTTCAATTTGAATAATTTTAAAACCAGCTCAAACAATGCATTTATATGGAAACTCAAGCGCGCCAAAAAGGATAGGGCAGACTTTTGAGCAGAGGTCAATAACAATTTTTCCATATACCAGAAAAAAAAACAGCACGGTACTCGTTACGACTAAGGGCCGTTCGGTTCTTAGGGAACCGTCGCCTGAAATGGTTCCTAGCTAAATTGTTTACCTAATTTCTGGAATGGTTCCTAGCTAAATTATTTACCTAATTTATATAATTTTAGTCAACTGGAGTGATTCCTGGATGAATCCGGAATAAACGAACCAGACCTAAGGCTATCTCCAACTGTTTTACCTATCTCACGTCCTATTTTAAACTCCACCCCTATAAACAGTAGAATCTGCAGTATACAACATTGTTTTGCGTGTGCACTGGCCACAGCCTAACTAGCCGTATAGTATCAGGTCTAGCCTTTTACGCTCTAGCGTATAAAGCCAAATACTATTCATGTCCAATGCCACATCACTTAAAAACAAATTGCAGAGTTACTCTTGTCACCATACTGGCTATCACAAACTCCTCCAAACAACACGAACTATTCATGGATTTACAGTAGCTAAACACGCGCACACCATTCACGCACATTGTTATCGATATTATTAATCTACTGTTACCCCTCGTCACTTGCTATGTTTTATGAATGCCAATAAACAAGTTTCTAGACTGAGGAGGCAGGTTTTGCTCCCCTATTATTAGCATCTAATCCACAGACGTCAACCTCTCGCAACCAACATCAAACAGCTTCCCATAATCTTGCAGATCAAGGGACCTCACCTCATCCCGACGCCAAAACCAATCCTCGTACCTGTACCAGCGCATGATGCCTTCATCCACCACCATCCGCTGGCACGCGACGCACAACCTACTTTGGCAGTAGTGGAATTCACGCAGCCGTGAAGCTCTCTCGAGAATTTGGCTGTCCAGTTCATGAACCACTTGCTTCCGCCCATTTGCCGCGACAACCAACAGCAGGCAGTGTGAAATATTCAGAACCTCAAGATACTCCATCGAGCTCAGCAAACATTGCAGTGCATCCATGGACACCTTCGAGCAACGAAGGCTCAGCACTTTCAGCTTTGGAAGGAACTGCAAAATCGCCGAGGCAAATTGTTGATCAAATGAACCCATGATCTTAAGTTCTGTGAAATTCTTGCAGCTCCTTGCTATCTCTTCCATAATATATGGAGGATGTCCGATGGTAGGCATTGTCAAGGACTCCAGCGCCTGCCACCTTTGGATAGCATTACATATTCCCACTTTGGTGATGCGGTTCCATGCTGGCATAACCAACCGTTTTAAATGAGGAGATCTGCTAAACATCAGGCAAGACTATATAGCATTAGCCTCTTCCATGAAATGAGAGAACACAGAACTGAGCATCATGGATTTAACAAGACATATATGATCAGAAGAATAATGTACAAAAGAAATGAGAGCAGAAATAACTTAATGAAACAGCCTTCCCCTACCCCCCACGCACACATCCACACTGTTTGAATGGCTATGAAATAGCAGCTATTCAAATTTACTAACACAGAAGTGTACAAAAGAATAGTTACAATTTACAAAACATAGAATATTTACTTGTGATAATGTGTTAATGTTTATGCATGATTCAACTGAGAGCTCATATATCACCACTAGATGCAAATACCCATTTGGCCATTTCTATAGAAACCATAAGATGTACTTGAACTATCGTGTTGAAAATAAACTTTTAGAGTTGCACAACAGTTGATAAAACATACAAGGTGCTGTTACCTTTCTGAGATGAAATGAAGGTGCTCATCTTTCATGAACAAATTGTAATGGAATATCATGCAGTTGACATTCCCACAGCTAATTGCCATAGCCACCCGTAGTATTCTTGCAAGTCTCCTGTCAGACCTATCATCGACCCAAATATATGGTGATGCTCTTGTCTGAATAAAATTGGATTTTAACAATCCAAAGTCAAGAGTGCCCCAAATAAGTGGATCTGAACAGGCCAAGCGCCACAAGTGACAAACTTGAGATACTGGTGACAACTCAACCAAATTTAGTTCCTTGAATATCTTCACAAGGACATCAGTGTCCATGTCCTCCCATCTTTTGCCCATCAATTTATTCTCTCCCATCATTAACAAAAATCCTGAAAAGTAGCAGAAACCGATCAGTGATAAAAAATTAATTATCTGGCTAACCGCCTTATTACTGCCATTGCAATGTGAATTAATAAACAAATAAAAGATGTACACTGCAAAGTTCTACTTCTAAGAACCATATATTTACTAGTACTAGTAACATGCTCGCGCTTCGCGCGAGTCGAAGCGCGAGTCGAAGCGCGAGTCTTTTAACAATATGTTTAAACAGCTGGGTTGATATATATATATATAGACAGTAAGCAACATGTATTGTAGATCTATATAGAAACCGGTACATAATATGAATAGAATTATGCAAACATGCCATGTTTACAGAACTAAAGAGTTAGAATGTACAAAAGTAGGATCATGAACAAATTGGATATTATATTACAATGGGTCTTAGTCTTTACAAATGGTTTGTGCACTAAAAGTTGTGGCCGAAGTTGTGTGTTTTACCGAGGAATATGGAAAAAAAAAGATGTTCACTTTTCTGTTTATTGGATCAAGCGTATATGTTATTGGTAGAATTTGCAGGTCTTCTAAATCAGCTGCTGATGGTTGCAAATAGTAAGTGACCATGGGGTAAACAGTAAGAAACAAACTGAGATTTGTTCTATGTAGTAGGTTGAAGAGGAATGGGAATAACAGAAAATAATGATGTGTCTGTAAATAAATATGCATGAAAACATATATATCTGTTTCGTCTACATGGACCATATCTAATGTATACATTTTGTGTAGCGAAGAGATCATATCTGATTGTGATGAAAGTTGCGTAAGTGACCATGGGGTGGACAGTAAAAAACAAACTGAGATTTGTTCTATGTAGGTTGAAGAGGAGTGGGAATAACAGAAAATAATGATGTGTCTGTAAATAAATATGCATGAAAACAAATATGTTTCGTATACATGGACCATATCTAATGAATACATTTTGTGTAGCGAAGAGATATCTGATTTTCATGGAAGTTGCAGTATGTAATAAATGGCAATACATTGTGTTTACTGAGGAAATCATACCTATTTTCAATAGAATTGGCAGCCTTCGGCGATGGTTGTGCGATGATGGCAAATAGGGAGTGACCATGCCAAAAAGTAGTAAGGAACAAAGTAGATCTGTCACATCTAGGCTGGGAAGAGATGTGAATAAAGTAAAGTTAAAAATGTGTTTGGAATTGAATACGTTTAATTTTGTTTGAAGGAGAAGCATACAACGTCATAGTTGAAGGATAATACACACATTGTAAAAGTATAACGGTTGAAGTGTACATGTATTTGTTGCATGCTACATTTGTTTGTACAAAGCAAAGTATACTAAGTAGATCATGCAGCTAATGTTACTGTACATAAATAAATAGCATGAATACGACGTAAATATATATTTATATCTGGGCACCATGGCCATGGCTTGCAGAGTCAATTAGACCACAAGTTTGCAATTGCAGACTAATACACTTAAACATTTCTTTATACAAATGAATATTTAAATTGACAACTGGTGTTTTTTGCGTACTTAAATTGTATATGAGGTTGTACCTTAGTATCTGAAACATTTCGTGCTTCATATCTGCAATGGGGAAGCAGTAACATAGGACATGCTTTCTTGATTTTCATTATAATGTCCATTGAAAATACTATAAATGTTTGACTGAGAATAGACTTACTAAAAACATATTTGTCGTAATTAATCTAATAGTATTTATTTGGTATGATAAATGATTTTTTTTTCATATTTGGTTGAATAAATTAATAACTGTTTGACTACTTGAGAGGTAAGAATTACATGAAAGCAATAACGTAGGGGCATATCCGATGCTTAGCGTCCTTGGAAAATCAGAGCGGACCTCTTCAGGGAGAATTGAAAGTAAATTATGCACTGGGGAGGAGAGAAGGATGCCAGCGCATGTGTTGTCATCGTCCCTCATCGTTGATGACTACTAATGGAGTGAAAGCGGATGTATCAGCAAGATGGAAGGCAACAGTAACACCATGGAGACACAGATCTGAGAAATTTGAGTTTGGCGTAGAGGATGATGGGAACGACTGTTTCGTGACAGTTCTTGCTCCAAGATGAGCAGGAATGGAGTGGGTGTGCACGGAGGAAGAAGCTGGATGGAACCAAACCCTAATACCGAGGACATACGTTTCGAAGAATGCTCTAGCCGTCTTTGGTCATCGATGGACAGAAATGGAATCGGAGTGCGTGAAGCAAGAGGCTAGACGGACAAATCCCAACACCGAAGACACACAGTTAGAAGAGTTACCTGTGTCAATCAGCGGCACGACGACTCGACGAGGATTGGGCGCACGGAATGGGAGAGCAGGCGCACAGCGGGTCGTCGAACTCGCGGAGGAGGAAGGCACACGACGCGGGGACCGTCGGTACCAGCGCCGTCGCTGACGGGGACGGCGACACTTCTCCTTTTCTCCCCTTATCGATGGCGCGACCTTTTGGTGGAAGTTTCCCGTGGCGTGGGGAGGAGCGGGGACGCGCTGGCTCGTTGGTTTGGAGGGCCGAGGGGATGCGGACCGCTACCAAGATGGCCGCCGCGGACGGAGAAGACGGCGCACCAATTGCCCGTCGGTGTGGATGCCCAAGGAGGATAGATTAACGGGGCTTCCTCTGCCAGTTTCAGCTCTAGGGCTCCTCTAACAAAAACAAGTCCATCTTTATTTTCGGGAAGAGGTTTAGAAAGAGCACATATTTAGGGCTTGTTCGCTTACGTCGGATTGCAGCCGGAATCGTTTCAACTAATCAAAGTTTATATAAATTAGAGAAACAATCCGACTAGGAATCATTTCGACCCACCAATCTGATACAAACAAACAAGGCTTTAGTTGGAAATTAGTCGGTTGCATGTGTGTTGTGACTACTCACAATAATACTTACATAAACTATCTACCAAAAAGATCTTAAAACTTTTATTGATGGTCTCTGCTTTTTGCATAATATTTTTTGTATTTGACTAACTGATGTTGTTGTTTACTTCATCCAATATGTCTTGGTACAATACGGCCAATAAAGAGCGCAATTAGAAGAGAGTTCACAACGAGTGACTGAACAAACAGAGATTATAGAATGGCATAATTCATCAAACAGACACTAAATAAAAAACAGACACTAAATAAAAGGAGGTTTGTAAGCTCAAGTTTCTAAAATAAGTCACATGAACTCAAACTTATAAAAAAGATAGATCAAAATATGGAGTGGTTGCTAAAGTCAGGCATCAATAAAAACTGGATGCGCTCTATACAAATTATAATACTTCGTAGCAATTACTAACATTTAAAACCAACAAATAACATTTCATTTTACTGTTAGCGTGACAAATCATTGCTGCTCCATCCAATTCAGCAATTTCAAACACCATGGAGTCCATTGCGCCAATATGGTCTCAGAAACGACATAATGCATGAAAGAGCCAAGAACACAAGGGACGAGCACGTACCTGCGTTGACGAGCGTCGGTTGGCTCGCGGCTGCGATGGTGGGCGGGGGCAGCAGGTTGGGGAGGAAGAACAAGACAAAGGGCGGGAAGACGAATGGGACGTCCGACGGCGGCGAAAATTATGGTGGGCGTGTGCTGTGAAACGTCCTTGTTGACGTGCAATATCCACTGTGTGGGTCGGTGTCGGGGCTAGTGTCGGATGAATACGAGGAGGAGACGTCTAGTCCCACACCCTTTGCCGAGAATGGGGTGACGCGGAGACAGAAGCATGAGGAGAGAGAAAAGAAGCAAGATGGCGAAAGAGGTGGCACCAACTGAGGTGAGAACCATCATTATCGTGCGGAGGTATAGATGGCCAAATGAGTCATGTCTGGCGGGCTAGCCTGAGGCACGGCCCATTTAATAGTGCCTGGGCCAGCCCAGCATGAGTGCGCGTGCCATGTTTGGGCCGTAGCCTTAGCCCATAGTGCTGACCCAGCCCAGCACGATTATATATTTTTATTTTACAAAAATCACATATACATATGTACAATTTATATTCAATATTAAAAACACCTAAGCATGATGTTCTACTAATTAGACGGCTTCACCCAATGTCTCCCTCCCTTCTTCCATTATATAGGGTGTGGGTTCGAACCCCACCTTATGCACTCATTTTTAACATTTTACGGTGATTTAATCAAATGCCCCGACGGGCTAACGGGCCGGCCCCGCACGGTCAACAGGCTAGTGTGTCGTGTCTGGGCCAAAGCTGCGGCCTGCAGGCGTCGGGCCTAGCAGGCCCAAATAGGGTTGCACGGAGGGGATGTTGAGAGCACCTAGAGGGGGTGCATAGATGATCCTGCAAAAATCAACACTAAATAGCCAATACTTGGTTATGAAATGTTAATGCGATTAAAACCAAGATGCTAGAGTGTGAATTTTAGAAGAAAAGCTAATCACAAAATAAGATGGACACGAGACACAGTGATTTATCCCATGGTTCGGCCAATGCCTACTTCCACGTTGTGGTGACCTCCTTCGGTCAAGGATTGCACTCAATCCCTCTTAAGTGATTCAATGATCAACTTTGAGTACTACAGCTATCTTCTTTAGAGTCTTTCTCCCGTTTGCAAGGAATCTCCACAGATTGGAGCCTCTCGCCCTTACAAGTTTAACACAATAGAAGCACATTAGTAAGAGAGAGAGAGAGTAACACACGCAAGACTCAAATCTGCAGCACACACATGCACACAAGCCAAGACTTGAGCTCGAAACACAGCACATAGGGTTCACAACACGAACGGAGCTCAAATCACTAACACAATCGATCAAATGCGCGGAGGCGGAGTCTGAGAGTCTTAGGATGCTTAGTGAATGCTTGGTGTACTGCTCCATGCGCCTAGGGGTCCCTTTTATAGCCCCAAGGCAGCTAGGAGCCATTGGAGACCAACTTGGAAGGCAAATCCTGCCTTCTATCGAGTGGCGCACCAGACAGGTCCTGTAGCTGTCCGGTGCTTGATTCCCTTCCTTATCTGGCGCATCCGACCGTTGGGCCGGCGGTCCCGTTGGCGTACCGGACACTGTCCGGTGCACACCAGACAGTCTGGTGTGCCCAACCGACTGTTGGCGCGGGCCACGTGTCGCCCGCTGATTCCGCTGCCGACCATTAGCTCGGGCAGCTCTGACTCACCGGACAGTCCGGTGCACCACCGGACAGTCCGGTGATTTTAATCGCAGCGCTTTTTGGTTTTCCCGAGAGCGACGAGTTCGTCGCTGATGTACTTGGGCGCGGGCGCTGAGGACTCACCGGACAGTCCGGTGCACCACCAGACAGTCCGATGATTTTTAGCCACTTCACCGCGCGGATTCTCGAGAGCGGCCAGTTCACCTCTGAGCCAGTCTGGGGCCCCGGACACTGTTCGGTGCACCACCGGACAGTCCGGTGTGCCAGGCTGTTTTTGACTGTACTTAGCCAACTCTTCTCTAATTCAAATCTTCTTTTCTTGGCACTGTTTCTAGCACTTAGATAAACATGTTAGTATCAAAAACAATTTACTAAGTCTAGAAACATACCTTGTTCTTTGATTTGCACCTCTCACTCATTTAGCACATAAGAACTCAATCAATATATGTTGGGGCATCTAATCACCAAAACACTTATAGAAATAGTCCAATAGCACATTTCCCTTTCAATCTCCCCCTTTTTGGTGATTTATGCCAACACATTTAAAAGCAACAAGAGAAGTGCAACATCAATGCAAATTGATGTCCAAATTCTCTTTACTTAGTATTTGGCATATTTGGATCACTCTTTGCCACCACTTGGTTTGTTTTTGCAAATCAAATTCTTTTTCCTGTCTCTAAGTCAAACACACTTGTTTGGGCAAATCGAGAGATATTCCAAGAGTAAGATTGACCAAGTGCCAAAAGTCCCCCAATTTTCATAGTCAAAATTCTCCCCATAATATACCAAATTTTGCAATAAGAGTATTTTGGACAAAACACTAATTCTAACTCTTACTATTTTCAAAAATCACAAGTGGTTGGCTGATCCATTTGCTTTTGCCCCTAGTTTCTCCCCCTTTGGCATTAAGCACCAAAACGGGATAACTTTTGGCCCTTGAACCCCATTGCCTCACCAAAATGTCAAATAAGAGCAAAAAGTCAATGAGAGCATAAGTATGAACTTGGAATGAAATACACTAATACCGGAGTGCAGTGGAAGTCTTTTTGTTGTCCAAGTTCATTTTTACATTCAATGGTCCTTTGAGACTACTTCAAGTATACTCAAACAAACCAGTTAGTCTCAAAGGAGTCAAGTTGTAGCACATCTCCCCCTAAACATGTGCATCATTTGCACATGGACTTGTGAGGTCCGGGGATGACTTGTACAACTTGAACACTGCAAATAAACAATAAATGATGTAAATTCTTAAAGTAACATGATCAAAGGCGTGAGCTACATATATGCTCAATCCAAGTTACGCAAATCTAAGACATTTAGCTCACTACGCAACCTACAAAACCTTTTCTATCTAATGGCATGGTGAAGATATCGGCTAGCTGGTTCTCGGTGCTAATGCGGTACACATCGATATCTCTCTTTTGTTGGTGGTCTCTCAGGAAATGATGCCGGATGTCTATGTGCTTAGTGTGTCTGTGTTCAACAGGATTATCCGCTAAGCGGATTGCACTCTTATTGTCACATAGGAGTGGGACTTTGCTCAGATTGTAGCCAAAGTCCCGGAGGGTTTGCCTCATCCAAAGAAGTTGCGCGCAACACTATCCTGCGGCAACGTACTCGGCCTCAGCGGTGGATAGGGCAATGGATGTTTGTTTCTTGGAACTTTAGGACACCAGGGACCTTCCTAGAAATTGACACATCCCTTATGTGCTCTTCCTATCAACCTTGCACCTGGCATAGTCGGAGCCTGAGTATCCAATCAAGTCAAAGGTAGACCCCTTTGGATACTAGATTCCGAAGCAAGGCGTAGAAACTAAATACCTAAGAATTCGCTTAACGGCCACAAGGTGACACTCCTTGGGGTCGGATTGAAATCTAGCACACATGCATACACTAAGCATAATGTTCGGTCTACTAGCACAAAGATAAAGTAATGAACCTATCATTGATCGGTATGCCTTTTGATCAACAGACTTACCTCCTTTGTTGAGGTCGAGATGTTCATCAGTTCCTATCGGTGTCTTTGCGGGCTTAGCGTCCTTCATCCTAAACCTCTTGAGAAGATCTTGAGTGTACTTCATTTGGGAGATGAAGGTGTCGTCCTTGAGTTGCTTCACTTGGAATCTAAGGAAGTAGGTCAACTCGCCCATCATTGACATCTCAAACTTTTGCATCATCACCCTGCTAAACTCCTCACAAGACTTTTGGTTAGTAGAACCAAATATTATGTCATCAACATAAATTTGGCAAACAAAAAGATCACCATTGCATGTATTTGTGAAAAGAGTGGGATCGGCTTTCCCAACCTTGAAAGCATTAGAAATAAGGAAATCTCTAAGGCATTCATACCATGCTCTTAGGGCTTGCTTAAGTCCATAGAGCGCCTTAGAGAGCTTATATACATGGTTGGGATACCTGTCATCCTCAAAGCCAGGGGGTTGTTCCACGTATACCTCCTCCTTGATTGGCCCATTGAGGAAAGCGCTCTTCATGTCTATTTGGAACAACCAAAAGGAATGGTGAGCAGCATAGGCCAATAATATCCGAATTGACCCTAGCCTAGCCACAGGAGCAAAAGTCTCCTCAAAATCCAAACCTGCGACTTGGGCATAACCTTTTGCCACAAGTCGAGCCTTGTTTCTTGTCACCACTCCGTCCTCGTCTTGCTTGTTGTGGAACACCCACTTGGTTCCCACAACGTTTTGCTTTGGACGTGGCACCAGGCTCCAGACTTCATTCCGTTTGAAGTTGTTGAGCTCTTCCTGCATGGCCAACACCCAGTCCGGATCCTGCAAGACCTCTTCTACCCTGAAAGGCTTAATAGAAGAGACAAACGAGTAATCCACACAAAAATTAGCTAATCATGAGCGAGTAGTTACTCCCTTGCTGATGTCACCTAGAATCTGATCAACGGGGTGATGTCTTTGGATCGTCGCTCGGACTTGAGTTGGAGGGGCTCGTGGTGCTTTTTCCTCCATAACTTGTTCTTCTTGTGCTCCCCCTTGATCTTGACCCTCTTCTTGAGGTACTTGTACATCGTCTTGAGTTGGGGGATGCATCATTGTCGAGGAGGATGGTTGATCTTGTTCCTGTAGTTCCTGTGGTCACACGTCACCTATTGCCATCGTGCGCATTGCGGCCGTCGGAACTTCTTCTTCATCAGTAAGGAGTTCGTAGGAGGTCTTCTTGAGGAGATAGTGCAGGTAGAGCCGATTTATGGCATGGCACGCTATGTTCACAGCTTCCGACTAAAACCGCTCAGGCGTCTTGTACTCTCCAAGCATTGTTCTCGCCATGTAGATTAGCGTCCTGTTCTTCCTCTCTACCACACCATTTTGTTGTGGTGTGTAGGGAGCGGAGAACTCGTGCTCGATGCCTTCCTCCTCAAGAAACTCTTCAACTTGTAGATTCTTGAACTTGGACCCATTGTCGCTTCTTATTTTCTTCACCTTGAGCTCAAACTTATTTTGATCTCTCCTTAAGAAGCGCTTTAGGGTCCCTTAGGTTTCTGAATTGTCCTGCAAAAAGAACACCCAAGTGAAGCAGGAAAAATCATCGACAATTAGAAGCCCATACTTACTTCCCTCGATGCTGAGGTAATGCAACGGGTCCAAAGAGATCCATGTGAAGAAGCTCCAGTGGTCTTGATATCGTCATCACATTCTTGCTGTGATGAGTGCTTCCCACCTGTTTCCCTACTTGTACGCTGCACAAGGTCTGTCTTTCTCAAAATAGACGTCGGTTAGTCCTAACACATGATCTCCCTTTAGAAGCTTATGAAGGTTCTTCATCCCAACATGTGCTAGACGGCGATGCCAGAGCTAGCCCATATTAGTCTTAGCTATTAAGCATGCATCTAGATCGACATTCTCTTTCAAAAAATCAACTAAATACAGCTTGCCGTCTAGTACACCCTTAAAGGCTAATGAACCATCACTTCTTCTAAAGATAGATACATCAATATTTGTGAATAAACAATTATAACCCATGTTACATAATTGACTCATAGACAACAAATTATACCCGAGCGATTCGACTAAAAACACATTAGAGATAGAATGCTCGGATGTGATGGCTACCTTCCCAATCCTTTGACCTTGCCTTGATTCCCATCTCCAAAGATGATCGTATCCTAGGAATCCTTGTTTTTGACGTAGGAGGTGAAGATTTTTTTCTCCCTGTGATGTGGTTCATGCATCAGTTGTCGATAATCCTACTTGAGCCCGCGGATGCATAAACCTGCAAGGAAATTAAGCTTGGGTTTTAGGTACCCAACTCTTGTTGGGTCCTACAAGGTTAGTCATAACATTTTTTGGAACCCATATGCAAGTTTTTGTCTCCCTTGCATTTGGATCCCAACTTCCTAGCAACTACTTTTGCATTCTTGCATAAAAGCACAAAGGAAGCATTGCAAGCATGGTAAACAATAGTAGGTCCATTGTAAACTTCCCTAGGAGCATGAGAAGGAACATAATTTCTCCTAGGCCTATTTCTGACATGAACAAAAGCAGAACTAGATGCAAACATAGCATGAGAATTAAATGTAGCATCATGAGAACCAGTACGATCATAGCATCTATTATTATAAGCATGACTAGTGAATTTCCTATCATAAATATAGGCATGGTTCTTTTGAGAACTACTATCCATAGGGGCCTTCCCTTTCTCCTTGTTGAGAACGGAAGTCCTTTGGCTTGTTAAGTTCTTGGTTTCCTTTCGAAAACCAAGTCCATCCTTAATTGAGGGGTGTCTACCAACAGTGTAGGCATCCCTAGCAAATTTTAGTTTGTCATAATCAACTTTGCAAGTCTTAAGTTGAGCATTAAGACTTGCCACCTTATTGTTTAATTTAGCAATAGAAGTAAGATGTTCATCACAGACATCAATATCAAAGTCCTTACATCTATTGCAAATAATGACATGTTCTACACATGAACTAGTTTCATTAACTTTCTCTAGCTTAGCATTTAATTCTACATTTAAATTCTTTAGGCTAGAAATGGATTCATGACAGGAAGACAACTTAGATGACAATATTTCATTTTTCTTTATTTCTAAAGCAAGAGATTTTTGAACGCTAACAAACTTGTCATGTTCCTCATATAAAATATCCTCTTGCTTTTCTAGCAGTCTATCCTTTTCATTAAGAGCATTGATTAATTCTGTCGGCGTTTCGAGACCGGGGGGTCCCTAAGCCGACGAGTGAATGTCGCCGCGTGCCCCAGCCCAGATGGGTCGACGCGAGGCCGAGCACGAAGGGGGGAAGTGAGGTGGCCGGAGATGGGCGTGAGAGAGGTGGAAATCCCACGGCCTTCGTGTTCGTCCCGCGCCCAGGTCGGGTGCGCTTGCAGTAGGGGGTTACAAGCGTCCACGCGGGAGAGGGAAGCGAGCGGCCCCAAGAGAGCGCCTGTCCCGTCCTCGTCCCCGCGCGGCCAACCTTCTCTAAGAAGGCCCTGGTCCTTCCTTTTATAGGCGTAAGGAGAGGATCCAGGTGTACAATGGGGGTGTAGCAGAGTGCTACGTGTCTAGCGGGGGAGAGCTAGCGCCCTAAGTACATGCCGATGTAGCAGCCGGAGAGATTTTGGCACCCAGCTGGTGTGATGTCGTGGCCGTCGGAGGAGCGACGGAGCCTGGCGGAGGGACAGCTGTCGGAGCGGTTGAGTCCCTGCTGACGTCCTCCTGCTTCCGTAAGAGAGCTGAGAGCCGCCGTCGTCACAGAGCACGCGGGGCGCCATCATTGCCTATCTGGCGGAGCTGGCCAGATGGGACTCCGGTCTTGTTCTCTGCGGCCCGAGTCAGCTCGGGGTAGGGTGATGATGGCGCTTCCTGTTGACGTGGCTGGCCTGCGCCCTAGGTTGGGCGACGTGGAGGCTCCTCCGAAGCCGAGGTCGAGTCTGTCTTCCATGGCCGAGGCCGAGTCCGAGCCCCTGGGTCGGGCGAGGCGGAGGTCGTTCGGCAGAGGCCAGGGTGGAGTCCGAGCCCTGGGGTCGGGCGAAGCGGAGTTCGTCGTCTTCTGGGGCTGAGCCCGAGTCCGAGCCCTGGGGTCGGGCGGAGCGGAGTTCGTCGTCTTCTAGGACTTAGCCCGAGTCCGAGCCCTGGGTCGGGCGGAGCGGAGTTCGTCGTCTTCGGGGACCTAGCTCGAGTCCGAGCCCTGGGTCGGGCGGAGCGGAGTTCGTCGTCTTCTGGGACTTAGCCCGAGTCCGAGCCCTGGGTCGGGCGGAGCGGAGTTCGTCGTCTTCCGGGACCTAGCCCGAGTCCGAGCCCTGGGTCGGGCAGAGCGGAGTTCGCCATCTTCCGGGACCTAGCCCGAGTCCGAGCCCTGGGTCGGGCGGAGCGGAGTTCGCCGTCTTCCGGAACCTAGCCCGAGTCCGAGCCCTGGGTCGGGCGGAGCGGAGTTCGCCGTCTTCCGGGACCTAGCCCGAGTCCGAGCCCTGGGTCGGGCGGAGCGGAGTTCACCGTCTTCCGGGACCTAGCCCAAGTCCGAGCCCTGGGTCGGGCGGAGCGGAGCTTCCTATGGTGCCTTTGGCAGGGCCTGACTGCCTGTCAGTCTCACTCTGTCAAGTGGCACTGCGGTCGGAGTGGCGCAGGCGGCGCTGTCCTTCTGTCAGGCCGGTCAGTGGAGCGGTGAAGTGATGGCGGTCACTTTGGCTCTGCCGGGGGGCGCGCGTCAGGACAAAGGTGTCAGGTCACCTTTGCATTAAATGCTCCTGTGACTCGGTCGGTCGGTGCAGCGATTTAGTCCGGGTTGCTTCTTAGCGAAGGCAGGGCCTCAGGCGAGCCGGAAATATGTCCGCCGTTGGAGGGGGGGCCTCGGGCGAGACGGAAATCCTCCGGGGTCGGCTGCCCTTGTCCGAGGCTAGGCTTGGGCGAGGCGTGATCGAGTCGCTCGAATGGACTGATCCTTGACTTAATCGCACCCATCAGGCCTTAGCAGCTTTATGCTGATGGGGGTTACCAGCTGAGAATTAGGAGTCTTGAGGGTACCCCTAATTATGGTCCCCGACAGTAGCCCCCGAGCCTCGAAGGGAGTGTTAGCACTCGCTTGGAGGCTTTCGTCGCACTTTTTTGCAAGGGGACCAGCCTTTCTCGGTTGCATTTTGTTCCGGTGGGTGCGCGCGAGCGCACCCGCCGGGTGTAGCCCCCCGAGGCCTCGGAGGAGTGGTTTCACTCCTTCGAGGTCTTAATGCCTCGCGTAATGCTTCGGCTGGTCTGGTTGTTCCCTCATGCGAACTGGCCGTAGCCCGGGTGTACGGTCGGGGGCCAAGCTCTCGGGCTGGTATGTTGACGCTGTCAACGGTTCGGCCGGAGCCGGGTTTGCGAGAGCAGCCCCCGAGCCTCCGCACAGGGCGAGAGGGCGATCAGGGACAGACTCGGCTTTTTTACATACGCCCCTACGTCGCCTTTCCGCAAGGAGGTGGGGGGGGGGGGGAAGCGCCATGTTACCCTCGATGGGCGCCGAACATGGTGTCTCCGGTGAGCTGCAAGCGGGTAATCCGAGTGGACGTCCGTGCCCCGTTCGTTAGGGGTCGGCTAGGGGCCCAGAGGCACACCCAAAAGTACCTGCGGGTGATCTGCCGGACCCGGTCCCCTGGCGACGGGGTCCGAGGGCTCGATGCCTCCCTCTGATGGGATTCCTTTACAAGATCGCTCCCGCTGGTCTCGGAAATGTCCTAGGGTACCTCGGGAGCGCAGCCTGAGCCTTGGTTATGTATCGAACGTACCCCTGGTCATCCCTCGCTCGGCGTCTGAGGCGGCTGTGAACCCTTCGGGGGCCAGCCTTCGAACCCCTGATCAGTAATGGGCGCGGAGCCCGAGTAGCCTGAGGCGGCCGTGGAACCCTTCGGGGGGCCGGCCTTCAAACCTCTGACCAGTAGTGGGTGTAGGGCCCACGCGATCTGAGGCGGCTGTTGAACCCCTCGGGGGGCCAGCCTTCGAACCTCTGATCAGTAGGGAGGCTCGGAGCCTGGTTCCTTCACGGGGAAGGATCCTTTTCGGGGTATCCCCCTTTTCCGGTCCCTGTTGCAAGAGATAGAGAAAGAGGAAAAAAGGAAAAGGATACGAAATCGAACGACGTGGCGTACCTTTTTTGGCGCGGTTTTTACGGCGAAGGCGAAGCGTCGCCCGCTTCTCCTGCCAGAAGCGTCGTCTGTCCCTCCGCGGAGTTAATGCGACGGGGCGAGTTGTTGGCAGGGCGGTCGTCGCACGTGCGCGAGCCGTTCGAGGTATGGATCACGGGCGCGTTGTCTTCACGCCGTGAGAGGGGGTTCTCTTGCTGCCCCCGGATGGAACGTGAGCTTGGCTGACGATGTGACCGCTGCTCCCGCCCGCCTGCCACCGTCATTACTGCCGGCCCACTTTTGGCCGCATTGACCGCCGCGTCAGGCTGGCGCTGCTGGGTCGTGCGCCTGGTCGCCTCGAGTCGCGGTATTGGTTCCGCAATCGAGGAGACACGGTGGTGGCGCAAGTGGCGGTGCAGTTGCTTGCATGCAGCATCCGGCGCGCCGGTTGCGTGACGCGTGGGCCTGGGCCCCCATGCTGGCGTGTCGGGAGTCGGAGAAGCGCGTCCACTTGGCACGGTTGCATGCCGCCTGCATGGCTGCCCGCCTCTTTCGCCCGTTGGTCTGGGCAAAAGTGGAGCTGAGCCCGAGTCCGAGCCCTGGGGTCGGGCGGAGCGGAGTTCGTCGTCTTCTGGGACTTAGCCCGAGTCCGAGCCCTGGGTCGGGCGGAGCGGAGTTCGTCGTCTTCTGGGACTTAGCCCGAGTCTGAGCCCTGGGTCGGGCAGAGCGGAGTCCACCGTCTTCCGGGACCTAGCCCGAGTCCGAGCCCTGGGTCGGGCGAAGCGGAGTTCGCCGTCTTCCGGGACCTAGCCCGAGTCCGAGCCCTGGGTCGGGTGGAGCGGAGTTCGCCGTCTTCCGGGGCCTAGCCCGAGTCCGAGCCCTGGGTCGGGGCGGAGCGGAGTTCGCCGTCTTCCGGGACCTAGCCCGAGTCCGAGGCCCTCATCGCCGACCTGGAAAGCCTCTCCAAAGAGGTGCCAGACGTGAAGCGTCATGCCGGCAACTTCGAGCCAGTGGAGACGGTTAAGGTCGTCCCCCTCGACCCCAGTGGCGACGCCTCCAAGCAGATCCGGATCGGTTCCGGGCTCGACCCCAAATAGGAAACAGTGCTCGTCGACTTTCTCCGCGCGAACGCCGACGTCTTCGTGTGGAGTCCCTCGGACATGCCCGGCATACCGAGGGATGTCGCCGAGCACTCACGGGATATTCGGGCCGGAGCCCGACCCGTCAAGCAGCCTCTGCGCCGATTCGACGAGGAGAAGTGCAGAGCGATAGGCGAGGAGATCCACAAGCTAATGGCAGCCGGGTTCATCAAAGAGGTACTCCATCCCGAATGGCTTGCCAACCCTGTGCTTGTGAGAAAGAAAGGGGGGAAATGGCGGATGTGTGTAGACTACACTGGTCTCAACAAAGCATGTCCGAAGGTTCCCTACCCTCTGCCTCGCATAGATCAAATCGTGGCTCCACTGCTGGGTGCGAAGCCCTGTCTTTCCTCGATGCCTACTCAGGGTATCACCAAATCAGGATGAAAGAGTCCGACCAGCTCGTGACTTCTTTCATCATGCCCTTCGGCATGTACTGCTATGTCACCATGCCGTTCGGTTTGAGGAATGCGGGCGCGACGTACCAGCAGTGCATGAACCATGTGTTCGGCGAACACATCGGTCGCACGGTCGAGGCCTACGTCGATGACATCGTAGTCAAGACGAGGAAAGCTTCCGACCTCCTCTCCGACCTTGAAGTGACATTCCGATGTCTCAAGGCGAAAGGCGTCAAGCTCAATCCTGAGAAGTGTGTCTTCGGGGTGCCCCGGGGCATGCTCTTGGGGTTCATCGTCTCCGAGCCGGGCATCGAAGCCAACCCCGAGAAGATCGCATCCATCACTAGCATGGGTCCCATCAAGGACTTAAAGGGCGTACAGAGGGTCATGGGATGTCTCGCGGCTCTGAGCCGCTTCATCTCACGCCTCGGCGAAAGAGGCCTGCCTCTGTACCGCCTCTTAAGGAAGGCCGAGCGCTTCACTTGGACCCCTGAGGCCGAGGAAGCTCTCAGGAACCTGAAGGCGCTCCTCACAAAGGCGCCTATCTTGGTGCCCCCAGCTGACGGAGAAGCCCTCTTGGTCTACGTCGCCGTGACCACCCAGGTGGTTAGCGCCGCGATTGTGGTCGAGAGGCAAGAAGAGGGGCATGCATTGCCCGTTCAGAGGCCAGTTTACTTCGTCAGCGAGGTACTGTCCGAAACCAAGATCCGCTACCCACAAGTTCAGAAGCTGCTGTATGCAGTGATCCTGACGCGGCGGAAGTTGCGACACTACTTCGAGTCTCATCCGGTAACTGTGGTGTCATCCTTCCCCCTGGGGGAGATCATCCAGTGCCGAGAGGCCTCGGGCAGGATTGCAAAGTGGGCAGTGGAAATCATGGGCGAGACAATCTCGTTCGCCCCTCGGAAGGCCATCAAGTCCCAGGTCTTGGCGGACTTCATAGCCGAATGGGTCGACACCCAGCTACCGACGGCTCCGATCCAACCAGAGCTCTGGACCATGTTTTTCGACGGGTCGCTGATGAAGACGGGAGCCGGCGCGGGCCTACTCTTCATCTCGCCCCTCGGGAAACACCTACGCTATGTGCTACGCCTCCACTTCCCGGCGTCCAACAATGTGGCTGAGTACGAGGCTCTGGTCAACGGGTTGCGGATCGCCATCGAGCTAGGGGTCAGACGCCTCGACGCTCGCGGTGACTCGCAGCTCATCATCGACCAAGTCATGAAGAACTCCCACTGCCGCGACCCGAAGATGGAGGCCTACTGCGATGAGGTTCGGCGCCTGGAAGACAAGTTCTACGGGCTCGAGCTTAACCACATCGCTCGGCGCTACAACGAGACTGCGGACGAGCTGGCAAAAATAGCCTCGGGGCGAACAACGGTTCCCCCGGACGTCTTCTCCTGGGATCTGCATCAACCCTCCGTCAAGATCGACGACGCGCCCGAGCCTGAGGCGCCCTCGGTCCAGCCCGAGGTGCCCTCGGCACAGCCGGAGGCACCCTCAGCTCGGCCCGAGGCGGCCTCGGTTCAACCCGAGGTACCCTCGGCCTCCGAGGGTGAGGCACTGCGCATCGAGGAGGAGCGGAGCGGGGCCACGCCTGATCGAAATTGGCAGACCCCGTACCTGCAATATCTCCGCCAAGGAGAGCTACCCCTCGACCGAGCCAAGGCCCGGCGGGTAGCGCGACGCGCCAAGTCGTTCGTCTTGCTGGGCGATGAGAAGGAGCTCTACCACCGCAGCCCCTCGGGCATCCTCCAGCGATGCATCTCCGTCGCCGAAGGTCAGGAACTCCTGCAAGAGATACACTCCGGGGCTTGCGGCCATTACGCAGCGCCTCGAGCCCTTGTTGGGAATGCTTTCCGGCAAGGCTTCTACTGGCCAACGGCGGTGGCTGACGCCACTAGAATTATCCGCACCTGCGAAGGGTGTCAATTCTATGTGAAGCAGACCCACCTGCCCGCCTAGGCTCTGCAGACGATACCCATCACCTGGCCCTTTGCTGTGTGGGGGCTAGACCTCATCGGCCCCTTGCAGAAGGCGCCCGGGGGCTACACGCACCTGTTGGTCGCCATCGACAAATTCTCCAAGTGGGTCGAGGTCCGACCTCTGAACTGCATCAGGTCCGAGCAGGCGGTGACGTTCTTCACCAACATCATCCATCGCTTCGGGGTCCCGAACTCCATCATCACCGACAACGGTACCCAGTTCACCGGCAGAAAATTCTTGGACTTCTGCGAGGATCACCACATCCGGGTGGACTGGGCCGCCGTGGCTCATCCCATGTCGAATGGGCAAGTAGAGCGTGCCAACGGCATGATTCTACAAGGGCTCAAGCCTCGGATCTACAACGACCTCAACAAGTTCGGCAAGCGATGGATGAAGGAACTCCCCTCAGTGGTCTGGAGCCTGAGGACAACGCCGAGCCGGGCCACGGGTTTCACGCCGTTCTTCCTGGTCTACGGGGCCGAGGCCGTCTTGCCCACTGACCTGGAGTACGGCTCCCCGAGGACGAGGGCCTACAACGATCAAAGCAACCAAGCTAGCTGAGAAGACTCGCTGGACCAGCTGGAAGAGGCTCGGGACAAGGCCTTGCTACACTCGGCGCGGTACCAGCAGTCCCTGCGACGCTACCACGCCCGAGGGGTCCGGCCCCGAGACCTCCAGGTGGGCGACCTGGTGCTTCGCCTGCGGCAAGACACCCGAGGGAGGCACAAGCTCACGCCCCCCTGGGAGGGGCCATTCGTCATCGCCAAAGTTCTGAAGCCCGGAACGTACAAGCTGGCCAACAGTCAAGGCGAGGTCTACGGCAACGCTTGGAACATCCAACAGCTATGTCGCTTCTACCCTTAAGATGTTTTCAAGTTGTCCATATACCTCGCACCCACGCAAAGTTTAGTCATCAAGGAAGGGTCGGCCTCGCCTCGGCAAAGCCCGACCCTCCCTCGGGGGCTAAAAGGGGGGAACCCCCTCTGCGTTGAAATTTTCCTCGAAAAAAGATTTCTTCTGCCAGAATATCTTTCGTGCTTTCTGACTACTTCGAAAAGTGGATCCTGAAAACGACGGAGTACACGTAAGCAGCCAAGGCTGACCGAGCCGAGGGACTCCTACGCCTCCGGGATACGGATACCTCACTCATCACCTTCTGCGATAAGTAACTCGCGTTCGGATAAAGTGATTCCGCGGACCGAACAAGTCTTCACGTTCGGAAGCTCTTCTGCCGAAGCGATCCTTCGAGCCTTCTCGACTGAGTCGGTGACAGGGCCTCATGGACGGGTGAAAGTGCGCGTAAGCGGCAAAGGCCGACCGAGCCGAGGGACTCCCACGCCCCCGGGATACGGATACCTCACTCATCACCTTCCACGAGAAGCAACTCTCGCTCGCACAAACATCCCTGTTACCGACAAGAAAGTCCAGATACTCGAAACAAGAGGAAAGGAGACGCAGCTTTACAACACAGCGAGGGTGTGTATTCTGGCCTCGGCGGCCGCAGAAGGCACACGCAACAAGACACTCTGATCCTGTAGGCTCGGGTCTTGGCGCTGGAAGGGGGCAGTAGCACCCTCGGCATCGACGACACCTTCAGCGAGGTCCGACCTAGCCTCGGACGGCAACGCGGTCCAGGGATCCCCACTCTGGAGGACGACATCATCGCCACGCCCGGACAATCACTGCCGGGGACTTCTCCGGGAATCCGGCCCGAGCAGGCGGCTCGGCCGGTTACCCCTGGGGCCTCGGCCAACCATCTCCCAAGGGCGCCAGCCCAACCCGAGGCCTCGGCTGATCGACTCCGGCGTCGGTCCCGCTAACGGACAACCCGGCTAGGCTCCGGCCAACCAGGTTTCATTTTCGAGCCAACTCCGCCTCTGTTCATACTGATATCGCTACCCCTGGCCTCAGCTCGTCGAAGAGCGGCCAAAAGTGGGCCGGCAGTAATGACGGTGGCAGGCGGGCGGGAGCAGCGGTCACGTCGTCAGCCAAGCTCACGTCCCATCCGGGGGCAGCAAGAGAACCCCCTCTCACGGCGTGAAGACAACGCGCCCGTGATCCGTCCCTCGAACGGCTCGCGCACGCGCGACGACCGCCCTGCCAACGACTCGCCCCGTCGCATTAACTCCGCGGCAGGACAGGCGGCGCTCCTGGCAGGAGAGGCGGGCGACGCTTCGCCTTCGCCGTAAAAACCGCGCCAAAAAAGGTACGCCACATCGTTCGATTTCGTATCCTTTTCCTTTTTTCCTCTTTCTCTATCTCTTGCAACAGGGACCGGGAAAGGGGGATACCCCGAAAAGGATCCTTCCCCGTGAAGGAACCAGGCTCCGAGCCTCCCTACTGATCAGAGGTTCGAAGGCTGGCCCCCCGAGGGGTTCAACAGCCGCCTCAGATCGCGTGGGCCCTACACCCACTACTGGTCAGAGGTTCGAAGGCCGGCCCCCCGAAGGGTTCCACGGCCGCCTCAGGCTACTCGGGCTCCGCGCCCATTACTGATCAGGGGTTCAAAGGCTGGCCCCCGAAGGGTTCATAGCCGCCTCAGGCGCCGAGCGAGGGATGACCAGGGGTACGTTCGATACATAACCAAGGCTCGGGCTGCGCTCCCGAGGTACCCTAGGACATTTCCGAGACCAGCGGGAGCGATCTTGTAACGGAATCCCATCAGAGGGAGGCATCGAGCCCTCGGACCCCGTCGCCAGGGGACCGGGTCCGGCAGATCACCCGCAGGTACTTTTGGGCGTGCCTCTGGGCCCCTAGCCGACCCCTAACGAATGGGGCACGGACGTTCACTCGGATTACCCGCTTGCAGCTCACCGGAGACACCATGTTCGACGCCCATCGAGGGTAACATGGCGCTTTCCCCCCTCCTCCTTGCGGAAAGGCGACGCAGGGGCGTATGTAAAAAAGTCGAGTCTGTCCCTGATCGCCCTCTCGCCCTGTGCGGAGGCTCGGGGGCTGCTCTCGCAAACCCGGCTCCGGCCGAACCGTTGATAGCGTCAACATACCAGCCCGAGATCTTGGGCCCCGACCGTACACCCGGGCTACGGCCAGTTCGCATGAGGGAACAACCAGACCAGCCGAAGCATTACGCGAGGCATTAAGACCTCGAAGGAGTGAAACCACTCCTCCGAGGCCTCGGGGGCTACACCCGGCGGGTGTGCTCGCGCGCACCCACCGGAACAAAATGCAACCGAGAAAGGCTGGTCCCCTTGCAAAAAAGTGCGACGAAAGCCTCCAAGCGAGTGCTAACACTCCCTTCGAGGCTCGGGGGCTACTGTCGGGGACCATAATTAGGGGTACCCTCAAGACTCCTAATTCTCAGCTGGTAACCCCCATCAGCATAAAGCTGCTAAGGCCTGATGGGTGCGATTAAGTCAGGGATCAGTCCATTCGAGCGACTCGATCACGCCTCGCCCAAGCCTAGCCTCGGACAAGGGCAGCCGACCCCGGAGGAATTCCGTCTCGCCCGAGGCCCCCCTCCAATGGCGGACATATTTCCGGCTCGCCCGAGGCCCTGCCTTCGCTGAGAAGCAACCCTGACTAAATCGCTGCACCAACCGACCGAGTCGCAGGAGCATTTAATGCAAAGGTGACCTGACACCTTTGTTCTGACGCGCGCCCCCCGGCAGAGCCGAAGCGACCGCCGTCACTTCACCGCTCCACTAACCGGCCTGACAGAAGGACAGCGCCGCCTGCGCCACTCCGACCGCAGTGCCACTTGACAGAGTGAGACTGACAGGCAGTCAGGCCCTGCCAAAGGCACCATAGGAAGCTCCGCTCCGCCCGACCCAGGGCTCGGACTCGGGCTAGGTCCCGGAAGACGGTGAACTCCGCTCCGCCCGACCCAGGGCTCGGACTCGGGCTAGGTCCCGGAAGACGGCGAACTCCGCTCCGCCCGACCCAGGGCTCGGACTTGGGCTAGGTTCTAGAAGACGGCGAACTCCGCTCTGCCCGACCTAGGGCTCGGACTCGGGCTAGGCCCCGGAAGACGGCGAACTCCGCTCCGCCCGACCCAGGGCTCGGACTCGGGCTAGGTCCCGGCGAACTCCGCTCCGCCCGACCTAGGGCTCGGACTCGGGCTAGGTCCCGGAAGACGACGAACTCCGCTCCGCCCGACCCCAGGGCTCGGACTCGGGCTCAGCCCCAGAAGACGACGAACTCCGCTCCGCCCGACCCCAGGGCTCGGACTCGGGCTCAGCCCCAGAACACGACGGACTCCGATTCGCTCGACCCCAGGGCTCGGACTCCGCCCTGGCCTCTGCCGAACGACCTCCGCCTCGCCCGACCCAGGGGCTCGGACTCGGCCTCGGCCATGGAAGACAGACTCGACCTCGGCTTCGGAGGAGCCTCCACGTCACCCAACCTAGGGCGCAGGCCAGCCACATCAACAGGAAGCGCCATCATCACCCTACCCCGAGCTGACTCGGGCCGCAGAGAACAAGACCGGAGTCCCATCTGGCCAGCTCCGCCAGATAGGCAATGATGGCGCCCCGCGTGCTCTGTGACGACGGCGGCTCTCAGCTCTCTTACGGAAGCAGGAGGACGCCAGCAGGGACTCAACCGCTCCGACAGCTATCCCTCCGCCAGGCTCCATCGCTCCTCCGACGGCCACGACATCACACTAGCTGGGTGCCAAAATCTCTCCGGCTGCCACATCGGCATGTACTTAGGGCGCTAGCTCTCCCCCGCTAGACACGTAGCACTCTGCTACACCCCCATTGTACACCTGGATCCTCTCCTTACGCCTATAAAAGGAAGGACCAGGGCCCTCTTAGAGAAGGTTGGCCGCGCAGGGACGAGGACGGGACAGGCGCTCTCTTGGGGCCGCTCGCTTCCCTCTCCCGCGTGGACGCTTGTAACCCCCTACTGCAAGCGCACCCGACCTGGGCGCGGGACGAACACGAAGGCCGCGGGATTTCCACCTCTCTCACGCCCATCTCCGGCCACCTCACTTCCCCCCTTCGCGCTCGGCCTCGCGTCGACCCATCTGGGCTGGGGCATGCGGCGACATTCACTCGTCGGCTTAGGGACCCCCCGGTTCACAGAGCACGCGGGGCGCCATCATTGCCTATCTGGCGGAGCTGGCCAGATGGGACTCCGGTCTTGTTCTCTACGACCCGAGTCAGCTCGGGGTAGGGTGATGATGGCGCTTCCTGTTGACATGGCTGGCCTGCGCCCTAGGTTGGGCGACGTGGAGGCTCCTCCGAAGCCGAGGTCGAGTCTGTCTTCCATGGCCGAGGCCGAGTCTGAGCCCCAGGGTCGGGCGAGGCGGAGGTCGTTCGACAGAGGCCAGGGCGGAGTCCGAGCCCTGGGGTCGGGCGAAGCGGAGTTCGTCGTCTTCTGGGGCTGAGCCCGAGTCCGAGCCCTGGGGTCGGGTGGAGCGGAGTTCGTCGTCTTCTGGGGCTGAACCCGAGTCCGAGCCCTGGGGTCGGGTGGAGCGGAGTTCGTCGTCTTCCGGGACCTAGCCCGAGTCCGAGCCCTGGGTCGGGCGGAGCGGAGTTCACCGTCTTCCGGGACCTAGCCCGAGTCCGAGCCCTGGGTCGGGCGGAGCGGAGTTCGCCGTCTTCCGGGGCCTAGCCCGAGTCCGAGCCCTGGGTCGGGCGGAGCGGAGTTCGCCATCTTCCGGGACCTAGCCCGAGTCCGAGCCCTGGGTCGGGCGGAGCGGAGTTCGCCGTCTTCCGGGACCTAGCCCGAGTCCGAGCCCTGGGTCGGGCGGAGCGGAGCTTCCTATGGTGCCTTTGGCAGGGCCTGACTGCCTGTCAGTCTCACTCTGTCAAGTGGCACTGCAGTCGGAGTGGCGCAGGCGGCGCTGTCCTTCTGTCAGGCCGGTCAGTGGAGCGGTGAAGTGACGGCGGTCGCTTCGGCTCTGCCGGGGGGCGCGCGTCAGGACAAAGGTGTCAGGTCACCTTTGCATTAAATGCTCCTACGACTCGGTCGGTTGGTGCAGCGATTTAGTCAGGGTTGCTTCTCAGCGAAGGCAGGGCCTCGGGCGAGCCGGAAATATGTCCGCCGTTGGAGGGGGGCCTCGGGCGAGACGGAAATCCTCTGGGGTCGGCTGCCCTTGTCCGAGGCTAGGCTTGGGCAAGGCGTGATCGAGTCGCTCGAATGGACTGATCCTAACTTAATCGCACCCATCAGGCCTTAGCAGCTTTATGCTGATGGGGGTTACCAGCTGAGAATTAGGAGTCTTGAGGGTACCCCTAATTATGGTCCCCGACAGTAGCCCCCGAGCCTCGAAGGGAGTGTTAGCACTCGCTTGGAGGCTTTCGTCGCACTTTTTTGCAAGGGGACCAGCCTTTCTCGGTTGCATTTTGTTCCGGTGGGTGCGCGCGAGCGCACCCGCCGGGTGTAGCCCCCGAGGCCTCGGAGGAGTGGTTTCACTCCTTCGAGGTCTTAATGCCTCGCGTAATGCTTCGGCTGGTCTGGTTGTTCCCTCATGCGAACTGGTCGTAGCCCGAGTGTACGGTCGGGGCCCAAGATCTCGGGCTGGTATGTTGACGCTGTCAACGGTTCGGCCGGAGCCGGGTTTGTGAGAGCAGCCCCCGAGCCTCCGCACAGGGCGAGAGGGCGATCAGGGACAGACTCGTCTTTTTTACATACGCCCCTGCGTCGCCTTTCCGCAAGGAGGAGGGGGGAAAGCGCCATGTTACCCTCGATGGGCGCCGAACATGGTGTCTCCGGTGAGCTGCAAGCGGGTAATCCGAGTGGACGTCCGTGCCCCGTTCGTTAGGGGTCGGCTAGGGGCCCAGAGGCACACCCAAAAGTACCTGCGGGTGATCTGCCGGACCCGGTCCCCTGGCGACGGGGTCCGAGGGCTCGATGCCTCCCTCTGATGGGATTCCGTTACAAGATCGCTCCCGCTGGTCTCGGAAATGTCCTAGGGTACCTCGGGAGCGCAGCCCGAGCCTTGGTTATGTATCGAACGTACCCCTGGTCATCCCTCGCTCGGCGTCTGAGGCGGCTGTGAACCCTTCGGGGGCCAGCCTTCGAACCCCTGATCAGTAATGGGCGCGGAGCCCGAGTAGCCTGAGGCGGCCGTGGAACCCTTCGGGGGGCCAGCCTTCGAACCTCTGACCAGTAGTGGGTGTAGGGCCCACGCGATCTGAGGCGGCTGTTGAACCCCTCGGGGGGCCAGCCTTCGAACCTCTGATCAGTAGGGAGGCTCGGAGCCTGGTTCCTTCACGGGGAAGGATCCTTTTTGGGGTATCCCCCTTTCCCGGTCCCTGTTGCAAGAGATAGAGAAAGAGGAAAAAAGGAAAAGGATACGAAATCGAACGACGTGGCGTACCTTTTTTGGCGCGGTTTTTACGGCGAAGGCGAAGCGTCGCACGCTTCTCCTGCCAGGAGCGCCGCCTGTCCTGCCGCGGAGTTAATGCGACGGGGCGAGTCGTTGGCGGGGCGGTCGTCGCGCGTGCGCGAGCCGTTCGAGGGACGGATCACGGGCGCGTTGTCTTCACGCCGTGAGAGGGGGTTCTCTTGCTGCCCCCGGATGGGACGTGAGCTTGGCTGACGACGTGACCGCTGCTCTCGCCCGCCTGCCACCGTCATTACTGCCGGCCCACTTTTGGCCGCTCTTCGACGAGCCGAGGCCAGGGGTAGCGATATCAGTATGAACAGAGGCGAAGTTGGCTTGAAAATGAAACCTGGTTGGCCGGAGCCTAGCCGGGTTGTCTGTTAGCGGGACCGACGCCGGAGTCGATCAGCCGAGGCCTCGGGTTGGGCTGGCGCCCTTGGGAGATGGTTGGTCGAGGCCCCAGGGGTAACCGGCCGAGCCGCCTGCTCGGGACGGATTCCTGAAGAAGTCCCCGGCAGTGATTGTCCGGGCGTGGCGATGACGTCGTCCTCCAGAGTGGGGATCCCTGGACCGCGTCGCCGTCCGAGGCTAGGTCAGACCTCGCTGAAGGTGTCGTCGATGCCGAGGGTGCTACTGCCCCCTTCCAGCGCCAAGACCCGAGCCTGCAGGATCAGAGTGTCTTGTTGCGTGTGCCTTCTGCGGCCGCCGAGGCCAGAATACACACCCTCGCTGTGTTGTAAAGCTGCGTCTCCTTTCCTCTTGTTTCGAGTATCTGGACTTTCTTGTCGGTAATAGGGATGTTTGTGCGAGCGAGAGTTGCTTCTCGCGGAAGGTGATGAGTGAGGTATCCGTATCCCGGGGGCGTGGGAGTCCCTCGGCTCGGTCGGCCTTTGCCGCTTACGCGCACTTTCACCCGTCCATGAGGCCCTGTCACCGACTCAGTCGAGAAGGCTCGAAGGATCGCTTCGGCAGAAGAGCTTCCGAACGTGAAGACTTGTTCGGTCCGTGGAATCACTTTATCCGAACGCGAGTTACTTATCGCAGAAGGTGATGAGTGAGGTATCCGTATCCCGGAGGCGTAGGAGTCCCTTGGCTCGGTCAGCCTTGGCTGCTTACGTGTACTCCGTCGTTTTCAGGATCCACTTTTCGAAGTAGTCAGAAAGCACGAAAGATATCCTGGCAGAAGAAATCTTTTTTCGAGGAAAATTTCAACGCAGAGGGGGTTCCCCCCCTTTTAGCCCCCGAGGGAGGGTCGGGCTTTGCCGAGGCGAGGCCGACCCTTCCTTGATGACTAAACTTTGCGTGGGTGCGAGGTATATGGACAACTTGAAAACATCTTAAGGGTAGAAGCGACGTAGCTGTTGGATGTTCCAAGCGTTGCCGTAGACCTCGCCTTGACTGTTGGCCAGCTTGTACGTTCCGGGCTTCAGAACTTTGGCGATGACGAATGGCCCCTCCCAGGGGGGCGTGAGCTTGTGCCTCCCTCGGGCGTCTTGCCACAGGCGAAGCACCAGGTCGCCCACCTAGAGGTCTCGGGGCCGGACCCCTCGGGCGTGGTAGCGTCGCAGGGACTGCTGGTACCGCGCCGAGTGTAGCAAGGCCTTGTCCCGAGCCTCTTCCAGCTGGTCCAGTGAGTCTTCTCGGCTAGCTTGGTTGCTTTGATCGCTGTAGGCCCTCGTCCTCGGGGAGCCGTACTCCAGGTCAGTGGGCAAGACGGCCTCGGCCCCGTAGACCAGAAGAACGGCGTGAAACCCGTGGCCCGGCTCGGCGTTGTCCTCAGGCTCCAGACCACCGAGGGGAGTTCCTTCATCCATCGCTTGCCGAACTTGTTGAGGTTGTTGTAGATCCGAGGCTTGAGCCCTTGTAGAATCATGCCGTTGGCACGCTCTACTTGCCCATTCGACATGGGATGAGCCACGGCGGCCCAGTCCACCCGGATGTGGTGATCCTCGCAGAAGTCCAAGAATTTTCTGCCGGTGAACTGGGTACCGTTGTCGGTGATGATGGAGTTCGGGACCCCGAAGCGATGGATGATGTTGGTGAAGAACGTCACCGCCTGCTCGGACCTGATGCAGTTCAGAGGTCGGACCTCGACCCACTTGGAGAATTTGTCGATGGCGACCAGCAGGTGCGTGTAGCCCCCGGGCGCCTTCTGCAAGGGGTCGACGAGGTCCAGCCCCCACACAGCAAAGGGCCAGGTGATGGGTATCGTCTGCAGAGCCTAGGCGGGCAGGTGGGTCTGCTTCGCATAGAATTGACACCCTTCGTAGGTGCGGACAATTCTAGTGGCGTCAGCCACCGCCGTTGGCCAGTAGAAGCCTTGCCGGAAAGCATTCCCGACAAGGGCTCGAGGCGCTGCGTGATGGCCGCAAGCCCCCGAGTGTATCTCTTGCAGGAGTTCCTGACCTTCGGCGACGGAGATGCATCGCTGGAGGATGCCCGAGGGGCTGCGGTGGTAGAGCTCCTTCTCATCGCCCAGCAAGACGAACGACTTGGCGCGTCGTGCTACCCGCCGGGCCTCGGCTCGGTCGAGGGGTAGCTCTCCTTGGCGGAGATATTGCAGGTACGGGGTCTGCCAATTTCGATCAGGCGTGGCCCCGCTCCGCTCCTCCTCGATGCGCAGTGCCTCACCCTCGGAGGCCGAGGGTACCTCGGGTTGAACCGAGGCTGCCTCGGGCCGAGCTGAGGGTGCCTCCGGCTGTGCCGAGGGCACCTCGGGCTGGACCAAGGGCGCCTCAGGCTCGGGCGCGTCGTCGATCTTGACGGAGGGTTGATGCAGATCCCGGGAGAAGACGTCCAGGGGAACCGTTGTTCGCCCCGAGGCTATTTTTGCCAGCTCGTCCGCAGTCTCATTGTAGCGCCGAGCGATGTGGTTAAGCTCGAGCCCGTAGAACTTGTCTTCCAGGCGCCGAACCTCATCGCAGTAGGCCTCCATCTTCGGGTCGCAGTAGTGGGAGTTCTTCATGACTTGGTCGATGATGAGCTGCGAGTCACCGCGAGCGTCGAGGCGTCTGACCCCTAGCTCGATGGCGATCCACAACCCGTTGACCAGAGCCTCGTACTCAGCCACATTGTTGGACGCCGGGAAGTGGAGGCGTAGCACATAGCGTAGGTGTTTCCTGAGGGGCGAGATGAAGAGTAGGCCCGCGCCGGCTCCCGTCTTCATCAGCGACCCGTCGAAAAACATGGTCCAGAGCTCTGGTTGGATCGGAGCCGTCGGTAGCTGGGTGTCGACCCATTCGGCTACGAAGTCCGCCAAGACCTAGGACTTGATGGCCTTCCGAGGGGCGAACGAGATTGTCTCGCCCATGATTTCCACTGCCCACTTTGCAATCCTGCCTGAGGCCTCTCGGCACTGGATGATCTCCCCCAGGGGGAAGGATGACACCACAGTTACCGGATGAGACTCGAAGTAGTGTCGCAACTTCCGCCGCGTCAGGATCACTGCATACAGTAGCTTCTGAACTTGTGGGTAGCGGATCTTGGTTTCGGACAGTACCTCGCTGACGAAGCAAACTGGCCTCTGAACGGGCAATGCATGCCCCTCTTCTTGCCTCTCGACCACAATCGCGGCGCTAACCACCTGGGTGGTCGCGACGACGTAGACCAAGAGGGCTTCTCCGTCAGCTGGGGGCACCAAGATAGGCGCCTTTGTGAGGAGCGCCTTCAGGTTCCCGAGAGCTTCCTCGGCCTCAGGGGTCCAAGTGAAGCACTCGGCCTTCCTTAAGAGGCGGTACAGAGGCAGGCCTCTTTCGCCGAGGCATGAGATGAAGCGGCTCAGAGCCGCGAGACATCCCATGACCCTCTGTACGCCCTTTAAGTCCCTGATGGGACCCATGCTAGTGATGGCTGCGATCTTCTCGGGGTTGGCTTCGATGCCCCGCTCGGAGACGATGAACCCCAAGAGCATGCCCCGGGGCACCTCGAAGACACACTTCTCGGGATTGAGCTTGACGCCTTTTGCCTTGAGACATCAGAATGTCACTTCAAGGTCGGAGAGGAGGTCGGAAGCTTTCCTCGTCTTGACTACGATGTCATCGACGTAGGCCTCGACCGTGCGACCGATGTGTTCGCCGAACACATGGTTCATGCACCGCTGGTACGTCGCGCCCGCATTCCTCAAACCGAACGACATGGTGACATAGCAGTACATGCCGAAGGGCGTGATGAAAGAAGTCGCGAGCTGGTCGGACTCTTTCATCCTGATTTGGTGATACCCTGAGTAGGCGTCGAGGAAAGACAGGGCTTCGCACCCAGCAGTGGAATCCACGATTTGATCTATGCGAGGCAGAGGGTAGGGAACCTTCGGACATGCTTTGTTGAGACCAGTGTAGTCTACACACATCCGCCATTTCCCCCCTTTCTTTCTCACAAGCACAGGGTTGGCAAGCCATTTGGGATGGAGCACCTCTTTGATGAACCCGACTGCCATTAGCTTGTGGATCTCCTCGCCTATCGCTCTGCGCTTCTCCTCGTCGAATCGGCGCAGAGGCTGCTTGACGGGTCGGGCTCCGGCCCGAATATCCAGTGAGTGCTCGGCGACATCCCTCGGTATGCCGGGCATGTCCGAGGGACTCCACGCGAAGACGTCGGCGTTCGCGCGGAGAAAGTCGACGAGCACTGTTTCCTATTTGGGGTCGAGCCCGGAACCGATCCGGATCTGCTTGGAGGCGTCGCCACTGGGGTCGAGGGGGACGGCCTTAACCGTCTCCACTGGCTCGAAGTTGCCGGCATGACGCTTCATGTCTGGCACCTCTTTGGAGAGGCTTTCCAGGTCGGCGATGAGGGCCTCGGACTCGGCGAGGGCCTCGGCGTACTCCACGCACTCCACGTCGCATTCGAACGCGTGTTTGTACGTGGGGCCGACGGTGATGACCCCGTTGGGGCCCGACATCTTGAGCTTCAGGTAGGTGTAGTTGGGGACAGCCATAAACTTCGCGTAGCATGGCCTCCCCAGTACCGCGTGGTAGGTTCCTCGGAACCCGACCACCTCGAACGTCAGGGTCTCCCTTCGGAAGTTGGAGGGCGTTCCGAAGCAGACAGGAAGGTCGAGTCGTCCAAGGGGCTGGACGCGCTTCCCGGGAATGATCCTATGGAAGGGCGCAGCGCCTGCTCGGACGGAGGACAGATCGACGCGCAGGAGCCTGAGGGTCTCGGTGTAGATGATGTTGAGGCTGCTGCCCCCATCCATAAGGACCTTGGTGAGCCTGACGTCGCCGATGACGGGGTCGACGACGAGCGGGTATTTCCCCGGGCTCGGCACGTGGTCGGGTGATCAGCTTGGTCGAAGGTGATGGGCTTGTCGGACCAGTCTAGGTAGACTGGCGCCGCCACCTTCACCGAGCAGACCTCCCGGCGCTCTTGCTTGCGATGCCGAGCCGAGGCATTCGCCGCATGCCCACCGTAGATCATGAAGCAGTCGCGGACCTCGGGGAACTCTCCTGCTTGGTGATCTTCCTTTTTGTCGTCGTCACGGGCCCTGCCACCCTCCGCGGGTGGCCCGGCCCTGTGGAAGTGGCGCCGAAGCATGACGCACTCCTCAAGGGTGTGCTTGACGGGCCCCTGATGATAGGGGCACGGCTCCTTGAGCATCTTGTCGAAGAGGTTAGCACCTCCGGGGGGCTTCCGAGGGTTCTTGTACTCGGCGGCGGCGACAAGGTCCGCGTCGGCGGCGTCGCGTTTCGCTTGCGACTTCTTCTTGCCTTTCTTCTTGGCGCCGCGCGGAGCAGACGCCTCAGGAGCATCTTCCGATGGGCGGCCCTGGGGCTGCTTGTCCTTTCGAAAGATAGCCTCGACCGCCTTCTGGCCAGAGGCGAACTTGGTGGCGATGTCCATCAGCTCGCTCGCCCTGGTTGGGGTCTTGCGACCCAACTTACTCACCAGGTCGCGGCAGGTGGTGCCGGCAAGGAACGCGCCGATGACATCCGAGTCGGTGATGTTGGGCAGCTCGGTGCGCTGCTTCGAGAATCACCGGATGTAGTCCCGGAGAGACTCTCCCGGCTGCTCTCGGCAGCTTCGGAGGTCCCAGGAATTCCCGGGGCGCACATACGTGCCCTGGAAATTGCCGGCGAAGGCTTGGACCAAATCATCCCAGTTGGAGATCTGCCCCGGAGGCAGGTGCTCCAACCAGGCGCGAGCGGAGAGGAACAGGGGGAGGTTGCGGATGATGAGGTTGTTGTCGTCCGTTCCACCCAGCTGGCAGGCCAGGCGGTAGTCCGCGAGCCACAATTCCGGTCTCGTTTCCCCCGAGTACTTTGTGATAGTAGTCGGGGGTCAGAATCGGGTCGGGAACGGTGCCCACCGGATGGCCCGGCTGAAGGCCTGCGGACCGGGTGGTTCGGGCGAGGGACTCCGATCCTCCCCGCTGTCGTAGCGTCCCCCACGCCTGGGGTGATAGCCTCGGTGCACCCTCTCGTTGAGGGTGGCCCGACGGTCGCGATGATGGTGCTCGTTGCCGAGGTGGCCCGGGGCCGCAGGCGCGGTGTTGCGCGTGCGCCCGGTGTAGACCGAGGCTTCCCGCATGAATCGGGAAGTCACGGCATGAGGTTCCGAGGGGTATCCTTGCCTTCGGGAGGCAGAGCTCTCGGCCCGTCGGACCGCAGCGCCTTCTAGGAGATTCTTGAGCTCTCCTTGGATTCGCCGACCCTCGGTGGTTGATGGCTCCGGCATCGCGCGGAGAAGCATCGCTGCTGCAGCCAGGTTCTGACCGACCCCACTGGATGCGGGTGGCGGCCTGACCCTGACGTCGTTGGCGACGCAGAGCGGGAGACCCTGGGGCAGGTGACGTATTTCTCCGGCCGGGGGTTGGCCCGCCCATGCCTGCCCGATGTCCCGGCGGATCGGCTCAAGCGCTCCTGCTCCCTCGTCGAGCCTGGCCTGCGCCCCGCGGACTTGCTCGAGCTGTGGGTCGTGACCCCCCACCGGAACGGGGACCACAGCTAGCTCCCGCGGGATGTCAGCGCGGGGCACCGGCCTAGGGAGATCACCGCCCTCCGGCATGCCGAGATGGTTGCCTTCGGAGGGATCCCCTAGATCGACGTGGAAACATTCGCGGCTTGGGCCGCAGTCCTCGTCGTCGAGGCTGCGGCTACCATCGGAACAGTCGGAGAGGCAGTAGTCAGATGCGGTCATGAAGTCCTGCATGGCACTGGGGTTGCCAAATCCAGAGAAATCCCAACAGATGTTGGGGTCGTCATCTTCCTCGGACCCAGAGGGCCCGTAGGTCGAGACGTCCGTCAGCCGGTCCCAAGGTGACCGCGTGCGAAACCCCAGAGGGTTTGAACTCGCCTCTACGAGAGTGCCCGCCAAAGCAAGGTCGCTAGGCGGGTTGAGGCTGAATCTAAATGACGTAGGATGAGAATCGGTCGGTACCTTTCGGTCGACGAGCAGCGACATAGTCACGTCGGGGGCTGATTGCACCGTCGTCTCAGGTACGAGGGCGACGTCCTGCAAGCTCTCCGCGAGCGCACTGGCGTCGTCCACTTGCTCGAGATTGGCGTGTCGCGGGGAGACGGCGCTCGCCTTCGTCTCAAACGCGAGGTCGACGCCCGATGCGCCCCCCGTTGGAGCGCTGGGGACGTCGACTCGCTCGACAGCCGACGAGGCGCGGCCTCCCGCTTGGCCTTGGTTGCCCTGCCTCCTCCTCCGTTGTCGGGGGAGAGGACGGGGCGAGCTCGAATGTTGTTCTTCCACCACGCGGGGAAGACGTCGTCGATTCCGCCGCCGGCGGGCGGGCTGTCGGCCGCCATTGTCGTTGTCGCGCGGCGGTGGAAGGAGTATCATGTCGTAGCTGCCGTCGAAGGACATGAACTCAAGACTCCCGAAACGGAGCACCATCCCAGGTCGGAGAGGTTGCTGGAGACTGCCCATCTGGAGCTTGACGGGAAGCTGTTCGTCAACACGCAGCAGGCCCCTACCTGGCGCGCCAACTGTCGGCGTTTCGAGACCGGGGGGTCCCTAAGCCGACGAGTGAATGTCGCCGCGTGCCCCAGCCCAGATGGGTCGACGCGAGGCCGAGCGCGAAGGGGGGAAGTGAGGTGGCCGGAGATGGGCGTGAGAGAGGTGGAAATCCCGCGGCCTTCGTGTTCGTCCCGCGCCCAGGTCGGGTGCGCTTGCAGTAGGGGGTTACAAGCGTCCACGCGGGAGAGGGAAGCGAGCGGCCCCAAGAGAGCGCCTGTCCCGTCCTCGTCCCCGCGCGGCCAACCTTCTCTAAGAAGGCCCTGGTCCTTCCTTTTATAGGCGTAAGGAGAGGATCCAGGTGTACAATGGGTGTGTAGCAGAGTGCTACGTGTCTAGCGGGGGAGAGCTAGCGCCCTAAGTACATGCCGATGTGGCAGCCGGAGAGATTTTGGCACCTAGCTGGTGTGATGTCGTGGCCGTCGGAGGAGCGACGGAGCCTGGCGGAGGGATAGCTGTCGGAGCGGTTGAGTCCCTGCTGACGTCCTCCTGCTTCCGTAAGAGAGCTGAGAGCCGCCGTCGTCACAGAGCACGCGGGGCGCCATCATTGCCTATCTGGCGGAGCTGGCCAGATGGGACTCCGGTCTTGTTCTCTGCGGCCTGAGTCAGCTCGGGGTAGGGTGATGATGGCGCTTCCTGTTGACGTGGCTGGCCTGCGCCCTAGGTTGGGTGACGTGGAGGCTCCTCCGAAGCCGAGGTCGAGTCTGTCTTCCATGGCCGAGGCCGAGTCTGAGCCCCTGGGTCGGGCGAGGCGGAGGTCGTTCGGCAGAGGCCAGGGTGGAGTCCGAGCCCTGGGGTCGGGCGAAGCGGAGTTCGTCGTCTTCTGGGGCTGAGCCCGAGTCCGAGCCCTGGGGTCGGGCGGAGCGGAGTTCGTCGTCTTCTGGGACTTAGCCCGAGTCCGAGCCCTGGGTCAGGCGGAGCGGAGTTCGTCGTCTTCTGGGACCTATCTCGAGTCCGAGCCCTGGGTCGGGCGGAGCGGAGTTCGTCGTCTTCTGGGACTTAGCCCGAGTCCGAGCCCTGGGTCGGGCGGAGCGGAGTTCGCCGTCTTCCGGGACCTAGCCCGAGTCCGAGCCCTGGGTCGGGCGGAGCGGAGTTCGCCGTCTTCCGGGACCTAACCCGAGTCCGAGCCCTGGGTCGGGCGGAGCGGAGTTCGCCGTCTTCCGGGACCTAGCCCGAGTCCGAGCCCTGGGTCGGGCGGAGCGGAGTTCGCCGTCTTCCGGGACCTAGCCCGAGTCCGAGCCCTGGGTCGGGCAGAGCGGAGCTTCCTATGGTGCCTTTGGCAGGGCCTGACTGCCTGTCAGTCTCACTCTGTCAAGTGGCACTGCGGTCGGAGTGGCGCAGGCGGCGCTGTCCTTCTGTCAGGCCGGTCAGTGGAGCGGTGAAGTGACGGCGGTCACTTCGGCTCTGCCGGGGGGCGCGCGTCAGGACAAAGGTGTCAGGTCACCTTTGCATTAAATGCTCCTGCGACTCGGTCGGTCGGTGCAGCGATTTAGTCAGGGTTGCTTCTTAGCGAAGGCAGGGCCTCGGGCGAGCCGGAAATATGTCCGCCGTTGGAGGGGGGCCTCGGGCGAGACGAAAATCCTCCGGGGTCGGCTGCCCTTGTCCGAGGCTAGGCTTGGGCGAGGCGTGATCGAGTCGCTCGAATGGACTGATCCCTGACTTAATCGCACCCATTAGGCCTTAGCAGCTTTATGCTGATGGGGGTTACCAGCTGAGAATTAGGAGTCTTGAGGGTACCCCTAATTATGGTCCCCGACAAATTCATTAATTTTCTCTACTTTAGCTCTATATAACCCCTTAAATAAATTAGAGTAATCTACTTCATCATCGGAAGATTCCTCATTGCTAGAAGAAGAGTACTTAGGGGTATCTCGAATACGTACCTTCTTCTCCTTAGCCATAAGACATATATGGCATTCGTTGGGGAAGAGCGAAGATTTGTCAAAGGCCGAGGTAGCTAGTCCTTCATCCTCAGAGTTGGAGGAGGAGCAGTCGGAGTCCCATTCCTTCCCGATGTGTGCCTCGCCCTTGGCCTTCCTGTAGTTCTTCTTCTCCCTCTTCCCATGTTTTTCTTGTCCCTGGTCATTCTCATTATCGGGGCATTGAGCTATGAAGTGACCAGTCGTACCGCATTTGAAGCAGGAGCGTTTCCCCCTTGTTTTGTTCCTATTGGGGTACTCCTTGCGTCCTTTTAGCGCGGTCTTGAAGCGTTTGATGATAAGCGCCATCTCATCCTCATTGAGCCTGGCAGCATCCACTTGTGCTACCTTGCTCGGTAGCGCCTCCTTGCTGCTAGTTGCTTTGAGGGCAACGAGTTGCGGCTCGTAGATGGGCAATGGACCATTTAGTGCATCGTCCATGTATCGCGCCTCCTTCACCATCATGCGCCCGCTCACGAATTTTCCGAGAATTTCCTCGGGCGTCATTTTGGTGTACCTGGGGTTTTCACGAATAAGATTCACAAGATGAGGTTCAATTACTGTAAATGACCTGAGCATGAGTCGGACGACATCATGATCCGTCCATCTTGTGCTTCCGTAGCTTCAGGTTTTGTTGACCAGGGTCTTGAGCCTGTTGTAGGTCTGTGTTGGCTCGTCTCCCCTAATCATCGCGAACCTCCCCAGCTCGCCTTCCACCAGTTCCATCTTGGTGATCATGGTGGCGTCGTTACCCTCATGTGATATTGTTGGAGCTTGCGCTCCCGTGCAAGTTGATTCCAACAGGGGAGTGAGAGAGATGTGAACACGGTTTAACTCGAGGCGGCAATTGCTCTGTTAACCTAGCCTCTCAAGGGCACTGTACGGGGGTATTTATAGGTGCCTGAGTGCCCAACGTCTCAATGTAAGGACGCATGTACCCTCAGGCACCCGGTCTATCCCCGAAATATTCCTGTAAAGGAGGGTTACAGACTGTCATTACAGAAAAGCTATTACAAATCGGGCCCGTAACACACTTATCCATGCGGGGCCCGTTACAATGGGCCGAATCCCACGTGGGCCTCCAGGTGGAGTGAGGACGTGGGACGGGGCGACGTCGCTGTAGGCCTTCGTCTTGTAGTGTAGAAGACGAAGGGTGGACCTTGCCGGTCGTTCTGCTTCCTGTCGGCACAGCGAGATGGACGAAGGCTGGAGCGGAGGGTAGCGTCTTCGCCTTCGCCCCAACAGATATCTTTAGAGTATCCCAGATTTTCTTAGCGTTGTCCAAGCCACTCACTTTATTGTACTCATCCCTGCAAAGAGATGCTAGCAAAACAGTAGTAGCCTAGGCATTTTATGAATTTGTTCATTTATAAACACAGGATTATCCATACTATCAAAATGATCCCATTTTCCACAATTTCCCAAATGCTAGGATGGAGAGAAAATAGGTGACTACGCATTTTATGACTCCAAAATGAGTAATCCTCTCCATCAAAGTGTAGGGGTTTTCCAAGAGGAATAGAAAGTAAATGGGCATTTGAATTATACAGAATACAGGAATAATCAAAGGAGTAGTTTTGATTAACCGTCTTTTTCTTGGACGAGGAGTCATCGTCGTCGTTATCCCTTGGTGAAGAAGAGGAGGCGTCACTGCCGTAGTAGATGATCTTCTTGATGCACCTCTTCTTCTTCCCGTCCCTCTTCTTATGACTCGAGCCTGAGTTAGTGGGCTTGTCGTCTCTTGGCTCGTTGAAGAGAGACTCCTTCTCCTTGTCGTTGACCACCATCCCCTTACCCTTAGGATCCATCTCTTTGGGCGATTAGTTCCTTAGATGAAGAGTACGACTCTGATACCAATTGAGAGCACCTAGAGGGGGGGTGAATAGGTGATCCTGCAAAATTCAACACTAAATAGCCAATAATTGGTTATAAAATGTTAGTGCGATTAAAACCAAGATGCTAGAGTGTGAATTTTAGAAGAAAAGCCAATCACAAAATAAGATGGACACGAAACACGGTGATTTATCTCGTGGTTCGGCCAATGTCTACTTCCACGTTGTGGTAACCTCCTTCGGTCAAGGATTGCACTCAATCCCTCTCAAGTGATCCAATGATCAACTTTGAGTACCACAGCTATCTTCTTTAGAGTCTTTCTCCCGTTTGCAAGGAATCTCCATAGATTGGAGCCTCTCGCCCTTACAAGTTTAACACAATAGAAGCACAGTAGTAATAGATAGAGAGATAGAGTAACACACGCAAGACTCAAATCCGCAGCACACACACGCACACAAGCCAAGACTTGAGCTCGAAACACAGCACAGAGAGTTCACAACTCGAACGGAGCTCAAATCACTAACACAATCGATCAAATGCGCGGAGGCGGAGTCTGGGAGTCTTAGGATGCTTAGTGAATGCTTGGTGTACTGCTCCATACGCCTAGGGATCCCTTTTATAGCTCCAAGGCAGCTAGGAGCCGTTGGAGACCAACTTGGAAGGCAAATCCTGCCTTCTGTCGAGTGGCACATCGGACAGTCCGGTGCGCCACCGGACAGGTCCTATAGCTGTCCGGTGCTTGATTCCCTTCCTTATCTAGCGCATCCGACCGTTGGGCCGGCGGTCCCGTTGGCATACCAGATACTGTCTGGTGCACATCGGACAGTCCGGTGTGCCCAACCGACCATTGGCGCGGGCCACGTGTTGCCCGCTGATTCCGCTACCGACCATTGGCTCGGGCAGCTCTGACTCACCGGACAGTCTGGTGCACCACCGGACAGTCCAATGATTTTTAGCCGCGACGCTTTTTGGTTTTCCCGAGAGCGACAAGTTCTTCGCTGATGTACTTGGGCGCGGGCGCTGAGGACTCACCGGACAGTCCGGTGCACCACCGGACAGTCCGGTGATTTTTAGCCACTTCGTCACGCGGATTCTCGAGAGCGGCCAGTTCACCTCCGAGCCAGTCTGGGGCAACAGACACTGTCCGGTGCACCATCGGACAGTCCAGTGTGCCAGGCTATTTTTGACTGTACTTAGCCAACTCTTCTCTAATTCAAATCTTCTTTTCTTGGCACTGTTTCTAGCACTTAGATAAACATGTTAGTATCAAAAATAATTTACTAAGTCTAGAAACATAGCTTGTTCTTTGATTTGCACTTCTCACTCATTTAGCATATAAGAACTCAATCAATATGTGTTGGGGCATCTAATCACCAAAACACTTATAGAAATGGCCCAATAGCACATTTTCCTTTCAGACGTGCAGCGGTTTAATTTAAAATAGACGTGGGGTTTTTATTTGTAAAAAGATGACGATAAATTGGTGCTTTAATATAGTAGATTAATATAGTAGAGATATAGCTACTCCTGCAGCTTTTACTACGATGTAGCGCCAACGAAAAAAACATGAGAGAAGAGCCGATAGAAGCTACTTTTTATGGCTTCCGACTCCTGCTTTTTTTTGGAGTAGCTCCTCCCTCTTTTCTAGGAAGAGTCCACCAAAAAACCTCTACTTTAGTAGATTTTTTCAAGAAGTCGATAAAGGAGCTCTTGAAGGAGTCCTACCAACGGAGCCTAAAGGATGGCAATTTTCCACGTGAGTGTGGGTCTCACGAGAACCCGATCCGAACGAGACAGGGATCGGGATGAAAATTCCACCACAGGATGACGGGTCGGGTACCCAAAATTTAGCGAAGCGGGGCAGGGATAAAAAAACTCGCCGCTAGGATCCAAATCTAATAAATTATCTTATTATAACCTTATATAAAAATTTAAAATTATCACTCGCTAATCTTCATCCTCATTTTTTATTTAATTACCGCTTGTGCACATGACAATCCATATTTATATGTGTATGTCATACTAGTTATACTAAATAATCAATCTCCGTTAGGGTTTATTTGATTATTTTTAATCTATATGGATTGAATAAAATTGATACGGATTAAGAGAGATTTTTAACTTACTAAGAATTAAAATCATCTTAATCTATATGAATTGAGATAGAACCGAACAATCTCTTAATTATTCGAGGTCGAACGAGAAGTGTTCGAAGATCGAGGCGGAGACGAGGAGCACTACCCCAGGCCCGACGGCCCCGACCTCGCCCTGCCCCGTTGGCCGTTGCCATCCTTAGGATAGATGCCCTTGACTGAGCGGTGGGCGTCTAACTCCTTTCTGGAAGCTTCCAATGGTGTCGAGCTGGCTGCCGGAGATATTTCGTGTACGATGGATGCTTCCGTGGCCATGTAACTCGTATCCAACGGCTGAGAAAAAATTAGGAGACGTAGACCGTTTGGGGTTGGAGCTTTGTGTCGCGCTCTTTTATAAGTAGCTCTATTATAAGTAAATTGGATTGTGGAGATCAACAACAATGAAGTAGACAGTAGAAACACAATAAATAAATTTCTCAGCATTGTACCTTCCAACATTAAAATTTTCTTTTATTTAGATGGGGTGGGTAGGAGTGGTAATAGATCACGAACAGAATGTTTTTTACAATAAGTTAGGGACCTTAATTTATTTTAGTTCAAAATTAATTAGGAATAGAATCCGATCATAATTAGATTTGATCGTTAAATTTTATAGTATAAAATCTAGAGTCCATTACCCACTTCTTGGTGTGGGTGAAGGGGCGGGGACACTACAGGCTCAGGTTAAGCCTAGAACTGTGTCCAATAGTTCATCTATATGGTCACTCAAAATACTATTTTACACTATAGACTGCATTATTTATAAAATAGAGTTTGAAATATGTAATAAAGATGGATAAACTGTTGGAGATAGTCTAAAAAATGGTGGCTACATATTTTTTCTTAACCTCACCAACACAATATCAAGACATTAATCGTTAGTAGACCACTGACACAGTAGAATTTTATACGATATAAAAATTTCATCTAACCCCTAATCCCGCACCACACAAAAATGTAATGTGAGTACGAATCCAAAAACATTTGCAGCCCAGCAAATATATTTAGCAGTGGGCAGAACAAAGTGCATACAATTTCGCTAGAGAAAATTTGAAATCACTTCACCAAGACTACAGAAATAAACAAGAAGATATTAAAATAACATAAACGAAACGCATGAAGTCATCCATCTACACAGATCAACCCGAGTACCCGATAAAAATCAAGGTTGTGCCGCTCTCTGCCCCGAAACAGATGAGAAGAAAATCTCAATCGTGACTACAAGTTTAATGAAATCAAAACTGTCAATCATGGATGATAAATCACTAGGAAAAAACATGGAACTATCAAATTTAAAGGTGAATTTGATTTGAACCATGGGAATCGCCGAAAACTTTTGTAGAAAATAACATTAAGGGTTGTAGTGTTGGTATCAACTAATGTCGATCTCGCAAGCTAAAGAAGAAAACGAAACCGTGGTGGTTTGATTACTAGGATACCATGCATCAGAAAAGTACACAAGGAACTGAGTTTGATTGTTCGAGATAAAAGCAAAAGAATCAATCTTGGCGAGAAAGAATTGCTCGGAGCAATTGCTTACCTGCACAGGAAGGAATTGGGTTGAGGCCAAACCCGGACGGATCTCTGCCCACACTAGACTCTAGCGAGACGAGAGGACCGCTTTGCGGGAGCCACCACGAAGCAGCGGAGTGCGGAGCGTCGCGTGGAGAATCGGACTGCGAGAGAACATGGAGTGAGTGACCGCACGATGTTTGTGCTCGGCGAAGGCGAACAACAACCGAAAAGATCTTCCTAGCCATGGTAATGGCGGCTAGAGGCGGTGGGAATTGGGGCCGCACCTCCCTTTCAGCTGGGACAATGAAGGGTAGGGGATCGAAGAGGAGGGGAGGCAGCTGCCAGCTAGGGTTAGAAACAGGTTAGGTCAGGTTGTGGGTGCGTTCGAGTCCGCGTGTAACCCGTGAACCGTGGCTCACCCCACTTGTTGGCATGTTTGTTTTGACACACCAGAGACACCTCACAGCAACACCGATGTATGTTTAGAATTTGTGATTTCCATTGCCATTAGATTGTATTTTTACTAGCATATATGTGTGTGGGCTGTAACGGCTATATCATATAGATGTTACACGATTACTAGTACAATATTTCAATTTCTTGAATTTAAACTCTGCATTGTTGTTGAATGTGTGTGGTTGTTGAGGAAGACACTACTAGCCTAAATCATAAAAAATAAGTGTGTGTTTGGTTACAATAATGCGACGGGATGGGACGAGACCATCCTAGTGTCATCCCTAGCTGTCCCTTAGAATTGGACGACGAGAAGGAACGATGGTGGACATGGTTGTCCTAATTGTCCTGTTACCAAACACATAGAGTTTGGAAGGAGAGAGGACATAGATGAGTGGTATATTAAATCTGTGCACAACTAATAATCAACACACAAATAGTTTAGAGAGGTTTGGACCATAGTGTGCGTGATACCCTACGTTGATCTCTTACTACTTGAAAGTCGCCTAGAGGGGGGGTGAATAGGGTGAAACTGAAATTTACAAATATAAACACAACTACGAGACGGGTTAGCGTTAGAAATAAACACAAGTCCGAGAGAGAGGGCGCAAAACAAATCGTGAGAAAATGCGGAGTGAGACACGATGATTTGTTTTACCGAGGTTCGGTTCTCGCAAACCTACTCCCCGTTGAGGAGGCCACAAAAGCCGGGTCCCTTTCAACCCTTACCCTCTCTCAAACGGTCCCGCGGACCGAGTGAGCTTCTCTTCTCAAATCAAACCGGGAACAAAGCTTCCCCGCAAGGACCACCACACAATTGGTGTCTCTTGCCTCGATTACAAGTGAGCTTTGATCACAAGAACAAGTGAGAAAGAAAGAAGCAATCCAAGCGCAAGAGCTCAAAAGAACACGACAAATCTCTCTCGCTAATCACTAAAGCCTTGTGTGGAATTTGAGAGGATTTGATCACTTGAGTGTGTCTAGAATTGAATGCCTAGCTCTTGTAAGTGGTTGAGAAGTGGAAAACTTGGATGACTTGAATGTGGGGTGGTTGGGGGTATTTATAGCCCCAACCACCAAACTAGCCGTTTGGTGGAGGCTATCTGTCGTATGGTGCACCGGACAGTCCGGTGCACACCAGACAAGTCCGGTGCGACAGCCACGTCACCAGGCCGTTAGGGTTCCGACCGTTGGAGCTCTGACTGCTGGGCCCATCTCGATGTCCGGTGGCGCACCGGACATGCACTGTAGAGTGTCCGGTGCGCCAGCATGGGCGTGCCTGACTTCTGCGCGCGCTGACGCGCATTAAATGCGCTGCAGGTAGCCGTTGGCGCCGAAGTAGCCGTTGCTTCGATGTCACACCGGACAGTCCAATGTACACCGGACATGTCCGGTGAATTATAGCGGGCTAGCTGTTGCAAATTCCCGAAGCTGGCGAGTTCAGAGTCGCTTCATTCTTAGAGCACCGAACACTGTCCGGTGTACACCGGACAGTCCGGTGAATTATAGCGCGGCGGCTCCGAGAATTCTCGAAGGTGCGAAGTTCAGCTTGGTGTCCCCTGGTGCACCGGACACTGTCCGGTGGTGCACCGGACACTGTCTGGTGGCACACCGGACAGTCCGGTGCGCCCAACCAGGGTGCCTTCGGTTGCCCCTTTGCTCTTTTGTTTGAACCCTTTCTCTTGATCTTTTTATTGGCTTATTGTGAACCTTTGGTACCTGTAGATCTTATAGACTTGGGCAAACTAGTTAGTTCAATTATTTGTGTTGGACAATTCAACCACCAAAATTAGTTTAGGAAATAGGTGTAAGCCTAATTCCCTTTCAATCTCCCCCTTTTTGGTGATTGATGCCAACACAAACCAAAGCAAGTATAGAGGTGCATAATTGAACTAGTTTGCAGAATGTAAGTGCAAAGGTTACCTAGAATTTGAGCCAATAAATATCACTTACTAGATATGCATGGATTGTTTCTTTATTTTTAACATTTTGGACCACGCTTGCACCACATGTTTTGTTTTTGCAAATTCTTTTTGTAAATCCTTTTCAAAGTCTTTTTGCAATTAGTCAAAGGTAAATAAGTAGGATATTGAGAAGCATTTTCAAGATTTGAAAGTTTCTCCCCTTGTTTTAAATGCTTTTCCTTTGACTAAACAAAACTCCCCCTCAAATAAATTCTCCTCTTAGTGTTCAAGAGGGTTTTAAGATATCAATTTTGAAAGTACTACTTTCTCCCTCTTTAAAACACAAAGAGATACTAATTTAAAATTTATCATTTGAAAATCATTTTAAAATTAGGGTGGTGGTGCGGTCCTTTTGCTTTGGGCTCATACTTTCTCCCCCTTTGGCATGAATCGCCAAAAATGGATACTTTGAGTGAGATATAAGCCCTTTTCTAACTACTATCTCCCCGTTGGCAAATAAAACATAGGAGTGAAGATTATACCAAAGACGGAGAGTGATGCGGAGCGACAGCGAAGGATGAGTAGTAGAGTGGAGTGGAAGCCTTTGTCTTCGCCGAAGACTCCAATTCCCTTTCAATATACCTATGACTTGGTTTGAAATACACTTGAAAACACATTAGTCATAGCATATATAAAAGAGACATGATCAAAGGTATACTTATAAGCTATGTGTGCAAATTAGCAAAAGAAATTCCTAGAATCAAGAATATTTAGCTCATGCCTAAGTTTGGTAAAAGTTTGTTCATCTAGTGGCTTGGTAAAGATATCGGCTAATTGATCTTTAGTATTAATGTATGCAATCTTGATATCCCCCTTTTGTTGGTGATCCCTAAGAAAATGATACCGAATGGCTATATGTTTAGTGCGGCTATGCTCAACGGGATTATCCGCCATGCGGATTGCACTTTCATTATCACATAGAAGAGGAACTTTGGTTAATTTGTAACCATAGTCCCGCAGGGTTTGCCTCATCCAAAGCAATTGCGCGCAACAATGGCCTGCGGCAATATACTCGGCTTCGACGGTAGAAAGAGCGACCGAATTTTGCTTCTTTGAAGCCCAAGACACCAAGGATCTTCCCAAGAACTGGCAAGTCCCCGATGTGCTCTTTCTATTAATCTTACACCCCGCCCAATCGGCATCCGAATAACCAATCAAATCAAATGTGGATCCTCGAGGGTACCAAAGCCCAAACTTAGGAGTATAAGCCAAATATCTCAAGATTCGTTTTACGGCCGTAAGGTGAGATTCCTTAGGGTCGGCTTGGAATCTTGCACACATGCAAACGGAAAGCATAATATCCGGTCGAGATGCACATAAATAGAGTAATGAACCAATCATCGACCGGTATACCTTTTGATCCACGAACTTACCTCCCGTGTCGAGGTCGAGATGCCCATTGGTTCCCATGGGTGTCTTGATGGGCTTGGCATCCTTCATTCCAAACTTGTTTAGAATGTCTTGAGTGTACTTCGTTTGGCTAATGAAGGTGCCCTCTTGGAGTTGCTTGACTTGGAATCCTAGAAAATACTTCAACTCCCCCATCATAGACATCTCGAATTTTTGTGTCATGATCCTACTAAATTCTTCACAAGTAGATTCGTTAGTAGACCCAAATATAATATCATCAACATAAATTTGGCATACAAACAAATCATTGTCAAGAGTTTTAGTGAATAGAGTAGGATCGACTTTTCCAACTTTGAAGCCATTAGCAATAAGGAAATCTCTTAGGCATTCATACCATGCTCTTGGGGCTTGCTTGAGCCCATAAAGCGCCTTAGAGAGCCTATAGACATGGTTAGGGTACTCACTATCTTCAAAGCCGGGAGGTTGCTCAACATAGACCTCTTCCTTGATTGGTCCATTGAGGAAAGCACTCTTCACGTCCATTTGATAAAGCTTGAAGCCATGGTAAGTAACATAGGCTAATAATATGCGAATTGACTCAAGCCTAGCTACGGGTGCATAGGTTTCACCGAAATCCAAACCTTCGACTTGGGAGTATCCCTTGGCCACAAGTCGGGCTTTGTTCCTTGTCACCACACCATGCTCGTCTTGCTTGTTGCGGAAGACCCACTTGGTTCCTACAACATTTTGGTTAGGACGTGGAACTAAATGCCATACCTCGTTCCTAGTGAAATTGTTGAGCTCCTCTTGCATCGCCATCACCCAATCCGAATCTTGGAGTGCTTCCTCTACCCTGTGTGGCTCAATAGAGGAAACAAAAGAGTAATGCTCACAAAAATGTGCAACACGAGATCTAGTGGTTACTCCCTTATGAATGTCGCCGAGGATGGTGTCGACGGGGTGATCTCGTTGGATTGCTTGGTGGACTCTTGGGTGTGGCGGCCTTGGTTCTTCATCCTCCTTGTCTTGATCATTGTCATCTCCCCCTTGATCATTGTCGTCATCTTGAGATGGCCCATCTCCTTGATCTTCTCCTTCATCAACTTGAGCCTCATCCTCATTTTGAGTTGGTGGGGATGCTTGCGTGGAGGAGGATGTTTGATCTTGTGCATTTGGAGGCTCTTCGGATTCCTTAGGACACACATCCCTAATGGACATGTTCCTTAGCGCGATGCATGGAGCCTCTTCTTCACCTATCTCATCAAGATCAACTTGCTCTACTTGAGAGCCGTTAGTCTCATCAAACACAACGTCACAAGAAACTTCAACAAGTCCCGAGGACTTGTTAAAGACTCTATATGCCCTTGTGTTTGAGTCATATCCCAGTAAAAAGCCTTCTACAGTTTTAGGAGCAAATTTAGATTTTCTTCCTCTTTTAACAAGAATAAAGAATTTACTACCAAAAACTCTAAAATATGAAATATTGGGCTTTTTACTGGTTAGGAGTTCATAGGATGTCTTCTTGAGGATTCGATGAAGATATAACCGGTTGATGGCGTAGCAAGCGGTGTTAACCGCCTCGGCCCAAAACCGATCCGGCGTCTTGTACTCATCAAGCATGGTTCTTGCCATGTCCAATAAAGTTCGATTCTTCCTCTCCACTACACCATTTTGTTGTGGCGTGTAGGGAGAGGAGAACTCATGCTTGATGCCCTCCTCCTTAAGAAAGCCTTCAATTTGTGAGTTCTTGAACTCTGTCCCGTTGTCGCTTCTTATTTTCTTGATCCTCAAGCCGAACTCATTTTGAGCCCGTCTCAAGAATCCCTTTAGGGTCTCTTGGGTTTGTGATTTTTCCTGCAAAAAGAATACCCAAGTGAAGCGAGAATAATCATCCACAATAACTAGATAGTACTTACTCCCACCGATGCTTATGTAAGCGATCGGGCCGAATAAATCCATGTGTAGGAGCTCAAGTGGCCTATCAGTCGTCATGATGTTCTTGTGTGGATGATGAACACCAACTTGCTTCCCGGCTTGGCATGCGTTACAAATCCTGTCTTTCTCAAAATGAACATTTGTTAATCCTAAAATGTGTTCTCCCTTTAGAAGCTTATGAAGATTCTTCATTCCAACATGGGCTAGTTGGCGGTGCCAGAGCCAACCCATGTTAGTCTTAGCAATTAAGCAAGTGTCGAGTTCAGCTTTATCAAAATCTACCAAGTATAGCTGACCCTCTAACACTCCCTTAAATGCTATTGAATCATCACTTCTTCTAAAGACAATGACACCTACATCAGTAAAGAGACAGTTGTAGCCCATTTGACATAATTGCGAAACGGAAAGCAAATTGTAATCTAATGAATCAACAAGAAAAACATTGGAAATGGAATGGTCAGGAGATATAGCTATTTTACCCAAACCTTTGACCAAACCTTGGTTTCCATCCCCGAATGTGATAGCTCTTTGGGGATCTTGGTTTTTCTCGTAGGAGGAGAACATTTTCTTCTCCCCAGTCATGTGGTTTGTGCACCCACTGTCGATGATCCAACTTGATCCCCCGGATGCATAAACCTACAAAACAAGTTTAGTTCTTGACTTTAGGTACCCAAACGGTTTTGGGTCCTTTGGCATTAGACACAAGAACTTTGGGTACCCAAACACAAGTCTTAGAGCCCTTGTGTTTGCCCCCAACAAACTTGGCAACTACCTTGCCGGATTTGTTAGTCAAAACATAAGATGCATCAAAAGTTTTAAATGAAATGCTATGATCATTTGATGCACTAGGTGTTTTCTTTCTAGGCAACTTAGCACGGGTTGGTTGCCTAGAGCTAGATGTCTCTCCCTTATACATAAAAGCATAATTAGGGCCAGAGTGAGACTTCCTAGAATGAATTCTTCTAATTTTGCTCTCGGGATAACTGGCAGGGTACAAAATGTAACCCTCGTTATCCTGAGGCATGGGAGCCTTGCCCTTAACAAAATTAGACAACCTTTTAGGAGGGGCACTAAGTTTGACATTGTCTCCCCTTTAGAAGCCAATGCCATCCTTGATGCCAGGGCGTCTCCCATTATAGAGCATACTTCTAGCAAATTTAAACTTTTCATTTTCTAAGTTATGCTCGGCAATTTTAGCATCTAATATTGCTATATGATCATTTTGTTGTTTAATTAAAGCCACATGATCATGAATAGCATCAATATCAACATCTCTACACCTGGTGCAAATAGAAACATGCTCAACAATAGATGTAGAGGGTTTGTAAGATTTTAATTCTACAACCTTAGCATGTAATATATCATTCTCACTTCTAAGGTTAGAAATAGTAACATTGCAAACATCAAAATCTTTAGCCTTAGCAATTAATTTTTCATTTTCAATCTTAAGGCTAGCAAGAGAATCATTCAATTCTTTAATCTTAGCATGTAAATCAACATTATCATTTCTAAGATTGGGAATTGAAACATCACAAGCAAGTGAATCAACCTTAGCAATTAATCTAGCATTTTCATTTCTAAGGTTGTCAATAGTCTCATGGCAAGTGCTTAGCTCACTAGACAATTTTTCACATTTTTCAACTTGTAGAGCATAAGCATTTTTAACCTTAACATGCTTTTTGTTTTCCTTAATAAGGAAGTCCTCTTGAGAGTCCAAGAGATCATCCTTCTCATGAATAGCACTAATCAATTCATTTAGTTTTTCCTTTTGTTGCATGTTGAGGTCGGCAAAAAGGGTACGCAAATTATCCTCCTCATCACTAGCATTATCATCACTAGAGGACTCATATTTAGTGGAGGATTTGGATTTAACCTTCTTCCTTTTGCCGTCCTTTGCCATGAGGCACTTGTGGCCGACGTTGGGGAAGAGAAGTCCCTTGGTGACGGCGATGTTGGCGGCGTCCTCGTCGGAGGAAGAGTCGGAGGAGCTCTCCTCGGAATCCCACTCGCGGCACACATGGGCATCGCCGCCCTTCTTCTTGTGGTACCTCTTCTTTTCTCTTCTCTTGCCCTTCTTGTCGTCGCCCCTGTCACTGTCACTAGATAGTGGAAATTTTGCTATAAAATGACCGGGCTTACCACATTTGTAGCACACTTTCTTGGAGCGGGGCTTGTAGTCTTTTCCCCTCCTTTGCTTGAGGATTTGGCGGAAGCTCTTGATGATGAGCGCCATCTCCTCGTTGTCGAGCTTGGAGGCGTCGATGGGTGTTCGACTTGGAGTAGCCTCTTCCTTCTTTTCTTCCGTCGCCTTGAATGCGACGGGTTGTGCCTCGGGCGTGGAGGAGGTGCCTTGCTCGATGATTTTCTTTGAGCCTTTAATCATTAGCTCAAAGCTCACAAATTTTCCTATAACCTCCTCGGGAGACATTAGCTTATATCTAGGATCACCTCGAATTAATTGAACTTGTGTAGGGTTAAGAAATACGAGGGATCTAAGAATAACCTTGACCATCTCATGGTCATCCCATTTTTCGCTCCCGAGATTGCGCACTTGGTTCACCAAGGTCTTCAAGCGGTTCGCTTGTGGATCCTCCCCTTGGTGAAGCATGAAGCGACCGAGCTCCCCCTCGATCGTCTCCCGCTTGGTGATTTTTGTCACCTCATCTCCTTCGTGCGCGGTCTTTAGTACGTCCCAAATTTCCTTCACACTTTTTAACCCTTGCACCTTGTTATACTCCTCTCGACTTAGAGAGGCGAGGAGTATAGTGGTTGCTTGGGAGTTAAAGTGGTGGATTTGGACCACTTCGTCCGAGTCATAGTCTTCATCCCCTACGGATGGTACCTGTACACCAAACTCAACAACATTCCAAATGCTTGTGTGGAGTGAGGTTAGATGATGTCTCATTTTGTCACTCCACATATTATAATCTTCACTGTCAAAAACCGGTGGTTTGCCTAATGGAACGGAGAGTAAAGGAGTACGTTTTGAAGTGTGGGGGTAGCGTAGGGGGATCTTACTATACTTCTTGCGCTCTTGGCGCTTAGAAGTAACGGACGGTGCGTCGGAGTCGGAGGTCGACGTTGATGAAGTGTCGGTCTCGTAGTAGACCACTTTCCTCATCCTCTTGTGCTTGTCGCCTCTCCGATGCGACTTGTGAGAAGAGGATTTCTTCTCCTTCCCCTTCCCTTTGTTGGAGGAGTCCTTCTTATTCTCCTTCCTCTTAGTGCGGGACTCTTCCGATGAAGTGCTCCCGTGACTCGTAGTGGGCTTGTCGCCGGTCTCCATCTCCCTCTTGGTGTGATCTCCCGACATCACTTCGAGCGGTTAGGCTCTAATGAAGCACCGGGCTCCGATACCAATTGAAAGTCGCCTAGAGGGGGAAGGGGGTGAATAGGGCGAAACTAAAATTTACAAATATAAACACAACTACGAGACGGGTTAGCTTTAGAAATAAACACAAGTCCGAGAGAGAGGGCGCAAAACAAATCATGAGCAAATGCGGAGTGAGACACGATGATTTGTTTTACCGAGGTTCGGTTCTCGCAAACCTACTCCCCGTTGAGGAGGCCACAAAGGCCGGGTCTCTTTCAACCCTTACCCTCTCTCAAACGGTCCCGCGGACCAAGTGAGCTTCTCTTCTCAAATCAAACCGGGAACAAAGCTTCCCCGCAAGGACCACCACACAATTGGTGTCTCTTGCCTCGATTACAAGTGAGCTTTGATCACAAGAACAAGTGAGAAAGAAAGAAGCAATCCAAGCGCAAGAGCTCAAAAGAACACGACAAATCTCTCTCGCTAATCACTAAAGCCTTGTGTGGAATTTGAGAGGATTTGATCACTTGAGTGTGTCTAGAATTGAATGCCTAGCTCTTGTAAGTGGTTGAGAAGTGGAAAACTTGGATGACTTGAATGTGGAGTGGTTGGGGGTAGCCGTTTGGTGGAGGCTGTCTGTCGTATGGTGCACCGGACAGTCTGGTGCACACCGGACATGTCCGGTGCGACAGCCACGTCACCAGGCCGTTAGGGTTCCGACCGTTGGAGCTCTGACTGCTGGGCCCGTCTCGATGTCCGGTGGCGCACCGGACATGCACTGTAGAGTGTCCGGTGCGCCAGCATGGGCGTGCCTGACTTCTGCGCGCGCTGGCGCGCATTAAATGTGCTGCAGGTAGCCGTTGGCGCCGAAGTAGCCGTTGCTTCGATGTCACACCGGACAGTCCGGTGAATTATAGCGGGCTAGCCGTTGCAAATTCCCGAAGCTGGCGAGTTCAGAGTCGCTTCATTCTTGGAGCATCGGACACTGTCCTGTGTACAACGGACAGTCCGGTGAATTATAGTGCGGTGGCTCCGAGAATTCCCGAAGGTGCAAAGTTCAGCTTGGAGTCCCCTGGTGCACCGGACACTGTCCGGTGGCACACCGGACAGTCCGGTGCACCCGACCATGGTGCCTTCGGTTGCCCCTTTGCTCTTTTGTTTGAACCCTTTCTCTTGATCTTTTTATTGGCTTATTGTGAACCTTTGGTACCTGTAGATCTTATAGACTTGGGCAAACTAGTTAGTTCAATTATTTGTGTTGGACAATTCAACCACCAAAATTAGTTTAGGAAATAGGTGTAAGCCTAATTCCCTTTCACTACTCATTGATTGACGATTGATGAACACATAGATAAAGAAGATTACAAACTTAAGATTCAATTGAGCAGTCATGAGCTCCTAGCTCCCCACTTGTAAGCATCTAGACCTATATTTGTTGTTTTGGTAATTGATGACAACGAGTGTAGACTAATAATTTTATTTTAGGATATGAGATTTAATTTAGTCCATGATAGGGATGAGCTATGTCAACTTATATGGATTTATCGGTGGAAAATTTGATGTTGGATAGCTCAAGGCAAGGTATTGATAGGATTTTAAATTTGACTGATCAAGAGATGTTTAGAGAATGATAATGACCAGCTTAATAGGCTAGACAATCACATTATCAAGAGGGATCAATGTATTTTTACTTGATGGACATGTATTTGATGTTGAGACTCTTGCATAAGGGCAAATTGCATTGGCGTTTTTAAATAAAAAGCACAAAAAGACTTCTTTAAAAGGGGCTAAACTATGTACCACAAACTATCTAGCTCAGAAAAGCAAACTGTCTGTAGAGCTAACTAAAGAATAGCAAAAAATGTAAGAATTATTCTTGGGTGAAAGATAAGAATGGCATACTTTCTGACCCTTAGGGTGAATTGTCTATCAATCTTTTCTAGTGGCACACAGAATCTTGGAATTGTCTATGTTGAAATAATGTTATACCAGCAGATTATCTAAGCCCTTATGACGTACTTTCCGCCATACTATTTCAAATGATGAACATAAACTTTGATGTTTTTGTGTTAGTTGTTTATTGACCAGTGTATTGTCTGGGACCCTATGGCAAAATGTTTGTCATACTATTTTAGCCAATCGATAGACACTTGGAAGTTTCTTTGTATGCAAACATTGGCCAACAGACTATCCGCTCTCGAGTAGAATGTCCGCTTCAATAGCAGACCATCCACCATGCACTTACTATTCTGACTAACATGCTTTTAATTGAAAATATAGTCATTGAAATTCAAATGTGGGTTGTTTATGGGCAATACTCTGAAGTTTCACAAGTGTGTACTTTTCTTGAAAAGTGATATAATAGCTAGTTGTTGCAAGTGGGTCTATAAATAAAGGGTGTGAGGGTGTGTGCACCCTATTATGAGTATAAGAAACTACACTTGTTGAGCATTCTAAAGCCTTTTCACACCACTTAGAATCTTACTCACCAACTTTCACTTGGGGTTGATTTATAGTCAGATTGATAAGAACCTAATACATTTGTTATGTTTGGAGGTTGGCACTAGGGAGATCATCAAGAAATGTGTTTTATTTGTTATTCTTGGAGGTTGGCACCTTTTAGATGGTTTGATGGTGATACATGGTGAAGCTCTTCAAGGAGATTGTAAAGAGGCTCCAGTGGGGAAATGAGAGGATGTTGTGTTTGCCTCGTCTGAGTGGTAAAAAGTAACTCTAGTGGAATCAAAGTTTGGAGAGATTCTAAGAGCACCTAAGGAGGGGGTGAATAGGTGATCCAGCAAAATATGCAACTAAAAACACAAATTTGGTCTAATAGAGTGTTCGTGCAAAACTAAACAAAGTTCGATAGAGAAGAAGAGAGAAAGTTATCTTCACTTGATTGCTCTTCAAATATATATTAGAGAATTATAAGAGCAATATCCCAAGTGAATTAAGAGAACTAAAGAAGAGGGAAAATTCACAAGCAAATCAACACGCAAGACACAGTGATTTTTCCTGTGGTTCGGCCAAGCCTAATAAGCTTGCCTACTCCATGTTTTGGTGTCCCAACGGACAAGGGTTGCACTCAACCCCTCTCAAGTGATCCATAGATCAAACTTGAGTGCCACGGTCTTCCTTTATCACTTATATCCCGTTCACAAGAAATCTCCACGAATTGGAGTTGCTTGCAGCCTTACAAAAGATCATAATTACAACTTAGAGTAAAGGATGGAATGAGAGTACACACATAAGAGCAAATTGCAGCAACACATATAAAAGATAGGATCACAAGCGGTCACAAGACACAATAACAACTCAGAAACATCACTTGGATCTCACTAATTCGCTAGAACACGCTGCAACAGAGTGTTGGAGTCTTGTGTTGCTCTTGGAGTACATTAGTGCTAAATGGAGGCGTCTAGGGGTTGCTTATATAGGCCAAGGAGGCATAGGAGCCATTGCCCCCTTCCTTAAAAAGGTGTAGATCTGGGCTGTCTGTGGGTGCACCAGATCGGGTCCATGTGCCCCGAGCCTAAGATTTGATTGGAGGTTTCCTTAGCTGTGTGGCACTGGACCAGTCTGGTGCACCTCCGGACCTAGGACCACGTTAGCTAGTCATTGGTTGCTCGCGCCCGCCGAAGAGTAGTCGTTGGAGGCAGTTCGGGAGCACACCGGACCATGCACAGTGATGGTCCAGTGTTTTTTAATTAAAGAACTCGAGACCACCGAGTTTGGCTAGGTCCCATGGACTCGGTTCGTCGGACTGGTCCGGTGAGACCAGACTAGCCCAACTTAGGCTCTTTTGAGCCTAAGTCCTCCAATCATTTTTGTTTATTCTTGAAGGTTTCCCTACAACTTAGACAATCACTATTAGCATCTAATCCAAATGACTAAGGGCTAGTTTGGTGACTAGGGAATTGGAGTGGATCCATGGGGAAGGAATCCCCTTGCTATTCAAAATTGAATAGAAAGAGGATTCCTCCTGTATGGATCCCATCCATTTCCCTGTTCACCAAACTAGCCCTATGTGTGGGAAACTTACCTTCTTCATAGATTTTCAATAGAGTTTACGATTTTGCTCAAACTAAGTCCAAAATGCACTTTTCTCTGAAAAAAGGAGTTAGGGACCAAATGCAAGTGAAAGATATGTTGTAATAGGCATATGCAACTTATTTAAACATTCAAACCTGTGGGTTTAACCATTCTACCCATAGTTTAGCCTCACTTTGAGCTCTTTTGGACTTGTAACCTTCATATTGCTTTTTGTTAACCTATGCTCATACACATATGAAACAAGTTAGTCCAATGTGGTGTGTTGGACACTTAATCACCAAAAGAGGTTGAAATGGCTATTAGGCACATTTCCCTTTCAATCTTCCCCCTTTTTGGTGATTTATGCCAACACGCCTAAAACAACTCAAACATCACTAACTTAAATCAATATGAGTCAAAAATAACAATTTGAAGGTCTAACTTAATCAAAATAAGTATACAATGATTTGGCATATTTGGATCACTTAGCCACCACTTGTTTTGAATTTTGCAATCAAAAACATTTTTCTAATTTTAAGTCAAAACACTTGGTTTTGCAAATCAAACCAATTTTAAAGACTTGTTTTTATTTAAACTCCCCCTTTTCCATAAAGAAGATTTCTCCCCATAAGAGAACAATTTTGCAATAAAAGGGCTCCTCTTCGCAATCAAGAGGGCGTTGCAACTATAGACAAGTTTAATGCTAAAAAACTTTTTAAATCTCAAGTGGTGGTTGATCCATTTGCTTTGGCCTTCTAACTTCTCCCCCTTTGGCATTAAGCACCAAAACAGAGAAACTAAGTGGCCTTACCCCATTACCTTACCAAAACAGCAAATGAAAATCAAAGGCAATGAGAAAAAATCAAGGAAATTTGAAACAAGGGACCTTGACACCATTTATGCAATGGAAGCTGCTTCCTTTATCCAAATTCACCTTTTCCCTTTCAATCCACTTTTGAGACTACATATCATCAACTCAAACAAATTGTTAGTCTCAAAAGGGTCAAGTTGTAGCATATTGTACCCCTCAATATGTGCACCATTACACTTCCAGGGATGACATTTTACAACTCGAACACCAAAATAAACAAGAAAACATGAAGAATTGAGAGCACCTAGAGATAGCATAAAGAACATGATCAAAGGCATATAAATGATGTATGCTATAAATCAAGATATGCCTCAACATCATAATGACCCAAAAAAGAAGGTATGGTGAACTTAATCTTAGCAAAAGGGTCATCGGGAATACGACTGTTATTACCTCGCTGGTTGTCACCCATACCTGCCCTGTTCCAACGAAGACGACGTCGTAGGCGGGCTTCTCTGGTAGCTGCCTCATCAAAGCTGCCACGTGCACCGAAAATGGCATCATCTTGAGCCTGTGGTGGGGGCTGCTGATGCCGTGGTGGATGTTGCTGGGGTTGCTGCTGGGGTTGTGGTGGTGGTGGAGGAGGAGGAGGCTGCTGATGATGTAGTGGACGTGTCTCCAACGTGGCAACCCGATCGACAAGCTCGGTTATCCGTCTCTCCACCCTATCTAGCACTTTGCCAAGATCCATTGCAATAATCGCATCATGGACAGACTTGTGGACCGTTTCCTCCATATTTTCCTCCATACGCTTGCAAATAACATCGAAGTCTTCGCGGCTGACACAATCAGAAAATTGTGTGGGAATGACTACCTCAATCTCCTCATCAGATCCTGCCATTGGACCAAAATAGGAACAAAGAGTAAAGGTTATCCATAATAAGCAACTACGCGCTCTTTGGGTGAATAGGAACACACACTACCGTGTCTTACCAAGTTCTTACTAGTATCTAATGAAAACACAATGCAAAGGACGGTACAATCGGAGGCTGGTTCGTGATACTTACCAAGAGGTAGTGAAACCGCGATTGCAAGGTCAAATCTGTATTGATCAGAAGATATAATATGTGGAGTTGTAGGACAGGCACAATATGTATGTGTCGGTGTTTCGAGACCGGGGGGTCCCTCAGGCCGACGAGTGAGTGCCGCGTGTCCTAGCCCAGATGGGTCGAGCGCGTGGGCGAGCGCGAAGGGGGGAAAGGAGCGAGGCGGCCGGAGACCGGCGTGAGAGAGGTGGGAGTCCCGCGGCCTTCGTGTTCGTCCCGCGCCCAGGTCGGGTGCGCTTGCAGTAGGGGGTTACAAGCGTCCTCGCGGGTGAGGGAAGCGAGCGGCCCCAAGAGAGCGCCTGTCCCGTCCTCGTCCCGCATGGCCAACCCTCTCTAAGAGGGCCCTGGTCCTTCCTTTTATAGACGCAAGGAGAGGATCCAGGTGTACAATGGGGGTGTAGCAGAGTGCTACGTGTCTAGCGAGGGAGAGCTAGTGCCCTGAGTACATGCCAATGTGGCAGCCGGAGAGATCTTGGAACCCAACTAGTGTGATGTCGTGGCCGTCGGAGGAGCGGCGGAGCCTGGCGGAGGGACAGCTGTCGGAGCGGTTGTGTCATTGCTGACGTCCTCCTGCTTCCGTAAGAGAGCTGAGAGCCGCCGTCGTCACAGGGCATGCGGGGCGCCATCATTGCCTATCTGGTGGAGACAGCCATATGGGACACCGGTCTTGTTCTCTGCGGCCCGAGTCAGCTCAGGGTAGGGTGATGATGGCGCTTCCTGTTGACGTGGCTGGCCTGCGCCTTAGGTTGGGTGACGTGGAGGCTCCTCCGAAGCCGAGGTCGAGTCTGTCCTTCATGGCCGAGGCCGAGTCCGAGCCCTTGGGTCGGGCGAGGCGGAGGTCGTCGGCAGAGGCCAGGGCGGTGTCCGAGCCCTGGGGTCGGGCGAAGCGGAGTTCGTCGTCTTCTGGGGCTGAGCCCGAGTCCGAGCCCTGGGTCGGGCGGAGCGGAGTTCGCCGTCTTCCGGGTCTTAGCCCGAGTCCGAGCCCTGGGTCGGGCGGAGCGGAGTTCGCCGTCTTCCGGGTCTTAGCCCGAGTCCGAGCCTTGGGTCGGGCGGAGCGGAGTTCGCCGTCTTCCGGGTCTTAGCCCGAGTCCGAGCCCTGGGTCGGGCGGAGCGGAGTTCGCCGTCTTCCGGGTCTTAGCCCGAGTCCGAGCCCTGGGTCGGGCGGAGCGGAGTTCGCCGTCTTCCGGGGCTGAGCCTGAGTCCGAGCCCTGGGTCGGGCGGAGCGGAGTTCGCCATCTTCCGGGGCTTAGCCCGAGTCCGAGCCCTGGGTCGGGCGGAGCGGAGTTTGCCGTCTTCCGGGGCTTAGCCCGAGTCCGAGCCCTGGGTCGGGCGGAGCGGAGTTCGCCGTCTTCCGGAGCTGAGCCCGAGTCCGAGCCCTGGGTCGGGCGGAGCTTCCTATGGTGCCTTTGGCAGGGCCTGGCTTCCTGTCAGCATCACTCTGTCAAGTGGCGCTGCAGTCGGAGTGGCGCAGGCGGCGCTGTCCTTCTGTCAGACCGGTCAGTGGAGCGGCGAAGTGACGGCGGTCACTTCGGCTCTGCCGAAGGGCGCGCGTCAGGATAAAGGTGTCAGACCACCTTTGCGTTAAATGCTCCTGCGATTTGGTCGGTCGGTGCGGCGATTTAGTCAGGGTTGCTTCTTAGCGAAGGCAGGGCCTCGGGCGATCCGAAGATGTGTCCGCCGTTGGAGGGGGGCCTCGGGCGAGACGGAAATCCTCCGGGGTCGGCTGCCCTTGCCCGAGGCTAGGCTCGGGCGAGGCGTGATCGAGTCGCTCGAATGGACTGATCCCTGACTTAATCGCACCCATCAGGCCTTTGCAGCTTTATGCTGATGGGGGTTACCAGCTGAGAATTAGGAGTCTTGAGGGTACCCCTAATTATGGTCCCCGACAGTAGCCCCCGAGCCTCAAAGGGAGTGTTAGCACTCGCTTGGAGGCTTTCGTCGCACTTTTTTGCAAGGGGACCAGCCTTTCTCGGTTGCATTTTGTTCCGGTGGGTGCGCGCGAGCGCACCCGCCGGGTGTAGCCCCCGAGGCCTCGGAGGAGTGGTTTCACTCCTTCGAGGTCTTAATGCCTTGCGTAATGCTTCGGCTGGTCTGGTTGTTCCTCATGCGAACTGGCCGTAGCCCGGGTGTACGGTCGGGGCCCAAGTTCTCGGGCTGGTATGTTGACGCTGTCAACGGTTTGGCCGGAGCCGAGTTTGCGAGAGCAGCCCCCGAGCCTCTGCACAGGGCAAGAGGGCGATCAGGGACAGACTCGGCTTTTTTACATACACCCCTGCGTCGCCTTTCCGCAAGGAGGAGGGGGGGAGAGCGCCATGTTACCCTCGATGGGCGCCGAACATGGTGTCTCCGGTGAGCTGCAAGCGGGTAATCCGAGTGGACGTCCGTGCCCCGTTCGTTAGGGGTCGGCTAGGGGCCCAGAGGCACGCCCAAAAGTACCTGCGGGTGATCTGCCGGACCCGGTCCCCTGGCGACGGGGTCCGAGGGCTCGATGTCTCCCTCCGATGGGATTCCGTTACAAGATCGCTCCCGCTGGTCTCGGAAATGTCCTAGGGTACCTCGGGAGCGCAGCCCGAGCCTTGGTTATGTATCGAACGTACCCCTGGTCATCCCTCGCTCGGCGTCTGAGGCGGCTGTGAACCCTTCGGGGGCCAGCCTTCGAACCCCTGATCAGTAATGGGCGCGGAGCCCGAGTAGCCTGAGGCGGCTGTGGAACCCTTCGGGGGGCCGGCCTTCGAACCTCTGACCAGTAGTGGGTGTAGGGCCCACGCGATCTGAGGCGGCTGTTGAACCCTTCGGGGGGCCAGCCTTCGAACCCCTGATCAGTAAGGAGGCTCGGAGCCTGGTTCCTTCACGGGGAAGGATCCCTTTCGGGGTATCCCCCTTTCCCGGTCCCTGTCGCAAGAGATAGAGAAAGAGGAAAATAGGAAAAAGGATACGAAACCGAATGACGCGGCGTACCTTTTTTGGCGCGGTTGTTTCGGCGAAGGCGAAGCGTCGCCCGCTGCTCCTGCCAGAAGCGCCGCCTGTCCAGCCGCGGAGTTAATGCGACGGGGCGAGTAGTTGGTGGGGCGGCCGTTGCGCGTGCGCGAGCCGTTCGAGGAACGGCCGTTTCGCTTCGCGTTTTTGAATCCCGCGTCCGGTCCAGGCGGAACGTTGGAACCGTCCTCGCCTTGGTCTTTATATACCCCGGAGAGGGTCCGGTGAGGGTTCTTTGCTCCGCTTCCTGCCTGCCCCTTAGGTTTTCGCAACCCAAGAGATCTAGCCAGAGAAGAGAGAACCGCCCTTCCTGCCCTTCGCGCCGCCATCCCTTTTAGCTTGGTGATGGCTGAGCGGGTGACCATCATTCCGCCGCGTGATCCATGGCCCCTTTCCTCGGTGACGGCGAGCGACCTGGAAGATCTGGTCGGCGAGGGTTTGCTCCGTCCCCTCACCGATAAGCAGCGACCGGAATGGATTCCTCCCGCGGGTGGAGCCGCTCCGTCCCCACCGCCGGGGTACATCGTGAGCTTTGTCTCCTTTCACGAGCGGGGATTCGGCGTGCCGGCGGGCCGCTTCATGCGGGCGATCCTGTACCACTATGGGGTGGAGTTGCATAACCTCACCCCTAACTCCATCTCGCAGGCCGCCATCTTCGTTGCGGTGTGTGAGGGGTACTTGGGGATCGCCCCCCATTGGGATTTGTGGACCCATTTCTTTTGCGCGGAGCTTTTCGCCTCGCCGACGGGGGAGAGGAAAGTCCGTGTAGCGGTGCGGGCCGGCGGCTGTACCCTTCTGCTGAGGCAGTCACGGGCGTCGCTGTATATTCCTGCCATCCTCGCGTCCTCGAACAAGGGGTGGCAGCGCCGGTGGTTCTACCTCCGGAACGACGGCGAGTTGCTCCCGCCGTTCTCCCAGCGAGTAGTCACCGCTGCCACCGATGCCTGGCGCCACGGGACCCCGCACGAGAGGCAGAAGAACCTCGAGCCACTCCTCCAGGCCTTGGAGGCGTTGCGGGAAGGGGGACTCACCGCTGCGGGAGTGATTGCCGCCATCCACCGTCGGAGGGTGCTTCCCTTGGCGGAGCGGCGGCTGTTGCTTTGGGAGATGACCCCGGAGGCCGACTGGGAGGGCTCGCGGATGTCCCCTGACCCTCTTCCCTTCGACGCCCTCAGATGGCGGGTGTCCGCTGCGTTGGGGAAGCCGGACTCCCATGCCTTCTCCCAGCCTTTGATGCGCCCCGACCAAGGGTGCGTGACTCTGGTAAGTGCCCGCTTCTTCCTTCTTCATACATCCGGTCGCTCCGGGTTCTTACGATTGAGGTTTCTCCCCCCTCTTCAGGAGGTGGGGTGGCACAAGCCTTCCCTGCCTCGGGTCCCGCAGGACGCGGTGGCCCGAGCAGCGCGGCGAGTCGCCGCGGAGGAGAGGAAGAAGAAGAAGGACGCGGAGAAGGCCCGGGCCCGCGAGCGGAGGCGGGCTCGAGACGCCTCGGAAAAGCGTCGTCGCCAGCAGGAGAGGGAGGGGCTCCCGAGGGAGCCGTCGCCGGAAACGCCCGACGACGACGATGATGAAGATGATGACGAGGAGGACGACGTGGCCGCCCGCCTTGGCCTCAGCCCCGGCTTGGGGATTGGCCAGGAGCCGTCAAGCCAGCCCCCGAGCGGGCTGACGCTGTCGGTCCTCGGAGTCGGGGCGTCAGCGTCCCGGCCTGAGGGACAAGGGCAACCCGAGAGGGCTCCTGACACCTCGGCTGGAGGGGCCGAGGTGACCCCGGAGGACCAGGCCAGGGCGTCTGCTCCCCGGGAGCTGCCGCTCACGCCGGCAGCGCAGAGAGGCGGCCCTCGGGCCACCGTTACAGTGCCTGGGCAATCTGCCCCCCAGGCGTCCGAAGCGAGGGCGGTGCCGAAGTTGCCATCGAAGCGGGCCTCGGCGGCGGTTCCAGGGGCCGGGATCCGAGAGACTTCCCCCCAGGCATGATGGATCATGGCCCGGAGCGGGTAAGTATCTCGGAATGTCTTCGTCCTGGCTTTCCATTCATAGGTTCCGGCCGTGATTTTTCTTTTCCCCTCAGCAAGCGAAGCCATGGCCTGACCGACCTGGCACCCCGGAAGGCACTTAAGACAACGCCGGCTTGTGCGGCCAGCGCCGCTTCGGGCCTTACCGTTCAACCGACCCTCTCGCACGGGGTTCCACCTCAGGGGGCTCAGACGGCGCCGGTCGTCGCGGAGCAGGTTCCCGAGGCCGGCTCCTCTGCCGAGGCAGCCATTGTGGTAGGAGAGGCGGCTGACGCCGACGTGGTCCTGAGCCCACCGGTCGTGCCGGCCATGCCGGCGCCTGTCGCTACCGAAGCCGCCGCCGTCCCGGTCGAGGAGCGACCTGTTGCTGCCGACGCCGAGATGGCTGATATGCCGGCGCCTGGTGCCTCGGAAGAGGCGGGCGGGGAGGCACGATTCGTCCTGCCGGGCGGCGGCCTCGTCGCTGTGCGGCGGAGCCCCGAGGTCCGACGCCAGTTGCTCCAGTTCCGGACCCGGGAGGCCTCGGACCCCGTCTTCGTTCTCGACGATGAACGGGAGGACCAGTCCTGGGACGAGCTCCGCGAGCATGCCGAAGCGACGGTGGGGTCGCTCCGGTCGTTGCTGGAGGTTTTCTGCGGGGACGTCCCCAAAATCCTCCAGGTAACAGGTTTCGGGCATACCTTTGTTTTTCTTCTGTGACCGAGACGTTCTTCGTGACGCCCCGTTTCCTTCCCTCAGGATCTGTCGGATCGGAGCACCGCCAAGTCGTCGTTCATCCGCTGCAAAGTCGATGTCTGGGGCTCGCTGCGGTCCCTGAGGACCTCGCTTGCCAGGGCCACTGCGCGCCTTTCTCAGCAGGGTGCCGAGGTAGCGGACCTCCAGTTGCTCTGCACTGACCTGAGAGCCGAGGCGGCAGCAGCGCGCACGGAGGTGGCCGCGGCGCGCGTAGAGGTGCAACGGCAGCGGTCGGAGCTCGTCCAGGTCGTCGAGGAGCGGGACCGATCTCGGGGCCGGGCTGCCGAGGCCGAAAGCCGGGCCGACGCCCTCGCGGCCGACTTAGCCGTGGCCCAGGCCGCGACCTCGGAGCAGCGTGCCCGAGCCGGGGGTATGCTTGACCATCCTTGGTTCTTGTTCTTGTTTGTTTCCTCTGCTTGTGTTTGAGATTTTTCTTCTGGTTGTTCGCAGAGCTCGAGTCCGCCCTTGATGAGTCCGCCAAGGCGCTTGCCGAGGCGCTTGCCGGGGCGGCCGAGCAGAGGGAAGCCGACCTCACGGCCATGTCCGAAGCCATCTCGGACGTTTATCGGATCCTTGGCTCCGGCGACGTCCCCTCAGGAAGCTCCCCTCTAAGCCGCCTTCAAGCCTTGGGTGATCACGCGCGGGGCAGGCTCCGCGAGGCGCTACACCACGGCGTCAGGCGGGCCTTCGCCGTGCTTGCTTCCCACTACGTTGTGGACCTGGAGCAGGTTAGCGAGGGGTATTGTCTTCCTGACGAAGACGAAGCTGCCCTGGCGGAAATCCAGCGGCTCGACGCGGTCGCCGCGGGTCCGAGCGCAGTGCTGGCGACCACCTTTGAGGCGGAAATCCTCCCCCCTGCGCCGTCGCCGGAAGCCGAGATGGACCTCACCAAAGGCGGAGACGGAGCTGAAGGCGCGGCTCCTTCCCAAGGCGACGCCTAACTCTTGTTGGATGTGTTTCTGTTGGATGTGTGTGCGTCCTCCTGTGGCCGCCGAGGCCTGAACACTTTGCTTCTATTGCATGAAGTCGTACTCTTTCTTTTATTTTGCGTGTCCGACTTTGTTCGTCACTAACAGGGTGGCTTCCCGAGTAGGGGTCATTTTTCATGGCGGGTGACGAGTGAAGGTGTCCTTAACCCGGAGGCATAGGAACCCCTCAGCTCAGTCGGCCTTGCCACTTACATGCACCCACGTTTGCTCCTTGGGGCCCTGCTTCTGATATAGCCGGGAGAACACAAAAAAGCCCTTTTGATCGAAAACTTTGGATGCGGAGTGGTACACCCAGTCTTGACGCAGAGAGGTTCCCCCTTTTTAGCCCCCGAGGGGGGGGGGTCGGGTCCTGCCGAGGCGAGGCCGACCCTTCCTTGATGACTGAGACTTGTGCGGGAGCGAGGTGTACGAACAGCTTGAAAACGTCTTAAGGGTAGAAGCGACGTAGCTGTCGGACGTTCCAAGCGTTGCTGTAGACCCCGCCTCGACCGCCGGCCGGCTTGTGCGTTCCGGGCTCCAGAACGTCGGCGATGACAAGCGGCCTTTCCCGGGGGGGGGGGTGCGCAGCCCTCGGGTGTCATCCGCGCAGAGGCCACTTGACGGGTCGGGCTCCTGCCCGAATATCCGGCGAGTGCTCGGCGACATCCCTCGGCGCGCCGAGCATGCCCGAGGGACTCCACGCGAAAACGTCGGTGTTCGCGCGGAGAAAGTTGACGAACACTGCTTCTTATTTGGGGTCGAGCTCGGAACCGATCCGGATCTGCCTAGAGGCGTCGCCACTGGGGTCGAGGGGGACGGCCTTAGCCGCCTCCATTGGCTCGAAGTTGCCGGCATGACGCTTCACGTCTGGCACCTCTTTGGAGAGGCTCTCCAGGTCGGCGATGAGGGCCTCGGACTCGGCGAGGGCCTCGGCGTACTCCACGCACTCCACGTCGCATTCGAACGCGTGTTTGTACGTGGGGCCGACGGTGATGACCCCGTTGGGGCCCGGCATCTTGAGCTTCAGGTAGGTGTAGTTAGGGACGGCCATGAACTTCGCGTAGCATGGCCACCCCAGCACCACGTGGTAGGTTCCTCGGAACCCGACCACCTCGAACGTCAGAGTCTCCCTTCGGAAGTTGGAGGGTGTTCCGAAACAGACAGGGAGGTCGAGTCGTCCGAGGGGCTGGACGCGCTTCCCGGGAATGATCCCGTGGAAGGGCGCAGCGCCTGCTCGGACGGTGGACAGATCGACGCGCAGGAGCCCGAGGGTCTCGGCGTAGATGATGTTGAGGCTGCTGCCCCCGTCCATAAGGACCTTGGTGAGCCTGACGTCACCGATGACAGGGTCGACGACGAGCGGGTATTTCCCCGGGCTCGGCACGTGGTCGGGGTGATCAGCTTGGTCGAAGGTGATGGGCTTGTCGGACCAGTCTAGGTAGGCTGGCGCCGCCACCTTCACCGAGCAGACCTCCCGGCGCTCTTGCTTGTGATGCCGAGCCGAGGCATTCGCCGCGCGCCCGCCGTAGATCATGAAGCAGACGCGGACCTCGGGGAACTCTCCTGCTTGGTGATCTTCCTTCTTGTCGTCGTCGCGGGCCCTGCCACCCTCCGCGGGTGGCGCGGCCCTGTGGAAGTGGCGCCGAAGCATGACGCACTCCTCAAGGGTGTGCTTGACGGGCCCCTGATGATAGGGGCACGGCTCCTTGAGCATCTTGTCAAAGAGGTTGGCACCTCTGGGGGGCTTCCGAGGGTTCTTGTACTCGGCGGCGGCGACAAGGTCCGCGTCGACGGCGTCGCGTTTCGCTTGCGACTTCTTCTTGCCTTTCTTCTTGGCGCCGCACGGAGTAGACGCCTCGGGAGCATCTTCCGACGGGCGGCCCTGAGGCTGCTTGTCCTTTCGGAAGATAGCCTCGACCGCCTCTTGGCCAGAGGCGAACTTGGTGGCGATGTCCATCAGCTCGCTCGCCCTGGTGGGGGTCTTGCGACCCATCTTGCTCACCAGGTCGCGGCAGGTGGTGCCGGCAAGGAACGCGCCGATGACATCTGAGTCGGTGATGTTGGGCAGCTCGGTGCGCTGCTTCGAGAATTGCCGGATGTAGTCCCGAAGAGACTCTCCCGGCTGCTGTTGGCAGCTTCGGAGGTCCCAGGAATTCCCAGGGCGCACATACGTGCCCTGGAAATTTCCGGCGAAGGCTTGGACCAGGTCATCCCAGTTGGAGATCTGCCCCGGAGGCAGGTGCTCCAACCAGGCGCGAGCGGTGTCGGAGAGGAACAGGGGGAGGTTGCGGATGATGAGGTTGTCGTCGTCTGTTCCACCCAGTTGGCAGGCCAGGCGGTAGTCCGCGAGCCACAATTCTGGCCTCGTTTCCCCCGAGTACTTTGTGATAGTAGTCGGGGGTCGGAACCGGGTCAGGAGCGGTGCCCGCCGGATGGCCCGGCTGAAGGCCTGCAGACCGGGCGGTTCGGGCGAGGGACTCCGATCCTCCCCGCTGTCGTAGCGTCCCCCACGCCTGGGGTGATAGCCTCGGCGCACCCTCTCGTCGAGGTGGGCTCGACGGTCGCGGTGAAGGCGCTCGTTGCCGAGGTGGCCCGGGGCCGCAGGCGCGGTGTTGCGCGTGCGCCCGGTATAGACCGAGGCTTCCCGCATGAATCGGGAGGTCGCGGCATGAGGTTCCGAGGGGTATCCTTGCCTTCGGGAGGCAGTGCTCTCGGCCCGTCGGACCGCGGCGCCTTCCAAGAGATTTTTGAGTTCTCCTTGGATTCGCCGACCCTCGGTGGTGGATGGCTCCGGCATCGTGCGGAGGAGCATCGCTGCTGCGGCCAGGTTCTGACCGACCCCACTGGATGCAGGTGGTGGCCTGACCCTGACGACATCGGCGACGCGGTGCTAGAGACCCTGGGGCAGGTGACGTATTTCTCCGGCCGGGGGTTGGCCCGCCCATGCCTGCCCGACGTCCCGGCGGATCGGCTCAAGCGCTCCTGCTCCCTCGTCGATCCTGGCCTGCGCCCCGCGGACTTGCTCAAGCTGTGGGTCCTAACCCCCCGCGGGAACGGGGACCACAGCTAGCTCCTGCGGGATGTCAGCGCGAGGCACCGGCCCAGGGGGAGCACCGTCCTCCGGCATGCCGAGATGATTGCCTTCGGAGGGACCCCCTAGATCGACGTGGAAACATTCGCGGCTTGGGCCGTAGTCCTCGTCGTCGAGGCTGCGGTTACCGTCGGAACAGTCGGAGAGGCAGTAGTCACATGCGGTCATGAAGTTCCGCATGGCACTGGGGTTGCCAAATCCAGAGAAATCCCAACAGATGTTGGGGTCGTCATCTTCCTCGGACCCAGAGGGCCCGTAGGTCGAGACGTCCGTCAGTCGGTCCCAAGGCGACCGCAAGCGAAACCCCAGAGGGTTTGTACTCGCCTCTACAAGGGCGCCCGCCAAAGCGAGATTGCTAGGCGGGTTGAGGCTGAGTACAAATGACGTAGGATGGGAATCGGTTGGTACCTTTTGGTCGTCGAGCGGCGATGAAGTCATGTCGAGGACTGGCCGCATCGTCGCCTCCGGTACGAGGGCGACGTCCTGCAAGCTTTTTGCAAGCGCGCTGGCGTCGTCCACTTGCTCGGGATTGGCGTGTCGCGGGGAGACGGCGCTCGCCTTCGTCTCAAACGCGAGGTCGACGCCCAACGCGCCCCCCATTGGGGTGCTAGGGACGTCAACTCGCTCGACAGCCGACGAGGCGCGGCCTCCTGCTTGGCCTTGGTTGCCCCGCCTCCTCCTCCGTTGGTGGGGGAGAGGACGGGGCGAGCTCGAGTGTTGTTCCTCCGCCACGCGGGGAAGACGTCGTCGATTCCGCCGCCGGCGGGCGGGCTGTCGGCCGCCATTGTCGTTGTCGCGCGGCGGTGGAAGGAGTATCATGTCGTAGCTGCCGTCGAGGGACATGAACTCAAGACTCCCGAAACGGAGCACCGTCCCGGGTTGGAGAGGTTGTTGGAGACTGCCCATCTGGAGCTTGACGGGAAGCTGCTTGTCAACACGCAGCAGGCCCCTACCTGGCGCGCCAACTCTCGGCGTTTCAAGACCGGGGGTCCCTCAGGCCGACGAGTGAGTGCCACGTGTCCCAGCCCAGATGGGTTGAGCGCGTGGGCGAGCGCGAAGGGGGGAAAGGAGCGAGGCGGCCGGAGACCGGCGTGAGAGAGGTGGGAGTCCCGCGACCTTCGTGTTCGTCCCGTGCCCAGGTCGGGTGCGCTTGCAGTAGGGGGTTACAAGCGTCCTTGCGGGTGAGGGAAGCGAGCGGCCCCAAGAGAGCGCCTGTCCCGTCCTCGTCCCGCGCGGCCAACCCTCTCTAAGAGGGCCCTGGTCCTTCCTTTTATAGACGCAAGGAGAGGATCCAGGTGTACAATGGGGGTGTAGCAGAGTGCTACGTGTCTAGCAAGGGAGAGCTAGTGCCCTGAGTACATGCCAATGTGGCAGCCGGAGAGATCTTGGAACCCAACTAGTGTGATGTCGTGGCCGTCGGAGGAGCGGCGGAGCCTGGCGGAGGGACAGCTGTCGGAGCGGTTGTGTCCTTGCTGACGTCCTCCTGCTTCCGTAAGAGAGCTGAGAGCCGCCGTCGTCACAGGGCATGCGGGGCGCCATCATTGCCTATCTGGTGGAGACAGCCATATGGGACACCGGTCTTGTTCTCTGCGGCCCGAGTCAGCTCAGGGTAGGGTGATGATGGCGCTTCCTGTTGACGTGGCTGGCCTGCGCCTTAGGTTGGGCGACGTGGAGGCTCCTCCGAAGCCGAGGTCGAGTCTGTCCTTCATGGCCGAGGCCGAGTCCGAGCCCCTGGGTCGGGCGAGGCGGAGGTCGTCGGCAGAGGCCAGGGCGGTGTCCGAGCCCTGGGGTCGGGCAAAGCGGAGTTCGTCGTCTTCTGGGGCTGAGCCCGAGTCCGAGCCCTGGGTCGGGCAGAGCGGAGTTCGCCATCTTCCGGGTCTTAGCCCGAGTCCGAGCCCTGGGTCGGGCGGAGCGGAGTTCGCCGTCTTCCGGGTCTTAGCCCGAGTCTGAGCCCTGGGTCGGGCGGAGCGGAGTTCGCCGTCTTCCGGGTCTTAGCCCGAGTCCGAGCCCTGGGTCGGGCGGAGCGGAGTTCGCCGTCTTCCGGGTCTTAGCCCGAGTCCGAGCCCTGGGTCGGGCGGAGCGGAGTTCGCCGTCTTCGTCTTCCGGGGCTGAGCCCGAGTCCGACCCCTGGGTCGGGCGGAGCGGAGTTCGCCGTCTTCCGGGGCTTAGCCCGAGTCCGAGCCCTGGGTCGGGCGGAGCGGAGTTCGCCGTCTTCCGGGGCTTAGCCCGAGTCCGAGCCCTAGGTCGGGCGGAGCGGAGTTCGCCGTCTTCCGGAGCTGAGCCCGAGTCCGAGCCCTGGGTCGGGCGGAGCTTCCTATGGTGCCTTTGGCAGGGCCTGGCTTCCTGTCAGCATCACTCTGTCAAGTGGCGCTGCAGTCGGAGCGGCGCAGGCGGCGCTGTCCTTCTGTCAGACCGGTTAGTGGAGCGGCGAAGTGACGGCGGTCACTTCGGCTCTGCCGGAGGGCGCGCGTCAGGATAAAGGTGTCAGGCCACCTTTGCGTTAAATGCTCCTGCGATTTGGTCGGTCGGTGCGGCGATTTAGTCAGGGTTGCTTCTTAGCGAAGGCAGGGCCTCGGGCGAGCCGAAGATGTGTTCGCCGTTGGAGGGGGGCCTCGGGCGAGACGTAAATCCTCCGGGGTCGGCTGCCCTTGCCCGAGGCTAGGCTCGGGCGAGGCGTGATCGAGTCGCTCGAATGGACTGATCCCTGACTTAATCGCACCCATCAGGCCTTTGCAGCTTTATGCTGATGGGGGTTACCAGCTGAGAATTAGGAGTCTTGAGGGTACCCCTAATTATGGTCCCCGACAGTATGTGAATGTGAAACAAAATCGAGTGCAGATGAGCGAAGTTCAATAAATATCCAAAGCACAAGTCACAATTGCTGGCTAAGAGATGTATCTGAGGCGTAGCACAAGTTGGAACAAAAAATAATGGAACTAGCAGAATGCCAGTACCGTAAATATTGTACTAACGAGGCCAAAAAAGCACTAGTAGGAATCACAGGTGATTTTATTTTTCTTTTTTGTATGATTTTTTGATATTTTTCTCAGCACAAGAAGCAACAAAATAGGAGCTACACCAAGTTTCACCTAAAACAGAGATCAGATGTGGTCTACAGAAAATCAGCAAGTTCTCTGAAAAAGCGTGCAAGAGCTTTGACAAATTTTTTTTTCTTTATTTTCCTGAATTTTTTTGACAATTTTATCGAAACCAAACAGGCCAAAGGCGAGTTTGGTTGGCCTCAGAATGGCGTCACCAAGCTCTTGTAAAAATTTCAGATTTTTTGGACAACCGAGCAAAAAATTATGCCCGGTTTAAGGAAGGTACATCAAGTTATGTTTTTGGGAGGCACGACTAGAAAGCGCCGATTAGGGCAAAACTTCCCTATCTGCAATCTATCTAGGGCTGGCGCGGCGGCGGCTAGCGAGGGCAAGTCGATTAATGGGGTAGATCGACTTGTGATCTAGGTAATGGTGGATGGGATAGCGGTGAAGGTGCAGTTGAACTACGACGAAGATACACCCTAAACCAGCAACACGACTCGACCACGGACACGAACTGAACAAAGCCAAACTGAAAACGAAATTGCAAAGGCTAAACAAGGGTTCTAGGACAGCAGAATTTTTTTGTATGGCAATTTTCTGGAGTTATAGGAAGAAAACATAAACTAAACTAGGGTAATCCTGACGGTAATACCTGAGTCTTTGATACCACTTGATAGGAATGGGGTGCCTGATCTTCCATCAGGTGTAGGTAACTATCGATTTGGTGGAGATGTCATACAGACGATTCGACTTCCAATCAATAAGACTAGAACCCCGCAATCACAGCACCACTTCTCCTCTAGTTATCAACCGCGCGCTGCTCGATTGACCTCGCCACGAGAGCTAATCCTTGTCTGTGAATCGAAGACACAAGCAAGAACGAGAAAGAACACAATTTGAAAAATTGCGGATGGATGATTAAGCTCTCGAGTTGGGGTCTCACAAACCGATCTACGACGAACTATTTTTGACAGATCTAACTTAAGCAAAACTCGCCTCTAACAAGGATGTGGCGGCTATTAATAAAGACTCTAGGGTTATGCAAAACTCTGGACGCACCCCTAATGGGCTCAACGAAGATACACGGCCCAATAGGCCAAAAGATGGCGTCACAGCGCCGGACAGATTCTGGACGTCAACTTGTTTAGACAATTCCCGTGGATTCTGGATGAATTTGGACCTGAAACCGGTGCCATTGGAAGCTCCTCGAAATTATCTTTTCATCCATATAAAGAACGTCCAAATCTGACTCCGTATGCGACTTGGGCGCCCATTTTATTACGGGATGTTCCTGGAATCCGAGACTGAAATGAACTCAAATCGGTTTGGGCCTCCATCTTGATCCAGACGTCCTAGCTGGTCCTCTCCTTCATTCCTAAGTATAATTAAATCATTAGGTAGCATACTACTCTTAAATGCACAAGAATAATTACTTAGGAACGAGATCACCTGTAAATTCAATTATCGAGCGCATGCGCGAGTAATTTGGGAGTCAACTTGAGGAGTGTTGTGTGTATCCATGGGAGTGATGTCCTCATCACCTTAGTACCTTGGCGTCATACTCATAATGGTACATTGGTACATACTAACTAGATAAATACTACATAACTACTAACTAATACTAACTAACTACATATCTGACTATATAACTAAATAACCATCTATCTATCTAAATCACTAACTAACAAAGGAACTAACTGCTAGTTGTTCACTTCTCGCTACTCACGACTTCTGGCACCACATGGTCATTCATGTCCAAATCGCACGAGAGCATGAAGGCAAGGCCACATGCCACCTGCCACTAGCTCCCCGCCTTGACCCCAAGGTGCCTTTGACTTTGAGGGAGGCGGTAATGTTGGTCCACACAAGAATGTGGGCAGGTGATGCCTACGCATGGAGGGTAGGAGGTGACACCAGTGTGGGTAGGGAGGGAGGACGGTACGGTGAGGCGGCAAGGACGTGGATGGCTTAGGGGCTGTGTGGATGTGCTGACTCAGCAAAGAAGGAAGAAAGGTAGAGAGAGAGAATGAAGAAAAAAAGGAAAATATAGTAGGCCCATATGCCAATTGTCTCATTGCGAAGATGCAATGACGCTGAGTTCGGTGTCAAGATCCGCTGCATCGAGCTAAACACTAGGTCATTAGCCATGGGTGTTGCCACATTGATTAGACCATCCAACCTCGTTGCCACGGTTCATGACACCAAGACATGTTGTCACATCCGGATTTAAGGGGCAAACCCAGGTGCGTCTCAAATGTGTGCTGGGATCAAGTCTCACACATATGATGACTCATGGTACAGAAACGAATGTCACATCCTTAATATATAATGGAGTTCTGTACAAAATAGTTAAATAATTACATCATATGAAGACAACGATCCAACAACCATAGTTGACTCGGAGAAAACGACCTAGATCTCTCACGAACTCATCACGACATCCTTAATGCTCCTCATCCTGTGGTACCTATTCTTGACCTGGGGGTGAGTATAGCAAGGGTGAGCTCACATATGTTCATCGCTCAATAAGTTGTGGGGAATAATGTGCATGAGCTCGCTTACAGTGGGGCTCATGTGAAGTGTAAGGCTTACCAAAGAGGATGGTTAAACCTGAGATTGCTTTTAAAGTTGGTCAAAATTTTATTAGCAGCTACTAAGTATAAGTAGATACCAACCCAAATAAGTAAGAGATCATAATTTAATAACAACACCCACGATGCAATGTATATGAAATATTAAGTTTAGTTCCATAAATTATTCATGCGAGGGTCCTAAGTCGCTCTTGACCGTGAGCATGGCTAATATACCAGTTTTTACACTATGCAGAGGTTGTGCATCTTTATCCACAAGTCGTGTTACCCATTTGCCATGAGGTTGTACGGACCCCATACACCTCTACCGAGAAAGCGAGGCAGGGTAGCACTATGAGTCCTTTCCAAAGTTCCACTAGTTCGAGAATACCCACTACGATTTCAGGAAGAAGAAAGCATAGGAATCCCTCATCCGAAATGCCATCGCAGCAGTTCGACCCGAGAACCTCCCTATACTCTGTAGTGACGCCTCCCTCCTTGCCCCTTTCGGGTAAGGTAATCTCTCCCTAGCTTTCCTAATTACTTGGCCAAGGGTGTCCCGTTCCACCCTTGTGGTAGCACTGTTATCTCAAGTTAAGCTCCATGTTCCAATTATCACAATGATCTTGTCATGAACAATAATTAAAACAACAACATAACTGAAACATGATCATAATTCAAATGTAACATTAATCTCAAAACTGGGTAGAGTAATAGCAAATCTACACAATAGTTTTTTGTTTGCAAGGTGTGGGACAAACAATACTAGGGATACCTATTGGGTCCCATCAAATTAACCTGAACATACCATAGCGATTAACAGGAACATTATTAGGTAGAGAAAAGTGATCAAGGGTACAACTTGCCTTAGACTTGAGCTTCTCGGGTACTTCTCCAAGTTAATCTTCAAGTTTCTCGTAAACTCACTGCTACTCGTAACAATACATACAAATAGGCAAGGATTACATAAACATAACAGTACACCAAATAGGAGAAAACAATGTAATAATATTCTATGCGCTGCTACAAGGCCGCAGGTTCGAGAACCACTAAAATCAGAGTTATGGTTCGCAAGATATGGTTTTCTGGAGATCTACGTGATTAAACAAATAAAACTGGCTTTCTATGTTGATTTTATAATTCATGTGACAAAGATAATCTAAAGGAATAATTAATTCATCTTTAATCCAAATTATAACTTAATCACCGATTGTATTTCAGTCAGATTATAATTATAGATAGATTAACTTTGATCACCAAGATTAATCTACTAAACATAAGTTAAATAATTATCTAATTATAAACAACAAGTGGTATGTCTGATTAATGTGTGTTACTACATAGTAAATATTTATACAAATCTAATGCAACTTTCACAGACCAAATCGGAGCTAAAACCAATAAAATATCCATTTTCTAATCTTTTAGGATTTATTTTTATGCTATAAAACAGATTCTAACTCTAATTTACTAATTTCATGGAATTCTTTGGACTGAGGCTGCTATTTATAAATTCCTCAAGGTCTAACTTGAAAAAATTAGGGCCTGGATGTAATGATCTTTATATGTTCGTGGATGGCGGGTTTATATGGAGAAAGGACAGGGGCTCTTAAGCAAATTTCTCGGTCGAAGGGGTATGAGAGATCCTCGGTCGATCGATCAATTTTGGACAGCCCTGATTAGGGCAAGTCGTGGCGTGAACCGGTATACAGTGAGCACCGCTGATCCTAAGATCTGCGGCCAAGATTTTAAATACCGTGATCTATTCGTACGCACATGATTTGGATCGGATGGTCGAGATCCAAAACCCGAAACAGTATTTTATGTTCTAATCCAATGCATTCGATTAAGATTGGACGACGTCCGATCAACGCCCTAACTCCGACCAAAGAAGCGGCGGTGCTGTTCACAGCGCAGCGGCGCTCGCCGGCGAGCCACCCCTGCCCAACGCCCTAATATGTGATTCTCGACTCCGGTCGCTCCTACTCGAAGCGGATGGTACAATGAACTTAACAGCGCACCACTTACCAGATATGGCAGCGACAGGGAAGCTCCCCACATTGCACGACGCCTTTGGGATTCCGGTGAGAGATTCGCCGAGCTCCGAGGACTCCCCAAGCCTGACAGTGCTGCGCCCGAGTCCCAAGGATTTCGTTGAAGCTCCCCGGTCCGACACCGCAACCTCGACGGTGGCGCACACGTGTATCAACGACGGTGACACTACTTCTCTCTTCTCTCGCTCTAGCTGACGGCGGCTCGACTCGAGGGTTTAGCACGTGGGGAGAATAGAAGGGGGAGGTCGCAGTGGCCCTAGCTTTATTACCCCTGGGTCAGGGAAAGCCGTCCCCACACCCCAGACGAGGCGTGCGGTTGGTTGCAACAACTCGGAGGCGTAGCTCGCGCGCGGGTTCGTTTTGGCGGAGGGGGAGAAGCCAACGGCCTGGGCCCACTGATCAGTGAGTGGGGAAGGCAGCGCAGACGTGGAGCGTGACTAACGTGCGGACCCTAGATGTCAGCTCAACTGCGCGCGCGTCCCCCGGTTAGTTGGGCCGCGTAGTGAAGGTGGGATGGGCCAAGCCGAGAGAATTTGGCCCAAGGCGCATAGTGGTTTCTTCTCTTTTTTTCTTTCCCTATTCTCATTTTAAATCCTATTTCAAATTCAAATTTTAAACCTAACTTGTATCATGAAATTAATTACAAATGCTAAAATACAAGAATCTCAGCATGAAATGCATCCTTTTCTTTATTTAATATTTTTGTTAGTGATCGACATGATCCCATTATTTGAATATGCAAAAAGAAAAAGGAAACCAGATAACCTCTAAGGCCTCGTTTGGGAACACGACAAGCGGCCGGTTTCCATTGGTCGAGCGGCCCACGGGCACAAAATACACATGCTTTCTGTCTGTGTGTTTGGGAGACATGTGTATGGGTTTGTCGACCCGGTGTAGAACCGGTTTCGACAGGGGCTCGCTTGCACTCCTCAGACGATCGGTTTTGTGTGCCTTGCGCCTCCCTCTCGTCGTCGCCTGTGGGCTGCACCCGCCGTCGTCCTCACCCAAATGTTATGCTTCAAACCTGTTTATTCTGCTTTTGTTCACCCAAACGGACACAGGGAATCTGTGCCCCACGGGGCTACAGCAAACATGGACAGGCATATCAAGTATTGGCTGACCGGTGGTGGCTGACAAGGGTGACACGTTAACCGGCTTCCCAAACGAGGCCTAAAGGTTCCAAAATTCCCATAACACTAACATATAACTTTATTTATTTATTTAATTATTTTTTCTTATACAAATTTTAGGCTTTACACATGTTACCTTAATGCTATGAGCCATAACATCCACGCCGTAAACAAAAAATAAATAAAACAAAACTTCCAAAGACCTATATATATTCTTTTTAAAAAAGCTAAGTAGTAATAAAAAATTGCCTAGCCCGGCAGCCAAACGGTTTCGATGATAATGGACACATGCATAGAGAACAAAAATCGTATTCAGTTGGATTGGATTTAGACTCGCAATTAGTAGTAGTAGCTACGGTTTCTATAGTCGCTGGTACTTAGTTTCTATATATATCATATGGGTAGATTTTATTTAAATGAAATATTTATTTAAATATAATTATATTTTTTATTTACCAACGATAAGTACATGCATATTTAAAAATATCGCTCTTTTACACAACATAAATGGACGTGTGATGTAGTGGTAGAAGTCTGATGCCTCAACCCGAGGGAGCTGAGTTTGCACGCCTTTTTTCTGCTTATTCCGCGATTTAAACCTTGAATGCTTGATTGAATGTTCAAACCGTTCACTTTTAGGGTGTTTGGTTTGAGTAATGGGATAGTCCATCATCTTCTCACTCCTCACTTTTTTGTTTGGTTTGTGGATTAGAATGAGTTGATCCATCACCACCCTATTCCTCATAGTTAGTTAGTACTAATATGAGAAATGTGGTCAATCCCACCAAATTTGAGAAATGGACTCATGATACGCTACCTCATTTTGGATAGAGTGATTCCTCAAACCAAACATCACTCTAGACTTTGTTTGGGTACTCTATTATTGATCACAATCTACATGTGTTGAGGTGGATTGAGGTGTAAATTAGTTTAAGTTACACGTCAATCCATCTCAACACATGTGGATTGTGGTCGATACTATAGTAGCCAAAATAGGCAATTTGAAGAGATCAAGTCCAAAAGAGCGGATTAAGTACTTAATATGTTTGTTTAAGTTGTAGGAACCCCCAAGTATAGCCAAAAAGGTTTGGAGGAGATAGGCTCAAAAGAGCCTTACTTGCGTAGTTGTTTTGGTCTCTTGTTCTTCCTTTGGCCTCTCTTGTGTTTTTGTGGAAAATCCTTGAATCTCTTGAGAGGATTTGGTTTGGGGATTTGTTGGTGGATGAGATATATTCCTAGTATCACTACTTATGCCTTGTTGGTGCAGTTTGTGGTTGTGATCTTAGATGATCTTGTTTTGAGTTCATTCTAGAAAATTCCAACAAAACACCAGTTATGTTCGTATTTTCAGATCTGTGGTTGATTCAAAATTCCGATTGATCTCAAAATTTATGGAGAGCTTGGAACCATATTTTTACAGGTATGTATAAATTTTCACCTGAATTGAAGTTCGTTTGATTTAGTTTCGCATCCGAGAACAGAATTTCGTGCTCTTGAATTTAGCATTTGTTCGAGACATGGTTTTGCACCGATTCGGACTTTTCGGTGTCCGATTTGTGATCTGTTTGTTTTTTCTCTCATGTGAGTATTAGAAACATTTTGAAATCATTATATCATTAGTTGTTGATGTGATTTTGGTTTGAGCGCTTACTTTATTTCAATTGAAGTGCATATTTTTGGTGTGTGACAGCAAAAAATTGATTGACCCCCATTCACCACCTCTGGTCATCTCACCGGTACTTCAAGGTTTGTAAGTTAAGTACATCAGTTAACCGACATACTTTACCTAAATATGTTGGCCTATTAGAGTAAGAACGTTGGTTCCTGACCAACGTTCTTTAAACCTTTTCCTATACTGTAGCTCTTAATTTGGACTTTGTTGGACTTTAGCACTTTTGGGACTTAGACAGGAACTCTCACTAGAACAAAAGTGAAGGGGTCTACTCGGTTGTCTAGCTTAGGAAGTATTTGAGCATGTAATATTTGCCTCTAATTTCATTAATTTATCCACCATAAAGAAAACATAGGGTATTACATTTGTGTGGCCTAAACCTCTACAAATCATTTATATGCTTATTGCCATGTGAGCACTCTGATTAAGTGACCACCATCCTACGCCCCTCTCTCATTCTCTAACTCTATGTATTTCTCAAGTACCCTTGCTACCTTGGCATCATACTGATAATAGTACATACTAACTAGATAAAAATACTACATAACTACTAACTAGTACTAACTAACTACATATCTAACTATATAACTAAATTACCATCTATCTATCTAAATCACTAGCTAACAAAGTAACTAACTGCTAGTTGTTCACTTCTCGCAACTCACAACTTCTGGCACCACATGGTTGTTCGGGTCCAAATCGAACGAGATCATGAAGGCGAGGCCACATGCCACCTGCCACTAGCTCCCCGCCTCGACCCCAACGTGCCTTTGACTTTGAGGGAGGTGGGAATGTTGGTCCACATAAGAATGTGGGCAAGTGATGCCTACACATGGAAGGTGGGAGGCGACACCTATGTGGGTAGGGAGGGAGGAGGGCACAGTGAGGAGGCAAGGACGCGGATGGCTTAGAGGCGATGTGGATGTGCTGACTCAGCAAAGAAGGAAGAAAGGCAGAGAGAATGGAGAAAAAAGGAAAATATAGTAGGACCATATGCCAAATGTCTCATTGCGAAGATGCAATGACACTGAGTTCGGTGTCAAGATCCGTTGCATTGAGCTAAACACTAGGCCATTGGCCATGGATGTTGCCATATTGATTAGACCATCCAACCACGTTGCCACGGTTTATGACACCAAGACATGTTACCTTAATGCTATGAGCCATAACATCGACGTCGTAAACGAAAAATAAATAAAACGTAACTTCCAAAGACCTATATATATATTTATTCTTTTTAAAAAAGCTAAGTAGCAATAAAAATCTGCCTAGCCCGGTTGCCAAACGTTTTCGATCATAATGGACACATGTATAGAGAACAAAAATCACATTCAGTTGGATTGGATTTATACTTGCAAATAGTAGCAGCTACGGTTTCTATAGTCATCGGCACATTAGTTTTTATATATATATATATATATATATATATTATTTAAATAAAATATTTATTCAAATATGATTATATTTTTATTTACTAATGATAAATACATGCATATTTAAAATATCGCTCTTTTGCACAATATAAATGGACGTGTGATGTAGTGGTAGAAGTATGATGCTTCATGGTGAGGGAGCTGAGTTTGAATCGCGGACCGCACGCCTTTTTTTCTTATTTCGCGATTTAAACATTGAATGCTTGGTTGAATGTTCAAACCCTTCACTTTTAGGGTGTTTAGTTTGAGTAATGAGATAGTACATCATCTTTTCAGTTTTTATTTTTTTGTTTGTTTATAGATTAAAATAAGTTGATTTATCACTATCTTATTTTTTATAGTTAGTTAGTCAATACTAATATAAGAAATAAGGTCAATACCACTAAATTTGAAGAATATATATGTCATTTCATTGTAGATACATTGACTCGAACCAGTAGCGACCAAGACGTGCGTGCAACGAATCCGGTGATCCCGATCAGATGTGACGGCGCAAGCGCTCGAACCTCGCCGAAATCGCGGATGCCAATGCCATGCGCTGCTTGCCTTTTGATCTGAAAAGGAACGCACAGAGACTTTCCTCCCGCGGATGCCTCACGCCACGTCCTCACCAACCGTCAGGCTGTCAGATCCGAACCCCGCGCGCGGCAGCCAGGCAGGCCCCCGGCAGAGACGGAATCCGACATGACCTTTTTTTCCTGGGACCCCGATCACGGAGCCGGAATATGCCGCCGGCAGCAGCAGCGGCAGCAGCCTTTTTCTTTCTTCCTCTTGTTCCTTGCTTCCTTCCACGGAGGAGGGGGAGGCGTCACGCGTCAGACTGTCAGTCAAAAGGCATCCCATCGGCGCGACGTCACCCATCTCCCTCTCCGCGGCGTCATCGCGCTGCCTGCTCCGCTTTTTCTCGCATTCCGCGGCCGATGGATTCCTTGCGTGAGGCCGTTCCGGCCCTTGCGCCGCCGGTGTGGATTAGGTGACGTGCCCCAGAGGAAGACGAAACTGCGCGCGGTTGAGTTGAGTTTGAGTGGTGGTAAACCCTCTCACCCTGGGGTCTCGAACTCCCCCGAAAAACAATAAGAAAAATGACTTTGATCAGGTCAATGGAGTAAAGTAATAACGGAGAGGCAGGAAGCTTCTTCAGCTGCGTGTGCGACACGAGTTCGAGCAACAGTCGACGCTCGACAGCTGCTGGGACTGTGGGGCTCGCGGTACGGTCTAGCAGCCTGCGCATGTTTTTAACAGGTCGCATGTCCTGTCGTTGTCTGGACTCGACTCCGGAGTCTGGATCGACCGAGCTGGCCACGCAGCTTCCTTGTGGTCCAAGCCTAATCTTGGATTTGTTTGCCTAACAGCAGCGCTCACGGCCACCGCTGTCCACACGTCCAAAAGGGGCGACAGCAACAGTGTCTGTCCACCATTTTCACGGGTGACAGAAGCATTGTGAGGAGACAGACAGTTCGGCGGCGGGGCGGGTTCTTTTTTTCTTTCTTTGATGCGATTGCGCTGTGCCTGGCTGTTCCTCCCCTGGCCTTACACGTCTCGATGATTTCAAATGCATTAGCATGGCCGCGATGTACACTATCCTTCTGATTGGTTGTTGTTCAGTGATAGCCTGGTCCGTACACGAGGAGTCACGCTCCTTATACACATACTAGGTCTGTGCATATATTTTTGTTTGGTTGTTTACATTATTACATTCAAGATAAATATAGCTTGTGTTTGGTTATCTGTATCAAAACGTGTATTATAGAATAGTGAATAGATAAATATTTAAATATTATATAGTAGTGTGGTCTACTTTTGTTAAAAAATCCAGCAACACGAATATAAAATTGGTTCGATGATTAAATTTTTTATTTAAAAGATATGATGAAAACCAAATATAAATGCCTTCTCGTTTTATGTGCAACTACATGCCACCGTACTGCACGTGGGCTACGCGCGATGAAAGCATCTCCCGCGGGCCTGGCTCGTCGTCCATTTTTTGGATCTGTTCAACCTGTACGCTGAGAGAAGTGAACCAAACAATACATGCTTTGAGACTCCGCAGGTGCAGGTGCGAGTGCGGCTACAGCCCCCGCACGTCAACCAAACAGGTGGTATGTTTATGTCTATAGGAGTGTGATATGTTAAGACTTATAGAATTTGATATGTTAGACATAAGGCCTGTTTGAAACTCCTAGAGCTAATAGTTAGCTAGCAAATAAATTATTAGCTAGGTTAAGGTAGCTAATGAACTAATTGTTAATTGTAAAGTAGCTAACAATTCGCTACAGTATTAGCTAAAGGTGGTTGGAATCCAACAACTAATTTTTAGTAACTAACTGTTTGTTCTGCAGGTTCCAAACAGGACCTATTAGATTTAGCTCTTGATCGCCTACCATTAGAATATATGGATCAAGCTCTATTAGCTTCGGTCGTAGCGTTAGTTGAAGTCAACATACATAAGTTTACGTACATGTGTGAGTGTGGTCCTCATTCTTGAGCTATACATGTACAACGAACGGTGTTAGAGCTTAGAGCAACTATGACGAGGTCGAGGATGTACCTGCGCGAACGTTTATTCGCATGCCAGCGTTGTCCCATTTTTTTATATACACGGTGTGATGTGAAGAGGCCCCGCAACCAATAAATTCTTGTGCCTCCAATTAGGACATGGCGGGTAGAGTCAGGCTCGATCCTCTGGCGAGATTGACTTAAGATCAATCCAATGTTCTCCCTATTGATCTCATACCTAGTCAATTAAACTTAGAACTTATTTTCTTAATTGCTCATTTTTAGCTTACCGGCTTTACTCCTCAATAGATTAGTACACCAAGATCAAAGCATTATAATAGCTAGTTACACGGTACTAAACTCAACGACTATAGTGCACCTTTCTACATCAAAGCGAAGAAATTATTCTTGAGGAAGATAGTTACATCAATTAATTCAGAATCTCGGTACTCCATTAAACCCCAAGCCCTACGTATTTTTTAAACATGTTGGGTGGAAATCCTTTAGTAAGCGGATCCATGAACATTTGCTCTGTCCTTATATGCTCAAGTTCAGTTGTTTGATCCTAGATTTTGTTCTTTACAATATATTACTCATTGTGAATGTGTTTGGTAGCATCACTTGACTTGTTGTGAAAGGAGTAAGATAATGCTGACTTGTTATCATGGTATAACTCCAGCAGTTCTGTTATGTTATCTACAACTTTTAAATTAGGTACAAACTTCTTTAGCCACATAGCTTGCACCGACACCTCATAACATGCAACAAACTTAGCATACATTATCAATGATACAATGATCGTTTATTTTGAGCTTTCCCATCATATAACTTCCCCTATAAGTGTAAATATGTTGCCTGGCGTGGACCTTCTATCTCCTTCACGTCCCGCATACAAGTAACCCACAATCTCAAGGCTACTTGACTTTCTATATGTTAAAATGGGACGCTTTGTACCTTGCAAATATCGTAAGACTTTCTTAAGGACTTTCTAGTGTTCTATCCCAGGACTCTTTTAAAGTCCGCCAAGCATCCCAGATGTGAATGACAAGTCAAGGTAAGTAAATATTTGAGCATACATTATAATTTCAATAGCTGAAGTGTATGGAACTGATTTCATCGACCGATCTTATATTGTTTCATGGGATCCTAATCACTCCCCAACGTATCACCCTTGAGTACTAGAGCAGTTGTGAGGTTACACATATACATATTATTTTTAAGAACATTTTGTATGTATACCTTTTGAGATAGAACTAATACATCTCTTGCTCTATCTTGGTAAATCACAATTCCTAAGGCATAAGATGCCTCCGCGGGACCTTTCATATGAAAATGTGAGGATATAGACCTCTTAGTTTCTAGTGACATATTATTATCATTATCTGCTAATAAGATATCATCCATATATTACACAACTAAAATGAATCTCCCATTCTTAATTTTTTCATAAATGCTATTGACCTCCATATTTTTCTCATACACAAAATTGTAATGGCCTTATCAAACTTTGTATAAACGTTATTGTCCTCCATATTTTCCTCATTATCCACCTTTTCATGGCTCACTTACATTGATGTTGAGCCTATGAAACATTTTGGGTACACTCTGAAAGGGAAATAGGCTTACACCTTTTTCCTAAAATGATTTTGGTGGTTGAATTGCCCAACACAAATATTTAAACTAACTAGTTTGCTCTAGAGTATATGTTCTACAGGTGCCAAAGGTTCAACTCAAAAACCAATACAAAGATTAAAAAGGGTTCGAAAAGAAAGGAGCAAGGAAACCGAAGTGCTCCCTGGTCTAGCGCACCGGACAGTGTCCGGTGCACCAGGGAGGAACGACTTCAAACTCTTCACCTTCAGGTTTCCCAGGCGCCGCTCCGCTATAATTCACCGGACTGTCCAGTGGGCCACCGGACTGTCCGGTGTGCCAGTGGAGCAACGGTCATCTACGCGCAACGGTCGACTCTGACAGTGAACAGTGCAGAACAGTACACGCGGCAGAAGTCAGTGCAGTTGGTCAAAGGGGCACTGGACTGTCCGGTGCCGCATGAGGACAAAGCCTCCAACGGTCGACCAGCTCCAACCCTATCGAAGAATATGACGTGGCGGCGCACCGGACTGTCCGGTGCGCCCATCGCCAGCAGCCTTCTCCAACAGCTACATTTTGGTTGGTGGCTATAAATACCACCCCAACCAGCCACTTCAAAGTGAAGGGAGCCCAAGCAACATTCCAAGTCATCTAGTTGACATACTCAAGCCCTCCCAACCACACATATTCATTGATCCATCCTATATATAAGATTTATACCACTACAACCAACACAAATGCCACAAAGGAGAGAGCAAGCAAAAGAAAGCCTCTCGTATGAGTTTAGCTCTAGTGCCTTGTGAGATTCTTTGAGAGAAAGTGTGTGCTACATCTTGCGTTCATTTGCGCGTGGAGTTTTGACTCCCATTGAACTTCCTCCAAAGTTTTGGAGGCTTGTAAAGCTAGCAAGAGACACCAAAGTGTGTGGTGGTCCTTGCGGGGTCTTAAGTGATCCTTGAGAAGAAGAAGAGCTCGCCGGTCTTGCGTGATCGGTGGAGAGAGGGAAAGGGTTGAAAGAGACCCGTCCTTAGTGGACTCCTCAACGTGGACTAGGCCTTCGAGGGCCGAACCTCGGTAAAACAAATCACCTGGGTCTCGTGTGCTTATTGCTTGTGATTTGTTTGTTCTTTCCCTTTCCAAGTTTTTCTTGCACTATTCGTTGCTAATATTATTTGGTGTTGCTTTAAGTTAAATTCTCATTTAGTGAAGCAACACATTGCAAGAAAGAACTTGTGTCATTGCTCTTCTTATCTAAGCCCTTTGCTTTATAGACCTATTAGTTGTATTGTTTTATCAATTCCGCATTATTTGAAAGCAATACTCTTTACAAGCAAGGACTTAGTTTTTTATACTCCGATAATTGTATATCTTGTTCTACCCACTAATCAAGGGATCTAGTTGGGGGTTAAAGTTCTAATTTTTAGGTTTCGCCTATCCACCCCCTCTAGGCGACTTTCAATTGGTATCAGAGCTAGGCACTTCATATTGAGTCTTATAACTCGAAGTGATGGCTCGAAGAAGATCCCAAAAGAACAAGAAGTCAACTCGGAAGGAGGTAACTCTTGAAATATTGCTCTCGGATTGTTCTAATTATGTGTCGTGGTCTACTAGTGTTATAAAAGCTTTTAGAACCGTAGATTCACGATTAGAACAAATCTTTCACAAGAGTATTATACCTCCTAGTTATGATAAGAAAAATACTTCCGAAGAGGATCAAGTATGTATACGCTTAAACTACCTAGCTTTTGACATCTTAGTTAATTCTCTTAGCAAGGAAGATTATCATGCCTTCATAAAGAATTATTATAAAGACATCCCTGATGCGCATGATATTTGGACTAGAATTAAAAGTAAATTTGATGAGTCCAAACATGATAGTTCATTTTGTGCTTCTACTTCCTTTGGCCTTTGTGATACTAACCCTTGCAAGGAAGAAGAAGAAAATGAATGATGGAGACCAAATGATGAATCCACCTCTCCAAAAGGTTTGTCTTCCCATTTCGATTCCCACATATGTTGTGTGGCTAATGAAAATGATAGCGGAAGCACAAATGAGGATGAGGAGGAAGAAACAAGCTTCATGCTACTCTACGCTCGCCTAAGCCAAGAAGATAAGGCAGTCATGCTCAAACTTCTAGAAAGAGCTAGAGAGCAAAGCGAAGCTCGTCAAATGCTAGAAAATGTTCTCTCCATGAAAATACAATACTTTGACGAGTTGACTAAAGAACATGAGGAGCTAAAGTGCTCTCATGTTGATTTGGTCCAAAGGTATGAAACTATTTCAATTGAGCAAGATAACGCTTTATGTCGGGGACCGTAATTAGGGGTACCCCTAATGCACCTTAATCCAGCTGGAAAACATCTTCAGAACAAACCATAAACGACCGATAAAACGTGGGCTTCTTCTATCAAGGGACGTGACCTCATCCGAGCCCAGCCTCGGGCAAGGACAGTAGTCCTGGACGAATTCATGCCTCGCCTGAGGATCCCCTCAGTCAGCAGACACACCCTCGGCTCGCCCGAAGCATAGCTCGGGCAGACTTTGTCGTGCAGCGACCTCGTCCGAATCGCCTTACCAACCGACCGTATCGCATGCGCATTTAATGCAGGGATCGCCTGACACCTTATCCTGACACGTGTGCCTCAGTCGGCAAGGTCGAAGTGACCGCAGTCACTTCGCCCCCCTTTACTGACCGTTCTTACAGGAAAACAGCGCTGTTCACCCCGCTCCGGTGACTGTGCCAGCTATCAAGGAAGGGTCAACAATAGCAAGTCACGACCTCCCCCAAGTTCGGCCTCGGGCGCAACAGGGAGCTCCGCCTCGCCCGACCCCAGGCCTCGGCCTCAGCTTCGGCCTCGGGAAAAGGTCTCCGCCTCGCTCGACCCTAGGCCTCAGCCTCGACCTCGGCCTCGGGAGAAGGTCTCTGCCTCGCCCGACCCTGGGCCTCGGCCTCAGCCTCGGTCTCGGGAGAAGGTCTCTGCCTCGCCCGACCCTGGGCCTCGGCCTCGGAGGAGTCGCCGCCTCGCCCGACCTCGGCCTCGTATCAGCTACGCTACTGGGGATCCATCATTGCCCTACCCTTAGCTAGCCGCCTCAGGCTACGAAGGAACAAGACCGGTGTCCTATCTAAGTTACTCCGGTAACCGGTAATGATGGTTCCCCATGTGCGCCCATGACGTCGACTGCTCTCAACCCCCTACGAAAGCAAGGAAACGTCAGCAGGATCCATGTCGCACCATGAGCTATGCTACTACAGGGATCAAGGCACTCCCCCGACGACCACGTTATTACCTCTACAGGGCTCAAGGCACTCCTCCGACGGGCACGTCGATACATCTACAGGGCTCAAGGCGCTCCCCCGACAGCCACGTTATTATCTGTACAGGGCTTAGGGCACTTCCCTGCCAGCCATGTTAGCTCCAAGCTACACCCCCATTGTACAGCTGGGCATCTCCTTGTGTCTATAAAAGGGGGTGTCCAGGGCCCCACGAAGGGAGAGAAAAAAGAAGAGGAGGGAGGAAAAGGGAGGGACGAGAGACGAACGTGCAACGTACGAACACATGGACGCACGGTGCCGACGAGCGGAGGCAGCTAGGGTAGGAGAGACGCGGTGGAGGCAGCCCCAGACGGCTCGCCTCGAGGCTGAACCCTCCCCTCCTCTCTCTCTCTCGCTCTCGCCCTCCCGCAACGCTTGTAACCCCTATTACAAGCATCCCCCCGTGCAGGATAATATAAGCCTCATCCCATCGCTTGTGTTCCATCTTGCATCAACCAATCTGGACAGGGGCACGTGGCACTAAAATTCACTAGTCGGTCCGACTGAGGGCCCCCTGGGTCTGAAACACCGATAGTTGGCGCGCCAGGTAGGGGCTCGCTGCGTGTTAACGAATACTTTCCCGTTGAGTTCCAGATGGGTAGCTTTCAGCAGCCTCTTCAGCCCAAGACGGTGCTCCGCTTCAGAAGTCTCGAGTTCATGTCCCTCGACGGTGGCTACGACATGGTACTGCTCCCCTCGCAGCATGACGACGGTCGACGGCTCGCCCGGCGGAGGCGAACTCGACGACGGCATCTCCCCGCGGCAGAAGAGGAACACCCGGGTTTACCCCGCCACCCTCCTCGCCAGAGGAGACGGAGACGGGGCAACCATGGCCAGGCAGGAGGCGACACCTCATCGGCTGTCAAACCAGAGCAAGTCGACGACACCGGCACCCCTGTGGGGGACATGTTGGGTGTTGTCCTCGCACCTGAGGCAACGACGGGTGTCGCTTCCCCGCAACAGGCCAACCTCAAGCGGACTGATGACGTCAGCACCCTCGCGAAGGACTTGCTAGGCGTTAGCCTTGTACCTACGATAATGGTGCAGTCTGTCCCCGACGCGACTTCGCCACCGTCCATCGACCAAAAGGTACCGTCCGTTTTCCACCCTGTTCCCTTTAGATTCAGTTTCGATCCACCAATCGACCCTGCTTCGGTGAGCGCTTTCGCTAGGACATATCCTGACCTTCTGGGGTACCATATGTGGTCCTCTTGGGACCGACTGACGGCTGTCTCAACCTCCGGACCCACGGGTTTCAAGGAAGAGGACGACCCAGACGTCAGTTGGGATTTCTCCAGACTCCGTGATCCCGGTGTGTAACACCCGGATTTTAGGGGTCCAAAACCCGGGGTTAACATAAACACCAGGTATGCTGGGACCAAGTCTCAAACATATGATGTATAGTGGCACAGGATCGAATGTCACATCTTTACTATATAACAGGAATTCTGTACAAAATAAATAATTACATTATAAGGAGACAACGGTCCAGCAACCCAAAGTTGACTGGGAGACGACGACCTAGACCTCTCACGAACTCATCACAGCATCCTCCATGAGCATCATCCCGCAGTACCTGGTCTTGACCTGTGGTGTATGTGAGACAGCAAGAGTGAGCTCACATACGTTCATCGCTCAACAAGTTGTGGGGAATAATGTGCATGAACTCGCCAAAGGTGGGAGCTCACGTGAAGTGTAAAGCTTACCAAAGAAGATGGTTAGAGCTGAGCATTGCTTTTAAAGTTGGTCAAAATTTTATTAGCAGTTACTAAGTATAAGTAAATACCAACCCAATTAAACAGTAGAACAAAAGTTAACAACTTCACCTGCAATGCAATGCATATGACAAATTGAATTTAGTTCCATAAATTAATCATGTGAGGGTCCGAGCTGCTCTTGACCGTGAGCACGGCTAGTATACCAGTTTTACACTCTGCAGAGGTTGCGCATCTTTACCCACAAGTCGTGTTACCCATCTGCCAAGGGGTCATGAATCCCATACACCTCTACCAAGGAAGCGAGGCAGGGTAACACTACGAGGCCTTTACAAAGTTCCACTAGCTTCCGAAAACCCGCTACAGTTTATAGGAAGATCCAGTGCAGGAATCCCTTGCAGGACCGCCATCGCAGCAAAATCCTCCCGAGGGCCTCCCTACACTGACCTCTCCCCTACTGCCCTTGCCCCTTTCGGGTAAGGTAGTCTTCCACTAGCTTCCCTAATTAATCGGCCAAGGGCGTCCCATTCCACCCTTGTGGTAGCACTGTTTTCCCGGGTGGTTCTCCATGTTCCAATTAACATAATGATCTTAACATGAACATTAAATAACAACTGATAACAAAAAGTGTAATCATGAATAGTGTGATCTTCATACCCAGAACCACATATAGCACTAGCAAGTACTACCCAGAAAGTTCAGTGGTAAACAAGGTATAAAGATAGACAAACTAGGGTAACCTATTGGGTCCCATCAAAATTAACCTATGCAGATCATTATGATTAATTAGAACATGAGTAGGTGAAAAGAAGTGATCAAGGGCACAACTTGCCTGGGCCTTGAGATTCCAGGTACCAGGATGATTCTTCAGATCCTCGTGACCTCACTGCTAGTCGTAGCAATACAAACATACATGGTATATGCAAAATTAACATTACACCAAACATATATGCAAAATACATATTAATAATCTACATATTAAAATAAGATCACAGGAAAAAGAATTATTAATTTTTGAGTTATAGAATTCAAGTTATGAATTTCCTAAGATTTAAGGTGATTATAATATGATTAAATGATAAATAAATTTTCTGACAGAGTTCATGCCAAAACAGTGATTCTAAATGGTAGAGAATATTATTACAAAATTTTAGGAATTGGAATGACTCAATTTGGAGCTAAAATGAATTAGTTATGAATTAATTAAGTTTCTGGATTTATTTTAACACTAAAAATCATTTTCTAAATCATTTTCTATGATTTTCCTATTCACTGGACTGGGCCTCAATTATAAGAAAGGTCAGGGGGCTCTGGGTAAATCTTCTAAGACTCAGAGCACAGTTGCATAGGACGGCGGGTTCTATTTCAAAAAGTCCAGGGGCTCTTTAGCAAAAATGCTGGGCCGAAGGGGTACGCGCTAATCTGCACCATCCGATCAAGAGTGGACGGCCCAGATTAGATCACCACTTCACCAAACCGGTACGCCGCCCAGGCTGTTGGATCACAATCTGACGACCCAGATTTAATGAAATCTGAACCTCCCACCGCCATTTGATCATAGATCAACGGCACCTGGTTGCTTGCGCCAAGATCCAAACTCTACCGCATATCACATGATCGACGGCAGGAGACTCTTCTGCAACCCCTGCCAACCCGACCAACGGCGCTGGCACAGCCCACGGCGGGCCGTCGCCGGAGACAGCCATCCCGCGCCCCAAGTCCTTCCCTCCCCGCCCGACTAGCACTACTCGGATCGGAGGACTTCAGCGAATCTAGAGAAGCAAAACTCACCGAGCTTGAAGGCGTGGAGTTCCCTGCCCACGGAGAGGCGCGGTCACGGTGGACGTCCCTACTCCGACGAGCAATTGTCGGCCACCACGCGACACACACACCCTACCGCGAGATCCTACATGTTCTAGGGGGTAATGGGAGTCGATACGGTGATCACTTACCCCAGGTCGGGGTGCTGGTGAAGCTGACCACGAGACACGGCAGCCAAGCGGCAAAACGCAAAACCGGCAAGCAATTCACGCGCGCAGAGGGCGGAGGGACAGGGACGGAGCAGACACAGGAGCCGCCCGGCGACGTGGAGAAGGAGGTCCCGCCGGAGGAGGCCAGTGGGCTGGGGCGAATCGGTGCAGCGAGGACCACGATCTACGTGCCGCCGCCAGCGAAGTAGGGTAGGGCAGAGGGGAAGAAGCTCGGGTTTGATGGCGAGATGGTACGGGGGCTCGATCCTTATAGTCGTGAGGTGATTCCGAGCTGGCCATCGACTGGTTGCCCGAGGACGCCGCCGAGATTCGCGGCCGGCGGAGCAACGGACAGAGAAGAGATAGGAAGGAGAAGAGGCTGGTTCCGACTTGTGGGGTCCAGGCGACAGCGACTTGCAAGGGCGCAGAGGAGGGGCTGCGACGTGGGGCCCGCACGACAGTGCACTTCCACGCGAGCAGTGGGCTGGAATTGGGCCGCGCGGGGTGCAGAGATGGGGGAGTGGGCTGAAATATGGTACAGCGAGCCCAGGTAAGATTTTTATTCTTTTCCTTTTTATTTTCTATTTTCTTTTCTCCATTTTCAAATCCAATTTGAATTCAAGTTTAAATTCCAACTTTGTGAATAACTTGTCCTCAGTTTGAAAGGTATAATTTAATAATTTAAGTGTGAAGGATGTTTTATTCTGATTTTTATTTTATTTTATGTAGTATTTTTCTTAGTTCTTCCCTTCTCCTTTTATTTTCTATTTTCTATTTTCCTTTCCATTTGAATTTCAAATCAACACAAGTTTAAAGTTCAAACACTTAATTTGGATACACATATAGAACTTCAGCATAATGTGCAAAAACATATTTTATATATTCCTTTATTTATTTTAGTTCTTTTAGACAAGCTTTTAATCATATAGTAGAATAATCTCTACCTTCTTACTTCTAGGGAAATCAAATTTATTTTGTAGACTATATATATTAAGAAATAGTTTAATCCTAATTCTTTTATATATCCTAACCCAAAGGCAATTTAGATTATCTAAGTATCTTTAATTATGTATTTTTTTTAACATATTCATGAGTGGAAACTTCTAAATTATGATTATCTTTAAGGAAGGGTGTTTTGATTTAAAATCTTTGAGAATTTTTCCTTGTCTTCACAAGATTGAACTTTAGGGTGTTACAAATCCTACCCCCCTTAAAAATAATCTCGTCCTCGAGATTTGTAAGAAAAAGGATGTATACTCATATGCACAAACAAAGAGATCTCAGCATGAGGTATAATTCTTTAACAAAACATAGGGTCAATAGACCTTATTGTTCCTCCTAGAATAATATCATATCATCTACTAACTAAAGTAACATCTAGATCTTACAAATCGTCATAATTTATATCTATGTAGCTTGGTGGAGCTGGTGGTGGTGGAGGTTGTTGTTGTTGTTGTCTCTCTAATCGCGCTTGCCTTATTTCTTGGCGGGCCTGACGTATTTCCTCGCGTTGTTGTCTTATCTGATTCTGCATCTCGGTCACCAGGTCTGTTAACTGTTGTATTACCAGTCTTTGGGTAGCAACCACTTGATTGATTTCAACAGGTGGAGGATTTGGAGGATTCATTTTCTGTTTGTTGTTACGTGATAATCTTCCCTTTCCTGGTATTGACCATGAAAGTTAGAAGCATATGGTAATAGTTTTGCAAAGGAAATTATTCAATAAGCGGAATGAATAAGCTAGTAGCTGGTTATATTCTAAAGATTCTTTGGTAGGGCTTAATCTTTGTTTTATGTCCAGATTGGGGTAACCAATCGTATAAGGTGAATATCCAAGGGTAAGATAGAATCAGTCAAGATGAGAGATATATATGGGTAAGATAGACTACAAGATGTAGGTTAAAAGTTTGTTTGTTATTAGGTGGGAATAGAGAGGTTATACCATTCATCATGGTTCTATGGGTTGGGTTAGCTCATGGTTGAATCGATCCAATGTGCTAAGTTAAGTTAATACATGGCTAGTAGGGTCTAATCTATGTTACAAGTATTAACTAACCTGTTTGAGTGGGTCACATTGGGTTAGTTCAAATTAGATGGCAACTAGATTGGTTTAGCATAACTAGATAAGACCTGATTAATTTTAGAGTAGGTTAGGTTGAATGGGGTCTAGGTATGACCAGATTAATCTAGATAAGATCTAAAATATAGTTATATGACTGGTTTAGTCTAGATAAGATCCAATTAATTGGGTTTAAATCATGGTTGTTATTCTATAGTGGGGTCAATATGCTAATTAGGGCAAGATGAATCCATAAGGATAAGGTAGAGTCTTTTAGGGTCAGTTAGTTCTATCAAGATGGGATAAGTAAAGTGGTTAGGATAAGATGAATCCTTCAAGGTAAGATAAATCCATTAAGAGAGAACCTCTTAAGATAAGATGGATCTAGATACATTAGGAGAAGTTAAGACCTTTTGAGATAAGATAGATCTATGAGTGTAGGATAGAATTTCTTTAAGATGAGATGAATCTATTAAGATAGGGGAGAATCTTTTAAGATAAGATGAATTGGTTAGAATGAGATCTTTCTAGGATAAGATAAATCTCTTAAGCTGGTTATGTTCCAATGGGGACAATCTAGGTTGTCTAGTTATTTTATAAATATATTTTTATACCTATGTGTATATGCAGATGCAATTGTGGACATTACTCCATAACCCATCACACTCAATCAAAGATCCAAATCAGACAAGTATCATAAGAACAAAACATTCAAATATATAAACACTTATAAAAATAGTTTTGTTTTTGTTCCTAGGATTAGGTCTCCTATCCCTAAAATCACTTTAGGCACATGATTTCAAAGTGTGAAATCCACATTTGTCTTTGGAAGCAGAAAGGTAAGAGTAATCAGAGTAAAGCGGAATTAGATGAGAAAAGATTAAGATAAGTTTAGAAAAGAATCAGAATAGCAGAGGTAAGTAGATAATGGTTGTCCAGTTCTATCTAGGTTTCGTCCTACAGTCAACATTCCTCTGATACCACTTCTGTAACACCCGGATTTTAGGGGTCCAAAACCCGGGGTTAACATAAACACCAGGTATGCTGGGACCAAGTCTCAAACATATGATGTATAGTGGCACAGGATCGAATGTCACATCTTTACTATATAACAGGAATTCTGTACAAAATAAATAATTACATTATAAGGAGACAACGGTCCAGCAACCCAAAGTTGACTGGGAGACGATGACCTAGACCTCTCACGAACTCATCACAGCATCCTCCATGAGCATCATCCCGCAGTACCTGGTCTTGACCTGTGGTGTATGTGAGACAGCAAGAGTGAGCTCACATACGTTCATCGCTCAACAAGTTGTGGGGAATAATGTGCATGAACTCGCCAAAGGTGGGAGCTCACGTGAAGTGTAAAGCTTACCAAAGAAGATGGTTAGAGCTGAGCATTGCTTTTAAAGTTGGTCAAAATTTTATTAGCAGTTACTAAGTATAAGTAAATACCAACCCAATTAAACAGTAGAACAAAAGTTAACAACTTCACCTGCAATGCAATGCATATGACAAATTGAATTTAGTTCCATAAATTAATCATGTGAGGGTCCGAGCTGCTCTTGACCGTGAGCACGGCTAGTATACCAGTTTTACACTCTGCAGAGGTTGCGCATCTTTACCCACAAGTCGTGTTACCCATCTGCCAAGGGGTCATGAATCCCATACACCTCTACCAAGGAAGCGAGGCAGGGTAACACTACGAGGCCTTTACAAAGTTCCACTAGCTTCCGAAAACCCGCTACAGTTTATAGGAAGATCCAGTGCAGGAATCCCTTGCAGGACCGCCATCGCAGCAAAATCCTCCCGAGGGCCTCCCTACACTGACCTCTCCCCTACTGCCCTTGCCCCTTTCGGGTAAGGTAGTCTTCCACTAGCTTCCCTAATTAATCGGCCAAGGGCGTCCCATTCCACCCTTGTGGTAGCACTGTTTTCCCGGGTGGTTCTCCATGTTCCAATTAACATAATGATCTTAACATGAACATTAAATAACAACTGATAACAAAAAGTGTAATCATGAATAGTGTGATCTTCATACCCATAACCACATATAGCACTAGCAAGTACTACCCAGAAAGTTCAGTGGTAAACAAGGTATAAAGATAGACAAACTAGGGTAACCTATTGGGTCCCATCAAAATTAACCTATCCAGATCATTATGATTAATTAGAACATGAGTAGGTGAAAAGAAGTGATCAAGGGCACAACTTGCCTGGGCCTTGAGATTCCAGGTACCAGGATGATTCTTCAGATCCTCGTGACCTCACTGCTAGTCGTAGCAATACAAACATACATGGTATAGGCAAAATTAACATTACACCAAACATATATGCAAAATACATATTAATAATCTACATATTAAAATAAGATCACAGGAAAAAGAATTATTAATTTTTGAGTTATAGAATTCAAGTTATGAATTTCCTAAGATTTAAGGTGATTATAATATGATTAAATGATAAATAAATTTTCTGACAGAGTTCATGCCAAAACAGTGATTCTAAATGGTAGAGAATATTATTACAAAATTTTAGGAATTGGAATGACTCAATTTGGAGCTAAAATGAATTAGTTATGAATTAATTAAGTTTCTGGATTTATTTTAACACTAAAAATCATTTTCTAAATCATTTTCTATGATTTTCCTATTCACTGGACTGGGCCTCAATTATAAGAAAGGTCAGGGGGCTCTGGGTAAATCTTCTAAGACTCAGAGCACAGTTGCATAGGACGGCGGGTTCTATTTCAAAAAGTCCAGGGGCTCTTTAGCAAAAATGCTGGGCCGAAGGGGTACGCGCTAATCTGCACCATCCGATCAAGAGTGGACGGCCCAGATTAGATCACCACTTCACCAAACCGGTACGCCGCCCAGGCTGTTGGATCACAATCTGACGACCCAGATTTAATGAAATCTGAACCTCCCACCGCCATTTGATCATAGATCAACGGCACCTGGTTGCTTGCGCCAAGATCCAAACTCTACCGCATATCACATGATCGACGGCAGGAGACTCTTCTGCAACCCCTGCCAACCCGACCAACGGCGCTGGCACAGCCCACGGCGGGCCGTCGCCGGAGACAGCCATCCCGCGCCCCAAGTCCTTCGCTCCCCGCCCGACTAGCACTACTCGGATCGGAGGACTTTAGCGAATCTAGAGAAGCAAAACTCACCGAGCTTGAAGGCGTGGAGTTCCCTGCCCACGGAGAGGCGCGGTCACGGTGGACGTCCCTACTCCGACGAGCAATTGTCGGCCACCACGCGACACACACACCCTACCGCGAGATCCTACATGTTCTAGGGGGTAATGGGAGTCGATACGGTGATCACTTACCCCAGGTCGGGGTGCTGGTGAAGCTGACCACGAGACACGGCAGCCAAGCGGCAAAACGCAAAACCGGCAAGCAATTCACGCGCGCAGAGGGCGGAGGGACAGGGACGGAGCAGACACAGGAGCCGCCCGGCGACGTGGAGAAGGAGGTCCCGCCGGAGGAGGCCAGTGGGCTGGGGCGAATCGGTGCAGCGAGGACCACGATCTACGTGCCGCCGCCAGCGAAGTAGGGTAGGGCAGAGGGGAAGAAGCTCGGGTTTGATGGCGAGATGGTACGGGGGCTCGATCCTTATAGTCGCGAGGTGATTCCGAGCTGGCCATCGACTGGTTTCCCGAGGACGCCGCCGAGATTCGCGGCCGGCGGAGCAACGGACAGAGAAGAGATAGGAAGGAGAAGAGGCTGGTTCCGACTTGTGGGGTCCAGGCGACAGCGACTTGCAAGGGCGCAGAGGAGGGGCTGCGACGTGGGGCCCGCACGACAGTGCACTTCCACGCGAGCAGTGGGCTGGAATTGGGCCGCGCGGGGTGCAGAGATGGGGGAGTGGGCTGAAATATGGTACAGCGAGCCCAGGTAAGATTTTTATTCTTTTCCTTTTTATTTTCTATTTTCTTTTCTCCATTTTCAAATCCAATTTGAATTCAAGTTTAAATTCCAACTTTGTGAATAACTTGTCCTCAGTTTGAAAGGTATAATTTAATAATTTAAGTGTGAAGGATGTTTTATTCTGATTTTTATTTTATTTTATGTAGTATTTTTCTTAGTTCTTCCCTTCTCCTTTTATTTTCTATTTTCTATTTTCCTTTCCATTTGAATTTCAAATCAACACAAGTTTAAAGTTCAAACACTTAATTTGGATACACATATAGAACTTCAGCATAATGTGCAAAAACATATTTTATATATTCCTTTATTTATTTTAGTTCTTTTAGACAAGCTTTTAATCATATAGTAGAATAATCTCTACCTTCTTACTTCTAGGGAAATCAAATTTATTTTGTAGACTATATATATTAAGAAATAGTTTAATCCTAATTCTTTTATATATCCTAACCCAAAGGCAATTTAGATTATCTAAGTATCTTTAATTATGTATTTTTTTTAACATATTCATGAGTGGAAACTTCTAAATTATGATTATCTTTAAGGAAGGGTGTTTTGATTTAAAATCTTTGAGAATTTTTCCTTGTCTTCACAAGATTGAACTTTAGGGTGTTACACGGTGCCATGCGCGACTTCATGTCTGCATGTGACCACTGCCTCTCCGGCTGCTCTGATGATGGTCACAGCCTTGGCGACAAGGGTTGCGACCCAACTTGCGAGTGCTACCACATCGATCAGGAGGATCACGATGAAGAAAACCACCTCGGTATGCCAGGAAGTGACGGTGCCCTTGCACCTGCGTCTCGCGTTGAGATCCCGCGGGAGCTAGCTGTGGTCCAAGTCCCTGCGGGGGGTCAGGACACACAGCTCGAGCAACTCCGCGAGATGCAGGCCAAGCTCGACGAAGAAGCGGGGCGACTTGTGCAGCTCCGGCAAAACATCGAGCAGGAGTGGGCAGGCCAGGCACTCGCTGGAGGAGCGCGCCATCGAGCCCAGGACGTCCAGCGCCGTATTACTGATGATGCCAGGGCGATGCCGCCCCCGACCTTCAACGAGGCTAGCCAGAGCATAGCTGCAGCAGCAATGTTGCTTCGGGCGATGCCGGAGCCATCCACCACCGAAGGGTGACGTATCCAGGGCGAGCTCAAGGGCCTCCTGGAAGACGCCGCTGTCCGACAAGCCGAGAGCTCTGCCTCCCGGAGGCGAGGAGACCCCTCGGAGCATCATGCAGCGCCCTCCCGACGCATGCGGGAGACCTCGGTCCACACTGAGCGCACACGGGACGGGACGCCTGCAACACCGGAACGCCTCGGCGCTGAGCAACACCGCCGCCACCGTCGAGCCTGCCTCAAGGAGAAGGTGCACCGAGGCTACCATCCTAGGCGCGGGGGACGTTACGACAGTGAGGAAGATTGGAGTCCCTTGCCCGAGCCACCAGGTCCGCGAGTCTTCAGCCGCGCCATACGACGAGCGCGCATTCCCGGCCCGGTTCCGAACCCCGACTACCATCACCAAGTACTCAGGGGAGATAAGGCCAGAGCTATGGCTTGCGGACTACCGGCTGGCATGCCAGTTGGGAGGGGCGGACGACGACAACCTCATCATCCGCAACCTCCCCCTTTTCCTCTCCGACGCTGCTCGAGCCTGGCTGGAGCATCTGCCTCCTACGCAGATCTCCGACTGGGACGACCTGGTCAAGGCTTTTGCTGGGAATTTCCAGGGTATGTACGTGCGCCCTGGGAACTCATGGGAACTCCGAAGCTGCCGCCAGCAGCCAGGGGAATCCCTGCGAGAGTACATCTGGAGGTTTTCGAAGCAGCGCACCGAGCTGTCCAACATCACCGACTCGAACGTCATCGGGGCATTCCTCGCTGGCACCACATGCCGAGACCTGGTGAGCAAGCTAGGGCACAAGACTCCTACCAAGGCGAGCGAATTGATGGACATTGCCACCAAGTTCGCCTCTGGTCAGGAGGCAGTCGAAGCCATCTTCCGGAAAGACAAGCAGCCTCAGGGAGGGCAGAAGGAAGACGCCTCCGAGGCATCCGCCCAGCATGGCGCGAAGAAGAAGGCCAAGAAGAAGGCGCAAGCGAAGCACAACGCCGTCGACACAGATCTTGTCGCCGCTGCCAAGCACAGGAACCCTCGGAAGCCTCTCGGAGGGGCCAACGCGTTCGACATGCTCCGACACTACTTCAACAAGGCCGAATCCTCGGCAGAAGGTGGCAAAGACCAAGGCAACCACAAGGGGGGGGCGACAACAAAGAGGAGTTCCCGGAGGTCCACAACTGCTTCATGATCTACGGCGGGCAGGTGGCGAACGCCTCGGCTCGGCACCGCAAACAGGAGCGCCGGGAGGTCTGCTCGGTAAAGGTGGTAGCGCCAGTCTACCTAGACTGGTCCGACAAGCCTATCACCTTCGACCAAGGCGACTTCGTGCCGAGCCCAGGAAGGTACCCGCTTGTCGTCGACCCGATCATCGACAATGTTAGGCTCTCCAAGGTCCTCATGGACGGATGCAGCAGGCTCAACATCATCTACGCCAAGACCCTAGAGCTCTTGGGGGTTGATCGGTCCAAGATCCGGGCTGGTGCAGCACCCTTCCACGGGATTGCGCCCAGAAAGCGTATCCTGCCCCTCGGGCAGATCGACTTGCCCGTCTGCTTCGGAACTCCCTCCAACTTCCGAAAGGAAACCCTCACCTTCGAGGTAGTGGGGTTCCGAGGGACCTATCACGCGGTGCTGGGGAGACCGTGCTACGCCAAGTTCATGGCCATCCCCAACTACACTTACCTCAAGCTCAAGATGCCTGGCCCCAAGGGAGTCATCACCGTCGGGCCCACGTACCGCCATGCTTACGAGTGTGACGTGGAATGCGTGGAGTACGCCGAGGCCCTCGCCGAGTCCGAAGCCCTCGTCGCCGACATGGATTGCCTCTCTAAGGAGGCGCCCGACGTGAAGCGGCACACCGGCAACTTCGAGCCGGCCGAGGCAGTTAAGTCTGTCTCTCTCGACCCCAGTAACGACGCCAGCAAGAAAGTCAGGATCGGCTCCGAGCTTGACCCCAAATAGGAAGCAGTGCTCGTCGACTTTCTCCGCGCAAACACCGAAGTTTTTGCGTGGAGTCCCTCGGACATGCCGGGCATACCGAGGGATGTCGCTGAGCACTCACTGGACATCCGAGCTGGAGCCCGACCCGTGAAGCAGCCCCTACGCCATTTTGATGAAGAAAAGCGCAGAACCATAGGCGAGGAGGTCCACAAGCTGATGGCTGCAGGGTTCATCAAAGAGGTATTCCATCCTGAATGGTTAGCTAACCCTATGCTTGTAAAGAAAAAGGGTGGGAAATGGAGGATGTGCGTAGACTACACTGGTCTGAACAAAGCATGTCCGAAGGTTCCCTAACCTCTGCCTCGCATCGATCAAATTGTGGACTCCACTGCTGGGTGTGAAACCCTGTCCTTCCTCGATGCCTACTCAGGCTATCACCAAATCAAGATGAAAGAGTCTGACTAGCTCGCGACTTCTTTCATCACGCCTTTTGGCATGTATTGTTATACTATAATGCCATTTGGCTTGAGGAATGCAGGTGCCACCTACCAGAGGTGCATGAACCATGTGTTCGGAGAACACATCGGCAGAACGGTCGAGGCTTACATCGATGACATCGTCGTCAAAACAAGGAAAGCCTCCGACCTCCTCTCTGACCTTGAGGCAACATTCAGCTGCCTGAAAGCGAAGAGCGTAAAACTCAATCCTGAGAAGTGTGTCTTTGGAGTCCCCCGAGGCATGCTCTTAGGGTTCATCGTCTCCGAACGAGGAATCGAAGCCAACCCAGAGAAAATCGCAGTCATTACCAACATGGGGCCCATCAAAGATTTGAAAGGAGTACAAAAGGTCATGGGATGCCTTGCGGCTCTGAGCCGCTTCATCTCGTGCCTCGGCGAGAAGGGATTGCCCCTGTACCGCCTCTTAAGGAAGGCCGAGCGCTTCACTTGGACCCTCGAGGCCGAGGAAGCCCTCGGAAACTTAAAGGCGCTCCTTACAAATGCACCCATATTGGTGCCCCCCGCTGCGGGAGAAGCCCTCTTGATCTACATCGCCGCAACCACTCAGGTGGTCAGCGCTGCAGTCGTAGTCGAGAGACGAGAAGAAGGGCATGCACTGCTCGTCCAGAGGCCAGTCTACTTCATCAGTGAAGTGCTATCCGAGACCAAAGTCCGCTACCCACAAATCCAGAAGCTGCTGTACGCAGTGATTCTGACACGGCGGAAGCTGCGACACTACTTCGAGTCTCATCCGGTTACTATGGTGTCATATTTCCCCCTGGGAGAAATCACCCAGAGCCGAGAGGCCTCGGGGAGGATAGCAAAATGGGCAGTGGAACTTATGGGCGAAACACTTTTGTTTGCCCCTCGGAAGGCCATAAAATCTCAAGTCTTGGCCGACTTCCTGGATGAATGGACTGACACCCAGTTGCCGACGGCCCCAATACAGCCTGAACTTTGGACCATGTACTTCGACGGGTCATTGATGAAAACAGGAGCAGGTGCTGGCTTGCTCTTCATCTCACCCCTCGGGAAACATGTGCACTACATACTGTGCCTCCACTTTCCGGCGTCAAACAATGTGGTCGAGTACGAGGCCTTGGTTAATGGTCTGCGCATCGCCGTCGAGCTAGGGGGTTGACGCCTCGACGCTCGTGGTGACTCGCAGCTCGTCATTGACCAGGTCATGAAGAACTCCCACTGTCGCGACCAAAAAATGGAGGCCTACTGCGACGAAGTTCGGCGTTTGGAAGACAAGTTCTACGGGCTGGAACTCAACCATGTTGCTCGACGGTACAATGAAACCGCAGATGAGCTGGCAAAAATAGCCTTGGGGCGAATGACAGTTCCCCCGGACGTCTTCTCCAAGGATATATATCAGCCATCTGTCAAACTCGACGACCGCGCCCAAGCCCGAGGAGGCCTCGGCCCAGCCCGAGGTACCCTCGGCCGCCGAGGGTGAGGCCCAGCGCGTTGAGGAGGAGCGGAATGGGGTCACACCGGTCCTGAACTGGCAGACCCCGTACCTGGAATATCTCCTCCGAGGAGAGCTACCCCTCGACAAGGCCGAAGCTCAGCGGCTGGCTCGGCGTGCCAAGTCGTTCATTTTGCTGGGTGATGAAAAGGAGTTGTACCACCGCAGCCCCTCAGGCATTCTCCAACGATGCATATCCATTGCCCAAGGACAAGAGCTGTTACAAGAAATACACTCAGGGGCTTGTGGTCACCATGCAGCACCTCGGGCCCTCGTTGGAAACGCTTTTCGACAAGGGTTCTACTGGCCAACCGTGGTGGCCGACGCCACTAGGATTGTACGATCCTGTCGAGGGTGTCAATTCTACGCAAGACAAACACACCTGCCCGCTCAAGCCCTACAGACAATACCTATCACTTGGCCTTTCGCTATGTGGGGTCTGGACCTCGTCGGTCCCTTGCAGAAGGCACCCGGGGGCTTCACACACCTGCTAGTCGCCATCGACAAATTCTCCAAGTGGATCGAGGTCCGACCCTTAACCAGCATTAGGTCCGAGCAGGCGGTGGTGTTCTTCACAAACATTATCCATCGCTTTGGGGTCCCAAACTCAATCATCACCGATAATGGCATGCAGTTCACTAAGAAAAGGTTCCTGGACTTCTGCGAGGACCACCACATCCGTGTGGACTGGGCCGCCGTAGCTCACCCAATGATAAATGGGCAGGTGGGGCGTGCCAATGGTATGATTTTGCAGGGACTAAAGCCGAGGATCTACAACGACCTCAACAAATTCGACAAGCGATGGATAAAAGAGCTACCCTCGGTGGTTTGGAGTATGAGGACGACGTCGAGCCCGGCCACGGGTTTCTCGCCGTTTTTCCTAGTCTATGGGGCCAAGGCCATCTTACCCACGGACTTGGAATACAGTTTCCCGAGGACAAAGGCTTACAACGACCAAAGCAACCAGACCAGCCAAGAGGATTCGTTGGACCAGCTAGAAGAGGCTCGGGACGTGGCCTTACTACACTCGGCACGGTATCAGAAGTCCCTGCGACGCTACCACGCCCGAAGGGTTCGGCCCCGAGACTTCCAAGTAGGGGACTTGGTACTTCAGTTGCGACAAAACTTCCCGAGGGTGCCACAAGCTTACCCCTCCCTAGGAAGGGCCATTCATCATCGCCATGATTTTGAAGCCCGGGACATACAAGCTGGCCAACGATCAAGGCGAGGTCTACAACAACGCTTGGAACATCAAACAGCTACGTCGCTTTTACCCTTAAAATGTTTCAAGTCGTTCATGTATCTCGCTTTCTTTACATGCGTAATTAAAGTCTAACCATCAAGGAAGGGTCAGCCTTGCCCCGGCAAAGCCCGATCCTCCCTCGAGGGCTAGAAGGGGGGAACCCCCTCTGCGTCAAAATTTTCCTCGAAAAAGTCTTTCACCGGAACGTCTTTCGTGCATTTCGACTGTATCGATAACAGAATCCTAAAGACGAGTAAGAGAGACCGTAAGCGGCAAGGCCGACCGAGCCGAGGGACTCCTACGCCTCCGGGATACGGATACCTCACTCATCACCTTCCGCGAAAAGGTAGCTCACGCTTGGATAAGCGATTCTACTACCTAACAAGTCCTAACGCTCGAAAACTTTTCTGCCAGAACGACTTTCGTGCCCTTTCGACTGCGTCGCTAACAGAATCCTAAAAACGACGGGAGAACACGTAAGCGGAAAGGCCGACCGAGCTAAGGGACTCCTACGCCTCTGGGATACGGATACCTCACTCGTCACCTTCCGCGAAAAGTGACTCACGCTCGGATAAGCGATTCTGCTACCGAACAAGTCCAAACGCACGAAACAAGAGGAAAGAAAACGCAGCTTTATAATCCGACGATTAAAATGTCTAGGCCTCAGCGGCTGCGAAAGACATATGCATACTCAAAACAAACTGTTCCTACAGGCTCAGACATCGGCAGGGGGAGGGGTGGCACCCTCGGCGTCGTTTCTACCCTCAGCGTAATCTGGCCCGGCCTCGGGCGGCGACACGGGCGGAAGGACCTCCACCTCGAAGGAGGAAGCCAGCGCCGCGCTCAGGCCCTCGACAGCCGCGTCAAGCCTCTAGACCTCGGCTAAGGCAGCCTCCTCCTCGTCGGGTAAGCAGTACCCCTCGCCGACCCGCTCTAGATCCACATCGTAATGGGAAGCGAGCACGGCGAAGGCCCGCCTAACGCCGTGGTGCAGCGCCCCACGGAGTCTGTTGCGCACACGGCCACCTAAGGCCCACAGATGACTCTGGGGGGAGCTACCCGAGGTGACGCCGTCGAGGCCGAAGGTCTGGCAGAAAGCCGAGATGGCCTCAGACATGGCCGCGCGCTCGGCCTCCTTCTGCTCAGCCGCCTCGGCAAGCGCCTTGCAGTTCTTGACAGACTCGTCAAGAGCCGTCTCGAACCCTGCAGACAGCAGGACAACATTCTTCAGACGCAAGGAGAAGAATGGAGACAAAAACAAAGTCTCAAGGTAGGGAAAATGCCCCTTCGGCCCGGACACCCTAGCTTGGGCGGACCAAGTAGACCCGATGGCCACGGCCAGACCCTCCGCAAGGATCCTGGCCCGAGCGGTCGCCTCGGGGTCCGGAAAGGGGGAGTACCCTCTGCGCCGAAACTTTCCTCAAAAAAGTTTTTCCACCAAAACAACTTTCGTGCGTCTCGACTATGTCAATGGTGGAGTCCCAAAAACGAGCGACTAAGACCTTGAGTGGCAAGGCCGACCGAGCCGAGGGACTCCTACGCCTCTGGGATACGGATACCTCACTCGTCACCTTCCAGGAAAGGCGGCTCACGCTCGGATAAGTGACTCTGCTACCGACGAATAAGTCTTAATGCTCGAAACAAGAGGAAAGAAACACGGCTTTATACCCAAATGTTCAGGCCCCAGCAGCCACAAAGAACAAACACACGTACATGGGATAACAATGGTACCTAGACTTAGACGTCGGCAGCGCCCTCGGCGGTTGTCCCGACCTACAGCAGATGTCTTAGTACTCAAAGCTATTACATCTCGCTCTCAAGAGGGTACCATTACAAACGGGACTCTAGGTCCATTCCCGTAGGAATGAACAACCTCCACACCAGAAAGCCTGCAGGATAACGGGCTCCGAGCAGCTCGCCAGCGACCACTGCGCCAGCAGCGCGACAACGACCTCCTCCTCGGGTGGCTAGACAGCAGCAGTGATTGCCTCAGGGCAAACACTACTGAGAAAAGGCCCTTGTCCCTGTCCCCCGTCCGAGGGGCAAGGACAAGCCATTAAGGCCAAAAGGCCGGAGGTCCGTATCTAGGTGGCACTGGTGGTCTCATCGGCAGAGGCAACCGCTTCGGCAGAGGAAGCCTCACCTCTAGCAACCACCACCACCTCAGCACCGACGACAGCGGCCACCTGCCCACCAACACCGCACCAGCGAACGGCGGCCGCCCCAAAGCGCACCGGCAGGTCCTCACTCCCGTCCTCGCCGAGGCTGTCCTAGAACACGAGCACCGCCCTCGCGGCACACGACGTGTTGGGCGCCCCCCCGGTACAGCCGACGGTGCAAGGAGGACCTGGACATAGCCGGCCCGCGCGCGGCGCGACCGACGGCCGTACGGCGGACGGGCAGCCACGCTCCGCCCCAGTGGTAGGAGAAGGCACCGGAAGCAGCGCCAGGGCCGCTCAGGCCAGGGAGCCAGAGACGCGGCAGCTAACAGCGCCACGGGCGGCGAACGCCCTTCACCCCCGATCACTGAGGGAAGGAGCGGGCCGCTGCCCACGCGGAAGCGGCCCCCGACTCGGCGCACCCTCCTCCCCAGCACGGATGATGAACATCCTTGAAGCTGAGGGTAGGGGGAGGCCACGACCCGGCTCGCTCTTCCACGACACGAGGCCTGCGGTCATCATCCTAGGTGACCGCCGGTAGGGGACTGCAGCCGGGCTGCGTGATGAAAATCCTTGAAGCCGAGCGATGACTGGAGAGCGCCAACCCCCACGGGGTCACGCTCCTCCAACAGCAGCAAGAAGAAGTCAACATGGGTGCACCCCATCTGGGGGCTCGGAAGGTGGAAGGGCGCGACGGATGCGAGGAGTGTGAAGGCATGGCTACCCCCGGGGGGTTGGTCCCTTTTTAAAGGCAGATCTCCTCACTCGCACCCCTAAGCGTCACGAGCAAAGTCTCCATCAACGTGCTCCAGGGTTCCCACCCCATGACATGCGGGCTGGGTCCCACACGTCATGTGAGCTGACCCAAAACGCGAAGGGGGCAAACCGCCACACGCGAAGCATGTAACCGCCCTGCGGTTATAAGCGTTCCCGCATCATCGCCGAAACCAGCGGTCGGAAGGGCGGGCCGCCACGTGGGGAGCATGCAACCGCACCATGGTTGCGCACCCTTTCGGCATCATCGCATCCGAAGGTCCAGCACGGAGGCCCGGCCCCACATGTCATGCAACCGACGCAAAGAAACTGCACCGCCACCCGCGCCAATGCTGCGTCTTCTCGACTGCGGAACCAGCGAGCGACTCAAGGCAGCCCTGCGCGTGAACTAGCAGTACCCATTAAGTGCGACGATCATGGGTCACTCCGCCGCAGAGATAGGCACGACGGTCGACATGATCAGAGGTGGGCTGGCAGCAATTGCAGCAACAGGCGTGCGGAAGCCGCGGTCCAATCACCTACATGTTCGCATCCTCTCCCACGGCATAAAAACGACGCACCCATGTTCCGTTCCTTGAACGACTCTAGCACGCGCAACAGACGTCCCGCGAATCGCCCGTCCTGTCGCATTAACTCCTTGGCAGAGCAAGCGACACCTCCGGCAGGCAAAGCGGGCGTCGTTTCGTCTCTATCATGATGACCGCGTCAAAAAAGGTGCGCCACCTTATTTAAATTTATATCCTTTTCCTTTTCCTCTCTCTCTCTCTTGCCACAGGGACCAGGAAAGGGGATAATGTGAAAAGGATCCTTCTCGGCGAAGGAAACGGGCCCCGAGCCCTCCTACTAATCAGGGGTTCGAAGGTTGCGCCCTCCAAGATTCAGCAACTGCCCTAGAGCACTCGAGCTCCGAGCCCTTTACTGATCAGGGGTTTGAAGGCTGGCCCCTCGGAAGGGTTCGACAGCCGCCCCAGAGCACACAGAGTTAGGGATGACCCTGGGTACGTCTGTTACATGGCTGAGGCTCGGGCTACGCTCCGGAGGTACCCTAGGACATTTCCGAGACCAGTGGGAACGATTTGTAACGGAATCCCACCGAATGGAGGCATCGAGCCCTCGGACCCTATCGAATGGGTTCGGGTCCGACAAATCTCCTGCAGGTACTTTTGGAGCGCGCCTCTGGGCCACTAGCCGAGCCTTAGCGAACGGGGCTCGGGCGTCTACTTGCATCACCCGTTAGCAGCTCACCGGAAACACCATGTTCGGTGCCCCCTAGGGGTAACATGGCACTCCCCCCCTTCCTCATTGCGAAAAGGCGACGAAGGGGCGTATAATAAAAGTCGAGACGGTCTTTGATCATCCTCTCGCTCCGTGCAGAGGCTCGGGGGCTGCTCTCGCACCAGGCTACGGCCAAACCGTTGACCACGTCGACAAACCAGCTTGAAAACTCAGAGCCTGACCGTGCACCCGGGCTGCGGCCGGGCCGCATGAGGGAACGATAAGGCTGACCGAGGCATCACAAAAAGGATTAAGACCTCAGAGGAGTCAAACCACTCCTTCGAGGCCTCGGGGGCTACACCCGGCGGGTGCGCTCGCGCGCACCCACGGAAGCAAAGCATAACCAATAAGGGCCGATCCCCTTGCGAAAAATCCGCAGAACCTCCAAGCGAGTACCTACACTCCCTTCGAGGCTCGGGGGCTACTGTCGGGGACCGTAATTAGGGGTACCCCCAATGCACCTTAATTCGGCTGGAAAACATCTTCAGAACAAACCATAAACGACCGATAAAACGCGGGCTTCGTCTATCAAGGGACGCGACCTCATCCGAGCCCAGCCTCAGGCAAGGACAGTAGTCCCGGACAAATTCATGCCTTGCCCGAGGATCCCCTCAGTCAGCAGACGCACCCTCGGCTCGCCCGAAGCACAGCTCGGGTAGACTTTGTCGTGCAGCGACCTCGTCCGAATCGCCTTACCAACCGACCGTATCGCATGCGCATTTAATGCGGGGATCGCCTGACACCTTATCCTGACACGCGTGCCTCAGTCGGCAAGGTTGAAGTGACCGCAGTCACTTCGCCCCCCTTTACTGACCGTTCTGACAGGAAAACAGCGCTGTTCACCTCGCTCCGACGATTGTGCCAGCTATCAGGGAAGGGCCGACAACAGCAAGTCACGACCTCCCCCGAGTTCGGCCTCGGGCGCAATAGGGAGCTCCGCCTCGCCCGACCCTAGGCCTCGGCCTCAGCTTTGGCCTCGGGAAAAGGTCTCCGCCTCGCCCGACCCTAGGCCTCGGCCTCGACCTCGGCCTCGGGAGAAGGTCTCCGCCTCGCCCGACCCTGGGCCTCGGCCTCAGCCTCGGTCTCGGGAGAAGGTCTCCGCCTCGCCCGACCCTAGGCCTCGGCCTCAGCCTCGGCCTCGGAGGAGTCGTCGCCTCGCCCGACCTCGGCCTCGTATCAGCTATGCTATTGGGGATCCATCATTGCCCTACCCTTAGCTAGCCGCCTTAGGCTACAAAGGAACAAGACCGGTGTCCCATCTAAGTAACTCCGGTAACAGGTAATGATGGTTCCCTGCGTGCGCCCATGACGTCGGCTGCTCTCAACCCCCTACGGAAGCAAGGAAACGTCAGCAGGATCCATGCCGCACCATCAGCTATGCTACTACAGGGCTCAAGGCACTCCCCCGACGGCCACGTTATTACCTCTACAGGGCTCAAGGCACTCCTCCGACGACCACGTCGGTACATCTACAGGGTTCAAGGCGCTCCCCCGACGGCCACGTTATTATCTGTACAGGGCTCAGGGCACTTCCCTGCCTGCCACGTTAGCTCCAAGCTACACCCCCATTGTACAGCTGGGCATCTGCTTGTGTCTATAAAAGGGGGTGTCCAGGGCCCCGCGAAGGGAGAGAAAAAAGAAGAGGAGGGAGGAAAAGGGAGGGGACGAGAGACGAACGTGCAACGTACGAACACACGGACGCACGGCGTCGATGAGCGGAGGCAGCTAGGGTAGGAGAGACGCGGTGGAGGCATCCCCAGATGGCTCGCCTCGAGGCCGAACCCTCTCCTCCTCTCTCTCTCTCTCACTCACTCTCGCTCTCTCGCAACGCTTGTAACCCCTACTGCAAGCATCCCCCTGGTGCAGGATAATATAAGCCTCATCCCATCGCTTGTGTTCTATCTTGCATCAACCCATCTGGACAGGGGCACGCGGCACTAAAATTCACTAGTCGGTCCGGCTGAGGGCCCCCCAGGTCCGAAACACTGACACTTTACATTGTATCGCTCAATTAGTAAATAGGAATGCCTTGCTTAAGGACCAAATAGAAAAGCTAAAAGATGAAAATCTAGCTTTTCAAGAAAAATATGATATGCTCCTATGTTCTCATGAAAATCTTATGGATGATCATATCATATTAAATATTGGTCATGAGGTTGTGATAGAAAACTTAAAATCCCAACAACCTCACTCATGCACATGTATTCAAATTGACACTACATTATCATGTGCTAATGCTTGTTGTCCGTCGACAAGCAAATCTTCCTTTAAGCTAGAATTTGCAGGGACAAAAGATGATACATATCAAAAGCTCAAAGAAGAAAATGAGAGGCTAAAAATGAGCTTGACACAACTAAAAGTGAAGTGCATTGCTCAACCTTCTCAAGATAACCGTGATCACATGGTGAAGAAGCTTGAGACGGGAACAACCGTGGCATGCACTAAATCCCTTGAAGAAAATGTCAAGGACTTGAGGATTGCCAAGAGGAAGGAACAAAAGGTGAAAATCAATGCCTCCTCCAAAAGCCTCAATCACGCCTCCATAAAAGGTAACATTCAAGGTAATAATCAAGCCACACTTCACACTAAGAGAAGTAAGAAGTGTAGTGAATGCTTTGAAAAGGGACACTCGATTAGGTCATGTCCCTATATTAAAAATGACTTGATTATTAACAAGGATGATAAACTTTGTTTTAAATGCTCAAAGAAGGGACACTTATTTAGATCTTGTCCCCATTTAAAACAAAAGGGCATAGTGTTAGAAAATAAAATATTCACTAACCATGTAGCAAGCAAGAAACAATGAAACAAGAAATCTTCAAGACTTGAAGATCGCCTATGCTATATATGCCGAAAGAAGGGACATCAATGCAAGAATTGTCCCATTGGTAACAATCCCACTCCTAGCTTGTCAATTATTTCTCATATAACTAGGCAACCCAAAATTGCAACTTGTGCTAGAAAGGTAATGAGTTTACCTAGTGCTAACACAAAGGATGTTTGGATTCCTAGATCTTTGTTGACTAACCGTGATGGACCCATCAAGCGATGGGTACCAAAATATGCTTGACAAGCTTTGCAGGAGAAGGAGATGATATGAAGCTTTGGGGTGCTTGAGAGAGTCCATTAAATTCTTATTAACTCAAGCTATCAATCTTCAATAATCTATATATCCAAGATTGACCCAAAGTTATTTCAATTTATTATGTCTAAAACTCATATCATCTCGGGAAAGATATTGATGTTGTAGGAAATAAAGAATTATCCTGTGCGGAAAAATCAAGGCCTACAACATGGAGGAAAGCCGAAGGATGGTAACACTTGTGATTTTGAGTGCAAGTATCTTAAATTATGATTTCTCATGTGTCTTGTGTAGTCGCATAGAAAAAGAAGCACTTCAAATGTCTCTAAATTTATAGTACCATTCTTTGAAGAATTTCCTCTCATATGGTAAATTGCATACTCATCATTTCCATCCTATGGCAATCTACATGCTTTAAATTGTTGCAAGTATCTCATGGCATGTTTTTCGCTAGTCATTTTATTATTGCCATGATTCTATATATAGAAAGATATTTCAAGTTCTTAAAAGAATAAGGTGTCATGTAAGGAATTCAAATCCTTAGGACACTTATAAAAGGAAAACTCTCTCTATAACTAGAATAGTGAGACTAATGATTTTATCTAAGTAACCCAAGTAGTCTCACTTATAGAGAATAAGTTTCTCTTTGGAAATGCGTAATCTAACATAAAACGAAAAATCAATCCAATGATTTATGATGTATTTCTACTTGCTTAAACTGGATATGATTCTTTCACATTTATCGCTTTCCATATCATGAATTAGATTTATTCCCATAATCTTAAAGGATTATATATGCTTGTTTTATGAGTTAAAATTGAGCATAACATCATCTATGGATAATCTAGTTCATGCTATGAAGTTTCCATGTTTTAGTAATCTATGTTTTCATTTATTCACTATCAAAAATGATTACAAAAATGGAAACTAGTTGAAAGCTCTCTTGTGAGTTTTGGTGTTTGGATGACAACTCAATTAAAGGACTAACAAGTGTACTAAGTGTTGACCAGGTGCTTAAGGTAAAGCCTACAGGGCTCAACACAAGTGAACAAATGTGATGGTCCAAGAACTGGATTATGGACATCACAAGTAAGATGGACATTGCATAAAGTGAGACTCGGGTGCATAACTCGGAGACAACTGATCAAGCTAAGGACGGAGGCAAGAAGAGCTTCGAGGTACCAAGTGCACGGGAGAAGGTCAAGGAGGCTGAGGAACCCAAAGCCAAGGGTGAAGAAGAAGGCTTGCAAAGTCAAGGGTGATCGAGTTGAGAACAGCTACGGTACATCAAGGATCACTACATAAGGACGTGACTTACAGCCAATGAGGTAACAGCTACAGTTATGTGGTGTAAGTCATAAGGCTCAAGATCAAGCTCTAAGAAGGAGATCAAGGTCACTAGAAGGAGAACAAGTGTCAAAACCAGAACTGGAAGCAGCCCAAAAGAGCTAAGTTCACCTTAATCTTTAGTTTGGGTTGTTCCTATGTTTGGAGATGTTCTATGTGACCTCTGCAGGATGTTGGAGCCAAGAAATGTCAATCTAGATCAAGTCAAGCCGACTTGATGATTTATGAGTCCAACATCAAAGCTCAAGCATGTGAAATGCTATAGATGTAATAATTAAGAGAAGGTATGTTTCTAGACTTAGTACATTGGTTTTTGTGTACTAATATACTTGTCTAAGTGTTAGAAACAGAAGGAAGAAGAAAAGGAAAGAGGTGCAAATGGCTTGGCTGTGTACAGCCAAGACTCAGCTCAATCTGGCACACCGGACTGTCCGGTGGTGCACCGGACAGTGTCCGGTGCGCCAGGTTGAACTCCGGTGAACAGGCCGCTCTCGGGAGGAGTCTGGTGACGTACGACTATAATTCACCGGACTGTCCGGTGGTGCACCGGACTGTCCGGTGAGCCAACGGTCGGCTTGGGCAACGGTCGGCCGCGCGATCTGCGCGTGACGCGTGGCCGAGCCAACGGTCAAATGGGGGCACCGGACTGTCCGGTGTGCACCGGACAGTGTCCGGTGCGCCAACGGCTCCAGGACTGCAACGGTCAACTGCTCAATTTATGGAAGGAGATCAGGCACCGGACAGTGTCCGGTGGTGCACCGGACTGTCCGGTGCGCCACCCGACAGAAGGCAAGATTTGCCTTCCTGGATTGCTTCCAACGGCTCCTAGGCCCCTTGTGCCTATAAAAGGGACCCCTAGGCGCCTCAAGCAAGGTACTAGTGCAGCCAACAAGTGTAGACATCACTCGAATCAATTCTCATTCTCCCTCTTGTGTGTAACTCTATAGTTTGTGTAGAAGGCACAGCTATAAGCCTTTTAGAGAGAGGAGAAGTGCTGCAAAGAGCTAGAGCAAGGTCTTGAGTGTATCATTACTCTACCGAGGTGCTGCCGAGAAGTTTGTAAGCAGCCACGGTATTGTTGTAACCCAACTCAATAGTGAAAGGCTCTATCTGTCATACTGACAGATCTAAGCAAACGGAGGAAGGAGTTGAAATAGACTCCAAGCCCAGGTGTGGCTAACTCCAACGAGGACTAGGCAAGCATTTCAGGCTTGGCCGAACCTCGGGATAAATCCTTGCGTCTGTGTGCTCTGTTCTGTATTGTATCCTGACTCTCTGTCTTACTCGCCTTTATATCTGCACTTCAATACTTATCTGTGGTATAAGCTTTATTTGAAGTGCAGGACATTTTGAGACAGGATCTTCTATTCAGCTGCAACCTACTCGAAGGGTCTTCTCATTCCACTGCGTACGAAGTCTTCGAGTAGAGTAAGAATTTAAGTTTTAAATTGAAAAGTTTTATTCTCCTATTCACCCCCCCTCTAGGCGACATCCAGATCCTGTTCCCGGATAAAAGGGAACTTGCACTAGTGCTTGTGTTACTAACAACGTATCTCTTGAGCCTACTTATGAATATCTACAAAAGAGAAAGTGCACAAGCCTCAAGGGTTGCTCTTCACCCAAAGGAAGAAAGGTAAAAGCAAAGGTATGGGAACTCTTTTTCATCATTGGTTATCTACTCTAAATTATGATATTCTATCCATGTGAAGAATAGATTCTTTAATTGGACTTAAATTAACTAGGTGTGCATTCAATCTCATTCTTTTAAATGCACTTGTCCATTAGAATCCAATTCATGCATTTGCTATATATATGTTATCATATTGATTTGCTTCTAAGTAATGATTACTAAATTCAATATGAAGAAGTAAAATTCCAATGATTAATCAAAATGTTTAAATGGTGCATATTCCCCTTTCCCAATGAAATGCACTAATGTTAAGGATTTTACTTCATATCTATGTGACTTATGGATGATGAAATGTTTTTATTTCCTATCTAAAGAATTCATCCATCATCATATACTCCCTTGTGCTATTAACATCTTTCTTGAGTATGTTCAATAAGTTTGGAAGGAAAAAGAAACAACTACAAAGGGAGGACACTCACATGAAAGAGAAGACATCAAGAACAACAACACCTACTTGGATAGTAAGATCTTCAAAACAATCAATGGTGTGGTTGTAAGCATTCTAAACCTTGTTCATTGTGAGAATACCAGGCTTAAGTTGTTTATTGCAAATTTTATAAGCCTTGATCAAGATGTATAATGCTTCTCCCTACACGTCTCTAAAATGAATGCATCTATTCATCTCATTCAAATTCTTGATGCATATCTCTAGGGGGAGTCTATTTCTATATCTTGATTATTTTGAGACTAATATTGTATCATAATAATCTCATATAGTCTCTTGTATGAGAATAAGTTTCTCATAAAGTATGTTACTACAAATCAATTCATCTTGTTAAAGTAATGTCATCTTTATCAAGGATTGTAGCTTTCATTGCTAAAGTAGCATATTTACTGGATTCTCCTATTTTAGGCTTATCTAATGCGTATGTTGTTCTTTTGATCACACCTATTATTTGTTTGATCATTGAATAACTTCAATTAACACTCATGTTTCTTAGTGCCTTATATACTATTAATTGATATCTCTCTTGTTGTGCACTAAGTTAAAAGGAGAATTCATGATACACTTATGCAATTGGTGATCCACTTAATATATGCTATCAATGACTTGGAGAAGGATCACTAGTTGTAGAACTCTCTCTTGTGCAAAATATTTCCATATATTGTCTTGAGTATAGGTCTTAAGCAGCTAAGACTAAGGACAAAGCACAATGAAGAGAGCGTCTCTATGTGAAGGTATAAAACGGTAAAACTACTTCTATTCATTTACACTTGTACCTAAATCTTCCTTTTCTATACATTCCTTGCATATCTTGTATAAAAGGAAGAGAAAGCATGTCCAGGCATTAACCTTGCTTCATGCCTAGTTTAACTTCTCAAAATCTCACTCCTGCATTAATTCATCTTTGTTTAAACTAGATAAAGTGATTTAATTGTCAAAGAGCTTAAAGCTTAACCTTGTAACGAGGATAGGCTGCCTTTGTTCCAAAGGTGGATGTCCTTAAGCCTCTCTGAAATCCTTAAGGGTAAATGCTTGAGATGTTTCAACATGCTTTCATAAGTGCATAAACTGTCATGAGCATCACACTTATACTATGACACAATGCACTTCACATTCTGTATGATATAGATATGTTCTCTTTAACCTGATTATGTGCAATTGGCATTTAAGGCCAAAATATGTATTCCTCTCCATGCACATATTCAGGGGGAGCAATCTATGTTATATAGAACTATGATTATGCTTAATTTGATATATCCTTTGATCATATCTCTTTTATGTCTATGACTAATATGTTTTCAAGTGTATTCTCATGCTTAGTCATAGAATTGAAAGGGAAATGGAGTATTCGGCAAAGACAACGCTTCCACTCAACTCCTTCGGTATTATCCACTCTTTGCCGGTATTCCGCATTGTTCTCCACCCTAGTATAATCTTCTCTCATATTTATCTGTTTGCCATTGGGGAGAACGTAAAAGGGCTTATATTTCACCCACAAGTATCCGTTTTTGGCGATTCATGCCAAAGGGGGAGAAAGTATTAGCCCAAAGCAAAAGTACCGCACCACCACCTACGAATTTCAAAAAAAATGAAGTTTTCAAATTGGTATATCTTATTGTGTTCAAAAGGGGGAGAAAGTTCTAATATCTTCAAAAATTTGTAAAATCCTCTTGAACACTAAGAGGAGAATTTCATTAAGGGGAAGTTTTGTTTTAGTTAAAAGAAAAGCATTTGAAATAGGGGAGAAAATTTCAAATCTTGAAAATGCTTCTTTCAATCTTATTCATGTACCTTTGACAAGTTGCAAAATGTTTTGAAAAGAATTTTACAAAAGATTTGCAGAAACAAAACTTGTGGTGCAAGCGTGGTCCAAAATATTAAATAAAGAAGAAAAGCAAACCATGCATATCTGGTAAAAGAAATAATATTGGTTTCATTCCAAGCAACCTTTGCACTTACATTATGCAAACTAGTTCAAATCTGCACTTATATATTTGCTTTGGTTTGTGTTGGCATCAATCACCAAAAAGGGGGAGATTGAAAGCGAAATAGGCTTACACCTTTTTCCTAAAATGATTTTGGTGGTTGAATTGCCCAACACAAATATTTGGACTAACTAGTTTGCTCTAGAGTATATGTTCTACAGGTGCCAAAGGTTCAACTAAAAAACCAATACAAAGATTAAAAAGGGTTCGAAAAGAAAGGAGCAAGGAAACCGAAGTGCTCCCTGGTCTAGCGCACCGGACAGTGTTCGGTGCACCAGGGAGGAACGACTTCAAACTCTTCACCTTCGGGTTTCCCAGGCGCCGCTCCGCTATAATTCACCGGACTATCCGGTGGGCCACCGGACTGTCTGGTGTGCCAGTGGAGCAACGGTCATCTACGCGCAACGGTCGACTCTGACAGTGAACAGTGCAGAACAGTATACACGGCAGAAGTCAGTGCAGTTGGTCAGAGGGGCACCGGACTGTCTGGTGTGGCACCGGACTGTCCGGTGCCGTATGAGGACAAAGCCTCCAATGGTCGACCAGCTCCAACCCTATCGAAGAAGATGACGTGGCGGCGCACCGGACACTGTCCGATGGCACACCGGACTGTCCGGTGCACCCATCGCCAGCAGCCTTCTCCAACAGCTACATTTTGGTTGGTGGCTATAAATACCACCCCAACCAGCCACTTCAAAGTGAAGGGAGCCCAAGCAACATTCCAAGTCATCTAGTTGACATACTCAAGCCCTCCCAACCACACATATTCATTGATCCATCCTATACACAAGATTTAGACCACTACAACCAACACAAGTGCCACAAAGGAGAGAGCAAGCAAAAGAAAGCCTCTCGTGTGAGTTTAGCTCTAGTGCCTTGTGAGATTCTTTGAGAGAAAGTGTGTGCTACATCTTGCGTTCATTTGCGCGTGGAGTTTTGACTCCCATTGAACTTCCTCCAAAGTTTTGGAGGCTTGTAAAGCTAGCAAGAGACACCAAAGTGTGTGGTGGTCCTTGCGGGGTCTTAAGTGATCCTTGAGAAGAAGAAGAGCTCGCCGGTCTTGCCTGATCGGTGGAGAGAGGGAAAGGGTTGAAAGAGACCCATCCTTAGTGGACTCCTCAACGAGGACTAGGCCTTCGAGGGCCGAACCTCGGTAAAACAAATCACCCGGGTCTCATGTGCTTATTGCTTGTGATTTGTTTGTTCTTTCCCTTTCCAAGTTTTTCTTGCACTATTCGTTGCTAATATTATTTGGTGTTGCTTTAAGTTAAATTCTCATTTAGTGAAGCAACACATTGCAAGAAAGAACTTGTGTCATTGCTCTTCTTATCTAAGCCCCTTTGCTTTATAGACATATTAGTTGTATTGTTTTATCAATTCCACATTATTTGAAAGCAATACTCTTTACAAGCAAGGACTTAGTTTTTTATACTCCGATAATTGTATATCTTGTTCTAACCACTAACCAAGGGATCTAGTTGGGGGTTAAAGTTTTAATTTTCAGATTTCGCCTATCCACCCCCCCCCCTCTAGGCGACTTTCACACTCCATCTTCATGCATCTAGAATTCTTCATATTTATACTTGAGTAATCTAGCCCACAAATCGATCCTACACTGCTAGCTCGACCTACAATGCCCCCAAGCCCTAGGTCGCGTCCTAGGCCTAGACCGAGAAAGCTAGATCTCACATGGGCTCAAAGTGGTCCGACGCCTCCACGTTAATCTCCATTCTTAGATCAGATCCAATGGCCAAAAACACTCGCGTCCGTGTATAAAAAAGGAAAAACCATCATTCACTTGAAACCCTAGTTCATTTCATTCTCTCTATCTCTCTCTTTCTCTCGGGTGACTCTTTGTTCTCTCTTCTCATGAACTACTTTCTTGCTTTGTTCTGTCTCCAACTCTGGTGGGATAGAAATCCATGGCAGCGGCAATGTCCGCGTGGGCCCTTGCTAGTCTGCACACACATCCAAGGGTGAGCGCGCCACCATCGAGCGACCTCCCAGTGGTGCCCTAAGGCCACCCATAACCTTTACACACATGTCTGGCTACCATGCGGCCCTGTCTTCATCATGGTCGATGTTTTGGATGATGAGACAAGGCTAGGTAGGCTCTTCCTTTCACTCTTTTGGCCTAGATGTGAAGATAACTAGGGTTAGAGATTCGGGATATGGGGACTCTAACTTAGGGTTAGGGATTGAACCTCATGAGTTGAACCCTTCCTCTCCTACTTTTTTGTTAATCCAAAACTCATCTAGATCCAAGCTAGTTATATAGATTTGGCTTGTCTAAATCCTAAAACCCAAGGATTAAGGTTTAGTCGCCAACCTTGGTTTTGATGTGACTATTGATTTTATAGAATCTTGCTCTTAACCTAACCATTAAAACACATAGCTTGAGATATATTATCTTCTATTGTAGAGATAGTGAAAGTCGACATGCTAAAGTCTAGTGCCCATAGCATTCCACCCCTCCTCCAAAACAGCTCATTCGCGTGCAATAGTTAAGAAGACTTGACTCATACTAAACTAGCACTTGATGACTTAATACTAAGTCTTTTCCATCTTGACTTAGCAGTTTATTCTCCTAAAAAATCGAACCACATCAGCGGCCATATCTGTCGAAGGAGGACGCGTCGATGGCCACATCGACAGATGACGGACGCGGCTGCGGTGGCATAGAGGTCTCCCTACGCCTGGCGAAGGTAGGTGACACCCCCCGGTGTTGTAGCTCAAGAGACCACGTTGCAGCAGCGGCCAAGGTGGCTGACGACGGCCACAGCTGTGACGATGGAGCGGATTGTTGCCTGTGGTGTAGAGTACTGGTGGCCACGACGCGGAGGATTGGTAGCTGTGGGGTGGAGCGTTGTCCCGTGTGTTCTTGCGCTCACCCTCCAGCGGGAGCTTGGCCTCATGGAGGGTGACAATCTTGAATGCCCCAATCTTCGCCACCAATTAGGGTGAGCAGAACCGCGACAATGCCTCTACGGGTTGAGCCACCATTGCGGTTGATTGTTGCATATCGAACAAGCAGATCCGCGCACGGTCATAGACAGGCGACACCTGGACCTCCACGGGCATGAAGGCGGGGTACAGCGATGGCACGACCACCTCAACACCGAATGCCGCCTCCACCTCCTCCATGGGCGTGTTGGGTTGCAGCGCATCAACCTGATCATCGTTGTTCAAGTCGAACTACCCTCCAGACATAATCACACTTCTTGTGTGTCAAGTCGGGCGCTAATGCCAGCTAACTACAAGTTGATGTTGGCGAATTGCATGATGAGCAGATGTTTACACATGGGTCTAATGTCCATGACACCATGATTAACAAATATTTATTGTAGTATATATATAGGGTAGGTATATTAGGAGCCCTGGGCTTCAAATAGTTAGAGAAAACTTAGGCCGACCACCCCTGTGACCTGGTCAAGCTCGGCGGGCCCACCCACTCCACAAGTCAGGTTGTCGGGTGCGCCACCCACCCCATGTCCGTGCACGAAAAAAAAGAATGCATGCATGAGTTAAACACGTCCCTTCATGCACGTAAATTTAGTAAATAGATATGTGGTCGTTTCTATTTTAAAATGTTTTATTTTCTCCATAAATATAGGATCACTGCAACAGCCATGCAGCTAGGCTCGTCAGGACCAGTTTATAATACATATTGATACTAAATATGCTACACGGTGTAGATATTTATGCAATTCGGTACACTACGTAAAAATCTGTTACCCGCTGCATGCGCACAAGTTTAGTATGGAAAGAATGTGCGATGAAAGGAAATGAATTGGCATGCACGGAAACAAAAAAGTCATATTTAATACTTTATTTTTACCATAAATATAGGATCCCTCCAACAGACATGCATCTAAACTCGTTAGAACTAGTTTATGATATATATTGATATCAATTATGCTACACGGTGTAGGTATTTATGCGATTCGGTACAATGCGTAAAAATATGTTTCCTGCTGCATGCGCACAAATTTAGGATGGCAAGATGTGCGATGAAAGAAAATGGATTGGCATGTATGAAAACAAAAAAATTATTTAAATGCTTTATTTCCTACATAAATATATGATCGCTCCAACAGCCATGCAATTAGGCTCGTTAAAATAGGTTTATAATATATACTTAACGGTGTAGCTATTTATGCAATGTGGTACACTGCGTATAAAAATCTGGCATATCATTCACTGGTGGACGCATCTCTAGGTTCGAGCGTAAAACATTAAGTTTTGAGCATAAAACCCCTCAACAATAAGCGTAAATACCGAGCCAATGTGAGAGGTTGATAGCTCTAGTGGGTTGTATTTACGATCCTATTTTATGGCAGATCCGAAAAAACATGGGAGTCGCATGCATACGGTTTATATTTATATACAAATCCAAAAATTATGGCAAATTATGGGAGTTTCTATTGCATGCGCATAAATTTTGGATTATATTTTTCTTTCCACTGCACGCATGCAATAAATTGGATGATATGATTCACACAGAGCATAAATTCTTATACGACGTCGCATAAATACTTACACCGTGTAGCATAATTGAGTAAAACCTAATATTTGTCCAACTAAGAAAGCCAGCGAAAACTAGGGACAATTTTATGGTAGACTTAAAAATCTGGCAGTTACGAACATAAGTGATTTGATTTGATTTTTTATGGTAATTACAAACGGGCGGGAATTAGGGATAGTTTTATGGCAGACGTAAAAATCTAGCATTTACGAACATAAATGATTTGATTCTTTATGGTAATTACGAACATCATAAATCAAGGAATTGCTTTTTCAATGTGCATACAAAAAATATGTATGCAGTAAACTGATATACGAACTCCGTGTTCACACATAAAATCGTATAGTTTTTAGCGTAAATAGTACATGTGGTAGGCATAAAACATAATAATCAAAAGACAACACGAATCAGAGGAGGTAGTCGTCGGAGGACGTCGTCGACAACACAAGCATAGATGGAGGTCATCACTCGAGCCGCCGAACTACGCGGGATTGGAGGATGTCATGCACAATCGTCGTTGCGCGCACCTCGCGCCTTCCGTGACACCGCTCGAACCTCGTGCCTCGTGCGGCACCGCGCTACTCGCACATCGGGGGGCACAACTTGCTTGACCGCCTTGGGAGTGCCGCCGCCTCAGGGCCCTGAGGACGCCGCTGCTTGCCCGCATAGGTGCCCGCAGTCACTCGCCCTATGAATCGGGGAGCCGCCGCCACCGACCTGGGAACCGCCGCCACCGCCACCGACCTGGGAACCACCGCCACCGCTCATCTGGGTCAGGGAGTCGCGGCCACCGTGCGTGCTCTCGGGCAACCGCCACCGTCGCACGCGCCTGGGTGGGCGCCGTCGCTAATGAATCGAGACAGGGCATAAAAAATTGAACCCTAGCACTCCAGGTCTTCTTTTATAGACATCAGGACCTGGTCCGACTCGACCAGATTGCACCGTCTAACCTGAGCTTCCTCTAGTTATTAGAAGCACAGGGCTCGTGTGTATATATATATATATCCGACATCTTGATAATAATAATATACAAATATATTTTGCATAAAACTGTATTAGCACGAAAATATATATCTAAATTACTATTATTAAAATAGAATTCAATTCCAACCATCCAAACGAGCCTAAACTCAATGTAAACTTACTGTTACTACTACATTATTGGCAACACCAATGATATAAGTCATAACTCATAACTTGTGATGTCGAAGACCCCGGTGACTTCTTTAGGGTCCGTTTGTTTCTCTAGGAATGAACCGAACAGAACCTTAGCTGACTTTGCCCCCGCTAAGGTTCTTTCCTGGTCCCCGACGGCTTTCGGCACCCGCTCCGGTGACGCTTCTTCCTAGCTTTCGGCATAAGTATATATAAAAAAAAAACCTAGTAGTCCAGTTCCCCCCCCCCCCCCCCAACCAAAAAAAAATCATTCTGCAAGAGGGTATACCATGTCAGTTTTAGTTTTTCTATGCGAAGGAAACTCAGGACAACCACTGATGTCGACAGCAACTCTCCAACGGGAATGCAGCCGAAATCTGGAATTACCACAACTACCCCCGCGCTTCGCGCGGATGAAGCCATGATTTATTGGCATGCGAAATCAAATAAAGATCTCCTAAATTATTTCAGCGTGAAGTTAGTACTGCATGTGTTAATTGAAGTTAGCCAAGAAGGAAAAAGACTGATTTGTAGCATGTAAACATGGGCCGAAAACGATTTGAAGCACTGTGGGCAAACAGCAAGTAGTACATCGAGGAGAGTACTATTGATGAACAGTAAGATACTCTCCATGATTAGAGCTTTGTATGAATAAATAGATAGATGGTTTACGAAATACTGATTTTCCAGAGAAGTATAAATAAATAATATGATTGATATAATATAATCCACTAATTGTACATTCTAAAAATTGGTTACATCCTTCTGGAGTGAGGATGTGATGGCACATAACGCCAGGAACTTAAAGAAACGAATAAATACAACAATTTTACCGCTGATTGGAACTGAAATAAAAATGTCTTTCAATTTCTTCCAGCCTTGTAACCAAGTTGGTATGTTGTGCTATCCCAATCACAAATTTCGATAAGCTCCAGTTAGTGCCTTAGTGGTCCGTAGGCAGCCAGTTCAATCTGAACAATGTGCCATTCCAAATGAAGTTACTTATTATTGTTCTTGAGCAATCTTAAGACATCGCCGACAAGGTGCAGCGAGCCGGTAACTAAGACCTGGCTCAGTGTGGAAATGCAAATGTATCAGTAAGTAGGGAAACAGTTGCCAGAGAAATGTAAAATGCAAAAAAAAAAAAAAAAACTTTGAAAACCTTTGTACCATGGAATAGTAGCATGGAAGGAAAATAAAACCAAAAACAAATGTAACAAAGATGTTGGATATTCAAAGTAATAGAAAACACAACAAAAGGAAAGCAAGAAAACATAAACATGTGCAGAGTCGCACACCAGCAATATTAGGGCTTGTTTGTTTTGATGCTAAACCATGTGGATTGGATGGGATTGAGTCGTTTTAAATCCATAACATGTCAAAATATATCTCAATCCCACCCAATACACTTCAATCCACATGAAATTAAAATAACCAAACAAGGCCTTAATGAAGTACATGAATCAGTGATGATTACTACAGATGATGTGATACGCTGGCACTCAATTCTGTAAGTCCATGAGATTGAGAGCTAAACCTAGTATTGAGCGAATCATGAATTGAACACTCTAGATGCAAAAGATAAGATGTCTAAGTGCTATGGAACATTTGGAAGAACATTAGAGAATGAAGCATATGCTTTCACCTGAAACTGAATCGATTGATTTTGTTGAGCAGTTTCCCTTAGCCATTTAATTGCCAATGGAAGAGATTCAAAAACCGAGGTAGCTCCGCTAGAGTTTACATCATTTAGACCTGCAGCATCTCATAAAAGTTCATATATCATGCTCAACTCAATGTTTCAATAAGAAAACACATGCTGACAACTAAACACAATTTCAAAATGAAGTTTGAACAACCTTTATTGTGATGAGGCAGGTTTCCCCACACCTTTTGAAGCGACAACTGCCATGACAAATCAATTTGTTCACGCTCTGAAGGTGGGGATGCAAGGGATCCAAGCTTGTTGTACTGTGATTGGTTTGGCACAAATAAGGCATGCTCAAAGTGGAGACCTGAGAAAAATGGTTACTAATATTATAAGACCAACAGGAGCATTCATGCAACTCATGATATAAGTAAATTGGTCTTCAAGAGCAAGCAAATGCAGAGTATGGCAGCTAGTTCATGCACTACTTAACCAGCTGGTTAACTAGCCACTCGTTGGAAAACCAGCCACCCATTGGAACAAAGGACATTTTCTACGTGATATACATATCAGCATTGGTTATAGGGGAATCTTGTATTTTCTCCAGAGTCCAGACATCATTACACGTGAGTAACTACACAAGGAAATCATTATATGGCTCAAGATCTTCAAACAGACAGATTGATGTACCATTTTGAGCACATGTATCTAGAAGACGTGGGAGCAATCTCTGAGGATCTCTTACAGTCATGCAATTGAAAAGGAGAAACTGCAAACATCAAAAAATCCAAAAGAGAAATATATAGTAAATGAAGAAAAATGGTATGTGCAAGTGCAAAAGAGAGAGAAATGTGATTTGACACGAAAATTTGCCACTGTAATGCATACCTTCCTGGAATCCCTATCAGTATGAGGCTGCTCCGAAGGACCTGGCTGTATTCCATCACTATTTGTAGCGTGGGCAAACCATCTTGCACACATTTCCATGCTTTCTGAGCTATGTGCCCCATCCAAATAGAAAACCAATGAAGAATCACGATCATTTTCTGAGTTCACTTGTGAATCTGGAATAATCTGTCCTCGACCTTGCAGACAAGCACTCGACAGCCCTTTGATGAACTGATCTGGCAAGGTACCCTGCATTAAGTGGTACAATGACAACTGTCACTAGTATGTCTTGCAGGGAAATGAATGCATACATATTTGGAGTACTTACAGAATGTTTGACATGTAATCTGTTCAAATGGCCTTGCCTCTCAAGCCAGGTATTAGCCAATGCAACTGCAAGACCTGCATTCATGTATTGGTGCTCACCATGGAGTCCAAGAGGTTGATCCTCTAATTTCTGTGGGTCCAAAGGGTGGACAACTTGAAGAGAAACCTTTAGAAAATTAAAGTTGATTATGTCAAAAGCTGATTGTAATTGTAGTCATGTTAATGGACAAATTAAGAAGGGTAGCGTTATGGACTAGGTGTTGGCCTGGAGCTAGGGGTTCGGCAGTTAGGCCAAGCAACAGCTGCACATCAACAAAACAAATTAGCTGTGTGGTCTGCCAAGGAAACATGTGAAGGTTATATTAGTATTGATCAGTTTGTTAGTTAAGATCAGTTAGTCGTATCTGTTAGCTATGTTTGTCAGGAGCCGGCCTATATAAGAAAGGCATATATCAACATCTAGGGATAGATGGGATAGTAAGAAAAATCATCGCCAACCACTGATGAAGGTTTTCCTTGCTGAACAACCTTGCTTGCTGCACCCATGCCTCCTTCAATGGTGGCATCAGTGTCGTCTTCGCCACCAGTATCTTCACCACCAGTATCGCCACTGCCTTTGTCTGCCATAGGCTGTGGCATTGACTGCACTTGCAATGGCATGGAGCCATGGACCACTTCTCCAACCGCATCTTTGTATTGCTACTATTTGTGTCGCAGTTCTTCCAACTAATTCATCAGAGTCTTTTCCTCCCACTGGAGGCTCAGGGATAGCAGGAAGAACCAGCTAGTTGCCTTCCCTCTAGAGGCTCTGGCTGCTTCTTAGGGTTCTTCTTTATTATCCTTAGAGCTTGCCATATTGCCTTCCTTTTATAGGATGGCTCCTAAGTCCTAACAAGCATAGCTAACAGATTCAACTAAAGGATCTTATCTAACAAACCAATCCATACTAATCTAACCTTCACAATGTTGCCAGCCACATAGCTAGTTTGTTGCGCTGATGAATGAGCAGCTATTTCTTGTCCTTGAACTGACGAAACCATGGCTCCAGGCCAATACATGGTGACAACTAAAAAGGATAGCAACATCAAATGTAACATACACCCAACTCAGTAGCTCGCTTCATCAGTACAGACATTGCCTCTTCTGGCTGTGGAACTGTATACGCCGGAACTCCTTTCTGCATTGAGAAAAAAGGCCATATATGAAACAATGAAAAAAGATCAGTTTTAGCTATAGTAGATCAGCTGATGAATATCCAAGCAAAGCTAGCAAAAAACCTTCAGTATCCCAGCCTTCTCTCTAGTAATTTCTCCAAGTGTGTTTCCTGCTCATTGGGAAGAACAAACATTGGCTGTGTAAAACGATACTAAGGATGCTATTTCATCTTTCAGTTTCATAACTAACCAAGAATTTCCATATGATCATACCCAAGGGATGATATTCCACAAACTACAGGTGCTCTGACCTGCAAGTGTTTACAAATCAACTATGCTCCTCAGCATTTGTTCAAGTCAAGCTATTGTTAATGACTTTACAAGCACCAAGTGTGAACATCAAACAGATTATGCATGGCGCAATTGAACCAAGATGGCTATATGAGCCAACTACAGCACCACTCATCTATTATAGCTTGCACAGAGATCTCAATCCAAACTTTTTGAATACAAAATATAGTTGTAAGGTTCAACATTTCAATCAGAAAGTCAAGATGGTATATCAACATAAGTCTTGCTAGTCAACAAGCTTCCTTTTTGTTTGGTGACTATATAGCATGAATCATGAACACTTTCTACTATTGTGTATTGTTATTTGAATAGAAAGTGATAATAAGCATGCCACGCACCACATTTGTTGCATCATACTTCCCTCCCAAACCAACCTCGAGCACTACGACATCCACCTGCTTAAACATGACAAAACAAGAAAATTGTTTTGAACATGCTGCCAGGAAAGCATAAAAAATTCAGCAACGTATGACAGCTTTATCTACCTTAAACAGTAATGCTTCTTAAATAAACTTATTAGATAATTAAGGATTTTATAATGCAAATTATTAATAGTGTCATATCTGTCAAGAACATTACCAACAGACAGTTCTGAATGGAGATGATGACAGGTATTATGGAGGAAACAACCTTTTATATTCCACTACTATACACAGATACAAAAGATATGCTTTTCTACCAAATTATTTTCATATAAAATGAGGCAATATCTACGAATTCCTCATACTGGGAAAAGGCTTCAAAATCCATTAAAAAAGAAGCCGGGATATCCTTCCTACACCCACTAAATGGTTTAAAAGACCTGCTCATCTGAAAAGATCTTGAATGCTAGCAGTGCAAGGAACCTAAAGTAGGCCGGCATCGGTGCACCATCGCCAGTCTTGTCCTGGAAGGTACAAAAAATATTTCAACAGCATCAGTGATAGTTTCCTAGGAGCCCAAAAACTCAGAGTAAAATCTCACAGATCCACTGTTGTTTATTTTATATTTCATTAACCATATAAAAAAATCAGATGGATAGTTACCTTCAGTGTGTTCCAGCACCACCAGAAATACCTAATAAACTTTTCTTCTGAAATGTCCAGCCTATAGACTCATTAGAACATAGGATATTCAATAAGTGTCAAGGCACATAATGATAGAAAGAACTAAATACATTCAAGCAAGTCAACTATAAATGCCTTCAGGTACAATGAGAACAAGCTAAACATACCAAACTGATAATAAAGAAAATAAAGGTTGAAAGGCGGTAACAAAGAAAAGTACCCATCAAGCCGAAATCGCTCGCGGACATCCATCAAATGTGGTGAAGTGAAGAGCCCAGTGTGGAAACCACATGATCGAAGGATTGACTCCGCAAATGTGCATGTTGAACCCTAAAGGATAGAAAAGATAAAGAGATCTCATGATGCATTCATTTAAACGTTTTCCTTTGCAAGACAGGCATAGAGTTTCCACAGTATATTGAGCGCTAGAACAATCTCAAAAGAGCTTCCATTCATTCACATTGGTCTGCCAAACAAAGTTTGCAGTCCGGTCCATTTCTCAGGAAAGAGAAACTCCACAGGTATGCAGGTTTCCAATTCTACAATAAAGATTTTGCTGGTTGCAATTATGATTTCAGATACCCCCTGTATCCCAGAAATTAAAGACGCATGATTCCTCCTGTATGTCTCTTTTCTTTTTAATGACAAGACAGTAAAATGCTGGCTCCACTGTTCTATAGGGAAACACAGGACAAACAGAAACAAAAGTTCTGGATCCTCTTCTTAATACAAACATACACAGCTCTCCCGCGTGTTCCATAAAAAAATTGAATCCAGCACTGGTCACTGTCTCACTGAGATATTGTTATAACTCCATAACAACTACCGTCATGAATGGTGATTGTGCAAGATCACCAATAAGTGTGTTACTGAAAACCGCATATATAGCTAACTCCATCGGAAGCAGTTCAGAACTGTATAAGAAAGCTAAGACTGTCTCCAACAAGGCCCTGTAAAGGGTCCTGTACCCTAAATTTAGAGGACTGTCAGGTCCCCTACGGCTCCAGCAAGGCACTCTATACCGTCCTCTAAATTTTAGAGGATGTGGCAGGCACTCTAAATGTGGAGGGCTCCGGGAGTGCGCTATCCGCGCTGTTCGTCCACCAGCCGCCGCCAGGAAACTTCCCCGCATTCGTACCCCGCGCTGGCGACTGCACCTTCCGGCGCCGAGCCCTCGATCCGGCGCGCTTCGCCGCCGGCATCGAGGCAGGAGGGCGAGAAGCGGCCGTGCGGAGGCGGGTTTGTCGGCGAAGAGCTCGCACCCCTTGGAACCGAGGCCGCGCGACCCCCCGCAACCGAAGATCCAAGCCACCTTCCCCCTGTTCGTCGCCGGAGAGCCGCCATCGGCAAAAGGCTTCGTCGTCCGCCGACTTCGTCGAAGGCAGCCGGCAAAAGG